>LR738544.1:25979843-27470525 GCA_902685375.1 Neostethus bicornis
TCTCACTATTTTTCATATTTTATCAAATAAAAATACAATTTTTTTAAACTTTTATTTTCTTGTTGATGTTCATTTTTTTCATTTTGCTTCAAAATTAAAATACTGCATAATTGACTTTTTCCATAAACTAATGTTCATTATTTTAATCTCTGAGCAGGTCGGTAATATTTTGTTGTATATGATCGTCCAATTTTTTATTTTAATCATTACAAGTTGTATGTTAAAATATCTTGAATTTATTTTGTGGATTTTTTTGTATTTGTTTCAGTACTCACCATCCACTGGGAGTCACATCCCACACAGACCACATCTGGGCGGTGAGAAGGTGCCAGCAATCACATATGCCAAAACTATCACAAAAGTCATTTTGACAGTCCTGAGTTTGGCTCTAGAAATAGTAGCAATGCTGCTGACTGTTCCCAAAGTCGTTCCTGCTGTGGTTCCAGCTGTGTCCTTCTTTTATTATACTTATATTTTTCAGATGCTGTGGCAGATGAAGCCATAGACATCATAAGAATGACCACAGGAATAAGGAAGATACAGTGATCCATGTGATGTAAGCTTTGAACCAGGGTTCAATGAAATCAGACCTGCAATCATACACATCTGAGTCGTTGCGACTTTTACTGAGTGAGATGATAAGTACTGAGGGGTGTGAGGACCAGGCTGCAGATCCACGTGGAGATGATCATGATGTAGGAGCGCTTGGTGGGCTGTTGGAGGGTTTTTTGAGGGTGACAGATGGCGATGTATCGATCCAGGGTCATCTACCATCATGTATGTGGACGCAAACATTCCCATCACTTGGAGGTGGTCACCTGCAGAGAAAGTCAGGACGTAGAAACGGAAGGTGATCTTCCAGAGAGCTGTGGTAGAACCTGGAAGAACGCGACCACCAGGTCTGCAAACTCAGGTGTTTGATAAAAAGATGCATCGCGACATCTTCTTCTTGGTGTTGAAATGGCAAAAGGACGCTTACATTTCCAATCACAGCAACCACAAAAGTGATGCTGAGGACCAGGATTTCTATCTGAGCCAACTCTTCATTTGGCAAATGGGTCGGATTCGTTCGGATGAGCGGTGGTGTTCCAGGAGACCCATCATCTGGTACTTCAGACTGAGACCCTCAGACTGGTTCACCTGTGTGCGCATGGCACTGCCCCATTCAGAGGGGCTGATCTGTGTGAGGGGTCTGTCTGACGCTTCCAGAGGAGACTCACTGCTCTGTGTGACTCCTGACTGATCTGGAGGCTTTTTAAAGTCGAATCAAATTTCACTGCGTCTGTGCGTAAAAAGCAGGCGGTGCGCAAAGGAAACACCGAGGAAACATCCTCTCTGTGCAAGTTTAGATGTCAAACACAAATCTTTTATGAGATTTTAAAGACAAATTTTATTGCAATGCATTGTTTTAAACAAATGAAGTGCAGAAAACTAAAATTATACACAAGATTTGCTAATTGCTGCATTTGGTTCTGAATTTGCGCCTCAAATAAGTTTTTTTTAAAACCCTCCTGCGTTGCGACAAACAGAAAGGTGATCTGTATGTCAAATATTGCTGGACAGATTTGCTCTACCAGGATCAGCAAATTTGATTTTTGCTGATCAAATTTGCTCATTGTAATATTTTATGTTACATCCTGTGTCTGTGTTTTCAGTGGCTTTTTTTTTTTTGCTGGACCTGACTGTGAATACTGAGCAGAGAGGAAGAGGGAAAGGAGTGAGAAAGAAATAACCAATTCTCAAATGATATGAAACATAAAACTGATGACACCAAAGCTATAGAATTTATTGGCAGCAAGGAACATAGCAGACAGTAAACAGTGTGGCATTGTGTTGGTGTTTGAATGGAAGTACATGCATGCTGTCAAAGTGAATCATGTGCTTGTTAGGGGTAACTGATCCTCTCCAAACCCAAAAAGCTGGAACAGGAGAGGGAAAAATACAAATGACTCAGGCTCACATTCACCCCCAAGCCGGGACCCCAAAACTTGATTATAGAAAACCACCCTACCAGTCAGATGCAGAATAGTCCCGCCGATATAAATCTCCCCGGCTCCATGGAGCACAGGCGTCCCCAATGTCGAGACCCTGTGACTACGGGGCAGATCTGCCATTCACGCCCAGTTGCATCAGGCGAACCCAGAGGGTACTAAAAGCTGAGGAACAGACTGAGAGGAGAGCGATCACCCCAAAGAGCCTACCACCCAGTCGGAAGCCTAATAGGACCAGGCTGCTCTAGACTCAACCACCACAGGCCAGAGCACGACCATGCCACTGGCCCAGGCAGCCCAGACCCCCAAAGCTGCACCCCCACCACTCCACCTCGTCCTCACTCCAGGATCTTTCAACTGTAATCCCATCCAAGTCCTACCAGCTCTTACCCACTCATCTCACCTGCCCCCACACTTGAACTCTCTAACTACCCCTTCTATTTAAAGTTACTTTTAACCCCCCAAAACTGTATGTTATGTGTCCTTGAAGTGACACGTTTCTTCAGAAAGAAAACAAGACATAAATAAATAAATGAATAAAATTATTTGAACCAAAATGACATGCACTCAAAGGATTGGAGGTCATTACTCAAGAAAAAATAAGCAGAGAATCAGCATTTGTTCTTTATCAATTTTATTTATTTAGCCAGCAGGATGAGAGTTTAAGTATCTTAGGGTCTTGTTCACGAGAAGGGGAAGGATGGAGCGGGAGATCGACAGACGGATCAGTGCGGGTTCAGCAATAAATAGGACGCTGCATCGGTTTGTCGTGGTAAAGAGAGAGCTGAGCCGAAAAGCAAAGCTCTCGATTTACAAGTCGATCTACGTTCCAACCCTCACCGAAGGTCATCAGCTGTGGGTGGTAACCGAAAGAATGAGATCGGGTACAAGCGGACGAAATGAGCTACCACCACAGGGTGGCTGGGCTCTCACTCAGAGACCGGGTGAGAAGCTCTGTCATCCGGGAGGAGTTCAGTGTCGAGCCACTCCTCCTCCAGGTCAAGAGAAGGCAGATGGGGTGGTTCGGGCACGTCCCACCAAAAAGAGACCAATAGGCAGACCCGACCCGCTGGAGAGACTATGTCTCACAGCAAGGCCAGGGAACAACTCAGGATCCTTTCAGGTGAGCTGGAGGATGCAGCCGGGGTGACAGAAGCCTGGGCTTCACGTCTGAGGCTGTTGCCCCAGCAACCCGGTCCCGGATAAGCGGAAGACATCGGAACGGAAGCAGGATTAGGATACTGTAAGTTTCAACGTACGTGAGGCCAAAGGATACAGAGATTTTTTTTGGGGGGGGGACTTGATGGAGAGGATCAGGAATGACAGTTTTTTTTCACAAATGAAGAAATTTTAAATACAAAGAAAAAAAAAAAAACATTTAACACAGTCTAACTGTATTTTAGAAGTTTGTAATTTCCACAAAAAAAAAAAAAGAAAAGAAACTGATTGAAATTTGTTTTACGTCAGAAGTTACTTGGGGTGTAAATATTCATAGGCCGTTATATTTTTATAGACAGTATATATTTGTTTTTAGAACACATGATTCCTCCCAGTGTAGACAGATTTAAATTATGTTGCAAAATGAGAATGACTAAAGTTTCTTTTTTAAGTAAAAATATATACAAAGCAATATTTTAAATCAATAAAGTAGTTCTCTTGTTTTAAAGTGATTAATTCTGCTTCTTAAACCTTCACATCTGCATACCAGTTTGATCCTGGGAGGCTTTCAAAATACCAAAGAAGAAACCTGAGTTACTAAAAATTTAAAACATACAGACAGCAAATCTTTTAAGTGCTTTTATATATACGATTAGATTCAACAACTCATCTTCTAAGTGCACCGTAAATTGTTTTAAAGAAATTTTTTTTGTGGAGCAAGTTGCAGCAGAAAGTATTTGATGACATCACGTACGTGATGCTACATGCACTTGAGCGGAAAGAGAAATGTTATTTGTGTTCATTTCTGCAGCTTTAAACTGTTTATCTCAAGCGGTTTCTATGTTGTCCAGGCCAAACTCAATAAGACTGCATAACCTGGAAGTTATTACATTTAATGATGTTCTAATCAGGTGCAACGAGGGATGGGGGATGTGTGTGTGTGTGTGTGTGTGTGTGTGTGTGTGTGTGTGTGTGTGTGTCTGAGTGTGTGTGGAAGATGAGGGTGAGGAGTTCACGTCTAGTTTCAGTCATAAATTAAAGCTATAGACTTGTTACAGGATAATAACATCTATTGATTTATGTATATTACACAACATGAAATGTGGTGTTTAAATCCTTCTTCTTAAAGTGTCTTCACGAACGTTTCCAGAACACACTTCTATGTTTTTCTAAAGATTTTTTTTTTCTCTGAACTGTCACCCATTCTGAGCTGCTTAGATCTTCATATTTATCTCATTAAAGTGGAAATGCAGAGAATTCTCTCCGACGCACCAAAAATAACATCTTTCCATTTTTTGGCAAAAGCCACAAACCTCAAAGTAAAACTGCTTCAGAAAGGAAATCCTGTGTAAACAATTTTGATGTCTTCTGGGATATTTCCTCCAAAAACTGTTTTGAGTTATTTTTTATTCAAATGAAACTCTTGTTTTCCTTCACTTCAAACTCCGAAGCTTGAACCTGCCCCATTTTTAATATGATTAACCGTATGACTGGGTTCAGTTTTTGTGCTTAATCTGGTACTCCTTGTCTTTTTTAAAAATGCAACTAATCTAGCAGAAAAAAACCACTTTTCAGCACCAAACTTTTAGTCAGTATTTTTTAGTTTTGAACAATATGCACGAGTTGTTTTTAACCTTAAGTTTCATGCCTCTTTTTATTTGGTTTGATTGGTAATGATCATTGTTTGTGACGTGGAGAACAAACATAAGCAATGCAAGAATGGTGCAATTCAAAACAGAATTTTTCATTTCGTACATGAACATTAAATCTGTACATAAATGGGTGTTTCACATAAAAAGGAAATGTGTACACCCAACGTAGGGCTACCTCTAAACTTTGTCATTTCTTCAATAATCTATGTCATGTCGTAGATGCTGGTGGATGGAGGAGGACCCAACTGCAGGACAAGAAACATGGTTTATTTAATGAAGGAGTCCAGTAATGCTGTAACGAAAAGAATACTAGAATCAGTGGAGTGTCATTCAGTTATTGTCCTAAATGTTTATCACGTTTAGGCAGCCAGGAAGACCTGGCTGGGATGGAATCTAATGACCCGACGCGTGAAGGGATGACAGGCTGCCTATTTAAAGGCAGCTGCTCAAAGACCTTCAGGTGTCTAAAATCAGGCAAATAACAGAAAGCCCCAGGTTCCCTCTGGTGGTGGGTAGGTGGAGGGAAACAAGACAGCCAAGTATAAATGATCACTGATCCATTTAAATCTTGCTCGTAGTTTTGGAATTTTCCCAAATGTTTCCCACCAGCAATCGCTCTGCCCTGGCCCTCTGGGTTTTTCTTTGCCACCCAGTTTCCACTTTTCCACTTTCCTTTTTCTATCTGAATTTGGATTTTCCTTCTTCTCCAACACACAATACACTGTAGATGTACGAAATGATGACACAATTTGATATCACACAATTTATTTCAGAGTAGATTAATTTTTTAACGAAGAGATTTTATTTTTAAAAGAAAAAAAAATCTTGGAAGTTTCCACCATGTTTAAACATTAGTATCATATCAGAAACATGCCTGAAGAGGTTTTCTAGTTTTTTTAAGAATGTTTGAGGAAGTTGAGCGCTCTCTCATCCAGTATGTGTCTACTGTTCGAATACCATGTTGTCCATGGATTTGGTTCTCAGTCACACCAACAGTCTAATGTAAGTAGAAATGAGTCGAATTGAAAATACGTTATTTTTTATGTATTTAATGTATTTTTTTAATCTGTTGTGAGTGAACGTTTAAAGGTTTGAAAGTGAAAGGTTAAATACTCAGATGGAGGACGCAGAATTGATTTTCTATACCGTTCCTTTGAGCAGCAGGGTTGCAGGAGTCTGTTACTGAAGCTCTTCTTCAGATGATCCACTGATTCATTGAGGGCGGGGGAGGGATTTAGCATGACTGATGACAGTTTTGCTTTCATTCCGTCCCTCGCCACCTCCTCCACGCAGTCGAGGGGTGAACCAACCACGCGTCCAGCTTGTTTTTTTTTTATCAGTTCGTTTAGTTTGTTGGCATCCTTTGTTTTTATTTCAGCTACCTACACGTCCACAGCAAAGAACAGGATACTCTCCATGATGGAATGGTAAATCATGGAGAGCATCTTGTTGCAGATGTTGAATGACCTGAGCTTTCTCAGGTAGTACAGTCTTTTCAGGCACTTTTTGTAAATCCATCAATACAGACCGTTGACAGTTGGGACCCCCTCCTGCATCAGTGCAAGTACTCTGCTCTTGTTTCTACAGGTAGAGCCATTTTCATGTAAAAAACATGTAAAAATTCTTCCGATTGCAGACAAACGACAGAGAGTCACTGTCACTCGGCCACCTTTTTTCTTTTAGGTGTGAATTTGTTTTCGATCTAAAATAACCGCTCTGCCTCGATCATTATTGATTTCGGCCACAAATGAAATTCTCAACAGAAAGAGCTTTTGTGCAGACTGAAATGCAAAATTTGCAGACTGTGGAGCAAGATGACAGAGGATCAATAACGAGGATAGAGGAGCAAGTTCAATCTGTGATTCTGATCCAATAATATAACAATTCAGAAATCTGTTAAAAAAGAAATAGAAAACCACCAGACTAATTGTAACATTACAATTTTAAAACTAAAATAAACGTGAGGGCACACATAAATTTAGTAGCTCAATAATGTTAAAAGAACAGCATAAACTTTCACAGTAAATTACTTTAGTTTTATTTTGAACTACGTCAAAGTAAAACTTTAAATTGTACATTATTTGCATGTCAAATCAACAAAATTGTTTTGTCATAAGCATCACGGTATTCTTTGCTTTTTGTCATTTTTTTTTTTTTTAAATTCAACAGACCAATTTTGCTTGAATCGCATATCACTTTTCAAAATATTACAAAACATTCTTTTTAATATTTACAAAAGTTTATTGTGATTTCAACAAAAAAGTGCTTTGCAAAAAATTTCCTTTGGAATTTTACATTGTTTTTTTTGTGAATCTCACTTTTCTTATTCAGAGTGTGTACATTCTGTATTTACTGCCTCAAACAGGATTTATTCTTTGTCATGCATACACCCAGGGGGACGGACTAAATGCTTTACTTGGTGGATGTAAAAAGTTTTAAAGTGAAATTCTTGCGATCCCCTCACCTACTACCAGAGGCAGTCCTGGACCTTCCTCATCACCCCGATTAGGGACACCTGAGATTGATTTCTGATGCCACACACCTGTGGACACTGCTGCCTATTTAAAGGCAATCACCCCAGCCTTCCATGCTGGGCCATTGTTATCCTTCCCAGCCAGGTCCTCCTGGCTGCCTGACCATAAGTTATCGTAAAACTCTGTGATGTCATTTGAACGTTTGGATCCCGAGGTAATCCTGTGCCCTTTGCCTTACAGACTTACCCGACTTCTGTTAATAAATTCTGTTTTGTCCTGCATTTGGGTCCTCCTCTTTCCACATCACAACAGAAACTCATTGTTTATGTGTAAAAAAATTACTATAGACCTATAGTTGAGCTGGTTTTAATGTGAGTTTGAAGCGCAGTTCAGCTCAGGAAGATATTTGTCCACTAGTTCTAGTACTTGACATTGAAGAGCATCTTGTTCTGCAACACTGATTCAAATGTTCAAACAAAATTTGAAACCAGATTTGTTTAACGTAACTTTATAAATCCAGACTTCTCTTCTTCCTGCAGTTTTACGAGGACGTTTTCCGCCACTTAGACTTAAAATGCTGTTTTGTTTGAGAATTTCTGTTACCGATACTTCTTTGCTTTTGAATGTTTACTCAAGTTGCATCGGTTTCCAGGAGACCCATCATTTTAATTGCGTATTCCAGTTTCCATTAGCAAAGCACATAATTGCCATGGCTGTGCGAGTGTCTGGCAGCAATTCAGCCCATCAGATCCATGTGCTGATAGCATGGATTTCTATCTTTGAAGCCACCAGATCTCCTCTCTTTTATTTCCGACGCCAGTGATGTGGCGCAAACTGGAGCTCCTCTCCTGAAATTTCCTGTTCGGACTGAAATAGTGGCGTAATAAAGTTTCTTCGATTATCTGCGCGTCTATCTCTTCTAATCTCTCCAGCAGAATTGATGGAATTGATTCCTGACGCCACAGACTTCTGTTAACCAGCTAACCAGTTTCCTCCCATGATGTGCTGGTCTTGTTTTGTCCTAGAGGCAGTTCAGACAGATGTTCTCCTTCACGCTGCCTGAGCCATGTTTTACCTCAGCTCCTGTTTTTCAACATGTGTATCTGGGATGTCTTGTGTTTTTGTCAAAGGTTCAAGGTTTTTTGTCTCAATAGAACATAACAAGAGAACTTTGCTCACCGTCTTTATTGAAGAATCAGATAGTTTGGGGAAGGCGTGTTGTGTCTGTGGCAGCAAGTAAAGCCTGAACTATATGTATCTCTGTTTTACTCACAGGTTTGAGCTCCAGTCAGAGAGAATTTTCTTACATTATGTGACTGTGAATGTTATTGTATTCTTAGTAACTAGTAGTATGTCAGTAATGATTTAATTTTACAAGATTTTTTTGGGAATGAGTAGGAGTCCTTTTTTTTTTAAATAGTTTGCATTCAAAGTGCAGGGTCTATAAAAAACCCCTCATGGTCAAGATGATTCCTCAAATCAGAATCACAGATCGGTCATTTTTCAGGGGAAAAAGAAAAAGCAGCATCGTCTTGGTGTGGGCTGCACGGTGGCTTGCAGAGTGGCCTCACAGCAGGGAGGTCGGGGTTCGAGTCCCAGGTGGGGGACGAGGCTTGGAACACCACTCTTTCTGTGTTGAGTTTACATATTCTCCCCGTGTATGCGTGGGTTTCCTTTTTGTTTCCTTTTACCCTCTAAAAAACATGCACGTTAGGTTGATTGGCCATTACGAAATTGCGCCTGGGAATAAGTGTGTGTGTGGATTGTGGTCTGTGTGTGTGGCCCTGCAGCAGACAGGCGACCTATGTGGCACGTACCTTTTTGCTTCAAAGGCAGGGTACACGCTGGCCATACCGCTTGTCAATGCCTGATCCCATCAGACCTCAGAAGCTAAGGAGGCTGGGTCTGGGAAATACTTGGATGGGGAATTGTAGCGTACGCTGGAACCGTAGGTGCCATATTGGGACGGCTATTAAGATCAAATTGTCGCTTTGTCCCTGGGCAAGATACTTCACCGAGATTGCTTAGTATGGATGATGTGTGTGTGATTGGTTGATGTGTCAGAAGACTTGTCTGTTCCCCCTCTGTGTCCTGTTTCCCCCCTCCCTCTTGTCTCTGTGTGTGCAAGTCACACCTGAAACTCATCTACTCATCTGCTGGAAAATAAATGATTGGATCAGTTTTTGACACACTCTTCGCCAGATCGTTGTTTACCATGCTTGACCTGTTAACCACTTTTTGTCTTTAGTTCTTACATCAGAACCTAACTAATTAATCTGTTTTTGTCTTCTTTTTTGGACTTTTTTATCAATCTAATAAATCTGCTTGTGATTTCTTCACCTGAGCCTGTCTGTTGTGTCAAGGGTATATTTTTGGCCTTAGCTCCACATTATGACATGATGATGGTTAGAGGGGCCGATGGCGCAAAAATGGCAGCCTCGCTTCTGTTAGTCTGCCCCAGGGCAGCTGTGGCTACAACAGTAGTTTACCATTACCTGGTATGGAGTGAATGAAGAATGCATATGTGTTAAGCATATTTGAGCATCCTAGAAAAGCACTATGTTAGTGCAATGTATTATTATTATTAAATCAGCCAGCACTCCTCTCGATCTTGTTAGGGATGAGCGGTTCAGAAGAGGAAACAAAACGTTCTGGTGTTTCACTCACGGGACGGATAGTTCATCCTGCTTGTAAAATCTGGCAACATTTTTACACTGAAGTGGATATCTGTCAGGATGTTTAAACATAGCTTAAACACTTTGATCATGCTTTTAAAACCATCATATTACATGACTGAGTATATGCTGATGTGTGCAGCCATTCATACATCAATACCCGGTCAGATTTTGCAGCAATCAAAGACAGTGAAACAGTTTTAGAGCAGGCTTTGCATTGTTGTCGGTAAAAAAAGGAGACTGGGGTGATGTCGGTTCAAATGTGCGACCACAGTACATGTGTTTTATTTTTTAAATGACTTTCTTGACTTGATCATCTGGTCAGAATAACCAACGATATGCATCGATAAAACCCGAACAATAGAAAGATAAAAGTACAAGTCAATGTCGACGTTATTCGCTTTGTAAATCACGTCTATGAGAGTAGTTTTCTTTTTTAGCAGCGTCTCTAATAAATAAGATCAGTGCTGTAGAACATACAGTAATCTGTTCAGTATTAGGCCAGTTTTTTCTGGAACTGGAACGATGCACAAAAAGGTGTTAAAACTTGTCTTTGACGGCCATCGTTTTAAAGGGGCGGTAACAGACCTTAAAATTGGTAAAAGGCAATGACGTTCTACACCATTTCTTCTCAAACTGAATTTGACATTTTAAATCGGAAATTTATTCAAAATCTGTAGGATTTTGAGTCTCGAGGACAAGAGTTTCCATCAGTCCTTCTGACTGATCTGCTATACATCAAAATCACCTAGACTCACAAGACAGGAATATTTTCTACTTTAGTCCCAAAGCATTGTGGTGTCTCCAATCTGGATTAAATCATCAGCATTTTGTACGTTATGAAACAACTTGTCTTTGACGTGGCTCCTATTTGTTTCTGATGTTAGAATTTTACAGGTTACTTTAAAGGTCAACGCTCGAAGCTTCTGATTGAAAATGTTTTATTGGTTAAAGTGCAAATCAGTTTTGTCTCCTGAACTACTGCAAAGCTTGAATAACATCAAACAAAACGTTTAATTATGAGGACGGACAGCGACTTTACTCGAGCCGTTTATTACGTACGTTTACAACTCATGTACTTTTACAGGTTTTATATGTTCTTCTGTGGCCTCGGCATGTTGATTTATCTGCTCCTCAGTAAACTCTTCATTTAATTTACGGTCATGTATGATATTCTTATGCAACATGAACTCATATAAATGTGCCTTCACTCCTCTTTTTGAATAACCTTGAATATTGTTGCCGTGGCTACATAATTATTATTTAAACAACAAGTAAACAACTGTAACTCTAGGCGACAGTTGCGTAGATAAGTCGACCTCAATTTTAGCTCTAAAACGAGCTGGTTGCAACACGACAAACGAGATTTTAAACAGAAAATATTAAACCGCGGCTTATGCTAATTATAGTTAGTTAGGTTCATTAAAGTTAATTAATATTCTGAACAACAATGAGCATGAAAGAGAAACAAAGATCTGGAAAGAATGAGAAACAAAATCTGGTCGTGAGGAAGGTTAATTAGACTAATTGTAGTTACCTTGGTTACGTAATTAGAGCTTGTAAAAAAATGGTATCCTTTTAAACACATAAGTGAAAAAAATTCTATAAAATTTAAACCAGATATAAATTGAATGTACCACAGTTTCCATTTTTATTTCTGATTTAATTACTTTCTTTTTGTTTTATTTTTCTAATAAAAGAATTAAGCAGGTTTTTACCTCGTTACGCTCAAAAGTGAGCTCTGTGGATTCACTGTTCAATATGATCAACTGGAGTTGAAGTGATCTTTTTTTTTTTTTTTTTTTTAGTGACGACATTTTTGGGATAACTAGAAAAATAAAAAGCACATCTGGGAAACATCTGTACTAATCTTGGAAACAAAGACACAAAATCGATTGTTTTTCCCTTTTAAGCCACCATAACTAAAAAAGATGGTTATGTGGTTAATGTGCACATTGAACTCCTGCTTGGGGACCACTTGTTGACAACTTAAATGTGCGAGTAGATTTTCCAGTAATTCCAGCGTATGCTGTAAATGGAACTTTTTTTTTTTTTCTATTATTACAATTTCTTAGAACTATCATAAAAAACATAAAATGGGATTTATGTCGGAGAACATTTGATCTTTCAGTAATTTTCTTTTGTTTTTCACAGTAACTTGCAGAGACAGAGTTAAGAAAATTCTAAATAACTGACGTATGTTCTTCTATAAAAATCATCTATCATAATTCCAGGCCATCAGAAGAAAATAGAATTATTTTGCTTTGCTTTGCATTAAACATCAAACCCGAGTAGTTTAAACCAATAATCAAGAAAAATAAAGACATGGGAATAGGAATGTTTCGACCGATCTTATCAGATTATCATAAAAAGAAAATGTTGTTACTTGGATATGAAATCATTCCTTTTATGCCCAGAAAATGAACAGGGTATCTATTTTTATGCCAGACGTTGTTTATTTATTATTATTATGAAAAGCAACTAGGTCGACCTTTATGGTTTTCGACATTCTCAATTTGTCACAGAGATGTTCAAAATCATTTCCTCAGACTTTTTATCCTGCCGTTCTGCACAATGACCTACAGTCCTTCTCATATAGAGACGCTGCAGTCTGATCCCAACATTCCTACATCAGCGGCATCCACTTTACTTTAGATTTTCTTTCCCGGATTTGGACACAGGTTACTGCTTTGAGCTAAATAAAATCTAAACTATACCCTATTTCATCATAAGATTTCTGTGTTTAAAACAAAATCTAAAATCATTCAATAACATGTATGAATGTATCGTTTATTAAAATAGATCACAAGCCAACAACGTCTAGGACGTTGGGTGGGCAAACTTTTGGATTTGCGGGCCACATTGACTTTTAACATTTGACAATGGGGCCGGAACAGAAGCAGATGAATGCCATGCTATGGTCATCGCTAGATTAGACTGCTAGAATGACGTGCTAGATTTTACACAAGTGTGCTAGATGTTACATCAAGAGTGTTACATTACTAATTTGGCATGCTAGGTCTGAAATCGAGTGTGATAGCACTTAAAAAGAGCATTTAGCAGCGCTTGTTTATGTGCGTGTATTGGGCTCGATGGTTTTCCATATCCTAGAGTGCGCCATCTAGTGAGAAAACATCAGAATTGCCGGGGAAATAAACACAACGTTTATCTATTTAGTTTTTTCAAGTTCAGTGTGCTGGATTAAAATGTTTAATGGGTGCATGTGCCCCGCAGGCCATAGTTTGCCCATGCCTGGTCAAAGCTGTGCAGAACACATGGCGTTAAAAAAAGGCGAAAGACTTTCATTTATGTGTATGCTTGGGTTTTCTCCAGGTACTCTGGTTTCCTCCTAACCTCCAAAATATGCATATGAGGTTGATTGGCCAACCACTCCACTATAAAATAGCCCCTAGGATTGAATGTGTGAATGAATGGTTGTGTGTGCGTGGCCCTGCAACAGACTGGTGACCTATTCGGGGTGTACCCTGCTTCCTGCCTTGAATCAGCCGAGATAGGCTCCAGCATCCCCTGCACATCCTTTAAGGATGGACGGTAACAGCGTTCATCTTTAGTTGTTCTTATTCCAGAATAAAGTAGGATTTCATTAATTTTTATGTAAATGGTGAAAAAAATATGAAATGGTCATGTCAGCCAAGTTTGAGAGATCAGGGCAAATGTTTGATAACATCCTTTTGTCATACACCAAAGAAAAATTGGGTTCATGTTTTCACACAAAAAAAACTCCAAACTAAAATAAATGTTTGCCTCGATCGCCCCAAACCTTTGCTCACTTGCAAATTTAAGTGTGGGTTTTTATCTATCTGTATATAAATAGTCTGACTCTGACTTAACCTAAAAACAACTCAGTGACCTCAGAAGACAAGTTTCCACAACTAAAAATAACTCAAACCTTAAAAACACTGATAAGGGTTTGAGTTCACTGGAACGTTTACTTGGTGAGCGTTAAAACATAACAACAATCACACAGTTTTTTTACCCTTACGATTGGGTTTTGTTACATTTGTAACAATGAATTCCGTCTATTTTTCTTCAAATGTAAAGTTGCACAAGAAAGTTGGACCAGCTTGCTGTAAGCAGGGTACACTCTGAATAGGTTGTCAGTCGGTCAGAATGAACAATAATGAGAAACTTGGGAAATGTACCCTTTTTTTTGTTTTTCAAATTTTACAAATTCTATTCATCCCTCAGGGAAATTTGTGTGCTGCACTACTACACCGCAGCAGGCTGCCACAACAGCACCAATGGTGAGAGAAGCAGGGGGTTAGGTGTCTTCTCCAAGGACCCTAGACATGAACTCAGTGGGAATTGAACTTTGACTTCCGGTCCACGGGCGAATGCTCTACCACTGAGTCATCGTCTCCCCCTCGAATTTGAAAGTGATGTTTCACATTCTTTTCTTTTTAAAATTTCCAATATTTTTTTTGAAGTTTAGGATTTGTTTCAGGCATATTTTTTCCCACACTGTCATGATTGATGAAATGGTGGCATGTGAAAAGCTGAAGTATGCCATTTAGATACCAGGAGGATCACAGCCGTCTAATGTTGGTGAAATATAGAGAACAAATTGAACACAAATGTTAAATTCCTGCATCTCAGTCCAGATATTTTTCCCATCAGTCTTGCTTTTTCTGAGCAGTTTTAGATGCTTTTTGCATTGAATTGATTTATAGTTTCTATTGACAATTTCTTTCCCGTTTTCAAATACCTTCTTGTGTCAGGGTTTCAGGTCTTAGCCTCTGGTTTTGTTATTCTTTAGGTTTATTTCCTGTTTTATTTTGTGATACTGACTTCCGACTGGTGATTGCCAGCTCCCTTCCTAATGTGTCACACGTGTGTCTTATTGTTTCTCCCTCCTGTCTAGTAGTCAAAGTATGTTTTCTGGAGGTGTCATAAAACAGCTTGAATTTAGGTATGCAAAAGACACCAAATAAAGACAGAAGTCACCTTAAATTTGAATTTATAAATTTTATAAATAAGATAACTAAATCTCAAGAAGAATCTTGGGGTTTCTAAGATCACTGCTATGGTTTCAGAGCCTGGTGTGTTGCCATCTCTAGTCAGAAATCCAAAGTTTCAGCGCTCCACATCTAATCAGCCAACCCCCAGGATCCAGCCATTCTGGTCCAATCACACAGTGAACCTACACACAAATCTCTGCTGAAAATGTCTAAACATCTTGCAATTCTCCCCAATGAGGCTCATGGCCACCAATCTAAGCCCTCAATTTTCTGCAGGACTTGACAGCAATAACCTCTAATTCTGCTTCTCCCCGACATGTGCATGCTGTTCTAACCGTAGCCAACCAGCTCAGCGCTGACAATCTGAACACTTTGGTAGATGTAACATAGAAGTTGTCCTCCTCCTTCTGTTAGAAAAGATTGCTAAAACAGGCATTGGAGCCTTTCTGGACTCCTCTGAATGTGAAGAACCCTTAAAAACATAGTGACTGGTCACCCAATGATACAGGCACCAAAGAAGTCAGACTGCTAATGTTTGAAAGAAAAGAAAGCAATGACAAGAACTGAGGGGTACTAATAGCATACGCACTCACGTTGAGCATCAAACATCCGTGCTGGACAAAATAGGAAAGAAAATGTTCAAACAAGACAGGAATTTGAGACTCATGAAAACAACTTTCTATGCTAAGGTATGATGCTACAGCTGAATTACAAACGAAACTGTGATCATCCCAAACCAACACCGTGGATTTGAAGTAGGGGACATAGTATATGGGAAATAAGTGTGACACAGAGTGCACGTGTACTGCAGGGGTTTACCATTTGTCCATTAGCACATTTTTTTGCAAGGATTAGAAAACTTCAAAGCACAAATCCTTCAAAGTAAAAAGAATAAAATGAAAGCACATGGTTTCTGTTTGATATAAGAAACAAATTTAATACAAATTGCATCAAAGCATTTTCCAGAACAAATCGATGGACCTGTTGATCTATTCCACATAAAAAAAGAAAACTGTTTCCACATGAACTACCATTACATTCATCCTTTTGTTGAAAACAGAGTTCAGCTTGGTGCAATGTTAAGACTATTACCGTTTTGATTTTGCATGTCTCTAAAGGAATCCAGTTGTTATGTGTTATTTGTAAAGTTCAAGGTCTTTAGTTTTCCCACAAAAAAGTTCTGCAGCATTATGACATAAAATAATTATACATAAAAACACACGTAAACAGATGAATGTCCCGAGTGTCCTGATTACTGCGGGTGCTGCACTGATCCAGCAGTCGATTCCCAGGGTAGTTGAAGTTCTTTAATGAGGTGGGACTTATTTCTGACCTCCAAGGGGCATGCTACACTTTTCTGGTTCAGCACCATGACTCAGATTTAGAGTCCCAGCTGCTTTCAAATTGGCAGGAAATCGGTCCAGTGAGATTAGGAGAACATGACCAAATGAAGCCTACAGTAATGTAGATACTGTAAATAAAATTTTGTTCAAGCAAATTAACTGTTTGCCGTTTCTATTACCCCAGATACTGTTAGCTTTCTGTATGGGTATCTAGAGTGTCTATGTAAGGGGGTGCCCAACAAGTTGATCGTGGTCTACCGAGTAGCCCACGGACTGATTCTAAGATGACCGCCAGGTGTGTCGGAATTTTTTTTTTAAAAAAAGGTAGTTAAGTCAACTCAGTCAACTCGACTTTGACACTATTTTTTGCGAGTCATCAGCCCTCAAGTTGCTCTCTTTTTTGTTTGTTTTTTGTCCAAAAAAACAGCTTGCTGAGTTTTTCTAGTTCTTTTGGAGATTTTTGGAGTCTGTGACGTCAAATCACTTGTTAAGCTTGAAATCAATGATCAGCGCCTGTTGCTGTTGTGGCACCTCTCCCTCCCAAAGCTCTGTGTACATGCGGAAAAAGGTTGTGTGTATGTTTGTGCTAGAGAAAGTCAAGGAGCTCTATGGGACCGAGCAAGAGAAATTTGTGTGTGCGTGTGTTTGAGAGAGGCTGGCAAGAAATGATATCCGGTGTTTTGCGATGGTAATGCCTGACTGGTGGATCTCAGGAGGTTTAAAATTCGAAAAGTAGATCTTGGGACAAAATAGGTTGGGCACCCCTGATGTAGGGTGTCTTACAAGGATAATCATCACATCGGTAAATCTAGGAATGGTCGAGTCGAAGAACATTGATTTGGTTGCAATCGATTAGTCAGAGATGAATAATTTTAGCCAATTTTGCTGGTTTTATGCAGGTGCACCTTTCAAAAGGAAAAAAAAATTCTGAAGTTTTTTTAATTGAAAAGTTCATTCGAGTCAATTATGGGTGGATTGTTCTGTTTTTTTGGGGGGTGTTTTTAAAAAGTAATTGCAACTGGCTGCCGTACAGTGTTTTATGCGTGTTGCTTTTACATGTCCCAGCTAATTCGCACCTTGAAACAAATGTATACAAAATGAGAAACGAGAAAAATGGAAAAGAGCTGTTTATTTCCAAATACTGTATTTCAACCAAAAAGTTCATAAATAATTAAGAAATGTCCAAAAAAAAAAACGTTACAGTCTCTTTGTGATAATTAATGGTCATCTACATTTATTTTTTTTCTTACTGGCTTTTGAAATCTTAAGGGTTCTTTATCTTTATATCTATCCGACCTTGTAGATCCATGTATGCACTGTGGGAAATTTGAGGTCCTCTGACTTGTACGTGTTTCAGATTTTCAGTTTAGGGTCAGAAGTGACAGATCATTTACGGTCAAAGCCCTAAAAAATCCTCGGAAAGTGGAACAGAAAGATCAGGTCAGGAGAGCCAGTGACTTCTCTTAGATATCTCACTAAGACCTCTCCAGAGAGCCGTGACCAAAAATTCCAGGGCCTTTCTCATGAAACTCTTTACGTAAATAAAACCTAAACAAACCCAGTGATAAAAAAACAGAAAATTCTATTTATAAAAACGACTTAATCCATCTCTGCCAAGCATATTTTCGATCGGGTACAGTATGTGGGGGAGGAAACAAGGTCAAGAGATGATGGAATTAATCACAGCAAATCCTTCTCTGTCTGACAACTTTATCTTGTGTACAGATGGAGTTCACAGGAGTACCACCCACTATGGCAAACTTATTACCTCCTTAAAGTATTAACAATTACATAAAAGACATATCGGTAATCTAAATTCAAGTGGGACTCTTAAGATGAATTGCTTGGTAAATTGTACCTGACCGGCAACTGTGGAATAATTCAGAGATGTTTTGTTGGATCGGAAAGATGTGATCGTTTTAAAACTCAGTCTTTTGAGAATGCGAGCAAACGATACTTATCTAAAGAAGAGGGAACTTAACGTTCATCTCAAAATATGAAACGAAGGGGATTAAAATTCTTTTTGTCATTCTTGATCCTTTACTGTTTTTTCCTGAACATTTAAAGAAAGACAATTGTGCTTTATGGAGTAGATCGGGGGTGGCCCAACCAGTCGATTGTGGTCTACGGTAGCCCGTGGACTAATTCCAAATCGACCACTAAGTGTGTAGAATGAAAAAAAAATGAAATGATGTCAGTGTTGCCAATTCAGCGACTTTGACACTATATTTAGTGAACATTCGGACCCTGTAGCCGCTAGAGTTACTAAAATTTAGCGACTCTTTCTTTCTTTTTTTAATTTAAATGTGTCAAACTAGTGGCTTCGTCTAGTGTTATATGAGATTTTCAGAGTCTGTGACGTGAAAACACATTATTAAGCCCTGGAATCAATAGACAGCACCTGTTGCCTCTGTGACCTTTCCCACTCACAAAGCGCTGCGTGCTCACAGAAAATGTCAGTGTGTGTGTGTTTGTAGAAAGAAAAAGAAAGCAAGCGAGTGTAAGGAATTTGCCGATGTGTGTGTGTGTTTGAGTGTCTGTGTATGTTTGAGAGAGAGGAATTTGTCTGTTTGTGTGTGTGTTTTTGAGAGAGAGGAATTTGTCTTTGTCTGTCTGTGTGTGTGTGTTTGAGAGAGGGGTGTGTTTGTAATGTGATGTCTAATGGTTTTGTAACAACAACCAAAACAAGTTTGTGAGGGTAGTTTTACTGCAGACTGGAAATGATTGGGGGGGGTGACACAGGACTGGTAAACTCAGGAGGTTTGATACTTGAAAAATAGATCTTGGATCAAAAAAGGTTGGACACCCCTGGAATAGATAGTTCTTATCTCATAGCATAAATTTGACAAACATGGAACCTTTTTTATAGCTCAAAAATGCAATACTTTTCAAAAAAGCTTATGAATACATTAATTCAGTTAGGGTTGGAAAACTTGAAGTTCTTGACCCGCTTCACTTCTTCACTATTGACGTTCAGGTCTGGAGGAAACGGACTTTGCAGTTCGTAATAATTCTTTTCCTCTCAAAGTGCTTTATATTGTCACTCACCTTCACATGGGACGCAAACACGCATACACCTATTGGCGGAAGCTGGCATGCAAGGTGCAAAACACCATCAAGAGCTATTGGGTAGTCAGTATCTTGCTCAGGGGAACCTCGGCATACATTTCCAGGGCACGGAAAACAAACGGGCAATGCAGGTTGGTCATAATGTTACAGCAGAAGAGGCAATTTGTTTCTCACAGAGGGTGATAAAGTTTTTTTTTCTCCTTCAATGATTAAAAAAACAAAATTGAGATTTCTATATAGCATATGAGCACCTGGATAGGAGGGCGTCCGAACTTCCCAAACATACATGAATGAAATTTTAAAAAATGCTTCAGGACTATTTTTACATAAAAATTAATGTTCCAAAAAGTTGAATCTGCATATCATCCCCTCATTAAAGTTTTTATTGATGACTCTGAACCAGTCGAGAAAAACAGACACATAAGACCGCTGAGAAAGTAATGTCTGACATAAACAGCAACGCACAGCCAAGTTATGTATGCAAAGATTGATTAGCTGGGTGGAAATTCTAAAGGCATCTGCTTCAATTACTTGGTGAGTGTGTGGGACATGGGTGCATCTGCCTGGTTCCTGTGAGCAAATATGAATCCCGTATTGGGGGATTATGGGAAACTTGGAGGCATATGCAGAACTTATCATCTATCAGGAGAGTAGACAGTGATATTCTCACTGCTGTTCCATAGATTCCACACACAGCGACCTCAGAACCTCAGGCCTCTGGAGGAATCAAGACCCTACTCCTTTCAACTGGCAAGCAGTTCTGTGAAAATTATCTTAGTTTCGTTACAACTATTTAAAAAGTCTTTCACAATCCTCTCCCCTCTGATTTTGCTGGCTCTGAGCTTCCTGTTAAAAATATTTTTTTTATATGAACAAAAAAAAACTCTTTTGATGCTTATGTGGTGTTAACATTTCGCTCCTCAGCTGTTATTCATGGGTCCGGTCCCTTGAGGTTTAGTTTTTTTTAAAAATGCGCTCAACATTTTTTTATAATTGTTAAATTCTAAGCTGAAGTTTACTTCTTACTACTTCCATATTCTGAACCTCTTCTTTGAAATTGTGAGAAACTTTTCTCTAAAATGAATCAAACTGCCAAACAAACTGATCTCACAGCCAATCAGCAATCAACATTTATGTAAACATCCATCACTTTTTCAGTTGCATGAGTTCTTTGTCATTTTTAATTAGAAGTCACCAACAAAACATTATCACAACATGAACTTCAAGCAGGTTCCACAGAAAACAAAAAAATATATACCACTTTATGTGCCAATGAAGTTTTCACATCGTTGGTACTTGCTAGCAACATAGCATTGTCAGCACATGCTCATGTAATTTAATTTCAATTTATACCCAATTTACTGAAACATCTACCATCAATGCCCAATGAATCTTAATCAGAGATGTTATCAATTTAACATAAAATAAACACACATAGTCAACTATCTTTTATCAGTCTGTCGTGGCAACTGCAGTTTTCTTTGCATCCTCTGCTGCGGAGGCAGCTTGATCACAAGGGACAGCAATAGGCTGGACAGACTGATAAAGAAATGTGCATCTGTGGTGGGGAGAAATGTGGACTCTGTGGGAGCTGTTTTGGAGGGGAGGATGAGGGCTCTAATGCAGGGTATCCTGAATAACCCCATCACCCTCTACGTGATGTTATCACGACCCAGAAGAGTACCCGAAGTAACAGGTTCCTCTCACTGCACTGCAGGACTGAGCGCTTTAAGAGGTCGTTCATCCCTTCAGCCCTCAGGAAATTTAATCAATTAGATGTTTCTGGAAGGAACTCAGTCCTATTTTGTTATGTATGTATGTTGTTTTTACTTATTTTGTATGTACAGTTTGTGTGATTTCTGTAGCTGCTGGATACCGGAATTTCTCCTGCGGGAGATTAATAAAGTTTATCTATCGATCTATCTATCTACCTATCTGGTAGGGGATAGCTCGTGCTTAGACTGGGAGAAGCTGGTTCGATTTCCACTGGTCCCTGGAGAAGACACCTAATCCCAAGTTAGTCCCACCATTTGTTTTGTCATGACTGTCTGTTGTGGTGCAATGCAGCAAAAGTAATTTCCTCATAAGGAATGAATATATTACGATAGAAAAAAAAAGAAAAAATAGTAACCATATTTGTCACATAAACTACATCATGCATGGAAGTGGGTGGGTATGTGTGATTCACCGTTTGACAATGACTTGACTTCAAATAGTCTTTTAACAAACATTGAGAACTATAAAACTTTTTGCTGTGACCAATTAGCCTGTAAAAGAGTGTAAGCTTACCTACTTGCATGTTCACATGCACCGTGTGTTTTAGTGCGTGCATGGTGACAGAGCCATTTTATAACAGTAAGCATCTAATTTCCAAGGACAACGTGATCATGAGAAATTAAAGTAAGCGTCCTGCAAGTCGGAGGGTGAAATGTGCGGGAATCTAACAGAAAACAGTGTTTGTTGATCGCTGAATTTTCATTATATAACAGCTGTGTTGGAGCCTAACGGGCAGAAAATACTATGAATAGTTTTATAAAGGAGAAAAACTGGGTGAAAATAAATAGAACCAGTGGCGGCTGGTGACGTGTGGCACAAGGGCACCGCCCTCCCTGATCACCAAAACTAATAAAAAATATACATATATAAACTTGTATATGTTTATAAGCATGCAAAACTGTCGAGTGTGAATTTAAATACTAGAAGCCCCAAGATTTTCTCAACCTCCTGTCTACCCCAGAAAGAGTCATCTGACACCTCTATCTGACCTGCATACTGAGGAGCAGAGTCATTTTTGGGCTGAATTAGAGTCTCCTAGTCCTAGTCTCTGAGTGTTAAGTGCCATCAAATGACTCTTAAGTGTCTTGTTTTAAAAACTCAAGCAGAAGGCGTGGTGTCTAGAGACACCTCCACGGGCTTTCAGGTAGTGGTGTCAATTGACCCCCGCGTGAGGGTTTCTAGAGTTAAAACTGTCTTATGTGAAGATTATATGCATTTTAATAACGTTTTACACATTTTATTTTATTTCTTCCTGTAAGAACAGGAAGAAATAGCTAATCGCTCAGCTGACCTATAATCTTGCCCATCGACCCACCCATTGTTTTCACTGCTGATCCATAGAGATTGGCGCCATCATGGGGAAGAAATTATCACAAATATGTGGGACTTTAATTTTGTTATTTTTGTATTACTCTATTCATCCCTCACCGGGGAAATTTGTTTGCTGCACTCCTTACACCGCAGCAGGCTGCCAACGGCGCCAATGGTGGGAGAAGCGGGAGTTAGGTGTCTTCTCCAAGGACCCTAGACGTGCTCTCCGTGGGACGCGAACCCACGACCTTCCGGTCCGCGGGCGAACGCGCTAACCACGCGGCCCACCGTCTCCACCCTCTTAATCAGAAAGTAATTAAAAATTTTCGTTAGCAGAAAGAAAGAAGGGCCAAATTTCCGTTCAAGTAGGGTGGATCATATACGTGTGAAAATAAAACTTTTAAATATTCATGTACTGGCATGTGATATTGTTCATATGGAGGATATCTCAAAATACACAATATATATATTGTGTGTGTATGTTTGAAAAATGTGTGCCCTCCAGTTATTTTTTACCACCAGCCGCCGCTGCACACGTAGAATCATGACTTTCCACAGTTTTATTTGCCCAGGTCCAATACATCCAAACAATATGTATGTAAAATAAATAGGTAGAGTGGGTATTTAGTGTGTGATCATTGAAATTATGTTTTGAATTATTCTCTTAACAAAAAATGAGCCACAGCCAACTAAAGTCAGGTTGAATATTTTTTGTTTAATTTTTCTTTTAATAAAACCTGTTATGGGTACCACAAACTCAAACGCCATAAAAGAGTTTTCAATTGTTTAAAAGCTTACATGGTTTGTTCACATTCTGACTTTAAAAAAAAAAGAACAAGCATTCTTCTTGAAAGTTCAAAGATCTTCTGTTTGCGTTTTGCTTTTGTGGAGACCGGGGATGACTTGATTGGGATGCTGCTGAAAGTAAGATTTTATTAGAATGGATACGGTTCATTTGGACCAGAATAAGGAAACTGGTTTCTCCTATATTGCTTCTTTGGTCAGACAGATAATGTCAGTAAGTGGATTTTAGTTGCGGTAGACCATCTCTCTCTCCGGGGATGCACCACAGGTCTGTGCCCTCAGTCTGCACAAGCTCAAAGGAAGGAAATTTATGGGTACAGGCATGACCAAACAGTTGAAAACCAAGCCGTAGAAACTTATAAAAACAAGGTTACCTAGCAACAGTGGGTTTGAAGAGGTCCACCTGAAGTTGGAAGGTAACAGGTTTAGGTGTAACATGTTTGTGCAGATTTACTTTGAGAATTTTGCTTTCACAGCTTAACTTTAGCCATTTTGTTCCCGGTTTTTTTCCCATTCTTGTTTTTTCCTGCTTCACCCTGATTGCTTCCACCTGGATCTCATCAGACTTTGTTTTTTATGGACTGAATTAATGACCCTGCTTCCTTACGTCCTTAAGCCAGTCCATCTGAATGCCCGGGCTAACATCCCACCAGTTTCTATGTGTGTTTGGTATCCTGTTTGCTTGCTTGGAATTTGTTTTTTCGCAGTTTTTTTCAATACATTCAAGACAACATTTTTTCGACTAACTGTCCTACTTTGGATGCATTTCTGAAGTCCAGTAACAATGTATTCATTAGAAGACTCAAACTAAACCAGTCGCAGAGGCTTTAGAAGTGGACTAAATGCTCAATAAATAAGTATGAACATTTTCATTGGTGGCTGACATTAATTCAAAGTAATATGACAGAATATTTTCCATATCGAAATTCTCTTTGGAAAAATCTTGTCTGAGACTTTCATGGAAGACACTTTCACAAAGCAATTATTTATTATCGGATTTGTTAAATTGACTGTACTTTTAGGCATACATCATACCAATCTATCATTTTTTCCACATAGATTTGAAGTCAGAATTGAATTCATAATGATTGTGTTTCTTGCCTATGCAGCCGAGGGTCTGACCGCCAGGATCCCTGTTGTCAGTTCCCATCTCTTCCTTCACCCAACTCCAATGGCCCTTCCTGCAGGTGGTGAGTCCACTGGAAGGGCAGCCAATGTTACTTGCCACCAGGCGCTCTTGCTCGTGTCCCACCCTCAGGCCTGGCTCCATGGGGGGACCCAGCGATCCGCGTCCAGGCAGGGAAAACTTTGCCATTGTTGTTCTCTTCATTAGAGGTTTATGAGCCGAGCTTTGTAATGGCCCTTCATCAAGGACCTGTTTGCCTTGGGTGATCCTACCAGGGCCGGATTACGGACCTAGTTATTGGTCTCCAAAAGTCTCCACTTGGAGAATTTACACAGTTTTAAATTCACAAAGTCACCTAAAGAAATGATGACTGGTCATGTAGGTCCACATAACAAAAGTTTAACAATTTTACCATCAAGATTTAAGATTTAAGTGATCCAGTTCGTTCCTAGCACAAATGTTTGTGTTTTTCCAGTGTTGTGACCTGATAAAGCTGAAATTCTACATTTAATTGTATCTCATCACCTAAACATTACACTTCTACACAAGACCCCAAAGCATTGATCAAGTTGATGACAAAATGGCCAAAGGCCCCTCATTGATTTGCTTCTCTTACTCCTGCAAAAGTCTTTTCTATGGAGTATGTGTGGTGAAATGAGATGCAACGAGGTTTCACATCTTTACACATCTGGGGTTTTATTTGTTCTTTTCAGATCAGTTCTTTTTCATCTTTTTTTATTTGTAGCTGCGCTGGTTTCAAAATGAATGGTGGATACTTTTGGCATAGCAAAGATAAGTGTCATGATCCCCTTGCCTGACGCCAGAGAGAACTCTGGAGCTTCCTCATCACCTTGATTAGATACACCTGATATTAATTTCTGATGCCACACACCTGTGGACCCTGCTACCTATTTAAGGACAATCACCCCGGCCTTCTATGTTGGGTCATAGTCATCCTTCCCAGCCAGGAGAACATGGCTGCCTGGCCATAATTTATCTTTGAACTCTGTTATATCATTTGAATGTTTGGATCCTGAGTTAATCCTGTGCCCTTTGCCTTACAGACTTACCTGACTTCTGTCAATAAATCCTGTTTTGTCCTGCATTTGGGTTCCCCTCCTTCCACATCCCAACAGATAAGACTGTAAATCTTGTGCATTCTGACCTCTAAGACATTTTAGACAAGAAAAAAAACTCTTGTAATGTCCAAGCAAACTGTCTGCCTTCCTCTGCTAAAGCAAACCTATTAAGGACTCCTGGGTTTCAAATTCACATTCTTAAAATACAAAGGAACTTTACATAGACACACAGAACTTTTTTCTCATTTATCTAAATAGAGATTGAACAAATTTAGGTTTTTTTTTCAGTTTTTGTAGAGACCATGCACCGCCACGGTGCACATTGTTCATGCTTCTGTAAATATGGCTCATTAAAACAACTGGCACCACTTTCAAGAATGTAGTGCCTAGATTGCATGTAAAATACAGCTGAAGCATGTTTCTGTGCATCAAAAATAGCTCACACATTTCAATTTCAGCCAATTTGAAATGAACGCTATAAAGGCAGTTGATTTTGAGGGCGTGGAGTCGCATGGAAAGTGAGAGGTAGGAAAAGAAGAGAGAGCAGCTATATACTGTAGTTTAGGTATCGTTAGTTACATTTATAGAGCTCTAAAAATGACATCCTGATGCTGATTAGTAACTCTGCAAATTTGTTTTAAAAAACTAGAACTTATTAAAAAAAAAAAAATGCATCTTGAATTAAAAGAAAAAAACAACATTTTTCTTGTCAAGTTTTAATTTTCCTGTTTTTTGCTCGAAGACATCTAATTAATTCTGCAATTGAATTGAATTCAAAATACTTAATGCCTTTTCATTACTTAGCAGTAATGTTTGTTATGATTTTGTTTTTTCTTCATCTTTGTTGTCTATATCTTTAATGCTATGCATTGAAATGTCTTGATGTGACCCATAAATAAAATCTTTCCATTTCTTTCCGTTGTCTTCCGCTTATCCAGGGCCGGGTCGTGGAGGCAGCGACCTCAGACGGGAAGCCCAGGCTTCTCTCACCCCAGCTGCATCCTCCAGCTCTCCCAGAGGGATCCCGAGTCATTCCCCAGCTGTGAGACATGGTCTCTCCTGGTGGGACTTGCCCGCAACACCTCACCAGCGAGGCGCTCGGGGATATCCTGACCAGATGCCCGAGCCACCCCATCTAGCTTCTCTCGATCTGAAGGAGGATGGGCTCGACACCGAGCTCCTTCCAGATGGCAGAACTCCTCACCCGATTTCTGAGTGAGAGCCCAGCCACCCTGCGAAGGAAGCTCATTTAGGCCACTTTTATCCAAAATCTCGTTCTTTCGGTCGCAAGTGGTAATCTTAATACCACTATTTTGGGGCCAAACACATACTGTAAAAGAAAGAAAGAAAACATTTTTAGTTTTTTTAACCAGAACCAAAACGTGACAAGTCTAAAAACTAAATAATTTATATCTAATTTGACTCATTAATGGTGCAAAAGTAAGAGTACCAAAAAAGAGTTATTAGGTTTTTTTTTTGGTTTTCCCCATGAGAAGTTTTCCTGTATTGTTAATTTATATTCCAGCGTTTTAATTACTTATACTGTGATCAAATAAAAACTTCTGTCATGAGGTGCTGGAGGTGGAGATATTAGACCAAGATGCATAGCCAGTTTAATCTGTTTATTGCAGGTAATAGAGCCTAGGAAAGAAGGGTATGCATGTGCAGGCCGGAAGATGACGGTAAGGGGACAAGACGATGTGGAGAGAACAAAACAGCAGATGATGTGACTCAGAGTAATGGACACTAGGGGTTATATTATCAGGGCATAGACGAGACACGGGTAGAGACATCAGAGAGAGGCAATTGGGACCACATGTGCAGAATTACCACACAGGATCAGATTTGGAGAAAGAAATATTCCAGAAAAGAGGAGGATCATGACAACTTCAAATGTAATTTCGACCAACCTAATTCATTCTGGAATCTAAAATCTATAGTCCTCAGACACAAATTAACTCATTAAATTGATATAAAAATGTTTAATAGTTTTCTTTTGTTTTTGTAATGGAGATTTTAAACGTTTTTGCTTTGTTTTTTAAGATCAATGAGGTTTTCTCAAGCCGTTACTCACCCAACCCGAGTCTTTGGATTGTAAAACAAACTTGTGCAAATTCATTTACCTGCGACCCAAAAATTTAAAGTGGTATCTATACGAGTTTAGTATTTGGCAAGAATGATGAATTCTGCTTCACCTGAAATATCTTACTGAGAAAATTGAAGGTCTCATATCATGCTAAATCAACTTCACAAAGTTTTTTTTTTTTTTTTTACAGCTTTTTTACTTCTAACAGTGATTTATGATCCTTGTATTTGTCACCAAAATAGTTCTCAGAATGATTTAGCAGCCTTCTAAAAATTTTAAGAGCATCGCTGCTTCTTCCCACGTGGCAACAAATGAGCGGTTGCTTCGTTGAAGACACCTTTCACATTTGGGAAGCATTCCTTCTCAGGCTCCTCCTAGTTTCTATGAGTTGGCCCAAAGATGAGTGGGTCACTCAGGACCTGTATCTGTTTTTTTCTAAGAGCGGCCATGGGATGAGCAACAATCAGACTTTTATAAGTTTCACAACTATTTTGTTGTGAATGTTGCAAACCCCAAACTGAGGTTATTCATGCCCACAAGATACCATGAGAAAAAAATAATTTTGAATAAAATGGGACCTTCAAAATGCCTTAAAAATAAACAAAAAAAACCAAAACAATAATAAAATAGAAATGTGCTCATTTTCTTTTTGCAAACTATGGACAATCAAGGTCCTCAACTGGCATGCTGTTGACACTGAGCTAAGTGAGCTGAAAGGAGAACAGAAATAGATTTTTGGGCCACCTTCCTGATAATGGCATGAAGAGTACTCCAGCATGGCCTTTTACCCAATTACAGTCCTTGTTCCATCAAATTCTCAGAGTGTGGGACACGTTGTGTTACTCCCGCCGAGCCTTCCAACTTAAGCTGATATCATGTAACAACTTTACGTTTCTTTTTTAATTGCACATGAGAGATTTTTTACTCAAAGTTTCCACACATTGTAAGTTGTCATCAGAACTGGAGACTGACTTTTTTTTTCTGGACTGCAGAAATGTGACATTTTTGTTGGCTGGATTAAGCCTCGGTGGAAAGGTTGATAGGATACAAAAGCTCCTATCGCATGTCAAAAGCAACATAATCAAATGTTGCACAAGCCGGCAAAGCCTGTCTGCTTCATGCCAACTGAAAACCCGGTCATGGAAAGATCCAATTTAAAGTTAATAAAAAAGGAAGAAAAAAACATGCTTATGTTTCTGTCTGCCACTCTGAAGTCCAGACGGAACTCAGTCTTCTTGTTACGCAACATCCACAATACTTTCTGGATTTATTCTGGCTGAACTGATCTTCTTATGACCACTTACCCCCCAGAAACAGGAAATCTGGTACAGAAAATAACTTTCAGGAAATGCACGACCAAAGAATTTGATTCTATTAATGAGACTTTTGTGTTTCGGAGAGGATTAAAATCTTAGCGTTGTCTTTTTTTTAATTATCTTTTTAAACCTTCCAGCCAGAAGCTAAATTGAGGGATTGAAGGCACTTAAGCTCTCAGCAGGTCATAATGTTACTTTTTAAAAATAGCTGGATCACCTACTTGCCAAACAGAGCCACTAACAGATCCCCAACCAGGCGCCTCGCTGATGCTTCATGTCACATTTAAAAACAGAAGATGGTGTCAGAAAGACCTTGTTTCAAAGTACAGGATGAGGAAAAAAAAAACTTCTGTTGGCCACATTTGTTCTTTAAACATCTGTTAAACAGAATTTTGGTAATAATACCCCTACTATCCATTGCTGGCAGGGTACTTTGTGAGTTTTTGTGGTTTCATTTGAATAATTTTCTGTTTTCTGCTGACAATCCCGACAGGGATCTTAGTAAATTTCCCTTTGCTGACTGAATTTAACACAAATAATCTGCCTCATATCAAGGACTGAACATGAGCTTTGGTTCATGCAGGAGATGGCTCCTAATTCACTCACACATTTACCGCGCAGACACAAGGAATTCAAAACATAGAACAAAAAGGTCCGAACAGAGCTTGCAATTCCTTCAAGTTGGCAAAATTAATTTGAGAAAAATCAGATGTTTGTGAGTTTTTAACCTTAAAGTTGAGACACTTTGAAAGGATGAGAAATCTGCTTGCTTTGGGGGTTTTTTTGGGATAAAGTACACATTGTGTTTTATGTTCTGTCACTAGATAATGTTGTTTCTTCCACTCAAACATACATCGTCTAGAAATCCCAACATATAAATTGAAAAGTGTGGACATGATCAAAGGCAGTCATTTTGAAAAATGAGATGAAAAGCCACCTAAACACAAATAAATTAAGATCAAAGTCCACACCTACTCTCTTATTTGTATTTATCTATCTCAAAATAATGAACACCAAACTGGATTCTTTGTGTTTGTTGATTATTGTTCTGTCCTAAATTTTTTGTAAAGTCTTCTGTAAGGTTTTGACAGCTGTTTTTTATTCTGTTCTGTTCTGTGGTCCTCCACTTATCCGGGGCCGGGTCATGGGTGCAACAGCTTCAGACGGCAAGCCCAGGCTTCTCTCACCCCAGCTGAAACATCCAGTTCACCCTGGAGGATGTGCTCGAGAGGTGTCCTAACCAGATGCCCGAACCACCCCAACTGGCTTCTCTCGACTTGAAGAAGCATTGGCTGTATTTTTATGCAAGACAAATTTTTTACTCTCGAGTTTGACAATTTATTTTATTTAATCAATCGATCTAGCGACATTCGGCATCTTGATCAGGATGGCATGTCCCACCAGGAGGAGACCAAGAAGCAGACCCCAGACCCACTGAAGAGACTATGTCTCGCAGCTGGCTGGGAAACGACTCGGAATCCTTTCAGGTGAGCTGGAGGATGCAGCTAGGGTGAGAGAAGCCTGCGCTTCCTGTCTGAGGCTGTTGCCCCCGCGACCCGGCCCTGGATAAGCGGAAGACAACGGAACAAACAAAAACAATCAAGCGACACAATAATATAATAAATGTACATTTTTTATATAAAGTCATAAATTTTGTGTTCCGTTACATCCTGAAATATTAATGTTTGTCTGTTGCAGTGGTTACCATTCTAAATAAAGCCACTTTTTTTTCCTTAGTAAATATGACAAATGTTCAAATGACTTTGTTATTTAACCATGTGTAAACATCTGAAAACGAAGGTCACCTGAGAGGTTTCACCACCTTCTCTGGTTTATTTTATTACTTTTCCGACCCGCCATTGCTTCTGTTCCAATTTTTGTTTAAACTTGTGTTGCCCCTATAAGTTTCAAAATGAGCTAATATTTTCCGTTAAGAAGTCTGAGCTGCAGAATCTGATATGTTCTCAATGTTCTCCTGAGGTTAAAAAAAACACCTCATGAGATGTTAAAATCTATGTTTTCTGTCTTTGATTAAAAAAAACAAGGACGGTATTCCCACAGTTTGGTGTTTTAATGGTTGACTTATTATAGATTTATTCATCCTGATTGCAAATGAGTTTTTTCGGTTGAGTAAGAAGTGTTTTATTTCTTCACTTAGAGACTTGGTCATTTTACTTAAAAAAAAAATGAAAAAATCAGAAAAAGTCACTTAGATTGCAAGTGAGACAGACCATCAGATATTAAATATTATGGCTACATGACAAATTACGTGTGAGAAAAGATGGAAACAAACAACAAAGTTTAATAAAAAACAGATTTGTGTTCTTTAACTGGAGCTGATCATTTTCCAGGTAAGCTCTGCACGACTCTGAATGGTCCTAAGCGGTAGGATTACATCAGGCAGCAGCTTTACTTTCATAGCTTTATGTCACGCTAACATGCTATCATAAAGAATCATCTCAGGGTTGGATGATTAAGTTGCTCCTTTAAGATGGATCGGCCGCAGCTTAGCCCATCAGACCAGTGAGCATTTCACTGGCTGTCAGGAGAGTTTGGACACTTCTTTCATCTGTTCACAGTTAGAATCTGATCCTCAGCAAAGTAGTTCCTGTAGATTGAAGCCTGTGAACCCCCACAGTCTCTTGAGGAGTGCTCTTACCCCATGCATTGGCTTTAATAAGAACTGCAAAGATGCATGTCAGCCAGACTGAATGATGGTTTTGTTGGACCTCACGCAAACATTTTGTGGGAGAACTCATGAAGTAAAAAGTTTTCGTTTGAGAAAACACTGCGTAATGAAATTCCGATTACTGTGTAAATATTTTCCAGATCTGGTATAATTACTTTAAAACCTTTTTCACAGAGTGGCTGAGCTGAGTCACCCAGTCTGAATGACTGGACAACAACAGTACATGTGATCAAGAAGAAAAATAAGAGAGTGATCGGTTTGTCGTCTTTCACACACTCCACAGCAGACTTCGACATACAGACTGGCTTGCTGAACAACTTTTGCTTCTTTTTTTAACACCACACCCTCAAGGGAAAAGAGAGGTGCCAATGCCATCTCACGTCTGTCTGCTGATAAGAGATTTATGTTTTAAAGTGTCTCGGTTTGCCCATGCAGCCTGTATCTGTTCAAACCTTTGCTCAGTAATGGGGCTTGAAATATAGTGTTAGCTTAACCTCACATTGTTGACTTAAGTGTCCCAATGTGCATTAAAATGAAGATTTATGCATCTAGATAGGAATGTAGGGATTGCATTAGAAGTAAAGCCTGCCAAGTCTGAACTGAGAGCTTTTACACTCAAATACACACGGTTTCATTTCCATAACCAAGCAGTGCAGCAGGTGTATTATCGGTAAAAGGAATGTGATTATAAATTTGTATATTTGCAGTTAATTTTCGGATTATCTATTGGTTCTGCATATACACAGAATTTTTTATGAAAGGTGGTTAAAACAATCTATGGTCACTATGTCCATATCGGACAAACACAGACAGGCTTACACAACAGAGACGGAATGAAGAGGTTACTATTTTGGTCCAAGCTGACGGAAGTGTTTACTTAGGAGACAAAAGATGATGTTTAATGAGATTTTAATGAGATTTCACCTTCAAATGTTCCTTAACCCTGGTGTTAATACAACCTTAAAACATGATTGATCGACCCCCATGTTTAATAGACAGTGGTTCTTTTCATGAATCGGGATTTTCATGCAAAACCAACTTTTTGAAGGTTACGACTATATTCAAACATTTTGTTTTTCACATCAAACACGTGCTTTTCTATTTCATTCATTCCTTGTAGAAAAGACTTTAAAGTTGTTTTCAGGACAGTGTTTTTAATGATCGAGATGTTTTGACTTTCGTCCAGAAATCATTTTCAATCTGACTGAAAATTCTTTTTTGGTTAGAAGTCTAAACGTTTCGATCTTCAAATACTTTGTCCAGAAGACAACTTTGAAGCCTCTTCCACCACGGAATGCTCTTGGACGAATGAGAGATTCATCCCTTCATGTTTAAGTCACTTCCAAATTTTCCCGTCCAGTACTCAGATTTCCCTCGAATGCCAGGTAGTAATTTGCTTTGCCCTTTTGTTCTCCACCACACTCACATTCTAATGTAACGAATGATATCTGATCATGCCCGGCCATACTTGGTTCATTTATGTAAATACACCAAAATAAGAATATTACAGAATACGCGCTAGCTTTGTCTTTGCAGCCTCAAGCTAATGTTACTCTAAGGCAACCAGCTACTTGGGCGGAATCAACCGAATCAATTCCCTCCTAAAACATTGTCCACTCTTCATGTTTGTATTCTATCTATAGAGTAATTTGCAAACCACACCCAGTCTTCTGGAACCTAAATGGCCTCAGGTGTGGCTTCCTGATTTAGACCCACAACCAAAATTGTCTGGGTGACGAGCATTCATATCAGTGCGACAAGGAGGTCTGGCACCTTGCCAAGCACTGTCGGATAAGTTTTCAATATACTGTATTAGGAAACTCCGAAGGCCAATTGATAAAAACCTGACGCTTGTTGATCCAAATATGTATGGGTCCTCGACAGACACCATCTGGAGGCACAGCAGCTTCCACTCTTTGGTAAAAGGGGAAGCAATGTTACTTTCCTGGAAACGATCTGTCTGGATACGAGGCTACTATTTTCAGTGTTTTATACAACAAAGGTGATGATTTTCGGGGGTAAGTTCAGATGAGTTTGGTCATGTAAAACCTTTCAGAAAGCCATTAACTGGTCTTTCCAGACTATGATTGAGGACAATCAATGACACTTTCTGGTCTCAGCTTTCCAAAGGGAGCAAAACAAGTTATTACAATACAAAACAGTACAATACAAAGATACTTTATTTATTCTCTACTGGGGAAATTCAATTGTTCACCAGCACAGTCCAAAAAGAGTGGTGAGCTCCGAAAGCTTCAGTCAGCTTTTCAACAGCCGCTGGGTGGTGCTAAGTTGGGAGAAGTGAAGCTGGAACAGTCACTTCTTGGAAGAAAGCTGGGTAAACGTCGCCGATGACTATTGGTTCTGCACGTGGCTGAATGTAGCTTATCGTAGCAACGATGTGGAAAAACTTGTATAGCACATAATAAGGTGCATGAACTCTGTATGGCGCCCAAATTCTGTTTGCAATTTGGTGGCTTTTGGAGATTTTTCTTTTGTTTTTATTGGCTTTTTTGTGCACATTAATATTATTTTGTTTTACCGTGGATGCCCAAACCCCTCCACTGTAGATCAGATCCACTCTGTGGATTGAATTATATTAACACGCACTGAGGCTTCAGGCATAATAAATTGGTGCCACACAGGAAGGAATAATTTGAGGTTATCAAGAAGACTAAAGACAAGAAACAATACAGTTAGTAGGCGTTTTTGGGACCAAAATGTCTTGTTCATGTTAGAGGAGATCAGGAATTAATGATCCGAAAAAATGTTAGGGCATGTCTAACATGTTCCAAACCAGGTCTGCAGTCCTATATCAGACAGAAAGCTAAATGAGTTGCATGACTGCTAATCAACAATAAAATAGACTGAACAGTTAAGAATAATTCCAAACAAAAAAAGGTCAAATAAACCATTGATGTGGGGGAAAAAAACAGACATTTTTTAAACTACCATAGTTTTGGTTTTGGCAGGTTTTTTTTTGGTGGAAAATGGATGAGGAAGTGAAGCCCCGGTGGGTGAACTAGACCTAGACATTTTGCAAGTATTTTGGCCATAAACTGTTCAGTTGTTTGGAAACCAAGGATTTGGAGTAAATTCTTTATGAGACAGGAAGCCAGAATGGGATTAGATGAACCTCTTTCATGATCTTTACGGGGACTCTAGCAGCTGCTTTTTGGACTATCTGCAGCTGTCTGATGAAGACCTCCAGACAGGACAATCTGCAGAAGATAAATGTACTTCTCTAAATCCTGCTGAGAGATGGTAACTATTTTGACAGATTTTTTAAACTAATAAAAGATGACTTGACAACTGTCTTTATATCATTCATCTTCTGTAGCGCTTTATCCTTGTCAGGCTCCTGGGAACTGTCTTTACATGAGCTGAAATTCAGGTATAAATGCAGCTCTACTCTCCGATTTTCGGTTTATTAGGCTTGTACCAGCAAAGCTGAAAAATTCTCTTGATATAAAGCAGGTTTTTCACTATTCTTGAGTCCACTCCAAACTAATTTGGGGGGCTTTGTCCCCTACAGGTGCCCTCCAAAAGAATAGCAACATTAGGGCAGAGGAAACTCTTTTTTCATTTTTATCTCAGTGGATTTGGCATTGTTTGGAAAGAAAAAAACATCAGCTGCAAATGGACAGATTTGCTCGACCAGAGTCAACCCCGTGGAGAGAATTGATTCATTCATCTTCTAAACTGCTTAATCATAATGGGTGGCTATCCAGGCTGAGTTCAGGCAAGAGGCAGAATACAACCCAAAGAGGATGCCAGTCTGTTGCTGTGCCACACACAGACAATCAAACACACAAACACTCATTCCTAGGGGCAATTTCATAGTGGCCAATCAACCTAACATGCATGTTTTTGGAGATTGGGAAGAAACAAGAGTACTGGGAGAAAGCCCACACATACACAGGGAGAACATGCAAACTCCATACAGAAAGATCAGAGATTCAAACCTCACCCCACTCTGGGACTTGAATCCTTGGGAAAGTGTGATGCATCTCCACTGCTCATTTTTCTATTCTGTCATTTTCTAGTTACCATGAAAGAGGAGAAAAAAAAAACTAACTTTCTTGCTCAGTCCAAGAATGTTGCCCATGCTACTCAAACTTGAGATTTATCAAAACCACCATAAATCTCAGGGTCCAAGCAAACTTGAAATCTGTGGGAGCCCATCTGGGGTTTTGCCAAAAGGCACTTGAATGACTCAAAATTCAATCAAAATCCTGTGGTCTGACATGAATGCAGGCGTTTTGCTCGGTGAAAACCTGGTGCTGCTCATTACCAGACCAATAGCAACCCTCCATTAAAGCTGTATTGATGGTCTTGCCTCGTAAACCTGCATCTAGGTCTAAAATGGAAAGAAGGATAAGAGCAAATTGTAACAACATTCATTGGAAATCTGTGATTGCCTGCCTCGTAACTCTCACCCACGGTGCCTGCAGAAAGTTTCTTGTTTTTTATTCTATATTGAAGTTGTTCACAATCTGTTCACAAAGCAAGAGAAGAAATTAGAAGATTGTGTTCATCATTCAGGTTAATAAGTTGTTGATTATTAGGCAGGATGAGAGCGTCATTCCAGAAATGTTGCCCCAGAAAGTGACATGAGCCGGACAGAGCAGAGCTGCTACGGGACGTTATCACAGCGATTAATGTATGGTTTCTAATTTCACCGTTTGAAGCTGAGTGCTGCTGACAAAACTGGACAGCAGTAAAGTGTAATGTGGGGTTTTAATTGGCCTGACCCTACCAGGATTAGATGGTCAGATCAGAATTTCTTTCATCCTGACTTTACTGAAACAGAACACTAATGACCAACAGGTGAACCAGTAAAATGTTTCCATGATATACCCAGAACTTTAATTTGTGAGTGGTTCTAAAAAGTTAAGTAAAATGTTTTCCTCTCTGGTAATGACATTGGATTATCGGTTTTCTGTTTTTCTGAGCAAGCCAAGCCATGCTTCCATCCCTCATTCAAAAATGAGGGAGCTAATCCGTGAAGATATACTCTGTGATTTATGACTGGCTGCAGAGCTTTTAGAAACATCCTCCAGCTCAGATTTCAGCTGCGCTGGGTACTAACTGTAAAAGATTTATGTGTACAAATAACTTTGCCTCCAGAGGAGTGTTTTGTGAAACAGCACTCGGTCATTTGGCATTGCTCAATCTGCTTGTAACTATAGCAACCACTCTCCTATGAGCATCTCCGTAGGGAAACGGGATTTAAGAGCCCTGATGAAAGGGCACACAAGTGACTCATCCATCGCTCCATGGGCAACTTCCATCTGAGCACAGCTTGTATTCTTCATGAAGGTGGAAGGTGACGGACGTCAATTTTTAACCATCAGGAGGAGGATCTAAAGGAAAATATTGAAAGTCAAATGAATGGTCAGATTTGTTTCATCATCTTCCGCTTGTTCCGGGATCGGGTCGCGGGGGCTACAGCCTCAAACGGGCAGCCCAGGCCTCTCTCGCCCCGGCTGCATCCTCCAGCTCACCCGGAAGGATCCCAAGTCGTTCCCCGGCCAGCTGTGAGGCATTGTCTCTCCAGCGGGTCCGGGGTCCGCCCGTGGGTCTCCTCCCGGTGTGACATACCCGAAACACCTCGCCCGCGAGGCGCTCGGGGGGCATCCTGACCAGATGCCCGAACCACCCCATCTGGCTCCTCTCGACTTGGAGGAGGAGCGGCTCGACACCGAGCTCCTCCCGGATGGCAGAGCTCCTCACCCAATCTCTGAGTGAGAGCCCAGCCACCCTGCGGAGGAAGTTCATTTCGGCCGCTTGTACCCATGCTCTCGTTCTTTCAGTCACCACCCACAGCTGGTGACCATAGGTGAGGGTTGGAACGTAGATCAACTTGTAAATCTCAGCTCTCTCTTTACCACGACGGACCGATGCAGCGTCCTAGTTATTGCTGATGCCGCACCGATCCGCCTGTCGATCTCCCGCTCCATCCTTCCCCCACTCGTGAACAAGACCCCGAGATACTAAAACTCCTCCACTTGGGGCAAGACCCTGTCCCTGACCCGCAGGGGGTATTCCACCCTTTTCCGGGCGAGGAATTGTCGGATTTGTGATTCATATAATTAGTTTTTTTTTTTTCTACTCACTCTATTCATCCCGCAGCAGGCTGCCCACAACGGCACCAATGGTGGGAGAAACGGGGGGTTAGGTGGTTTCTCCAAGGACCCCAGACGTGCACTCAGTGGGATGCGAACCCGCGAACTTCCGGTTGACTACTGGTCCGAACGATTTAACCGCTGAGCCACCGTCTCCTCCCAAGAAGAACATATTTTCAAAAGTTTTGTTGTGAAAATGAAACAAAGAACAAATCTGTCTTTATTCTTTGTATTTATTCAGCAAGTAAAATTTTTACCTGTTTTTTTTTAAGAACATCACTTAAAGGAAGCAGTTTAAAAATTCCTCATCCACTCTGAGAGAAGAATTCCAACGAAAATATAATTTTAAACACCCACGGCTTGTTATCGGTGCTTCCTTTTCCAATCACCAGTGTACCAACCATAACAGAGAAAAATGAAAGACTAATAGATGCCTCAGAGAAAATGTCATGAAGCTAATTCTTCATGCCAATCATTGTTCAGATTGAGACATATTGTTGTCACAATTGATTGTTCCTTCTGTGACTGATTACGCTGTCCTATCGGTTGTGTAGCAGCAGATTGGTTTTTTGGTAACCGCAGATATGTGCACTTAATTCACCTCAATTATGCTGTAATTGAACTGCGGCTGTAAGAGCACATTTCCACCTCTCATCGACTACAAAGTGTCTTTAATGTGAACAGCATGACCCAGACATCAACCCACAGATGGCCAGTCTTGGTGAGATGACAGTAGAATTTGTTTTAACGGATCCCTTCAAGCGATGGAGTTGTGTTTACATTTCATTTCCTGAGACCCATCACTTACTGCCATAAAGCAGAGTGAATATTGATTCTATTTTTCAGGGTGTTATCACTTTAATGTCGCATTTCTATCTCAAAGTGTTTGCTTTTTTCACTTTCAGGAAGATCCAGGTACAACATGGACTAACCGGCTCCTTTAAGGATCGAAGCGGCCGGGATGGGAACCAGTGCCTCTAAATCCGAGACGATGGTCCGAATTGCCCCCTGCAGGTCAGGGACAGGATCCTGCCCCAAGTGGGGGAGTTTAAGTATCTTATCCGCTCGGTCTTGTTCACGAGCGGGGAAAGGATGGAGCAGGAGATCGACAGGCAGATCGGTGCAACGTCATCAATAATTGGGATGCTGCATCGGTCCGTCGTGGTAAAGAAAGAGCTGAGCTGAAAAGCAAAGCTCTCGATTTACAAGTCGATTTACGGTCCTACCCTCACCTATGGTCACCAGCTGTGGGTGGTGACCGAAAAAATGAGATCGCAGATACAAGCGGCCAAAATGAGCTTCCTCCCCAGAGTGGCTGAGCTTTTCATTAAGAGATCGGGTTTCCAGGTCGAGAAAAGCCAGATGGGGTGGTTCGGGCATCTGGTCAGGATGCCCCCTGAGCGCTTCGCTGGTGAGCATGTCCCAACGGGAGGAGCCCCAGAGGCAGACCCCGGACCCGCTGGAGAGACCACGTCTCACAGCTGGCTCGTAAACTACTTGAGATCCTTCCAGGTGAGCTGGAGGATGCAGCTGGGGTGAGAGAAGCCTGGGCTACCCGTCTGAGACAAATAAATAAATAAATAAATAAATAAATAAATAAAAAAAACCTCCGTGACCCAGCCCCGGATAAGGGGAATACGACAGAACAGAACGGAGTGTTTGTTTATGATAAGGGCACCTTAGCAAAATTTTTCCAAACAGAAGTGGAGTCTCAAATAGAGTGCTTTTTGGCTCTGGACCACGCCTGTTCAATCCAGTTTCTGCATTACACTTACTCTTTTTTGTGAAATATTTGCATCTTTTTTGTATTACTTTGTATTTTTTTTTCCCTACTCTATGTTTTTTTTGTTGTTGTTGTTTTTCAAAACCTCTTCAATCCAGTTGCAGTATTTCCGGCAGAACTTGCATAGATGTTCTTTTAGACTGAGATCTTTTGGCTATGGAGGTTATTGGAGGACAGGAAACATTTGACCATTCTAGAGATGATTGAGCTGGGACATGGTGTATTATTCAGCTATAATTAGCAGCAGATGGTAACGGCAAAGACTGTGGGCACTTATACTAATCGTTAGTAATAAGGGTCCAAAGTATGCCAAGTAACAATTCTCTATGCCATTAAACGTCGTGCCGCAGAGTGATTCATTATTACAAGAATCAATCAATGCTTGCATGTTTATGCCAAAAACCACATCAGCTCCAGCTTTTTGACTGCAGTAACATCATTCATCTTTTACAATTGTCTAGATTTTATTGATCCTGTGAATTGTAACAATAATTTGGTGTTCTTGGCTGACAGGACTTGTATTCAGTGGGATCATCATCTGCCTACAGACCAGCTAAGGCAGGCATGGGCAAACTACGGTCCGGGGGCCACATGCGGCCTGTTAAACGTTTTAATCCGGCCCTCGAAAAAAAATCATAAATAAATCTTGTAAATGTTTTATTTCCTCCCGCAATTCGGATGTTTCCTATCTAGATGGCGTAGTTTTTTTTAAACGCGCTAGTAAAATTTGAAATTTAACTCGTTTACTGTAACATGAAGTTTGCTTGTTTAAGTGCGTGTAGTGGCCCCAATGGCTTTCCATACGTAGATCAAATATAACGCACTCTACAAACTGAAGAGATCCACCATATCCCGAGATGTGTATTTTTTCTCCCATGAGGTGAAGTCACCAAAGCATACCATCCATCTGCTCCTGTTCCAGCCCCTTTGTTAAATGACTGAACTCAATGTGGCCTGCGAATCAAAAAGTTTGTCCACCCTGGTCTAAGGCTTGACATGTTCCTATCAACCTAATAACAATTGGTTTGTGACTAAGTGTGCACCAAACATCACATGCAAGATCAACTTTTCAGAGCTTTATACCTTTTACTATTAATGTGTGTTAGCCTCAGATTTAGTGGTGTTTGGAATTTTGAAATCCCCCGTCCCGTCCCCCTCTTCCACGTGACCACGAACAAGCAGTTGATACAATAAAATTACGGTGGCTACATTAGTGACACGTTTTTTGCTGCAGGAAGCATTTAAAACTAACTCCCCTCCCTTCATGCCCCTCTCCTTCTCCACCCATCTCACCACTCTTGAATGATTTAAGCGGAGGATGGGCAGGCAGTTCATTCAGGGCCAGTGTCACATTTTGAAGGCAGATTCAGTGCTTTCTCGGGATGGGGTGGGAGAATAACAGGTTTCGCCTTTAGCACTTCCTGGACTGTGATGAAACTTCATAAAATAGGAAAATTTCGCAACTGTTATGTAACGGATGTTCCAAAACCCTAATTGTCTTGTTGTTTGTGTGCATTGCAAATAGTCCCTTTTCATGAGGTGGGACTTTCAATCAAATTCCTGTCTTCCTGTGTTAATTTTTTTTCTGCTATACTTATTCATGACTTTAAAAAATTAGTTTGAACGTATTAAAAACAGCTCAAGAAAACTTTACCCTATCCTAAACACAGGGCACAAGGGATTGGTAGAAAGAGGGAAAACTTATTTGAAACAGGAAGGAAAAGGATCTTTTTTGACCGGTCAGAGGTGGAGAGGACAAGAACAAGATGTCAACAAGGTCCATATCTTCAAGGCAGGAATTCCTGCTACGACAGGAAAATACAATCTTTTCTGTATGTTGCTTATAGTTTCTTCTTGTTCTTTGTTTTAAAAAAAGGCATATAAAAAACATGAGGTTTATGATTTCTCTAATGTTCCCATACTTTGTAGCAGAGGCAGCAGAGGGAGGACTGCTTCCAAATGATTAGATGAGGGACTGCTGAAGTGAACTACTTTGTACCAGGTAGGTATTGGTTTTCTTTTCCCTGCAGACACACAAAGAGCTACAGAATGGTTTGCCAATTACTATACATTATGATTCTTGATGCTATTTCTTTCAACAAAAGCTTGCCGGTATGGAAAAACTGAGTTGGCCACAATTAATTGAATTGAAGATATTTTCTTCATCCTCGAAGGGGAATTTGAGTGCTGCAATGTTACAATCATACAATGTCATACAACAACATATTTTTTAATCTGTTGTGAGTGAAAGTTTAAAGGTTTGAAAGTGAAAGGTTGAATATTTTAATGGAGAATGGCAGAAAGGATTTTCTATACCGTTCCTTTGAGCAGCGGGGTTGCAGGAGTCTGTTGCTGAAGCTGCTCTTCAGATAATCCCCTGATTCATTGAGGGGGTGAGAGGGATTTAGCATGATTGATGACAGTTTTGCTTTCATTCTGTCCCTTCACGGATGTGTGAGCCAACCACATGTCAAGCTATTTTTTTTTTTATCAGTTTGTCTAGTCTGTTGGCATTCTTTGTCTTCAGACCAGCTTCCCAGGCTGCAACAGCAAAGAACAGGACCTTCTCCATGATGGCATGATAAAACATGGAGAGCATCTTGTTGCAGATGTTGAAGGACCTGAGCTTTCTAAGGTAGTACAGTCTACTCAGGCACTTTTTGTTAAACAGTTGTGTATGGATTTTTAAAAAAAAGTTAATTTAGCAAGTTATGGAATTGATGTGAAAAATTGCGTGTAATCGTACCATTTGGCGTTGTTGGCAGGTTTTAACCAAGCAACTAGGTAAACAAGAAACTGCTCCAACAGAGTTTAAACCTCAATTATGTATCATCAGTCATGTAAAGCCAGAGGTGTTTTTACCATAATAAAACTACTGTATAATTTAGCTGTTAATGATTTTTTTTTCTCTCCCTTCTAAATCTAAATTTTATTCTTCTCAGTTAAACATTTTGTGCATTTCCAGTTTGGCTAATTATAAATTTTATCGTATATAATTTTTGTTTTATGTTAATAAACAAAAGAAAAACCTTTTTTGGCGTGCAACAATAAATCTCCATTGTCATGGATAAAGCAGTTTTATTATTCCCAAGAGGCAAATTGTTATACAGGCAGCAACACAAACATCAGACAAACAGCAATAAGTAAATGATGAAAACAAACAACAACAAAAAAATCCAAACGTCTTTATGGGTTATTTTGCAAAGCAGCAGTAGAAAATATGAAGAAAATATGCTTTCAGCGTACCGTCGGGTCGCATGTGCTACAGACACTTGTGATTCTCATAAGCCTTGCTTTCCTAAAAAACCTACAGATTAGGGACGTTTTCACAGTGCAGAGTGTTGCTGTGTAGTTGCATGTTTTTATTCAGATATTATCTTAATTTAGTCAGAAATTATACAAGAAATATGACATAATCCTCAACTGTTAACAAAATCAACACGTGCATATTGTTCAATTAAATACGTGTGCTTTATGCTGTCATCAAGCCTGTTTATAATAACCCCAATATTGTTACACCACCACCGTAATTCTTTCCAGCAAAGAAATGGCACTAAAATCATACATTTTTGAATATATAAAATGTCTTTGATTCCAAAACCACAAAGTAATGACAAAAAAAAAACAAATTAAACAATTAAAAAAACAACACACAATACAAAAGCTGTAAAAGTTCCATTTGATGACTAATTACAGCAAAAAAAACCCTAACATCACAAAAAAAAAACTTCCATGTTGACCGTGCTATCATTAATGTTTTGATTTGTGAACATTTTTACATGGGAACAAATGTGATTGTCGACAAAAAACTACCTTATTTGTTAAACCTTGGTCTGTAATGTTCATTCTGGAAAAAATAATAATTACAATATTATTCTTGAGAGAGAACAAACTGTCTGAACTTTGTTTTGTCTTCTGAACCGCTTATCTCTAACGAGGTTACAGGGGGTGCGACCAGAGTACATCCCGACTGCTTTCAGGAGCGAGCCAGGGTACTCCCCGAAAAGGTCGCCAGTCTGCTCCGAGGCCCTCTCTGAACTTGTTTATCTAAAAAAAAAAAAAAAAACTCATACAAATCTTTAAAAACCTGACTCTGTGGACCTGACTCATTGGCAGCTATTTACACCCCAGGTTTCACACCGTGTAAGCGGACCGGGAAAGACCACTGGAAGTATGGGGGCATCAAAGGGTTTGCACTGCAACATCCAATTTTCTTCAGATATCAATTCAATTCAAAAAGTCCAAAATATTGAGAAATTCTGTTTGAAAAAACAGATGGCTAAGAAATTTGCCATTTGTTTTTTCCACATAACATCTCCCTAATGCATTTTAGTTGTTTATGAAACAAAACAACCATGATCTGCAATCGTTCCGAAGAAATGACATAGAAAATTGTACTCTGAAACCTGCGCTGTGGTCAAACCAATCAGTGTTTTTTAAGAAAAAAAAGGTCCATTTCTGCAATGATGAAAAGAATCCTCCAGTTGCCATCAGGAAGTAGTCTCAGCTGTACAACTTGAATTTGTGGGTTTGTTGCTACATGTTTCTCTGATTGCAGCTTTACCTATGTAAGGATCACCTCTATTCCAGGGACATTCAGTCATTTTAATGATTAGGCAGTCCGAACGTATCTACATCATCAAACCACTACGCAACCTAAGAGGTGTTACACTCCAGAAGCCAAAAATGGAATGCCTAAAACTCTTTAGAGATTTGAATCAAATCCTTACAACCACAATGTGTTTTGTAAGAGTAATAAATTTATAATTGAAAAGTTGATCCTTCTTATGCTAAGATTTTGTCACTTAACTTGTTGCGCTCTGATTTTGTGTAATTTTGAAATCTAATTTTTTTAAAAGAACTAGAAGTGGTCATGAAATGATTGGTTTAAGCTCAGACTTATTTCTTAATAGAAACAGCTTATTACATCAGCCATCATTTGGTGGTGCTGTTAAATGATAAATATGTAAATACACATAACCTTGATGTGTTTGTTTCTTTTACTGGATCTTATTCAAAATTCAGGTGCAGATAAATGGAAAAGTGCAGTTACAGGGAGAAGAGATAAAGAAGGTGGAAGATTTTAAGTATTTTGGATCAACAGTCCAGAGCAATGAAGAGTGTAAAAAAGAGGTGAAGAAGCGTGTGCAGGCGTGCTGAAACGGGTGGATAAGAGTATCAGGTGTGATAGAAGAGTTTCAGCCACGATAAAAGGGAAAGTGTACAAAACCGTGGTGAGACCGCCCATGCTGTTTGGTCTAGAGACAGTGGCACTGAGGAAAAGGCAGGAAACGGAGATGGAGCTAGCAGAGAGGAAGATGCTGAGGATTTCTCTGGGAGTGACCAGGATGGACAGGATCAGAAGAACAGCACATGTTAGAGGTTTTGGAGATAAAGTCAGAGAGGCCAGACTGAGATGGTTTGGACACGTGCAGAGGAGACAGAGTACATTGGCAGAAGGATACTGGGTTTGGAACCACCAGGAAAGAGGGCTAGAGGAAACCCAAAGAGGAGGTTCGTGGATACAGTGAAGGAAGACATGAAGATTGTTGGCGTGATGGAAGTTAGATGGAAGAAACTGACTTGCTATGGCGACCCCTGAAGGGAAATTTTGAAAGAAGAAGAAGAATTCAGGTGCAGATAAATCACCCTTTTAAGTAATAGTTTGATCAAAAGAACTTTCATTTAATTAGTCCAGGATGATAAATCGGTTTAGTCCCTTCCTGCGGTTATTCTCACTCCAGTTTGTCCCTCTTCAGCTGCTCGGAGACGTACCGACAGAAGCAAACTCCTCCCTCTAAGTGACTACTTTCAGGTAGGGGAAATGGGAAATGGCTTTTAGCAAGGCAGCAGGCATAACCCGAAGAGAACATCAGCAAAGCTTTTTGAAACATTTCTTCTGCACAAAAACAGTCAAAGCTTTCTCTAAATTCTTGTCGGCAATCATCCAAAGAAACGTAGACCAGGTGTATTTTTGAGTTTGACTGACACCCCATCAGTAGCTTTTCTGTGTAGAGCAATGTGTTGGCCCTGCCGACAGCCTTATGGAGCTCCTTCACAATGTACTTTCTCTCCTCATATGTCCAAAGAATAAAATGAATCATCGCCCCTACTGCTAGGCTGTATAAAAAAAAAACCAAGATAGGCTTATATTGATAACCCAATCTTTTAAGATCAGGTAGCGCAATGAGAATATAGGTAGAGACGCTATACCAAGCCATTTGAAATAATACAAATAAAAGTAACATTAGTATCCTAGCCCAAAGGGGTCTGCACCATACTTTAGACTGGGAGACACCGTTGACAATCCTCACTGCCTCTTTGTACTTGTCATGGTCCTCAATGATGAGGCGCAGTTGATCTGGTACTGCCATTTCACTGAACTGCCCAGAATCCCATTTATTCAGTTCCTCCTCATTGACTGCTGTCAGAGGTTGAAGGGCCTTGCCATTGTAGATAGAAGGAGGCTGAAAAGGAACAACTGTGGATCCCCGGAGTTGCTGATTTGGCGTGCAGAGCACTTTGAGTAGCTTATTCATGAAATCTGAGTCATTGGCTTCCAGGTAGGTGAGGTGGCAGAGGTGAAGAGGAATCTGGATTCCTGGCTGAAGCATCACAGGAATAATGGGCTTCCTTTCCAAACAGTCTCTAAATAAAGACATATTTGCCTCAAGGAGACACCAGCGGCTTCTCACAAACTCTTGGCTGAGAACGAGGAGGACCTTCTGGCTCTCATGGATGCATTCAGACATGTTCTCCAACACAGTTCGGCCTGGTGTGAAGTCTCGCTCGTGGTAGCAGACCTGCAGGTTGTAGGACTCCAGTTGGTTGATGAGTGAGTGGGTCCACTTGTAGTCGGTGCTGCTGTAGCTTATAAAAACGTGGTAATGTTCATTATCTCTCAAAGTGGGGAGAACACAAACATTGGTGAGTTCTGGGACAGTGGAATGTGGCTCATCGATGAGAGTTTCCAATCGTTTAGATGTCTCCATAATCCGTAATCTCTCAAGACAAGAGCAGAAACCTGTTGGGAAACATTGCAAAAAGGTTGAAATATATTGTTGATTCATGTTCATACGAATAGTTACTGTAATATTGAATTATCTTACATTTAAAAAGCCAAATTCTTTTGGATAACCATCGTATCTCAGCAATTTGGAAATGTAAGTTTGTACTGTATATCCACACCCCACGAAACCAATCAGCTGTAATTTTTTACAAGACCTTTCTGAATTCTTTTTGAAACTTTGTCTGAGGAGACAAATCCAGAGCCTCTGTTATAAAGCCTTATGCCCAAACCCAACAAAATTGAGCAAATATGAAGGTGGAGGAGTATGTAGAGAATATTGAGTAACTTTAGGGGCAGCAATCGGACACAAATCCCACGATGTGTGGTAAAAAAAAAAAGATAAAACCTGAAGTAAATTGAGGACAGTGAAATGGTGTATTGGAAACAGCAGGGAAACAATTAGAAAGCTCACATTAACAGATGTCATAAGAAAAATAGGCCACGTATCATCAGAGTAGTCTGTTCCCCCTCTGTCCTATTTTCCCCCTCCCTCTTGTCTGTGTTTGTGCAACTAGTCACACCTGAAACTAATCTACTCATCAGCTGCAGCATAAATGGAACAGTTTTTGAGTAGATTAGTTTCAGGTGTGACTAGTTGCACAGACACAGACAAGAAGGAGGGGGGAAACCACATCACGTAAAAGATTGTCAATTAAGGTATCTGAACACAGTCAATCACCACATTTGAACTAATTTTGCCACTGTGCACCCACTTGTACACAATATTTCAAATCCTACACATAAAGATGATTTAATAATATTGTTATCATAGCTGCAGAAGCCAATGTACATTACCAGTTTGCGGATACTTTCTGTCATCACTTGGAGGTCGAACCATTATTTTTTTGTTTATGTGTTATGACACACACTGATGTGTGTCATGAGACATGTATGTCATGTGTGGCATTGATTGTCACGTCAACACCCTGTCACAGTGTGTGAGTATGATTATTATTAAATATTTTTTCCGGCCTTTTTCTGTCAGTGAAAGAGAGAAAATGGCTCTGCACAAAGAGCTGGCTGTTTTTGATCACCTCAGAGAGCCAGTCTAGCTCTAGGAACTGTTTCAGTCATGACAGAGACACCACCGGAACACACACATCAAAGGAAGGATATGCAAACTCCAGACAAAACAACCTGGGTTTCAAACCTCGTCCTAGCCCGGGTTCAAACCAGGAACCTTGTTGTTGTGAAATTGGCTGGTCAATCTTTCGGTTCTTCACCAACCGAGTGAGAGAGATGTTTAATTTGTTTAGGATAAAGTAAATCTTAAACTACATTTAAGCTGATTGAGCAAAACATCAAAACCATTTAAACTTTTACTAAAACAAATTAAACATAATCAACACTGGCTTACCTTTTTGTTGCAATCGTAATTCTTTATGTATTATATATTCGGTAAACAGCTGTTAATACCCGATCAAACTGGAGCAGAACTTGAAACAGAAACTAAACAATTACTTCCTGTTTGCTGTCAAACAGCTACGTCACTCCCACACTGTGCTATTTTTTTTCCTTGTATTTGACTAAGTGTTATTTTCTGCCAAAGTGGTGCATGACCGCAGCAATTGGACCAGATAGTGTTGTTGAGAAAAGACAAAAAGTTAATGTTTAAAGTTAATAATAGTTAATAATAATAATAGTTAATAATAGTCTACATCCCAGAAAGTAGCGTCGCAGTTCCTGGTTTTGTGACTGTGCGGGCAGACAGAGATGCAACTGGCAGCGGAAAGAAGAGAGGAGGTGGGCTTGTGCTCTATGTGAGTGAGCGGTGGTGCAATCCAGGACATGTCTGCGTCAAGGAGCGTCTCTGTACACCGCATGTGTACCTACTGGCGGTAGGACTCCGGCCAGTAGGTAGGCAGGACTCCGGCCTTACTATCTTCCAAGAGAGTTTACATCGGTTGTGATCATGACTATTTATGTTCCTCCATCTGCTGATGCTGAGACCGCCAGTGACGTCGTTGCAACCACCGTTTCCCGCCTGCCAACACAGCAGCCCAACGTCTTCTGTATCATAACTGGTGACTTCAACCACATCAACATGAACAGATCACTTGTGGACTTCACCCAGTACGTGAACTGCCCCACAAGGGAGAATAAAACTCTGGACCTCCTTTTGTATGCAAACATACAAAATGCATACAGAGCCACAGCCCTTCCTCCCGTTGGCAGGTCTGATCACAACCTGGTCCATCTAAGACCGTGCTACATCCCCGTCACCTTGCGGAAGCCTGTGTCTAACAAGACTGTAAGGAAGTGGACTCCGGAAACAGAGCGGGCCCTACAGGACTGTCTTGGAGCTACGGACTGGGATGCACTCTGCACACCTCACGGGGAAGACATTGATGGCATGACAGACTGCATTACAGAATACATTAAGTTCTGTAAGGAGTCTGTCTGTCCCACCCGGACTGTTCGATGCTTCCCCAACAACAAACCCTGGATCACCTGTGACCTACAGACTCTCCTGAACAGAAAAAAAGCAGCCTTCAGGTCTGGAGACCAGGAGGAGCTGAAGATGGTGCAGCATCAACTCCGAGACCAGCTGAGGAAGGGAAAAGAAGAATACAAGAAGAAGCTGGAATCCAAACTTCAGCAGGACAACATGAGGGAGGTGTGGTCTGGAATGAAAAAGATCACTGGATTTGGGGGGAGAAGTGGACCCACTAGTGGTGGCAAAGATAGAGCTAATGACTTTAATACCTTCTTCAATAGGTTTAGCTCTACAAATGCCTCTACCTCCCCTTCCCTACCTCCATCACACCTGCCACCAATGTCTGCTCCTTCTCAGCTATTCAATCGACTCGCTGATGAACCCCCCTCACCCAACTGCCACTCACCTTCCTCTGTCACACTAAGCTTGCTAGGACCACAAACCATCACCCCATCCTCCATTCCACCTACCCACTCGTTCACCCCCAGTCTGACTGTGACCACCTACCAGGTGAAGAAACAGCTGGAGAAGCTAAACCAGCACAAAGCAGCCGGCCCAGATGGCATCAACCCCCATACCCTGAGGACCTGTGCGCTCCAGCTGTGTGGGGTTCTCCAGCACCTGTTCAACCTGAGCCTCAGGCTGGAGAGGGTTCCTCTTCTCTGGAAGACATTTGGCCGGGTCCCTGTACCCAAGAAACCATCTTTATCTCACCTCAAGGATTTCCATCCAGTTGCCCTCACGTCTCATGTGATGAAAGTGCTGGAGAGGCTGGTGTTAGCTCACATGAGACCGCTGGTGAATTCCTCTCTGGACCCCCTGCAGTTTGCCTACCGGCCGCGCCTGGGAATCGAGGATGCCGTCATCCATCTGCTGCAGCGAGCTCACTCACATCTGGATGGTGGTGGGGGCATGGTGAGAATCACCTTTGATTTCTCTAGAGCCTTTAAGACCTTCCAGCCTCAATTACTGGGTGATAAGCTGCGGCTGGTGGGTGCAGGTACATCCATCATCTCCTGGATTACTGATTACCTGAAGGACAGGCCACAGTTCATCCGGCTGGGAAAAGTCCTGTCTGATGTGGTTCTGAGTGGTGTAGGAGCCCCACAGGGCACGGCGCTCTCTCCATTCCTCTTCACATTGTACACCTCAGACTTCCAGCACCCCAGACTTCCAGACTTCCACCTACAGAAATTCTCTGATGACTCTGCAGTTGTAGGGTGTATAAGTGGTGGACAGGAGGAGGAGTATAGGAGAGTGGTGGACGGATTTGTGGAGTGGGCGGGAGAGAATCACCTACTGCTCAATGTAGACAAGACCAGGGAGATGGTGATTGACTTCCGGAAGAACAGATCTGCCTTGCGGCCCCTCTACATTCTGGGTAGAGATGTGGAGGTGGTGGAGGAGTACAAATATCTAGGAGTGACCATCGACAGCAGACTGAACTGGAGGAGCAACAGTACTGCTGTGTACAAGAAGACCTGCAGCCGACTTTACTTCCTAAGGAAGCTGAGGTCCTTCAATGTGTGCTGCAAGATGCTGGAGACCTTCTATCAGTTTGTGGTGGCCAGCAACTTGTTCTTCTCCGTCATCTGCAGGGGGAGCAGCATCACAGCCAGTGACGCCAACAGACTTAATAAACTGATAAGAAAGGCTGGCTCTGTCATTGGCTGCCAACAGGACACACTCGAAGGAGTGGTGGAAAGGAGGTCACTGAATAAACTTTTATCCATCATGGACAACCCTGACCATCCTCTCTACCCACTTCTTGACAAGCAGCAGAGCTCCTTCTCCAAGAGGCTCAGACAGCTCCGCTCAAAAACCACCCGGTACCAGAAATTTTTTATTCCCAACACAATAACACTTTATAATAACTCACAGAATAGCAGATAACTGGTTCATGCTCATGTAATTCATCACTGTTTATCACTTTATGCTTCTTATCTCACTTTTTTTTTACCTCCTTATGCACTTCCAGTCTGTATTGACATCAATGTTTTGTCACATTATTCCTTATATTTTATTATTTTAATATTCTATTGTTTTTTATTTCCTTCTTGTATACTATATACTGTCTATTTTTTTCTTTCTTGTTTGCTGCAGTAACGCACAAATTTCCCAAGTGTGGGATCAATAAAGTAAAGCTAATCTAATCTAAAACTATTGGTCCAACCAGTCATTCAGTGGTTTTGGCCAAACAGAAGAAAGGAGTTCCCCCCATGGGCTTCTGTTTTTTTCTGACTTTAAAAACAAGTTCAACCCATACTTTGCCTTTCAAATAAAGGTATGTTTTCTCTCAGCTATTTTTTCTCTCAGCTACTATTTTTCCCTTTTTCCCACCTTGAGGCGATGATAACCTATTTGTATGTGGTCTTAAAATAATCAACTCCTGCAAAAGAATCAGTTTTTCTTTTTATTCAGTGCTTCTGTTGCTTGAAAAATACAGAAGAAAACTTTTAAATGTTCACTTGTCTATTTTGCTCTTATGGACAGACACTGTCTCCTACAGGGTATTGAGTACATTAATCCATGTTTACCAATAACATGTTAATAAAGCACATTGTCTTAGGACATTATCTGAGTCCTTTGTTGTTTGCTTTGGTGATGGACAGGCTTATAGACGAGGTTAGACAGGAATCTCCATGAGCAATTATGTTTGCAGATGACATTGTGATCTGTAGTGAGAGGAGGGAAGAAGTGGAGGAAAAGCTGGAGAGGTGGAGGTTTGCACTAGAAAGAAGAGGAATGAAGATTAGTCAGAGTAAAACAGAGTGTGTGTGTGTGAATGAGAGGGATTCAAATGGAAAAGTGAGGTTACAGGGAGAAGAGATAAGTGGAAGTTGAAGATTTTAAGTACTTAGGATCAACAGTCCAGAGCAATGGAGAGTGTGGAAAAGAGGTGAAGAAGCGTGTGCAGGCAGGCTGAAACGGGTGGACGAAAATATCAGATGTGGTGTGTGACAGAAGAGTTTCAGCTCAAATGAAAGGGAAAGTGTACAAAACTGTGGTGAGAGTGGCCATGCTGTTTGATCTAGAGACAGTGGCACTGAGGGAAAGACAGGAAACAGAGATGGAAGTAGCAGAGATGAAAATGCTGAGGATCTCTCTGGGAGTGACCAGGATGGATAGGATTAGAAATGAGTATATCAGAGGAACAGCACATGTTAGAGGTTTTGGTGATGAAGTCAGAGAGGCCAGATTGAGATGGTTTGGACATGTGCAGAGGAAGGAGAAACAGTACTTCGGCAGAGGGATGCTGGGTTTGGAACCACCAGGAAAGAGGTCTAGAGAAAGACCAAAGAGGAGGTTCATGGACACAGTGAAGGAAGACATGAAGATAGTTGGCGTGATCTAAGCAGATGCAGCAGATAGGGTTAGATGGAAGAAACTGACTTGCTGTGGCGACCCCTGAAGGGAAATGCTGAATAGAGAAGAAGAATAATGAAAAACAAATGTATTATATTTTTATATCTGTAACTAATAGTATGTAATGCATAACATACAGGTATAGAATTGACTCGCCTAGCAACGCTCCTACAGAAACTGTAATGTGTGTTAGCCTCAGATTTAGTGGTGTTTGGAATTTTGAAATCCCCCGTCCCCTGCCCCTCTTCCACATAACCACGAACAAGCAGTTGATACGATAAAATTGCGGTGGCTACATTAGTGACACGTTTTTTGCTGCAGGAAGCATTTAAAACTAACTCCCCTCCCTGCATGCCCCTCTCCCTCTCCACCCATCTCACCACTCTTGTTTTGAGTTAAGCGGAGGATGGGCAGGCAGTTCATTCAGGACCAGTGTCACATTTTGAAGGCAGATTCAGTGCTTTCTCGGGATGGGGTGGGAGAATAACAGGTTTCGCCTTTAGCACTTCCTGGACTGTGATGAAACTTCATAAAACAAGAAAATTTTACAACTGTTGTGTAACGGATGTTCCAAAACCCTAATTGTGTTTGTTGTTTGTGTGCATTGCAAATAGTCCCTTTTCATGAGGTGGGACTTTTAATCAAATTCCTGTCTTCCTGTGTTATTTTTTTTCTGCTATACTTATTCATGACTTTAAAAAATAAGTTTGAACGTATTAAAAACAGCTCAAGAAAACTTTACCCTATCCTAAACACAGGGCACAAGGGAGGCTTAAAGCATTCCTGTTTGAACAAGCTTATCAACAGGCCAGATAGAAACAGATTCAATTAGCTGATATAATTAATAGTTGGCTGCTAGATAGTAAAAGCTGGGGAAAGTATGGTACATTGGGGTTCTGTCCTCTAATTCTATCTACTATTCTCTGCCAGACTGTCTTGGCTCTTTCCCCGTACCCCCTACTCTAACCCTCTACCCTAAACCCCTGGCTTTCTATCTCATTCATTGTTCTAAATTGTCTGTTTATTTAGAATTACACTGCTAGTTGGTACAATACAATTCACATGTTGTCCACCTCTCTCCCTCCTCTCTGGGAGAGAGCCCCATCCAGGACTCTGCGTTCCTGTCCTGGGCATGGCCACACCGAGGAGACCTCCGCGCTTCTTCATCCCCGCTCCATCAGGACGAAATCCATCTACTCATCCCCGCCGTGGGCATCGCTGGGCTGAGGAGTCTCCCGTGTCTCCATCAGGATGAAGAACATCTACTCATCCCCGTACTGGACATCTCCGGGCTGAGGAGTCCCCCGTGTTTCCATCAGCATGAAGAACATCTACTCATCCCCGTTCTGGACATCTCCGGGCTGAGGAGTCGCCCAGTGTTTCCATCAGGATGAAGAACATCTACTCATCCCCGTTCTGGACATCTCCGGGCTGAGGAGTCCCCCGTGTTTCCATCAGCATGAAGAACATCTACCCATCCCCGTTCTGGACATTTCCGGGCTGAGGAGTCCCCCGTGTTTCCATCAGGATGAAGAACATTTATTGACTTCTTTAGATATTTAGCTGTAGAGTAGAATAAGCTAATATTTAAACAATAATCTTTGACACATTGTTTGCTCGTCCCGGGGGAGGGATCTCTCTTTCACGTGGATCCCCATGAGGTTTCTTATTTTTTCCCCACTGATGGGTTTTTTAGGAGTTTTTCCTCACCGAGAAGGAGAGTCTAAGTGCATTAATGTGCTAGTCTTGTTTAGTTAGCATTTGTTAGTTATTTTTCTTGCTGTGTATTTGTGTTAATACATTCCTCTTTTTCTTATGAAGCCCATTGAGACGGACATTCTGTGATTTTGGGCTATACAAATAAAATTGAATTGAAAATTGAATTGAATTGGTAGAAAGAGGGAAAACTTATTTGAAACAGGAAGGAAAAGGATATTTTTTGACCGGTCAGAGGTGAAGAGGACAAGAACAAGATGTCAACAAGGTCCATTTCTTCAAGGCAGGAATTCCTGCTACGACAGGAAAATACAATCTTTTCTGTATGTTGCTTATAGTTTCTTCTTGTTCTTTGTTTTAAAAAAAGGCATATAAAAAACATGAGGTTTATGATTTCTCTAATGTTCCCATACTTTGTAGCAGACGCAGCAGAGGGAGGACTGCTTCCAAATGATTAGATGAGGGGAGTGCTGAAGTGAACTACTTTGTACCAGGTAGGTATTGATTTTCTTTTCCCTGCAGACACACAAAGAGCTACAGAATGGTTTGCTAATTACTATACATTATGATTCTTGATGCTATTTCTTTCAACAAAAGCTTGCCGGTATGGAAAAACTGAGTTGGCCACAATTAATTGAATTGAAGATATTTTCTTCATCCTCGAAGGGGAATTTGAGTGCTGCAGTGTTACAATCTTACAATGTCATACAACAACATATTTTTTAATCTGTTGTGAGTGAAAGTTTAAAGGTTTGAAAGTGAAAGGTTGAATATTTTGATGGAGAGTGGCAGAAAGGATTTTCTATACCGTTCCTTTGAGCAGCGGGGTTGCAGGAGTCTGTTGCTGAAGCTGCTCTTCAGATGATCCACAGATTCATTGAGGGGGGTGGGAGGGATTTAGCATGAATGATGACAGTTTTGCTTTCATTCTGTCCCTTCACGGATGTGTGAGCCAACCACATGTCAAGCTATTTTTATTTTATCAGTTTGTCTAGTCTGTTGGCATTTTTTGTCTTCAGACCAGCTTCCCAGGCTGCAACAGCAAAGAACAGGACCTTCTCCATGATGGCATGATAAAACATGGAGAGCATCTTGTTGCAGATGTTGAAGGACCTGAGCTTTCTAAGGTAGTACAGTCTACTCAGGCACTTTTTGTTAAACAGTTGTGTATGGATTTTTAAAAAAAAGTTAATTGAGCAAGTTATGGAATTGATGTGAAAAATTGCGTGTAATCGTACCATTTGGCGTTGTTGGCAGGTTTTAACCAAGCAACTAGGTAAACAAGAAACTGCTCCAACAGAGTTTAAACCTCAATTATGTATCATCAGTCATGTAAAGCCAGAGGTGTTTTTACCATAATAAAACTATAATTTAGCTGTTAATGATTTTTTTTCTCTCCCTTCTAAATCTAAATTTTATTCTTCTCAGTTAAACATTTTGTGCATTTCCAGTTTGGCTAATTATAAATTTTATCGTATATAATTTTTGTTTTATGTTAATAAACAAAAGAAAAACCTTTTTCGGCGTGCAACAATAAATCTCCATTGTCATGGATAAAGCAGTTTTATTATTCCCAAGAGGCAAATTGTTATACAGGCAGCAACACAAACATCAGACAAGCAGCAATAAGTAAATGATGAAAACAAACAACAACAAAAAAATCCAAACGTCTTTATGGGTTATTTTGCAAAGCAGCAGTAGAAAATATGAAGAAAATATGCTTTCAGCGTACCGTCGGGTCGCATGTGCTACAGACACTTGTGATTCTCATAAGCCTTGCTTTCCTAAAAAACCTACAGATTAGGGATGTTTTCACAGTGCAGAGTGTTGCTGTGTAGTTGCATGTTTTTATTCAGAAATTATCTTAATTCAGTCAGAAATTATACAAGAAATATGACATAATCCTCAACTGTTAACAAAATCAACACGTGCATATTGTTCAATTAAATACGGGTGCTTTATGCTGTCATCAAGCCTGTTTATAATAACCCCAATATTGTTACACCACCACCGTAATTCTTTCCAGCAAAGAAATGGCACTAAAATCATACATTTTTGAATATATAAAATGTCTTTGATTCCAAAACCACAAAGTAATGACAAAAAAAAAACAAATTAAACAATTAAAAAAACAACACACAATACAAAAACTGTTAAAGGTCCATTTGATGGTACATTGGGGTTCTGTCCTCTAATTCTATCTACTATTCTCTGCCAGACTGTCTTGGCTCTTTCCCCCTACCCCCTACTCTAACCCTCTACCCTAAACCCCTGGCTTGCTATCTCATTCATTGTTCTAAATTGTCTGATTATTTAGAATTACACTGCTAGTTGGTACAATACAATTCACATGTTGTCCACCTCTCTCCCTCCTCTCTGGGAGAGAGCCCCATCCAGGACTCTGCGTTCCTGTCCTGGGCATGGCCACACCGAGGAGACCTCCGCGCTTCTTCATCCCCGCTCCATCAGGACGAAATCCATCTACTCATCTCTGCCGTGGGCATCGCTAGGCTGAGGAGTCTCCCGTGTCTCCATCAGGATGAAGAACATCTACTCATCCCCGTACTGGACATCTCCGGGCTGAGGAGTCCCCCGTGTTTCCATCAGGATGAAGAACATCTACTCATCCCCGTACTGGACATCTCCGGGCTGAGGAGTCCCCCAGTGTTTCCATCAGGATGAAGAACATCTACTCATCCCCGTACTTGACATCTCCGGGCTGAAGAGCCCCCCGTGTTTCCATCAGGATGAAGAACATTTCTTGACTTCTTTAGATATTTAGCTGTAGATTAGAATAAGCTAATATTTAAACAATAATCTTTGACACATTGTTTGCTCGTCCCGGGGGAGGGATCTCTCTTTCACGTGGATCCCCATGAGGTTTCTTATTTTTTCCCCACTGATGGGTTTTTTAGGAGTTTTTCCTCACCGAGAAGGAGAGTCTAAGTGCATTAATGTGCTAGTCTTGTTTAGTTAGCATTTGTTAGTTATTTTTCTTGTTGTGTATTTGTGTTAATACATTCCTCTTTTTCTTGTGAAGCCCATTGAGACGGACATTCTGTGATTTTGGGCTATACAAATAAAATTGAATTGAATTGAATTGAATGACTAATTACAGCAAAAAAACCCTAACATCACAAAAAAAACTTCCATGTTGACCGTGCTATCATTAATGTTTTGATTTGTGAACATTTTTACATGGGAACAAATGTGATTGTCGACAAAAAACTACCTTATTTGTTAAACCTTGGTCTGTAATGTTCATTCTGGAAAAAATAATAATTACAATATTATTCTTGAGAGAGAACAAACTGTCTGAACTTTGTTTTGTCTTCTGAACCGCTTATCTCTAACGAGGTTGCAGGGGGTGCGACCAGAGTACATCCCGACTGCTTTCAGGAGCGAGCCAGGGTACTCCCCGAAAAGGTCGCCAGTCTGCTCCGAGGCCCTCTCTGAACTTGTTTATCTAAAAAAAAAAAAAAAAAAACTCATACAAATCTTTAAAAACCTGACTCTGTGGACCTGACTCATTGGCAGCTATTCACACCCCAGGTTTCACACCGTGTAAGCGGACCGGGAAAGACCACTGGAAGTATGGGGGCATCAAAGGGTTTGCACTGCAGCATCCAATTTTCTTCAGATATCAATTCAATTCAAAAAGTCCAAAATATTGAGAAATTCTGTTTGAAAAAACAGATGGCTAAGAAATTTGCCATATGTTTTTTCCACATAACATCTCCCTAATGCATTTTAGTTGTTTATGAAACAAAACAACCATGGTCTGCAATTGTTCCGAAGAAATGGCATAGAAAATTGTACTCTGAAACCTGCGCTGTGGTCAAACCAATCAGTGTTTTTTAAGGAAAAAAAGGTCCATTTCTGCAATGATGAAAAGAATCCTCCAGTTACCATCAGGAAGTAGTCTCAGCTGAACAACTTGAATTTGTGGGTTTGTTGCTACATGTTTCTCTGATTGCAGCTTTACCTATGTAAGGATCACCTCTATTCCAGGGACATTCAGTCATTTTAATGATTAGGCAGTCCGAACATATCTACATCATCAAACCACTACGCAACCTAAGAGGTGTTACACTCCAGAACCCAAAAATGGAATGCCTAAAACTCTTTAGAGATTTGAATCAAATCCTTACAACCACAATGTGTTTTGTAAGAGTAATAAATTTAACATTGAAAAGTTGATCCTTCTTATGCTTATATTTTGTCTCTTAACTTGTTGCGCTCTGATTTTGTGTAATTTTGAAATCTAATTTTTTTAAAGAACCACAACTGGTCATGAAATGATTGGTTTAAGCTCAGACTTATTTCTTAATAGCAACAGCTTATTACATCAGCCATCATTTGGTTGTGCTGATAAATGTTAAATTTCTAAATACACATAACCTTGATGTGTTTGTTTCTTTTACTGGATCTTATTCAAAATTCAGGTGCAGATAAATGGAAAAGTGAGGTTACAGGGAGAAGAGATAAAGAAGGTGGAAGATTTTAAGTATTTTGGATCAACAGTCCAGAGCAATGAAGAGTGTAAAAAAGAGGTGAAGAAGCGTGTGCAGGCGTGCTGAAACGGGTGGATAAGAGTATCAGGTGTGATAGAAGAGTTTCAGCCACGATAAAAGGGAAAGTGTACAAAACCGTGGTGAGACCGGCCATGCTGTTTGGTCTAGAGACAATGGCACTGAGGAAAAGGCAGGAAACAGAGATGGAGCTAGCAGAGAGGAAGATGCTGAGGATTTCTCTGGGAGTGACCAGGATGGACAGCATCAGAGGAACAGCACATGTTAGAGGTTTTGGAGGTAAAGTCAGAGAGGCCAGCCTGAGATGGTTTGGACATGTGCAGAGGAGACAGAGTACATTGGCAGAAGGATACTGGGTTTGGAACCACCAGGAAAGAGGGCTAGAGGAAGACCAAAGAGGAGGTTCGTGGATACAGTGAAGGAAGACATGAAGATTGTTGGCGTGATGGAAGTTAGATGGAAGAAACTGACTTGCTATGGCAACCCCTGAAGGGAAATCTTGAAAGAAGAAGAAGAATTCAGGTGCAGATAAATCACCCTTTTAAGTAATAGTTTGATCAAAAGAACTTTCATTTAATTAGTCCAGGATGATAAATCGGTTTAGTCCCTTCCTGCGGTTATTCTCACTCCAGTTTGTCCCTCTTCAGCTGCTCGGAGACGTACCGACAGAAGCAAACTCCTCCCTCTAAGTGACTACTTTCAGGTAGGGGAAATGGGAAATGGCTTTTAGCAAGGCAGCAGACGTAACCTGAGGAGAACATCAGCAAAGCTTTTTGAAACATTTCTTCTGCACAAAAACAGTCAAAGCTTTCTCTAAATTCTTGTCGGCAATCATCCAAAGAAACGTAGACCAGGTGTATTTTTGACTTTGACTGACAACCCATGAGCACCTTCTCTGTGTAGAGCAATGTGTTGGCCCTGCCGACAGCCTTATGGAGCTCCTTCACAATGTACTTTCCCTCCTCATATACCCAAACACCAGAATTAACGATCAGCGCGACTGATACGGAGAATAAAGAAAAACCTAAGATAGGCTTATATTTATGACCAAATCTTTTAAGCTCAGGTAGGTCACTGAAAATATAGGTAAAGATGCCAGTCCAAGCCATTTGAAATAATACAACTAAAAGTAACATTAGGATCCTAGCCCAAAGGGGTCTGCACCATACTTTAGACTGGGAGACACCGTTGACAATCCTCACTGCCTCTTTGTACTTGTCATGGTCCTCAATGATGAGGCGCAGTTGATCTGGTACTGCCATTTCACTGAACTGACCAAGTTCCCATGTATTCAGTTCCTCCTCATTGACTGCTGTCAGAGGTTGAAGGGCCTTGCCATTGTAGATAGAAGGAGGCTGAAAAGGAACAACTGTGGATCCCCGAAGATGCTGATTTGGAGTGCAGAGCACTTTGAGTAGCTTATTCATGAAATCCGAGTCATTGGCTTCCAGGTAGGTGAGGTGGCAGAGGTGAAGAGGAATCTGGATTCCTGGCTGAAGCATCACAGGAATAATGGGCTTCCTTTCCAAACAGTCTCTAAATAAAGACATATTTGCCTCAAGGAGACACCAGCGGCTTCTCACAAACTCTTGGCTGAGAACGAGGAGGACCTTCTGGCTCTCATGGATGCATTCAGACATGTTCTCCAACACAGTTCGGCCTGGTGTGAAGTCTCGCTCGTGGTAGCAGACCTGCAGGTTGTAGGACTCCAGTTGGTTGATGAGTGAGTGGGTCCACTTGTAGTCGGTGCTGCTGTAGCTTATAAAAACGTGGTAATGTTCATTATCTCTCAAAGTTGGGAGAACACAAACATTGGTGAATTCTGGGACAGTGGAATGTGGCTCATCGATGGGAGTTTCCAATCGTTTAGATGTCTCCATAATCCGTAATCTCTCAAGACAAGAGCAGAAACCTGTTGGGAAACATTGCAAAAAGGTTGAAATATATTGTTGATTCATGTTCATACGAATAGTTACTGTAATATTGAATTATCTTACATTTAAAAAGCCAAATTCTTTTGGATAACCTTCGTATCTCAGCAATTTGGAAATGCAAGTTTGTACTGTATATCCACACCCCAGGGAACCAATTACACAGCCGTAATTTTTTACAAGACCTTCCTGATTTCTTTTTGAAACTTCGTCTGAGGAGACAAATCCAGAGCCTCTGTTATAAAGCCTTATGCCCAAACCCAACAAAATTGAGCAAATTATGAAGGTGGAGGAGTATGTAGAGAATATTGAGTAACTTTAGGCGTAGCAATCGGACACAAATCCCAAGATGTGCGGTTAAAAAAAAAAAAGATAAAACCTGAAGTAAATTGAGGACAGTGAAATGGTGCATTGGAAACAGCAGGGAAACAATTAGAAAGCCCACATTGACGAATGTCATAAGAAAAATAGGCCACATGTCAGTAGTCTGTTCCCCCTCTGTCCTGTTTTCCCCTCCCTCTTGTCTGTGTCTGTGCAACTAGTCACACCTGAAACTAATCTACTCATCAGGTGCAGCATAAATGGAACAGTTTTTGACACACTCTTTGCCAGATCGTTGTTTATCATGCTTGACTTGTCATTATCCAGTTTTTGGCTCCAGCTCCTACATTAGAACCTGCCTAGTTTATCTGTTTTGTCTTCTTTATTTGGACTTTTTATCAATCTGATAAATCTGCTTTGGGATTTTTCATCTGAGCCTGTCTGTTGTGTAAAGGGTATATTTTTGGCCTCAGTTCCACATCATGACAGAATAATCTGGCCAAGAGTGCTTGCTTGCTTGCTTGTAGAATGTCGCGAGATACCAGTGTTGGTATATTACGCCTAACAGGGAACCGAAATCCCCTGTGATTTCAAAAATAAAAATCGACCATTGCTCTGGTCATTGCTCTAGAGTCCGACCAGAGAGATTGCTCGGCCGTAGCCAGCGAAGAGTGTGTCAAAAACTGTTCCATTTATGCTGCAGCAGATGAGTAGATTAGTTTCAGGTGTGACTAGTTGCACAGACACAGACAAGAATAAGGGGGGAAACCACATCACGTAAAAGATTGTCAATTAAGGTATCTGAACACAGTCAATCACCACATTTGAACTAATTTTGCCACTGTGCCCACTTTTACATAATATTTCAAATCCTATACCTAAATATGTTTTAATAAGATTAATATCATATCTGCAGAAGCCAATGTACATTACCAGTTCGCGGGTACTTTCTGCCATCACTTGGAGGTCGAACCACTACTTTTTTATTTCAGCAACATTGATGTGTGTCATGTCACATGTCTGTCATGTGTGGCATTGATTGTCACGTCAACACCCTGCCATAGTGTATTAGTATGATTATTATTAAATATTTTTTCCGGCCTTTTTCTGTCAGTGAAAGAGAGAAAATGTTTTTGCACAAAGAGCTGGCTGTTTTTGATCACCTCAGAGAGCCAGTCTAGCTCTAGGAACTGTTTCAGTCATGACAGAGACACCACTGGAACACACACATTAAAGGAAGGACATACAAACTCCATACAAAACAACCTGGGTTTCAAGCCTCGTCCTAGCCCGGGCTCAAACCAGGAACCTTGTTGATGTGGAATTGGCTGGTCAATCTTTCGGTTCTTCACCAACCGAGTGAGAGAGATGTTTAATTTGTTTAGGATAAAGTAAATCTTAAACTACATTTAAGCTGATTGAGCAAAACATCAAAACCATTTAAACTTTTACTAAAACAAATTAAACATAATCAACACTGGCTTACCTTTTTGTTGCAGTCGTAATTCTTTATGGATTATATATTCGGTAAAAAGCCGTTAAAACCTGATCAAACTAGAGCAGAACCTATAACAGAAACTAAACTGTTTGCTGTCAGAGATACACGTCACTCCCACACTGCGCTATATTTTTTCTCCTTGTATTTGACTGAGTGTTATTTTCTGGCAAAGTGGTGCATGACCGCAGCAATTGGACCAGACAGTGTTGTCGAGAAAAGACAAAAAGTTAATGTTTAAAGTTAAAAATAGTCTTGTAAAACTATCGGTCCAACCAGTCATTCCGTGGTTTTGGCCAAACAGAAGAAAGGAGTTCCCTCCTGGGGCTTTTTTTTTTTTCTGACTTTAAAAACAAGTTCAAACAAGTTCAAATCATTCCTCTGCCTTTCAAATAAAGGTGTGTCCACAATTTTTTCCCCTTTTCCCACCTTGAAGTGATGATAACCTATTTGTATGTGGTCTTAAAATAATCAACTCCTGCAAAAGAATCAGTGTTTCTTTTAATTCACTGCTTCTGTTACTTGAAAGATATCAGAAGAAACTTTTAAATGTTCACTTGTCTATTTTGCTCTTATGGACAGACACTATCTCCTACAGGGTATTGAGTACATTAATCCATGTTTTAATAACATGTTTATAAAGCACATTGTCTTAGGACATTATATGAGTCCTTTGTTGTTTGCAATGGTGATGGACAGGCTTATAGACGAGGTTAGACAGGAATCTCCATGAGCAATGATGTTTGCAGATGACATTGTGATCTGTAGTGAGAAGAGGGAAGAGCTGCAGGAAAAGCTGGAGAGGTGGAGGTTTGCACTAGAAAGAAGAGGATTGAAGATTAGTCAGAGTAAGAGAGATTACATGTGTGTGAATGAGAGGGATCCAAATGGAAAAGTGAGGTTACAGGGAGAAGAGATAAGTGGAAGTGGAAGATTTTAAGTACTTAGGATCAACAGTCCAGAGCAATGGAGAGTGTGGAAAAGAGGTGAAGAAGCGTGTGCAGGCAGGCTGGAATGGGTGGACGAAAGTATCAGATGTGGTGTGTGACAGAAGAGTTTCAACTCAAATGAAAGGGAAAGTGTACAAAACTGTGGTGAGAGCGGCCATTCTGTTTGATCTAGAGACAGTGGCACTGAGGAAAAGACAGGAAACAGAGATGGAGGTAGCATAGATGAAAATGCTGAGGATCTCTCTGGGAGTGACCAGAATGGATAGAATTAGAAATGAGTATATCAGAGGAACAGCACATAATAGAGGTTTTGGTGATAAAGTCAGAGAGGCCAGACTGAGATGGTTTGGACATGTGCAGAGGAAGGAGAGACAGTACTTCGGCAGAGGGATGCTGGGTTTGGAACCACCAGGAAAGAGGTCTAGAGGAAGACCAAAGAGGAGGGTCATGGATACAGTGAAGGAAGACATGAAGATAGTTGGCGGGATCGAAGAAGATGCAGCAGATAGTGTTAGATGGAAGAAACTGACTTGCTGTGGCAACCGCTGAAGGGAAATGCTGAACGGAGAAGAAGAATAATGAAACACAAATGTATTATATTTTTATATCTGTAACTAATAATATGTAATGCATAACATACAGGTATAGAATTGACTCGCCTAGCAACGCTCCTACAGAAACTTGCCATACCGACATGAGAAAAACCTTTGAACTCTTGTTCTCAGCCACCCACTACAAATAATTAGTTAGTGTTCTATGAATAAATTATCTTATTAACCTTATCTACTCTCTCCTCGTGGGTTTATCCTTAAATCTGACCTTTAAATCAATGTACGACAGAGGTTCACAGCAAAGACTGATAATCAACGGAAGCATGTCTGTACAATCAGAGGCAGGTGAGGCACAAAATGTACATTTTGAATAAAACAAATGAAACAATGGTTTGCTAATCATGGTAAACTTAGTGTTTACACGTTTTGTGCAACCTGGCACTCAACACGCTGAGGGAAATGCATAAATGAGTGAATAGGTTGGTGCGAAAATGGACAAAACAGATGAAGCAGTGAATAGTGCTTTTTGTCTTGCAATTTACAAGCATGGAGCATTCTGTTCATTGTGTTCATTTATTTTTATTTCATGTAACTCCATTATCAGAATGTTCTTGAAGTCAAACATCAAAATAAACCATGTTTCATTTTAACTGCCCCATTTAGTTTTTTCCTGTTTGTGATGGCTGCTAGGGGTGGGCGGATCGATCCTAATATCAATAATATCGATACCAAAGCTAGTATCGATATCGATCGATACTCGAACCACAATATCGATACTTTGGTTGAAGTTTTACCCCTCGCACTTTGCTTTCGTTTTTTTCTTTTCCTTTTGTTTCTTTTTTTTTTTTAAAGCTAACATAACTTATCTGTCTGCAAAATATGCGTAAATGCTGTGTGTCGCGCCTGTAACAAAAAAAAAAAAAACGCAAGTTGGTAAAAGTAGAGAGAGATGAAAAAACGAGAGTAACTGTGTGGCTGGACTTTGAGGCTACCTGCACCATGTGCAGAAAGGCTGTTAAATATAGGGGTAACACTACAAATTAAAGAATCACCCCAAAGAAAAACTTCAGAAACGTAGGAGAAAACCCTGACCCCTTCTGTTTCCCAGAGGCAGCGCTCATTAACAGAGACGCTCCAAATTTAATTGTGAAAGTACAACATAATTATCTTTAACATTAGTTAACATTTGTTTGTGTGCAACTGGGCACTTGTATCGATCTACCTACCAACCTGTGTATATACATATACATACTATGTATATGACCAAAACCCTTGATGCAAAAATAGTCATTTAAAAAATTTAAATATTGGTATCGATATCGGTATCGGCGATATTGGTCTGGTATTTACTTGGTATCGGATCGATACCAAAACTTGCGGTATCGCACACCCCTAATGGCTGCAGCTACAGCTACACAACACAACTCCAATCCCTGGGATGAAGATCACCTGCTTTCACAGGGCAGAGCTACCTAAATTGGACTGTACCATTTATCTCCTGTAGGGTTGAAATGGGTTTTGTTAGATTAGATTTAGTTAAACTGTGTTGTTTGAACCCCCTCATGTGTTGGGAGTGGTTTGGTCAACCCTGATTTAAGTTCTAGCTTTTTTCAATCAGAGAAGGTCTGTTGGCTTCAGTTATTTCTCTTCTGTCAAGTTTTATTTTGAGTTTGGTTACTTACTTTGACCTCTTTTATAATCTTAAAACATTTATGGATCTTTGCATTTTTGGGGGTTTAAAAAAAGGAAACCTTTTTTACTTAAAACCCTGAGCCAGAATGTCTTTCACTGCTAGGTCCATCACTGTCATTGCTGTATATTTTATGTGCACAGCCTCATTTTTTATTGCATCAGTAAAAGAAAAGGTTAAATAACTGCACTGCTATTTGTTGGTACTAAGAGAAAATAAAAAAGACTTATTGCTGCAACTATCTGGTCCATGCAACTGGTCCATTGGAAGAGATGAACATCATTTCTCATTATGTGGACGTTGTACCTGGGTAAATGACGGAGTTGGTTTGGAAACTTTCATAAAAGAAGTACTTTCCTTCTTCTTTTGATAGACTTATGCCTTTTTTTTAAGATTATGTGGAACAGACTGAACTATTTGAATCTTAAAACTTCATTTTTACAAGCAATCTTCTTTCAAAAAGAGCAATACCAGTGCCAGTCAGTTATTTTGATGTAAGAACCATGCCAGTGCCAGTCACTTAGTTTGATGTACGGAGCATCTAAAGCAGCTTCTGATGTTTCAAAGAAATCCTTGATGTTTCTTCCAGGGTCATTAGATTGCCTGAGATGTTAAAAACCAAAAGGAATTCCATTCATCAAAAACACCTTAATGTCTGAGTTGAAATTAAAAAATGTTTGAGGACATAAAAATCAAAAAGTACAATTTCTCTTCTGGCTTTTGTTAGAAAATCCAGTTCTTCAAAACATAAAACACGAACAAAACTAGAAAATATGAAAGGTCGTAGCCTCAGGGAGACTGACTAGATTCTTTTTCCTTCTATTTTTGGACTTTTGGTGATTTAATACAATCAAGAGAACTCTTGCAATGTGTTTTCCTGGCAAATTTAACGGGCGCTTCAGGGGAAAGGTGCCGAAACTCTGATAAACTAGTGTGGCTGCAATCAGGATGAAAGACTGATCATCTAATGATGCAGCAAGGCTTGAGGACTGATTTCTGAATGTTTCACATCTTCCACTTCACCCCCAAAGAGAAACAAAAGTTATAAAAGATGTCAGGGTGAAGTCCACCCTACTGGTCTTGAGCAGCATTGGGCAAAATGTTGCTTTTTCAAAACTCCAAGGTCTCTTCAATGTTAGATATTTATTCTTTTCTAGGTCCAATAATAGCTTATAATGGAGGTGCTGACTGTTTCAATATGTAAGCTACTTTAAAAACTAAAAAGTCCAAAAGCTGGATGATGGTTAGACTCCACAGCTGGAGCAAAACTTGTCATTTTTCCATGTGAAACTTTGTATGTTCTCTTGATATATGTGTGGGTTTTCTACAAGTAACTCCTACTTCCTCCCACTCACCATGCCAGGTGAATCTGTTACTGTAAATTGCTCGTACAAGTGAGTGAAAGTATGTGATTGTGGAAAAATGTGATAGACTGGTGACCTTTTCAAGGTGTGCAGACCCTTTTTGGCAGCTTAATAAAAGGGCTGAAATGGGCTCTGGCAGTCCTACAACCTCCCACTGGAAGCAGTGGTATTTGAAATGGATCAATGGCATTCATAGGCAGAAAATGTTACATCGTTACTTCTTCTGACAGATAAACAGAGTTAGCATTAAATTATAAATATAAATTTGTAGGACTGGAAAATCTACGATCTACGTTCCCACCCTCACCTATGGTCACCAGCTGTGGGTGGTGACCGAAAGAATGAGATCGTGGGTACAAGCGGCCGAAATGAGCTTCCTCCGCAGGGTGGCTGGGCTCTCACTCAGAGATTGGGTGAGGAGCTCTGCCATCCGGGAGGAGCTCGGTGTCGAACCGCTCCTCCTCCAGGTCGAGAGAAGCCAGGTGGGGTGGTTCGGGCATCTGATCAGGATACCCCCCGAGCGCCTCGCAGGCAAGGTGTTTTGGGCCCGTCCCACCGGGAGGAGACCAAGGGGCAGACCCCGGACCCGCTGAAGAGACTATGTCTCACAGCTGGCCGGGGAACGTCTTGGGATCCTTCCAGGTGAGCTAGAGGATGCAGCCGGGGAGAGAGAGGCCTGGGCTGCCCGTTTGAGGCTGTTGCCCCCGCAACCCGACCCCGGAACAAGCAGAAGATGACGGAACGGACTGGAAAATATTTGCTGAACACAAACCTCATCCCAAAAACACATGTAGTAATGATAGTGTCATTGACTGTGTATGTATGTATGACTTTGTGAAACAAGAAGTTGTACTAAAATTGAACAGTTGAGTTTTGTCCTATGAATACACGTTACATAATTCTATAACTATATTAACAACATTAAAAAATACCACTTGAACTTTTGATGATAATTATTGGATTTTCAGAACAACTTCAGAAAATGATGGACTCTGAATCCCAACTTCTTTTATATATATATTGTGTCTAATATATTGATCCCTTGATGTGCCTTACCAACAAGCTCCAGTTTGGTCTCATCTGTCCAAAGGACATTCTCCCAGAAGCTTTGTGGCTTGTTAACATGCATTTTTGCAAATTCCAGTCTCGCTTCTGGTAGGGCACATCAACTCTATGTTCATAGACTCAAAAATCAAGCATACGAAGAAAAGAACACTGTCCTAGCGGTGAAACATGGAGGATGCTCAGTAATGTTTTGGGGCTGCTTTGCTGCATCTGGCACAGGGTGTCTTGAAAGTGTGCAAGGTAAAATGAAATCTGAAGACTATCAAGGCATTCTGGAGAGAAATGTGCTGCTTAGTGTCAGAAAACTTGGTCTAAGTCGCAGGTCATGGGTCTTCCAACAGGACAACGATCCAAAACACACAGCCAAAAACACCCAAGAATGGCTGAGAGAAAAGCGTCGGACTATTCTAAAGTGGCCTTCCATGAGCCCAGATCTGAATCCCATTGTACACATATGGAACGAGCTGAAACATGCCATTTGGAGAAGACACCCATCAAACCTGAGACAACTGGAGCTGTTTGCTCATGAGGAGTGGGCCAAAATAACTGTTGACAGCTGCAGAACGCTCATTGACAAATATAGAAATCATTTAATTGCAGTGATTGCCTCAAAAGGTTGTGCAACAAAATATTGAGTTATGGGTACCATCATTTTTGTCCAGCTCTGTTTCATTGTTTTTTTTTTTTTTTTAAACAATTGTGTTAATCAACAATTCAAAAGTAATGGCTGATTTTGATTGTTTCATTTTCAATAATTTTTTTTATCTCTTGTTACTTTTGTGAGTTTCAAGTGATTTGAGTAAGAATTGTGGGTTTTTCCTTTTTTAACTGAAGGGTACCAACAATTTTGTCCACGTGTGTATATATGCATAAAATGAAATACCACCACTAGTATGTTTTGTGGAAATAACATTCAACCATACTGGGTAGTTTCATTTAGCATGAATCCACCTGTTAATAAAAATGCTTTTCAGAATCACCAACTAAGAAAACCAAGGTTATAAGTTCATGGTCTTCATTGTTTTAACTATACTTCTTTATTATTTCTATTACACTTCTTATTTTCTTTTCATCAACGGAGTGAAAAGAAGAGTTAGTATTTCTGTGAATAAGCTGCAAAAACATCTCACATGTGTCTAATTTATTTGATGAAGAAGTTTTCTCAGACTTGGCAAAAATAAGCCTTTCAGCGTGAGATGTGTCAGGTAAAACCATTAGCTAAAGGTTAGCCCAACTTATTGTTTTCTTTTGATTCTTGGCATGAGTTGTCTCCAATGGAAACTTTTAAAAATAAAAAATTTCAACGCTGACAAATCTTTCTTGGATTGAGCGTTACTTTTGTTTTTGTCCAGTAAAAGACAACCTTAATCACACAAAAAAAAAAAACACATTAATCACTGCAAAAGTTTAATTTATCTCTTTTTTGCAGTATGCATGAAGTACATACGTCATTTTATTTGCTCAGGTAAATAACATTAAAACCTTTTTGTTAACATTTGCAGCACATACGGAATGATTGCAATTTCCATAGGCATGTAAATTTACAATCTTACAATGCATGAGACATCATTTATTTGTTCTTTTATGTTGGCTATGACTAATGTATTAAAACAATTTATTGGTTGAGTCGATGTGGGGACAGGTGGATGGGTAATGAGAAGATGGAACATTATGCAAATGCAGTCATCTTGTATTTGCGTCTATGCCTCTGCATTTGCTTCAGGCATTACATAATGCAACATCTGCAATAGGACGCTCGTAAATATCGTCTGGCCCGTTTTCTTTTATCACCTCCACCTTCAAAGTGTAAAGCAGCAGTCTCGGCTTTATTTTCTGCGTCAAAGTTTCCATCCATGAATAAATTGTTTTGAGTTCTTTTTTTTTTTTTTTTTTGCCAAGGCAGTAGAAATGTGTAGTTATGATTGCGAAATGGCAGACGTTATGGGTTATTTAATTATCATTGCATGTGCGGTACGTCATGCAACAGAGTGGTCATCATCTGCAAACACATTTCTCATGATGTGCTGCAGGCCATACTACACCTTATTAAAGAATAAACCTTCTTCTTCTTTCGGCATTTCCCTTCAGGGGTCGCCACAGCAAGCCCTATCTGCTGCATCTTCTTTGGTCACACCAACTATCTTCACTGTGTCCATGAACTTCCTCTTGGCATCTTTCCTGGTGGTTCCAAACCCAGCATCCTTCTGCCAATGTGCTCTCTCTCATTCCTCTGCACATGCCCAAATCATCTTAGTCTAGGGAAACTAGATAAAAAAAGACCCACAGAAACTTAGCCATCAAGAGCGAATTTGTATCAGAAATACAGTACAACAACAGACCCTGTATGGATTGTGTTTCTCTGTTTCAGCAAGACTGGGTCAATCTTCAGTTTTAAAAGTTTAGCCAGGAGGGGTATCAAACCTCCTTGTCATCTTTCTCTGAATCAGATTTGTACCACGGACGTTTGGTCCATCTCTCATTGCAATGAATACAAGTTTGGTATTTGAAAGATTTCCCAACCAAAGATTTTTCTAGGAGTGGATCCGACCTGCCCCAGATGTGGACGGAACCCGGCGACTGAGGGACACATGATTTGATCTTGTCCTATCTTTCAAGATTACTGGATAAATATTGTTCAGGTTCAATCCCACATCCACGGAAAAGACCTGACACCTGACTTCCGGATTGGTATTTTTGGAATACATTCTCCTCAAAATAAAATGAACAAATTTCAAGTGAACGTGGTTGCTTTTGCCACTTAATTAGAACGCAGGCTGATCCTCTTTCAGTGGGCTTCAAACAAGGCCCCTTCAGTATCTCAGTGGGTGAAGGAGGTACTTTCTTTCTTACCACTGGAAAAACTCCGATGCAAGGTCAAATTAAAACAACAGAAATTTTGTGAAACTTGGAACACATTTGTTGAATATGTGAAATCGTTTACCTTTGACGTGTGAATTTTCTGAATATAATTGACATGAAGACCACAGTTTACCAATTTTTCCTATGGTGTGCCCGATTCATACCCCTTTTTTGTTTGTTTTTTGTTTTGTTTTTAAAGAGCCTGGGGTGGAAGGGTGGGTTTTATGTTTTACTTTGTCATTGAAATATTGCTTTTTGAAAAATGATAAAGTTTGGAAAAAAAAAGATTTCACAACAATGCCACAACTCTGTAATTCAAAGGTAAATGCATCCTTCTCCGTTAGGAGGTGAGTTAAATCCAAAAACTAGTGCCAGGAGCGTTGAGCAAATACATTTCCATAACGATAAAGCTTTAAATTAAACAAAAGTGTGGAACATAAAATTGATCCCTACGTCAACCTTCAAATAAATACCCTCAGTAATTTAAAAAGCTAAAGAATATTTGAGTGAAGCTAAAAGATAGTTCACCCTGTGGTTTTCATCCCACTGAGGTTTGTGGTTCAGCACAGATAAGAAAAATGAACTCAGTTGAAGTGTGGAAACCATGGCCTGTCCTCTCCGCTCTGCTGCTCCACAGGTTTGATTACAGCGCACACTGTAACAGCCAATCAGCAGCTTTCTCTCTAAGTGTGTTTTGTGCTTCCCAAGCTGTTTGAACGTTGTGTTTTCATTTCGTGACAACTCTTCCCAGGGTACAATACTATGACTAAGAGTTTGTTTACTTTAAATATATAATGACCAAAAAATTCTTAAAAACTAAAAAACAAATAAGCAGCTTGAAATAATTAACCAATAACCAGTTCTATTGGTCAATTTGAAAGACTTTGACTCCCTCACACTCTTGTTCGGTTGAAAATTCAAAACAAGTTGCAAAAACCATGCTCCTTTTCAGATATTTTTTTAAATATCTCTTCATAAAAACAAGGAACAAAACTCAAAGCTAAGTTTTTACAGTAAATCCTAATTATTCTGTCAAACCAAACTACTGTTTGTTTTTTTCCCAGTGTGGTTGCAACATTATGCAAACCTTTGTTTTTAACAGTGCTTCAGAGGCACTGTTTCTCTCTGTCTCCCTCTATCCTGTTTAGTACACTTGGGAACTTGGGATCTCTCCGGGAGAGCTGGAGGATGCAGCCGGGGTGAGAGAGGCCTGGGCTAACCGTTTGCGGCTGTTCCCCCCGCGACTCGACCCCGGAACAAGTGGAAGATGACGGAACAGAACAAAACCCTGCATACATGCGTCGACATTCACACAGCCGCTTACCCCTTATACGCCCATCCTTCCCCAACTCCCATTTCACTTGAACTGCTAGCTACTGTCTCTTTAACTGAAATAAAAATAAGCATCTGGCCTGATGCTGCTGTGAGGAAATAATAACTGGATCGATCCACACCAGGAATCGGATTGTTCGAAGGAATCGGATTGTTCGAAGTCTTAGCGTCGACTTGTTCTTCTTTCAACATGTATGTACCTAGTGCTTTTCTCATGTCTGCGCTTGTTTGTAAGTCTTAACTGAGTTACTCTGAAATTTATTTTAATCTATCAGCCACTAACACAACAAGAAGAAGTACATTAGATCTGAGAGATTCATCGGATCTTGGTCGAATAACCAACCTTTTTTTTTTCGTCAGAGTTTTTTGTTTTGTTTTCTCCTCCTGTAGTTCCAGGGACGTCTTAGGCCCAGTGGGAATCAAACCAGGTTCTCCCGGTCGATAGACAAATGTTCTGCCACTGAGCCCACACCTCCTGGGACCATGCACTCTTTTTCCGTATATAGTTTTAATTTAAAAAGTTTGGTAGCTCATCCTCTATCCTACTGCCGCTCTGCTGCATGGGAACACTTCTCCTTTTTGACAAAACTAGAGAAGATGGAAGTTAAAAATAAACTAAATAATAAATCTCAAATTTGACTTTGATTAACTGATTTTTATTCAAAATGCTAACATCACTCAAAGAAACGTGCAAGCTTCTGACCTTTGGACTGGTTTGGCTGATAGGTTTAAAGCCAGTTTCATGGGTGAAAAGCGAAGGAATGTCAGAGATGATGTTGGATGATTTTGATTTTCAACCTGCTTTTTTAGAGCCAGCAGAGAAAGTATTTGTTCACCTATGTGCATTGAGCCGAAAAGACTCTTCATTCTTTTTTCTTGGCTTTTGATCAGAGGAAACTTGGCTCCTTCCAAGCTGCTGTAAAGTCTCAGAATTTGTTTTTTATGGGTTCAGTCTACTTAGGATTGGTTGAGTAAAGTTTTATTGCACAGAAGATGATTTAGGATGGTAATGTCAGATTCTGCCAGCTGGTTATACAGCGGTTTGATGAGATTTTTCAAGGATCTCTCAGTGAGGAACAGGTAGCTTTCTTTAATCTAAACTGGGTTTAAGAATGCTTGCTGATCAAGCCGTATAAGGAAGCACTTGGAGATCAAGTTTCCAAATCCAAACAATCAGGAAGGACACAAGAAAAGAGGTGGCAGAGCGATGGCAGCCGGGGTAAAATATATAAAACCAGGAATGGGGAAAACCTGTCCATACACAAAAGGATCCAAACAATTCACTCTATCACCAGAGCAAACAAGAAAAGACCAGTGATCCAATACAGAGGAGGGAAAAGGGACTGTTGTTTTATTGTTACCATGAAACAAGTCGTGGAGAGCTTTTCATTTTTCAAAGTGGCAGTAAAATCTTGAAAGTGGTAAAAAAGTTTGGTCATCAGAAATGTAGTCACAGATCCCGTATATGGATTTCAGATCTCACCATTAGAGTCCCGTGGAAGATTTTGACCAATTGATTTTTTTGTCATTGTCATGAAGAGGTGTGCAAGTGGAAGAAGGACCTAGCTAACAATTTAACATTGCCAGAATGTTCTGAGAAGGTTTTTTTAAAGGTTAGCAGAACGTTCTTCGAAGGTTATTTTTGATTCTCTATAGGATCAAATGCTGTTTTTTGGTTTTCAGAGCGTTCCTCTAACCTTAATTTTAACAATTACGTTTGGAACTTGGTTCTCTCAACGTTCTGGGAAGGTTATACTCTACCATAACCACCAACTAACGTTTAGGGAATGTTAGTTTTTGGTTAGGTAAAAACAAACCTTTAGAGAACGTCAGGCTAATGTTTCCTGGAGGTTCTCTGTTTGCTGGGGTGGACCCAATTGCTGGACAAAAATCATGGTTTATTTGAGCATGGCAGTCCGGTAATGCTGTGAAAGAAAAACATAAGATTTTAGTGGCATGGCAAGTGGTTATTGTTCTGAATATATTTCATGGTCAGGGAATGTATGACTCGATCCTGAAGGTAAGACAGGCTGCCTATTTAAGGGCAGCTGCACAAAGTCCTTCAGGTGTTTAAAATCAGGCAAATGAGGGAAGGCCCCGGGTTCGCTCCGGTGGTGGGCCAGGGAACCATGACAGTCATTTAGTTAAATCTGCCTTCCCTGGTTGGACTCGTGCTCAGAAATAAATTTATAGAATTTTTAAAAACCAGTGTCAAAAACTTTTATTTGATGAACTAAAACCATTAGTTGACAGCCTCTCAATCGCTCAAACTTCATGGTTTTGCTGACAAGTAAGTATTTCTGTTGAATGGAGACACAACCCAGGAGAAGCTAGAAAAGGCGGATGTTAGCTATTGACATGTATTCTTGAAGAGTTTTTGGCTGTCAACATTAGAAGATCATTCTTACTGTCTGTAAAATTGGTCCTTCATAAGTTACTGATTATTGTGGTGTGCGTTGGTCTTTGTCTTGTAGAATGTTGTTGAATCTTTTAGTGAGATTGGCCAAAACAGCAAGTGCGCTCACCACAAAATGTCCCTCTACTCATGACAAAGCCCATTCTTATCTTTAAAGAATAGGTTAGTCAAAGCATAAAATTAAAACTTGGGTAACTAACTTACACCATTCAGAGGTGTAACGTACACCTACATTCAGAGGTGTAACGTACACCTCTGAATGGTGTAACAGGTTTTGACATTAGACTTCGCCCTTCTTAGTCGATGACATTGTGCATTTTAAGGCTTCTTGCATCCTGGGCTCACCATTCCTTTTCCCCTGGAACTCCATTTAATATGTCATATCCTCACAATTTGCCTCATTTGAGTCGTACTTTTACAGAAGCCTCTGGCAAAGCATGAAAGGATGTTTTTTATCTTGCTAATATCACAGCAAGTCTTTTGAAATGCAAAAAAAGTTGTTGTTGAATCTCCACGAATAAATCAATCATTTTATAGAGTTTGTGGAGTAAAACCACTTGGGACAGTAAGTCTTTGATTTCCCACATGACTGTGTTCTTTGATAAGTTAACGCTATCCAATTCTTACCTTCTTTCTCGGCACTTTGTTCCTCATACTTAAAAAAATCTGTTTGATGAAGACATCAGCATGAAAAAGGTTTTTTATGCCCTGCAAGAAGTTGAGTCACCATGATAGACACCCTGGTATTTTCTTCAGGTTTTAGAGAGGGTAAAGTAATTTCATTGAATTCATAAGCTGTTTTTTGTCTGCTAAACAAACTGTTCTGGTTTGATATTTGTGCGTTACAGATCGGTCTAATAGCTAGTTTGATTGTGTCATATTTACTCATTTGTCACTTGCTTGAAGAAGGTTTTTTCCTTCATTTAAATCAGTGTATATCAGAATCAGAATGCTTTTATTGCCATGTCAATGAAGAATATCAGAGACTAAGAACTTGCTTTGATACAGGTGTGCAAAAATATCAAATTAAAATAATAAAAAATAAAATAAATAAAAATAATTTTAACAAGACTAAGAGTGCTCAGAAAGAAAAAGAAAAGTAGTGCAATGTCATAGAAAATAATAAAGACAGCAAAGTGACAAGAGGGAAGTGACTAAGAGATGTGGGGATCCAGGTTATAAAGCATTCATTAGTCCAACGGCAGATGGGAAGAAGCTGTTTTTGTGGCGGGAGGTTCTGGTTCGAATGAACCGGAGCCTCCTGCCCGAAGGGAGTCGCTCAAAAAGTCCATGTCCAGGGTGGGAAGGGTCAGCTGCTATCCAACCTGCACGCCCCAGAGTCCTGGAGGCGTACAGGTCTTCGAGAGAAGGAAGGCTGCAGCCGATCACCTTCTCTGCGGAGCGCACAATGCGCTGCAGTCTGTGTTTGTCCCTGGCTGTGGCTCCAGCGTACCACACGGTGATGGAGGAGGTGAGGATGGACTCGATGATGGCTGTGTAAAACTGCACCAACATCTGGGCGGGCAGCTTGGCTTTCTTCAACTGCCGCAGAAAGTACATCCTCTGCTGGGCCTTTTTGATCAGGTAGCTGATGGACGGCTCCCACTTTAGGTCCTGTGTGATGGTGGTGCCGAGGAAGCGGAAAGAGTCTACAGTGGTGATGGGGGAGTCTGTCAGTGCAAGGGTGTTAGTGGGAGCTGTGACTTTCCTAAAGTCCACGATCATCTCCACTGTCTTCTGACCGTTGAGCTCCAGGTTGTTGTTGCTGCACCAGGACACCAGCGGTCTACCTCCATCCTGTAGGCCGACTCATCACCATCAGAGATGAGCCCAATGAGAGTGGTGTCATCCGCAAACTTGATCAGTTTGACAGAGTCATGGCTGGAGGTGCAGCAGTTGGTGTACCGGGAGAAGAGCAGGGGAGAGAGGACATAGCCCTGTGGAGATCCTGTGCTGATAGTCCGATAGGTGGAGACATTCTTCCCCAGCCGTACACACTGCCTCCGGTCTGTCAGGAAGTCAGTAATCCACCTGCAGGTGGAGTCAGGCACGTTGAGCTGGGAGAGCTTGTCCTGAAGCAGGGCAGGGAGAATGGTGTTGAATGCAGACCTGAAGTCCACAAACAGGATCCTAGCATAGGTTCCCGGGGAGTCCAGGTGCTGCAGGGTGAAGAGGAGGGCCAGGTTGATGGCGTCGTCCACAGACCTGTTGGCTCTGTAGGCAAACTGCAGAGGGTCCAGAGAGGGAGAGGTGAAGTGCTTGAGATGAGGGAGGACCAGACATATATAGGTTGATAAAGGTATAACTTATAGATCTTTTGAACTTTCTGCATTTTTACCCCACACATTTTAGACTATGGTTATGTTGACCATTTTTAAGTCTTCAGTTCCAAATAGTTTTACCATTTCTGCGCAGAAATGAATCCCTGACTGATATTGATTAAATTTAATGTGTAAATGTGTTTGTTAATTGTAGTGTCCAGTTTTACATACTGTCATGATCCCCTCACTTGCCACCCTCAGACATCTGAGGGTGATTATTCTGATGCCACTCACTGTGGACCCTGCTACCTATTTAAGGACAATCACCCCAGACATTCTTGTCGGGTCACACCATCCCTTCCAGCCAGGTCTCCCTGGTTGCCTGACCAAGAACACATTCTGACAATAACCTCTTGCAATGCCATAAAAACTTTGTTTTTCTTTCACAGCAATACTGGACTACCATACTTAAATAAACCATGTTTTCTGTGCTGCAATTGGGTCCTTCTTTTTCCACCTGCACACCACTTCAGGACACATACTGTACATAAAAACATACATGACAGACCTGAGAATGAATATTTTAATTTTTATGAGTCTCTGTCTTCTCTTGACTGTGAGTCCAAGTCAAGGCATTGGTAACTGTAAATACAATGGAAGTATCTTCTTTACTTTCTGAAATTAAATGATGTTTTGAATAAATCGACATGAAATAATTCATATGGACATATACTGTATGTTTTGTTGCACTTTTTTTCTGATCTCATTGAAACAATTTGTCGTTATGTACTTTGTATGTTTTTATACTTTTATACATTATGTGGAGTATGTAGTCTTGACATGTTAATACAAAAACAACTATTTGAGCTTAGGTGAGAAATACCATAAACGAAGGGTCGCTCAATCTGAAAATCAAATTGAATACATCTGCTTTGTTTGCTCTCTCGCTCTGCGTATTGGCTTATATCCTGTGCACATACATTACAATAATCTGTGTTGACTGTGTGAGCCCTGAGAGGTTAAAACACTGTTTGCCTGCTGGTCCTAAAATAGGACAGACAGAACTGATAGCCAAGCAGGTCTGATAAGGTTTTTTTTTTTTTGTCAGGGTGTGTATTTACTGTGCAAACAAAGGTTTTTACATTGATCGCTTTGTGAATAAAAAATAACTTGATATGTCTAATGTGCTTTGGTTGCTGTGTGATTTGCATCCTCTGCACAGCGATGCCTACAGCGTGGTGCCACTGTAATGATAATGTGAAAACATTTCATGTCAAGCAAAGCATTAACACCACTGTCACAGACCATTAAAACCAAACCTTGTTTTTTTTGCAATCATTTTGATTTTATTGAGTATTTTTGTGCTTTACACATTATTCCATCACAAACATAGACAGTTTGATTGTTCTTCCATGTTTGATTGCTGGCCTCCCAGGTTGAACGGTTTTCCATGGAGAAATATTGAAGTTAAGGTATATGAAAAGAAAAAGAAAAACTTCATTTTAATCAGTTAAAAAAAAGCAGATTAAATGGTTAAATTTATAAATCAAATTCTTGATATGACCAGTCTCTGTCGCCCTGAGGTCCTCTTTGAGGCAGTTCCACAGGCAAGGACTGCAATGGTACAACAAAGCCTCACCATTAGGCTGTTGTGATTCCCTCTCCTGCCACCAGAGGAAGCCCTGGATGTTTCTCATCACCCTGATTAGGGACACCTGAGATTAATTCCTGATGCCACACATCTGTGGACCCTGCCATCTATTTAAGGGCAATCACCCAGGACTTCCCTGTCGGGTCATACCATGCCTTCCAGCCAGGTCTCCCTGGATGCCTGAACAAGAACACATTCTGACAATAATCTTTTGCCATGCCACTGAAACATTGTTTTTCTTTTCACAGTATTAATGGACTGCCAAATTCAAATAAACCATGTTTTCTGTCCTGCAATTGGATCCTCCTATTTCCACCTGCAGACCGCTTTATGACATAGGTTTTGTTCGACCTGATCTAAATCTAATATCAAGAAACCTTGGGAGTATCAATGTTTACGTAAAAAGTCTTATTTAATTTTTCTGGTTGATAAAACCCAATTATATTTTTCTATGGTGAGGATAATGATGCTACACTGAAGACAAAAGAGCAGAAAAATGCGTCATTTTATGCCTTGCGGTGTACAAGCTGAAGCCATTATTTAAATTAATCTAATTCTACCACTGGGAGAGAAACACTCAAAAGATTTCATCATGTGTGCCTGAATCATTTAGTTGTGAAGTCATGGAGGGTGGGTATGAAAGTCATTGATAAAATTTATCTTATCATCCAGAGCTTGGTGACTCACCCTCCTTCTATTGCATGACCTCCACAGCCTGGAGTATCCTAATTTCAACTAGAAAGAGAGACAGTTTAATTACGAATGGAAAAAAAAAGAACATTTTTCATCACCGTTGTAGATTAAACTTGGACATAACGAGAAAAAATTACCGTGCAAAGAGACAAGCAGTTGTCTGGAATCACTAATCTTCAATTTGGTTAAAATAGTCCAGAGGTCAGTTTATGCACCAGAAAGAGAGATTAAAATGATGAACTTTTTTATTTAAATTCAGGATTGGTAGAAATTGAATTACAGACACCTTTCTGAAAAAAACAAAACGCATATTAAGAACCATAAACACAAAAAATCAGAATGCTGTGAAGCATTATTGCCATTTCTCACTTTTTTGTGTAACCTATTTAAATCAAGCAAATCAAATACAATTGAACTTGTGCACAATTCCATTATAAACACTTTATTTAATGCACATGATGTGATGAAACTATGGTGGGTAATGGTATTATACACACACCTAATTAAGGTTTGATGAGTGAAATAAATAGTCAAATTTTGCACATACAAGCAGCCAGATTGAGACGCAGCTCGGGTTAAATGTTGGTCCCACTGTGACAGTTCTTTATTTCTTGTGTTTTATTTTGGTTATTATTGTTAGATTTAGAGATAATTTGTGATAGAGATGTGCAATAAACTTGAATGAAAATCCAAACAAATGAGATTCCATTCTGATTAAAAATGAGGCTTGACATTTGATTGTCAATTAAAGGACATTCCGTGTTTTAAAAACCGTAAACTTAGGTTTCATTTCTCTCAAACTTAATTTGAGATGTGCTGAGAAAATAATAACCGGACTTTCTTTAACTTGTTTTTGTTTCTTTAAACTTTGTTAAGATGTTGAGAAACCACAAAGGAAGCTATGAGTTACCCACAATACCCTTTGGGCCACTTTATACCATTGTTTTTCTTCTCATATATATCTGGGCACAATAACCTGTTTCTGTTAAGAAAAAAAAAGTATAATTTCTGCTAAATGTGAGCCTGGAACAAGAAATAATCCCTGGCAAGTGGGCCAAAATCAGTCCACCAAATGTCAGAAACATCTAACACTATCTTGAAAGTGAATATCAAGAATTGTAGGTAATACTGTCTGTTTCTGTTGTGGTGTGGAAGGAGGAGGACCCAAATGCAGGACATCAAACAAGATTTATGTAACCAAGGATCAGCAAGGCTGTAAGCAAAGGAACAGAAGTCAAAAAGGGATCAATAAGGTATTCAAAGAGTTAATCTCAGTTCCAAAAGGATATCCGTTGGTCGGGAGTCAGCCAAGGCAGGAAGGCATGAAGACCCGACAGGGAATGCTGGTGAGGTTGCTTTTAAATAGTCAGCAGAGAAATTAAGCGCAGGTGGTCCAAATCAGGTAGAATTGGGGGGAAGGTGAGATGGTCCCTGGCTCCCTCTGGTGGTGGGTGAGGGAACCACAACAGTTTCGGTTTTTGTGAATTTTTATTGAACACTTTATTGTGTGTTAAATTTGTCATGGTTCCCTCACCACCACCAGAAGGAGCCCGGGACCTTCCCTCATCTGCCTGATTTGAGACACCTGATGGTGTTTGAGCAGTGTTTATAAAAAGGCAGTTTTCCCATCGGGCCAGGTCTTCCTGGCTGCCTGGCCATGAGATTCATTGGGAACAATAACTACAGAACAATCTACTAAACCGTATGTTTGTACCTTTCAGCTTTCCTGGACTGCCTCATAAATAAATCATGTTTCTTGTCCTGCATTTGGGTCCTTCTCATTCCTCAGCACCCACTACCGTACAAAATCATTTGAACTGTCGGGGTATTTGAAAAATTTTATATTGGACATTTTATATTGTGTTTTGGATTTTTTTCTTAAAATTAGCTACAATAATAAGCTATAATGAGATATAAGCCATTTCTGATGTTTATTCACATTGTCTTTGTAAAATAAACTAACAAGTTAAATGAAATTATTCATCTGTTCCAGCCATCCAGCACAAGCGTCTTCACCTGTTTTTCTCACTCACTTTTGATTGTTGAACTTAAGTAATAAAATTCTGCATCCCTTTTGTCATGAAGCAGAGTGCAGGTGGAAAGAGGAGGACCCAATTGCAGACAGAAAACATGGTTTATTTAAATTTGGCAGTCCATTAATACTGTGGAAAGAAAAAACAAAGTTTCAGTGGCATAGCATAAGGTTATTGACAGACTATGTATTTGGTCAGGCAACCAGGGAGACCTGGCTGGAAGGGATTGTATGACCCGACCGGGAAGTCCAGGGTGATTACCCTAAAATATATGGTAGGGTGCACAGATGTGTAGAATCTGTAATCATCCTCAGGTGACCCCGATCAGGTTGATAGGAAATATCCAGGGCTTCCTCTGGCAGCAGGAGAGGGCAGCTGGGACTTTTCTCTTTTTATTCGTACCAACTCTCTCATATACTGAACTGTTCCGTCATTAAAATATTCATTTTATACAAACTCATCACTGAGTGGGTGTAGCACATTAACAGAGTTTAATGAGACTCCTTTAGAGCAGAAGTTCAATGATATGGCGGCAGTGCTGCCCCGTCTGTGCATCCCAATCATCATTATCATTGATGATGACAGTACTGCAGTAGGTAAGTGTCAGTTTTAACTAAATGTTCAACAGCTTCACTATCATTTCTAGTGCAGATTTCTTTCTGAGCTGTATCACTCTGCATGAAGCAGCATTAGAGCATCTTCAACTTTTATGCTCCGCTGGTCTGGAACAAATGTCTCTACTGATGGGGGATGTATCAAAGATATCTGCTGAGTTTTATGAACCAGTCAAACACATGAATGATCTTGGTCAGCCCTCATAACTACACCAACAGAAACATGCCTGATCTGCTCAATTACGTATCTGTCTGTTTCTGTGTTATTGGAGAATTATGTCCAAATTGGAAATTAAATATCCAGGTCACTCAAATCAAACCTTCATAGAGCAACAAACTTATTTGATTTGACAACATGCACGATTAAAGAATGAATTATGGTCGATATGATACAGGATAATGAGCTGTTATTAAAGAATAAAATTACTGACGATGCATGGATAACAAATAATATGAATTATTTCAATCTAAGTACAAAGTAAAACCAGAAAGAGAAAGTGACTCCTCACATTGGGTCATGACCAGTACACAACTATAGAGCACCTGTTTCATTTTTAATTTGTAACTTTTGAAACTTTTTAAAAAAAAATTTTTACATACTTTATTCACCCCTCAACAGGAAAATTTCTGTGCTGTATTTAATACTTATTGTGTATTAAATAGAGCAGCACGGTGGCGCAGTAGGCTGCATAGTGGCCTCCCAGCAAGAAGGTCGCGGGTTCAAGTCCCAGGTGGGGACGAGGCTTGGAACACTGTCCTCTCTGTGTGGAGTTTGCATGTTCTCCCATGTCTGCATGAGTTTCCTCCGGGTACACCGGTTTCCTCCAAAGACGTGCATGCTAGGCTGATTAGCCGGTGCCAAATTGCCCCTAGGAATGAGTGTGTGTGTGTGTGTGTGTGTGTGTGTGTGTGTGTGTGTGTGTGTGTGTGTGTGTGTGTGTGTGTGTGTGTGTGTGTGTGTGTGTGTGTGTGTGTGTGTGTGTGTGTGTGTGTGTGTGTGTGTGTGTGTGTGTGTGTGTGTGTGTGTGTGTGTGTGTGTGTGTGTGTGGCCCTGCGACAGACTGGCAACCTGTTCGGGGTGTACTCTGCCCTTCGCCTTAAATCAGCCGGGATGGGCTCCAGGACCCCCCGCAACCTCGAAAGGGACTGACGGATAAGAAGATCACTGACTGACTGTGTATTAAATCTGTCATGGTTCCCTCACCCACCACCAAAGGGAGCCCGAGACCTTCCCTCATCTGCCTGATTTGAGACACCTGATGGTGCCGTCCCACAGCAGGCTGCCAGGACGGCGCCAATGGTGGAAGAAATGGGAGGTTAGGTGTCTTACCGAATGACACGGGCTAATTGGGATTCGAGGTGGTGAACTTCTGGTCCACATATTCTCCCACGGAGCTATCGCCTCCCCCAAAAGTGCTTCTTGAACATTTTACACCCTGGCATACAGATTACTTGTTTCATGGCGATCCATTATATTCAACATCCACATAACATGCACCATTAACCTTATAGTTCTATGAAATTGGAAAATATAAACTTTCGATATGCTCTCAAAATATTTTCTTTGCCCCTCACTGAGCTCCCACCGTAGCTCTTATCGTCAGAAATATAAAAGGCAAAAATAAATCATGTAACATGGAAAACTGGTTTTAGCCAAAGCCGGAGGGACAATAGCTGTGTTTGTGATAGCATACTCAGAAGAGAACGAGCACAAAGACAGATGTTTCTATGGTCATATGAACCAATAGTGCACGGAAGTGTGATCAGTTTTCCTTTGAATTCCTTGAAATTGCATAATAAAATGCACACAAACTGGGTTTTTCCTGTCTAGCTACTCCACACAAAAAGATGGGTAAGCCTCCACACATGGAGCAGATTATTATGAGTGCAGAATGTGTTCAGCATGCACATTACATCTTTAGCCTCTGACCTCATCCTTCTCCACATGTAAACCAGGCATACCACTGAGCGGTGAAGGAAGATAAAGAAGTAGACCCGAAGCTTACAGGAGAAGATAAGATGGAGGTTCGGCTTTCTCTCAGCAGGAAAAGCAGTAACTACGGGCAAACACATCCTTCAGTGTGCCAAGGGTGAACATTAAATCAAACACACGTCCCCTATTAAAGATAAAGGTCGTGGCATTTCTGCCTGCCACCTGATTTGAGGACACTGAAAGGTTTATTTTCAACTGACTCCAAACGCGCCAGAAAAGAATTAGAAAACTAATGCCACCCAACTGACAGCAGATAATGCATATTTTTTGGCTTTGTAATTAATACATTTCTGTTTTGAATTTCACAGTTTATCTTGTACTCATCTGTTATATCTTTCTATTAAAAATGATCAAATTAATTCCTCACTTCACATTTGATCAAGAAATTTCTAATATTCCACTTTCCTCTCCAAAAAGACTTGACCATAGACTTGTTAAATATTTATAGTATTGTTTATATCAAATCTTCCTTTTCAGAGACAGAAGGTTTTGTACTGCACCGTTCCATCGTCTTCCTCATGTCCAAGGCCGGGTCGCGGGAGCAACAGCCTCAGACGGGAAGCCCAGGCTTCTCTCTCCCCGCCTGCATCCTTCAGCTTACCCGGAAGGATCCCGAGTCGTTCCAAGGCAAGCTGTGAGACATAGTCTCTCCAGCATCTTGGTCTGCCTCTTGGTCTCCTCCCGATGGGACGTGCCCAAAACACCTCACCAGCGAGGCACTTGGGGGGCATCCTGACCAGATGCCCGAACCATCCCATCTGGCTTCTGTCGACTTGGAAGTGGAGTGGGTTGAGCCCAGCCGTGCCCCATGGGTAAAAACCTGGCCACCAGGTGCCTGCTCTCGTACCCCACCCTCGGACCTGGCTCCAAGGAGAGAGCCCAATGACCCACGTCTGGGCAAGGGCAACTTGGCCATGCTTCATCTCTTCATAGGGGGTTTGAGCCGTGCTTTGTCTAGCCCCTCACCTAGGATCTGTTTGCCTTGGGTGACCCTACCAGGGGCATTAAGCCCCGGACAACGTAGCTCCTTGGATCATTGGGGCATGCAAACCCCTCCACCACAAAAGGGTGGCGGCTCAAGGAGGAGTGTACTCCAGTAAACAATCTCAAATCTACTTTTTTCCATTGTGAGAAATGGTGTGCCACAGGGGTCTGTTCTGGGTCCATTTCAATTTATTTTTTGTTTTGTTGTTAAGCTATATTATTTGTTTGGATTTTTTCTTTTGTATAAAAATTTATTATGTAAATCCCTTTCAATCTGTAAAGTCATAAACTGTTACGCAAATGAACAAATAATCTCATACGGTTGACTTTTTGTTCCTTATTTACTGTTATAGATTTCTCAATCTGGCCCATGCTCATATTTTTTTATCTTTTTTTTATTGAATTATGAATATTCTTTAAATCATCGCCTACAAATGATTTGTACTCCTGTTGCTGTGGATTATTGACCTATAAAAAGTTGTCTTTTGTTTTTTTTTCCTCATTCCATTATCTTCTGCTAATCCGGGGCCAGGTCTTGAGGGCTAGCCTCAGACGGGAACCCCAGTCTTCTTTCCTTCAGCTCACTCGGGAGGATCCCAAGGCGTTCCTGGGCCAGCTGTGAGACATAGCCTCTCCAGCGCGTCCGGAAACTGCCCCTGGGTCTCCACTTGGTGGGACATGCCTGAAACGTCTCACGAGCAAGGCGCTCAGGAGGCATCCTAACCAAATGTCCAAACCATCACATCTGGCTTCTCTCGACCAAGAGGAGCAACAGCTCTACTCCAAGCTCCTCCCGGATGGCAGAGCTCTTCACTCTATCTCTGAGTGAGATCCCAACCAATTTGCATAGGAAGCTCATTTTGGCCACTTGTATCTGTGACCCTGTTCTTTCCGTCATCATCACCCACAGCTGGTGACCCTAGGTGAGGGTAGGAATGTGGATCAACTTGTAAATCTAGAGCTTTGCTTTTCAGCTCAGCTCTTTCTTTACAACGATGGACCGAGGCAGCGTCCTGAATATTGTGGACACTGCACTGATTTGTCTGTCGATCTCCTGGTCCATCCTTCCCCCACTTGTGAACAAGACCCCAAGATACCAGTTTTTGGTTTCTTTTGGAGCTCTGCCAAAGCAGTAGTTTACACAAAGTAGAAAAAAATTAGTCGCCATTCACTGTTCGGTCGGATTGAGACCCAATCTGACAGGTGAACCTGCTGTTGTATTATAATCTTAAAGAGCAAACTATTAGTAAAATTAGCTTTTTTTTTCATATCCACCTTTTAAATGATGCTTTTTTACAAATATGAGGGGAACATTTTGTTTCAAACATCCGTAAGTTGGTGTAACTAATAACACGGTAATGGTTCATGAGGTAGAGGAAGATTTTGTGTGATGGTGTCGCAAATGTCACGTTATCTCATACAAGATAAGAACACAGAAAAGAGAACAGCATGTAACCTTTGAAAAGGGATGTTTTTTTCCTGAAATAGTTCATACCTAACACCCAGAAAGAAATCATCAAGGCAGAACATCAGCAGTGAAATGTTTGTGGTCTCATGAGGATGGTCAACCTTTTTCTAAATCCAATACCCTTTAATGAAGTCCTTTTTCAATTCCCATTGTCTTTGTTTTCAGATACAGTGCATCTGTAAGATAATAACAGGGGTTACACACACAGTCAGGTATTCAATAGTTTCTCATTTGTTCTCATTAAAGCCTCATCATTACAAAGCACGCTTTCATTTGCTCTAGCTACATTTTTCTTTTATTAAAAAAAGAAGGGAAAAAAAACAGGCTGTAACCAACAACCCAGAGGAGGATAAACATGGCATCAGCTCTGTTGCTGTAATTGATCTAATCAGTTTTTATTATGAGGCTGGTGGAGGACAATAGTTTCTTTTGTACTTTTAAAGTTGTGTTTGTGTGATAGTTTGTCCGGATAAATTTGTCATGGTTATCACATTTTACCAAGCCCGATAAGAGCTGATCACAGAGCCAGAGGCTGCATGGAAAAAAAATGTTGAAAGGTTACACAAGAATTGCACAAATGTAGAGAACAAAGAAAGAAAAAAAAATATTATTTGCTTGACTTGTTTTAAAAAACACCTCTCAAAAGTGGTGAGAGTTTTTTTTTTTTTTTTCAGTGAACAGTTTAAAAAGAAGAGAAAGTCAAAAATAATCAAGATGAAACATTAAAAAATTGCATGTTCAGATTGTTCCTGAAAGATAAAACAAACTCAAATTGGAATATTTAATTCCGATTTGCACAAGTTTAGTCTGCCATGATCTTCACCTCTGGATGGATTGATTTGCTGCTGCGTGTGAAGCAGCCGGGATGAGAATCAGCGATTCCAAATCCGAGACCATTGTCCTCTCCCGGAAAAGGGTGGAATGCCCCTGCAGGTCAGGGACAGGAACCTGCCCCAAGTGGAGGAGTTTAAATATCTCGGGGTCTTGTTCACGAGTGGGTGAAGGATGGAGCGGAAAATCGACAGGTGGATTGGTGCGGCGTCAGCAATTACTAGGACGCTGTATCGGTCCGTCGTGGTAAAGAAAGCGCTGAGCCGAAAAGCAAAGCTCTCGTTTTAAAAAAATCTATCTATGTTCCTACCCTCACCTATGGTCACCAGCTGTGGGTGGTGATCGAAAGAATGTGATCGTGGATACAAGCAGCCAAGATGAGCTTCCTCTGCAGGGTGGCTGGGCTCTCACTCAGAGATCGGGTGAGACGCTCTGCCATCCGGGAGGAGCTCGGTGTCAAGCCGCTCCTCCTCCAATTTAGCATTTTCAATAGTTTATTGTGCTGTACAACTATCTTCATCCATGGGCGGGTCACAAGGGCAGCAAACTTACAAGGGAAACCCAGACTTCCCTCACCTAGGCCACATCCTTCAATTCATCAGTGAGACTCCTGAAGGAATCCCAGACCAGCTGTGAGAAATACAGTACAGTAGTTCTTCCACCAGGTCCTGGGCTTGCCTCTTGGTTTCCTCATTGTGGAACATACCTGGAATACCTCACCAAGAAGGCGTTCAGGAGGCCCAAAATCACAGAATTTCCGTCTCAATGGGCTTCACAAGAAAAAGAGGAATGTAATAACACAAACACACAGCAAGAAAAATAACTAACAAACGCTAACTAAACAAGACTAGCACATTTATGCCCTTAGACTCTCCTTCAAGGTGAGGAAAAACTCCTAAAAAACCCATCAGTGGGGAAAAAAGAAGAAACCTCGTGGGGATCCACATGAAAGAGAGATCCCTCCCCCGGGACGAGCAACCACTGTGTCTCAGATTATTATTTAAATATTACTTTATACTACTCTACAGCTAAATATCTAAAGAAGTCAATAGATGTTCTTCATCCTGATGGAAACACGGGGACTCCTCAGCCCGGCGATGTCCAGTACGAGGATAAGTAGATGTTCTTCATCCTGATGGAGCAGGGATGATGAAGGATGGATACGTTCCTCCTTGTTCTACTGTTTGACCTCACATCTAGTCCCAATTGCCTTTCCGTCTTGGTTACACCATTTTCTCATACAATGCTAAAACAAACCAACAAAGGAAGTGTTTACTTCCAATGAGCAGTTAAAAAATACAGCCCTAGCTGTAATGCAAATTTAGGAAATAAATTTGCAGTGCAGTACAAAGTGTTTGGTACAAAGTCATGATTCCTGAAAATCCAAATGTTCAGAAAGTGCCTCTTGTAAAAAAAAAATTCTCCTGGAAATACCTTTTATTCTCAAAAAAAGGAACAAAAACAGATTTCTGTGCATTTGCAGAGCATGTGTAATTTATAATGTTGATTGATTTGACTGAATTTACACCCAAAGGTTCCTGACCCGTCTGCTACCTGTAGGTATGGACGATACAGACATGCACTATTTTCTCCTACTCAACAAACTCCGACCTCAGATAGTTTTGAAAACACTGTGGATGATAACCATATTTCAAGCTTCCTTTGACAGATTTACTGTTCACTCATGAAACAAAGTCAGAGTTCATCAGCAACCAAACTGCTGACAGACGAGAAGCTTCATCAAAACCAGATTTTTTCCCCCCCTGGCCAAATATCTGTTTCCTTATTAATCTTCATCTAAGCGCTGCCACTAATGTGCAAGAAAATCACACACGAGGATGAGCTCAAAGTTTCTCAACTGCTCTTTAAAACCAAATAGTGACGTTACGGTTTCACCATAACCCTACATTATAAATAATCTCTATTTAACAAGAAAATGAATAAATCAGGGATAATTCTTAGATTTAAAGACACTGGTTGGAAGCTGATTTAAAAAACAAACATGTCAATGAACATCAGTGAAGCTATTGGACTTATCTTGGAATTCAAGGCTATTCCCGTTTTGTTTTGTTTTCTCCCTGTTTAATAAAAAACAGCTTTTCTCTATTTGGGGTGATTCAGAGATACATCTGGAATCCCCAGAAACCTCATCCATGTCACCATGGCTGCTCTGACAGATGCAACCACAATATAAATTACCTATTCTGCTTTACGTTCATGTAAAATATACAAAAGAGGTGGTGAGCGATGGAGTGGCAGAGGGATAAAGCTACATGGGGTCGATGGCCTGTACGTGTACCTGGTCTGGAACTACTTTAATAAAGACCTGTTGGGATCTAAAACATCTTGCTTGAGGAGTTACAAAAAAAAAAAAAAAGTTAAAAAAAAACCTCCAGAAGCCTCTTTATACAACTTACACTTTATAAATCACACTTCTGACAAATTTCAACATCCCACACAAACCATGCTTCTAAAACTCCTTATATGTGTTATGATATTTATGATACATATGCAATGGTACATATGCAAGGACGCTGCATCGGTCCATCGTGGTAAAGAGAGAGCTGAGCCGAAAAGCAAAGCTCTCAATTTACAAGTCGATCTACGTTCCCACCCTCACCTATGGTCACCAGATGTGGGTGGTGACCGAAAGAATGAGATCGCGGATACAAGCGGCCAAAATGAGCTTCGTCCGCAGGGTGGCTGGGCTCTCACTCAGAGATTGGGTGATGAGCTCTATGTCGAGCTGCTCCTCCTCCAGGCCGAGAGGAGTCAGATGGGGTGGTTCGGGCATGTAGTTAGGATGCCCCCGAGTGCCTTGCGGGTGAGGTGTTTCGGGCGCGTCCCACCAGGAGGAGACCAAGGGGCAGACCCCGAACCCGCTGGAGAGACTATGTCTCACAGCTGGCCGGGGAACAACTTGGGATCCTTCCGGATGAGCTAGCGGATGCAGCCGGGGTGAGAGAGGCCTGGGCTACCCGTTTGAGGCTGTTCCCCCGCGACCCGACCCCGGAACAAGTGGAAGATGACGGAGCGGAACGGAACGGAATGGTACCCAAAATGGTACCCGCCACCTTGTATACTGCCATGGTGTTGTCTTTGTGAAGCGTAGTGTCATATGCCAGAAATAAAACATGACAGACTGGGAGGTAACCTTGTGAGTGGCACACACCAGTCTGTCAGTGTAATTAAAAAAAGTTGGTTCAACCTGAAAGGAGAGACAAAAAGAAAGTGTCCATGCACTGGGAATACATGTCAGCACCTGGAGGCGGTCCAAGTCATTCTCATCTTGATGTTTTAATAATCTTATTATTAAAATAGGGTAGGATGTAAATTATTGTGTTGAAGTGAGTACACAACTATCATGTTTCCCTCGCCCACCACCAGAGTGAACTGGGGGCCTTCCCTCGTTTGCCTGATTTTACACACCTGAAGATGTTTGTGCAGCTGCCTTTAAATAGGCAGACTGTCTTCCCTTCAGATGTTGAGCCAAACCATCCCTTCCAGCCAGGTGTCCCTGGTTGTTTGACCATGAAACACATTCTGTACAATAACCACATGCCATGCCACTAAAACCTTATGTTTTTCTTTCACAGCATTACTGGACTGCCATACTCAAATAAATCATGTTTTTTGTTCTTCAATTGGGTCCTCCTCCTTCCATCTGCACACGGTTACAAAATGAGTTCAAATATGTTGATTTACAATGTTTATACATGTTAATTGTCAATTTATTCCATTGTGAGGGCCCTGGGCCCTTCCCTGCTGCTGTCTGTCTCTTTCTCTCTCTCCTTTGTGCAGGAGATGGGGGCTCCGTTGCCACAAAGTTCCTGGGCAAGTCCGTCGCCACAAAGTGGATTGATTGAAAGCAGCTGCGTCTCTCTTCCTGCTGGCTGCCGCCTGGGACAGATTTGTTCCAAGCTCTGCTCCTTTTTATTGTTGGTTATATTAAGATTATTGTTAATAAAAGGCGTTAAACCGTCAGCCTGCCTTCCTCGTCTTCTGTTTTGTCGAGGTCTTGAGCCAAACCCCTGATACCATGATGTGGCCCATTTTTCTTGTTACAGAAATTAATGTCTTCTTTCTAATTGCTTTCTGGGAGTGACAAATGCTTCATTTCACTGTCCTCAGTTCACATCAGGTTCTGTCCATAAGCGTTGTCTTTTTCCTATGTCTTACTTTTTTGTGCACGACAGCTCCTGACTCGGTGTTGAGTTGCACAAAAGTAGAGGCAATCTGCATCAAGTTGGGCTTAAGGACCTTGTCTATGCTGAATGCGCCTCAGGTGACCTCACCAGTATCCATTTACCTATACACCCACAAAGACCCATTCACAGTGTCACATTGTTTCCTGTCTGCTATGTCTCCTGCTCTTACAAAGTGGACTCATAATAAATGCAAATTTTCTTAAATTAATTTTCTAAAAAATTAATTTTGCTGGGCGGCACGGTGGCGCAGTGGGTAGAACACTGGCCTTACAGGAAGAAGGTTCTGGGTTCAAATACCGGCTTGGAACACTGGTCTTGCTGTGTGGAGTTTGCATGTTCTCCCCATGTTTGTGGGTTTTCTCTGGGTACTCTGCTTTCCTCCCGCCGTACAAAAACATGCATGCTAGCTTGATTGGCCACTACATGATTGCCCCTAGGAATAAGTGTTTTGTATCTGTGTCTGTGACCCTGACAGACTGGTGACCTGTTCAGGGTGTACACTGCTCCTCGCCTTGAATCAGTCAGGATGGGCGCCAGCACCCGTCACAATCCCGTAAGGGATAGATGGTTAAGAAGGTGACTGTTTATTTTGCATCTCAAAGGTTTTTTGATTTCACTGGTCTGGCAACACATGAAGCTGCACGTGCACACATCGTGGGGAATAGACAAATGGGCATTGCTGTTCTTTTCCTGTCAGATGAAAGACCTTTGTAAGTGGAAACATGCATCTGATGATGAAGGGAACATCAACCTGGCATGTAATCCTGCTTAATCTGAGCCCCCCTGTGATACATATCATTCCAGATGAGCTGTTAGAAGCAGACAGCAGATGTCTTCTCCGGACATCTCATCAAAAAAATGTTTGACCCCTCGCCTCACTGAACCCCTGCACAGCTTTAACTTACTGCTATTTATGCAACTAGAGAGCAAAATTTTTACCAACTGCATGCCACCGAAAGACCGGACGTTGATGAAGTTTGTTTTATATTAAACTCAATTATAAACCGTTTTATTGATGATTAAAGAAATCTCGTCTCATTTATTTAAACACATAAATAACCACAAAAGGGTGCAAAGAAGGTGAGATAAAAAAGTTGGACCTTCTGAATAAATCCCAGGAAAACTCTTTTTCTTATTCATAGCTGTGGAAAAAAATGAATTTATATGCCAAGTTTTTGAATCTTGAATCCATGGAATGAATAAATGGCCAATTATGCAAGGTTTTAGTAATCTTGCCAAAATTTAATCTCTCTATCCTTCCTTATCTTGATTTACAAGGATGGATGAAGAAATTATGTCTGTATGAAAACACTTCAAAATAAAACGATCAAATACCTCAAATGGTACAGGAAGTAGTTATAAATGGAACTTTGTAGTGGTCCATTTCTGAAAGAAAAGCCTTTTAAGGAGAATAAAACAGTTCAGTTATATTTTATTCTTATTATTATTGAAATGTGGCATTTAACCTTCTCATTTACACAAATATTCAAGCAATATGTTGCAGAAACAAGAACATATGCATGTATAGGACACCAAAATTTAAAAACAGAGATAACATAATATTTGGTCTCATACGTTTCTTTTTCCAGAAAAAACTTAGTTGGCCCCATTTGTTTTTTACCATTTAAAGACTAAATTTAATGCACATTTTGGGGAGCATGATGCATGACAATAAAATACAAAAACTACTCAAAGATTTTCTCACTAACTATCTTTGAATTGCAGAAATTTTTATTTTTAAAAGACAAATAATCAAAGGTATTTAAATTCTAACAATGTTTAAGATGATTATTTCACATTGTTCTGCAAATATTGTTGCAAAGTGGAGAATTATAATACGTTCCAAGTAATTATGCAAATGGAATTTTAGGCATTTGATTTTCAATTTAGTTCCATTTTATTTGAATAGTCTGATACTACAAAACAATTGTCTCAATTGACTTTACATATTAACAAAAAAAAAGTACCAAGATTATTGCTTTGGTTTTTCTGGATTTTATTGCTCAGTTGGGTTTTTTTTTCTTTTTCTTCTTTTGGATTTCTGAAATCAGATTTTTGTGATAAACAGTTTGTACAAAAATTCAACAGAAAAATCTCATCTGCAGAATACTTTGAAACTAAGCATAGACTAATATATTGTTAGTTTAGAAATTATGAACAAGAAAGAATAAAACCGTAATAAGACGAGTAGACAAAGTTACACAGGTGAGAAAGACAGACAGATAGGAGAAATTTGGGTGTCTAGCAGCAACAAATCACACAGGCCATACATGCAAATAAAATAATAAATGATAAATAACAGGTGAACATCAGCTGTTCGATCTAAACTAGGAAAACAGACAAACAGCTGCTTCAGCTGTGAGAAAACAAGCAACCACCTGCAGCATCTTCAAGGAAAACCAAGCTGGATATTATTGGCAGCTCCTATAAAAAGACAGACAAGCAGTGCAGAGATACGTATGTGAACCAAACTGTATGTGCCTGCGATTAAACCTGCAGAACAACAAAGTTACGCATGCTGTGTGCGTGTGTGTGTTCCTGTGTATGTGTGATTGTCTGTGAAAAATAATCAATGTAATCTTGCAAATATGACAGGATATCTTCTCTTTTGGCTTCCAAATGGCTCTTCACGTTCCCAAGATTACTTAAAGAGGAGATATTGCGCTTTTGTTAGAAAATAATTATTTTCTCTTTGCAGGGTTAGAATTAGCTGTAAAAAACAAACGTGTGATTTTTCATAAGCTAAGAAAATATCTAATCAAATCTATACAAATAGATTTGTTCAGTTTCAGTTCTGTTTTAAACAAATCCGTGTAGTCCCTCATTCATCCAGGAGTGATCCATAGTAGAAAAAGTTTCAAAAAAGTCTTCTGGACAGTTTAATTCTTCAACGAGACGTTTCGACTTCCATCCGGAAATCATTTTCAATCTGAATGAAATGGACTGGAACCTGGATCCATTTATACTAACCTGAGTAACAGGTAAAAAAAGTGTAAGAAGGGCTCGACCAATGAGAATGTTCCTTAAGATGGCCGTGAATGGCTCCTATTGTAGCCACAGACCAGTAAACAAACCTATTATAAAAATGCTAAAAGGCTAGTGAAAAGAGAAACCTGCTAACGAGAGGCGTGAAACTGAGTCACGAGGTGTCATCTTTAGTCCATGGCTTCAAAAGGCTGCTATAGATACCGGGCAAAACGTATCTAACACCTCCATTCCGATTCAGTGAGGGATTCTCTTTCATCACAAAAATGGCTTCTTTCACCCCTCTTTCAAACCAACCTTTCTCTCTACTTAGAATCTTCACCTCACTGTCCTCAAAAGTGTGTTTGGTGGATTTAAGATGCAGATGTACGGCAGACTGTGGACCACTAGAGGCTTCTCTTCTGAGGAACATTCTCATTGGTCGAGCCCTTCTTACACTTTTTTTACCTGTTACTCAGGTTCGTATAAATGGATCCAGGTTCCAGTCCATTTCATTCAGATTGAAAATGATTTCCGGATGGAAGTCGAAACGTCTCGTTGAAGAATTAAACTGTCCAGAAGACTTTTTTGAAACTTTTTCTACTATGGATCACTCCTGGATGAATGAGGGACTACACGGATTTGTTGCTAAGAATTTTGGGGAGAAAACTTTGAAATGGATTCGAGAACTGGAGAACGCAGTCAGAAAGCTAGCAGACAACAGAAACCATCTTCGCTTTAACCTGAGGTGCAGACAGAGCGGCATCATACCTAAGAGTCTACAGATCAGACCACCGGTGAAAGGACTCAGAGCTGAGAAGATCTGGCAAAAAAAATCTTACCCTCATGCTTAATGAGAGAATTAGGGCCAACAACGTAAGCATCAAGAAATTTGCTGACAGAGCAGAATGGCTGGAAGGTAAACTTTCCAAAATCCTCCCGGAAGAAATAAGCAAGAAGGTGAAAGACTTCATACAAACGGCACAGCTATCTCAACACAGGAAGGTTAAGGAACGTCATTTGAAGAAATTCAACATTCTTCTGAGCAGAAAGAACAAGTTTCAAGAATACCAGGTGATGAGAGCTTCTAACACACAGAAGGGGACTGGAATCAGCAAGGACAATTGGATAAGAAATCTTTCAGATCGGATACTCTCACAGGCAGAGAAAGATGTTCTTTCCAAAGGACTTAATTTTGCAGTTACGTCAAAAGACATCCCCACAGTAGACTTCATCACAGCCACAGAAGCAGCCATAAAGAAGAACAGTTTGTCTGGATCAGAAGCTGCAGATCTAAGGCTACGAGTCACCGCTTCACTTAACAGTGCGAAACCTCCACCGTCCAACATCACACCAGAGGAGAGGAAAGCACTGTCAGCCCTGCAGAAAGATCACAGCATAAACATTCTACCAGCAGACAAAGGACGTTGCACTGTGATTCTCAACACCACGGATTATGAAGCCAAGATGAACAACCTCCTGGAAGACACTTCCACTTATCAAAAACTCAAGCGGGACCCTTCCAGTGGCTACAAAAAGAAGGTGATTGACTATTTACAGAAGCTGGAAAAGGACAACATGATTGATAAAGCTTTGTACTTCAGAATGTATCCTGGTGATGCCATTCCATGTATCTACGGCTTACCCAAAGTCCACAAACAGGATGTTCCTCTTAGACCCATTGTGTGCAGCACTGACTCTATAACCTACAACGTAGCCAAATACCTGAAAACCATCTTGGCCCCCTTAGTGGGTAACACAGAACACCACGTGGAGAACACACAAGATTTTGTAGAGAAAGTGAAACATGTACATATAGACAAAGATGACATCATTGTTTCTTATGACGTTGTATCACTCTTCACCTGCATCCCTACAAAAGAAGCTGTAACAGCAGTCAGACAAAGACTACAAGGGGACACCACACTGCAAGAAAGGACCAAACTGACTCCGGAACACATCTGCAACCTGTTGGACATTTGTCTCAACTCCACTTACTTTCAGTTTCGTGGTGGTTTCTACAGACAAATCCACGGCTGTGCGATGGGCTCTCCAGTGTCCCCCATAGTAGCTAATCTTTACATGGAGGAGGTTGAGAAGCAAGCCCTGAGCACATTCCCAGGAAATCCACCCAGTCACTGGTTCCGCTATGTTGATGACACTTTTGTGAAGATCAACAAGCAAGATCTGGAAGCCTTCACTTCACACATCAACATTGTGGATCCGAACATCAAGTTTACACGTGAAGACTCCAAGGACAACCGGTTGGCCTTTTTAGACTGCGCTGTGATCATAGGGGAGGACGGGAATTTGCACCTGGAGGTATACAGGAAACCCACGCACACAGACCAATACCTACAGTTTGACTCTAATCATCCTTTGCAACACAAACTGGGTGTCATCAGAACTTTACAACACAGGGCGGAGGAGGTACCCACGAGCACAGAGGCTAAGGAGAAGGAGACACAGCATGTCCGAAAAGCCCTCTCGGTCTGTGGCTACCCCAAATGGGCCCTGAATAGGGTGAGAGCGTCCAAGAAACATGAGAAGAGGAAAACAGAAACTGAGAAGAGGAAAAATGGAGTCTCTATTCCGTACGTGTCAGGACTGTCCGAGAAGTTACAGAGAATCTTCAGACAACATGACATCCCGGTTTTCTTTAAACCGGTCAACACATTACGTCAAAAACTAGTACATCCTAAAGACAAGATGCCTACGGAAAAACAGAGCAATGTAGTTTATTCGATCCGGTGCAGTGAAGGGAGCTGCAAAGAAAACTACATTGGGGAAACAAAGCAACCACTCCACAAAAGACTTTACCAACACAGAAGAGAAGCCTCTAGTGGTCCACAGTCTGCCGTACATCTGCATCTTAAATCCACCAAACACACTTTTGAGGACAGTGAGGTGAAGATTCTAAGTAGAGAGAAAGGTTGGTTTGAAAGAGGGGTGAAAGAAGCCATTTTTGTGATGAAAGAGAATCCCTCACTGAATCGGAATGGAGGTGTTAGATACGTTTTGCCCGGTATCTATAGCAGCCTTTTGAAGCCATGGACTAAAGATGACACCTCGTGACTCAGTTTCACGCCTCTCGTTAGCAGGTTTCTCTTTTCACTAGCCTTTTAGCATTTTTATAATAGGTTTGTTTACTGGTCTGTGGCTACAATAGGAGCCATTCACGGCCATCTTAAGGAACATTCTCATTGGTCGAGCCCTTCTTACACTTTTTTTTACCTGTTACTCAGGTTAGTATAAATGGATCCAGGTTCCAGTCCATTTCATTCAGATTGAAAATGATTTCCGGATGGAAGTCGAAACGTCTCGTTGAAGAATTAAACTGTCCAGAAGACTTTTTTGAAACTTTTTCTACTATTCTGTTTTAAACACTGTGAATTTCTCTCTTCTGGTTCCTGTTTCGTTCTTCTCTTTGAGTGCATGCAGGACACTGTATAAATCTTATTTGAGACTGCATATGGTACAAAAAAATCAAGATAGTAAAGCTAGCGCATTTTTTTTCATCTTACTTTGATGCACTTACATAAAAATGTGAGGGAGAGCAAAACCTGAGGGGAAGGGACCAAGCATGAGTAGATCAGTGTGTACTGCAACTGGAAAAAAAGATCTGTTTATGTTGGATTGTGGGCCTGATGGAGAAAAAAAAAATCTGTGGTCAAGAACAATCTTGCTTTTGAATTTTGCCAAGTACCACAGGTAGGTAGAATAGCCAAAAAATGTACTCAAGTAAAAGTACAGTTACTCCAAAATATTTTTACTCAAATAAAAGTAATAAGTAGACCTAAAAGAAATTTACTCAAGTAAGCACATGTTGAAAACACTACTCAAATACTGAGTAACTTTAAAAGTAACAACTAATTTATTTATTAGACATAAGAAAATAAACAATAAAACAAAATGTGCAAAATTTGTAGTTTCAAAATAAAGCTAAAAGATTGGTAAACAAAACAACATTAATGATACTTGCATTGTTTTACTGTTAATGTGATTATTAGCCCTACTGACCTGGACGCAGCTCAGATAAAAAAACGTTTTCACCTTCTTTAGCAGTAACTTCTTTTCAAAAATAACTTTTTTGTGCTAAGTTTTGTTTTCTTGCAAAATGGTGCAAGGGTACATCTGATAGGTCACATAGAACCATGTGATCATGCTCAGTACATTTGATTGGAGGAAAGTTGTCTACAGTCATCACAGCAGAAAGCGCTCTTTAGAGAATGCGTATATTGAACTAAAAACTGTGTTCAAAGCAAGTAAAGCAACGTGTCAACTTCTGCCCAATGTAACAAACTAAGAGTAGCGTTATTTACTTATAAATTTACTCAAGAAAAAGTACAAACTATTAAAAATACTCACATAAGTACTTTTCTTCAAAAAGCTACTCAAAGTAAATGTAACGGAATAAATGTAACGCGTTACTACCCACCTCTGCGGAGTACCGGAAGGAGCTTCACGCAAATAAATCAAACATGTATGAATGAAAACCATCACAACTTTTGCAATGTGTTTGATGTTAATAATATTCAAACAAGGTACAAACCTCCAGGCTAATGAATGTATACTTTTGACTGCTTAATTTTCTGCTTTTAAAAAACTCCATCAATATTTTTTGATTTACCTTCTCTGACCCAATTTCCAATTTGAGCAATTTTCTGCCTCCTTGCCACACTAAACTGTTCTAAACACAGAATGTATAGTAGTTAGGTCCATACAATCCAAAATTTGTTGTCCACTTGAGTGAATGCTGGGTCATAGAGGGTTAACCAGTTTTTTTTGTTCCCCCCACCCCCATTACCTCTGGTTGTTTGTTGCTCAACTCGAAAAAAGTCAGTACACAAGACACCATTCTAAAATTCTCAATCTGTTATTTGCCCTAGGAAAGATGAAAAGGTAGGGGAATTAGAGAGAGAGAGAAAGAGAGAAATAGTCCCCGATATGGTAATAGCCCTCCTCATTTATGTCAAAGAGCCTTTGTTGTCGCAGCCGAATCATAACTACATCACTAGCAAATATAACCAGGTTTGGATCAGAGAAACCCCAGAAGGCCTCCAATATTATGTGAGCAATTATAATACCACATGTTTTAGGGCAGAACAATTACAGCAAAGTTGGAGTCAGAAGGCTGGAGGGTTCAGACCTAAACGCATACATACAAACTTAGAAATTTATCAATAAAACTACTGCACTCTGAAGCACTGCGAACTCCACGTAAACATCAATGAATAAAAACACAATAGGAAGAAAGTAAGACTGTCCGGGAGGGTTTGGAAAGAAAAATATTTCCACATAACCAAAAGAAAGGCCATAAATTGTACGAGTTGGGTGTCATCAATTATAGTTCCAATTTCTTGTTTCAATTCTGAGTCCCAACAATTTTAAAGCACAATTCTTTTTTTACAGGCAGAATCAAAATGAGCCAATAACCAATTATCTTTCTGAATTAAAGTTTTCAGCTTCTCCATGTATCAATTGTTGCATTGATCCGAGCTTTCTTTCTCATAGGGAACATATAGCCACACCTCAGACCGCCAACAGTTGCATACATTTTTAGTGGGTTCGTTTTTGCTAGTGTTCTGCAAGCAGAAAAATTTTAATCTACACATTTGAATTTTGATAATTCCGTGATTTTCGAAATGTTATTCCTGATTTCTACTGATTATAGATGCACAATCATAATAAAAAATTAGGTGGGCCACATGGGGGTGGAAGGAAACCGTGACAGAGAAATCTAAAGCGATGGCGCTGGTGAGATGAGAAGGAACAGTGCACCAAAAAGAGAGGACAGATAAATAAGCCCTAAGATAGAAAACAGGAGAGCACTATACAGGTATAACTATATAATAAGTATAATTGTTTCCAGGATCTGGAAAGTATCATTTTACAATAATGGGATGTACATGAAGGACAATACACAGAAAGTATTATAGGAAAGGACATCTGTTTGGAGGGCAGGTTTTGAAAAGTAGGCATCTGAGGCTTCTGCATTTAATCACAGACCTGTCAGAGAGGAAATACTGTTGAGTCCAAACTATCTACATTGTGCCTTTTCCTGCTTACCCCTACACACTCAAGTCTGTTAAAACTAAAAACATAAAATGCATACAAGTGATTACTAAAAAGAGTTGCATGATGGTCCCACTGGATTGCAAAGGCCAGGTTCATCTGCTAATTTACAAGATAAATATGCATTTGATGTAACATGAAAGGCCCTGTCCATACGTAGCCGGGTATCTGGTCAAATGAATATATTTTTATCCGTTTTGGCCTGTCATCCACACAAACTCGTTTTTTTTCCCACTACAAAGCGTTGTTTTTGAAAACTCCAACCAATGAGATCGACACCAAAGAGATCGACAGGTGGATTGGTGCTGCGTCAGTAATAACCAGGACGCTGCATTGGTCCGTCGTGGTAAAGAAAGAGCTGAGCTGAAAAGCAAAGGTCTCGATTTACAAGTCGATATACGTTCCTACCCTCACCTACGGTCACCAGCTGTGGGCGGTGACCAAAAGAATGAGATCGCGGATACAAGCGGCCAAAATGAGTTTCCTCCGCAGAGTGGCTGGGCTCTCACTCAGAGATCGGGTGAGGAGCTCTGCCGTCCGGGAGGAGCTCGGTGTCGAGCCGCTCCTCCTCCAGGTCGAGAGCAGCCAGATGGGGTGGTTCAGGAATCTGGTCAAGATGCCCCCCAAGCGCCTCGCGGGCAAGGTGTTTTGGGCGTCCCATCGGGAGGAGACCAAGGGGCAGACCCCAGACTCGCTGAAGAGACTACTGTATGTCTCACAGCTGGCCGGGGAACGACTTGGGATCCTTCCGGGTGAGCTGGAGGATGCAGCCGGGGTGAGAGAGGCCTGGGCTACTCGTTTGAGGCTGTTGCCCCTGTGACCCAACCCCGGAACAAGCGGAAGATGACGGAACGCAACGGACATTCTTTCATAAAAATATTGTCTTTTAATAAATTTAATTTTTCAAATTCAAGCGTAATATGTTACTATTGAAATACTGTTAATGACATCATGGATTTGACAGCTGCTATACTCATATGTAATTAATTGAATTTTATTGTCCATACATCTTTTTGGCCTGGTAATTATATTAATAGCTTGTCTGCCAATGGATAGTGGGAACTTCTGAATTAGTCTAATAATTCTACAAAGCATTCCCAGGAACTGGTAGTAAGTAGGTTAGGGTTGGGGTTCCCATGATTTGTTAAAATATCTCTATGAGGTTTAGTCCGTGGAATGCAGGGTCAACAGATGATCTAATTTCCAACATGTAACCTTTGTCTTTGTGTGAATGCCTGTCATAGATGGATTAGATCGATATGTAGGTATTTACATTTCACCAGCTGGATGAGCAGCTGGAGGGCAATACGCATGTAAATAGAAAAGGATCTGCAATTACAGTCATATAATAGTCTCCAAAACAGCCGGCCAAACGTTTCTACTACTGTTGTTGTAGAAATGTGGACATCAGAATTTTTTTTCTGTTTTATGTCTGCTGGATGCACTCTATTTTTGGGTTACTTTATTACCCTCTTTTTTATGTGACTTGTATGGGGCAGGACCCTGTCACTGACCTACAGGGGTCAGGGATGAGTTTAAGCATCTCGGTGTCTTGTTCACAAGTGGGGGAAAGATGGAGCGGAAGATTGGCAGGCGGACTGGTGTGGCATCCGTGATAATCAGGACACTGAATGGTCAATCATTTTGAAGGAAAAGCTGAACCGAGAAGCGAAGCTTTAGATATACCAGTCGATCCACGTTCCTACCCTCACTTATGGTCACCAGCTGTGGGTGGTAAACAAAAGAACAAAATCACAGATACAAGAGGCCGAACTGAGCTTCCTGGGCCCTCACTCAGAGATAGAGTGAGGAGCTCTGACATCCAGAGGTGCTTGGAGTAGAGCCATTGCTCCTGCAGTTTGAGAGAGTCCAGATGGGGTGGTTCAGGGATCTGATTAGAATACCTCCCTAACGCCTTGCTGTTGAGTTGTTTCGGTCATATTCCACCGTCAGCAGACCCAGAGGCAGGCCCGAGACGCACTGGATAGACTATGTCTCTAAGTTGACCAGGGAACACTTCTTGGTTGAGCTGGAGGGTGCACGGTCCTTTTCTTTTTACAAACCTAGTTGTGTCAGTGCTGGTCCATTAGGAGCATCATTTCCTGGTGTTGATTTACTGATGATGGTGACATTTTGTTCATAAAAATACATTTCAAATTTCAAATAGTTTGTCCTCTTCTTTTCACACCTGTTGTTTTGGATGAGCTGGTTACTTCAGAAGACAAATTGCACAAGAAAGCATTTGACCCATAACTTTGCATTCATTCTTGTTGCCAGCCAGACTCAAAGTCAAAGAAGTTACAGCAGCTGTACACATCTGGCAGGCACTGTTCCCACAAAATCTCAAGCAAAAATTTTCCCCCTTCTTGCAAATACAAAACGTATTCTGGAATCCACCAGGCTAGCTTGACTCTCAGCACCAGTTTCAATAAAAAAAGGACATTCAGATGGCAATGAAAAGTTCAAATACCACAAGAAATTGTAGTACTTTTGAGGAGAAGAGGGTGAATTTATCTATAATTATTTCATACAAAATTGAATATTTCTATGGTTTTAAATAGAAAGGATCAATAGAGAGGAAAGAAAGAGTCAAACGAACGGTAGTGGTAATGCCTCAGTAAGAGTACCAGAACTCCGTACAGAGTGACCAAAGTCCAGACTACAAGGAACTGCTGCCAAAGCAGGTTTAGAAGAAGAACTACAATTATTGGTCCCACAATGGGTAAATTACTGTGCTGCATTGCACCGCAGCAGGCAGCCACACAATGGCACCAATGGTGGGAGATGGTGCTAAATAAGGATATGAAAGATATGAAGTTACCTGATGTGGCCACATGATGTGTGTGTGCTGACAGGGAGATAGACATTACAAGAAGTAAAAGAACAAAACATTAAAACAAGGTTTTACGCATCCTTTATGATAACAATGTATTTAGATCGGATTGGTGTGGGGTCAGCAATAACTAGGACGCTGCATTGATCCGTCGTTGTAAAGAACGACGTGAGCCGAAAAGCAAAGCTCTTGAATTACAAGTCAATCTACATTCCCACCCTCACTGATATAACCAGCTGTGGGTGGTGACCGAAAGAAAGAGATTGCAGATACAAGTGGCCGAATGAGCTTCCTCCACAGGGTGACTGGGCTCTCAGTCAGAGATCGGGTGAGGAGCTCTGCCATCCGGGAGGAGCACGGTGTCGAGCCGCTCCTCCTCCAGGCCGAGAGAAGCCAGATGGGGTGGTTTGGGCATCTAGTCAGGATGCCCCCCGAGCGCCTCGCTGGTAAGATGTTTCGGGCATGTCCCACCGGGAGGACACCAAGAGGCAGACCCAGACTCGCTGGAGAGACTATGTCTCACAGCTGGCTGGGGAACGACTCGGGATCCTTCCGGGTGAGCTGAAGGATGCAGTTGGTGTGAGAGAAGCCTGGGTTTTCAGTCTGAGGCTGTTGCCCTAGCGACCCGGCCCCGGATAAGTGGAAGACGACGGAACGGAATGTATTTAGATGGAACATTTCTAACAGTATGGAACACACCAAACACACTAATGTTGGTATATACGTTTACTCAAGACAAAATATTCTATTTAATTCCAAGATTGAAGTTTGTGACTCAATGCTCATTCCTCTGGTTCAGGAAAAAGACGTCTAGACATGTGAATGGAAGTTTGGTTTTTCTCAAAACATTTTTGCAATGAAACGAAGATATCTGCATGCACAGAGATCATTGAAAATCCCACAATTACAGCTGTCTCCTTCAAAATTTCCTTTGGTTGAAACTTTATAATAGGAAATTAAAATGTGCGAAAAACTCTCGGTACTTGACTTAATCTCCCTCAAGGTTGCAAGTAACGGGTAAAATGAGGACACTACTAATGCAGTTTTTATGACATGGAGGAAAAAATGATATAGTAATTGTGAAATAATTAAAAAAAATAGCAATAAAAACAAAAACATTATAACATTTGCATTTTAAATAAATAAATACATTTTTGTGAGAAAAGTAGCTCAGTTTACTGACTTACCATGCTAGCTGTAACTAGCATCTTCTTTGCTAGTTTGTTCCAAAGATTAACAGACGTTTTTATACAGACATAAATGGAAAATGCAAAAAAATTTGTACATGTGAAACAATTAAACAGTGCTTTATTTACAGGCAGCCGCAGTCAAGTCAATGGTGGGAGCAAGTTGGGGGTTAAGTGTCTGCTCCAGGGACACTTAGCCATGGGCCCAGTGGTAATTGAACCAGCTCCTCCCGGTGCAAGGACGAACATTTTACCACTGAGCTTACACCTCAGCAAACCAATCATGCATTTCTCACTCTTCCTGTTAGGGTGGGTTCAGGTTCATGAATAATCAGGTGTAGATCATCCAGCTCATTTTGGCTTCATGCAGCTCACTTATGACCACTGATTGGGAGCTCCTAAAGACCTGAATCAACACTTTAGCTGGTGCCAGTTCTCCGCTTACTTATGGGGGTGTATGACCAACCTTCAAGCACTTCTTTCAACGACTTTGTAATTTTCGAAAGTTTTTTAGGTAATTGGTAAACCTGTCTCTCCCTCCTGACTTTTAGTGATATCCGGTTTGGATTGTCGACTGTTGGATTTCCCTTCAACCACCTGACCTCTCTTTAATGCAACTAGAGCCAAGACAACAAGCCTACTCTCCCTTCAAGCCTCCACCTTGCCTCTGTTCAGGTCTGTTCCTCCAAGCCTAATAACCCAGCACTCTGCCTCTTTCAATCGTTTTACAATACGTTTTTGTTTGTGTGCAAATTTGACATCAGGACTTGGTAGTAATGTCTGAAGGTAGGACTGATCATCATTTGAAGATGCTTAAAAATTTTGAGAAGCTGTCTTGGTCCACCTTCCATCTGGAACACTCCTTTCCTCCCATTCAGCACTCAGCTCTAATTTGGTACACCTGGTCCCAGACCCTAAGTCTGCCTTGTTTCCCTTTGGACTATTTAAGCCCTGGTGTCCCTCAATACCCCGTTTGATCATTCCCCAGCATTGATCCTTTGCTTCATTCTTCTTCTGCTGCTTCTCTCCTTCTGCATACTGCCTCTTTACAGCCTTCCTGTTGAGCTCTACAGCTCTGATCCTGATGAGCTCGTTCCCCTTGGCTCTTGGTGCACACTGCCTTCCTGTTGCCTCATACATATGGTGCCTCATCACCCAGCCGAGCTCCAACCTTCACCCGTCCTGTCGAGCTCCATCTCTCTGTTCTCTTCGACGTCCAGCCAAGATCTCCCTCTGGTCACTCAGCTTACAGAATTCTGTCTGGTTCTGCACTTCTTGAAATAAACTGTTTAAATTGGCAGTGCTTCTGGGTCCAACTTCACTACTCGCTACCAACAACTTGACAGAAGCTACCACATAAGTGGCAATACAGGTTAATAGAATAGATTTTTTTCCAACAAATGACTGTTAATATTGGAAAAGAGTTTGTCTTTGGCTTGTGTTTAGTTTAAAAGAATGATGCATATAGTTTGGAGGGAAAGGCCTCCAAGCCAAACATGCCATTTCCTCAGCAGTCCTCAGAATATTGTCGCAGAGACACTGGTGAGTTCTCAACTTTCTAACTGCTCAAAAAGTGTGAAGAATTTTTAAAAGAATTGACAACTGTTTAGAAGTGCAAATTAACAACTGATCTGTACTAATTCCATACTTGTTTTGTGAGGCTTGTGCTATATTTGCATTTAAAAATCCATACTGAGCTGGAGAGATTTTGTTTTGTCTTTCTCGCAACAAAAAAGCGTTTGGGACAGACGTTTTATTTTTCTTACTAAAACTTTCTTGTCTTCCTCATGAAAAGCAAGATGAGACTTTTTGTTGGATCTGTCCTGTCACTTTGTATTTTCTGCCTCTGTGGAAGACATAAAACATCTTCCACTCTCATTTCCGAGCACAACAGCTTTTTTTCCAGAACAGTGGCTTTACGTGATGCTGTTTGCTTTTCCAAAGGCATTCCTTCTGTATACTTTTAGGATTAACATAGATCTGGAAAGGTAAAGTGGCATTGAAGTCATAAATCATTGTGACCTCAAATGAAATGTGGTAAAAAGAAGGAAAAATTACCACTGCATCATTTCAGAGTCTCAAGCCATTAGTGAAAGTGAACAAAAAATTACTCTGGTTTAAATGGTTGTGTCCTAATGGTAATAATTATAGTTAATGGTTGCACCAATGCACAACTACACTGTGGTGCCGTTACAAAACATCATCAACAAGATATTTTAACCATCTATTTTTGTTTTTTCTTGTGGAACAGCCTTTGCATATCAGAGTTTTGTATTTTCACAAAATAAACTAGTCTTGTTTATCAGAATAAAGCAGAAATTAGCAGCTTTTGTTGACCGTGGCATAAATGTTGTTCCGTTCCGTTTTGTCGTCTTCTGCTTATCCGGGGTCTGGTCATGGGGGCAACAGCCTCCTGCTGTAGTTTAATTAATTGTGGCAATATACTTAATTTATTTTACTGTGTTCTCTTAGAAATAGAAAACAGAACAAATTGGCCTTTATGTGCTACTACTGTTGAAATGGCTATGATAAAGACTTTCTTCAAAAAAAAGGCTGGAACACAGATTGATTTATGAAAGTGGAGGACGGAGTACTCAGGTAGATTACATTTTGTGTAGGCGGTGTAATCTGAATGAGTTAGTGACTGCAAAATTGTAGCAGAAGACAATGTAGCCAAACAGCATAGGATGGTGATGGGGTTGGGATTGGCTTAAATACGGAGAAAGGATGGCTTGAAATAGGTGTATAAGAAGCCATTTTTCTGAGGAAAGAAAACCCCTCTCTGAGCAAGAATTAAGGCTTAAGACACAACCTACGTACCTAGAGTATTTAATAGCATTCTCAACCCCTGGTCTAAAGAGGAAGATTCTTAACCCAGAATCAATTCTATCTTTGTGGTAGCAGTTTTTTTTTTAGCGAGGCAGTCCCAGTTGTTTGTGTGGCCCAGTTTCAGTTCACTGGGCTATTAGCATGTGTACAATAGGGGAGCATTGAACTGGTTTGTCTGTTTTGGTTAGGACAAGAAGAGGCAATTGGACTACTATAGTTGTTAGCTAAGACTATATATTTTGTAAACAAGTTACATTACCATTGGTCATAGGTTTGTTGAGGTTAGCTCCTCTTTAGGGATTTGGGCAAACTCAGGTTTGTACATATAGAACCAGTTCTCAGGCTATTTTATCAGATTATAAAGGATTCACAGATGAAAGTCAAAATGTCTCAATCAAAAAATACACTGTCCAGAAGACAACTTTGAAGCCTGTCCTATGACAAATCACTCCTGGATGAATGAGGGTTTACACCAGGGGTGGGCAAACTTTTTGACTCACGGGCCACATTGAGTTCTAACATTTGACCAAGGGGCCAGAACACGAGCAGATGGATGGCATGCTTTGGTAACCGCTAGATTAGACAGATAGAATCATGCACTAGATTTTAAACAAGCACGCTAAATGTTACATCAAGAGCAGTATATTTCAAATCTAGCGGCGTTAGGTCTGAAATGTTGTGCGATAGCGCTTAAAAACGTGCATTTCGTGGTGCTAGGTTTGAAATCAAAGCACTTGATGTAACATTTTGCTTGTTTTTAATATCTAACACGCTTGTTTACATGCGTGCGTGAATTGGACCCGATGGCTTTTCATATCATACCGTACAGTGCACCATCTTGTGAGGAAATATCAGAATTGCAGGGGAAATAAAACACTAGCAAGGTTTCTTTATTTAATTTTTGGCAGGCCGGATTAAATCGTTTAACGGGCAGCAATTTGCCCATGCCTGGTTTACACAGACTTTCACGTTATGATTTATTTGAGTTTCAATGTTCACTACAAGTCTTTACTATTTGTAAAAAAAAAAATCTTGTGGTTATTTTTTTTTTTTACTTTAAAAAATTACTGTGGCCTTTATAAAAGCAGTTCCAGAAGGGAATAAAACAACCAATTACAATTTACTACTTTATTTGTCTCATAGTTGGTGAAATAGTTTATTTGAATAGTTTGAGATTATTTTTTCTCTTGGTATTCTTTTTCATTTGTTATTTTGGGGGGTTGGAGTGGTTGGTCCAACAAAGTTGGCACGGGGTTTTGTTTAAATGACATGTTCTCACCCTGCCGTCAGAGCCTTTATTTATAAGGTACCAGTTTGAGTAACCTAGAAACTATTAAACAGCAGGACATTCACACACCATAAAAGGTGAATGAAAACCACATAGTATTCTTCTGTAATGTCATAGAAAAGGCTTCAAACATGGAGCAATCCCAGATGAATGAGGGATTACACAGGATTCTTCTGTAGTGTTTGTCAGGAGGTTCCTTTATGAGACATTTAAGATTTCCCTTACTTTACAGAGCATTAATTTATCTTTCGTCACACATTTGCCAAATACATAAAAGATTGGCTTTTAGATTAACCGGTTTGGATTACAGTAGGATTTGTGTTATTTATTCAATGAATACATAAAATATCAAGAAAAAGTATTTCAAGCCTCAAGTATGCTACGTAGGAATTTACTGATGACACATCGGAACAAGTTGCCCTGGGTTTATAGGTACATTGCGTCACATTCTTTCCTTTTCACAAACATCCTCTGTTCATGTTTACTTTGACTATATGTATCTTTGAACTTCAAACAAGTCAAATTTATTCTCATATAAAACAGATAGACTAAGGATAACAAGGTTGGCATTGGCAGTGATGGTTGGCATGCATCATTTCAGCACAATTAAGACTGTGTTCTTAAAGAGAGCACAGTCTGCGTTTGAGGGGTTTTAATTATTTGGGCAAATGTAATATTTCCCCAATAAGCTTAAAAATGCATTTAGTCATTTCCAAGTTTGACCTTGTGAATTCCCTCCTCCACTCTCTTTCTGCTTTGTCCCAAGATGCAACGGAAATCTTGTTTGAGACTGCAAATGCAGTGTAAACCGCATCAAGATGGTAAAGTTAGCTCAAATTCTTTTCTATTCTTACTGTGGTGCAATTAGACTTGCTAATGTAGTCTTCGCCAATGTCTTCGCTGCTACCAGTAGCTGTAGCAACACTCACCACCGGGTGTTTTATGTTGATGTCGTTCTAAACTTGCTACGGTGGTCAACAAACTCGTTCTTACAAATACTGAAAATTACTCTACTTTTTTTCAATGATGTCGTAAAGATGCTTTTGAAAAACAAATGCACCTTCGTTACTCTAACAGTCAATCAGCATACGCTTTGTAACTCGCATACAGAAAACAACTTCTCCCATGAGAAGAGCCCTCGACCTACCTCTCTTTCCTGGATTTTCACTTGATGTACCCTACCCGTGCACCCAGCACACCTGGAAATCTTCATCAGCCTATCATTTAATGACTGCTCTCCCAATGGTTCTTCACCCGGTCTTCTCTATTTGGCTCCTTCCCTCGGACCCTGGAGATATTCTTTCAGAGTTTTCGTTGACTACTTCTAATATTTCCCCACCAGCATTGCTGTGGCCACCTTTAGTTATCTTTTCGTAAATGGACTATGGGTCCTAAATGGGTCCTCCACCTTCTGTAGCACCACATTCATAACACGTTTCAGATTAAAACAGAGTAACACAATTAAAAAGTATATCTATGGCTAACAGCTCTAATTTTTTTGCATTCTTCTTTTGGTGAAAATAAATAAAAAGGTACTCCCCAGTTGGGACTGATTGGGCAGAGAGTGCAACTTGGCTTTAAAATTATATCCATATGCAGAACAGAAGAGCTCATAAATGGTTTAAACATGTATGAGTAAAGACTAAAACCACTTTAGGTATGTTTTCAATGTGGGAAACATGCAAGAATCCTCCAAAAAGTTGTTTTTGTTTTTACTACAACTCATCTTTAAGTTTATGAGAAACTTTAAGATCTAATATAATGCTATCATGAGACCATAAGCCTATGGTCCCTCTCATATTTGGTATCTATTTATAGACAGTTTAATCTCCTTCCATATGTTTTGATTTAGCCAAATGTTTTGGAAGGCACACACATCGTCCAAGTGGCCCCCATTAAGCCATGATCCCTGCTGTGATCGAGTCCGGAGACATCCAGCGCAACAGGTGGAAACAGTTGGAATTCTTCAAATCTGTTTATGTTACAGGGGTATCAAGTGCGGTTCGGTTGCCAGGAATGAACCACATATCTGCGTTTGTTTCTAGGAATCAGTCAATAAGTCGTGCGAAAAGTTTGTTTTTGAAAATGCTGTGTTGAAAATGGATGGGGTGTCTTTCACTCATTTGAGAAAATGTTTGGTGTTACTGCACGAAGGGGTAAAGAGTGTGTAACGTTTTTCTTATAATTAGTCCAACATCCAAAAACAAACGTCCAAATTAAAATCTAAATATAGCCTCAGACAGTGTTGGTCAGAATTTTATTGATGTGTCGTTTGTCCCGGTCAAACACTTAACCACTGAGAAACTGCTTTCTTTCTGGCTGGCGCATTTTCTCATGATCAGTGTAGACTCATTAAGCATTAATGGCTCTAATGAATAATTGCATACCCCGTAGCTTCTTCCCAATTTTCTGATTCTCAGCTGATGTGACTTGGGTTGTTGCTTTGCTATGCTATGCTGATGAAGAGCCAAACTTCCCAGGCGAGCAAATGATGAGAAACAGGCTAATCCTTTCCAGATGTTCCAACCAACAGACTCCATTTGTCAACTAAGGGGTCCAGAAAAAAAGAGAAGGAAAACAAGAGTGATTTCCTCTCCTCCTAAAGCAGCAGGACTGGCCTCTGGTGTCACCACTGATGGTGAAAATATACAGCCGTGTTTGTTGCCTCACTCAGTGACCCTAGGAAGCCTAATAAATTGATATAACACAACATAGTTTAGAGTACCTAAATTTACACCCACTGGTTGGCAGTGTTTACACCCTTTAAAAAAACTTTTTATTGTTAGAAACACATAGTAAACTTCTGTACTGACGCCTACATGTTGTGTTTGGTAAGTGAACCTTGAAATCTGTAGCTGCTACAGCATATAACACACGCACTTGGTCAGACCAAATAGTACTTTTCTTTTGTCACGCAAGTAAGCTTCAAAGTCTCCCATAGATAAAGATCAAGTTGCATTTTTAAAAGTCGTTTAAGCTCCTGGTTTTTAAGAGAGATAGAAGTCACTTAAAAGATCAAACTTGAATGAGTTTTTATCACAAAGTGTGCCACTCACAAATCCAGAGCTGAGCCTAAACTCGAGTCAAGACTTTTAATGGGTAACATTGCATGCCTCAGGTTCAATCAGATTGGATGTTTGGTGTGGGATGCCTTTCATTGGTGTGAAAGTGGTGCCACCAGAGCTCCACTCAAGAGTGCCTCAAAAGTCTGAAATGAAACTGCATTTTTTTCTTCTTAACTCCAAACCCTATTATTTTAAGAATATTTTCTTATTCTTAAAAGAATAAGAAAATATTATTCTTTTAATACTTTCTTAAAAGAATAATATTCTTTTAAGAATATTATTCTTAAAAGAATAATTATTATTATTTTTTATTATTATTAAAAAGCAATAAACTACTTCTTGTACAAAAGTAACAAACTCATTTATTTGAAGTATTTTACATAAGAAACCAGTAAACGTGGTTTCTTATGTAAAGAACTCATGCATGTAGTGCGGCATGCATGAGTAGTGCATGCCGCACTACTCATCAAAACCATTGAAGTAAATTTATACGCCAAAAGTTAAATATTATTTTGAAATGACTCGCTTGCACAAAAAGGCAAAAACAATCAACTGAAATTTATGTTAATTAAAATTTTCTGGCAGCAATAACTTCAACCAGACACTTCCTACAGTCGCAGATCAGTCTGGCGCATCAATCACAATCAATTTTACACCATTCCTCTCTACAAAACTGCTCCATTTCAGTCAGATTATTGGGATTTCTGGCATAAACTGCTGTCTTTAGCTCAAGCATTTGGAAGTTGATTTACTTCTGTTTGAGATGCTATCGCATTTCCTGTTGCAGCATACATGTTCTTTTAGCTTCAACTGTCAAACAGGTGGCCTCAGCTTTTCTTGCAAACATCCTGATAAACTTATTAAATTAATTTCTCCCAGTTCTCCCAGGGCCTGAAGCAGAAAAACAGCCTCAAACCATGATGCTCCCTTCCCCATGCTTCACAGTGGGGATGAGGTGTTTATTTTGGTGAGCTGTTCCCTTATTTTCTCCACACAAGACATGTGTTTCTCCCATCCAATTCAACTGTAGTTTCATCAGCCCTCAAGATATTTTGCTAGAACTTCTGTGGACTGTCCAAGTGCATTTTTGCAAACATTAAATGTGCAGCATTTTTAGACAGAAATTGCTTCCTCTGTGGAGTCCTTCCATGAACACCATTCTTGTCCATTATTTTACATATAACCGATGTATGTATGACTTTTTTTTTTCATGACAGCTGATCCCACCATGTCTTCTCCTTTCTCCAAGAGTTTTCCCCACTTTTCATTGTCCACACCTACTCCAAATTATCTACCTTCATGTGTCACAACTGTACCTCCACTGAGCTCCATTTCCTTAGTGTTGAGTTGCCTGTTGTCACTCCCACCCGTTCCTTTCTGGTGTATTGCCGTCAGCCTGCCCTTTCCACCACCGCTTCCAGCTTTCTCTGAGAAAGTCTCGAAATAAGACGTCTTTTCTCTCCAGGCCTCTGCAGCCTCTTTGAGCTTTGGGTTCTTGGTTAGCTTCCTTATTCAAGTGTTCTGCTCTGCCTCACCCGTCTCCCAGCTTTATGAAGCTTCCACTTCATTAAATCAGAGTAAATACTTGTAACCTACATTTGGGTCATTGGTCCTGCACCACATTTAACAGACCCAAGGTGTTTTGTTCTTATACATAAAGCATTTTAATGTGCATCAAGGTCAAACTCACCTTCGGAGCAATAATATTATTTCCACTTTAGAACCAGCTTTGGGAGAAAAAAAACAATGTGCACAAAAATATAAAAACAAAGTCTCTATAATGGGGCAAAACCAACCTCCAGATCAGAAAAAGAACTGGTAAAAGCTTACAAAAATGTTACTGTATGTGTATTCCTGGTCGTATGCTGTGTGATAGTGATTCAAAGAAATAAACTGACCTTTTTGGGTATTGCTTTTTTCTTCTTCTTCTTTTTTTAGCTGTGCACTTGCTCGTACATACAAATTTGGCTTTTACAGCCTGTGCAACTCCCATCTGGTGGAAAACAATTGGTTTGGCCAGGTACCTGCTCTTATTAGCCATCTGCTTCACATGAGACATCTCTCAATAGTTTATAGTACAAGTTTTCAGTTTATGGCACCTTCACCAGCCTGCTGCTTGCCAGCTAAATCTAGAATTGACTTTTAGGATTGGATTATTGTTAATAGTTTGTTTTTTCTGAAACTGTGAGTGGTGACTGATACCGGGCCTGAACATAATGCTGGTATTCAGTCTGGGCAAAGCCTGTGACCTTTATGCAAATGAGAACATCTCACAGTTATCAAATTTTTTGTGCTAATTTGCTTTGTAGTTGTGTAGAATGTGAGCAGGATTATTAATATGCTTAGATCTAAAATACATACCCAACTCCCACTTTATCAGGAACATTTCATTGAGTTTTCACTTGTTTCCTCCAAAGAGAAATTCTAGTGATTTATTGCCCAGATTAAACAAAATGTCACAGGCTTTCCTTTGAAACTTCATATTTACATGAAAGCTTACCAAAGTTTAGAAAATACGTCAGCTGTGATGATTTCGAAGATCCTACTTGGGTTGGTTTGGATTTGCTGATCTGGTGACCACGGATACCATGGCATGACAAGCACAAAACATCATGCCATACTGTATCCAAAGCCAAATTATTATTACTTACAGCTCAACAAGCACTTTGAGATGGTCAGAAATAATGTGTTAGGTTTAGGAAGTTAGTCCTACAAGGGAAAATACTTTGCATCGCAGCAGGCAGCCATGGCGGTTCTAGTGGTGGGAACAACTAGGGCATTAGGTGCCTGCCCCATAACCCCTCTACAGCTCAGTGGGATTCGAACCAGCCTCTCTCGGTCCAAGGACAAACACTCTACCACTGAGCCAACGCCTCCCAAATTTTGGTAAGAAATATTTTATCTAGGATCTATTTTCCTACTCTCACCTATGGTCGCCAGCTGTGGGTAGTGACCAAAAGAATGAGATTGTGGATACAAGTGGCTGAAATGAGCTTCCTTTGCAGTGTGGCAGGATCCCACTTTAGGATAGGCTTAAGAGCTCTGCTATGCAGGAAGAGTTTGGAGTAGAGCCAGATAAAGAGAAGCCAGAAGGGGTGGTTCAAGCATCTGTTTAGGATGCCTCTCGAACGCCTCTACGGTGAGGTGATTCGGGCACGTCACTCCGGGAGGAGATCCAGAGGCAGACCAGACTCACAGGAGAGACCATGTCTCGCAGCTGGTCGGGAAATGTCACAGAAGAATGCAGCCAGGGTGAAGCCTGGGCATGCTTGACTGAGACTGTTGGCCCCACGACTCTGCCCCGGATAAGCGCAAGAAGACTAAATAGAATATTTTTCACATAATCAAACCACTGTAAACCTGGACTTGTGAAAATGAGCTGGGTAAACTCAGGGACGTGAGAACCGGTTAGAGTCCAATGCTGCTGTAATCCATCTGCTGCAGATTTATTGGATTCAGAAATAGTATTCTTCACATGTTGGTAGTGATTATGGTGTGTTGTACAATAACCAGCAGGACATGTAGTAATTACAAATCCCTGTTGGTGTGGTTCGCCCCTCAGTGTATAAACGATCTGTGGACTCAAACTGTCTCACTATGTCATTAGAAGTCACTAAATTATCTTGGCAACCCAGCTGTGTTTGAGCAATTTAAACTAAAGCATTAAGCCACAACTTGGTTTCAGAAGTGGAACAGAAACAGAGAAAGGAAAACACCTGTAGTGACAGTAACCATCTCTCAAAATAATGGATGCTTTTTGAGAAAATACACATCGACTGAAAACAGAGAGTGTGCTGCTGTGCATAAAAAACACATGGAGAGTGGCCCACGATTGTGAAATTACAAGCAGAATCCTGCTCACATACAACCCAATGCAACATTGTTTGGCGTTCCAAAGGAAATGGGCTAAGCCCATTCGTCAATCAAACTAATCTTTGGTTTGATTGACCAAAGCAATTAACAGTTATGTAAACATTTTTATTTGCTTGAGCTTGCCATTTTTCTTAAACGAATCACCAAAAGATATATTCCCACAATACAACTTTTGAAGCCAGTTCCACATCAGAAAAATGTTTTAAATACATCAATATGGCTTTTACAGTGTTGATATTCCCGACGTGGCGCAGTTGGCTTGCCGTGTAGCATCTTCAGGTCATGCTGAATGTCATTTAGTTTACTGAAACATCCACCATCAACTGACCAATAAATACCAGTTGGAAATAAATATATAAAAATAGAGACACACACGTGGACGAAATTGTTGGTACCCCTCAGTTAAAGAAGGGAAAACCCACAATTCTTACTGAAATCACCTGAAACTCACAAAAGTAACAAGAAATAAAAATTTATTGAAAATTAAACAATCAAAATCAGCCATTACTTTTGAATTGTTGATTAACATGATTATTTAAAAAAAAAACAAACTAATGAAATAGGGCTGGACAAAAATGATGGTACCCATAACTCAATATTTTGTTGCACAACCTTTTGAGGCAATCACTGCAATTAAACGATTTCTGTGTTTGTCAATGAGCATTCTGCAGCTGTCAAGCAGGTATTTTGGCCCACTCCTCATGAGCAAACAGCTCCAGTTGTCTCAGGTTTGATGGTGTCTTCTCCAAATGACATGTTTCAGCTCGTTCCACATGTGTACAATGGGATTCAGATCTGGGCTCATAGAGGGCCACTTTAGAATAGTCTAACGCTTTTCTCTCAGCAATTCTTGGGTGTTTTTGGCTGTGTGTTTTGGATCGTTGTCCTGTTGGAAGACCCATGACCTGCGACTTAGACCAAGTTTTCTGACACTAAGCAGCACATTTCTCTCCAGAATGCCTTGATAGTCTTCAGATTTCATTTTACCTTGCGCACTTTCAAGACACCCTGTGCCAGATGCAGCAAAGCAGCCCCAAAACATTACTAAGCCTCCTCCATGTTTCACCGTAGGGACAGTGTTCTTTTCTTCGTATGCTTGGTTTTTAAGTCTATGAACATAGAGCTGATGTACCTTGCCAAAGAGCTCCAGTTTGGTCTCATCTGGCCAAAAGACATTCTCCCAGAAGCTTTGTGGCTTGTCAATATGCATTTTTGCAAATTCCAGTCTCGATTTTTTTATCATTTTTCAACTCTCTATTGATAGTGGAGATGATTGTGGACTTCAGGAAAGTCACAGGCCCCTTTGCCCCCCTCACACTGACAGACTCCCCCATCACCACTGTAGACTCTTTCCCCTTCCTAGGCACTATTATCACACAGGACCTAAAGTGGAGGCCGTCTATCAGCTTCCTGATCAAAAAGACCCAGCAGGAGATGTACTTTCTGCGGCAGCTGAAGAAAGCCAAGCTGCCCGCCCAGATGTTGTTGCAGTTTTACACAGCCATCATTGAGTCCATCCTCACCTCCTCCTCCAACGTGTGGTACATTGGACAAACATAGACTGCAGCACATTGTGCGCTCTGCGGAGAAGGTGATTGACTACAGCCTTTCATCTCTCCATGACCTGCACGTCTCCAGGACTCGGGGGTGTGCAGGTCGGATAGCATATGAGCCGTCCCACCCTCGGCATGGACTTTTTGAGCGACTCCCCTCGGGCTGTAGGCTCTGACAGCCTGAGAGCCTAGAGCCCTCGTGCTGTCAGGACCAGAATTTGGACCAGAACGTCCCGCCACAAAAACGGCTTCTTCCCTTCTGCTTTTGGACTTATGAACACTTTGCACACTAGTGCCACAGCAAGTTTCTAGTCTCTGATCCTCTTCATTGATCATGGCAATTAAAGCATTTCTAATTCTAATTTATACTGCATTATTTCTTGATTAAAATATAAAATTGAAAATACCTAAATACTTTGAGATTGTAAATAAGCTCTTTTTATGTATGTTCTGATTTCCAAAGCAAAAAAAAAAACAAAAAACTTCAAAATGTGAGAGGGATTTGGTTTTAAACACAAATTTTAAGCACCTTTAAAAAAAATGAGGTTGTTGTATATTGAACTAATTATCAGCAGAACATTATGTAATGACATGAGGTAGTGTTTCAGATGTGGTCTACCCTCAGGACAAGAATGTTCTCAGGACCGAAACTATCTCGTTTTAGACTCTTATAATAATTCACAAGAACATTTTGGTTACAAACAAATATATTAAAGTGAAAAGCTACAAAAGCGTTGACTGGATTTATGAGTTAGTGTTGCCTTTTCTATCACCCCAAAAACTCTACGGGTCCCCACAGCATCAACGTGCTGTTTTATCCAGATGTCACAAGAGACAGGGTACACCCGAAACAGGCCACCAATCTGTCTCGGGGTCATACACACACTCATTGCTAGGGGCAATTTTATGGTGGCCAATCAACCTAACATACATGTTTTTGGAGGGTGAGAGGAAACCAGAGTATTCGTAGAAAACCCACACATGCGTGGGGAGAACATTCATATTCCACATACTTGTAGAAAGCCTCATCCCCACTAGGGACTCGACCTTGCTGTGGAGTCCAGAAACCCATCCTACTTTAACACTTTAAAATGTTTGCATGCTAGAATGTGTTTGTCGGTTATGACATTTCTATTAAGAAGCAATGGAACACAATTTAGAAATTGTATTTTTTACAAAGCAGGAAAGATATTTTGACTATTTTGACTTGTTATTCTTCTTTTTAAACGTTAATTCATCGCCAAGAACAACTCAAAGAAGCAATATTGGTCTTATTGACACCAGGTAACTGTCAGGATGTGAGGATGTGGAAGAAGGAGGACCCAATTGCAGGTCAACAAAACAGAATTTATTTACCAAAAGTCCAGTAAAGTCGTAAGGCAAATGGCACAGGATTACCTCAGGATCAAAAGGTCAAATGATATAACAAAGTTCAAAGATTAAACTTTTGGTCAGGCAGCCAGGAAGTCCTGGTTGGAAGGGGAGAGGAGGAATAGGAGAGGATGATGATGATGGTGGTGACGACGACCTGACCAAGAATTCTGGGGGAATGCCTTTCGATAGGCTGCAGGATCCACAGGTGTGTGTTATCAGAAGAATCACCCTCAAATGTCCCTAATCAGGGTGATGAAGGAAGGTCCAGCGCTCCCTCTAGTGGTAGATGAGGGGCTCGTGACAGTAATGTCTTAGTTTTAAATTAAATGTAGCTGATATTGGAATTTTTGTTCAGTATGAAGGCCTGTGTGAGTTTTTGTGTCACTTCATGATACAGTTTTATAATCTTCTTGCGTTGGAATTCTAAAAATGTTCTATTTCATGACAACAACTTCAAGAAGAGCTTGACCCGATACAGACTCACATTAGGCAAGAGGTAGGGTACACCCTGCACAGGTCAGCAGTTTTTTTTTTAGTGGGCAGAGAGACACATAACCACTAATGTACATACTATATGTACAACCACAGACTCCTTGGGAAATTTTCCCAGGAAAAAGCATGCTTTTAGAGGGTGGGAACATGTTTAAGTACCTGCCTTGCGTTCAGTTAAGGAAATTGATCGGCTTTTTTTATTTAGCCATTTTTCATTTAATTTGAAAAATCTAGCGTAACATTTTTTATGCTTAAACTCTTGGCTCACTTGAAAATGCTTTTTGGGTTATTGGTGTTCGTCTTGGTTGTTGTCATTTTGAAACATTTTGTGATGACTGAGCGCTATTATTAGCGCAAGTCCACTCAAATAAATGCAAATTTAGGTAATATCTCAAATGAACTATTACATTTCTTCCACATCATCTACAACAGACGTAATAAAATGAAATTGAAAATAAAAAAATCAACAAAACCAAAGTTTTTCCTAAATTGTGTCTGCCATAATGGTGGATTTTCTCCGAAGCCTACTTACAAATTCACAGAGTTACTCAGGATAAAGCTACATTAAATTGAATTGAGTTTGCGTGTCATTATCTATTGGTCACAATTGTTTGTGGTCTGGTTGTGATTTACCCAAAGACGAGCTTCGCTTTCAGCATTCTGTTTATTTTGTGACAGGATGTGCTTCCAACTCTCTAATTTGTATATTTCTAGTCCTTCATGAACTCCACTTAGCACATAATTCACACTTTCAGGCAGGAAAAACACCAGAGGCAATTGTAAGAAGCCACATTAACTTATCTTGGCGTCAGATCTTCTGGCTGAATAAAAACAGTTGAAGCTAAAACACACATTTACTTCAAGAAAACTTGTCGTGGAAATTTACAAACTAGTTATAACAATGTGTGAAAGAAATCAGTGTCTCCTAAAGGATTAAGATGTTCCAGAGAGAAAATACTTACATAGTGTGATGGATCGTGTGTGCTGTCTCTGCAGGCGATGTCTCATGCCATATGGCTCCTACTGGTTCTTATCATTATTTTCAAGGATACCATCAGAAGCTCCCTGAGATGTCTCAGCACCTCTTTATATAAACATCATTACTCGTCTCAGCAAGACTCCATGTCAGCTCAAACCTCTGGCTTTTAGTTTAATCTGAGTTTTTACAAATTAGATAAATAAAGGGCACTGGGTTTTGTTAGATGTTATCAGAAATGTAAAAAAAATATTGCAATACACTGAAGTTGTTAACATTTCTATTGGAACTAAAGGCAAGACAAAATAAATAAATATAATTTTTTCTTCAATTGGTCTCATCAGGTCAGATATTGCTCTGTATTCACGTGCAGAGCAATGAATCAGACTTGGGGTGAAGATAAGAGTTTAAATATTCAGTCATAAGTTTGCATGCCTTACAGCCACAATCACATTGCTAAGACTTTCCTCCAAACTAAATACAGCATGTCAAATGGATTTTACCTCAGGAGCAAGCAGGCTGTAAAGTTTTTTCTTTTTGCTGTAAGTAGCGGTGAACGAAGCTTTAAGCAAAATTTGAACCGTGCTGGCTTACAAGCTCATGGACCACATGAGGACATATAAAACTTTTTCTTTGTCAAGTTAGTGCAATTCTCACAAACTCTATTGACGTTTGCAAAATGTCTACCCAGCTAACACTTAACGTAAATGCAACGTTGCGGCCTGGTTGTGTATTGGTTCTGTTAAAAATAACGTTGTCTGTACGATGTGGGAAGATAGCACAACAAAAGTTCAGTAGCGCTTGTTGTAACAGACCAAAACTTCAGTAACACTTGTTGTTAACAGACCAAAACTTCAGTAACACTTGTTGTTAACAGACCAAAACTTCAGTAACACTTGTTGTAACAGAACAAAACTACAGTAACACTTGTGGTAAGAGAACAAAACTTCAGTAACACTTATTGTAACAGACCAAAACTTCAGTAACACTTGTTGTAACAGAACAAAACTACAGTAACACTTGTGGTAAGAGAACAAAACTTCAGTAACACTTGTTGTAACAGACCAAAACTTCAGTAACACTTGTGGTAAGAGAACCATACTTCAGTAACACTTGTTGTAACAGAACAAAACTTCAGTAACACTTGTTGTAACTGACCAAAACTTCAGTAACACTTGTTTTAACAGACCAAAACTTCAGTAACACTTGTTGTAACAGAACAAAACTCCAGTAACACTTGTTGTGACAGACCAAAACTTCAGTAACACTTGTTGTAACAGAATAAAACTCCAGCAACACTTGTTGTTAACAGACCAAAACTTCAGTAACACTTGTTGTTAACAGACCAAAACTCCAGTAACACTTGTTGTTAACAGACCAAAACTTCAGTAATATTTATTGTAACAGACCAAAACTTCAGTAACACTTGTGGTAACAGAACAAAACTTCAGTAACACTTGTTGTAACAGAACAAAACTCCAGTAACACTTGTTGTAACAGAACAAAACTTCAGTAACACTTGTTGTAACAGAACAAACCTACAGTAACACTTGTGGTAAGAGAACAAAACTTCAGTAACACTTGTTGTAACAGACCAAAACTTCAGTAACACTTGTGGTAACAGAACAAAACTTCAGTAACACTTGTGGTAAGAGAACCATACTTCAGTAACACTTGTTGTAACAGAACAAAACTTCAGTAACACTTGTTGTAACTGACCAAAACTTCAGTAACACTTGTTGTAACAGACCAAAACGTCAGTAACACTTGTTGTAACAGAACAAAACTCCAGTAACACTTGTTGTGACAGACCAAAACTTCAGTAACACTTGTTGTAACAGAATAAAACTCCAGCAACACTTGTTGTTAACAGACCAAAACTTCAGTAACACTTGTTGTTAACAGACCAAAACTCCAGTAACACTTGTTGTAACAGAACAAAACTTCAGTAACACTTGTTGTAACAGAACAAAACTTCAGTAACACTTGTTGTAACAGAACAAAACTCCAGTAACACTTGTTGTAACAGAACAAAACTTCAGTAACACTTGTTGTAACAGAACAAAACTTCAGTAACAGTTGTTGTAACAGAACAAAACTTAAGTAACACTTGTTGCGCTCAAAAAGAACTATGTGCCCAAACATGTCTACAAAAAACCTTCTAAAAACGTCCACAGAGAGGACGCAATTGATGGTTATGGTAAGGGCTGTTCTAGAAGCCTTAGGAAATTCACGCTGCATTGGACCTTACTGTATGTATTTTGAAAATGTTCTCGCCTTATGGGCATTGTGGTCCACGTAAGACATGTATATGGTAAGACAAGCACATTTTGGTGGTAAGACATCTGTGAAAAGAAGATAAAACTTCTTTTCACAGATGAAGAAGATGATCATCCACAGGCTGCTGCCATAAAGATGGAGACTGAGGACACACCTGGCGGTGCCTGTCCCAAGGCCATCAATCCCTACCAAAAGTAACTTGATTATTTCAATATTTATCCGTTATTTTGCCTTTACAGAAAACTTTATTTTAAATCTTTATCCATTTTTTTATAACTTCTCTACAAGAGAGAGTTACCTTACTGAGGCCTTCCTCCCTCTCCTGGATTCCCGTCTGACACCGAACACCTGTGGTCATTAACCCCACGTTGATCACATAGACATGCTGCCTATTTAAAGGAAGTCTCTGCCTTTCATTCAGTGTTGGATCATCATTACTTCTGAGACATTACGAGACATTACTTTCAACCATGGGTTTTCTTCTACAGCGTTACAATGTTTGTAGTCCTGTATTTGGGTCCTCGTTTTGCACCCTCATAGTGACAAATTTAATCAGAGTGTTGACAAGAGTTGAAACAGAATACAACTAAAAATACAATCACATCATAAGAAAGCAATGTTTAAGTCTTAATTTAGAGTTATGAATATTTTCAAAAATTTAGAAATTTTTTTGGAAACTTTTACAATGGGAACTGGGTGCTATTAATGTTTTATAGTTAGTGTGGTTTTGTTTTGATTTCTGACCCGTCTATTCCTAACGGGATTGTGGGGAATACTGGGGCCTATCCCGACTAATTTCAGACGAGAGGCAGGACACACCCCAAACAGGTCGCCAGATTGTTGTGGGACCACACACAACTATCCACACAAACACCCATTCCAAGGGACAATTTTACAGTGGACAATCAACCCAACATACTGTACATGTTTTTTGAGGGTTGTAGGAAACTGGAGTACCCAGAAAAAACCCACGCAAACACGGGAATAAACGTGCAAACTCCACACAGAAAATAGACCTAACTGTGGTTAGAAATGCTTTTTTAATTAAACTCTTTATTTGTTGATTTATGTGAGGTTTTCCTTCTTTTCATTCTTGTATAATGAAATGTTTTAAATGAAAAGACTAAGAAAATGGGTAAAAATGATTGTTTCCTCTGTATTGTTGAACGTGTCGGGGTTTTAAATTATCCGCACTAAAAGACTCCTTTCACAAAAAAGCAGAGAATTAATGTGTTTTTATTCATATTTAAATTGAGTGAAAGCACTTTAAAATCCTGGGCTTTTAGAGGTTTATCAAAAGTTTTTACTTTCTAAAGCAAGCAAAGATAAATAATCTCCCACTTCTTTGACAAGGAGCTCTCCTCAGGGGATAAAAACGGTTCAGTCAAGAGTAGTCACATCTCTGGTCTAAAGGTGGCGGATGTGGGGAAAGGTCAGACAGTTAAGAAAATATTTTTAGAAGTTGAATGCTTGAATGAACACAGGGTTGTGGGGTTATTTGGCTCAGCTCGGGTGGTTTGCTTATTTCCAATCTAAAAATCAAGTCTGACGTAAAGCTGAATATTAAGTTTCCGTCTCCCGGTGATGATAGACAGAAATCAACAAGATCTTATTAATGTTTGGTCTCATTCTATCAGATAAAAACTAAATGAATTTTAACAGACTTGTTTAAAAAAATAGAAATAGCCTTCATAGTTATTTTGGATAAAAAGTTAACTTTGCAAATCATTGGAAGTAATTGTGTTAAATTTATTGGGCGTTCCCTAAAATAAGAGTCATGGTGAGTAAACTGTTTATACAATGGTCTTTAATCATTGAAGATTAACATGTCTCCATACTTAATAAAAACAAAAAGTCTTACCAACTCAATGTTCTCATGCTTGGACACAATCATAGTGTGACGGGCCATTCATTTCACATCTAACCTTTAGTGGTGCTCCATCTGCATCATCCAGCCCTCAATAACAAATTTAAGGTTATTAATCAGTCTTACCATACTGGAAAAATTCAAGAAAAAACTAGATTGGGCATCACAGATAAAAAAAACTTTACACAAAAACGCTTTATAAACAATTCAGTAGTGAAAAAGTCGCCTATTGCGCAAACAGCCGTGAAATCCAAAACTGTTCATTAAGATCTCATGGACTTCAATTATATTTAAGAGTATAACAATATTTTACTCACCAAAAACTTGGATTATTTGGAGATAAAATCCATCTTTGTTCTCCTCATCAATGCTTAAATTCCAACCTGTCGTGTCATTTCTACAGGTTTTCTACAAGTGTTCTCAGTGTTCTTTACTTAGTTCACTTTATTTCTTTTGACAAGTCTGTCTTGCAAATGGCCTTAAAAGTAAATCATCCACCAAATCTATTTGTTTTTCTCCTTCTGTAGTCGTTTCTGGATAACAATGTTTTATTCCACCACTGATGTGACATGTAGTGTAGCTGCGACTACGGTCTGACTGTCCAATTAGCTGGTCTGAAAGCAGTGATGTAATAATGATAGTGTATACATTACTGATCCCTCACCGGGGAAATTTGTGTGCTGCATTACACCGTAGCGGGCTGCCATGACAGCGCCAATGGTGGGAGAAACGGGGTTAGGTGTCTTCCACAAGGACCCTTGACGTGAACTCAATGGGATTCAAAACCGCAAATGTCCGGTTAACTTCCGGTCCACGGGCGAATGTTCTACCATTGAGCTACTGCCTCCCCAACTCAACCAACTAAAAATCTGATTGAATCAAAAATTTGTTGCCGATCACTGTGTAAAGAGAGCCAGCGGAACCAACTGTAAAGGCCTTTATAAAAGCTTAATTAATTTTAACCTACCTGGCAACAAATACTGGCTAAAATTTGTAGAGGGGAGATGGTGGCTCAGTGGGTAGAGCACTCGCCCGCAAACCAGAAGTTCGCAGGTTCGAATCCCACTGAGTGCACATCTAGGGTCCTTGGAGAAGACCCTAACCCCTCGTTTCTCCCACCATTGGCGCCATCATAGGTGGCAGCCTGCTGCGGTGAAATGCAGCACAGTAATTTCCTGTGAGGGATTAATAAAGTATTAAAAAAAATAATAATAATACTTTAAAGCGAAAATACACATTTGGAAGCAGCACAGCCATCAGAAAAACATAAAAGACAACAAACAGACCATTTGTAAAAAATAAAAAAGAATTAAATATGAATGTATCTCAATTTTATACCGACCAATTTGGCTTTCAACTTCAACAACTGACAGTGTAAGAACCGATTGGGAGGAAAGTCTTCATTTCATATTATCAGAACAACACTGGCAGTCTGTGCTGTTCCTTGTCTAAACGTCATCTATTTGTACTCATTAGGGATCGATTCAGTGTCAAATTGGATACAACTTAAAATGTTCAATAGACAAAGTTGGGGGAAAAATATTAATGGCTTGATCAATTGAGGTTTTTTTTTTTTTGGATAGCAAAATGGATAGCAATATGTTCATATGGACAAACATCCATAAGCATTTATATTTATGTTCTGCTCACTCTTAAAGTGATTAAGTACAGAGAAATAGAAGTCTAAAGCCTGGATGCTATCGTTTTTGTTACAGAGCAGGATGTTTTACTTCCAGGAGAGGATTAAATATTCAAAGGTTACTTCAGGCTACTTTTTTTTTTAATATTATCACTTCTGAAGACGATTCTTCTGCAGGACGTTTTCTTGCACAGGGATATTTATAACTTTTTTATTTATTCCCATGCTCAAAGGAAAAAGCAATTAAAGACAATTTGCGGAAGGAAATATTTCTACATCCACTTCCTTCACCCTGAGATTGAGGTTAAAGTGTTTCTAATTGAACTTTTAGAGTTTGCATCTAGTTTTAAATGCAACTCGGGAGCTAAATAGACAAGGATAAGTTTTTACCCTCATGAGAACATAAATCTTTCTAAAGTGTCCAAAAACATTTGCAATCTTAAAAACGCCCATTTTTATTTTTTTGCATTTCACTGTTAAGCAGTTACATGAATGGTTTTACATATAAAAGTAGTAAATAAATAATCTTTTCATGCCTTATGTAGAAAATACTTTTTATTCCCAAATTTTTCCTGCAATTTGACAAAAAAATTGCCCAAAATTAGGGTAAAGTGGCCCAATTTTTTGTTAGCTAAGTCGTGTTTTATCAAACATTTAAATGATTAAAATAATTTATTAAAGACCTGCTTATGGACAAAATGGTCAAGGTGCAAAAGTGTTTTTAGGAACATGTATAAATAGTATGTGGTTGTGCACTTTTAAAAAGGGAAAAACAACCTTTAACTCTCCATTTCCTGCATTGCTTCACATAGCAGGGACAACTGTGGGGTCTGACAAGGCGACTAATTCTGAAATCATATACAACTACAGCTCCACCAGCTCGAGAACAGCCTTCGCAAATCCTTTCAACACTCACCACATTCACAGTTCTCTTGGAGTGAGGAATGTAAACGGGAAGTTGGTGACACATTGCTTAACTCCTTATGAGAAGAAACACCCATCAGAGAGTTAATGATGAATGACTTAGTGAAAAACTGGTGTGCTGGTGATGTAACATAGAAGGTAATAAAAATTTTGATTTTAAGTATTTGTCATTGACTAATGAGTCTTAGATTTGGACAGAATTTTATAGTGTATTGACCTAAATTTATTCAAATTAGAAAATATGTACTTTTGGGCTTTTTATTGATGATGAAAATTAAAGTTGCAAAATGTGAAAAGGCAAATTACACGGTGGTGCAGTTGTTAACCCAGTGGCCTCACAGCCAGAAGGTCAGGGTTTCAGTCCCAGCAAGTTGTGCCTGCTCCCAAGTAAGGGGCGAGGCTTGACACAGTGACCTTTCTGTGTGAAGTTTACATGTTCTCCACGTGTACGGTATGTGTGGGTTTTCTCCAGGTACAACTTTTTTTTTTTTATATACTGTATATATACTTAATTCATCCGTGACCGGGAAATTTGTGTGCTGCATTACACCGCAGCATAGGGATGGCCAGCTCGAGCAGCCCTACTCGAGTAGTATCGAGCAGAATGAAAAAAAAGTCCCGCGAGTTTTGCTTCGAGCAGGGCAAGCAAACCTTCCAACCACGTGACCAGAGCTCGGAGTCTGCTCGTACCTGAGATCAGGTTTCGAGTAGCTCGCTGGTGATTCGAACTGGGCGGAGTTGTTCAATCAGCAGGAAGATATAAAAGAGATTCATTCAGGAAATGTGGGCAGAAGAAGAACAGAAAGAAGAGATTCTTCTACATCCAGGTAAGCTATGACAAACTTTATTTCATTTAGATTTATTTTTCTGGTGTTAAAATCCATTCTGCTTTATTAGTCACAACCGGGTTCCTCTTCTACAGAGGATCTTCTGGACAGCCGGGTTGGTGCTTCTGATCAGCAACATGACCTCATCTTATATGGCTTTACAAACTAAATTCATTTTTCTTTTTGGGTGAAACCCAGCGAATAAATTGCGCCTCGGCGAACGCAACGGTGGAGGTCCAGCGATATCTGTGGCAGAGCCCCATCTCTCCAGAGGTGAAGACCCGCTCCAGTACTGGGCATCGAGGGAAGCTGTGTATCCCAATTTGTATAAACTGGCCAAGTACTATCTGCATATGCCAGCAACACCTCGGTGCCCTGCGAGCGGTGCCCGCTCCTGCGAGCGGTGCCCTGCGAGCGGGTCTTCTCCAAAGCTGGAGAGGTTGTAAACTAAAAGGAGCAGACTGAAGCCTAACACCGTGGAAAAAATTCTATATTTAAATAAAAAAATTATGAAATAAAATTTGTGGAAAAAACATTTGTTTGAGTTTGTCTTATTTCAGTTTTTTTCTAATAATGAGATTGTTTTCGTTGTGTGGGTGGGCGTCACAAAGCCCTGCTCACATTTACCCCAAATGTTAGTGTCTGCTTCTATAATCACTGATTAGTGAATGTTGGTCCGCAGTTTTTTTTTCCATACTTTAAGTTTTTCAGTCCTCTGAGGGACTGGTTCCCAACCTTTTCTGCACCTCAGACTGGTTCAGTGTCTGACAATAATTTCACGGACTGGTCTAAAGGTGTAGCAGAAAAACTAAAGACCAGCCTAAAACTGGCTTTTTAAGCAATAACAAACTTAATTCCACTTTGTCTTCAAGAGAAAATTTATTAGCAGCGTCTTTATAACATTGAAACATTCTCTCTGCTCGAACGTACTCTGGTTGTTATGGTAACGGTAAACATACCTTCAAAATAAAAGACATCACAAAAACAAAGTGAATAAAAATACTAGTTAGATTATTCACAGTGAGACTAGATCAGTCAGAGTTGAGTTTGTTTTGCTGGAACCAGACAGTCCCATCTTGACCTGAAGTGTGTTCTCATTTTACCGGTGTTAGAGGTTTAAATTTAATGGAATGATGTATCAATGGTGAGTCATTGACGGACGTAAGAAAGAAAATCCGGTGACTTTTCAAATTAAAACATCTTTATCTCGAAGATGAAATATGGAATAAAAACCAAATGGAAATAATGGAAGTTATTTCTTCTGTCTGTGCGGCCCGGTACCGGTCCGCGGCCCGGTGGTTTGGGACCACTGAACAAAGGCTCAGTTCTCTTTAATGATTCATATTGATGACAGGAGCGCGCGGTGTGGTCAGTCTGTGTTTTATTAAACAGAGTCATAATTTAAATGAACAGAGTGGAATATTTCTTTTATTTGTTTTGGGAGAGTAAAATTTAAATTAACATACAGTATCGACATAACTACTGTATGACACCGGTGAAAAAATATTAGCAAAGAATAGGAAGCAGAAAACCTCGCGGAATCTTAACCACTTTTCTAATGACTTGAGACTTGGAGCGTATTATTCATCTTTCTTTTTTTCTACTGGATTTTTCTTTACATCCCGCAGCCCGCAGATGGAGCTCTTTGTGAGCTCGAAAGATTCGAATCTTTAGGTCTATTTGAGGAAATTGGTTCGAAATTACTCGATGGTTCATGGGGCTTCGGATTTACCATCCCTACCGCAGCAGGCTGCCACCTATGACGGCGCCAATGGTGGGAGAAACGGGAGTTAGTTGTCTTCTCCAAGGACCCTAGATGTGAACTTAGTGGGATGCGAATCCGCAAACTTCTGGTTAATTTCCGGTCCTCAGGCAAACACTTCAACCACTGAGCCACCATCTCCCCCATCATCTTAGACTCCAAAAACATGTATGTTATTAGGTTAATTTGACACTATGAAATTGCCCCTAGGAATGAGGGTGTGTGGATGTTTGTTTGTGTGTTGCCCCACGATAGGCTGACGACCTGTTCGGGGCATTCTCTGCCTCTTGCCTGACATCAGCCGGGATAGCCTCCACCGTCCCCCGCAACCCATTTAAGAAAGACAAGCGTTCAGAAAACAACAAAATTGTTAAGGTAAAAAAAAGGGGTTGTTGACTTGAAGAAGGCTCATGATCTTGTAAAATGAAGGCAAAAAATTATCGATTGATTCTTTTGCTTTTTCCCTGTGGTCCTTGAGGATTGCTCTTCTGACATTTCTTCTTCTTCCGTTTAAAGGCCCGAAGCACTAATATAGGTGCATTACCGCCACCTACTGATTCTCAAGTAACTCAAATCCTCCTCCAACAACCCTGGACACCTCAGGAAAGAGTACAAGGCTCCAAAACCCAGCCCCTGATGACCAAACAAAAACACCTCCCTCAAACAAACTTGTCCCAACTCAACATTCCGCGGCACCCCCAGCATGGCCTCTCATTCCTTCTCATATTTGCCACAACTCAACAACACGTGTTCAACCCCCTCTATCTTCCTACAGAAATCACAGCTCCCTTCCAAATGCTTACTCACAACCCTAAGTGTGTCATTTAAACCCGTATGCCCAATTTTTAACCTGCCCCCTCCTTCCACCGGTGTCACAGTCTCTCCCACCGTCCTCTGTACAGCATACAACTGTTGCCCCTGTACCTCCGACACCACTGCTGCACTATCCCCCTCCAGACCAACGCCTCCGCCTCCCTGGGATAGAGCCACGACCCTCTCCACCATTGCCCGATCCGCCCCCTCTTCGCCACCACATCCACCCGCTCATTCCCCTCAATCCCAGAATGACCCGGAACCCACATAAACACAAACACCCCCAACATCACAAAGAAAATATCCAAAAACAAAGCCTGATGACACCTCACCCTCCCCAGCTGAAATGCCTGAACCACCGACAATGAGTCTGTGCGTTTAAGCACTTTCCCACCACCATGTGGCATCGCCCACACCACGGCCATCCACACTGCATACAACTCCACCGTAAAAATACACAGTAGTGATGTGTCGGTTGCGAACGCAACGGCTCTTAGAGCCGGCTCTTTGAAGTGAACGACGGGAGCCGGCTCCTGATTGGGAGCCATGTGTTGACTGATTTGGGAACACCGCCCCGCATCCAGCACCCTAATCGCCCCGCGTCCCGCTACCCCACAATTGACATTTTTTAGTTTATATATTTTTTTCAAAAGGGGCGGGGCTTCACGGAGGTCAAAAACATCACTTTTCTTAAACTGCGAAGATATTTACAGACAGATGTTGCAGATAAGCTCTTCAAAACTGCGGCACTTAGTGTTTTTAAGTGTAAGACAGTGGCTCAGTGGTAGACCGTGCGCCCACGAACCGGAAGTTCGCAGGTTTGATTCCTACTGAGTTCACGTTTAGGGTCCTTGGAGAAGACATCTAACCCCCTGTTTCTCCCACCATTGGCGCCGTTGTGGCAGCCTGCTGTGGTGTAGAAGTGTAGCACACAAATTTCTCATGTGAGGGAACCATAGAGTAAGTAAAAATAAAATAAATGCCAATCTGGGTGCTCCTTTTTTGTTTCCTTATTTGAATTAATATTTATGTTGTATTTTTATTTAAATGTTCTGTGTCTGTTCATTTTAAATTTGTTTAAAAAGTTGAAAAATTCAAATTGTTAAAAGCTGAATTGTAAATACTAGATTTTTTTTACATTTTATAATAAATTTTATATAAATTTTTATATTTTTATAGTAACCAATGGCATAAACAGAAAATTTTCAACAATCTGAAGTTTATTTAAGTTTTATTAATAGCTATGAAATAGATGAAAAAGATTCAACTAAAAGAGACTATTTAGCACATGAGGGAGGGTTTAATTAACAGGTGGAAACAATCAGGCAGGAAAAGAGGATCACACCTGTGGAAAATCAACCCTCAAACCAAATCAGACTTAGTGTTTGAAAAAAGCAGGATAAAACAAAGCTGAAGAGACATAACGGTAAGAAATTTTATTTATATGAAGCTTTTCACAGATAAAAGTACTAGATATCAGGATGTCCTTTAGATGCCTCCCCTGGGGAGCTGTGTGTGACATGAACACACCATGAGTAGGTCTGTGGACACATGAAAGACTCCCTGAGAGGAATCTGTTTGCTGGTCTAGGAAAAAGCTTCAACATCCTCATTCACAACCAATCTAACACAGAAAGACTGACAAAATGTGAACTTGTTTTCTAAGGTTTAATTGAAAAGTTATATTTGATCAATCTTCATTAAAAGTGTGGGGGGAAAAAAAGTTGTCATGAGCCTCTTGGTTGAGAATGCATCACTGAATAGAAGCTAATTTTAAAAGTGTATCCTGTTCCATTTGATGTTTTTGAGATTTTTACTTTTAAATTTTATTTTTTAGATTGTCAATTATCTCTGTTCCCTACCTTGTCTATGGTCACCAGCTGTGGGTGTGACCGAAAGAATGAGATCGCGGATACAAGCGGTCAAAATAAGCTTCCTCCTCAGGGTGGTTGGGCTCTCACTCAGATTGGGTGAAGAGCTCTGCCATCGGGGAGGAGCTTTGTGTCAAGCCGCTCCTCCTCCAGGTCGAGAGTAGCCAAATGGGGTAGTTCGGGCATCTGGTCAGAATGCCCCTCGAGCGCTTTGCTGGTGAGGTATTTTGGGAAGGTCCCACCAGGAGGGGGTCTAAGAGGCAGACCTCGGACTCGCTGGAGAGACTGTCTCGCAGCTGGCTGGGGAACGACTTGGGATCCTTCCGGGTGAGCTGGAGGATGCAGCTGGGGTGAGAGAAGCCTGGGCTTCCCATATGAGAATGTTGCCCCTTCGACCCGGCCCGGGATAAGTGGAAGACGACGGAACAGAATAAAAAATTTCCCCAATATTTTTCTGAAGCTAAACAGAGCTATTGATATTAATCAATAGCTTTAGATCAATTCTATCAATTACAACAAATTTTGAGACTCAAACCATACGAAACTATACGATGTGATTGTACTTAGCAGACTTTTCTGATTATCCAGAGATGAGTGGTACAAAAAAACATCATTAGGGTTCAAGAAATTTTAGTGAGTTGGTCCCAGGGAGCGTTCGCCTAGTGGTAGAGATCACGGTATGTCTTTCGACCGTGAGAACTTGGTTCGAATTCCTGCTAGGCCCAAGCCGTCCTTGGGACCTAAGAAAAGACACAAAACAAAGAAAGGACAGAAAATAAAAACATTGAAAAGACAACAAAGTAATTTCAGTGAGTTATTGTGCAAATCAAGACGTCAAACCGTATGTGTGTAGACTGTAATCAATGTGTCTAGACATTTTTACGTGGAAAATCAAGTTTTGACCGCCTCCTGCTATCTATACTGAAGCTGTGAATGATCACCGGCTTGCAGCAGTCAAATGGATGGGGTTTTAATGATTTTAATGGTTTTCACCAATAGATCAATGAAGTGATGTCCATTTGAAGGACGGGGAAGAAAAGTCAGCCTTTGTGTTGCTATTGATTACATTTATGCATGCTGTACAAAAACTTACAAAACTGACTTAAATAGAGGAAAAAATTTATCTATCAGCTACTTTGGAAGCAAAACTAATGGGATTTCTATAAATGTGTGTAAAGTAAAAAGCAAATGATTGAAAAACTAATAACCTCACTTTTCTGTCAATGAGTACAACTACATTTCTTATTCATTCCATGTCCCTGGGCTCAGAAAACATCCATAAATAGGTTCTCAAGAGGAGAACAACCTGTTCTTGACGCAAATGAGCCAGAGGGGTAGCTCTCTTTTTTTTTTTTTTTTTTTTTTTTTTTTTTTTAATTTAGTCTTCTGAACCATCCGTTCCTAACAGCGCTGCCAAGTGCCGGAGCCTCTCCTGGCTGATTTAAAGCAAGAGGCAGGGTCCACCCCTCCCAGGTTGCCAGTCTGTAATAGGCCATACACACTCATCACTCACTCAGCTTAGACCAATTTATCATCAAAATTTTATAGCAGCCAATCAACCTAACATGCATGTTTTTGGAGGGTGGGAGGAAACTGAAGTACCTGGAAAAATACACTCAAAAGGGGGGGAATGTGTAAACTCTACACAGAAAGGACATCGTTTCAAACCTTGCTCTCATCTCTGGGACTCAAATCCCTGACCTTGTTGCAGTGAGCCCACTGTGCTAGCCACCGCACCACTGTGCTGCCCGCCTTTCATTTAAAAAAAAAAAAACATTTTGATTGAGAACAACCAAATGGTTCAAAGTATGTGACAAAGGATATTTTCAAGTACATTTTTAAAAAAAAAAATCTTGCACCCACTCCTTCCCCACTTGTGCTGAAATACAAAGTTAAAAGTCAATGAGGTGTGCACACCAGATGTGGCACATAAAGACAAATCCTGCAGTGTGTCAGTACACAGCTTTAAAACGACAACAAAAGAATAGCAATCACAGAATTAAAACTGAATAACCCAAAAAAAATTAATGAAAATGTATATTAAAAGATGGAAATAATCAAGTCATACGATGGACAGGTATGATGTGGTGCATAAAGATCTTAAGAAACTGTAACGAAGACTAAATAAGGTGGTAACGTGGTCCACAATTCATGAAACATTTAAGTCTAATTTAAGGTTCAACATTAAATCCCTCAGCCAGAGGGAGATTTTAGATGAATATTTTGATTTCCCTTCAATAAGAACTGGCAAAGAGCTGCAAATGCACAGAAATCTTTAATTCCATTGGTCATTATTGTCTACTCGCTAGTCATTTCTGGACCAGTTTTGATATTTAAGTTTTCAAGAGTTTGAAATATTGGGGCTCAAAAACAATCTATTGCTGGGCCAGGTCGCAAATATTCCAGGCCAAAGTCTGCTCTTGATGTTTCACAAGTTTTACCAAAATTGAGATACATTTTAAAAGCTAGTTTTGCGGTGATGACTACGATGAATGATTCAGAACTGAATTAACCCCAGTTTAAGCACATAAAGTTGAGATATTCACTCAATGTAAAACGTCATCCCTGATTCCATCAGAAATAGACAGTCTTTCTGAAATTTATTGAGTGTCATTTTTTAGCGATGCAATACACCTATAAGTGCTTGAGATGAGACCCCTTTGTGTGGGGGGTTTGAGGGATAAATTATTTTCCTGTTTGAGGTGTTGACCTTGAAAACATAGGGCTGCTAGTTTGAGTAAACTGATGGGCGTGAGGATAGCGGTAAAGGTTGGAACAAGGTAATTTGATTTCTCCATCTAGCAATCTGAACTGTTGATGTCAGGAGAGTCATCTGTTCCCCCTCTGTGTTCTGTTTCCCCCCTTCCTCTTGTCTGTGTGTGCAACAAGTCACACCTGAAACTAATCTACTCATCTGCTGCAGCACAAATGGAACAGTTTTTCACACACTCTTTGCCAGATTGTTGTTTATCATGCTTGACCTGTTATCCAGTTTTTGGCTCCAGCTCCTACATCAGAACCTGCCTAATTAATTTGTTTTTGTCTCCTTTATTTGGACTTTTTAATCATTCTAATAAATCTGCTTGTGATTTTTTTCATCTGAGACTGTCTGTTATGTTAAGGGTATATTTTTGGCCTCAGCTCCACACCATGACAATTGATCAGGAATTGAATCGAAAATACTTAATTTTCCCTTCAGGTATAAATAAAGTGATGTAGTGCTACAATCGTACAACAATGTTTTGTTTTTTAGCTGTTGTGAATGGCTAGTAATTACAGGTTTGAAAGTGAAAGGATAAATAGTTTGATGGAGGACGGCAGAAATTATTTTCTGTACCGTTCTTTTGAGCAGTGGGGTTGCAGGAGTCTGTTGCTGAAGCTGCTCTTCAGATGGTCCACAGATTCATAGAAGGGGTGGGAGGGATTTAGCATGATTGACAACAAGAAACCCACTCTTTGTAGAAAATTGAGTTTGTAACCGAAAGATGTGCCAAACCGATTTGGGTTGGAAATTGACAATGCTGGCTCTGAGATGCAAATAGGAGTGGGCTTAGGGGACAGTTTTGGTGTGCACCCAAGATAAAGAGGAGCACTCGCAGCACATTTTCTTAGTGATAATGTCTTCATTATTGCTTTAGGTGATAAATAAAGAGTTAAATCCAAGATGAGAGTTTAGATCCCTGCCCAAATCTTTCCAATGCAGGTCAACCTACCAGTGTTGACTAAACGCATGACTCCCTTTCATTCAATCTATCCACTTATCCATCTATGAGTGTTACATTCATGCATTGATTAAAATGTTTAATTCTTAAAACACATTTTAAGTTGATGATTTCGTTTCAGTTTTTTTTAAAAACCAGAAACAAGGAGCAAAAATTTATCATCAGCTCTAATTAATGTAGAAAAACCAGAAGCGATGGTCAGATAAATGAATCAAACTGGATGCTTGTGTGTTTTGGTGTTATAGTTACAGTTGTCATGTGGCAGTTTTTAATGAGTTTGAAGATCAACGCTTGCCGTGACAGAGGAACCAACTTAGACCATCGGTCTCTGTTCATCCCTGCGGGGATAATGGACCCATCTTTGAACAGTTTTAAGTTTGTTAATGGTTCAGTTTGTGATCATTTTGAATCTTTTTTGTCTTTAATTATGTGAACATGTTCTGCATTGAATCCTAGAGCGACAGAGGCAAAGATGGAGGACTCAGGGATCTACCGACCAATAGAGGTGAGAGTTTCTGGAGTTAACACTTTCATTCCAACTTTGAATCAGAGCCATTATCATTCAACTTCTCCTTGCAGGTGTTGATGGACTCACCCATGTATGAAAAAACCTTGCAGGACTGCTGGCACATGGGTACTTATAAATCTCAGGTAAGAGCATCCTAGCTTAATATTGCTACGAGGGTGATCCTGTTGCTGAAAATTGAAGTTCTGATGTTTAACATTGTGCGTGAAAATGCCAAGGTACATTTTTCCATTGAAAAAAATCTTGAGGCACACTCTCTCTCCTCTGCACATGTCCAAACCATCTCAGTCTGGCCTCTCGGACTTTATCTCCAAAACCTCTAACATGTGCTGTTCCTCTGATATACTCATTTCTAATCCTGTCCATCCTGGTCACTCCCAGAGAGATCCTCAGCATCTTCATCTCTGCTACCTCCATCTCTGTTTCCTGTCTTTTCCTCATTGCCACTGCCTCTAGACCAAACAGCATGGCTGATCTCACCACGGTTTTGTACACTTTCCCTTTCATTTTAGCTGAAACTCTTCTGTCACACATCACACTTGATACTTTCCTCCACCCGTTCCAGCCTGCCTGCACACGCTTCTTCACCTCTCTTCCACACACTCCATTGCTCTGGACTGTTGATTCTAGATTCTTAAAATCTTCTACCTTCTTTATCACACCACCAACCAAAAATGGTAAAACCAATTCTCTATAGCCGCCTTTATTAACAATATATAGAAATCAAATAGACACATCAAAACAATTTTTTTAGCTTTTATGAATCCTCTGGGGTAGTTTTGGGAGGGATGACAGAAAAGTAGAGAAGAGTGGGTTGCTATGGTTACAGCAAATAACCTATTGCTGAACACCCCTGCCAGTTTCTAAATAAAATGACAGGATATCAGTCAGTCATCTTCTTAACTGCCTATCCCTTACGGGATTTCAGGGGGGTGCCGGAGCCCATCCCAGCTGATTCAAGGCGAGAGAAGGGTACACCCCGGACAGGTCGCCAGTCTGTCGCAGGGCCACACACATACAACCATACACACACACACTCAGTCCTAGGGGCAATTTGGCACCTCAACCTGTCATGCATGTAACTAAGTTTCTCATATATAGTTTTATTTGTGGTTTTAGTTGATCTTATTTGATGTTTTTACATGAACATTTCTTCTTATTTATTAGCTTTAGTTACTTTTATCTATGTCATTTAATCTTTTATCATCTCCAGTGTTTCCTCTGGGGGGCCTCTGCAGCGGGAGCCTCCGGTCATCGGTGGCTGCTGGACTTTGGCTCCGGGGCCCTGGTGGGGATCTGGCTCCAGCCTCATCTCTTATTTGGGGTCTTGGATCGTGGCCAGTGATCGCAGGTGTTCTTCGGCTCCTGCTGCAGTGGCTCCTCAGATACCGTTTTCTCAGGTGTTCCATCTGCATCCAGCCAATTGCATTTTTAAGTGAGTGTGTATGTGTACAAAAATGAGGGTGTGTGCTCTATTTGTATTTTTACAAGTATGGATGTGTGTGTGGGGGTAAGTGGGTTTTTATCTGTGGGGTAGGGGGGCTTATTTTGCTTTTGTGTTCTGGGGTTTTTAACTTGTAAGGCGCTTTGCATTGCATTTTCATGTATGAAAAGCACTTTATAAATAAAGTTTTATTTGATGTTTTTGGACGATGTGAGGCAACTGGACTACCCGGAGAAAACCCACGCAGACACGGGGAGAACATACAAACTCCACACAGAAAGGCCAGTGTTCCAAGCCTCACCCCGACCCGGGACTTGAACCCACGACCTCTTTGCTGTGAGGCCGCTGTGCTACCCACTGCGTTACCGTGCCGCCAATGACAAGATTTATACTGACAAACATACAAAAAATGCTGAAATCCTTTTTTTTTTTTTTTTTTAACACAAACGGCATGAGATCAATCCAAACAATCTTTGTGAGCTACCTGTAGTTATCGATCCCATAAAAGGTGAAATAAGATCATTTCCTACGACACACCTAATGATCTTGCACGGCACAATAACGTGCCCCGGAACACAGCGCTTCACAATGAAGTTATGGGAAAGAGAAAAGCAGAACAGAAGTGAGACTGTGAGCTGTTCTATTGTGCACTAAAGTTTTTTTGTGTGTTTTGTTTTGTTAGATTGCTGTGATGGTTCAGCTTCTGAGTCTTCAGCAAAAAGGCAGGCTCCCCTCGGAGGTGAGCAGTGATGACATGATCGAGGTGCTGGTGGAGCAGAGTAAACAATCATTCAGAGTGAAGTTAGTCACAGACACACACATACATACCTCATCTGAAATATGAATAAAACAAAGAAAACACAAGTGGGGGAAAAACAAAGTTTTTTTCAATGTGGATTGATCTGGATTCTGATTTATTTCAAGGCTTTGGGAGTTTGACTTGGAGAGCCTCGATGCTGCTGTCAGCTCCTTTCTCAAGCTTGTAAGAACACAAGCAGAAACATGTTGTGTGAAGTCCCCAGATGTCCTGCTTACGTGTGTGTTTCTGTTTGTTTGAGGTGTGGAAGGTGAACACCAGTTTAAGAATGAGAGATGTCGAGACTGAAGCCAGAAACTTGTTAGACTCTCGTAAATCTATCCCATCTGAATTCAAGTGAGTACAGTGAGAAGTTTGGAATGCACGAGTTGGTCAAAATGTTTTTATGGTGTTTTAAACTATTTGTGAATTACTTTGTTTACAGAATTTCAAGATTTAGAAAGCTTTCAGAAGCATATGCCCACACCTTGATCAAACAGCAAAGACAAACTCCAGTTTTCAAATTGCTATGCCTCCAAGAAGTAGTGATGGAGGTTGTTCCATATGTCCTGCTGGGTTTCTGGTTGCCGCCCTCCAATACCAGCATGCACTCAAAAGCACTCAGTTCAGTGGTTGTTAGTGTGACCAAAGCTGTGGAAGAGCAGGTTTCCTCAGATCTGTCCGACACAACCCACCAGCTGCTTTTTTCTCACTCCACCAGAGATGCCACTGTCATGGCAATCCAAGAAAAAGTTAGACAAGCTTCTTCTGAAAAGATCCAGCTGAAGGGAATCAGCTCCTTCTCAGCAAAGCTGCTCAACTGCATCACTAAAGCCGCCGCGGGAGAAATTTCTCTGCTGTTTCGTTTACCAGCTAATCTGCCTGGATATGCCGATGGCTCCAGCTTCACTCCTCCACCTACTTCTGCTGATCCTCCAACTAACAATGAATGTTTGGGTAACGACCAGCAGATCAAAAACTCTGCTACGTCTGGTGCTCATCTCGCCGTGTCTGTTGAGCCTTAATGTCCAAAGGCAGAAATCATGTTTAGCTTAATAAAAAAAAATTCTGCCATTGATTTTTCTTTAGAAATCTGAATGAAAATGTTTTCTTTTGGGTTCCGGGTCATTTTGAACTCAGTTTTATTTCAATTGCACAACAAAAAAGTGTCTGGCATCAGAAAAAAGGGTTCAATATCATTTATTTTATGTTTTTTATATATATTTTATGGAAAATGTCATACAATGCCAGTATTTTAGTTTTCTGTAATTGGAATAAAATATTTGATCATTTCACTGGTTTGTGGTTTGTTCAAATCTTTAATTTCACATCTTTTTCAAAAGTAAGTTAAACCCGAATTCACCTTAACAATTAACATATTGAACCTTTTTTGTTTTAAAGACAAAGTTAACAAATGACCAATTTGTTGTGTTATAATTTAAGATTTTAAGGAAACGATAGTCACGTCCATCCCATTTTTCTGTGGATGCTTTGTGGGTACTCCAATTTCCTCCTAATGTCTAAAGACATGCATGTTAGAAACCAATTAAAACTAAGGTTTTTTTATGAGTACGTGTGTATGATTGGTTGTGTGTCCTATTTTAAGTACTTAGGATCAACAGTCCAGAGCAATGAAGACTGTGGAAAAGAGGTGAAGAAGCATGTGCAGGCAGGCTGTAACGGGTGGAGAAAAGTATCAGGTGTGATGTGTGATAGAAGAGTTTCAGCTAAAATGATGAAAGGGAAAGTTTACAAAACTGTGGTTAGACCGGCCATGCTGATTGGTCTAGAGACAGTAGCACTGAGAAAAGACAGGAAACAGATGGAGGTAGCAGAGATGAAAATGCTCAGGATCTCTGGTAGTGACCAGGATGGATGGGATCAGAGGAACAGCACATGTTCCTGAGATGGTTTGGACATGTGCAGAGGAGAGAGAGAGAGTACATCAGAAGAAGGATGCTGGATTTGGAACCACCAGGCAGGAGGCCTAGAGGAAAACCAAAGAGGAGGTTCATGGATACAGTGAAGGAAGACATGAAAGTAGTTGGCGTGACCAAAGAGGATGCAGGAGACAGGGTTAGATAGAAGAAACTGACTTGGTGTGGCAACCCCTGAAAGGAAATGCCAAAAGAAGAAGAAATGGTTGTGTGTCTTTGGACTGGTGCCCTTTGCGGATCTACCCTGCGTCTCACGTGACCTGCAATGTGGGCAACCTTAAATTGGATGAAAGTTTTAAAAAGAATGGAAAAAAAAGTAAAACTTGTCCATCAGTTCCAATGATGCTGTGTAAGAGAGACCGTGCAAAAGGTTTGAAATGAGAACCTTCAGGTGTCATATTGGGTGAAAAGCTTCTAATGAAAAAGAATTTAAGACAGAACTCAGAAATGTGGTAACTATGTGGAAGTGTACCTAAGCCGGTGTTTCTCACAAACAAACACTTGCAATTAAAGAAAAAAGTTTTAAGTTCTTCATTAAGAAAAGTCTTGAGTTTTTAATTAATGTTAAATATCAAGAGTTAAAATAAAAACACCTGCTTTCCATTACTTTTCACATAAAGGGAGAGACAATACTCTTTATTTCACTGCTCAATTTTCAGGTTAGTGAAACTGGGCATGAGGCTGCAAAGGAAGTAACACTTTGCACCAAGTTGGAAGTCCAACACCTTCTCATAAGCTTTAAAATCAAATTGGATGGGTTCTTTTTTGTTGATATAAAAAATGACACAGAACAGCACTGCTGTTTTCTGCTTTATCTAGAAGTAGAGAAAAGCTTGTGAGGGCAGCAGCCTCAGCAGGGAAGTCCAGACTTTCCTCACCCAGTCCACATCCTTCAGCTCATTCAAAGGCATTCAGTGGTCAGCAGTGACATGTTGAGGAAAAATTTAATCAAGTGAAAAGCTCATTGCAATTTATTCATTGCAATGAGAAATCCACCACTAGTCATAAAGGTCTACATCTGACTATTTCTTTCACTCTGAAAGAGACAGTCTGACCCCGCAAGATTGCCTCAATCAGGGAATTACCTTTGCTGCGTTGCACCGGAGCAGGTAGCCGATGGTTGAAGAAAGTAGGGGATTTGGTTTCTGCTCCAGGGACATCAAGGCTTAGGCCTAAAGGGAATTAAACCAGCTTCTCTACCACTGAGCCAACGCCTCCAAGGATTTCCTTGCGAGCTTCACAGTGGACATCTGAACAGGGTTAAAATCTGATTTACAGGAGCAATAATTGCTCTGATACTGCTTGCTAAACATGGAAAACAACGGAAACTGGCCCAATATCTGATAGGGCTCTGCAGGAAAAAGAAATCTGTTGTGTGGTGAGTTGCACATCCCAGCCGAATGAAGTGAACGGGATCATGTCATCTGCAAAAACAATCAACCAAAAAACAACAGGTAATGAGGAATTTTGCATAATTTAGATTATTAAATACAGGCTTGAGAGTGTTGTGGTTCTTCTGCAGTGGTATCTAAAACTTCAGGGCTGACTTTGTTCCCTTCTGTGATCCTCCACAGACAGCAGAATAAAAGAAAGAGTAAAGAATGTCGTTGTGTGATCTGACTAAAGTAAGCCAAAATGTGTTTTGACTTCACAGTTGTCAAAATATATTCAAGACAGAACCAGCATGACTTTATAAGTCACTTCATTTTTATGCAAATTTGAACCTTTTTAAGAACTCCAGACTGCCGTCAGCCTCTTAATCTGGAAGTCTGTGTGATCTTTTCCATTCCTGACCACATGCCTTTCATGTTGTTCTGCTGGAACTGTTTTTCCTTGTGATCCTCAGTGCACACATACTCTTTCATCCCTTGTTTTACCTTGTTTTGGTTCCATCCTCGGTAACATCATCAGTTATGTTCAATCCCTGATAACTTTCTTTTTATGTTCAGCAGCTTTTGCAGGTCAGTGATCATCCAAAAACCGTTCTCTCCTTGTGGGGATGCTGCTTTGCATGCAGAACATGATGCTATCTGTCACATACTCAGTTATCAGATTACCGTCATCTCCATTCCAGCATGTTACCGCAAAGCCCCTTTTCAGACTATCTTGAGAATAATCAGAACACGTCCTAATGGTCTGTTTGATCACAGATTAATGGCAAATGACGGATGAGGTGAAGGCGTAAAAATCTGATTAAAGTCTGATCTTCCTAAAGTCTTACTAATCATATTTTGTCTGGTGGAGCAGCTGACAAACTGTTGGGATGTTAGAAGACTAAAAGATATCGGAGAAAACCCCATGAATGTGTTTGGATGAAGTGTTTGTATCCAAGCAACAGCTGATGAGATGACAGATAATAGTGTCCAGTATCATAAATCAAAAATATGGTTTCTCCCTCTTTTGCTGCTTTTGTTTTTAAGAAGTCCATCCCGTCTTTTGGTATCATCCCAACATGCTTTTGTACTCAATGTGCAGATGGAATGTTTGAGATTTCTTTGCCCCTACATGCACTTTCTGCTTAATTATTCAATTAGAAAGCAAGAGAAAGGATTTCATTTAGTACATTTCAAGTTATTTTATTACCAAATATTTGTAAAAGACGAAGACTAAATGCTTTTCATATCTACTAGGCATCACCTGGCAGGATTGAGTGTCCAACATGGACGTCCTGACCCAGACTATTATGTCCCCTGTGTTTGCGATCGTCTCACAGAGGTGCCTTCACTGGCTAGGCCATGTATGCAGACAGATGAGGGACGCATTCTGAAGGACATCCTCTATATCAGGGGTCACCAACCTTTTTGAAACTGAGAGCTACTTCAAGGGCACCGAGTAATGCAAAGGGCGACCACTTTGATAATACACTTCTGAAATAACAAAGTTACACAGTGTACCTTTAATGTGATATTATTATTAATGATATTCTATATGAAGACACTGATTGTTAATGATCCATCACAATAATTATTTCAGTATGATTAAACAAGATAGGAAACAGATACATTTCAATATGCAAGATCCAAGTGTTTCATTTTCAAATGATCACTTCCACAACATTTTGCAGGAAATCTTTTCCAACTTTTACTAGCCACCAACAGTTATCAAATCATAAACTCTGAACCATGTTTGTACATATGATCAATTATGTAAGATTGAACAAAAATCTACTCCTTTCAAAATAAGGACGGTGCGACTGTGCGTCGTACCGCACCGCAGATGAGACACACACAGTTTTCTTTCACGTTAGTAAAAAAGAACTCTCCCTCCCATTCACTGTGAAAATGATAATTTTTCTTCCTTTTTTCTGCCATGTTTTTGTGGGTAGAAAAACGCGTTCATAACCTCATCTTTGCAGCGCTCACGTTTACGATTTTATGTATTCATTTTTAAATATACATCACTGTAAATGAAATTCAAAAAGAATAGCAACACAATTAAATAAAATTTTAGACAGAGTTAATTTGTGATTAGTGCTATTTTTAGAACTGGCCTGCAGGCAACTTGGTGCACCGGGTTGGTGCCCTTGCTCTATATGGAGCTGGCCACAGGAACACAGCCAACTCGTCAACCTGCCCTGCGGTACAAAGATGCCTGCAAAAAGAATCTCAAGTCGTGCGACATCAACGCAGCAGATCACGAGTCAGTGATCTCTGACTGCTACAGGTGGCGTGCAACTGTCAAAATTAGTATCAAGCAGCCGAAGGAGAACAGAGAGAACAAGTGCAAGGCCACAAAGACCTGGAAACAGTAAAAAAAAAAGTCAGTCTACCACTGCACAACAAATAAGTATCCAGATGCTGACTTCATTGTCTCTAGAGACAGAGGGATGTCAGCATATAAATTTATATTCATAACATGTCCCTCTGGTCAGCAAGTTTAACACAATGGGTTTTTTTTTCTAGTGTGAATCCAGCAGTAATCTCCATGGCAACACTACTGTCAATCCATGAGAATTGTTTGTGCCTGTGTCAAACTCCCACCTTATTGGCTGGTGCAGTCAGTTCCACTGACGTCCTGCAGTAATATTAATATTTTATAGTAAACTGAGGGCTGAAGATTATTGTCTTGACATTTGCAACTGGCCAGCGAGCCATGACTGAGGCTCCTGCAAGAGGATTTGGGTAGCTGGCAAACTAAGTGATGAACAACAGGAGTTTTTATTGTCATTACTCGGGATCAAACATTTGCTGTTACTTTTCAAGTCATGCAATTTGATTTATGGTGAGATTTAGGGGAGCAACTGTTGCATAAATTTCCAGACTGTGACATAGAACATACCTCTGTATGATCTATGATGCCAGTGCTGATACCATTAAAGGTCAGAGATGTTCCAATATCTGTTTATGAATTGGCAGGTGGTTGTGCTTATCACACCGGCCAACAAATCTGTGAAATACGACGGACAAATTTCAACCACAAAAACTCAAAATCAGAGGTTTTTTAAATGTATTTTCACGTTTCCAATTAGCCAGATGGTTCTCGTCTGAAAGTTGTGTGAATGTTGTGAAATCAGCCAACATATTTCTGCACGAAGTTCCATCTTTTGTCATTTTTAGCATTTGATTAGTTTCATAAAAGATGTCATGACAGCATACTGCCACAGAGGAGATTGGCAGATGGTTCTGTGATTAGCAGCATCTGGCTTTTGCAATTAAATATTTTAGAAAACAAATAAAGATAGATAAATGTGGGTTTGGTTAGATTCTGCCAGCGGACCGCAGATGTGAGCTATCCCAAGGCTGGCCATGATGCAATGAATCAAACAGAGACATTTAGGTTTGGATTTGTGTCAGAAAATAATATCAAATCATTTAAGAAGGATAGACTATAAAAACATTTTAAATTGGCTTATTTTTTTGTTTTGTTTCATGTTCTATCTTACATTGTATCAATGTCAAGTTGATCGTCCGTTTATCCAGAACGATGGTGCTGCTCGAGACAGAAACCAACAAAATAATCACAAAATAATTACAGACAAGAATTTAATAGGAATGATAAAAGCGTTACGACAGGAAAAGGCTTGTTCAGTCGGTTTTGATCGTGATTGTGTTTGTGATCAGTTAGATTTCTTGTTTTTTTAACGAGAAAAAAAAAAGTGTTGCTTCTTTACTTCAGAAAATCTAATCTGTTCGTTTCGTCATCTTCCGCTTCTTTCGAGGCCGGGTCGCGGGGGCAACAGCCCCAAACGGGTAGCCCAGGCTTCTCTCACCCCGGCAGCATGCTCCAGCTCACCCAGAAAGATCCCAAGTTGTTACCCGGCCAGCTGTGAGACATAGTCCCTCCAGCAGGTTGGGGTCTGCCCCTTGGTCTCCTCCCGGTGGGACGTGCCCAAAACACCCCGCCCGCGAGGCGCTCGGGGGGCATCATGACCAGATGCCCGAACCACCCCATCTGGCTCCTCTTGACCTTTAGGAGGAGCGGCTCGAAGCCGAGCTCCTCCCGGATGGCAGAGCTCCTCACCCGATCTCTGAGTAAGAGCCCAGCCACCCTGCGGAGGAAGCTCATTTCAGCCGCTTGTACCCGCGATCTCATTCTTTCGGTCACCACCCACAGCTGGTGACCATAGGTGAGGGTGGGAACGTAGATCGACTTGTAAATCGAGAGCTTTGCTTTTCGGCTCAGCTCTTTCTTTACCACGACGGACCGATGCAGCGTCCTAGTTATTGCTGATGCTGCACCAATCCGCCTGTCGATCTAAGTTGTTAAAGCTAAATATTAAACTCTTTCAAGACGCTTTACACTTTAGGCCTGAAACAAAATTTATGCTGTATCATGCACACTCTCAGGGTCATGCCAGCACGTAAGTGGGGAGTTAGAGTATGAGGAGATTCACAGTGTCAAGTATAGTTTAGAAAAATGTAACATAGTAAACGTGAAACTAAATCCAGAGCCGGCTTTCTATATTAAATTGTTTTTGTTAGCATCTCTCTGACTGCCTTTGGCTGAATAAGCCAATGTGGGAGCTGCAGCTCCTACGATGCTGGCTGCAAATGTGATAGGTGGTATGAGTCATGGGGGAGCAGTGGCAGACTGATTTTTTTTTTTTTTTTTTTTGCTGTTTCCTGGTCTTTGCGGCTTTGCATTGGATCTCTCTGGTCTCCTCGACTTGATTGATACCAATTTTGACAGTTGCACGATAACTATAGCCGTCAGAGATCACTGACTCAAAATCTGTTGCATTGATGTTGCACAACCTCAGATCGCTCTTGCAGACATTTTTGTACCGCTGAACAGGTACAAAGATACTTATACATACATACTTATACTAAATAAGTAAATGCATACTGTAAGTATTAATGGCTCAATACCGAGAGCAAGTCTTTACTACACAACTAAACCAGAGGATCCCAGCAGTGTGTGGATAATTAAGCAGCACGGATTCACTGCTGTTTTAATTGGGTTGAGAATTGGTGCACTTTGATTTGCTCCCTTTGGTATTTGTGGTGTTATGATGAGTTTAGTTTCTGCCACATGTTGCATTTCCAGACAGTCTGTTATTGCTAATTGGACTGCCGTACGCTGAAACATATAAAGGTGTCTGCCATGTGGCTCTGCAGTTTGTCCTCAGGTTGAACTACTGGGAAACTCACAGCTGGGAAGATCAGAAACTATTTGTGAGAGTTTTATTTCTATGATTTATGCCCTGAGTGGAGGAGTACATGTATATGAGGGTCTTGTTCGTGAGTGTGGGATGTATGTACATATGTACATGTGGTACATGTGAGGTGTAAAAATACACTTTGAGAATACATCTGTATCTTTTTAAATTTCACTTAATGCATCAAAAATTTAAAAGTAACAACATTTCCTTGCATGAGATGCACATAAACGGCAGCAAACGTGGTTACAAAACTATAACTTTGTTTTTTGAAGAAACTTTTTTGGTCTTCAAAACGTGTTGCAGGGGGAAAAAAAGTACATTCTCCAATATTTACATTACTTCTTGTAGCCTATCACGACCCTTTAATCCTTTCTGATATCAAATCACTTCATTTTATGGAGGGATCAGGATTTTATGGTATTAAATTTCTCCCAATGAGGGTAAAATCTAATCTTCTTCACTGCCTAGAGGACTTTTAGAAGTTGTGCTTCGGGGTAGATGACAAGCATACACATCCTATGTCTGTCTCTATATTTGCTGCAGTTTTGCTTTATTATGGCTGTGATTACAAGTAATTTCATGCAACTGCTGGGAAAACTTGTTTTTTCTGACATCCTTTTATAGTTTAAAACTTTACTGCAGTTCTTTTCATTTTCTTGTGCATTCATCCCGTCTGTAATTGTGTCGACTGTGAGAGTTGAAAGATAAAACATCTTTTGTGTGTGACATATTGAGTAGGTTATAACCATATTTAGTATGAAACACCTGCAGGGCTGCATAGCATAATCAAATAGCTGGTTTATTTAATGCAATCCTGTTTTATATGTTTAAGAAATCTATTAAAGTTGAGAGTTTCTTTGGTTTTCAGACAAAAAAAAAAAGATGTAATGCACTTCAGCCTGGATCAGTACAGTGTTCCATTAAAACAAACTCTTTTCTACAAATTGCTTTGTTCAAACAGGGCTTAGCTTTGTTTATTTATAGACTATCTGCAGACTCGAAAAGCTGAACACAACATATTTGAAGTAGGATTTATGTAAGCCAAGCATGTACTGTCACAGGTTGCACAATGGTGCAGGGGTTAGCATGGTGGTCTTACAGAGATACGTTCGATGTTTGTGTCCTGGAGTGGAAGAGCTAGGCTTGAAATACTGGCCTTTCTGTGTGGTGTTTGCATGTTCTCCCTCTGTATGCAGGGGTTTTCTCCATGCACCCAGGTTTCCATCCACCCTCCAAAAACATGTGTGTCAGGTTGATTGGCTACTATGTGATGAGAATGTGTGTGGATGGTTGTGTGTGTGCCCTGCAACAGACCGGCGACATGTTCGGTGTGTATCCTGCCTCTCGCCTGAAATCAGCCGGGATAGGCTCCGGCACCCTCCACAACCCCATTAGGGAGGTAAGTGGTTGAGAAGATTAAACAAAATGTAGACTTTAAGACTACTTTTCTGTTTCATTTTGGTGGCTTCTCCAAACTTTGACCATTGACTTAGAAAGAATGTTTTTTCCTGTCATTTAATTAACAAAATTAAAATAATGCCTTATTAAATGGGTGGAGACGGTGGCCGCGTGGTTAGCGCGTTCGCCCGCGGACCGGAAGGTCGCGGGTTCGCGTCCCACGGAGAGCACGTCTAGGGTCCTTGGAGAAGACACCTAGCCCCCACTTCTCCCACCATTGGCGCCGTTGAAGGGCAGCCTGCTGCGGTGTAAGGAGTGCAGCAAACAAATTTCCCCGGTGAGGGATGAATAGAGTAATTCAAAATACAAAAAAAAAATACAAAATAAATCTGGCATTGATTCATGATTACTGTGTAGCTGTAGCACAAATATTTCGAACGGGAGGGATCAATAAAGTACTTCTGATTTGTGCAGGGTGTATCCTGCCACACTTGAATCTCCACTGATCAAGTTTGGATGAAGTGCTTCAGAAAATGATTCATTAAAATAGGATAAATGCCACCATCTAGTGGCAGATATTAAAACTACAACGTGTCAAAACAATCAGAAGTTGCTCATTGGTCAATAATTTCACACAATGCAACAAACTCGTTTCTGATTGGCTCTTTTTGATGTTGCCCTTTCACGTTAGCTTCAATTGAGCTTTCTGAGAGAAGTAACAACTCTGACAATCAACAGGTTTGTGTTTTTTAAAATTTTAATTCCGTTACAAACTTTTATCCAATTAGGTTTTTGCTATTATTGAAAGATAACTGACGTATTTGTGTCATATTTTTCTGTAAATAAGAACAAACAGTAATGTTTGTTGTCAGTGATTAGCATAGAGTTAGCATTGATGGATGCTAACTCTTTGCGTGTTGAAGTTTTTTTTTTTTCAGCGGGACGTAGTTTTTAAATGAGTTTTCCTTTTGTTCTAATCCATGTGGAGCAAAGTCATTTTAAATGTGGCGGTTTAATTTTAAGTGAAGTGACGACGTGGGAGGCGCAGCAACAAGAAGCCATGGGAAGCTAGATAAGGTTGCTAGGCAACACGAATCATATTTTTTTTGAAAAATAGAAGCGTTTTGAACTTATATCATTTATTTATTCTTTTTTATATCACGAAAAACCATTTAAAATGTTCTCAAACAGTGTTTATTATTAATAAATTAGATGTAAGTGATCGTTTTATTTACACAACAAATCACCATGGTAACAGCATAGAAGCTAGCTACGCAGAAATACGTCGTATGATCAAGTATCGCTCATGTTTATCGTTATTAAACCATAATCAAAGAGGAATCGGTGTGGTATTAGTTTGCATGGTGAGGCCAGTTGTTATTATGGGATGTTAGATGACAGGATGGTGGCATGACAGCTGTGTTTTCTGTCATCCTACACTCCTCTGCAGTAAGAAGATACCTCTTCCTCGCTATCGATATTTGCTTTAAGGACAAATCTACATGTGCATGAAGCTCCTCGGTCCTCTCCAGGGTTTAATCCTCTTTGTGTGTCTTATTTTAGAGATGGGAGAAGCTCCTGCTGTGAGGCTGCAGCAGCAGCAGCAAGGTGGAAGCTAGGGATTGTTCTACAGCAATGTGGGATCGACATCGACTATGAAGAAGATATTTAGCTTTACGAAGAAAAAGAAATACCCTCAAGGGACCGCCGACAGTGCGAGTGGGCTTTCTGTTGGATATGATCTGAAAGAGAAGGATCTAGGGAAGGTTCACAAAGCTGCTTTACAGGGTGATTTGGCCAAGCTGAAGCAACTTGTTAAGAAGTATGATATTAATCAACTTGACAAGGAGAATCGGTAAGTTACAGATTATTCTGAACATCTGATGTTTATTAGATTCATATGTGGGTTTAGTTTATTCATTATGATTTGTATGGACTAATATTACGATATGTTCAAACTATTCAAAACCCTGAGTACAAACAAGAACTAGAAAATATGATCCCATTAGTCCTGTGCTCAGGATTCTGCACTGGCTTCCTGTGGATCAGAGAATACACTTTAAAGCTGCTCGACTTGTGTTTAAGTGGGAATAATAGTGTCTTTTGAGACATCTAGAACTCTGAGGATCTCTGGAAACCCTGCTGCTGGTGTCTTTAGAGCAGTCATAGGCAAACTACGGCCCGTGCGCCACATGCAGCCCGTTAAGCGTTTTAATCCGGCCCGCCGAACTTGACAAAATTGAAAAAAAAATTGAAAAATTTAAATTATAAATTTTGTTTACCCTGCAATTCTGATGTTTCCTCACTAGATGGCACACTCTGGGTATATTGGCTTTCTTGAGAAAACAACAACACTGCTTCCATTAAAATGTGTGTGTCTTCCGTGATGCACACGCTGTCAAACTAAAGAGTTTGCACATATGGAAAGCCATCGGCCCCAATACATGCACGTAAACAAGCGCGTTAGATGGCAAAACAAGCAAAATGTTACATCGAGCGTATACACTTCAAACCTAGCGCCGCTAAATGCACGTTTTTTAGCGCTATCGCACTAGATTTCAGAGCTAGCGCCGCTAGATTTGTCTAGAGTCAGGCCTAAACATGGAGAACGAACGTTCTGTGGTTGTTAAAGATATGATGACATTAGTCCTGTGCTCAGGACTCTGCACTGGCTTCTTATGGATCAGGGAACAGACTTTAAAGCTGCCCTGCTTGTGTTTAAGTTTGAAATGTTAGTGCCTTATGAACCATCTAGAACTCTGAGGACCTCTGGGACCCTCCTGCTGGTGTCTAGAGTCAGTCTAAGAATAAGAAAACCTTTATTAGCCCCACAATGGGGAAATTGTGATGTGCAACAACACAGGCACAGCAGGAACAGACGAAGAGACAGAAACCTACATAATCAAAGGAGCTTGAATAGATAAAAAGATAAATTTGCATTATAAAAAAGAGCTAATTTCTACAGCTATTGCACAAGTAAGAGGTTAATCATGGTGAACAAACTTCCAGAGGCTGAGTCAGGCCTCTACTGTCAAAATCTAGGCTGAAAACAGTCAGTCACCTTCTTAACCGTCTATCCCTTATGGCGTTCCGGGGATGCCAGAGCCCATCCCGGCTGATTTAAGTCGAGGGGCAGGGTACACCCCGAACAGGTCGCCAGTTTGTCGTGGACACGCACAACCCTACACACTCATTCCTAGGGGCAATTTGGCACCGGCCAATCAACTTAACATGCATGTTTTTGGATAGTGGAAGGAAACTGGAGTGCCCGGAGCAAACCCATACAGACACGGGGAGAACATGCAAACTCCACAAAGAAATACCGATGTTTCAAACTTCGCCACCACTCTCAGATTCAAACCCTGACCTTTTCGCTGTGAAGCCACATTAAAAATAATTTAAATTAAAGAAACTATCATTTTTTTTGCTGTTAGACCCTCCTTCTCAGTGAGGAAAAACTGTTTGAAACTTATTTGAGTTCCAAAGTGGGACGAGGCTTGAAATACTGGCCTTTCTCTGCGGAGTTTGCAATGAATAACTACGTTTTTAAAATCAATTTTTAAAAACGCAATGAGACACATAAGCATTCTTTTTTTTTTATGCACTAATAAAATAATGACCGTACATGACCATCCGTGTTGCCCCGTTTTGTGCAAATGCTCATCGCTTTAAATCCCGTGTATGTCGTTTGATATCATTCTGTCATTTTAAGATTACGACAACAAACTGCTGTTAAATTACACCCTATTGTTTCTTTTCTACTTGTCTTTCAAGGCAGCATCTAGTTACCATTAACATTTATTATGTCAGTGAACAAAAGAGACTGGTCAAAGGCTGGCATTGAGTCGACTGTAATCACCATTATGTTCATTTTAAAGACCTGTTTAGTTAAAATCTTCCTATAAAAGTATTTTGTTTCTGCGTTTAACTATAAGCTGTAATCTGTCACAGAACTGCACTACATATCGCCTGTGCAAATGGCCACGTGGAGGTGGTTAACTTCCTCGTTGAGAGCAAGATCAAGATTAACCAATGTGACAGTCAAAATCGATCCGCCTTAATGAAGGTAATCCTCAAAGATGACACTCTTTTTTTTTTTTTTAAATCCAAAGCAACATACAAATTTTTGTCATAAAATGTTTTTGACTAAATGTGTTTTTTTTTCCAGGCGGTGCAAGGCCAGCACGAGCGCTTTGTAAACTTATTGTTGGAAAATCAGGCGGACCCGAATTTGGTGGACATCAATGGCAACACAGCCCTACATCTGGCGGCGAACATCCCGTCCATATCCACTGCTGTCATGTTGTTGCACCATGGGGGTAAAATTGATTCTCAGAACAAGGTGATTCCAAAGTGCTGCATTTATTAAAGCCAAAACAGAACAACTTTCACCTTTTAATGTGAAGGTTTCCTTTTAACATTTGTCTGCAAATTGTATGAGGGTTTTTTTTGACTGCGATCTCTCATTTTAATACACATTAGGTTTCACAATTTTTTATTTGCCTTGAGGATGCTGATAGAGAAGTACAGAGAAGGCCAGAGGGAGCTGCACTGTGTCTTTGTAGTTCTAGAGAAAGGGTATGACAGGGTACCTAGAGAAGAACTATGGTATTGTATGAGGAAGTCTGGTGTGACAGAAAAGTATGTCAGAGTGGTTCAGGACATGTATGAGGCCTGTAAGACAGAGGTGAGGTGTGCTGTAGGTGTGACAGAGGAGTTCAGTGTGGGGGTGGGACTGCACCAGGGATCTGCTCTGAGCCCTTTGCTGTTTGCTGTGGTGATGGACAGGCTGACAGACGAGGTCAGACAGGAATCCCCCATGGACAATGATGTTTGCAGATGACATTGTGATCTGTAGTGAGAGGAGGGAAGAGGTGGAGGAAAAGCTGGAGAGGTGGAGGTTTGCACTAGAAAGAAGAGGAATGAAGATTAGTCAGAGTAAAACAGAGTAAATGTGTGTGAATGAGAGGGGTCCAAATGGAAAAGTGAGGTTACAGGGAGAAGAGATAAAGAAGGTGGAAGATTTTAAGTATCTAGGATCAACAGTCCAGAGCAATGGAGAGTGTGGAAAAGAGGTGAAGAAGAGTGTGCAGGCAGGCTGGAACGGGTGGAGGAAAGTATCAGGTGTGATGTGTGATAGAAGAGTTTCAGCTAGAAAGGGAAAGTGACCAAAACCGTGGTGAGACCGCTGATGCTGTTTGGTCTAGAGACAGTAGCATTGAAGAAAAGACAGGAAACAGAGATGGAGGTAGCAGAGATGAAGATGCTGAGGATCTCTCTGGGAGTGACCAGGATGGACAGGATTAGAAATTAGTACATCAGAGGAACAGCACATGTTAGAGGTTTTGGGGATAAAGTTCGAGAGCCAAGACTGAGATGGTTTGAACATGTGCAGAGGTGTGAGAGAGAGTACATCGGAAGAAGGATACTGGATATGGAACCACCAGGAAAGAGGGCTAGAGGAAGACCAAAGAGGAGGTTCATGGATACAGTGAAGGAAGACATGAAGATAGTTGGTGTGACCGAAGAGGATGCAGCAGATAGGGTTAAATGGAAGAAACTGACTTGCTGTGGCGACGCCTGAAGGGAAATGCCAAAAGAAGAAGAAGGTTTCACAGTTTTTAATCAAATTTTGCAATTTTATTTTCAGCAGCACATTGTTTCTTGCAGTCTAATTGAAGTGTCATGTTTTGTGTGATGATTGGCTGGAAATACAGTCGATCAGGGGGACATGCAAACTTTGAGTTATTTCAGAGTTACAGAGAAAAAAAAAAAACGCTTTCAGTTTTTTTCTATTTAAGGGAAATAGAAATTACTGTTGCTGCAAAAATAAACACCAAAGATCCATTTGGTTTTGACGTACACTCAAGGAGGCGCGCTTCATTCTATTGCAATTGAAGCTGTCCGTGCTTAACTGTTTTTTTTTCAAGTGGTTTCCTATTTCCTTCACGCGTGTTTGAGAAATTTTAGAGTCAACGGCCATTAGAGTTCTCCCCTGCAGTATTCAGATCCAATTCATACTCAAAGTTGTACATGGCCATGGATTTTGTTCTCTGCCAAGTTCACATTCTTTTGTAAAGAGGAAGATTTTTAGTGCACATGCTCGGCTCACGCTCTGTTGCTTTGGAACAAGATAAGAATTTCAAAGGGAATGCTCGAGCTTAGCTAATATGATGCTGTATTCGCCACCTCAAATTTTTCCCAAATAAACACAATACCTCCTCTTTGAACAAGAGAAAAATCCGTCATCCCCGCTTGTTCCGGGGCCGGTCGCGGGGGCAACAGCCTCAAATGGAAAGCCCAGACCTCCCTCACCCCGACTGCATCCTCCAGCTCACCCGGAAGGATCCCAAGTCGTTCCACTGGCCAGCTGTGAGACATAGTCTCTCCAGCGGGTCGGGGGTCTGCCTCTTGGTCTCCTCCCAGTGGAACGTGCCTAAAACACCTCGCCCGCGAGGCGCCCGGGGGGCATCATGACCAGATGCTTTAACCACCCCATCTGGCTCCTCTCAACCTGGAGGAGGAGCGGCTCGACACCGAGCTCCTCCCGGATGGCAGAGCTCCTCACCCGATCTCTGCGTGAGAGCCCCGCCACCCTGCGGAGGAAACTCATTTTGGCCACTTGTATCCGCAATCTCATTTTTCCAGTCACTACCCACAGCTGATGACCATAGGTGTAGAGAAAAATGTGAAAATGTTAATCCTATCTGAGTAACGTCAATGAAATGTGTAGTAAAGGGCTGTGTACAGAAACCACTGGAAAAAATCAAGTTAAAGAACTTCCCAGATTTTGGCTATCGTGGGTTATTTTTAAAACATTACTCCAGTGATTATCGAGTGATCACTGCATTTGTAATTTATAGGAGGGTTTTACACCTTTGATGGTTGCCATTCGAGAAGACCTCATTGAGATGGCTGAGTTTCTACTCAAAGAGGGTGCGGATGTGAACTTTGCAGGCCATGATAAAAGGTCAGTATTGTGATCGAGGCAAAAAATGTCTAATGTGAGTTTTATTATTTTAGTCCTCATTCCTGACATTGTGATGTTTCACTTTCAGAACCCCGTTGATGTTGGCCGCCGGTAACGGGCAGATCAGCATGGTAAAGCTGCTTCTGCAGTTTAAAGCAGACATCGGACTCGAAGATGCCAACGGGTGGTCAGCTGACGACTATGCAGTAATGAACGGGCATCACCCGTAAGTTTCTGCCTTTTTACTCACATTTTTCTACCACTTACTTATCTGGTCATGCAGGTTCATGACAACATGTCCTCTTTTTTTGTAGCTGTTCTCTGCTGATCATAGAGTACAGTACTCAGAAAACCCACAAACCCACGGGGTCTAAAGAGCATGGTAAGAAGAAAAAAACATCAGGCAAGACATCCCATCATTTTGAAGTGGGCTTCTCTTTGGGCGGACCAGCCACTAACAAAGACGGTAGGGTAGTTTTATTAAATACCGGACAGTTCTAATGATCTGTAATAGCTGTGTTTATCACTGACTGATGGTTTTATTTACTCCTCATGCTTTACCTTTTGACTGGATCTAGAGCATGGAGCACATGCAGCAGGGGGAGGTACTTTGCTTAGATGAGTTGCCGCAAAGTATTAATGATTTTCCCTCTTTTTTTTTTCTTTTTAGAAAGTTCAAAATTTCCTGCTGCTTAAGATTGTGTTGCAGCGATCATTGAAATTTTGCCGCTTCTTTGTAGTTTTTTTTTTTTCTCACTTTGGTTCATTTCTCACAAAAAACTTTTCACATTTGCACAAGAACTGCAACTGACCTACCAGATAATCTTCAAATTCAAGCTACTTGCTCGAAAGGGTTAGTTCATTCTACTAATTTAATTTTTAATCGTAAATTCTATTGAATTAGTCGTGTTTTCATTATAACAATTTTACTGTTTTCCAATATAGAAAACTGAGACATTAGAGAGACCGACAGAAAATACGCAAATCACTACTTTATGCTGTTTACATGGTCATTTGGACCCTAAAGTTAGGTTGTAAAAGTAAAGTGAGGCTTTACTATATTTATTGAGGTACCTGAGTAAAGAAACAAAATACTTTTCACCTGTTACTGCAGGTTTTTTCCCAAGTCCGAAGTGCGCACAGCTTTGTGCTAAAAAAAAGTATTTAATGAAAACATAACCTGCCTTTGAGTAGACCTATAAACTCTAAAATTTAAACAAACAACTTCATATTATGAACCAGAACATCTAACAAATGAGCATTTCTGCAAATCCAGATGTTCCTCTCTTTCTGAACACTTCTGAATGATGAAAAACATTTTCCTGCTTATTCAGGCCCTATGCAGATGGAATCCTCTCATTCTCAGAGAAAGGATTTGGGGGACAATAGGAACAAAAAGTGTTAATCTTTTTGACTGTTTTTCTATTTTTGCGTTGCACTAGTCTTTGGGGGACAATGGCGCACAGGGGACCAGTCTTCTTCTCATTTCGTCATATCCCTTCAGGGGTCACCAAAGCAAGTCAGTTTCCTCCATCGTACCCCTATCTGCTGCATCCTCTTGGTCACGCTAACTATCTTCATGTCTTCCTTCACTGTATCCATGAACCTCCTCTTTGGTCCTCCTCTAGTCCTCTTTCCTGGTGGTTCCAAATCCAGCATCCTTCTGCCAATGTACCCTCTGTCTCTCCTCTATACATGTCCAAACCATCTCAGTCTGGCCTCTCTGACTTTATCTCAAAACTTCTAACATATGCTGTTCCTCTGATCCTGTCCATCCTGGTCACTCCCAGAGAGATCCTCAGCATCTTCATCTCTGCTACCTCCATCTCTGTTTCCTGTCTTTTCCTCAGCGCCACTGTCTCTAGACCAAACAGCATGGCCGGTCTCACCATGGTTTTGTACACTTTCCCTTTCATTCTAGCTGAAACTCTTCTGTTATACATCACACCTGATACTTTCCTCCACCCATTCCAGCCTGTCTTGACATGCTTCTTCACCTCTTTTCCACACTCTCCATTGCTCTGGACTGTTGATCCTAGATACTTAAAATCTTCCACCTTCTTTATCTCTTCTCCCTGTAAACTCACTTTTCCATTTGGATCCCTCTCATTCACACACATGTACTCTGTTTTACTCTGACTAATCTTCATTCCTCTTCTTTGTAGTTCAAACCTCCACCTCTCCAGCTTTTCCTCCAACTTTTTCCTCCTCTCACTACAGATCACAATGTCATCTGCAAACATCTCCAAGCACAGGTGACCAGTCTGTCACTGGGAAATTTGAACTGACCAATTACAATATATACAGTAGAAGAGATTTTGGAAGAATTACATATAGTAACCCAAACAATAAAATGAGGATTATTAGCTTATGCCCCAGGGGAGGCATAGCTCAGTGGTAGAATGGCCGTCTTTAAACTGAAGAGTTGCCGGTCCGATTCCCAATGAACTTGTGCCTAACTCCTGTCATGCCTGCCTGCTGCGGTGCAGTGTAGCAAAAGTAATTTCCCCACAATGGATTAATAAAGTACGATTATTATTTCTAGTATAAAATTACCATCCAGCTGCCACGTGTATAGTGCATTTAGAATGACAGTCCCAGGGGGCGTTGGCCTAGTGGTAGAATTACCATCTTTCGACCAGGGGAACTGGGTTTGAATCCCACTGGACCAAAGCTCTTCTTGGGACTGAAAACTGGGAGGACAAACTCAAAAAAAAACAATTATAAAAGGAATGACATAACAGTAGCAAATGATAATGTCAGAAAAAAGCAGAGAATTCTATATAAAAAAAAAACCGATGTATGTAAGTGTTTGCAATTTGATGAAAATAATCAATGTTTACTATGATGTTCATTGATGACAAAAATTGGAGATCGGAATAACTGTTGTCCAAATGTGAATAGTGTCGTGAAAACTACACCAAAGTGAGCGAAAAACTGTAAATGCCCCAAAGATCTCACACTTTTATTGGTGTTTTTGGCATGTACTACGTTGACTTGTCTTTAATCAGTGCAGATCTAATGCAGGGTTGTTTTTCTTTTGTTGCAGAATCTGAGGGTAATTCTCAGTCAGAGTCCATAAGTCGGTGAGCTCAATTTTCTTTCTCTGTTATCTGGTTCATTATTACATCTCACGCTTCACATGTGTTGCATTGCATATTTTGTCCCAGACCGTCAGGAAATGGTGCCGATGATGACTGGCTTCAATCAGAGGGGGAAGACGATTCACTTCGACTTGAAAAGGTTGGCTATTCTTTGTTTTGTATTAGATTATTTTCTTTATTATTAAATCTTTTATTTTTATATTCTGTGTTTCAGAAGCCGTTAAAAGTCAACTTGAACAAAATAATTGGAAATAAAAAAGAACAAGGTATAAAATTATTTTTTAGCCATTTGATACTTTCAGTTTAAAGGTCTCATCTCATGCAAAATAACTATTTTCTCATTTTATCCGAAGCACGTAAACAGCCATAGTTTGGTCTTTGAAACACCCGTCACAATAGTTATCAAATGTTAATGATTTGTAGTTTTATACCAGATCAGGAAGTATGAAAGCCTGACCATTGCTCATCCCTCTAGATTGTCTGGGAAAGCACAGCGATCTGAAATTTTACAGGTGTCCTAAGTTAACCACCCATCCTTCGTCCAACCCATAGAAAAAAGAAAGAGGCGAAGGAGTATGGCAGGAGGAGAGCGTAAAAGGCTTCCTGCTACATTGCTGTGGCAAAGGCTCGTTTGTTGTCATGTGAAAAGTGGACAGAAATTTTTGTTATTTTTTCAAAAACCTCTGAATCTTTTCTGAAATCCACTTTGATGACAAACACAAAGCCCACGAATAAGTTTTAGAAAGTAGAAAACTCTGAAAGGTTTATTTTGCATGAGATGAAACCTACATTGTTCCCAGTGTTTCTTAGTAACCCTGTATCCCTGCCTGCTCTGTAGCTGCTGCACTGCAGGATGCGTCCCTGAGCGACACAGAATCAGATCCAGACAATGAAAATAGAGTGCAGAAATCCATCCCCGTAGGCCCTGCTTCCCCTCCCCTCCTTTCCAAAGAAACCCCAGTGGCATCCATCCCTCTTTCTAACGACACGGAGGTAATTTTATTTTATTTTGCTAGATGCATGCGTGTGACGTGTTCCTCTTTTATCTTTCCTTTAACGTCAATAACAAGCAAACAGTTCATCTGAGAGGGGGGAGAGAAGGGATGAAGGGTCCGACTCTCAGGAGGGAAGTTCAGAGGAGGACTCTGAGGAAGAAGTTGGAGAAGAAGAAGACGATGAAGAGGATGAAGAAGAAGAAGATGAGGATGATGATCAGGATGACGAGGAGGAAGATGAGGAGGAGGATGAAGAAGATGATGATGAGAGTGAAGAAGGAGAAGAAGAGGATGAATCTGTGGAAGATGAAAGCTCTGAACCAGCAGTTGAGGTTCAGACTTCTGAAATTAAATCTCCTCCAGAATTCAGTGAAAGTGTCGAGGTTAAAAACACCAGAGAATCTTCTCGGGAAGAAGACGAGAATGATCGTGAGAAAAACGTCCAATCGGAGCCTGAAAACGCAGCATCCGGTTTAGAAACGTTTGAAACTCCTGGGACGTTAGACATAGCAGAGGATTGCGTGGTGTCGGCTATTAGAGTAGAATCCAAATTTTCAGATGAAGACGAGAGCCTTGCAAAGGAAGGTTTAAACATTTTAAAACAAAGCTGTGAAACTCCGATGGTCAATGATGCGAACGTCGTGGAGTCTGAGAAAGAAAATGACGAAAACGATTCATGGAATAAACACAGTATTGGTGATGATGTTTGGAATGACAGCGAGAACGAAACTGATAATAAATTACAGGAAAATATTAGCAACACTTTAATTGCCTATCAGCAAAATGTATTAGCAAAAGTTGATGCAAAAAATTCAGACAGTGAGTCTGGGAGTCATCCTAAATCAGATAGTAAAAAGTTAGAAGGTAAAAACCGTAAGTCATCTTGGGGTTCATCTTCAGACGGGAGTAATGCAGAGTTACCAGAAGTGGCTGACGATGCAGAGCTGATAAGAGAGAAAGGTGTAGTTGAAGCAGAAGACACTTTACTTCCCTCTACATCTGTAATTCCCCCCCAGAAAGTCCAGCCAGAAAGCTCCTGGGATTCCTCATCACCGGTTTCACCCAAACCAGCCGTAAAGCACCACAAATCAATGATTGACCATAACGTGTCAAACTTCCCCCCCTCCAAATTGAGAGCAGGCACAATAACTACAAACGAGTCTGAGTGGGATTCTTCCTTAAACAATGATTCACAAGTTGGTATAACAGCAGCGGGCCAAAGCGACGAGCAGCCGAAATGCTCTGAAGAGAAAGAAGACGGAGAAAGTTTGGAGAACAGGTCGGACGATCCGTCTGCTAATGTTTCAACCGCAGCTGAAGATGAAAATACAATCGGAATCCAAACTCTGAAAGATGATGATGATGATGATGTGAAGTCAGCTGCTTCACAAGAAGAAGAAAAATCTGAATCAGAGAAAGAAGAAAGTAGTTGGGATGATGATGATGATGATGAATCAGAAAAGTTTAAAACAAAGCAGCCCCTGAAAAACGAAAGCTGGGAAGGCAAAACGGTTCCAGATGGACCTGAAACTGATGATGATGATGAAAAAATTCCTCGGTCTTTTATTGACGAAATTGATGAATTTCCTCAGAATGCCGAAACGGAAGAGGGAGAGACGTCGGCTGACATGTACAGTGCGAGCAGAGAGGTTGACTCGAGCGAAGACTCGGACAGCAAGGATCAGAATCTGCAGTACGATTTTTCCACGGCCAAATCACACTTTTTTGAAGATCAATCGGGTATTGATGTAGGACATGGCGATGATAGCCAAGCTAGGCTAACGGCTTATGCTCCTCTTACAAATCAAAGCAGCATGTTAACTAGAGCGATAGAGTCATCTGATGGCTCTAACGAAGAGGCGGTACCAGAAAATCTTTCCAATCCAGCCAAAAAGGATGAGACAGGCAGCCAGTATAACAGTGCCCAATCAAACCCGGAGAGCGACTACGTGCTACCTAAGACTGACATTGATGATGTTGATTTGGACTCATCCGATCAGGCAGAGAGCGAGAGTCCGAGAAACGTTGAGGAGCCCGTTGAGAAGGTAAAGTGACATTCATGTAGAATAGCCTAAAATGTTCTTCATCATCTGCAAACATCTTAATTCCTCATTTAGTTTCACTCTTTTTTTTTTAACTGAGTTTTTAAAGATGCAATAAAATGAACACAAGGTTTTACTGTATTTTATTTGATAGAAAGAAGATACATCTGAGGATGAGACGGATAAAGAGGAAGATCAACTAGAGGAGCCAAAGGAAGAAGATGTATCGGATGCAGAAAGCAAAGACTCTCCAGACATTGTTTCACCTGTTCCTGAAGAGGAAGTCACTCAGGAAAAGAAAAGAGGTAAGATGCATTTCTTAATTTACTCATTTGTAACATGACAAAATCTTATTGCAGACTCAATGACTTTACAAATGTGTTTGAGGTTGCGCCAAACTGGTTCATACCACTGGAAGATCTCGCAATTACAGGCCAGCTATTCTCTGTGAATAGCTGGTCGATGAAGCAAGCAGTAAAACCTTGCTTCAGCCTGAGCTTCAGACGGGAAGCTCAGCCTTCCCTCACCCCAGCTGTATCCTCCAGCTCACCTGGAAGGATCCCGAGTTGTTCCCCAGCCAGCTGTGAGACATAGTCTCTCCAGCGGGTCCAGGGTCTGCCTCTTGATCTCCTCCCAGTGGGACGTGCCTGAAACACCTCACCAGTGAGGCGCTCGGGGGACATCCTGACCAGATGTCCGAACCACCCCATTTGGCTTCTCTCGACCTGGAGGAGGAGCGGCTCGACACCGAGCTCCTCCCGGATTGCAGAGCTCCTCACCCGATTGCTGAGTGAGAGCCCAGCCACCCTGCGGAGGAAGCTAATCATCATTTTTATTTTGCTACTTAAGTCAGCACTTTAAAAATCACACTTGTAATGGAGTAAAAAATTCTAATCAGTCTACATGCTCATCTTTAGATTTTTTGTTGGAACTGGGATTGGACAATGACGAAGAAGTGCAGTTTGTGTCCGACCAAGAGGTACGCTTGAGATGCCACATATATGATAAATTCTTTTAAAGTTTTACCCCACATCTTTTAAGATTTTTGTCTTTTTTTTAGTCAAGTTTTTCAGACTCTGACAATCAACGTGAGGAGGAACAAGTTTCATATGAGCTGATTGAAGAGACACTCAATAAAGAAGAAGTGGAGAAAGAAAGTAAGACAGTGTCTTTACTTCTTTTTGTATTTAACAGGTTTATTTTGTTTGAAATAAAGAATTGATAGTTTGTGAATCCATGCCATGCCCACGTAGCAGTTTGATCCCGTTTATTTATTTTTGGAGATAAAATGACTTCCATATGCTGGTGTTTAAGTTCGTTTTTACTTAAATGGCTGTTTAACTCTTGTTTTCAGCTCGAATATAATGTTCAGAAACCCATTAATCACAATTCTCCTCTAATTATTTTCTTTTTTTATTTAATTTCTTTACTTTTTTGGCATCTAAGGTGGGCAACGAAGAAAAAAAAATCATTGTACATGAATTTTTCTTTCTTTTCTTTACATTTGAGAACCTAGTTTTGAATCTTAAATCTATCCAACTTTTTTCTGTATTTTTTTTCTTTTTGTAGATTTGTTTTACATCCCTTCTTTTTTAAGAGGTAAGGGAGACGGTAGGATGGGCGAGCTAGAGCATCGCCGAAGTGTAGGAAGACCTAAAAGCAGCCAGGGAGAGGGTATGAAGTTTTATGATGGGTTTAATGTGGACTAATAATGCCAGTGGTCTCATTGTCTCCTCACTATGTGCATAAAGGAATGCATGGAGAAACCCATCCACCCTGCTGCTCAGAAACTGTCGCTCTTCTGAATAACTCGCTTGTTCAGAATGATTTTACTAACTTAACAACTAACCTTCACTAATGCATACCTACCACCTTACAGCATGAAATTTTTGTCTGGCTGATTACTAGGCATGCAGCTCACACTTATGCTAATTAGTCTGATCTCATTTGCATGAAAATGCATCATTCAGTCATGTTCGTTTTCCCATCATGAAAAAATGGGTCATCTGTTTGTGAACTAAGCTAAATTTGACCAAAAACTTACGTGCTTGTTTTTTTCTCTTCCAGCTGGAAACACTAGTGATCACAACTATGACAGTAAGCCTGCCGAGAAAGATGACGATCCTTTTAAACAGGTCTGTTTGGTCATTTTCTATTTTACCACGTAAAAGGTTTTCTTCATTGCCAACTAGGTAAGTTTTAAAACGTTATAATTAAATTAAATGTTTTTTAGGATGAAAAGGCCAAATGGGAACCTGTTCTGAACAAACAAAAAGAAGATACGGCCCAAAACAAAGGTAGTCAGAAGCAGAGATTCAACTAAACGTTTGATCAAAAGTGTTTAATTTAGTGATTTGCTATAATTTCCCAGATTTACTGGAAGAGCTCGGTTTGGGAGGCGCGGATGACCTTGAAGGTAAGAAAAAGAAATATGTATAACTTTGAAACCATTTGCAATTTTATGTTTGTCTTTTGAATGTATTCAAGGCTGCCCTTAATTTCTTCAATCCTTTTCTTGCCATCAAAATATGTATTTTTTTTTTTAAACTAAAGTATTAGTAGTAGGTGTTAATCTTAGTTCAAATTTTGGGGATTTTTTTTGTCAGTTAGTTGATGTTGATACCTATCAAAGACAAATTTCTATTTACTATCGGTATCAGTCAAATAAAAATCTATTTTCTGGGGAAAAAAACGTAGACTTTGCTTTAACTTTCTTTTCTATTGTTATTTCTTAAGCTAAAAGAGAAGGTTAGTATTTTTTTATCCTAGATTGTGTGATCTGCATTTCACAGAGCTTTTAGGATTCTAGTTGTATAGAGAAGTCAAGTCAAAGCCATTTTTAGTTTCCCTAGCAACACATATGCTTCTAGCTCAGGCATGGGCAAACTACAAATAAATATGGCCACATCCGAATAAATAAACGTTGTTAATGTTTTATTTCCTCTGCAATTCTGATGTTTTCTCACTAGATGGCACACTCTACTTTACTGGCTTTGTTGAGAAAACAACAACACTGCTCCTATTAAAATGTGTGTGTCTCCGTGATGCGCACGCTGTCAAAATAAACAGTGCGCACAGATATGGAAAGCCATCGGGGCCAATACACACACGTAAACAAGCGTGTTAGATGTTCAGACAAGATTTCAAACCTAGCACCGATAGCAGGTTTTTAAGTGCTATCGCACTAGATTTCAGACCTAGTGCCGCTAGATTTGAAATTTAATGCTCTTGATGTAACATTTAGTGCGCTTGTTTAAAATCTAAGGTTCTATCGGTCTAAACTAGCGGTTACCAGAGCATACCATTTGTCTGTTCCTGATCCGGGACCCTTGTCAAATGTTAGAACTCAATGTGGCCTGCGAACCAAAAAGTTTGCCCACCCCTGTTCTAGCTTAAAGGCGGTACGGAAGATCTTTTAGCATCAGGAGCTCTGTTACTATTATTTGTTCATTCTCACGGGAAATCTTGGGATTTGTCACACATCAAATTCATGCAAGCCAACAGGCATTTTGACAAGCGGTTGGATTCAAACAGCAACAAACAGTCAAAGCACCATAGTCTATGTTTCAAATGATTTTCCAACTTCTGCATTTTATGCATCTGATGCAGGATGCATAAACTCAGCAAATTGTACAGGTGTAGAGCCATAAAACGTTGTGCTGACGGCTGAATCAGGTCGCAAACTCTCACAAAATTTGAATATCACTGACTTTACTTGGAAGCTTGAAATTTTTTATACCAAACCCTGCGTGAATGGACAGTTATTAAATTTTGTGCTTATGTTAGAACTCATCTGTCTTTTTGGAATTCTTCCTGGTTTGCGTCTCCAAGCAACCATGCAACTGCAAAGTAGTTGTTTACACTACATCCACATTGGTCTCGTTACTTAGTATGTTGGACTTATTGTTCACCATTAAAAAAATAATTGATGTTTTCACTGTCTTAAGTACTGCAGTTTGTTCATATTTCTTTTCAGTAATGATGTTTACAATACAGAGTCCAATCCACAAAGGCAGATTTAAGTTATTTTGCAAAACATGAATCCATAAAGATCTTCTGTTACCGCCTTTAATACAAAAATATGAACTTGAGGCATAAAAGTGTGATGGTATCCTATTATAAAAAAAACTAGTTTATTTTTAGTAGCCTTGGCGCCAAAGTTGTTTATTTTTGATTAGTTACTGTCAGTTTCTTGTTCTAATGCTACAGATGTTTCAGACTGGGATTCTGCCAGTACTGCCAGTAAAAGAACTCTCCCTAGCCGTGGAGTGGTTTCTTTGGTGTCGGACAATTTCCCAGAAAGCTTTGGTTCACCTGTTAAGGAGAGAGAATACAGTACTAGTCCTTCAACCCTACCGAGTAGCAAAACCTCATTCAAGCTGGAAGGGTTTCCAGGAAGCTCCACTTCACTTGATAAGGAGAGTGAAGAAGGAATCCCTGCTGTGTCACCCACAACACTTCCTGGTCTTGAGAAGCATTCTCCTAAATTGGAAGAGCTTGCAGAAAAATCGCCTTCACCTGTTGATGAAAAGGGAGAGTATATCATTCCTGCAGGACCAACAGATCTACCAGAGAAGAAAGAAGAAATCCCTGCTGTGTCACCCACAACACTTCCTGGTCTGGAGAAGGCTTCTCCTAAATTGGAACAGCTTCCAGAAAAATCTCCTTCACCTGTTGATAAGAAGGAAGAGGATATCGCTCCTGCAGCACCAAGTGGTCTACCAGAGAAGGAAGAAGAAATCCCTTCTGCATCACCCACAACTCCGCCTGGTCTTGAAACGGTTTCTCCTAAATGGGAAGAGCTTCCAGAAAAATCGCCTTCACCTGTTGATGAGATTGAAGAGGATTTTGCTCCTGAAGGACCAACAGATCTACCAGAGAAGGAAGAAGAAATCCCTGCTGCATCACCCACAACTCTGCCTGGTCTTGAAACGGTTTCTCTTATATTGGAAGAGCTTCCAGACAAATCGCCCTCACCTGTTGATACGAAGGCAGAGGATATCGTTCTTGCATCACCAACAGATCTACCAACACATGAAACTGCTTCCACCTGGAAAGAAGAGTTTCCAGAAGCCTCCACTCTGCCTGCCGAGAAAGAAGAAGACTCACCACCCTCAATCTTATCCAGACCCCGAATGGACCAACCAGAAAGGTTTCAAAAAATCTCTAACTCACCTGTTGAGGAAAGGGAAGGATATTCTACACTTACAATCCCTGCAACACAACAAGAAAGTAAAAACCAGGATGAGAGTCCACCTACCATGCCCTTAAAGCCCACCCCCCTACCTCAACCTCGCACTAGATGGATGGAGTCTAAGGAGCCTCAGGAGCCAGAGAGTGAGGAAGGTAAATGGAGTCAGATTTTTTTTTTTACACACTCTCATCCGACAAAAAATTGAGTTTATTTCTCACTGTCCCTCGCTGACTCATGCAGAATGGGACTCAGATGAGGTGGAGTCACCTGACAGAGCTTCTTCCACCGATGATCAGTTTCAAGATGACGCTGAGCCTCCGAATTTGATTCGACCAGGTAAAACCAGTGGGGATGAGATGTTCCTGCTTTGTATAATAAGTGTAAAATTTTAAATTTTCTAATCTACTTGTCTCTCTTTCAGATTTTCTTGATCTCTCATCAAAGGTTGAAGATGGAAAAAGTATCAAAAAGAACAATGAACAAGAGGTAAGAATTCTGATTATTGTATTATTAAACTGAATTGTTTCATTTCCTGTATGCAAAAATTATATTATCACAGGAAACTATAATAAATCATGCTTTAGTAAATATTTGATTATTAATCTGATTGTTCAGTCCCACTTTGGTTTGGGTATTTTTCCAGACAAATAAAGTCTGGAAGCATGTGCTGCAGACATTGGGGATCAAAAGTTTGGGCCCAAATAAGTACATGTATAAAAAGCCAAAGAGGAAGGGAAACATCAGCTAGCATCAAATTACAAATGAGACGGTTTTATTATATGTTTAAAAAACATCTGTTTTTATTATTTACGCTTTCAAAGTTGTAGAGCTGTTGCTCCTCTTAGTTGAGAGGAGCCAGATTGGTGGTTCAGGCATCTGGTTAGAATGGCTCCTGAACGCCTCGCTGGTGAGGTGTTTCGAGCACGTCCCACCAGGAAGACACACGGAGGCAGGCCCCGGGCCCGCTGGAAGGACTATGTCTCACAGCTGGCTGGGAAACGCCTCGGGATCCTCCCTCGTGAGCGGAAGGATGCAGCAGGGATGAGAGAAGCCTGGGAGATCCGGCTCCGGATTTGTAGAAGACAACAGAACGGAACTTCAAAATAACAAAAAAGTTTTAAAAAGATGTCTGCATAACTTTTGATAAGCCTGACAAGTGTCATTGATTGTGCTTAGTCATTGTTGGAAAAACCATGTTAATTTGAAAGACTTTAAATGTCCAGACTCACCGTATTAGCACCGTGCTTTCTTCAAAGCAGTCTGATAAACACTGAAAGTAGAAGAAGATGGCAAAACGTTTTCAGTTGGCAATGTCTCCTTTTTAGAGTAGGTTTAAGAAATGATAGTCTTTAGGAACAGTGGGACAATGTATCGCAGCCAGTGAGCAGGAAACGTTTCACAAGTGAAAGAAAAAATTAATTCAACAAAACTTACTTTGAACGTCTGGGACACGCTGATTTCTGGCGGTTGGAGTTTCATTGTCAGACCACCCAGAATCACAGCAAGCATAGTGTTCACCTGCTTCACTTGTTTTTTAACAACACACATAGGGCGTGCCGCTCATTTTGAAGAAAACCTATGACTTTACATGCGCCTTATAGTTGTGAAGATATGGTAATAGAAATAAGGTAGATTTTTTTTTTTACATATCATTGGAACTTCTCACTTGTAGTTTGATTTGTTTTGTTTATTCCATGCTTTTTTGGCTCCTTCATTCACATACATTGACATTTTTACCTGGAGTGCCCAAACTTTTTATTCCCTCTATATGTCATATTTATTTGAACATTTTGTCCAATCCTGCATTTTGTCTGTCTGTCTTTTTTGTCCTGCATTGTCTCATCTAAGGAGAAAGATGATTCATTAAATAGTGAGTTAGATCTTAGTAAAACAGGACAGACCAACAATGACTTTAGTGAACAAGGCAGTCCTGCAGACAAAACTGCTAGCAGTGGCAGCGTCCCATGGGAAAAGCGTTACGAGAAGCTCTGGGTGGAGGTGGAGAAGAAAGAAGTCAAATCCACCTTTAAGACAGTAGCTGGTGAATTAAAAGAGAGATTCGGAGAGTTGTTCAAATCGAGAAATTTGGCAGAAAACGCCACACAAGACGGTACATCTATAGAGGAAGAGTCAAGTGATGAAGAAGAAGAAGTTATTGTTCGCCCCACCGCTAGAGCGAGAAGCACTGTGCTTCTTACCATTCCCGAGCAGAGGGAGTCTGGACTGGAAGACAACACCACAGAGTCATCCGATGATTCCTTATGTGAGGAGAGGGCAGAGGAGTGTGAACAGCCTGATGGGAACATCAGCTGTGATCAAAGAGCAGCAGTTGAGTTTAAACCTCATTTGTCAGAAAAGAAAATCAATGAGAGCATGACGCTTTCATCCAAAGCTGCTGACCAAAACTCCTTTAAGGATGGTACGGAGCAACACGTGGGCCAGGTTTTAAAAGATGAAGCTGGAAGGATCGGTGAAACCTCAGGGCACACGTTTGCTGTGCAGACCAAGTCCCAGCCGGGTGTCACTGATGAAGACGACGGGAGGTTTAAACTTGAGGTACGGGTGCTGAAGAAAAGACCCAACTCAGGTTGCAGGTAGAGGTTGGTGGCCTCTGCTGTAGCGTGTGCTAGAATGCATCTTTCTCTTTTCCCCCAATTCATTCATTATTTTATTTTCTCTCATTTACCTTCACAGCTGTGTGTTGATCGTACTAGACAACTTGTTCTTGTTTAATTTGATGTAAAGGCATTAGTTGTGCATGCCTTTCTGCTATGTCTGTCACTTTAACCTCTTTTAAAGGAACCAAAAGTTATGAATAACTTTTCACCATCTTTGCCAAGCATATTTACAACAGTTTTATAGAGATGCCAAGTTTTTGGCTTCACAGAGAGGGAGATTTTGAGGCGGGGCCAAAAGGGGGAGGGGCTATGATATGGCATTACATCACATTCGCCAATGGACAACACCCACCATAACAGTTGGCGTAAAACAAACTGTTCAAAACATAAAAAAGCAGCAGAAAAATTGTGCGTCTTACGTGTGTTACCCCCTAGCGTTATGTATCAGTACGAAGAGGAATTACCACCAGGAATACACCCATGTACTGCTTGTTTGCGCTGTGTTTTGCAGCTCACGCACATAAGCTGTTACATGACCAAAGTTCCCGGATTTCAGACTTCTTTCTTACGTTCACCACAAACAATCCTGGCAAAGACCATGCAGATTGCTACTATCGGCTTTCAGATGCACGGCTTCAGCAACAGGAGATGCCATGTGCTTAGTCTCCTTAAACCTAAATGAATAAACCTAATCATGTTCATGGAATGGATGAGAGTGATTGTCATGCAGGAGTTTAATTAGCCTTGGCGGAAGAGCGTGAGATAAGTTCTAATTGCAGGTTGGCATGTCTGGTATTATGTTACTGAGTCAGTTCATCCAAATCTTCATAACAATATTATTATCCCAAAGCCTTTAAGTTCTGTCAATTTAAGAACTCCTTACCCCTTCCCATTTTATGATGTCATCCTTGACAACCTGAGCATTTAGAGCAAAGTGACTTGGGCACTTTCTGGAGGCGTTGTCGGTGCAAAGTAGTATCAGTGTGTTTCATCGTCTACCTTTTGAAGAAGACAGCAAACCGGATTTAAGGTCAAACATGCTGACGTCAATTAGAAAACTACTTTTAACATGATTATGAGGCACAAATAGCTTTGATTAAAAAGTGAAGTGCCCTGAAAAATTGATTTTAAATCAAATGGGTCCCTTAAAGCAGGTCAAGTGAAGCTTTGAAAAACATTGAAAGCACTGGCTTAAACTATCAGAAATAGAAACATGTCTTTTGTAGTATCTTGTTTTTTGCAGAGCATGAACTATGCATGTCATTGTTGATGTTTTCTTGTGTGTTACTTGTTGTGTAAATAGCATCCCATTTCAAAGAGCGGATTATGGGATGGCAACTGATCTTTTTTGTGTTTCTTTTATCCGTGCATGCTCAAACTGTAGGCTAGTTAAAAATGACTGGGTGAAGATATGTAGTTTTTGGCCAGCCTTTTGAGAGGTCCTATGGTTTATATTATTATTTACACCTGGGATCTTAATTCAAATCAATTTCCAATTCTAAAAGTTGAAAATTGCAACTTTGGATTAAAAAAAAAGTTAGAGCAATAATAATCAAATAGGTAGATTCTCAACTGTGGAGTCGAACAACATGACACCACCTACTCTACACTTTTGAGACCTTGATTTTTGATCGCATTATCGCATTTAAGTATCTAGGATCAACAGTCTAGGATATCTAGGATCAACAGTCCAGAGCAATGGAGAGTGTGGAAAAGAGGTGAAGAAGCGTGTTCAGGCAGACTGGAACGGGTGGAGGAAAGTATCAGGTGTAATGTGCGACAGAAGAGTTTCAGCTAGAATGAAAGGGAAAGTGTACAAAACCGTGGTGAGACCAGCCATGCTGATTGGTCTAGAAACAGTAGCACTGAAGAAAAGACAGGAAGCAGAGATGGAGGTAGCAGAGATGAAGATGCTGAGGATCTCTCTGGGAGTGACCAGGATGGACAGGATTAGAAATGAGTACATCAGGGGAACAGCTCATGTTAGAGGTTTTGGGGATAAAGTTCGAGAAGCAAGACTGAGATGGTTTGGGCACGTACAAAAGAGAGAGAGTACATAGGAAGAAGGATGCTCGATTTGGAACCACCAGGAAAGAGGACTAGAGGAAGGCCAAAGAGGAGGTTCATGGACGCAGTCAAGGAAGACATGAAAATAGTTGGTGTGACCAAAGAGGATACAGAAGATAGGATTAGATGGAAGAAACTGACTTGCTGTGGCGACCCCTAAAGGGGAAAGCCGAAAGAAGAAGAAGAATTTTTGATCGCATGAACCTAAAAACACAAGTTCAGCTATAGCTGGTATTAAATAACTGTGGGCAGTTTTATAAAAATTCTTTCAGTGATTTGAAGATACTGAGTTCACAAAAGTGGTACAGAAACATAGATAGATGGACTGCTTCCAGCCTTCACTGCAGTTTGTAGGCGGAGGTATAAGAATTAAGAGTAAGTGTAGTGCTTTTACACCTGACGGTGAAGGTTTATATCATTAAAGGCAATTAGAACCCAGAGATTCAAACTTGGAACCACTGAACCTCACTACTATAACATTAACCTAAACTGAACGGAATGATTGAATCAAATTGCCGAAGAAAAGAAACTGCTCCCAAACAGTTCATTTCTCTGTTTAACTATTAAGAATTAAGCAGTTAGTGTTGTATTGCACGGATTATTGCATACTTTCAGCCAGCTGAATTAACTTTACGAATGCGAGTTCCGAGGTGTTAGGTCTCAAGTGGGAGGAGTGACCTTGAATTATGCATGATAGCGTGCACAACTCCCTGCTTCAGGATGCATCTTAAAAGGCTGGCCCTGCTTGTCTCGTGCAGGAGAACACCCTCATTTGTGTTATTAAATACTTTGTTAACTTCTCTTCTTTCAGATTAGTAAAGAAACTACAATGAGAGTTAAAAAACCAAGTCCTTCCCAGGATAGCGGAGGAACGGTGTCGGAAGGAGGCGGACTTGAGAAACCTGAAACTCTTCCTTCAAGCCCAGGTGAAGGAATTCATCAGAAACAACAACCTGTTGCTGAGAAGAGGTACACATCTTTATTTTTAAACGTAGTTTGTTATCACTTATCAAATCTTTTCTTCTTGATTCATCGTATCCTCTCGTCTTCAAACATTTCTGGACAGTGGGGCTGCTCAAAATATTTAATTTCAGTTTTCATCTTCTGAACCACTTATTCCTAACGTGGTTGACCTGTGTTTCAACTCTCGTCCCACTCGGGACTCAAACTCTGACCTTCTTCCAGTCAGCTTCCTTTCTTTTCGTTCCTTCTTCTACATTCCTCTCTATTCCTGTTGAAATCTCCAAGTCATAGACGACACAGTTCATTGACAATCAAGTTTATTGCTCTCCATAGCGCACACAAGGTACCAGTGAAAATGCAACTTCCAGTCCAGCAAAGCCACAGTAGCAAAGAGGAGACGCAGGCTGTAAACAGGAGGTCTCAGCTAGAGCGGGTCCAAAAGGCCCAGCGCAGCAGTGCTACTCAAACCAAGGCTAACGGAGAGCTCTCTGTGTTTGATGATACTTCTTTAAGTGACGTTTCGGACGATGAAGGAAGGTATATATGCAGTATGCTGCTGTAATCTACCAGCTTCCTTCTCTATCACTAACACCTGAGGTCTGAATGCACAGTGTTTTGTAAAGCAGTGCAGATAAGTTAGAAAGAGAAAAGGTCGGCCAATGGGAGGTGAGTTTAATAAGCATGTGATTTACTAGATTCAACCAAACTTGTTCCTTAAAGCTCTCATTTAATTTTTGCTCAGTGTGTCAAAAGTCTCATGACCATGTCTCTGCATTTTAGATACTTAAAAGTCCTGGGAGTTTTTTTGATTTGACGAAACACTTTGTGTTCAGACGAATTTCACACAAATTGGGCTAATTAAATGAAAACTTGTATACTGCATTATACCGTTACTCTTCCAATACTAACAGTTTTCTAGCTTTACATTCTTTTCCAGTGTTTTAAACGAGCCTTTTTTCCTCCTTGTGTTTGTTGTATTTAGGTCAGGAACTGATGGAGAGCAGAAAGTTGTGGTACGTATGAATTTTACTATTAACAGACTAAAAGGTGGAAGTTTGCTCTTGAAAGAAGAGGAATGAAGATTAGTCAGAGTAAAACAGAGTGAATTTGTGTGAATGAGAGGGATCCAAATGGAAAAGTGAGGTTACAGGGAGAAGAGATTAAGAAGGTGGAAGATTTTAAGTACTTAGGATCAACAGTTCAGAGCAATGGAGAGTGTGGAAAAGAGGGGAAGAAGCGTGTTCAGGCAGGATGGAAGGGGTGAAGAAAAGTACCAGGTGTGATGTGTGATTGAAGAGTTTCATCTAAAATGAAAGGGAAAGTGTACAAAACCGTGGAGAGACCGACCCTCGAGGACCGAATTTGGACACCTGTTGGTTCAAGGGAAGAAATTGACTTGCTATGGCGACCCCTGAAGGGAAATGCCGAAAGAAAAAGAAGAAGACTAACTAAAAGTTAACAGCATTTGAATATTTTTAATGCTAATGATATCTTTTTTTCTTAAATGCAGAGCCCTACTGAAGAGGACATGGGAGAAGATTTGGATGAGCTGACTCAGTCCTCTGACACGGCCACAGATGATATCGACTCACCTACGCCTGGATATCGGCATGGACTTGGATTCAATCCGAAGCTGGACTGGAGTGCTTTTGGTTCGATTCATTTTACTTTCCTTTTTTTTGTAATTATTTCAGTGTTCTTGCTGCTATTATTAAAATTTTTGTCTTTTTTTTTTTTTTTTAGTCACAGACTCCACCAGTATCGCAAAGCTGCAGAACATTTTCCACGACTACGAGCGCACCATCCACAAGGTGAGAAGTCGCCATGGTTACCTGTCTGAGAAAGCAAACCAGCTGGAAATGGAAAGAGCAGAGCTAAAGAGCGTCCTGGAGGACGTCAGAGAAGGCAAATCTGTGCTGGAGCGCAACCAGCTGGAACTACAGACCGACATCACAAACCTCAAGTAAGATGTTTAAGTGTTGCATGATTCCTAATACTGTTGCGTTTATTTGTTTAGTGTGTGATTAGAGTTGTGCACAACTGGTGTGCAAGATTGCATGTGTTGTGAAGTTGCATAATATGGTGCACAAACACAGTCGAGTCAAAACTCGACCTGGAAACATCAAAAAAGAGCAGCAAAAAACTCATTTTTTTGTTAATTATTTCACATCTAAGTATTAAAACTGAAAATGTGTGAAAGTTGCATTCAAAAAAATGGATGTAAAAATAAACTCAGCTTTTTCCTCAGAGATAAAAAGTTGTTTACAAAAGCAGTGTTTTCAGAATTTTTTTTTCTCATTAACATGTGCATTAAGTACTGAATTCGGCTTGAATCCTTAAACAAACTAGATTTTTCTTATTAGTCTTTTCAGCTCTCTTATGATTGTGTTCTGTTTTATTTTGTACCAGTTTTTACTGGTACAAAATAATCCTGAACATGCTCCTGTTGATCCCGATGATACAAGAACTTGCTTCTGTGTTTTTACTCATTCAGCATTTTATTTGTCATATACAAAGTCATGAAGCCCGCATGTGAAAAGTAAAAAAAAATTAAGTGCATCCTCATGGTTATGATGTTTTTCTTTATCATGTCAGATTTCAGCTGAAACAGGAGCAGGAGAATCGTCGTAATGCCATCATGATGTACAACACCAGCAGAGATAAGCTGAGGAGGACAGAGGAACAGCATCAGCTGGAGGTTCAGGAGAAGCAGAAAGTAGAGCTGACACTACGAAGCCTGGAGCTGGAGATGAGAACCCTCATCAACAACATGAAGCAGGTGATCTTTCATTCCTTCTCTGCTTAGGATGAAGAGCTCTTCTACTATACTCTTCTTCATAACATATTCAATAAGTTGATATATTTTTAAATGCATAACAACCATGGGTGGCTGTGCTCCTCCTTCTCAGTTAGAGAGAGAAGCTCTGCCAGGTTGCATCTCTGGGTCGAGAGATGCCAGATGGGGTTCTTAAGTTTGGACCAAACTATTAAACGTATTATGGGTGTCTACTATATTTTATGTTCCCAAAAGAGATCTTTGCTATTTCATTGTGGAACACAGAAAATAACATCCTCTACAATCCTTTTGTAACTTTGTAAGTGGTCTGAGTTGCTCATTAACCAGCCGCTAAACTCATTTATCTTTGTTCCGTTCCGTCGTCTTCCGCTTATCCGGGGCCGGGTCGCGGGGGCAACAGCCACAGATGGGAAGCCCAGGCTTCTCTCACCCCGGCTGCATCCTCCAGCTCACCCGGAAGGATCCCCAGCCAGCTGTGAGACATAGTCTCTCCAGTGGGTCCGGGGTCTGCCTCTTGGTCTCCTCCTGGCGGGACGTGCCCGAAACACCTCACCAGCGAGGCGTTCGGAGGCATCCTGATCAGATGCCCAAACCACCCCATCTGGCTTCTCTCGTTTCTCTTATTAATCTTTGCAATAATTTAATTTAGTTTGGATTCTTTTTATTGTGAGATTTAAATCCTCTTTGCTTCCTATTTACATTTTTTCTTTTGAATGGTTCTCACCACACACACAGCACCCACAAACATACACATGCAACGACATACACAACTAACAACCAATATATAGAGAAGCCACCAAATAAAATGTCATTGCATACTTGTGATGACAATTAAGCTTATTAATTCTTATTCTTTGTTTTTTACTTTTGTAGCTGTTGTGCTCTCTTTGCATAAATGTTATGTTATTGTTTTTAATGCTGAACATCCCAGCTGGAAGAGGACCACAGTGAGACACAGAGGCTGCTGGCTCAGGAACGTAGTGCTCGGGCGCTGCAGGAGAATTTTCTCAGCGGCCAGCTTCGTAAGCAGCAGGAGATGGAGCAGGAAAACCAGAGAAACATGAGCAGAAGCACTGAGGTAACCTTTACTCCCTCAATAGAAAGCCTGTTGCATGCCTGCCAAGAGCAGACTGTCCTTCCGGCTTTTCCATTCCACACCAAACCAGTTTCCTCCATCTAATCCTCTCTCCTGCATTGTCTTTTTTCAGACCACCTGCCTTCATGTCCTCCTCTACACCCATAAAGCTCCTCTTAGGTCTTCTACCAACGTTTACAGATAAACTTGCTCCTCTAGTTAACATTACAGTTCTCTTACATGTTCTAAGCTACTCTATTTCACTTCTCTGCCAATTTATATTTTAACGAGCGTCAACCAGATGTACAGACACAATCTAGCTCAAAGTATAAACTGCGTCGGTTGTACTCATTTTTTTATTATTATTAGAATAAAACTATGCTGCTGCCCACAAATGCTACTTTCAGCCCTCAGTTTGGCTTTGATTACTCTTCCCTATAATTTTATTGTGTGACTTATCAGTTTCGTTCCTCTACCCTGCTGCATATTCCTCTCATCTCTGCAGGTCATCGTGGGTATTTGCCACATCTACAGAAATAACTAAAAGGATAACATGCTAATTCAATATGATCTTCTCTTGGTATGTTCTGGTCTCTACAGGCTTTGTCTCAGCTCACAGAAGCGAGTGATCGTGAAAAGGAGCTGGTCCAGCAAGTTTCCAGCCTGCAGGAGCAGTTGATCGTCCTCAGAGCCGACCTGGAGCGGTTGCAAGCAAACAGCAGTCTGAAAGAGAGCCACCTCCTAGAGCAGAACGAGGCCCTCAAAGAACAACTGGAAGACACCCGACGAGATCTGAAACTGAGCGATGAAGCTCTGACCCAAACGGTCTACTCCTGCAACACCCAGCTGACCACCATGAAGAACGAGCTGGCAGTGTTGACCACCAGACTAGAGAATGAGCGGCATGCTCGGGAAGCGGTGGAAGTGGAGGTGGAGTCAGTTCGCACTCAGCTGGCTGGAGCGCTGAAGGAAGCCGACCTGCGGCTGGCATCGCAGACTGAAACAGAGAAAGTTCTTCTCCGTGAGCGAGAGGATCACCAGCGCCTCAAAGACAGATTCACAAGTTTGTATTCTTTTTTAATTTTCCTCCAACAGTCTAAGAGCTTCTAACCTTCTCTTTTATTTTCCAAGATGAAACAGCCAATCAGCGTGACTCGGCCAGCAGTTTCTCTCAGAATCTGGCCAAAGCAGAAGCTCATGCAAACAGCATGGAGAACGAGCTGCACCGGGTCACTATGCAGCTTACTGAAAAGACTCTGCTTCTGGAAGCTGTGCAGCGGGAAAAGGAACAGGCCACCGCACGCGTAAAGGAGCTGGAATCCACCCTGCATGCCGAGAGGGAGGTGGTCAGCCGCGCAGGAGCTCGCCACGAAGCAACACAAGAAAGACTCGCCCAGGTGCAGAGTGAGTCCATGTTACTAAGGCAACAGCTAGAAGAGGCACAGAATAAAGGTGTGGTGAAGGAGCAGGCTGTAACGGACGCCCAGGAGCGTTTCAGCGACATGCTGGACAAACTGCGCTCAGACTGCGAAGAGAGGGTCCAGCTAGTGGATGATAGAAATAAAGAACTCGCCAGCGTGGCGGCTGATCTCCGTGATCAGATCTACAAGTTGGAGGAGGAGAAGAATCAAAGGGAGGTGAGATTAAGATTCTGCGGGGTAATCAGATTACCTAACACCTCTCACTAGAACTGTTTTAGCTTTTATTCCCTGGGTCATCTGAGGAGATGTTCCTTCTTTCAGAATAATCTGAGGCAGCTGCAGCAGGAGCTCGCTGACTCGCTCAAGAAGCTGTCAATGAGCGAAGCTACTCTGGAAGTCAACACACGCTACCGCAATGACCTGGAAGAAGAAAAAGCACGACTTCTCAAAGATATGGAAAGGCTACGAGGAAAGGTAACGCTGTGATGAAAGAACATGTTCTAGTGGAATAATCTCACTCATTATAGCTGCACGATTTATCAAGGTCAAATCCAAGTGGTAATATCCACGATTGCTATTAGCTAATCGCAAAAAGACACAATTTTATCCAGTTATATTTCATTGTTCCATGTTTACCCGTTAACAACAGATTAAGAAAAATTATTAACTATTGTGCATTGTATCAATATTGCAACATCAAATAGAAAAATTCCAATTACCGTAATTTCACAACCATAACGCGCACCTAACAGTCTCAAATTGTCTTCAAAATGAGCAGCGCGCCCTATCGTGCAGTGCACCCTATCTGATTTGTGATTTACGGACGTATTAGAGAACCACGAGGTGGACACAGTTGAGAACATGAGAACGTTAAAGGGGGAAGTGTGGGCGTGGATAGTGTAGAAAAGAACAGGTGTGTACTTTATGCAGAACATCGCTGTTTTAACAACACTGAAAAGGGAAAAGAGACACGCTTATGAAGCTCAGTTTAAACTGATGGCGATCAGCTACGCGGAGGAACATGGGAATCAAGCCGCCGGAAGAAAATTTAAAAAGAACGAGTCGATAGTTTGTAAGTGGAGAGGGCTAGAAAACGAACTGCGACAGGTGAAGAAGACGCAGCTGAGTTTCCGCGGAAATAAGGTGAGGTGGCCAGAGTTGGAGGAAAGACTCCAGCAGCGATGGATGACCAGAGGAGACCACAGCTTCACGGAGGGTGGAAGGCAGCGCTGGGCAAATTTCGCCACCGTTTGCCAGTGGATTGTAGATGCTTGGGCTAACGTGTCTGCTGGCACTGTTGTTCGAGCTTTCGCAAAAGCAGGCATTATTTCCGAGGAGCTGCACGGTACAGAAAGTGACTCTGACAGCGAGGAAAGTGAACCTGCTATGTTGGATTTAGCACAGCTGTTAGATTCCGAAACAGAGGATGAGGAATTGGATGGATTTAATTAATGACTTTATAATGACTGTAAGTAATATTTAAATAAAGACAACCAAACTCAGTTTTACTCCTGATCTATTTTTAAATACGCACGTGTGCATACGTACACACGCGTGTGTGCATGTGTGTGAGTTGTTGTAAGGTCGACGTAGGTAGTAGAGGATATGTATATAAAACCCGTGCCCTATTATCAGGTGCGCCCTATTTGTGTGTTAAATACAGAGCGCGCAAAATTTGGACTGCGCCTTTTAATACGGTGCGCTCTATGGTCATGAAAATACGGCAGATTTTTTGTTTATACTGTGCATCTCTGCTCATTTTAAAGCAGAAGAGGTTGGTTTGCAGACATTAGTCACTGATATCAGGACATAAATGGTCATTGTGCGATACATAAAGACTTTCTGTCTGTGCCCTGCAGCTTGATGAGAGCGAGGATCAGTACGTTCAGGCGGAGAAACGGATAAACAGTCTGAAGAGCAGTCTGGATGAAAAAGAGAAGGAACTCGCCTCTTCTGCTCAGAAACTCCAGAAGGTGCTGTCCTCCTCCACATCTATTGAAACCACCATCAAACAGCTGGAGGAAACTGTGCAAACGTACGTCTACGCCCCCACACAAATTACGTTTGATCTGATAACAATGTTTATACATATTTATTGTCTTTGAAGCAGCTTTTTAATATAGTGAATTGTTATCTGGTAAAGAAACGTTGGCAAGCCTGTGAGACATAGGCTTTCCAACAGGTTCTGGGTCTGCTCCTTATAGGATGCAATTAGAACTTTCACCGGTGAGGTGTCTGAGAGGCGTCCCAACCAGATGCCCCAACTATCACACCTGGCTTCTTTCTACACGGAGATGACGCGCAGATGACATTGTGATCTGTAGTGAGAGGAGGGAAGAGGTGGAGGAAAAGCTGGAGAGGTGGAGGTTTGCACTAGAAAGAAGAGGAATGAAGATTAGTCAGAGTAAAACAGAATACATGTATGTGAATGAGAGGGATCCAAATGGAAAAGTGAGGTCACAGGGAGAAGAGATAAAGAAGGTGGAAGATTTTAAGTACTTAGAATCAACCGACCAGAACAATGGAGAGTGTGGAAAAGAGGTGAAGAAGTGTGTGCAGGCAGGCTGGAACGAATGGAGACAAGTATCAGGTGGGATGTGTGATAGAAGAGTTTCAGGTAAAATGAAAGGGAAAGTGTACAAAACCGAGGTGAGAGCAGCCATGCTGTTTGGTTTAGAGACAGTAGCACTGAGAAAAAGACAGGAAACAGAGATGGAGGTAGCAGAGATGAAGATGCTGAGGATCTCTCTGGGAGTGACCAGGATGAACAGAATCAGAGAAACAGCACATGTTAGAAGTTTTGGAGATAAAGTCAGAGAGGCCATACTGAGATGGTTTGGACATGTGCAGAGGAGAGAGAGAGTACATCGGAAGAAGGATGCTGGGTTTGGAACCACCAGGAAAGAGGCCTAAAGGAAGACCAAACAGGAGGTTCATGGATATAGTGAAGGAAGACACGAAGACAGTTGGTGTGACCGAAGAAGATGCAGCAGATAAGGCTAGATGGAAGAAACCGACTTGCTGTGGCGACCCCTGAAGGGAAATGCCGAAAGAAGAGTAAAAAGACTTGTTTAAATTGATTTCCTATGATATATTTCTAGGTTGGAGATAGAAAACGCCCGCCTGGAAGCTGCTTTGAAGCAACAATCCAACAAAGTTGAAGCTTACCAGAAAGGCGCTCAGGAAGCAGACATGGTGAGTACAAACATCTCTGCACCAAACCAGACTTTTTACAACTCGTAGGTAACTTTAAAACACCGACTGTGTTCACAAGTTTGACTTTTTTTAAGGTTTACACGTTTTTTTTCCAGCTGACAAACTGCTCGCCTGAAGGAGGGGTTAGTACTGTGGCTGTAGGCTTAGTTTCTCTGCGTGGATTTTATTTTCTGATTTACTTCTGCAATTGCAAAATAAATCGAAAAAAGTATCTCTTTTAGGAACTGATTATGTTTGGGCTTTAGGGTCTTTAAGAAGAATCCTTCGAAAGGAGGACAAATCTTTTGTTTTGGTGACAGAAAAAGCTTTTCTTTCTCCTCTCTCGTGTCTTTCTTTCCTTTTTTTTTTTTGTTTGAAGCTGCACGTCTTTTCTGTTCGCTGATCTACCAAAAACACCTTGTGCATCTTTTATCAAACTTTTCTTCTTTCTGTAGGTCCGCGGTCGTTTGGAGAACCTGGTAACAAATCTCCAAAGCAGTAAGATGACTTTGGAAGACCAACTGAGTAGAGAGGTTGGTGGTCTGTGCTGTTTTCCCAACCAGTTGTTTCTCTCTCCAATCTTCTTTGTTTTTTTTTAAACTGTAAACCTTAACGACAAGTTCACTTCTCATGAGCATAATTTAATCCAGTTCAAAATCTTTCATACGTAAACTGTACTTGTCTGGCAAAAAACTTTCCAAAAGGTTTCCAGATTTGGAGCTTTCATGTTCTTTTCTCACTGTCCCCTCATATTGTGGCGATTGCACCAAAATCATTTCTTATTGGACGAAGACATTTTTTTTTATTTTAATTTTTACTCACTTTATTTATCCCTCACCGGGGAAATTTGTTTGCTGCACTCTTACACCGCAGCAGGCTGCCACGACAGCGCCAATGGTGGGAGAAACAGGGGGTTAGGTGTCTTCAAGGACCCTAGACGTGCATTCATTGGGATCAAACCCGCGAACTTCCGGTTATAAATCATTACTAATCATACGTATAATCATTTGGGTTGATGATCTGATTATTGCTACCAGTGATGAGAAAATCCTGAAATGTTGACTTCCGGTCCGCGGGCAAACGCTCTAACCACTGAGCCACTGACTTCCCCATACGTGAGGTGTTTTAAACCATGGCTTCTTTTTGGAACTTTTGGGAGGGATTTTTAGAGTGCTGATCAATATAGTACTGTATGTTCAACACTAAAACCGCCCCGTTCTAAATCTACCTGCAAGCGCCCTGACCGTCAATGTGACATTATTCATGTTTTGCGCTGCTTTATTTCATAAATAAACTTTTACACCACTCAATTTGGAAGAGCCAGATGGAGTGGTTCGGGCATCTGGTCAGGATGCCCCCCGAGGGCCTCGCGGGCGAGGTGTTTTGGGCACGTCCCACCGGGAGGAGACCAAGGGGCAGACCCCGGACCCGCTGGAGAGACTATGTCTCACAGCTGGCCGGGGAACGACTTGGGATCCTTCCAGGTGAGCTAGAGGATGCAGCCGGGGAGAGAGAGGCCTGGGCTGCCCGCTTGAGACTGTTGCCCCCGCGACGCGACCCCGGAACAAGCGGAAGATGACAGTACGGAACCACTCAATTTTTAAAGTAATAACAATGATAAAATGCTAAATATTTTTAAAACGTAGAATAAAAATGCAAACACCAAAGTAAAATGATCTAATTTGTCAATAACCCACTTTATTTCCGCATTTTGCGCTTCTGCTTCAAAAATGCCCTCGTTATAAATTGTCTATAGGCTATATTCAAATATGTTTACCTGAACTTTCAAGACTTCTCTAGAAAACATGGCAGACTTCATTCAGACAATAATTTACTTACTCTCATCATGGTATCTCTTCAATATTATCTTACTCAACCTTTCTAAAATGTTTCTGTAATGGCGTCGGTGTCCTCCTTGTCTCTTTCCACAAATATAAACACACACACTTACGTATGTGTGGCCATAGCAATGTATCTGTTGACATAGCAACATAGCAACAACTTCCGGTTTGAAATAAACAAATAAAAATTAAACCAATTAGAGGACTCTATTGTCATTGGACCACAAGAAAATGACAAAATTATATTGGTTGTACAACCCACTCGAGACAAGAGACAATTCAAATATTAGTTGCAGAGCCATGAGACTGACGACATGCAGCCATATTCAGGCGCTTCCTTGTCACCGGGATAGATTCACACATGAGGCAAGGACGTTTGTATGTTGTTTTTTAAAAAAATAAAAGTTAAGCACCCTAACCACCAGAGGGCAGTGAAGGAAAAAACAACACCTGGGGCAAGACATATATCCATGTTAAAAAGTTGTTGTCAAAACATGTTTTTGTGGAACGCAGGGAACTTGGGTAGTGTGAGATGGTGGGGGTAGAGTGTGTTACATGTTGGCTTCTTTTAAAATACGTTTTATTATTGCTTTTAAAGAAGTTTTCTTGTTTTCTCTGCAGGTGCAGAAACAAAGCATGCTGTCCCACACGGCTCAGGACTCTCAGGCGATGTGGGAAGAAGAGTTGAAAAGTCGCTCTAAGCTGGGCCTGCGCCTCGCTGAGCTCGAGAAAGAAAAAGGAGAGCTGAGCACACAGGTGATCAGTTTTTCTCTGAAACTTTGTAATTCATCCATCAGGAGATTTGCTTCTTGTGTTTATGTGTTTGCTGGTCTCTCAGATGGAAATAGAGAAGAAGAAAGCGAAAAAAATGGCCGAGCAGAAGAAAGCCATCGACTCTCGTCTCGATATGGAGATGCAGAGAAACGCAGAGCTACAAAAAGAAATGTACAGGTGACTCCTAATTTCTTCCCTGTGACCTGTGGCCGTGACTCCTGCTAGTTAGAAACTCCTGAGATTATTAGAGGACGAATTTCCTGGATTTTGTGGTAAACCAGTGTGTGTTTCCAAACATGTTTAACTGTTTGGGGCTAAACTTACTGTTAACACATTTATTTGTATGTCGTGTTCACTCACTTTGTGTCAGTTTGGTAGATTTAGTTTAGGTAAAGGACTTTTTGTTCCATTAGAGGTTTGTCTAAAGATAAAAGATTCTATAGTGTCTCATATCAAAAGCTGAAAAAACCGATCAGTGTAAAACACGTGTTGATGGTTTTTAATTAGTAGCTCATTTGGCAAAACTTTTTCTCCCGTTCCACCAGTTTTATTTTGACTTCTTTAAGTATAAAAAATAGAACTGGTAAATTGAGAGCTTTGCATTTTGGCTCAGTTCTTTCTTTAATACTATAGAACAGTTATTATTATCGAACGGCTAAACACCACGCTAAACTCCTTTCAAAACAAACTGACAAATCGTGTTGTAACTTGTTCGTTTAATAACGATTCTTTCATTACGAACAGGAGTAAAAACTGTAAGAAAAATACAGAACATATACAGCTTCAATAAACAGGAATAAACGGGTGCCACATCAACACAAGAAAACAATAACCTGTGGTGTTTACTTTAGCTTAGTCGCGTTAGCCGTTTACTTTAGCTGAGCCGTTTTAGCATGTGGCTATATTCCTCCAATCTAACAAAGATATAACACACCTTTCGAACAATACACATTGGTAAAACATTTATTAAACACTCAGAAACAACTTACGAGGTTGATTCCTCGATTCTAACTAAAAATGAATAGATTAAGCTGCAGATTCTGTGGCTGCCTTGTTGCTTCATCTGTCCGCCGTATACAAAATACAAGAAGTGACATAACCGAAACCAACTCTGTCAACAAAACAAAATAAAAGTACATAAATTATTTCTAAACAAATACCACGATCCAGCGTCCTGATACTTGTGGACGCTTACCGGTCCATCTTTAAGCCTCCCGCTTCCTCTTTCTCTCACTCAAGAAGTTAGTTGGAAATGCAAACAAAAAAAGATGAAATAATGCTAATTAGCAAAAATCTCAAAGAAATATCTTCAAATGATTAGTTTGTTTTTTTATTTTTGATCACTTTAGATAAATGAATAAACATTTGAAGTCAATTAGTTTTGTTTTAACCCTTTGAAGAAAATTTATTTGAGGTAAATTACATTTAAAAAATTATTGTCACTCAGTTTTTTGTTTACAATTTTGTCATAATTTTACTCATATTAAATGTATTTTTATTTAATATGAGTGGTTTTAGATGATATGGATTTAAAACTTTTTCTGGGCTGCAAATACTACTAAACTTACATGTTTGTTTTTGTCTTTTTAGCTGAAAACCCGTTTAAACTAAAGCGGATTCAAACTTTTGTGTGTGAAACGTTTCTTTTTTTTTGCTGTGTTTTTTTTTTTTGCAGGATGCGCACTTTGTTAAAAACTGCAAAGAAGAAACTTCGCGATCAAGATGTTGGAGGAGCAGAGTTTGCTTCTCCAGGGAACAGTATGCGAGTCGAGCAGAGCCGATTCCTGCAGACCGATGCTGGTTTGGAGCGAATCAGGAGCAGAGTGAGTAAACATGTTTCTGATCTACGTACGAAGAGGTTATAAGGACATACATACAAAATAAACTTTTTGGAGGTCACCATGTTTAAACGTCATTACCACAGACACAAGAAGTACTTTGCTTCAGGTCTGAACTTCAAAGAAAGAGCAATATTTCATAATCATGGGAGTAACATCAGACAATCTTAAATATGCTCTGAAAAGCAGCGACTCATTTCAGGACCACAGAAATGAAGGATATAGGAGCTTATATTAAATAGACTCAGACAGGCCTCTACGTTTACAGGCCTCTTCCTCGTGGCTGAGAAGAAGCTGTTTACACCACTCGGAACACCAGTCTATCACTCACCGCACATCCACACACACGCTTCACATGCAACGACATGCAAAGTTAATTAAGAAGCTTCATAACAAAATGATATTGCTTCTTAAATGCAATGACAATAAAACTTCTTGAATTTGTAGTTGATCAAAAATGAGATGAAAATAGATTGTTTCCATGGATGTGTTCATAAATTATCACTAATAAGCGAGCGCGTCAGAAGCTACGTACGTTTAGCTGGTGATTAGTTAGCAGAGTATTTTCTGGTAAACATGGTTTGATTTTTATTGTGATTTTTAACGTCAGTCACGTTCTTAACTATCCATTCCTTATGGGGTTGCCTGCAGTGCCAGAGCCCATCCTGGCTGATTCAAGGCAAGGAGCAGGGTACACCCCGAACAGGTCGCCAGTCTGTTGCAGGGCCAGACACATACAACCACCCACACACTCATTCCTAAGGGCAATTTGGTACATTTTTTGGTAGCATTTTATTTCAAAAACTGCTGAATTATTCTGAAAACCAATTACAAAACCCGGACATTATCATTAGAATATAAAAAGCTCTGAAAGCTTGATTTTGAATATTTGTATTTTATAATGAATGAGCATCGTACATGTGCAAAGCATCCAGAAAGTCTTCACATTGCCTCAACTTTTTCACGTTTGATTATGTCAGTCTTTTTTTCAAAATGTATTAAATCCATTTTTTCTGAAAAATTCTTTTAAAAAAATTAACTCCTTACGACATTGTTATGAAGGGTTTTTTTTTTTAAATAGTTGCACAATTCAAAGCTGTATGAATCCTTTCCAGAATGACTTTATGTCTGTGTTTGGGCAGGTGGAGGAGCTTCAGGCGCAGCTGGAGAAGGAAAGCTCTCGGCGCAGCCAGTTGGAGAAACTAAACGGAGAGCTTAAAGATCAGGTGTTCTCTCTGAAGAGTTTGAATACCAGCAACGAGCAGCTGGAGAGGAACAAGCGGCAGCTGGAGGAGGAAGTGCTGACCCTGAGACAAAAGGTGAAGTCTACTCAGGTGGAGCCGAGCCAGGTGGAGCAGTTCCGCCGCGAAGCAGACGAACGAGCCCGCCAGGAGATCCAGCAGAAACTGGAGCAGGTTAACCTGTTCTTGCAGGTGAGAGAAACTGTAGAAGGAGAAGATAACGCAGACGTTTGAGCATCTTGTTTGTCCGCAGTCTCAAGCGGCTTCTCAAGAAGCTTTGGATCAGATTAAAGCTGCTAACGAGTCCAGCCTGCGCACCCAGCTGGAGCAAAAGATCCGTGAGCTGGAGGTCGAGCTGAGCCGGGCACGCTCTTCGCAGCACGACAGCCTGAGCCAGAGAGACGCTGCCAACACTGAGCTGGAGCGTTACCGGCAGCTCTACAATGAGGAGCTACGCACCAAGAAGTCACTAGTTGCTAAGCTGGACAGGTTAGCCGCTCCGCTTAACATCTGGAAAGCTCTAGCTGACCAGCTGTGTCCTTTCGGCAGGGCTAACAGTCGACTCTCTGAGGCCAACTCCAAGTTGCTGAGCGAGCGCAGCAGGTCGATGATGACTGCCAACATGTCAAACGGGAGCCTGACGGGACCTCCTTTGGACCTGGCATCTCTGGGTTCATCAGCAAACTACATGGCCACGCAGGGGCCCATCAACACGCTGCCCTTCCTCAGCCCCGCCTCCAATGTCCATAATATCAGGGTGGAGGGCTACCTGGCCAAGGTTTGTTCTTGACGTTTCTCTCTCCATCAGTAATGTTTCCATTCATCATTAAATTCTTCAAACTGATTCTTTTTCTTCCGACTGCTTTGTGTCTCTAACATGTGACGTCTCTGCTAACTTCTCTTCTATCTCTCACTCTTTTAGCTTCTAGCTCAAAAGTCTGTCTCTCACCTGTCCTCTCTGCAGCCAGACTCATAAGCAGGTGTGTAGGTGTGTTTAGTGTGTGACTGGCTGCTGTTTGCTGAGTTACACCTCATGTGTCCGAAACATCCTCTGAGGGCTCGCATGCTGCTTGTAGAGAGGACGGAACCTGAAGGGTCAAAAGTACAGAACAAGAGTTGGCAACCCGCGGCTATTTTGGCTTTACTGCAGGGGTGCCCAACCTTAGTTGTCCCAAGAGCTCCCTTTAAAGTATCAAATCTGCTGATATCTACCAGTCTAGTGTTAACATTGCAATCCCCATAGATCGTTCAAGCCTGCAGTAAAACTATCCTCACAACATGTTTAGTTGTTCCACAATCATTAGACGTCACTCTCTCTCAAAAACACACACAGACAAGTTCCTCTTTCTCTCTCAAACACCCTAAGACACATCCACAGAGACAAGTTCCTCTCGCTCGCTCTTTTTCTCTCTTAACACACACACAGACATTTTCCGCACGCATGCAGTGCTTTGGGAAGGGGAGGGGCCACATTGGCAGCAGGCGCTGCTTATTGAGAACAGGTTTAATGTCACAGATTTAAAAAATTTCTGAAAAAAAGCTGCTAGATTGATGCCTTTTTGAAAAAAAAAAAGAAAACATTTAGCGACTTCTGCAGCTAGAGGGTTTGAATACTCGCTAAAAATTGCGGAGTTGACAACACTGACTTCATTTCTTTTTTTTTTCCTACACACATAGCGGTCGACGTGTGCACCCCTGGGTTTTACCTTTCCTTGTATCAAAATCCACTTTATTTCTTAGTCACATTTCACAAACGGAACTTTTCACGTCTATAAAGCTTAGATTGCACAAAGGAAGCTACAAACTTTTTTGGGGGAAATTCCTTATTTGGTCAGTGTTAGCAACACGTAACCTTTGCAAAAAACATTTACTCTGCTTAAAATTCACACAAATGTTTCTTGATTGTTGTTCCTGTGATGAAAAAGTCATTTGATAATAAAAATAATGATCATATGTGCAGTGAGCGAACTGCCCATAAGTGATTAGATCAGGGGTGGGCAAACTTTTCGCGGGCCACATTGAGTTCTAACATTTGACCAGCGGGCCGGAACAGGAGCAGATGGATGGCATGCTTTGGTAACCGCTAGATCAGACCGATAGAATGACGCGCTAGATTTTAAACAAGCACGCTAAATGTTACATCAAGAGCGCTAAAATTCAAATCGAACGTGCTAGGTTTGAAATCTAGTGCGATAGCACTTAAAAACGTGCATTTAGCGGCACTAGGTTTGAAATCTATGCGCTTGATGTAGCATTTTGCCTGTTTTAACATCTAACACGCTTGTTTACATGCATGTATCGGGCCAGAGGGCTTTTCATATCTGCGTGGACTGTTTATTTTGACAGCGTGCACATGACAGAGACACACATTTTAATGGGAGCAGTGTTGTTGTATCTTTGGCGCCATCTAGTGACAAAACATCAAAATTGCAAGAGAAATAAAATATTAACAGGGTCTTTTATTTAATTTTCTCAAGTTTTACGGGCCGCATGTGGGCCGCGGGCCGTAGTTCGCCCACGCCCGGATTAGATGGTTGCCATAGCCCACACAACTCAGCCCTGAAACCTGAAAAGAAACATTTTATCCAAGAAATAGCCTGCATGAAAATAAGGGTTGCCAACTCCTGGTCCAGAATAATTCCCTTCACGGTTAATCCCAAACTTTTCCAGACTGTCCTGTGATGATAGATTTAAAGAGAAGCTCTTTTTCTTTTTTTCTCTGGTTTGTTTTTTATCAGACTGCTGTGAGAATAAATGTGTTCTGACTTTATTACAACTCTCACATTATTTTTACATTTTTTTACCAAAATTAGAACCAAAACTATTTTATTTAATCATCAGAAGATTAAAAAAAAAATTCTACTGCTGATTCCCCCAAACAGGACACATCTGAATCATTTTAGGCTTGACGACTGAAGTCATTCAAATTACTTCTCTAAACACCGAACGTAATGTTTCCATCGGCCTGTTGCAGAAAATGATGATTAAAAAAAAACAGATGATTTGTTTGAGCAGAAAAGCTGCACAAATTTGTACGTTGTAGATTGTGTGTCAGACTAAACAAGAAGCTTCCGTTCCACTTATCCGGGGCCCGGACGTGGAGGCAACAGCCTCAGACGGGGAGCCCAGGCTTCTCTCAACCCAACTGCAATCTCCAGCTCAACCGAAAGGATCCTGTTTCGTTCCCCAGCCAGCTGTGAGACATAGTCTCTCCAGCGGGTCCGGGGTCTGCCACTTAATCTCCTCCCAGTGGGACGTGCCCGAAACACCTCACCAGCAAGGTGCTCGGGAGGTATCCTGACAAGATGCCCGAACCACTCCATCTGGCTCTTCTCAACCTGGAGGAGGAGCAGCTCGACATCGAGCTCCTCCCAGATGGCAGAACTCCTCACCTGATCTCTGAGTGAGAGCCCAGCCACCCTGTGGAGGAAGCTCATTTTGGCCGCTTGTACCCTCGATCTCATTCTTTCAGTCACCACCCACAGCTGGTGACCACAGGTGAGGGTTGGAACGTAGATTGACTTGTAAATCGAGAGCTTTGCTTTTCGGCTCAGCTCTCCCTTTACCACGACGGATCGATCCAGCATCGTAAAGAAAAAGCTTGAGCTATTATTTAGTTTTGAATATTCAGATTTTTTTTTTTTACACGCAGAACAAATGAAGAAAGAAAACTAAATTTAATAAAAAATTATTTCAATAATTATTTAGTGAGATTTAAATATCCTGCTGATTCTGAGTTGCTGAAGTTTTTCTGATTAAATATATATTTTTCTTTGCTGGTTTTTAATCCAGATGCAGAACGAGTTGGACAGAAACATCTGCAAAGAGTTACACAGCGGTGAGTCCGGTGCGCAGCCAGAGACAGGGTGTGTACGTGTGTGTGTATGAGAAAGAGCATGTGTGTGATTGATTAAGTGAGTGCGTGAGTGAGAGAAAGTGAGATGAAAGTAGTAGTAATATTGAGACTAACTATGTGTTTGTGTGTCTATCAGCCACAATAGAGCTGGACGTGCTGTCGACCCGCATGCCCCCAGTGGGTTCGGCGAACCAGGCGGATCTGGACCCTGTGAGCATCGCCACGCAGCAGTATTTGGAGGTTCTAAAGAAAAACAGCAGGATATGAAAAAATAAAACTCTAAGCCAACCAAAAGATCATGCACATTTTGCACTAAAACACTCAGGAGCAAAACACATGCATAGGAAACGACCGCACAGTATTTTTATCAGATTTTGTGCAGTTTGAGCTTTTATTTGTGCAAATTAGTGGTACTTTTTTTGTTATTGTTGCCAGGATGTTTTGGTACGTGCCATCAGATGGTACAATTTTTTTTCTGTATTGTGTGTATTTTATTTATTCATTTATAAATGAGCAAGATATACAAACCGGATTCCGAAAAAGTTGGGACACTTTAGAAATTGTGAATAAAAACTGAATGCAATGATGTGGAGGTGCCAACTTCTAATATTTTATTCAGAATACAACATAAATCACAGGTCAATAGTTTAAACTGAGAAATTGTATGATATTAAGGAAAAATATACTCATTCAAAATTTCATGGTGTCAACAAATCCCCAAAAAGTTGGGACAAGGCCATTTTCACCACTGTGTGACACCCCCCCTTCTTCTTAGAACACTCAACAGACGTCTGGGCATTGAGGAGACCAGCTTCTCAAGTGTAGACATAGGAATGTTCTCCCATTCTTGTCTAATACAGGCCTCTAAGTGTTCAATCGTCTTGGGTCTTCTTTGTCTGACCTTCCTCTTAATGATGCGCCAAATGTTTTCTATAGGTGAAAGATCTGGACTGTTGGCTGGCCAGGTCAGTACCCGAATCCTTCTCCCACGCAGCCATGATGTTGTGATTGATGCAGAATGTGGTCTGGCATTATCTTGTTGAAAAATGCAGGGTCTTCCATGAAAGAGACGACGTTTGGATGGGAGCATATGTTGCTCTAGAACCTGAATATATTTTTCTGCATTGATGGTGCCTTTCCAGATGTGCAAGCTGCCCATGCCACACGCATTCATGCAACCCCATACCATCAGAGATGCAGGCTTCTGAACAGAGCGTTGATAGCAACTTGGGTTGTCACTGTCCTCTTTGGTCCTGATGACATGGCGCCCCAGATTTCCAAAAAGAACCTCAAAACGTGATTCGTCTGACCACAGAACAGTCTTACAGTCCATTTTAAATGACTCCTGGCCCAGTGAAAACGTCTTCGCTTGTGGATCTTTGTTAGAAATGGCTTCTTCTTTGCAGAATAGAGTTTCAGCTGGCAACGGCGGATGGCACGGTGGATTGTGTTCACTGACAATGGTTTCTGGAAGTACTCCTGAGCCCATGCTGTGATTTCCTTCACAGTAGCACTCCTGTTTTTGATGCAGTGTCGTTTAAGGGCCCGGAGATCACGGGCATTCAGTATGGTTCTCCGGCCTTGACCTTTACGCACAGAGATTTTTCCAGATTCTCTGAATCTTCTGATGATATTATTCACAGTTGATGATGACAACTGCAAACTCTTTGCAATTTTTCGCTGGGTAACACCTCTCTGATACTGTTCCACTATCTTTTTACGCAACATTGTGGGAGTTGGTGATCCTCTACCCATCTTGGCTTCTGAGAGACACTGCCAATCTGAGAAGCACTTTTTATACCCATCATATTGCCAATTGACCTGATTAGTGCTGATTGGTCTTCCAGGTGTTTGTTGTATGCTCAAATGACTTTTTCCAGCCTCTAATAGGTTCTTGTCCCAACTTTTTTGGGATTTGTTGACACCATGAAATTTTGAATGAGTATATTTTTCCTTAATATCATACAATTTCTCAGTTTAAACTATTGACCTGTGATTTATGTTGTATTCTGAATAAAATATTAGAAGTTGGCACCTCCACATCATTGCATTCAGTTTTTATTCACAATTTCTAAAGTGTCCCAACTTTTTTGGAATCCGGTTGTACTTGAATAAGACGAGCTGGAAAGTTTTCCAGTCATAAAAACAGGGACCACTTTTATCTAAGTCTCAATAGGACGTCCGCTAAGTTTTTATTTTCATTACATCATACTGTAACCAAATAAATCTGCTTATAGTCATATTTACTCCAACAGTGACATCAAAATTTTATTACGCTTTTGTCATCTTTATTTAAACTTATCAGATTGTGAATAAAATAAATACTTTATTCAAAATGTGTCAAATTTGCTTTTATTTTTATTAACTGTGTAGTTCTTCCAAATGTCCACAAGGAGGCGACTTGAATGTGAATCTAAATCAATAAGCAATGCATTGATTACTGCTAATTAAAGCTTATCTAATTTAACTGTAAAACTTTAGTTATTAAGTTTATGCAGCGACGTTGAAAAAAATGACAAAAGAACGATTAACTCAGTTTTGTTGAAAAAATATTATTTACTGTGGCTTCTTTCGGCATTTCCTTCCAGGGGTCTCCACAGCAAGTCCGTTTCTTCCATCTAACCCTATCTACTGCATCCTCTTTGGTCTCTCTGACTTTATCTCCAAAACCCTTAACATGTGCTGTTCCTCTGATCCTATCCATCCTGGTCACTCCCAAAGAGATCCTCAGCATCTTCATCTCTGCTACCTCCATCTCTGTTTCCTGTCTTTTCCCCGGTGCCACTGTCTCTAGGTCAAACAGCATGGCCGGTCTCACCACGGTTTTGTACACTCTTCCTTTCATTTTAGCTGAAACTCTTCTGTCACACATCACACCTGATACTTTTCTCCACCCGTTCCAGCCTGCCTGCACATGCTTCTTCACCTCTTTTCCACACTCTCCATTACTCACTGTGGCTGATTTGTGTTTATTATGTCAGCCCAAATTTACAAATTGAAAGTATAACTAGAAATGTGTTGTTTTTGATAAACAGCTGCTTGATGCCTTCCAGCCACTTGGTCATGCTGAAATGCTGAAAATGGACTACAACATAAGTAAAAAATTTGTCCCACAATGGGGAAATTGCAGAACCTACGTAGCCTCTACAACTGAACATACAACATATATATGTATAGTTATAACATATAACTGAACATATAACACATACAACTGAACTTTGCTTATGTTCAGTAACATACCTAGCCTCTACCGCGCAGAGCTCTGCTCTGTAGCTCCAATTAGTTCAAACATACCCAAAACAAACACAGCCTCTCTGTTGCATACATATGCAGCCTTTTAAAGTACAATGTAAATAATTTTTTAAATGATTTTTAGATCATTTCAGTGAAACAGTCCTCTTTTTTTTTCTCCTTCAGCCATCTGCGCTGCCGGCTTGCTCGAACACATTGTTAGTTGGCGCTATAGTCCAGTGACTCAGAACTGTTATTTAATATATATAAAAACCTACGAAAATGCCCAATTTGTGGCTGTAGGGAAAAATTGATGGCTCTACGGACGTTTTTTGTTTGTTTTTTACTTCTGATTTACTAAAAAAAAAAAAAAAAAACATGTCTCTTGCTCTATTTCGGTGGAACGAGGGGATTACCCTGAACTTTTTCAGTTTTTAAACAGTCATATCCCAAAAAGTATGAACACTTACTTTAATTTTGTTGGACCAGAAGAGAGACTAAATCCTTGTGAGCATTTTAAAGATAAAATTATGTTTCTGGATATTTCTTGAGTTTTCAAGAGCATAAACTTTTGAGGGGAAATTTTCAAACTCCATTCAAGTCAATAGCAAAAAAAAAAACCAAAACACTAAAATTGAAATATTATAAAAACATAGCAAAAATTCAAAAATTTGTAAAGAACCCCAGAAGTAAAGAGGATCATTTTGAGACAGAAATCACTGAAACTGGTCAATCCTAATTTGGAAATCTTACGTGTTAAAAAGAGGTTATAATTGAGAAAACAGAAAATAAATAGTTGCTGCCTTTTCAAGGCATCAAGCAACAAGAAAATGGGTAGATATTGAAGAAATAAAAAAAAAAAACAATTTCAAATTACTTTGGAGAACAACTCAGAGCAACTGCCTGCACATTTTTATCATTTTTAACTCTCCCACCTTCCAAAAACATGTATGTTCGGTTGACAGGCTGCATAAAATTGCCACTGGAAATGAGTGTGTTAGTCCTAGGGGGGCTTTGGCCTAGTGGTAGAGTTGCCGTCTATTGACCAGGAGAACCTGGTTCAAATCTAACTGGGCCAGAGCTTTCCCTGGGACGGGGGATAAAACTGGATGGACAAACTTAAAAAAAAATGAGTGTGTGTGGCTCTGCAACAGACTGTTGACCTGTTTGGGGTGTATCCTGCCTCTTGCCTGAAATCAGCCGGGATAGGCTCTGGCACCCTTGTAATCCTATTAGTAACAAGCGGTTCAGAAGGTGGAGCGGTTTCTTTTCTTTGATACTGAATGTATTGACTACGTAACATTGATTGGAGAAACTCTCCCTCACATGAGTTAAGAGATAGTCCATAAAACTTTGTGGATAATAGTTTTCAATCCTTCTGGTTTGGAAAGAAAAGAATGTAAAGGTTGGTAAAGTCTCTCAAGAGGATTGTCTGCCTCGATGACCTTTCTGTCTCTGTGTCTCCTTGATGAAAAGATCAGTTCTGAATTTTGAACTGTGATACTAAACACAAGAGAAAGGTGTGTGGAATGCTTCGATCTAATTGGCAAAAATCTAACCTACGTGACACCGGGATCCACTGTTGAAAATAAAAGTCATTGTCCTAAAAACACAGGAAAAGCCACCAAAGTTTGGAGGCAAAACAGATCATAGAAAAACATCTTCTGTCTGTCGATCATCGGTTATTTTACATATTGTGTCTCACATTAAAAGCAAACATGCAGTTTGCATTTTGCCTCCATTTTTAACCTGAGTCCTCATTAGCCATGTTTTGATGTTTTCCACTTCTTCTCCTTTGTGCCCAAACATGTGAAACTTGGCGACACACGCAGGATGAGACCCTTTATTCCTCCTTATTAAAAGAAGACAATGTGTTTGTGATCGCCCCCCCTCCTCCCTTTGCTGGCTTTGATCCTTCTCTCTGCCTCCATCTCACATATTCAGATCTGCTTCCGTTTCTTTTGGTTTCCTTTATGGCTGATGGGCACATCTGACAGGATGACTATTAGCTGTTTTTATTTCTTATACCACATATAAACCTGCGTTTGATGGAGCAGGTTACAAACATTGTCACGAAGCTTTGGAGTCAGGTGGGAATACAAATAGACAGATTGGGAAGAAAGATGTGATAAAAGAGATGTTTTTTAGAAGAATCTACAGTTTAAAGCAACCTCCTCTTCACTGGGTCATCTTCATCTCTGTGATGCCCAGTCTTGTTATTTCAGACAAACCTGTCCAACAAACCTTCATTAGAATATAAGAAAGTAAACAGGATGTGGGTCTGACAGAAGACGAACAAACGAAGAGAATTTGTTCTGCTAGAAACGATAAAAACATCTGGAGACACATGAAATGGTGAACCTTGCTTATGTTCAGTAAATGTGGAATGAAGTCTACTAACGTCCCAATGTGAACCTGTAGAAACCTGATCAGAAAAATAAAAAGGCCTTTTTACCTCCAGGAGAATTAGACCAGCAATTTTCAACCACTGTGTTCCATGAGTGTTCGTGAGAAATGATCCTATTTCATTTCATAGGGTGATCGGGATCTACCAGTAGCTTCAAAAGATTGTTTTGGTTGATCTCAAAAGGATTCAGTCAGTCATCTTGTTGTCCATCTATCCCTTTTGAGGTTGCAGGGGATGCCAGAGCCCATCCCAGCCAATTTAAGGCAAAGGGCAGAGTACATCCCAAACAGGTCGCCAGTCTGTCGCGGAGCCACACACATTCAACCATCCACACACACACATTCCTAGGGGCAATTTCAGCACGAGCCAATCAACCTAGCATGCATGTCTTTGGAGGATGGGAGGAAACCAACGCAAACACGGGGAGAACATGCAAACTCCACACAGAAAAGACAGTGTTCAAAGCCTCGTCCCCACCCGGGACTCGAACCCACGACCTTCTTGCTGTGAGGCCACTGTGCTACCCACTGCGCCACCATGCTGCCCAAAAAGGGATTCAAATGTACTTATTTATGTTTATCAGTATGAATTATTGCCATTTCATTTATAGACAGGCAGAACTGTCCTGTAACCATAGCAACCCATTCTTCTCTGCTTTTTGTTGCATACTACTGTTCATCCCTTTCGGTCCCAAAAACTACCTCAGCAAGTGGATTGTATTTTCTAGATGTTTTTGAGACACAATGAGAAAATTTAGGTTGTGTTTTAAAGAAGAAAAATAGTCGCTTTTTCTTACATTTTAGAAGGAACTGCACTTTTTATTTGAAAGAAGAATCATAAAAGATGACCAAACAAGATTTGAATTGATTCCTATTCAGTACACTTTGGTGAAAATCACTATATTGTTAATTTAGACGGATATGACGAGTCATTTTTAATATTTTTGATTTGATGGTGTGCCTCAAGAGGTGAGGTCAAGTAGGTGAGGCACAGGAGTTCAGTGTGGGGGTGGGACTGCACCAAGGATCTGCTCTGAGCCCTTTGCTGTTTGCTGTGGTGATGGACAGGCTGACAGATGAGGTCAGACAGGAATCTCCATGGACAATAATGTTTGCAGATGACATTGTGATCTGTAGTGAGAGGAGGGAAGAGGTGGAGGAAAAGCTGGAGAGGTGGAGGTTTGCACTAGAAAGAAGAGGAATGAAGATTAGTCAGAGTAAGACAGAGAACATGTGTGTGAATGAGAGGGGTCCAAATGGAAAAGTGAGGTTACAGAGAGAAGAGATAAAGAAGGTGGAAGATTTTAAGTATCTAGGATCAACAGTCCAGAGCAATGGAGAGTGTGGAAAAGAGGTCAAGAAGCGTGTCCAGGCAGGCAGGAACGGGTGGAGGAAAGTATCAGGTGTGATGTATAACAGAAGAGTTTCAGCTAGAATGAAAGGGAAAGGGTACAAAACCGTGGTGAGACCAGCCATGTTGTTTGGCCTAGAAACAGTAGCACTGAAGAAAAGACAGGAAGCAGAGATGGAAGTAGCAGAGATGAAGATGCTGAGGATCTCTCTGGGAGTGACCAGGATGGACAGGATTAGAAATGAGTACATCAGGGGAACAGCACATGTTAGAGGTTTTAGGGATAAAGTTAGAGAGGCAAGACTGAGATGGTTTGGACATGATCAGAGGAGAGAGAGAGAGTACATCAGAAGAAGGATGCTGGGTTTGGAACCACCAGGAAAGAGGACTAGAGGAAGACCAAAGAGGAGGTTCATGGATACAGTGAAGGAAGACATGAAGATAGTTGGTGTGACCAAAGAGGATGCAGCAGATAGGGTTAAATGGAAGAAACTGACTTGCTGTGGCGACCCCTGAAGGGAAATGCCGAAAGAAGAAGAAGAAGGTGTGCCTCAAGATTTTTTTTTAAATTTTTTAAAAAAATGTACCTTTTCATTGAAAATGTTGTAAAACACTGATTTAGACTTCCCCCGAAACTCTGATTCTGACTTTATTACCCAAAGTGTGTAGTTTCAGTGACTCAGCCACAGATACATAAAACTCAGTCAATCTGTGTTTTTAATTTGATTCTAGTTATAATATTACAGCTAGAAAATAAGGACATATCTAATTCTTTGAATTAAGTGCAACTCAAGGAAAACAATTCAAAACTTTTACACAAAAAGTCTGAGCTAAACTGAAATACTAAAGTGTTTCCGTGATGACAGTTCGAGATTTTCTTCCAGGTTATGTTTTCACCGACTTTAGATAAAACTAATATAACTTTTTGTAGAATAAAAGTTATATCAAACAGTTAGTTGATAAATTAGCTTTGATTAAACTTATGGAAACATTATAGACTACATAAAATATGTGGAAAACAATAAGTGTACAAAACTAGCATCAAAGACATTGAGATTCAAATAGTTATTTTTATTAATGGACGTCCATTCAGGTCCAAATCGAAATTTTCACAAGAATTTTTACAGGATAAGATTTGTTAAAGACTTTTCCTTTCTGTTTTTTCCTCCAGGGGGCGCCAAAACAAGCTTGTGTCCTACATCTAACCCTATCTCCTGCATCTTTTTACCTTCAAGTCCTCCATCACTACATCCTTAACCTTCCTCTTTAATTTCCCTTCTAAACTACAAAATTTGAGAAGCTCATTTTAATATGTTCTGTCCCAAGTGGAGGGGTTGAAGTATCTTGGGGTCTTGTTGACGTGGGGGAAAAGCATGGAGAGGGAGATCTACGGATTGGTAAATCAATAGCACGGATCAGTGCCATGTCCGCAAAAATCAGGACGCTGCATAGGTCCGTTGTGGTGAAGAAAGAGCACAGACGAAAAGCAACGCACTGGATTTACAAGTTGATCTACTGTACGTTCCTACCCTCACCTTTGGTCACCAGCTGTGGGTGGTAACCGAAAGAACGAGATCACAGATACAATCGGCCAAAATGAGCTTCCTCTGCAGGGATGCTGGGCACAGACAGAGTGACGAGCTCTGTCGTCCAGGAGGAGCTCGGAGTAGAGCCGTTGCTCTTCTTAGTTGAGAGAACTTGAAGCCAGATGAAGTGGTTCAGACATCTCGTTAGGATGCCTCCCCATCACCCCGCTGGTGAGGTGTTGTGGGCACAAACTTTCAAAAGGGTACTTGGCTAATCCACAAGGTAAGTACTCCAACATCACTTGATGTCTGCCAGTGCACGTCATTGAGTGCAGACAAATACCAGACTTTATTTGATTTGATTTATTTGATGTATTTGAACGGTCGAGAGGCAGGGTACACTCTGAACAGGTCACCAGTCTGTAGCGGGGCCAAATACAAACAACCATCTTCACACACACTCATTCCTAGGGACAATTTCTCAACATAACAGGCATGTCTTTGGAGGGTGGGAGCAAACAGCTGAAAACTCCATGCATACACAGGGAGAACATGCAAACTCCACACAGAAAGCCCAGTGCTTCAAACCTCACGCCACCCAGAAAAATTATATCGATAAGTAATTCCAAAGGGTGCAATACAATACAAGGTGGTACAAGGTGGATTCAGCATTCTTTATTTTGTTTATGGAGGGTTTAGCTGTTTAGTAACGGGTACAACAAATTAAGGGGGACAAGTTTGACCAACCTCAGTTTTGTTTCATTACCACATAAATATCGGATGTCACTGCTGCTGGTTGTCACCGAAAGCATCCAAATGTTTTGTGGGCAAAAAAAAGAGCTTAATTTGGATTTACTTGCTCTGACATGATTTAAACGATCCTCACAGCTCGCCACACAGATTGACGGCGTTGTCTTTATTACCACTTTGTTTTATTTTTGGCTGTTTACGCTGCGTCTCTGCTGTCATCTCACAGCCAGGCTGCAAACGAGCCTCCTCAGATCTTCTGAGATCCGGAGACAATAAACATCCTTTTTATGTTCTAAGTGCTTCATTTGACAAATAAAAAAAGGGATTGAAGAAAGAGCTGACAGGTTTTTTATTGCCCTGTCCCACAGCAGCACGGAGCTGTGTACGGGAACCAGTTTAAGCTGTAATGTTCTGACATGAGACAACGAACGCAGCAGAGCAAAAGATGTGAGATTTTCCTGTTCAGGTTCCTGCTGGGTTAAAGGCGTTTAATACAAACAAAGTGTATAAGCAGAAGAAAGTCTGAAGACTACCATTTCAAACTTTGTACATGACCTTTTTTTTTTTGCAAAGTTTGTTTCTTTTGTATGGTTAAAAATTATACATGGAATTGAAGCACACAGATAAATAGAACAACATCATGAGTCGGTCTACAGGATGGAGGTAGACCGGCTGGTGTCCTGGTGCAGCAGCAACAACCTGGAGTTCAACGCTCAGAAGACAGTGGAGATGATTGTGGACTGACAGACTCCCCCATCACCACCGTAGACTCTTTCTGCTTCAAAAAGGCCCAGCAGAGGATGTACTTTCTGCAGCAGCTGAAAAAAAGCCAAGCTGCCCACCCAGACATTGGTGCAGTTTTACACAGCCATCATCGAGTCCATCCTCACCTCCTCCATCACCGTGTAGTACGCTGGAGCCACAGACGAGGACATACATAGACTGCAGCGCATTGTGCGCTCTGCGGAGAAGGTGATCGGCTGCAGCTTTCCATCTCTTCATGACCTCTACGTCTCCAGTACTCGGTGGCGTGCAGGTTGGATAGCAGCTGACCCTTCCCGCCCTGGACATGGACTTTTTGAGCAACTCCCCTTGGGCAGGAGGCTCCGGTCCATTCGAACCAGAACGTCCCGCCACAAAAACAGCTTCTTCCCTTCTGCCGTTGGACTAATGAATACTTTATAACCTGAACTTAGTCACTCTGCTCTTGTCACTTTACTGTTTTTATTATTTTCTATGCCATTGCACCACAGTATACAATTTTGTTCTGAGCGCTCTTAGTTTTGTTAAATTATTATTTTTTTTATTTTTACCATAGGTTAGATATCTTTTTTTTATGTTTATAATTGCACACTAGTACCACAGCAAGTTCCTAGTCTCTGATCCTCTTCATTGACCATGGCAATAAAAGCAGTTCTGATTCTGTCAGTGATTGAACATTAAAAAAATTTGTTTTTGAAAAATCAAAACTTTTTGTGGTTAAAATGTAGCAACTTTTCTAAAAAAAAAAAAAAAAAAAAAAAACCTGTCGCCGGTAGGGTTACAATGAAAGAGAAAATTTATTGCTTGTCTCTCAAGAATTTATGTTTATTGAGGTAAATAGTTTAAAATAGTAACAAAGAATATTCATTAAACCCACCGAACTAACAGTAGGTCTTGGGAAACATCTTCAGACACATAGTTGTGATGCATTTGAGGACAGCTCAGAATCTTTCACAAACCCAAACATTCAATCCTTTTTCTTAAATGATTGTTTGCTTTGTGGTTTTATCTTGTTATATTTGTCCAGATATTTGTGAAAAGTTTAGTTTGTGACTTTAGAAACAAAAAAGATTTGGAATTCTGAAAGGTAATTGCTCTCATGCTTGAAAGAAGAGCCACAGCATGACGCTAAAAAAAAAAAGCCGTATGTTTCTTTGGGGCTGTGGGTTGCCAACCACCAGTCTTGATTCTCCTTCTTTAATCCGATTACAGCAGTAGTGTTTCAAATTTCCATCACTGTAGCAACCTCAGTGATGTTTAATTATTATTTCATGGTGTAGTTTTACTGGGTTCTAACTTCGATGGCAGATCTCGCAACACTCCAAACAAAACTCCAAACACTCTGTTGGCTCGCAGCAGGACTCAAACAAAACCGAGTGGCAGTGGACGTTGCAGTTGAGCTCCTCTACTGGTACGTCCTGCATGGCTGAACAACATGGCGCACAGGCGTCGCAACAGGAGGAACAGAGGCCCTGAAGGCAGGACGAGCAGGCCTCCATCAGACCGAAGAGCAGCACAGAGCATTCACACCAAAGACATGCCATCAGCAGGTGGAAGCAGGTGTCTGCAGGCATCAGCAAGAAAAAAAAAAAAACACAAAGAAATTCTGTTAACAAGAGGTCACAAAACAACCTAAAAATGCTGTCATATGTGATCAAATACGGGGACTAACGACTCTATTAACCCTAAATTAATCTGTTGGATGTTTGTTTAGGATGCCAACCAGAGCTTAAAAGACAAAAAAAATCACTGGGATGATCAAATGGGATTGTGTTTACTTAATCACAAAGCTTTGTTCAGTCCTCGGGGGAAAATCAAGAAGGGCCACGGAGGCTTCCAGTGATGAACAACAACAAGGAGGTGCTTGTCACTTGATAATTGCTCCGTTAGCTAAATTAGGTTGCACATATTAACCTCATCGTTGTGTTTCTGAGCCTCTTTATCGCTGCATTGTTTCTGTTTTCATCCTCATAAGAACCAGAGCGCTCCTGAGCTCATGCAAATCCAACTGTTTCATCCTGTTTACAGCAGGAAGTAAATGAAAAGGAAGAATTCCCTGGGGAGTGGAGTTCAACATTTCTGCTCAAATTAGCCGCCCCCCAAGTGGAACATATGCTAATATCTGGAAGCAGATGGAAAAGTAGTATTACATATGGCTGATATAAGTGACTAAAAGTACAAATTTTATAAAGATAACATATTCAACAGCAAACAAGACGTGGACGATGGACTCTCAGGTGACGAGCCGTTGGCAAAAAGTCCTGCTGAGAGCTTTAATTGTGCAAGAAAAGTTATGATATCCAGCTAACAAGCATTGTAAAAGTAACATTACAATAAAGTTGCTCATGAATTCTTGCAAAAATAACATTGCAGGTACGTTCAGATGACATCCTGTCTACCACATAACATAACCCCAATGTCGTTAGAGAAATACATCTTGGTTGTTCCAGAAACAATTTTGCATAGATGTTATGGCAATGGACAAAACATTACCCAAACTGATCACCTGTGCAAGTTCACAAGAGGCAAGCTTGCAATATGAACCTGATGCAACATTGCACCAAACTTGTTACAACATGGCACAGCAACGCTGTAACAATATATGTAGCAATTCTCCGTAACATGGCTGCACCATTGATTATAACTATGATTTTTGGTGATGACTTGATAAAAGGTGAATGCAAAGCTAGAGAAATGGAGGTTTTCAGTGAAAGCAAGAGGAATGAAGGAACCTGAATGGAAGAGTGAGGTATTGATTTTAAATGTAGCCATGCTCTTTCTGTTCCGTAAACTTCTGCTTTATCCTGGACTAGATTGTGGGGGCAATAGCCTCCACCGAGAGGACCAGACTTCCCCAACAGTGCCGATAACCTCTAGCGTACCCTGGGGTATCTCGAGCAGTTCCCTGGCTACCTGAGAGACAATCTCTCAAGTGGGTTTTGGGTCAGCTTCTCAATCAAGTTGTACCTGGAACACCTCACCAACAAGATATCCAGGAGGCATCTTAAACAGATGCCCAAACCAAACCGTCTGGCTTCTCTCGACCCAGAGGAGCAATGGCTCTAATCCAAGCTCCTCCCAGATTGCAGAGCTCCTCCCTCTATCTCTTCATAAGACTCCAGCCACCATGCAAAAGAAGCTCGTTTTGATCGCTTTAATCCGTGAACTCGTTCTTTTGGTCACCACCCACAGCTGGTACCATGGCTGAAGGCAGGAAAATAAATATACTGTTAAATTGAGAACTTCACTTTTTCGCTCAGCTCTTTCTTCATCATGATGGACTGATGCAGTGTCCTAATTATTGCAGACTTTTTACCAATCTGTCTATCGATATCCCGCTATGTTCTTCCTCCACTTATGAACAAGACCCCAAGATACTTAAATTCCTTCACTTGTGGCATACTATTAAAAAGGGAAAACTGATCATCAAATTATTTAGGCCACAGTTTCAAGTATATTGAGGATTAATACACTTAAAGTTCAATATTGACTGTATAACAAACAAACTGCACCTACCAGCAGGTGTAGATGTGGTACGATGTGATCCACCCTCGCTGCCATTCCTCTTGCTACTGCCCCCACTGTGCATGGAGGAATTTGAACCCTGTGGTCCACTCAGACTTTGTGGAACAGGGTGTGAGTTTTGGTCTGAGTCTGTGAGGCCACATTGAGGGCATTTGGGTTTATTAAATTCAAGCTGAGGCTTCTTAAACGGGTCTGTCTGCTGGGAGGCTTCTGCAGGAGCACCCAAAGCAGACTGAGGTTGGGCTAGAAAAATGAAACAGAAATAGGGATTATGTTGTTTGTCATTCACATGTTGTGAGCATGTTCCTTGACCCAACCAAATGTATTATAGCTCTAGTAACATGTGTTTGTGTGGTACATAATTTGCTGTAGAAGATTTTGTTGTGTGTCTCAGCTTTATCACCGGCTTAATCTCTTGTTTGTACTTTTTCTCCTTAGATAATCCAGCAGGTTGGTCGTGATGCTGAATACAGTAACTTCAGGTTTTCTCGTCACTTTATCCCCCTCTCTTTTTCTTCTGTACCCTATTCCCTTCCTGCCCCCATCTCCTCCTCTCCTCAGTATTCCCTTTCAGGTCCAGTAAAAAGAAGCACAGAAAGCCTAGACATTTTGGATTTGAAGCATTTAAAACAAATAAATAGAGTTTGCCAGGGTCGGCATATGGTGCCGACCCTAGCAGAGCAAAACTGTCCAGCAATACTTGACATACAGATCATCATTCTGCTTGTCAAAATGCCGGTCAGGACAGGTAAAAAAAAAAAAAAAAGAAGAAGAAGAAGAAGAATGTTCGTCCTTGAACCGGAAGTTCACCAAAAGTTCGCTTGGCCAAATCCCACTGAGCTCATCTCTAGGTGTCCTTGGGGAAAACACCTAACCCCCTGTTTCTCCCACCAGTGGTACCATACTGGCAGCCTACTGCGGTGTAATGCAGCATGGAAATTTTCCCGTTAAAGGACTAATAAGTGTGTAAAAATGTATAATGAGGGACTAAGTGTGTAAAAATTTAAAATATATGTAATTGGAAATTATTGAGAAAAAGTCCTTCACTAGAACTTCTGGCTTTTTTCTTCAAGATTTTGTATCTCATGAAGGAAATACAGTAAAAATTTGGAAACAAATATTTTAGTTCTCTCTATCACTCTGAAGTGGGGCACCTTCATTATCACAAAGGGGATCAGTTCCATTTAAATCTAATCTCCTTAAGACTACTCAATGACGTTTCTGTGGCCCAAAGCATTTCTAAACTGTACATACAGTATTCGCTCGCTTCACACCGCTCAATGCATCTCCTTTAGGTGGATCCCACTTAACAACGCTGACTGTATTGTTTGCTGTTGTTTCTTGGTTTCTACTTACCGCTGATGAGATCAGTGGGGCTGGTATTTCCTCTGCTAACATAGTCACACGCTGAAAGGATTTCCTCATCTGCTTTTAAAAATCCGTTGCTCAAAGGCACATCTATGGAAAGTTATGTTAGCCGATGTGAATATGACCATGCAACATATTGAACCAGAAAATAGACTGTGTTTTTTATGAAAAATAAATTACTAAAAAATACTACTGGATAATGTAATTTTCTACAATTTGAAAAATTTACCCTCATTTGCAGAAATAAAATGTAACTTTTTTATATTTTTTTAAAAAAGTGTCGTGCAAACCACTTGGAGGAAAAAGACAATGTAAAAAATGCTAAAAAAATGAAAACAAATTACATGCAATAAGCTTCCAAAAATAAGATCCGAGATTCTTTAGTGTCACAAAGTTTGCAAAGTGGAATTTTGACTATAAATATAAAAAGGATACAAAGTAGAATTAAAAATAAAAAAGCATGATGAGACACTGAACAATGAGAGTACAGCGTCTACAGCTACAATGTCTATTATTACAGCGTCTGTTTTTACAGCGTCTGTTATTACAGCGTCTGTCATTACAGCGTCTGTCATTACAGCGTCTATTACTATAGAGTCTATTACTACATTGTCTATTACTACAACATCTATTACTCAAGTTAATTTATGATTTAAAAAATAGGACAAAATGAGATTGTTTTGTATTTGACAAAATAAAACAACAATGTAATCATTTGACATCATTTCTTTTAGTATTTCAGCGTCAAATAATGACCATTTTTAACTAAATCTGATCTACAACTAAATACTTTGCACCTGAGAAGCAAAATAAAATTATGTAACATGTAAATTATTTTATTTTGATTTTTTAGAATATATATCAATTTAATGTTGAATTAATTGAGGACATTGGTAGTTTTTTAACCCCCGTAACAGTCGTAGAATAATTTGATCATATCTTATTAATTGTTGTCAATTTTTTTAATAAAAAGAAACAAAAACAAGTTGGGTTTAATTTCCTACCCAGCAGTTAAAACTCAATCTAGATCATCAGTACTTACTCTCAATGCTGCTCAGGTCCTCCCTCTCTTCCACAGGTAACATGTTGGACACACATGACTGCTCGAGTTCACTGTCGCATTTCATTCAAATCTGGACTCGTCTTCATCTTTCTTTTTCTGTCCACTCGGAAAAATCAGGAAAGCTCCAATAACACCCATCAGGCTGAAATGAGTGACCGCTCAGGAGGTTTCTTTGTGTGTGTGTTTTGTTTTTGTTCGCTAACACTCCCCTTCCCAGTGACCCCACTAAAATATGCTGATCAGAGAAGGCCTGCGGTGAACTTAAGTTTGCATTCTCATTTCTGCCTTTAGTCACCTAACACAACAGAGAGACATGTCCCATCTGAATGCAAACTCAGCCGCTCTCTTAATACAAACACAAACACATGTACATTAGTCATTAATTCATTTTGATGACCTATTAAAAATATTTAGCCACTAAGACGTATGGTTTTTTTTGTTTCTCCAGAATCCTTTTTATTTTCTTCAGAAAGTAAAGAAAATACTGATTCTGCAACTGTGCATTTAGATTGTTCATCCTAACAGTTTTAGTCTGATCTGATTGGTGCTTTTATTGGTTAATAGTTTTGTAGGAGAACAGGTATTTTTATGTCGGAGATTAAACTTAGCCACAAGACAAAAATTAGTCAGAGTTAACTCAATAAAGGCAAAAAAAATCTCAGTTAACTTGAAGAGTCCTGTACACATGAACAGCAACGAGATTTCTGTCTCAGTCGTAGAGGTAAGATCTTATTACCGAGCTCAAGCCCAAGCCTGACCCGACCCAAAATTCAGGTCGGGTCGGGCCTAAAATATCAATCATTACATCGGGTCGGGCTCGGGTTTCTCTCTTGCAGACTTTTTTCAAAAAAATATATGTTTATAAAATGTATACTAAAAAAAATTAAAAAGCGTGTTCTTGAAAATGTTCCTATTTATAAATAAACCTCCTTGTCCCGAGTCCTCACAAATAAAATATGACATTTCGGGTTTGCTTCGGGCTTGGGCCTGCAAATCAAGTTCATTGGTCGGGCCAGGTCGGGATTTATTACCCGTGGGCCGGGTTGGGTTGGATTTTTTAGGCCCGATCTCACCTCTACTCAGACGTAGAACCACAGACCAGCACTATACTATACCAGCACTTGGAGCTCCTTCTCCAAGAGGCTCAGACAGCTCCTTTCAAAACCCGCCCGCTACCGGAAATCTTTCTTTCCCTACACAATCAACCTCTACAATAAATCACAGAAAATTAACAAATGACTGGTTGCTGTAACACACAAGTTTCCCATGTGTGGGATCAATAAAATATTTCTGACTCTGATACTTCAGTACTTCAGGATTCTCGAGGGCTGATGATGGTTTATGGGCCTGGAGAAGGTGGCCTTTTGTCACCAATTTTGTTTGTTACTTTTTTGGACAAAATTCCATTAAGGTGGTGGAGGAATGTGGTTCAGTGAACTCAAAATTAGGTCTCATTTTTTTTGCAGACAATGTAGTCCTGTTGGCACCCCTGGGCTGCGATCTTCTACTCTCATTGGACTGATTTGCTGTTGAGTGTAAACACAATCTGAATGGGAATCAGCCCCTCCAAATCTGAGACTTTGGTCCTCGACTGAAAAAGAGTGAAGTGCTTCTACTGGTCAGTGATAGAGTTTTGTCCGAAAGAGAGAAGTTTAATTATCAAGGGATCTCAAAGCATTTTCTTCATGTGATTCTCTTTTTCTTGGTTCCCATCTAATTGGTAGTTGTAATTTTTTTGTTATAAACATTTCTTTTGATCTATCTAAGGCCGTTGCAAGAGGTATTTTTTCCCCACTCCATCTCTACATCACTGGGAAACCCACAGCCAACAACCACCATATGGACACCTGGTCGGGATCTCTTTTGGACGCCTTACTGGTCACATTTCACCGGGAGGACAGACCCGGACACTCTGGAAGAACTATGTCTAACAGTTCATTCTGCAAAGGATGAAAGATGTGCTAAGAGTGAGAAAAGTCTCAGCTTAAATGTCATATAATATGTACATCTTGTTGAAACACTCGATGATTCAGTCCATAATAATTCTACCTCGGCATAAAACCAACGTTGAGAAGTTATTTTCAAACTGTATGAATAGATCATGCCTCTGAACAACAGTGGAGATGGGATCTTGATAGCAGGTTGATGATGGGATGCCTTTTGCTGTAGCTGTTGACTAAATGCTGTCAGAAAGCGTTTTCAGTAAAACAAGGTAGCTTGGCTGCCTCTCAGAGAGCATGTGGCACATCAAAGCAGCAGCTGCTCAACTTGTCTAGCACCATGCTAACTTTCAGTCTTCAAGCACGACACGTGGAGTGGCAATCAGAGGAAAATGTCTTCTAAACGGCTGACAGGAAATCAAAGGAAGCACTGAGAGGCAACACAAAACAAAAGCTAACATGCTAGCAGCAAAGACAATTACTGACACTAGTCAAAACAGGGAGCTGGAAAAACACTTTGTTCTGTGGTGGTGAAGTTAACACATGCAGCAGAGCTTCATTAGGCAAAGAGATGCGATGCTTTTTGAACCATTTGCTTTTCCTCTGATATTTAGACTTAAAGGTTTGGTAAACCGGGCGTAAATTACGTTACAATCCTATTAATGCTCGTATGTAAATATGAGCCGTCAATTGCATAGCTAACATTTATTCTGCGAATGTGTTTGAAAAATCAAAGGCTAATGTTCAAACAAAACCCCGCTCAAAGTTTGACTCACTTTTAAAGTTGGGTTTATTTGCAAAAACGATGGTCAAGGGCTCAATGGTGGCGCATTGGGGGTTTTACGGTCAGAAGCCCATTGGTTGCAGTAGTTTAGGAAGAAGGATGCCAGTATCTTTTAATCTCTGCTGTAATTCATCCCAAAGACGTTCTATCAGGTTGAGATCAGAATGTGCAGGCCAGTCCTACACTCCAGACTCAGTGTGTGGTTTATGGTCTTTGTGTTGCATTGGAAGAGGAATGGACTCATTCCAAACTAGTTAGTCCCACAAAGTTGGGACCATAGAATTGCCCAAAATGTTTCGGTTTGCGGAAGGTTTCAGAGTTTCCTTTCTTGGAACTACTGTAAAAGGCAAAGCCCAACTTCTAAAGAACAACCTCCCTCTCCCAACTTTACACTTGGCACAGATTGCTAGAAGTAGAAAAGGGACTAGTTAAATCAGAGAAGACATTTCAAATGCTTCAGTCAAATTGGCAGAGTCGTTTACGGTTGTTTTCCATGGCACATTGAAGACCATTTCATTGAAACTCTCTGCACAATATTCCTGAACTGAAGTGATTTCAAAAGAAGTGTTTGACTCTTGCTCTAATGGTTTATGTGACCAACCACCTGGCAGTGTAGTTACTGTAGTTCACAATTATCATTCATAAGTTTAATTCCACACTGGAATTCACTGAGCCCCTCAGATCATCCCATTGTTTCAAATGAGCAGTTTTTATGAGGTAAAACGTCTGATCAATTTAAAAAGATTTGGTGTGTTTGTTGAGTGTATATTACATGGGCAAAATTACCATAACGTATATCATCACACATTTTATTCTAGAAAACAATCAGAAACCTCTAAAAGTCTTTTTTTTTTTCGGTGTAGATAAACAACCCTTCCTGTTCTCTAACATTCAGGATGTGTCCATCAAGAAAACTTCCCTAAGCGAATGTTCTTCCATCAGATTCGAACATCAAGCCTGGGAGGCACTTCCTTTCTTTGTAATCAACGTACCGAACTATAGTGCTTAAAACATTTTAACACAACCTTTTCACCCAGAAAGTTAAATTTAAACTGGGGGTGTCAAACTCCAGTCCGAGAGGACCGGTATCTTCAAGGTTTTCAGTATGTTCTTGCTTCGATACACCTGATCCAGTTTATTGCGTCCATGTGCAATATTGCCTTATTTTGGCTATATTGCAATATAATCAATACAGAATCAATACAGGACCAACCATTCTAGTCCTGTATTGAACCAGGAATACATGAACAATATTCATGACACTGGCCTTCCAAGACCATAGTTGGACACCAGCCCTCAGGACCGGAGTTGGTCACCAGCCCTCTAGGACCGGAGTTGGACACCCCTGATTTAAACAGTAAATAAATAAAACAATCCAAGACTCTTTATTTTGCAACTGACTCTCTATAACACTGTGACATCACTTTATTATTATTATTATTATTATTTTCTCAACTGGTAAAAAAAAGTAAAAAATGCAATAAAATTGCAACATGTAACATTTTATTGAGTTTATTTAAATAACAACAGACAAAAAAATACAATATACACACAGTTTTGCAAGCATGTATTACATGGTTACACACCTAAAAACAAATGTGATACAAGACAAAGCATGGGACCCAAAATTATGAATCACTTAGAAAACGTGTTGAATGAAAAAATCTCCACAAGCAACAGTTGGTAAAATACAAAGTTTAAACTTCTATTTACCACAAAAAAAAAAAAAAAACCTTCTGTTCTGTACTTTAAATCACACAAAAAAGTCTTTCTTGCATTTAAAAAGCCAAAGAGAAACTTGGATGTAAATGAACGCCATACCAAAGTGGTCACCTATGGTCACCAGCTTGTGGGTGGTGACCGAAAGAATGAGACGCGGATACAAAAGGTTGAAATGACCTTTCTTCACAGGGTGGGTGGACTCTCACTCAGAGACAGAGTGAAGAACACTGCCATCCAGGAGGAGCTCAGAGTTGAACTGTTGTCCTCTCCTGTAGTCTAGAAAAGCAAGACGAGGTGTTTCAAGCATCTGGCAAGGATGCCTCCCGAATGCCTCGCTGGTGAGGTGTTTTGCTCACATCCCACTGGAAGGAAACCAAGAGGCAGACCCCCGACCTGCTGGAGAGGCTATGTTTCACATCTGGCCAGGGAACACCTCAGGATCCTCGCGGGTGAGCTGGAGGATGCAGTCGGGATAAGAGAAGCCTGGGTTTCTTGTCTGAGGCTGATGCTCTGCGACCCTGTCCCGGATAAACGGAAGACAACGGATCGGAACAACACCAAAACTTTTTAATCATCATTTAATTATTGGACTTGACAGAATTTTGCAGAAATTCCTCTCATTACAAATTTTTTTTTAAATATTTCATCATTCAGTTACAGTAAGTTGTCCATCTGAATAAACAAGATAAATAAATTGGCTTAATTTCTACAGACGGTCTGGCTAAACCAGCACAAAATAAACTCAGATTTTAAAAGAGGAAACTTTTATTACATACTTTTCTATTCCACAAATTTCTTCTTAACATATACATATGCGTACATATTACAGGTTTACTCCTATCAAGAAAATCACAACCATTTCTACAAATGTATAAAATACCCTGCGGTGCATTTTTTTTCTTGTAAATTACAGATAAATGAACGATGAACAAAGTCAACAAGTCCAGAAGTTTAAACATGGAGATACTTTAAATGAATTTACAAAATGTGATGTTATGACTGAACAATTGTCAGGAGTGTAGCCTCTTCCTTCTGTGTCCTGTTTTTCCCCCTCTCTCTTGTCCCTGTTTGTCTGTCTGTGTGTATGTAGGGAGTTGGGTGGAGCCAGCCGGGAGCTGCAACCAGTCACACCTGAAACTCATCGACTCATCACACCATGCTTGTCCTGCAAAAAAAAATTACAGTTTTTGGCTCCAGCTCCTACTCCAGAACCAGCCTGATTTATCTGTTTTTGTTTTCTTCATCTGAGACTGTCTGTTGTGTCAAGGGTATATTTTTGGCCTCAGCTCCACATCATGACAACAATTGATTAAATGTTCTTTTTCGATGAGGATTTCTTACCCAAGGTTATATATAGGTTGTGAGTTTATGCTTCTCTTTTCTGTTTTTTTTTAAAATATGTATATGAAAGTGTCTTTAAAGGCCATATAGATGCTTCTCATCGTGCCCGCTCTTATCCGGCTCTAGACTGGAGGCTTTTAAAGTTTGTATCAGATTTTCCTGCTTTTTATCTTCTGGCTCTTCATCCTGGAGGAAAACTTGCCTGTAAGAAGAAAAAAAAAATAGCTGCTTCAGACATTTTATTTGTTTTAAATTATCACATTAAGTGTAACTCACTGCTGCATATCTAAACAGATGTTGGGGCTGTGGTTTACGTTCCTTTCTGGCTCGTTGTTCTCACGATTAAGGTTCTTTTGGTTTCTCATCAGACTTTTCTTCCTGCAGTCTGGTAACGATGCCTCCGCTAGTGCCGCCTGAAATCAGAAAGAAGTAGTTCAGATTACTGTCAAGTGAAAAAGCTTAATTATTATTCTCCCCAACAAGTAAGAGAAGACTCATGTCTGGGGGTCTCACTCATTAGGACTCGCATTGATCAAAATTAAACACGTATTTTTGCTTTGCTTGTGCCACCAAACTCTAGATTTATAAAAACTTTTCTAAGCTTCTTTACACAACCTTTTTAGGTGGTCATGTCTGCGGAAAACCGCAGGTGTATGCCAACTTGACCTTCATCCCGCCCAAACCCCACCTCCAGAAGCCCAAATTAGGGATCATGTAAATGACGGGATGTACTGTATATTCAATGGTATTTAAATGAGCTGGTGCTGCCCGTCGTTACTCATGCATACTGATGAGGAAGTGTAATTTAAGCCAGGTAGAGATCCTGGTCTGCAAAGTGCGAGTCGTATCTATTGTGGGATCTCCCACATGCAAAAAAGAGGGTGGTCACTACGGCAACTTTGTGAGTGACACACACTAGTCTGTCACTGATACAAAAATACATGGTCTGACTTCAACGAAGCAACGAATAACTCTGACAAACAATTGTCAGCTACCGGAGGTGATCCAAATCATTTCAAAATCAGTCGTGACATAATGAAATTTTTTTAACAATGGCTATTTCTGTGTTTAATTTTTGAGGAATTGGGTTCAAATTCAGAATACTTTATTAATCTCCGACTGGAAAATTAGTGTCTGCTAGCTCCGGAGCCTAAGAGGGACCTTCAAACAACTTCAGAACAGCTGGTGGGTAGGGACGAGTTGGGCAGGGTAGAACTGGAACAGCCGCTTGGTGGAACAGCAGCTTGGTGGAACAGCCGCTTGGCAGGACAGCCAAGTTCAAAAGCCATTTGAAATTTGTCATGAGTAAGCTTTTTAAATGTGGCTCCTGGGCTCATAATTTAGACCAAGGGTGCCCATTACGTCGATCGCGATCGACTGGTCGACCGCAAAGGAATTAAGGGTAGATCGCATGGCATTGAAAGAAAAAAGAAAAAAAAAGTTGGCGTCAGCCTATCATCAGTCTCACAATGACATCTGCCCTGAAGTCAGCCGCTAGAGTTGCTAAAATTTAGGGACTCTTTTTTCTTTATTTTTCCCAAAAAAGTGTCAATCTAGCGGCTTTTCTGCTGTTACAGGAGATTTTTGGAGTCTGTGATGTAAAATCACGTTGTTAAGGCTGTAATCAATAAGCAGCCCGCGGTGCTGCTGTCTCCTCACCCCCTCGCAAAGCACTGTGGGTGTGTGCGTACGAAACAAATCGTGTTGTGGGGTAGTTACAGCAGGCTGGAAACGATCTGTTGGGGTTTGCGATGGTAACATGGGACTGGTAGATCTCAGGAGGTTTGATATTTGTAAAGTAGATCATGGGACAAAAAAAGGATGGGCAACCCTGATTTAGACTATGTAATTTGTCAAATGGGTAGAAATCACTGTGGCCAGAAGACGTTCCTCTTTTGGATCACCCGCTGTTCTGAAGGATGTTAAATGCCAATAACTACAATATTTATGTATTGTATGTTTCCCCTTAATAAAAATGGACACATTCAAAAAAATATTCTATTAAGTGGTATGATCTGTAGACAATAAGAGGCCTCTTTCAGACACTCACCTGTAGGGTGTTATGTAGAGCCGTACTTAAAGCCAGATTTGGAGACATGGACTTTGTCACATTTGGGCTTCTGTCGAATAAAGATCAACTATTACAAGAACAGCAGTAACAAATTTAAGAAAGAATAGAACAAAACGTCGTACCCGCTCATCTTCTGACACCTTCTCCTCTGATATTCCTCCTCATCCACCGTCCACACGGCACCTTTCACGTTCTCCACTCGCACAAAGCATTTGTGTAAACTCAAGTTGTGACGAACAGCGTTCTGATCCAGAGATTAAACCTGATTACTGAAGGAGTTTAAACACCTGACATGATGTGAGGTTATCATCTGTGACTGATGTACCTTCCATGTGGCAGCATTCCGTCTAAAATATGCAAACGTCCTCATGAACCAGTTGTAGATCTCATTAAGTGTCAGCTGCATGTCTGATGCTTCCATTATGGCCTGCAGATTATAGACAAAATCAGGAACAGGGTGAGATTATGACTCAAATTTTTATGTACTGTACATGTCAAATATCTCCTTAATGTGAGACATTTGATCAGGTTTACATTACGTTTTTTAGATGATCACTTTATTTAGTCTGAATTTAGTTTAGAAAAAAAAAAAAAAAAAATCTGTTAAATGTCTAAGTTTATTAAACTGAAACTAATCAAGCATGATTTAAACAGCATTTTTAAAGCAGTAAAAATCAATATAAAATCCAAGTAACTTTGAAAATATTGGTTTAAAAGAAGTGTGCAGGGTGCACCTCTAACAGGTTACCAGTCTGTTGTGCCACAGATGGAAACACACGACCATTCGTACATTCATGCTTAGGGATCATTTCAAAGTGACCAATTAACAGAGTATGCATGTTTTTGGAAGGTGGGAGGAAACCGGAGCACCCAGAGAAAACAAACAAAATATTGTCCATTTTCAGTTCATAATTTTTCCGTTCTGTCCCGTCGTCTTCCGCTTTTCCGGGGCCGGGTCACCGGGGCAACAGCCTCAGATGCGAAGCCCAGGCTTCTCTCACCATGTCTGCATCCTTCAGCTCACCCAGAGGGATCCCGAGTCGTTCTCTAGCCAGCTGTGAGACATATTTTCTCCAGCAGGTCCAGGGGTCTGCCTCTTGGTCTCTTCACGGTGGAACGTGCCCGAAACACCTCACCAGCGAGGCATCCTGACCAGATGCCCGGACCCCCCCATCTGGCTTCTCTCGACCTGGAGGAGGAGCGGCTCGACACCGAGCTCCTCACCCGATCTCTGAGTGAGAACCGAGCCACCCTTCTGTGTTCATAAAAAAATTTTCAAATAAAGATGTTCCTACCTGTCTGATCAACGTTGCGTAGGTGAACGGTGGTCTGATATCGGTGTTCTTATAAAGCTCGTATTCATTTTCTGAAACAAGATAATATAAAGTTAGATTAAACCAGTCAAACAGTCTGTCTAATCCAATTTAAGACAGGTGTAAGGTTTACCTGAGGACAGAGAGAAGACCAGAGGGTGCTGGTGGGGTCTCATCGCTCCGGCACAGACAATCTGACCGACTGAGTCTTTTTGAGCAGAGGGAAACATCTGTGCAGAATCCAGCTGTCTGAGTTTACCACTGGTTGATGCTGGATTAGACTGAGAACACATGATACGAGTTAACAAAGAAACATGAAGACAGAGAAGACTGACAGGGAAACAAAACGCACTGCGACATTTTTAAACAAGTGTAACGGAGCAATTAGATCTGCTTCAACGGAGGTGATTCCTCTACTATCAGCAAAAGAAAGGGGCAAATTATTGTTAATTACAGGGTGAAATTGTTTGGTGGGTGTTGTGATTAGGGGGCATTATTTGCAAGATTAACACCTGATTAGTTTCCACATTACCAGAGCGTGTCTGCTGTCTGGAAACACAAAAGCACATCTGGTGCCAACATCTGGCCACGCCAAGAGATTTGGAGGTGTAGGAGAACTCCAAAAAAAGAGTTTAAACCAGATCCGATGTCACTGCCTTTCACAAAGTTATTTGTGAAGAAATTATTTGGTAAGAAATTATTGTTCAGAATTTGTTCTTGGTCAGGCAACCGGGGAAACCTGTCTGGAAGGGATGGTATGACCCGACAGGGAAGTCCGGGGTGATTGCCCTTAAATCAGGGGTGTCCAAATCCGGTCCTTGAGGGCCGGTGTCCTGAAGGTTTTCCATATGTTCTTGCATCTATACACCTGATCCAGTTAATTGAGTCATTGTGGCAAATTCTATTGGCTGTTGATTTCACTTTCTGTGCATCAGCTGTATTGAACCAGGAACATGTGGAAAACCATCAGGATACTGACTCTCGAGGACCGGCTTTGGACATCCAATTCAATTCAATTCAATTTTATTTGTATAGCCCAAAATCACAGAATTTTCGTCTCAATGGGCTTCACAAGAAAAAGAGGAATGTGTTAACACAAATACACAGCAAAAAAAAAACTAACAAATGCTAACTAAACAAGACTAGCACATTTATGCACTTAGACTCTCCTTCTCGGTGAGGAAAAACTCCTAAAAAACCCATCAGTGGGGAAAAAATAAGAAACCTCGTGGGGATCCACGTGAAAGAGAGATCCCTCCCCCGGGACGAGCAAACAATGTGTCACAGATTATTGTTTAAATATTAGCTTATTCTAATCTAATCCCTGCCTTAAATAGATGGCAGAGTCTACAGATGTGTGGCATCAGGAATCAATCTCAGGTGTCCCTAATCAGGGTGATGAAGAACAGCCATGGCTCCCTCTGGCGGCAGGAGAGGGACTCATGACAGGGTGTGTATTGATAAGATTTTATTGATACTGCCTTTCACTGTATTTTTTTGGTACTCTTATTGATTATTTTCTGCATGAAAACAAGGATGGAGAATAAACTGGTCAAGGGGCTGAAATGAGCTTCCTCCGCAGGGTGGCTGGGCTCTCACTCAGAGATTGGGTGAGGAGCTCTGCCATCCGGGAGGAGCTCGGTGTTGAGCCGCTCCTCCTCCAGGTCCAATGGGATGGTTCTTGCCCCCCGAGGGCCTCGCGGGCTAGGTGTTTTGGCACGTCACACCGGGTGGAGACCAAGGGGCAGACCCCGGACCCACTGGAGAGACTATGTCTCACAGCTGGCTGGGGAACGACTTGGAATCCTTCAGGGTGAGCTGAAGGATGCAGACGGGGAAAGAGAGGCCTGGGCTGCCCGTTTGAGGCTGTTGCCCCCACGACCCGACCCTGGAACCAGTGTAAGATGACGGAATGGAAAGCTAAAAAAAAAAAAAACCCAACCTGATAAATAACCTTTTAGTAATGGTTACAGGGGTACCACTAGCTTTTAAAATTGGGGGACGGATGGCTCGTTGGGTAGATTGATTGTCCTGTAAGCGGTGGGTTGCCAGTTTGATCCCCTGCCTGGAGTTCAAATTGAGATGTCCCTGAGCAAGACACTGAGTCCCCAATTGCTCCTGATGGTGGTTTGCACCTTGCATGGCAGCATCCACCATCAGGTATGACACTGCATACCTGTGAACCTGGAGGCTCCGCATCAGACTGCAGCGACTCAGTCTTTGAGCAAGGCAGATGAAGGTGAGCCGTCATGGCCTGTAAGCGATCCCGTTCTTTGCAGAGCTGTTAGAGATAAAGTGGTGAGAAAACATGAAAGGAATCAATGGCTGAAAGAGTGAGGGGTAAAAATATTGAATTGGAACAAAACTAGAAAATAAAAACCATGATCCCAATTTTAAACGAATAGATAATAAAGTTATAAAGAAATTTAAAAAAACTAATTGATAAAGAGTTAAATGAGTGAGAGGAGGGGGAAATGAAGTGTCAAAAATGGAAGACAATCCGAATAAATGCATTTGTAATTTTTTTTATCCATAAACATCCCATTTCTGAGATATTTCTGATGTTTACCTGAAGCTCGAGTTGCTGGACAACCTGCGTCTGGACCCTGCACTGGGCTGTGCTTCGGTCATCCAGAGCGTGTTCGCTGCTCATGTGGCTGAAACGTGAAGGAGTGTCAATAAAAATCTAAATAAAATCCAAAACCAACATTCAAATTATTCTATCTTGTTCCTAAAACTCTGAAAAATTAAGCTTTTAATTCAAGTACAGAAATATTTTATGGTGTTGGATCATGAGTGTCTACGTGCCTCTGTTTGTTCACAGAGGTCAACAAACAGAGGCACGTTTGTTGACCTCTGTGAAGCTGGCCCTTTTTTTAAAAAATATAAACAAAAATATGTAAATTGTTTGTGCTGTAAAATTTTATGTTTGTGCTATTTTAGTTTTTTTTTTGTTTTTTTTTTAAGAGAAATACGATTTAGACGATGATATCATCCAGCCCTTCATTGCGCCTAAAAATGGTAGAAAACTCATAAAAATTGTGTAAATTTGTGCTACGTTTGTGCTGTTATGTGCTATAAGAAATTTTGGTTTCATTTTAGTTTTTTATTTTAAGGAATACAATTTGGACAATGACGTCCTCAAAGATGACGTTATCAAAGATGGCATTATCAAAGATGGCGTTATCAAAGATGGCGTTATCAAAAATGGCGACGCCTGAAAATAAATAAAGGTCTGGATGTGCACAAACGCAGCACAAACAATTGACCTATTTTTTGTTTATTTTTAAGAGGGGCCAGCCAGGGGCCAGAAAAATCTAAATCAAACTCTGAGGTGGCTTCATCACAATTTGGCCGTGAGTAGAACCAGACTTGGATTTGACACCTTATAAAATCGTCATGTAGGCCTTAAAAGAGGACATAAAAAGTCTGATACCCTAAATCTAGCTTCTGAAAACCACCAGATGAGAAAATAAATGGAAGAAAATGAAGGGAAGACCTACTTAATAAACTGGGCAAAGTTTTCGCAGACAGACTCGCAACCAGGCCAGTTACACACTCCATGACCGAAGAGGGTGTGCACAGCGGCTTGATCTCCTTTTCCAGAGCTGGAGGAAGAGAGACAGGGCGATAGGGTTGGGAGAACATGAGAATGATGATATTTTTTTTTTTTTACAGGTAGCAAAAAATGATGAAGAGGGGCCGGAGGGCAGCGGGAAATAAACAAGAAACTCTTTTACTTTTGATTTGGGACATGTAAAAAAAAAAAAAAAGAACCACCTGGGTTAGCGGAAAACAAAGCAAAACAAACAACACAAAATGCAGAATCCCGTGAGGATTAAACGGGAAGGGAACATCTCTGGGGGAAAGAAACAAGTCTGAAGATGACAAATGTTTGATGATGTGTGTGAGGAAAAAACAACATCACAGTATTTTAATGTGTTTTCAGAAAGATCTCACCATCCCGTTTTGTGAGGAGACACCAACTCCTGGTCCCCACTCAGTCCACACCACTTTGTTCCACTTTTATCTTCAGGTGCTCCAAAACTAAGCTCTTTCCATATCTGCTGCATCTCTGCAGCACTCAGACTTACTGGGAGGTGACAGAAAGGGAAATCTGTTACTCGGTGTTACTTCACCGGTTATATTTTGAGGTAAAAAGGAAAGTGATTGTGTTGAGACCTGGTGGTAGAGCAGGAGAAGACGGAGCAGGTTTTGATGTCTGGATGAGCTGCTGATGCTGATGTTGAAGTTGGAGAAGCTGCTGGAGGACCAGCTGCTGGGCGGGAAGCTGGAAGACAGAAATTCACACTTTATAAGGTCAAGGACACAGAGATGGAGGTAGCAGAGATGAAGATGCTGAGGATCTCTCCGAGAGTGACCAGGATGGACAGGATCAGAGGAACAGCACATGTTAGAGATTTTGGAGATAAAGTCAGAGAGGCCAGACTGAGATGGTTTGGACATGTACAGAGGAGAGAGTACATCAGCAGAAGGATGCTGGGCTTGGAACCACCAGCCAAGAGGTCTAGAGGAAGATCAAAGAGGAGGTTCATGGATACAGTGAAGGAAGACATGAAGATAGTTGGTGTGACCGAAGAGGATGCAGGAGATAGGGTTAGATGGAAGAAACTGATTTGCTGTGGCGACCCCTGAAGGGAAATCAATTTAACCAATCACTGCTTTCTGGTCAGAACCGAATTTGACATGTGCAATGTGTCTGAGCATTGCAAACACAAAACCTCGACAGTTTTGTGTCCTTCTAAACACTGTCTTTGTTCTGGTTTTAAATTTAGAATGTCAAGAATCGTTGCTAACACGGACTGTATAGCTTGGTCAACTTCTTTGTTTGTCAACAGAGCTGCAAACATGAACCGGACGTGTTTGATGTACCAGTGTCATCTCTGTTTGCGGGTATTTTCCGATCGCTTTAATTGTAAGCTAATTCCCGTAAACCCTGACCTAGTGGCTGGAGTGAAATTAGATTGGGCGAATGGACTGAGTGGGGCCAGCCTGGCTATCCAACTGAACTTTTCTTCCCTGAGAAGGCAGCTCTGGTTCTGTTTGGTTTAGATGTGCTGATGAAATGTGTGTGAAGCCCTTTGAGATGACTGTGTTGATGAAGAATTTTACCTTGACTTTCTTGCTTGTGTGTTTCTGGAGGATCTGCATCTGCTGCTTCTTGTAAAACTCCTTCAGATGTTGCTGTTAAAACATTTCAGGGAAAAAAAAACACGATACCAGCAGTAAGTTTCAACTTGAAAGTAAAAGTACATGAAGAAGCCACTAAGGGATCTAAATGATTCATAAATAACATGTGGATTCGTGACTTCACACGTTCCGTTCCGTTGTCTTGTGCTCATCCGGGGCCGAGTCACAGGGGCAACAGTCTCAGACGGGAAGCCCAGGCTTCTCTCACCCCGGCTGCATCCTCCAGCTCATTCGGAAGGATCCCGAGTCGTTCCCCAGCCAGCTGTGAGACATACTGTAGCTTCTCCAGCAGGTCCGGGATCTGCCCTTTGGTCTCCTCCCGGTGGGGCGTACCGGAAACACCTCACCAGCGTGGTGCTGGGGGGCATCCTGACCAGTTGCCCAAACCTCCCCATCTGGTTTCTCTCGACCTGAAGGAGAAGCGGCTCGACACTAAGCTCCTCCCAGATGGCAGAACTCCTCACCTGATCTCTGAGAGAGAGCCCAGCCACCCTGTAGAGAAAGCTCATTTTGGCCACTTGTATCCATAATCTCATTCTTTCGGTCACCACCCACAGCTGGTGACCATAGGTGAGGGTTGGAACGTAGATTAACTTGTAAATTAAGAGGTTTGCTTTTTGGCTCAGCTCTTTCTTTACCAGTCGTTGGGTGACAGCCGACAACTTCACAAATGACAAACAAAAAGCTCGCTGAGGAAAAGAGAAAAAAAACAGGTTCCCAGATCTTTATCAGAAGATGCTGCTGCTTTTAATGGGACAAAATAAAACAAAGAAAATCTCATTTTAAAGCTACAAACACATAAAAAAAAGAATCTATTTTGTTCAGAGACTCACTGGCGTATGGAAGACGTCAGCTGACTCCAGCATTCTATATGCGTTTGAATATGACGAAAATAACATGCAATGTTTTTATGTTTTAGGAGAAAAAAAATTTACACTCGTCTTTAAAACGTCACTTTTACTTGATTTTTAGAGCCAAAAAAAAGTGTTTTAAAAGAGTTTTGAGTTTCACCTTTTCTGCCGTAACATGCCATTTCAAAGTAAAGTTTTGATGTGGTCGGCTTTACAAATTGGTGTAAAAAAAAAAATTGCTCCAACATTCCAAAAACGAATTTAAGTACAAAAAAAGATTGATCACGATGTTGAACCAGATTAAACATGTTCACTTTGAAGAACTTTTTCCGCCATCTAGGAGGAGCTTGGTGTTGATCCGCTCCTCGAGAGAAGCCAGATAGGGTGGTTCGGGCATATGGTCAGGATGCTCCCCGAGCGCCTCGCTGGTGAGGTGTTTCGGGCACGTTGCACCGAGAGGAGACCAAGAGGAGGATCCCGGACTTGCTGGAGAGACTATATCTCACAGCTGGCTGGGGAATGACTCGGGATCCTTCCGGGTGAGTTGGAGGATGCAGCTGGAGTCAGAAAGGCCTGGGATTCCCGTCTGAGGCTGTTGCCACCGTGACCCAGCCCAGGATAAGCGGATGACGATAAAACCTAACAGAACTTTAAAGATTTTTTTGGGTTGTATTCACTTAATTTTTTCCATTTTACAATAAATTTGGTTTCAGAAATTATATATTTTTTCTGCGGTACTTATTATTAAACCTAGCAAAGTTGGAATGTGTGTGTGTGTGTGTGTGTGTGTGTGTGTGTGTGTGTGTGTGTGTGTGTGTGTGTGTGTGTGTGTGTGTGTGTGTATGAGTACCTGCTGCATCAGAAAAGCTTGCTGCTTCTGCATCATGGCCTGCAGCTGGTTGGGAAACAGAACCTGTTGCATCTGCTGAGGAGTCATCATGGTCAGAAAAACCTAAACAACGTTGAAGAGCGTGATCAGAAAGGAGCAGAGTTCACAGACTAAAGACGTCAGTGTCGGCTGGTAAACAGTAATGGCCGTCCAATCAAAGTATTTCTAATTACACAATAGTGTTGTCAACCTCTGGTGAACACCATCATGCCAGATTGTGTCATTGACCCTAAATGAGATGGAAGACAGGAGAAGCTAATTAGCAACACAATTTCATGCGTGTTGTGGTTCCTAATAGAAGTGTACGGGTGTTAATAAAAGCACACGCTGACGGAATAATAACTCATCTACGCCTGTGGTGATTGATCGACAGCATGCTGGATTTGTTGCTTTTGTAAAAGTGGCAGCAAGATTTTTAACAAACAGAAAAAACTCATAATGTCGATTTTTTTTTTTAATCATTGCTACAAACAGTTAGGACAAGAAACCTTAATCCCAGCAAACAGAAAACCTCCAGGGAACGTTAGCCTGAAGTTCATCAAAGGTTTGTTTTTATCAAAAATTAACGTTCCCTAAACGTTAGTTGGTGGTTATGTTAGAACCTAATCTTACCAGAACGTTGAGAGAACCAGATTCTAAACTTTATGTTTAAATTAAGATGAGAGGAACTTTCTGAAAACCAAAAAATAACGTTTCATAACCGTCATAAAACTTTCCATTTGAACCTTTAGAAAACCAAAAATAACCTTTAAGGAACGTTCTGCTAACCTTTTAAAATCCTTTCCAGAACGTTCTGGAAACGTTAAATTGTTAGCTGGGTTGTACTTTTTAGAGAATAAGGAAAATATCCTGTTTTGCATTCAAAATTTTTAGATAATTTGGAGCGACATATTAACAACCAGGGGCGGATCCAGAATTTTCTACAGGGGGGGCCTGAGGTCATTGACAAAGGAGGGAGCCTGCAGAACATTTTGAAAAATAAGAGTCATTTTCTTGCAATTTGGTGGCCCGTTCGCTGGCCCTGCAAGGGGATAGCTTGACTAGTTCCCTTTCCTTTTTCTTCCATTTTTTTTCGCCCCTGGCAACTATCTGCGATTCAATATAAGACACACGATTCCGAAAACGGATGGATGTCATTAGCTCATCCAATGAAATGACAGGTTTTTACTATCAATCTGTTTTGAACAGACAAAAAATAATGTATAAAAAGTTAAAAGAGGAAATTAAATCAATTAAAAAGCCTGCGGTAGCATGTGTAAGGTGTCATCTATCGATTTATCTACGATCAAATCAAAAAAAGAAGTTGTTTAAATAGATTTAAAAAACTTTTAAATTTTTCAGCTAATAAAGCTATTTCTTTTATCTTGAAAAAAAACTTATTTAAACAGATTTTATTTGAAAAATATTTAAAACAGTTGTTTAAGTGAAAAAAATATAGTGAAAATAGCACTTTAATTTTTTATGAATGAAACATTTCTTGTCAGCAAATAATAACTGTCACATAATTTTGTCCTAATTTTTATGTAAAATGCTTTGAAGACTCAGTTTAAAATGAAAAAAAGATTGTCTTTTTAATATTAATTTGATATATATATATTTATTTTTTTATCCTCATCTGGTATCATATTTAGTGTTTTTCTCAAATACAGCTAAATTTCTATGGAGATGAAAATAAAACAATATTTTGACTTAATGAATCCCATTCTGGAACCTAAAGTTGCGTCTCCATTCCTGAACACAATAAGTGAACACCTGACATTTATGAAGAACAAAGCAAATCTAAGTGAGACAGCAGACTAAGGTGAATATTACCAGCGTTCATTATCCGGGCTGTTTCATTGATCCGGCAGATTAACCAGACCAGGGACGGAAATGCAGGAGACAACCATAAAATTGTGTTGAGCCATGCTTATTTGCTTTTCACTTGCATCTGTTTGACGCAGGTCCACGCACAATCATTCTCTCTCGCCTCAGACTTGCAAACTAATAATGAAGGACAAACAAGAATTCTGCAGGTCGACTCCCCACTCGGGTCAGATCTCATATAAAACCTGGTACTGCCGACAGAGCTGCAGACTCCTGGTGTGGTGTCCTGTCAGGGGACGTCTAAAATCCACATGGTACTTTAGTGATCTGTTTGTCTAATACGTCTCTGTCTAGATGATAAAATCAGAGGAGATTAAAGAGAGGAAAGAAAGAACAAAAGGGACACATATGAATAAGGAAATCTTACTTAAACTAGTCAAATTTAGGCCCCAATGCCACATCATGTATTTTTACTGCACTGATAATTAAACGGTATTGTTAATGGTACCTGCATGGCCAAACAAAAAAAAACCTCCAAAAAAACGTGCACTGAGACCATTTCTCTGGCTGTTAAATTTCTTTTCCTGCCGCACTGCAATGGGAATGGGCAGTGCAGCATGATGTGGCCCAATGCTACATCATGTATTTTAACTGCGCCGTTAATTAAACGGTATTGTTAACTGTACCTGCATGGCCAAAAAAAAAAAACCAAAAAAAAACGTGAACTGAGACCAGCTGTCTCTCTGGCTGTTAAATTTCTTTTCCTGCCGCACTGCGATGGGAATGGGCTGCTCACACTCTCTCTCTCACTCAGCCACAAGTATCCCATCACTCACAAGTGATAACATCACTAACACATATTTCAAAATTGACTCTGCATCTTTCCAAAAGTAGATGCAAATAGTGCACGCTCACTCAAATGTAATAAAACCATGCCCTGCAATAGTGGTGACCCCTGCTAAAAGTTTTGGACTGTATGAGTGCGACGTCTACCACAAATATTAGTGTAACAAGTCTGCTATGTGGAACGTGGGATTAAAATGTTGCTCAATAAAAAAAAACAGTGCAAAAATAAATTTATAAAAAAAAGGGGGGATGAGTACAGTTACTAGGTAGTGGTAAAGATTTAAAAAATACACATAACATTAACAGGATAAATGTTCATTCTGTGCCTCAAAGCTATAAATAACCAAACCCAATTTGAAAAAAAAAAAAATTCAAATAACTTCACAAGTTGGTCTTGTTTTCACTTTTTTTTTTTTGTGAAAAGGTCGTTCTAAAATCAGCATCAATAAGAGCAAGATTATCTATCCAAATTTGACAATTTCCATTCCTAATTATTTTGCCTGAATATACCTGTTTGTGAAAGAGATTCTGCCAGTGTTCGGCAGACCCTCGGCTGCAGGAGTCCCCGTTAGCTGCTCCCTCTGCTCCACCGTCGGTGTGGCTCAGGAGGCTGCTGGCTGGGGTCTGACGGGCTGGTGAAGGACTCACTGGAGACTCAGGCATCTCAGATCCTTTAATCATCAGTTAACTCACATTACTGCACATCGTCTCATCAAACGCAGTTTGACCAACTTTTTGAAGAAAATAATAGACTTAAAACAAAATTACACAACAACATAAAATAAAATGAAAAATTATGTCAAATTTTTTAAAAAAAAAGATCAAATAATACGTGTAAAAAATAGAAGTTTAAGCTAAAATTTTTGCATGTAATTTAAAGAAGCAAAATAATTAAACCAAAGGGTCTAATGAATTTAACAGACAATTTTAGAACAAAAATCTCCTTATTATTGTTTAACCTCATTAATACTGTAATTATGCAACATAATTAACACACAATGCATGTTTCTATCCAATATTATTTTCAAATCAACATATTTTTATTACAGTCAGAGAATATTTTAACAATGAGCCTAAAATATTCAAATCGAGATATTAAACTAGACAGTTGAATTTTATGGAACTTCTTTTAAAAAAAAATTATTTTTTTTTTGGTAAATGAACTTCGTTTACATACCGTAAAGGTTTGGAGTTGAAATCCCAGCAGTCAGAGAGATAATGCTTGCATGTCAGGCAGGTTTTCACTGAGGGATGAAAATCTATCTGATGGAGATGTGTGTCTACCTGAGGAGGAGGAGTCATTTACTTCATAAATATGAGGGTGAAAAAAAAAGTCTGCTTTGATCCAGAAATGAATAGATTACTTTTAATTCACTCACATTGTGTCACAAGCTATTTTCACATGTAAACATGGTTTAAATTAAAATCACATTTCAAGAAACACAGAAAAATATATGGCATCAATATACGTACTCTAACAACAGACAGTTTTCTTGTTCTTTCGGCATTTCCCTTCAAGGGTCGCCACAGCAAGTCAGTTTCTTCCATCTAACCTTATCTGGTGCATCTTTTTCGGTCACGCCAACTCCCTTCATGTCTTCCTTCACCATCTCAGTCTGACCTCGCTGACTTTATCTCCAAAACCTCTAACATGTGCTGTTCCTCTGATCCTGTCCATCCTGGTCCCTCACAGAGAGATCCTCAGCATCTTCATCTCTGTTACATCCATCTCTGTTTCCTGTCTTTTCCTTAGTGCCACTGTCTCTAGACCAAACAGCATGGCCGGTCTCACCACGATTTTGTACACTTTCCCTTTCATTTTAGCTGAAACTCTTCTGTCACACATCACACCTGATACTTTTCTCCACCCCATCCAGCCTGCCTGCACACTCTTCTTCACCTCTTTTTCACACTCTCCACTGCTGTTGATCCTAACTACTTCAAATCTTCCACCTTCTTTATCTCTTCTCCCTGTAACCTCACTTTTCCATTTGGATCCCTCTCATTCACACACATGTACTCTGTCTTACTCTTACTCTGACTAATCTTCATTCCTCTTCTTTCTAGTGCAAACCTCCACCTCTCCAGCTTTTCCTCCACCTCTTCCCTCCTCTCACTACAGATCACAATGTCATCAATGTTTTAATCAAAAAAATATTTTAGAAATGCAACCATGCAGAGATTCATTTTTAGGAGAGAACACAAATACGACTATTTGTGACTTTATTTAGAAAAGTAGTTTTTCAAAGTTTCCTCAACAACAAAGAGTCATGTTGCTACACGGCTGTCAAACTGGTATCAAAGACATGTTCACATCTGTACGTGCACGATGGGTTGAAACGCATCTATTAAAAACTTAAATGTTTCAATTTAGGCTGCGGTGTGTTGTTTACCCCAGAGTGAAGATCTTACAAATAACACCTAAATAGCAACTTTGTGAAAGATATTTCCACGTGATTAAATTTCTGTGTCTGATTGTAGTTTGATTATTTTTAATGGGTATTTTTTATTTGTTGACATCGTTTTTTGTAGCATTCTACTTTTATCCCACTTGTCCTTTGAGAGCAGTAAAGACGAATAAAGAAATTTTAAGTTGGATCTACTGTACATATATTTCATATATTTCCATATGTATTCATTTCTCTCCCTCTCTCTTTAGGGAGAGAAATGGAGAGAGGTACCTATAGGTATCTATAGGTACCTATGTACCTATGGGTGTACCTATGTAAACCTATATGTGTACCTATGTACACATATGTACCTATGTACATATGTACATAGGTACATATGGTACATATGTACCTATATGTACTGTACATACATATGTATGTGCATATGTACATATTTCTTCCATTTCTTCCATTTTTCATGTATGTACATACTGTAGGTACATATGTATGTATTTAAACACGTAAGTGTCAATATAAACATATGTTTTACAATAAAAATTCTACTTTTACAATCAAGAAAAACATTTAAATAGAGAATTTTGTTGCATGGATTTTCTCCAAGTTCTCCTTTTTTCTCCCACCCTCCAAGAATATGTGTGTAGGGTAGATTGGCCAGTGCCAAATTGGCCCTTGGAGAAAGTGTGTATGGTTGTTTGTGTGTGTGTGTGTGTGTGTGTGTGTGTGTGTGTGTGTGTGTGTGTGTGTGTGTGTGTGTGTGTGTGGCCCTTTGACAGAGTGGCAACCTGTTTGGGGTGTACCCTGCCCCTCGCCTCGACTCAGCCAGGACGGGCTGCGCCACCCCCCGTAACCTCATAGGGGATAGACGGTTAAGAAAGTGATGGACTGACTGACAATAAAGAGAAAAATTTAAGGATTTTGTTAACAGCACGGTGGCCTCACAGCAAGAGGGTCATGGTTCAAATCCCAGGTGGGGAGGATGCTTGGAACAGTGGTCTTTCTGTGTGGAGTTTGCATGTTCTGCCCGACTCTGCGTGGGTTTCCTTCCGTCCGGTTTCCTTCCTTCCACTCTCCAAAAACATGCATGTTATGTTAATTGGCTGCTACAAAATCGCGCCTGGGAAAGACTGTGTGAATGGTTGTGTGTGTGTGTGTGTGTGTGTGTGTGGCCCCACGACAGACTGGCAACTTGTTCAATGTATACCCTGCCTCTCGCCTTGAATCAGCCGGTACGGGCACTGGCACCCCGCCAGCCCCGTCAGACAATAAGTGGTTCAGAAGATGAAATGAAGTGAGATTTTGTTGCCATAAAATATAATAGAAACATACAATTTATGAGAAATTTAAAATTTCAGAACTAAGCACGGTTTTAAAAGATCTTTCAGCAAATTACTGAGTGAGTATTTTTATATTCAGAGAATCTTGGAATAAAAACATTTCCATGTATTTTCCATAATTGATAAAAATAAATATTCAACGTTCATCTCTCGTCCAGAGGAATCCTGTAGCTGGATAAGTAACGGTGAATGACAGATCACCAGCATGTCACAGGACCACATAAAGACAGACGACCACTTTGAGCCGTCATAACACAGAGCAGGGGCGGATCCAGGATTTTCTAAAGGGTTGGAGGGGGGCGTGAGGTCATTGACAAAGCCAGCGTAGGATGACTTGGGGCCTCCCCCCCAGAACATTTTGAAAAATAAGAGTCACTTTTCTGCATTTGGGTGGCCCATTAGCTGGCCCTGCAAGGGGATAGCTTGACTAGTTCCATTTCCGTTCTTCTTATTTTTTTGGGTTTTTTTTTTTTATGTGGCCCAAAATAGGAGAGTGGGGGGCACCCCCTGGATCCGCCCCTGCAGAGTATTTATTTGTGACCCTACAGCACAAAAAAAAACAAACATTTGAATTATGGTCAAATGCTTTTACTTTTTACTTAAAAAGTACAATTTACACCAATTACTTTTGTACTTTTACTTAAGAAGATTTTTCTATTGGTACTTTTACTTTTACTTAAGTATATTTTTTTTTTCCTAATTATTTGTACTTTTACGTAAGTAAAACATGTGAGTACTTCATCCACCAGTGCCACTCACTTCTAGGAGCAATTCCACCATATCTAATTCACTTGATATGCATGTTTTTGGAACGTAAAGAGTCCAGAGAAACCACCTCTACACATACAAGGCAACCTGCACCCCTCAGATCATAGGAGGATGACTCAAACGAGGTACAACTGGACACCAGTCAGAAGGAAATTTGAAAGCATCCGTAGGCACAGGTGGGTGATAAATATTCCAGCAGTGTTTTGTCCACATCAGGTGGTGACTGTTGTATCGTCTTCCATCTGCAACTTTCTCATCAGCCTCCAGAATCCTGCCTGGAAAACTGTAATGTGTTGTCCATTTGTGGGCCTGTATAAGATTCAAACTGATTCTCCAGGGCTGGTAAAATGGTAGTTTTAAGTCCAATAAATTCTGTTTCTCTCTTGGATCCTCCAGAGGGCATCGTCCCTCCAACCAAGCAAAAGGAAATTCAGGGATGCTTCTTGCCAGAGGACTGGTCCTCATGCAATCCAAACACCTCACCATGCTTTCATTCCGCTCTCTCCTCCTCTCTCTGCTGCTCCTGTACTGCCTAAAGTTTCCATGCTGGAAGTCCTTTAGGTGAGCTTGGTGGATGCCGCAGTAATGGCCCCGGCCGTCCTCACATCGACTCACCTTCACAAAGCAGTCATTCACTGTCAAGTTGTGACGAACATTGTTCTTCCAGCCAGGACCTCGGCTCCTGAGGTGAGGAAACTGTTCTTCCATCACTTTGTAGATAGAGCCCAGGTTGAGTTTTTGGGAGGGTGAGGAGAGGATGGCTTTGGCAATCAGGGCAATATAACAAAAATAAGGCTTTGAAGGGTTGTGTGCATCTTTGGAAGCGAAGTTCATCTTGTTTGTTGAATGAACGAACCCGGCGAGGACACTCCCATCACCTGCTTTTGTTGCAGCTTTGTTTGCTTCTGTCTTCATTGTGATCTCATATTCTTCTTTTTCTGCTTTAAACCACAATGTTTTTAGTGTTGTTTTTTTCTTTTTCCTCCATTTTTATCTTGAAAAACCCTGCAGAGCATCAACAGATCAATAGAAGTATCGTATTTTCAGTTTTCAGCAACCTGAACCACACTGCAATCCTTTCTGTCACACTTTTATAAACCCTTCTTTCAAACAAGCGAAGAGTCACAATCTCAAGTTGATTCACTGCATGTTTACTCAGTATTAAGGAATGTATTTTATTTACTCACTCTGATAAAGACCCAACCACTTGGACCAGGATCTGCTTCTGTGTCACAGCTGCAAGATAAAAACGGGAAATACCTAGAACAGTAAAAATGTCTGGTATGGGCTAATAAACCCTGCCACGATATCAGCATAATAAAGTTTAATATTTTTGTTTTAGGTTAGGGGAGGCGGTTGCTCTGTGGTAGAGTGTTCGCCCTCGGACCGAAAGTTAACCAGAAGTTCGTGGGTTCTAATTCCACAAAGTTCACGTCTCGGGTCCTTGGGGAAGACACTTAACCCTCCGTTTCTCCCACCATTGGCGCTGTCGTGGCAGCCTGCTGCGTTGTAATGCAGCACACAAATTTCCCCAGTGAGGGGTGAACAAAGTATATATTATTATTGATTACCCTTACCAACTTCTTCTTTCAGCATTTCCCTTCTGGAGTCGCTGCAGCAAGTCAGTTTCTTTCATCTAACCCTATCTGCTGCATCCTCTTTGGTCACACCAACGATCTTCACGTCTTCCTTCACTGCGTCCATGAACCTCTTTTTTGGCCTTCCTCTAGTCTAGTCTTACCAACTAGAGGGGTAAAATACAAAAGGAAAATGTGTTAGAGGATAGTGGATGAGATCAGCGCCACAGGACAGGAAAGCCAGGAATTAGCCAATGGCAGAGTGGAAACATCAGCACCGAGGCCTCTTGAGTCTGGATGAGAAGTAGATGTAATTAGAGGACAGAAACCAGTACCATATTTTCCCTAACTTCTAGTATCTAGCAGCCAATCAGCAACTATTTCAATAAAACACTCTGCTTCTCATTGGTTTTGAGATAAACTTGCTCAAAGAAGTTGATCTTTGAAGATCATTGAAGAAGTTTTTTCAAGCCTACTCTTAAATGTAGGAAAAGTGTCTGCCTCTCTCACTTGAGGTGGGAGATTATTCCATAAAACTGGAGCTTGGTGGTTAAAGGCTCTGCCTCCAACTGTACTTTTAGAAATCCGAGGAACCACTAACAGCCCTGCATTTTATGAGCGGAGTATTTTCTTTGGTTGACAAAGTTTCCATGTTGGAATAGAGTTGGTTTCGTCCTGGGGGAGCTTCGGAGAAGGAGTCGAACTTGAAGAGGTGCGCAGAAGGAGTATAGAGGAGGTGCTTTGGGCCTGGTGTTTTTGCTGTTTCTATGGAACCCCCAGTTGCTCGCTTGAGGAACTGGAGGCGCACACTCGGACCTAGTGAAATACAGATAGGCCAGCTTGGTGTTCTTCACTGCGGCCAGGCTATGTGACCCCTTCTGGACTCCAGTTTTTGGGTTGCCAGGTTGGACACAGTGCAACCGGACTTGGACGCCAATGGATAGGGGCGAGGGGGCATCAAGACGTTTAACACCTGGTGTTTGCACTACAGCCCTCAAATTTCCCTTTGGAGATTAATAAAGTAGATTCAATTCAATTATAAGGTTACTAATATAAGATGGAGCTATATCATTTAGGGGCTTGTAGGTTAGTAAGAAAATTTTAAACTTGATTCTAAACTCAATTGGGAGCCAGGGGAGAGAGGCTAGCACGGGGGTAATATGTTCTCTTCTGCTAGTTCCCGCAAATAGTTTTGCTTTTTAAATAAGAAATGCAGATGTTCCAGACGTTTTCCAATGGGAGAAGGCTTAGGTTGCTAACTGTGTTTCAGCACCCACTGGAGGGTTCTTCTCATAGCTATCACAGGAATATCTCATGATCCCCCGATGAACTAGAAGATCTGGCTGGGTGACTGAAGTCTTTTTGCATAGGCCACTGCCCCATACCAAGGATAACTGGAAAACAGCAGTTATCTCAGGATATGGCGATCACAGTCAACAACACAGAATGCATGTTTATAAAGCTTTAAACCCCATGTGACCTAGCCCGTAGGCTAATAAGGCAATCTGTTGTAAGCCCTGTCATACTGACAAACTGTCTGTTTGGAGCGATTAGATAAAATTTTGCAAAAAGATGTGCTTAAAAAATGTTACAACTTCATCATAATTTGCAGAAAACTACATTTCCAACCCACAAATGACTTTAGATGATTTAAATACTTTGTAAATGGAAGGGAGTGAGATATATTCTGTCTGAGCTGGACGACTGTAGATAGTTTATGTTCGTTCTGAACTATTTATAGTGTTGGCCCTTGCAACAATGTCATCTGTAACTCGACTCCATCTGTTCAGTTGGAGCATGTTGAATGTCAGTTGCCAGAAACAGAAGCACTGCAGTTTCCCGCTGACTGTCAGACAGCTTCATGGAGTTTGCGGGACACCCAAGAGTTTCCGAGGCCTGTAACCTCTTGGCCGTCCCGGACCTCAGCTGTTTGGATGTGGATGAAGATGAGCCTGAAGTGGACATCGGCATCAGACCCAAATCCTCTCCACTACCTCGGAGAAAGAGCTCAGTCACTGACGAAGATTCAGAGCCAGAGCCAACCCCCAGTGCCTCTAGGAGAGTGTCCTTTGCCGATGCCAAAGGCCTCAGTCTGGTGTACGTGAAGGAGTTTGACACTTGGGATGTACCTGAACTGCCAAGTTTTGACACTATGGATGGAGAAGGACGAGATGCAGAAGAACACTACCTCTCAACTTTGACATTTCTCCGTCCACTGCCATCTGAAGAGCTTTTGGATAGAGTTATGCAACATAAAATAGAACTGGAAACAATTGAATTACTTCCAGGGACTACAATAGTAAAAGGTTTGATCCGAGTCCTCAACATCTCCTACCACAAGACAGTGTTCGTCAGAACCACCTTGGATCAGTGGTCCACCCATTTTGATCTCCTAGCAGAGTATATACCTGGTTCTAACGATGGTGTGACAGACTCATTTTCATTTAAACTCACCTTGGTGCCTCCCTTTGGTGAGCAGGGAGCCAGGGTTGACTTTTGTCTGCGCTATGAGACCCCTGTTGGGACATTCTGGTCTAACAATAATGACAGGAATTACGTAGTGTGCTGTCTCCGCAAAAAAGGGGGAAAGCGGAAAGTAAAAAAGGAAAAAGGGAACAAGAAAAGCTGCCTGAAGACTATCAAGTAAGAATAGAATTTTGTTAAGTCACTTCTAATCTTGTCACATCTTGTTTATTGATCTGGTTTGTTTTATTGTTGGGAAACTTGGCCTAAACTACACTTCTTAAAAAGTTGGAATTTTCCACTGAGTGAAAATTATGTAGTTGAGTTGTTTTGCTTTAATCCAACAAAAAACACACATAAAAACAAATTTTAGTGTCTAACAAAATAAGTTGTTAAAAATTTCACAATTTGAAATGAATGACTTCCATTTGTTTTTTTTTTAGTTGATCGTTAGTTTGCGGCATTTTTTTTCTAATTCTGTTCTTCATAATCCAGTGCAAAATTTTTCAAGACATTCAGAGAGTGAGATGCGTCTCTCAAGCACACTCGGTCTGTCCAGGAATTCTCCTTGTTGTAAATCATGCAGGAGGTAATTCTGCTTACACAACCGGTCACCTTCGTGGAGAAAGTTATTTATGTCTTTCTTCAAAAGTTTGTGGCTGGTTTTTCGCAACCTGGAGGAAAGTTGACCCTTCTAAGTAGCAAGTTGAACCCTTCAACATACAGTATGTTAAAGTTATAAAAACTTTGATTTTCCAATAAAAAACATTAGAAATAAACTGAATCTGGTGAGTAGGTCAACGATGTACATCTAGTCCAAGGGTCACCAACCTTTTTGTAACTGAGAGCTACTTCAAGGGCACTGAGTAATGCAAAGGGCTACCACTTTGATAATACACTTCTGAAATAACAAAGTTGCGCAGTATACCTTTAATTTGATATTATTAATGATATCATTAATGATATTCTATGTGAAGACACTGATTGTGAATGATCCATCACAATAATTATTTCAGTATGATTAAACAAGGTAGGAAACAGATACATTTCAATATGCAATATCCAAGTGTTTCATTTTCAAATGATCACTTCCACAACATTTTGCAGGAAATCTTTTTCAATTTTTACTAGCCACCAACAGTTATCAAATCATAAACTCTGAACCATGTTTGTACAAATGATCAATTATGTAAGATTTAACAAAAATCTACTCCTTTCAAAACAAGGACGCAGATGAGACACACACAGTTTTCTTTCACGTTAGTAAAAAAGAACTCTTCCTCCCATTCACTGTGAAAATGATAAGTTTTCTTCCTTTTTTCTGCCATGTTTTTGTGGGTAGAAAACACCTTTGTAACCTCATCTTTGCAGCGCTCACGTTCATTTATGTATTCGTTTTTAAATTTACATCATTGTAAATGAAATTTAAAAAGAATAGCAACATAATTAAATAAAATTTTAGACAGAGCTAATTTGTGATTAGTGCTATTTTCAGAACTGGCCTGCGGGCGACTGATGATACATTTTTAAAAGTGCTGCTAGCAAGTTTCTCAACTTTAGCCTTAGCTGTTCAATCATCAACTGTGAATACTGTGACATTACCAAGCTAACACCAAACACAAGCTCACTTATTTTGTGTTAGAAAAGCTTGCAAGGTCCCAGGGGGCGTTGGCCTAGTAGTAGAGACATCGTCTTTCAACCGGGAAAACCTGGTTCGATTCACGCTAGGCCCAAGCCGTCCCTGGGACTACAGAAAAGACACAAAAACAAAGAAAGCACAGAAAATAAAAACCCTGAAAAGACAAAAAAAGAAAAGAAAAGCCTGCAAAGTGAAAACTGAAGGTGTTCAGGAGTCATCGTTGACTTTGACACTGCCTGGCAACAAATGAAAGCTGAATTGTGTGAAAACACACTTCTGAAAACAATGTAACTGTCACAAAGTTAGTTTGACACACACACACACACAACAATCCACACACATTGTCCAATTAACCTAACATGCATGTTTTTGGAGGGTGGGAGGAAACCAGAGTACCCAGAGAAAACCCACACATACACAGGGAGAACCAGCAAACTTTACACAGAAAGGACCGAGTTTCAACCCTCGTCCCACCCAGGAATCAAACCCCAACCTTCTTGCTGTGAGGCCACTCTGCTACCCACTGCACCAACGTGCAGTCCCTCAGTAAATATTCAAAAACAAAACTTCAGAGTATCACTTAGATATCATAGATTTACAGAGAAGAACTAGAAGGTCCGAATGAGCCCTCCCTGCTAAAAACAAAGAGTAAGAAGTTTTCCATCCCTTAGAGGTCGACATGGTGACATTTCTACAGAACTGATGAATGTCTTCTTTGTTATGTAACACAGTTCAGGTTACATTTTTAGATACAACCAAGGCCTCTGTTCAGTCAGTTCAATGTCAGAGGTAAAGTTATTACAATGTAATGCATCATGAAAAAGAAAGAAAAGGATTTCATTCAGTTGTTCCAGAAAAAAAATCTTGAGATGAACTAACAAAAGAAAAAAATAAGTCTAAGTCTTTAGTAGAGTTTTATACCCTTGATAATTGACACTCTTGACATTATTGAAACAAATGGCAGACCAACAAATCTCTAGGAATGTATTTGACCTTTCCTACAACCCTCTCACCGCCAAATTCTTATAGGTTTGGTGTGCTAATATTTGATATATTTTTAGCTTTCTCTAAGTCCGTGAGAAGGTGAAAAGTATTTTGTACCCATTTAGAATTACATAGCAACTCGTTTAAATTTGCAGTTTACGTATTTGATTACATTAATGGGTATTCACTGGAATAGTGAGCAGTTTAGTCAAAGACTTTTTACGGTGTAATGTGTTTTTAAAGGTCAGAATGTGTAAGTCTCCAATGTCTAAAATAAAATAATTTAATAAGTGTTATTACTTATCTAAAACCCAAGTTTGGATTCTAACAGTATAAAAGAATGGACACATTTAATAAAGTATGCCTTTTTGTTTCTTTTCTAGACCAAACAGCATGGCCGATCTCACCACGGTTTTGTACACTTTCCCTTTCATTTTAGCTGAAACTCTTCTATCACACATCACACCTGATACTTTTCTCCACCTGTTCCAGCCTGCCTGCACACGCTTCTTCACCTCTTTTCCACATTCTCCATTGCTCTGGACTGTTGATTCTAAGTACTTAAAATCTTCCACTTTCTTTATCTCTTCTCCTGGTAACCTCACTTTTCCATTTGGATCCCTCTCATTCACACACTGTACAAACTCCACACAACTTTGCTCTGATTTTGGTCTTTTCACAGTCCGAATGTCTCTACCATGGAAAACATGGCGTCCAACCTGGAATCATCCCTGGAACATATATCACCAGGTAAATCTTAGTGTTGATCAAGCAACTGTAAAGTTCAGAGAAATGAGACAACTCAGTGTTTTTCCTTTTTTTTTATGTTTAGAAGAATCAAATAGTGAAGCAGAAGTCCAGAAAATGAAAGCTGAAAATCAAACCAGAATGGCAGAGGAACAGAAACAAGAATTACTGGTGAGTTACACTAAGTAGAACCCTAAAAATGACCAAAATAAATGTAAGTAAATAATCTCAGTAATTTCATTACATTGTTATGCTAACTATAAGCCAAGGCCCACTGCTGACAAACTGCTAACTTGGAAAAAAATGCGCTCATAAGACTCAAAATCCTGACTTACCACATGTGAGCGTGTTTCTATAAGAAAGTTTTACAATGTGTTTCAAATTATTATGCACATGGATTTTAACCCCTCATAGAGCAAAACTGCCAAAAGTCCGTGGCAACTCACATTTTGAGTTATGAGTACTGTTAGTTTGAAAGCGTGTGCTCCCATTTCAGAGTAAGAAAAGTGAAAAACTTCTGCTCATTAAAGGGTTAATTAAGCGCTATCAAGGTAATTGTTTTAGTTCATCTGGATATCTTATAATGGTGGTGAAATAGGACCCAAATGCAATGCCAGCTTGTAACCACTTTATTGGAGAAAGTGTAGAACCAAACATGACTGTGGAAACTGAATGACCAGAGGAGGAACCAGGCGTAGGAGCTTGACAGGACGATGGGGGAAAACCAGAAGGTTAGAGCTCCACAGCATGATGGGGAAAAACCATAAGGTTGGAGCTAGGCATGACGAATGGGACCTGAAGGTCAGAGATCGGCAGAACGATGGGAAAAACCAGAAAGTTGGAGCCTGACAGAACGATGGGGGGAAACCAGAAGGTTAGAGCTCCGCACCACGATGGGGGAAAACCAGATGGTTGGAGCTAGGCATGACGAATGGGGAACCAGCTGTAGGAGCTCGGCATGATGAAGTGAGAACCACAAGGTTGGAGCTCGGCAGGACGATGGGAGAAACCACAAGGTTGGAGCTCGGCAGGACAATGGGGAAGACCACTAGGTTGGAGTTCGGCAGGACAATGGGGGAAACCACTAGGTTGGAGCTCGGCAGGACAATGGGGGAAACCACAAGGTTGGAGCTCGGCAGGACGATGAGGGAAACCACAAGGTTGGAGCTCGGCAGGACGATGGGGGAAACCAGAGCTGGCAGAAAATCATCACGGCTGCATGGAGGCATCACTGCAGGTCAGAGGAGCAGTGTGCAGCATGGGAAGCAGCAGAGGAGTGATGCAGATGAATGCTCCAGCCGGGAAATGACGGACAACAGGGTTTAAATAGTCCAACAGGAAAATTACGGACACCTGAGGATTGAGAGCAGATGTGCCAAATTAGGGCCGAGGGCAGAACAGGAGGGAGTGGTCCAGATGAGGGATCCTGATAGGACTGTATTGTATCTCAGAGTTTTTGGATTCCTGAAATCTGTTTTCTGTGATAATTGATCGGTAAGATGAGCCCAATTAAGGGGAAAACTTCTGAAAAGTTGTTCCAGTTACTAGGCAGATCAGCATGTCCACCAATCTTGGAAAGAAAAATTATCTATGCTACCGGAAAGCAGAAAATAGGTGGTTGAAACCATTCCATACTTCTCCAAAAAGTAAATGTTTAAAATGATTTGTTTCTGATTCAGAGCCCATATTACACAGAACAGGCATTGATGAGGAAGACAAATATGCAGCTGCTAAAATGACATTACAAATTAGCAAATAGGAAGCACATACATAGTATCTCCCAGAGGAACAGAGCAATCTCATCTGCATAATAAATTGGAACTTCGTATTTAATAGGCGCCCCCCCGTCCCCCCCTCAGGTACTAGGCAAGCCCCACTTTGAATCGATTTTACAAAATAACTTCAGTGTCCTTATCAGCCCCAAGAGGGCAACAGTGAGACGGTTTACACTAATATTTTCAAATTAAACAAGTTTATAAAAAATATCCAAAAATTGGACAGAAAGACAGCATCTTAGAGTCTTATTTAGACTGTTTATCAGCAAAAACAATGCTAGGGGGCTCAGTTATGATTTAAATGTCAGCGGGGTAACGGAATGTACCATGCTCAGTAGGGGCAGTTTGTGCTGTTTGTGTCCTGCTTAGTCATGCTTGCTAACATTTAAGCTGTCATGATATCATTCAGCTAGATTAAATCATTTGATATTCTCTGCCCTTTCGCAACAACACAAAACTTTTATGCATGCAAGCTGAAAATGATCTGTTTGTTATTGAACAGGCGGAAAACAGACAAAACAGCATCAGGAGGAGGCACAGGAAAGCTGCACGCTTGGCCAAAGTGAGGGACTACTTTGCCCAAAGGGATGGTGAAGCAAATGATTCTGATGGAAATGAACACCATCCAGAAATAAAACAACCAACTCCAGACGAGACTGAAGATGAGAAATGTGTGAAAACACAATCGCACTCTATAGGAGGCAGAAAATCGAAAAATACCCAATTTGTTTCTGAAGCTCAGCAAAAAACCAAAGAACTTTCCGATGCTAATCATACTGCTGCCACAGAGGAGGAGAAATCTGAAACAAACGTCCAAGCCAACCTGCTACAATCAGCAGAGCAACCAGCTACTCATAATGAGCAAATGTTTTTGAGAAAATCTGTGAAAAAAAGTCACTCACAAGATGAGAGTTGTGCATGTATTGGCTACAATAAATCAGTAGCTGGCGAAAGTCTTGGTGATCAAACCGGTAGCTTCACATTTACGACAGTGGTGGCTCCGTTGTACCTTGAGGTGTTTCACAAAGCAAGGAGTGAAGAGCAAAGTGAAGGTGGTGAGAAAAACTTTGTTGAAGCTGAAGATTTACATTCTTCTTTTGAGCAAACTGAGACTGACAACACTGTTAGAACAGAAATGAAAAACAATGGCAACAAAGTTGAGGCGAATTTGACTGATGATCGGGACTCAAACCATCGAGTAAGTTCCCAGACGAGGACAACAGGTGCACAAACTCCGACTGATATTAAAGAGAAGACAAACCAAAACTATACAAATAAATATGAAGTTTCAAACCCACTTTTGAAAAACACATTAAACGCTCCTGATGGTGAAACATCCCAAAAGTGTTCCCAGATGCAGGAAGAAACCCAACATGACAACACAACCGAGGACTTCCACAGAGAAGCAGTTGAACTGAAATCAAGCCCAAACCCAGAGCAAACATGTGCACAAATTATCAATGTGGATGATCTGGTTTTGAAACCTCCTCAGTGTGAGTCAGACCACATTACTGAAAGAAAAGACCAAAAAAACAGCAGGTCGGTAATAAATACCAGCGAGCATTCTGATGTGACCTGGGATATCTGTTTGAGTCCAACATCAAGCTCATTTTTGACAAAAAACACAGATACAACAGAGAGAATGAGTAGTTTAGATTCTTATCAATCAGAGAGACAAGATTTTATAACTCTAAACCTACTTCTAGAAACCCAGAAGGAATCTCCTTCCAAGAAAAAAGTAGATAAAGAAATATTTGTTTCAGATAAAGAAGAGACTAAGAAAAAACCTGTTCATGAAGGAGCTGAACTCCTGACAAATGATCTAATCAGCCAATCAGAATTGTTTGTCAAAGTTCAAGACAGCTTGGAAAAGATGGACCATCGTCTTCTGGAAACTGCCATCCAAAAAAAGGAAGACTTCTACTTTACAGACACTAATGGGCTAAAAAGCTGGGAAATGATGGTGGAAGAGGAGGAAAGCACAACATTACCAAACAAAGAGGAAAGTCAGCTCATCCATGACGATACTGAAGTGCCGGAAAAAGTCTCCACGGGGATGGAAAAGGATGAACTTGAGCATGAGATTGTAGACGTATTAGTCCAAGATGAGCGGGGCAAAGTGGAGTTAAAAAAGATGGAGTGGATGAAAGTGGATGAAATTGTGGCTGAAGAGGCAATCACAAATGCCACATCGGAACATATAAAAGTTCTAGAAGCAAAGATGTTTGACATAGAAACTCAACCTGAAACAGAAAAAAAAGAGGAATCAGAGGAGGCAGGGAAACACCTCGACAGTCAAGAGATTAGTCCAGAAAGCAAAAGTGTTCCAGATGAAGAAGGGAAAGAAACGGTGAAAATCAACCATGATGCTGAAGCAGGTGCTTGTTATGAAGATTGTAGAAAAGATCCAGCTACTGAATCAGAAGAGGGAAGGGTTGTAGGAGCAGACGTAAGTGCAGAAATAATGAACAGAGGAAATAAAGTAAATGATTGGGAGGAGACGGATTTTACCCAAAGTGAGATTAGAGATCATTTATCTGCTCTAGTGAGCAATAAAATTGAAAATGAGAAAAAAATGACAGAGGAACAACTTGAACACAGTCAGACATATTTTCTTTCAACCCCAACTTCTTCAGAGGACAACCTGTATGTTTCATTGAAGGATGGTGAAGAAACACATGATGACAGTGCTTCTGCATCATCTGACTCTGACGACGAGGTGGAGCTCTATATGCACTGTCTGAGAGCTGTCGGGACGTCCACAGAGGCCCAGAAAGAGAGGATCACCATGAGCAGAAGGTCGTCTCTAACCAGGGGAAAATTGTTGTCCACACCCATGCCATCTATTACGGAGTCTCTGGATGAAGAGCAGCATCTCAGCAGCTCTGAGGGCGAGCCTGGTGACTTTCAAACGACACTTTCAACCCCTCAAGTACGGAAAAGCAACATTTACATATACTGGAAAGAAACTTTTTCCATCAGAAAAATCTCAAAACTATTGTTGTGTCTGAGCCTGTTGGGGATCTTTCTAGTTGTGGCACTGCATTATGATTTTCTAGCTTTTTTTGGGCTCTATTTAATAACCATAGTTTGGCTTTGTTGTCAAAAAGATCAGAAACCACTTAAAAACCACAAGGGAGATTAAAGGAGAAAATATGTGTTCGAATGTGTTCATTTGAGATTTTCAAGGTGAGGTTTTGTTCACCAAATTCTCATTAATTTGTTTTCTACTGATTATAGTTAAAGAAATAACCAGCTCACATAACATATCCATGTATCTATAAAGATATATACGTATCTATTTTGAAATATATTAATGTAAAATATGCAGCTCATATGTTGTACTGTATATTCCCTATGGGAGGATATTTAGTCTCTATTGTCAAGAGTATAACTTTTTGTTTTCATATTATCATGCTTTACTCTTCATAAAACTGTAGGCAACTACGTGTAGGGCAGACATGTCCAAAGTCCAGCCTGAGGGCGAAATGCGGTCCGTGGTCGATTTTCATCCAGCCCACAGCCTCCGTCATAAAATCAATTACGTCTGTCCCGCAGGTAGAATTAATACAGTGAGCAGCAGCGCTGTTACTGGCGTGTGCTAAGTGCTGCCATCTAGAAGCTCAATTAGGAATAGCAAATTAGTATATGAGCAATTGACTGAATGAGCCCCCAATTTTCTAAAATGGCGACAATCAACAAAAAGAGGAAAGTTGACTGCAAAAGCCGACGGTTCAAGGATGGGTGGAAATTGCCATTTTCAATGTCAATTCAGTTTTGATATATACATTTCAAATTAACCAAAACACATGCTTAAGATAGCTGAAAATAAAATAAAAAAGCAAATGTGAAACATTGAATGGCTCACTGAAATTTATTTAAATAAATTGATTTTCTATGTAACGAACGTCCGCCAAGGTCGGCCCTCGAACGTTTTTAGCATATGAAATCTGGCCCCCTTTGCAAAAAAGTTTGGACATCCCTGGTGTAGGATAACGGAAACTTCAAAAGATGGTTAAAAGTTTGTTGTGTGAGTGCAATGTGTGAAAATTTCTGTTTTATGTTTTCATATCAATAAAGTCATTAAATTTCACAGGTCTGTTTGACTTTGTCCTGAATCCTGAGTTGTCTGTGCAATCCCTCATTCGTCCGGGAGTAAACCATCGCAGAAAAGACTTTTAATCTCATCAGATTGAAAATGATTTCTGGATGGAAGTCGAAACATCTCAAACAGTAAATACACTGTCCAGGAGACAACTTTAAAGCCCTTTCTACGCTGAATCCTGAATTGAGCATGAATTTCAAGGTGCCTCTCAGTCTTTCGTAAAATGCTTACGAATTTATTTTTGTATATTTTATATATTTTTTTGGCTTATTCTGTTTTCCTGTTACTACATTTTTTATTTAGAGTTTATTCTTTTTCTTGCAGGCTTTCATTAGGCCTAAAATGAACCAAGGACTACTTTTCTTCATATGTTTATCACACTTGTGTTTTTAATTAATTTTTTTCCATAAATTGAATCAAATAGACTTAAGAAAGACTTCTATGCAACATCTATCGTTTTCTTTATACACATAAGCCCAGTTTTGTAAATTTAACTCATTTTTTTAAAACTTATAATGGCCTCTTGTATTTTAATTTGTTTGTAGTTCCCAGGTTTTTTCTAAATATTTAGTATTGTAATTTGCATTATGTACAGTAATTAGTAAAAATTCGATTCCCACTGAGTTTACGTCAAGGGTCCTTGGAGAAGACACCTAATCCCACTTCTCCCACCACTTGAGCTGATGTGGGCAACCTGTTGTGGTGTAGTAGTGCAGCACACAAATTTTCCCGAGGACGGATCAATAGAGTATGTAAAAATAATTTTTAAAAAAATTTAATTATTCATTGTATTCGCCACAACTTTATATTATATGGGTATTATCCACAAACAAACCTGTCAGAGATTTTAATAATAACAATACTTCATTGATCCCTCACTGGGGAAATTTGTGTACTGTGTTACACCGCAGCAGGCTGCCATGAGGGCGCCAATAGTGGGTTAGGTCCCAGCGGGCATCAGAACATCAATTTGACGTCAAAAAGTAGTCAAGATCGAGTCAATGCGTCAAAATACATTTTAGGTCAATATTTTGATGTCGATTTAACATTGAAATCTATACCTGAGAATTAACGTACACCCCAGCGGGCATCAGAATGTCAAATTTATGTCAAATTTACATCAATGTAACTTGAAAAAGTAGTTGGATTTGAAAATCAAATCTACTTCAAAGTCACGGTATCTGTCTAGAAACTTCTCGGCTGCGGCATAGACCGCAGCCGAGAGGAAGGAAATGTTCAAGGAACAACTAAAATAACACCGCGGAGCTTTTTGACTACCTCGGCGACCTCGGCACCAGAGATAGGAAGACCCATCCCGGATTCCAAAGACTCTACTTCCTCATCGGAAGACATGTTGGTGGAATTGAGGAGGTCTTCAAAGTATTCCTTCCACCGATCCAAAACGTCCCGTGTCGAGGTCAGCAGCTCCCCATCCCCACCGTAAATGGTGTTGATGGTGCACTGCTTGCCCCTCCTGAGGCCACCAGATGGTAGACCAGAATTTCTTTGAAGCAATTCGGAAGTCGTTTTCCATGGTCTCGCCGAACTCCTCCTAAGCCCGGGCCTTTGCCTCAGTGACCACCGAAGCCGCGTTCCGCTTCGCCCGCCGATACCTGTCAGCTGCCTCATGAGTCCCACAGGCCAAAAAGGCCCGGTAAGACTCTTTCTTCAGCTTGACGACATCCCTCCCATCGTTCCTCCCGATCACTTCCCTCCAGGTCTCACTGTCGTTGCCCACATGAGCATTGAAGTCTCCGAGGAGGACAATGGAGTCCCCGGGAGGTGCCCCCTCAAATAATCCCCCAAGGACTCCAAAAAGGGCGGGTAGTCTACACTGCCGTTCGGTGCATAGCAACAAATGACAGTGAGGACTCGTCCCCCCTCCCGAAGGCGGAGGGAAGCAACCATTTCGTCCACCGGGGAGAACTCCAACACACAGGAGCTGAGCTGGGGGGCAACAAGTATGCCCACTCCAGCCCGGCGCCTTTCACTAAGGGCAACTCCAGAATAGTACAGGGTCCAGCCCCTGTCAAGAGGCCTGGTTCCAGAGCCCAAGCTGTGCGTCGAGGCGAGTCCAACTATATCTAGCCGGAACCGCTCAACCTCGCGCACCAGTTCGGGCTCCTTCCCCGCCAGAGAAGTGACATTCCACGTCCCTAGAGCTAGCCTATGCAGCCGAGGATCTGACCGCCAGGGTCCCCGTTGTTGGCTGCCACCCATCTCCTCCTTCACCTGACCCCTATGGCCCCTTCTGCAGGTGGTGAGTCCGCTGGAAGGTCGGCCCATGTCCCCTGTTCGGGCTGAGCCCGGCCAGGCCCCATGGGTAAAAGCCCGGCCACCAGGCGCTCGCTCTCGTGCCCCACCCTCGGGCCTGGCTCCAAGGGGGGGCCCCGGTGACCCGCGTCCGGGCAAGGGCAACTTGGCCATGTTTGGTAACTTCATAGGGGGTTTTCGAGCCACGCTTTGTCTGGCCCCTCATCTAGGACCTGTTTGCTTTGGGTGACCCTACCAGGGGCATTAAGCCCCGGACAACATAGCTCCTAGGATCACTGGGGCACGCAAACCCCTCCACCGCGACAAGGTGGCGGCTCAAGGAGGACCCAGCACCCAGATTGGTATTTATTTTATTTTTACTCACTCTATTGATCCCTAACTGGGGAAATTTGTGTGCTACACTTCTACAGCACAGCAGGCCGCCACGACGGCGACAATGGTGGGAGAAACGGGGGTTTAGGTGTTATCTTCAAAAACTCTAGACGTGAACTCAGTGGGAATCAAACCTGCTAACTTCAGGTCCGCGGGCGTACGCTCTACCACTGAACCACCGTCTTACACTTAGAAACACTAAGTGCTGCAGTTTTGAAGAGCAGATCGGTTTCTTCCGTCTGTAATTATCTGCGCAGTTTAAGAAAAGTGAGTTTATGACCTCTGTGATGCCCCGCCCCTCTTAAAAAATATATAAACAAAAAAAATGTCAATCGTTTGTGCTGTTTTTTACTGTAAAAATGTTTGTTTGTGCTATTTTAGTTTTCAAATCTTTAAATTATTACAGCACAAACGATTGACATACTTTTTGTTTGTATATATATATATATCTTTAAGAGGAGTCAGCTCCACGGAGGTGTGTTTTTGCGCGGGGCTTTGGGGTGCGGGATGCGGGGCGGGGCTCCCAAATCAGTCAACAAACGGCTCCCAATCCGGAGCCAGCTCCCGTCGTTCACTTCTAAGAGCCGTTTCGTTCGCGACCGACACATCACTGGTGACGTCGCGTTTTGTCATGTAAGACGTCACTTCCCGGATGTCGCCCCATTTTGAATCTGCAACAAAGCGTGAGAGAGGAAATTCTTTGGATAAAGACAGTGATCCACGCACGGATTTTTGAAATTGTGATACGTAAGTATGTATAGACTCTGCTCAACGATGTCTTTCATAGTTACTGTGTGCAGAAATATGATTTTATCGAAAAATATCGACAGTCATTATGTCTAATATTCATTCCATTGTTCCAAAAGATATTGGTAGCGAACAATTACTGATGGTAAATACTTATCAAAATAATAATAAATCTTCAAGTATCCAATGCTTTTTTGGTTCTTTTTTTTCAGATGAAGAAAGTAATCACTCTTCAACTCAAGAGGAAGACGTGGCTGCAATAAGCTCATCTTCAAGTAAGTACAAGAACACTCAGAGTGAATACAATCCATCTGTGTTCTTCAGATTAATAGATGGTTTCTTCTGCAGATGAACCTCTACCTATGCCTCCAAAAAAGGGACCCTGCATTGTCGAGACCGCAAATTCAAGACCTGTTAAATGGCCTTCCTACCCGTCACCAGCAGCAGTACACAGAGCTAGGTCAAGGTCTAGGCATCCTCCCCCTCAACGTAGGTCAAGGTCACCAGCAAAATCCAATCACCGTGACAGCTCATGGTCTTGGACCCCCCACCATCAGTTGAGGTCACCAACCTATCATCATGGTAGGTCAAGATCTAGGGCCTCCCACCATCAGTTGAGGTCACCAACCTATCATCGTGATAGGCCAAGATCTAGGACCTCCCACCATCAGTTGAGGTCGCCAACCTATGATCATGATAGGCCAAGATCTAGGACCTCGTACCATCAGTTGAGGTCACCAACCTATCATCGTGATAGGTCAAGAAATAGGAGCCCCCATCATCAGTTGAGGTCACCAACCTATCATCATGATAGGTCAAGATCTAGGACCTCGTACCATCAGTTGAGGTCACCAACCTATCATCGTGATAGGTCAAGAAATAGGAGCCCCCACCATCAGTTGAGGTCACCAACCTATCATCAGGATAGGTCAAGATCTTGGACCCCTCAACATCAGTTGATGTCACCAACCTATCATCATGATTGGTCAAGATCTAGGAGCCCCCACCATCAGTTGAGGTCACCAACCTATCATCGTGATTGGTCAAGATCTAGGAGCCCCCACCATCAGTTGAGGTCACCAACCTATCATCAGGATAGGTCAAGATCTAGGACCCCTCACCATCAGTCAAGGTCATTGGCATCACATCATGATCATCATGATGGGTCGACAAATATTTCAACAACTAATGCTAGAGTCAGTCCCCGTGGATTGGAAGATGTGTTTCCAATGTCTGAAGGATGTAAGTATGCCTTATTTAAGCTAAAAATCCATTGTAATTATTGCAGAACTTATTGTCCAGTTTGTTTGAAAAAAAATTCGACATTTCCTTTTGCTTCCTTTTTAGTATTTCAAAAGAGGGTCATAGGTCTCCTTCAGGACATTAAGGAGGCTATTACAGAACTAGGGAAGAGAACAAAACCGACTCACAGCCTCTTCAACCTTAAGAGAATGGAAACAATGGCGGATGTAATTGTCCTTCAACAGCGTCTAGAAGAGGCAAGCGAGAGACAAGCAATGGTTAGTATACATACAGTATGTGTCTATATAAGTGTGTAAATATATGGATTCAATTATTAATGATAATAATGCATTTAATGATAATGATAAAAGCTGCCCTGGGGCAAACTGACAGAAGCGAGGCTGACATTTTGCGCCATCGCCCCTTCTGACCATCATCAACCAATCGCACACACACCATTCAGGCTAAGCAACGTGGGTGAAGTGTCTTGCCTAGGGACACAATGGCAATTTAATCTCAACGGCCGTCCCACTGTGGCACCTGGGGTTCCAGCGGTCTACCATCCAAGTACAGCCCAGGCCCAGACTCCTTATCTTCTGAGGTCTGACGGGATCAGGCATTGACAGGCTGGTATGGCCACGACCAATTGGGTTGACAGTTTACAAATGTGTGGCATATGCTTGTAATGCCAATCATGTTTGGTCCCCTTTGTTTTTTGCGGGCAAAAATGAACTATGCTGTTGCATAGAAATTCACACTAAATAATTCATATGAATTTCTTTCAGTTATCACAACTGGCCAAGATTGGTGGAGTGGACATCAGAGATAATGTTGCCAATGTGATGTCCAGGTATTTAGTTGTTCACTTTTCGGGTTGAAAGTACTGTGAACCAAAACCTTTTATCAGTTTATTTGAATGTTTGTGTTTGGGTCTTTTTATTGAAACTGTGTGTTATTTTACAATCTGTCAAACTTTCTCATTCATAGGATACTGACTAACAAGATTATGGCTGGAATGAATCTCAAAGGAAATGGAGGCAAATATGCATTTGGTGGGACAAACCTCTACAAAGTTGTAATAGGCAAGTCCTAACACCTTCAATATTTTCACAACTCAAAGGGACATGCTTTCATTATTTGTTTTTCACCTTTGCCAGGTTCTATACAGCGGTGCCAACCAGGAGCAAGTGAGGCAGAGATAACTAAAAGGCTGGCAGATCATTTTAAGGCTGCACCAAATCGGAAGGGTTGAGGTGGAAGGAACAAGAACTAATAAAATTTCTGTAAATAAATAAATAATGAGCTGCACAAGTCCCCATCTTATGTGTTTGTGTGCTGATTTTGCCTAATTTTCAGTCCAGAAAACAACGTTGAAATGAGGGCAAAATAACCCTGATTTTGACATTGATTTGACTTTTAAATTCAACTACTTTTACATGTTGTTTTGACGTTTTGTATTGATGTCAAGGAGACATTATGATTTTGACGTTGATTTGAATTTCAAATTCAACTACTTTTAAATGTCGTTTTGATATTTTATATTGACATAAATGTGACGTTATGATTTTCACGCTGATTTGATTTTCAAATTCAACTGTTTTTACACATTATTTTAACGTCACAATTTGATGTTGCTTTGGCGTGAATTTGACGTTCTGATGCCTGCTGGGGTGTCTTCTCCAAGGGCTCTAGACGTGAACTCAGTGGGATTCAACCCCGCAAACTCCCGGCTAACATCTGGTCCGAGGGCGAACTATCTACCACTGAGCTACCATCTCCCCTTTCTGTTGTAATGCTTTTCTTCATTTTCATTGGAAATTAGGCACATGTTTTCTCCAGATCCCAAGATCTGTATTTTTTCTCTAATGAAATGAGGTTACCAAAGCATGGCATCCATCTACTCCTGGTTGGATGGCAAATGTTAGAATTTTTTGTTAAATGTTAGAGCTCAATGTGGCCTGCAAATCAAAATGTTTGCCCGCCCCTGTATTAGGAGCGCATATTTTGAAGGCTTATGCCTCTCTTGGCTTGGTTCCTATCTGCTTCTGGTGAGGAATGCAAGATTTTTTTTACCAAACAGCACATGATAAAAATAGTTGAGAAATCTCAGGAGGAGTCGATGTTCATTTCTCACAAATCTCAGCCGTCCTAAACAATAAATCCAGTGAAGCGGTTGTTCTTTGGCAAAGACTCAGCTGGTGTCTGCAGGAGTTCTTCTGCTCATGCTAAAGTAGGGCAAAGTGATACTGAGAAATTTGATTCCTGCTCTACTTTTAAAAGAAGCTTTTGGCATTTTGAGCAGATCCACTGCTAGCAAACTCTGTTTTAATAAGAAAAAAACGATACTTTAAGCAAACATATCATGCAAACGTTCAAAAATACAATCCTAGTGCTCAGTGATTGTTCCTTTCTCTAGTTTCTTTTAAACTGAAACGCGTAAATAGAAATCCAAACAGAGTTGTTATGAATGTTTTTTACTCTACCTCCAGTGAAACTTAAATGTAATTCTGTCCTACGTACAGACTACTAAAGATATAATGAATTTTCAGAGTCTGTGCAAGTGTAGTTTATTTTGTATGTGTGTCATCGGAGCCTGTTGGCAGAACCAAGCATTCCTCCTAGTGACTACAAAGTTCAACACATACTTAAATAGCTGCCAGACAACTGTCCTCACATCAAATAAATAAGATATCTGACCTCTTTGTTACTGTGGCAGAATTATAAAACACGTTCAAACAGAAAGATGAATTTCTGACATGAATTGGGTGTGATTTAGTTTACTTTCAGTGACAAGTGTACGTCTAGTTTCTGTCAGAATAAAAGTTTTAGACTTAACAAAAAAAAGTGAAAATGGGTCGAGGATGTATTTCACTTATGTTGTACATCTCAAACTAATAACACAGTGTGCTATTTTAGTTTTTTTACATTATTTTAAGAAATACAATTTGAACGATGGCGTCCTGAAAGATGGCGACACCCGAAAATAAATGAAGATCTAGATGACGTCAATACCCAAATCGTATTTCGTCAAATAAAAACTAAAAGAGCACAAACAAAAATTTTCACAGCACAAAACAGCAAAAACGATTGACACCATTTTTAAGAGTTTTCTCGCATTTTTAAGCAAAATGAGGGGCTGGACGACCGTAAATTGACCTGTAAAAGCGTCTTAATTATCTAAAAAACTAAAATAGCACCAACAAAATTTTTTACAGCACATGCATATTTTTGGTTTAATTTGTCTATGTTTTTTTGTTTTTTTAAGAGGTGCCAGTTTCACAGAGATCAGCATCTAGTGTAAACACATCTAAATAAGTGGTAGCCATCATGTGCTGTTTGTTATTTTAGGAGAATAGAAGACTTCAAGGTTTCAGTGAGAGGCCGAAACAAGTTATGACCATGAAATAAATGGTAGTTTCTGCTCAGCCCTGTTAACATTCCCTCTAGACAAAGTTCATTTGCATCTGGCTTCAGGCTGGGAAAAATAATAAATACATTTTTGCCAAATATTCACTTTTATGACGTTAGAAATGAGTCAACTCTGCTTTCGTCCGCCAGCTATTTTTCACTTCCGAATGCATTTTGCAATGAATCACCACACCTGTTTCCACTTTTGGACTTTGTGAAAAAACAAGTGAATAGCTCACAATTTGGGTTAAACGGTGGGGTGGAGGTCACCACCATAGCCTTACCGCTAAAAGGTTGCTGGTTGAAATGGGCAAGAAGATTTGTGGAGTTTGCATGTTCTACACAAGTAAGAATGGGTTGTCTATCTCTTTAAGTTGGGATTTAAAGCTTCCATCACCAACTGGGTGGATTGGTCATTTTTATTGCTCTGTTAAGTGAGTGTATCTAGACACGGATATCTGTGTCTATGTGACCCTGCAAGCTGATGACCTGTCCAGGGTGTACCCCACCTGTTGTTGAATAGAATAGGCATAAGAGGTTTAAAAATAAATGCATGGCTAACAACCTATGAAGACAGGGAAAAGAAGACAAGAAATCAGTTTTTCTAAATAGGACAACTGTGAAGAAAAGCCTGACACAACTGGGTTCCACTGTGCACTGAAATAGCACGTGATAAATTTGAAAAAATGATTCGAACACACTGGAACATTCCATTGTTCATTTGCTTGAACTAACTTTTTGCTTTTTAGTAGAAAAAGTTTCAAAAAAGTCTTCTGGACAGTTTAATTCTTGAACGAGACGTTTCGACTTCCATCCGGAAACCATTTTTAATCTGAATGAAATGGACAGAAAACTGGATCTATTTATACTAACCTGAGTAAAAGGTAAAAAAAATAGTAAGGAGGGCTCGACCAATGAGCCTGTGTTGCCTAAGATGGCCGTGAATGGCTCCTATTGTAGCCACAGACCAGTAAACGAACCCTATTATAAAAATGCTAAAAGCCTAGTGAATAGAAAATACCTGCTAACGAGAGGCGTAAAACTGGGTCACGAGGTGTCATCTTTAGTCCATGGCTTCAAGAGGCTGCTATGGATACCGGGCAAAATGTATCTAACGCCTCCACTCCGATTCAGAGAGGGACTCTCTTTCATCACAAAAATGGCTTCCTTCACCCCTCTCTAGTATACCAACACAGAAGAGAAGCCTCAAGTGGTCCACAGTCTGCTGTACATCTGCATCTTAAATCCACCAAACACACTTTTGAGGACAGTGAGGTGAAGATTCTAAGTAGAGAGAAAGGGGTGAAGGAAGCCATTTTTGTGATCAAAGAGAGTCCCTCTCTGAATCGGAGTGGAGGCGTTAGATACATTTTGCCCGGTATCTATAGCAGCCTTTTGAAGCCATGGACTAAAGATGACACCTCGTGACCCAGTTTCACGCCTCTCGTTAGCAGGTATTTTCTATTCACTAGGCTTTTAGCATTTTTATAATAGGTTCGTTTACTGGTCTGTGGCTACAATAGGAGCCATTCACGGCCATCTTAGGCAACACAGGCTCATTGGTCGAGCCCGTCTTTACTATTTTTTTACCTTTTACTCAGGTTAGTATAAATAGATCCAGTTTTCAGTCCATTTCATTCAGATTGAAAATGATTTCCGGATGGAAGTCGAAACGTCTCGTTCAAGAATTAAACTGTCCAGAAGACTTTTTTGAAACTTTTTCTACTATGGATCACTCCTGGATGAATGAGGGACTACACGGATTTTTGCTTTTTGTTCAACTGTGTACTAGGTGTTACATGTAATGTTCATATTAACACAAATTTTCTGAATAAAATTGTATGAAAGGGTTTCAAATTTGGCTTTACCAAACTTTTGACAACTTGTAGCAACTTGTAGCTTGTAACATCTAGTCAGGCTGGCAACACCAAGTGCTTGCACTCAATTTCATTTCACTTCAGCAACTATGTCAGGTATTGCAGACATTAGCTTACAACGGGCTTACTGACACCTCATTGTTGTTTTTCCTCATTAATGTTTAACTTTTTTGAGCTATTAAAACTTCTGGTTTGTCTCACTTTTTGTTACTTGACATTGTAAAGATAGCAGTTTGGAAACTTTTATTAATTTTTTTTTTTTTTTTGCGCTGTTAGCTCATTAGCTGTACTATTTTTGCCTTCATTAGTTTGACTCGTGCTGATAAATAGATGAACTAAGGTTTTTTTAATTATTATTTGAATAAAGTGCAGACTTTGGCATACTAAAAACTTCAACCTATCATTTTGGTTTGGTGAATGAAACTCATTGGCCCACAGCCTATCAATCACTACAACTTCCTGGTTTCAAGGACAACTAAGAATTTCTATTGGGTGGAGATGCAAACCCAGAAAAATTTTGGTACATTCACATAGTGAGCTAACAGTGTTACAAGATCAAATCTAGCGTATTTAACAAAAAAGAAAAAAAAGATTTAATCGTTTTTTTAACACTTGTTTAAGGAGAGTTGTGTTTAAAACAGTCTAAAAAATCACGTAAATTTCAATTTTTTACAAAAACAACACAATACAATATCTGTACAAAATCGACATAGTAATAGTCTTTTTAATGATTAGCTGCTTCTAAAAAATTGTGCTTACAAAAAAAATGAACAAAAACATTGTTCAATAAATAATTTAATTATCTAACTCTTGAAATTATTTTAAAAATTCTTTTACTCTCCAGCTTTTGCAGATAGTTAAGAATTACAGATGTACTTTAACGCAGCATGCGCCAGTGCTTCCAAACCAATCAGAATGTGTGTTATTGCGAGGTGCCACCGGTCTGCTTGCATTTTGGAAGAGAAGAGGAAGCAGCAATGAACCTCAGTGAGAATGTAGAGACATCAGAATCCTGTCAGCAGAGTATGTACGTGTCCATACCATGTAAAGAAGAGCAGGAGAAGCTGTCAGGAGTGGTTAAAAACCTCCACAGAAAGCTACGCAGGAAATACAGAGAGGGTAAGTTAAAGTAACATAACAACTACCTCTCCAAATTAACCTGAAAAAAATCACTTCGACTTAAAGAATTGTATTTAATTTAAATCTACTCCAGTGATTCATTCATTACTGAAGACGTTTCAGTTGGTTATGTTGGTTAGCAGTGGTTAACTAGCTGCTAGCAGCAGGTTAAATGGATTTATATGGAAGGAAGGCCTGTTAGATTTATGTGATTAAAATGAAGTTGTCTTTATCTCTAATAGGTTACTAATGAGAGACAATAAAAACACTAATCTGTTGACAACTGGTCACATTCTATTACCTTTGTGTTGATAAAGAGCAAACATTGCTCTTCAAACCCAGTCACTTAACTAGGATCAACAATATCAGCAAGAAATGTATTTGCATGCGCCTCTCGTGACGGCAGCAGGTCCATGCAGCACTCCATATTTTTGTTGTAGTTTTGGGTTTTTTTTATTGGATTTTCAAGGGATGAGCTATTTCAGCAGAGAGGAATGTAAAGTCAGAGAGGATGTTCATTGCTGAAGGGAAGCAGAAGGTGAAGGAATGAAGACAGGATCTGTTTTACAGACTTGGCTGAGTGACATCAGAGGTGATTCCTGTCTGAACATACCTGGATTCAGTGTGACACCTAACCCCCCGTTTCTCCCACCATTGGTGCCGTCATAGGTGGCAGCCTGCTGCACTGTGATGTAGCCTGCTGCGATGTGATACAGCACAAAAAACTAAAGATGGTGGACATGTGGTGTTTGAGAACAACAAATTGTGTTGTTCCACCACAGTGAAGTATGTGGGTTCCTGTCAAGATGTGGAGCTTTTAGTGGCAGTTTAAGATCTTATTATGATCCCTTGGAGATTTCAAACATTATTGCCACCGTAGAGCCAACTGTTGTGTGTTACACCATTGACTGTTGCACCTCTGTTCCACCAAGCTACTGTTCGACCCCACCCAAATCGACACCACCTAGCAGCTGTTCTGAAGCTGTTTTGCATATCTCTCTTGAACTCTGGAGCGCTACTGAAAACGTAAATTTGCCCATAAGGGATCAATAAAGTATTCTGTTTTTGTATCTAAATGTATTCAATACATGTTTTTAAAGGTTGTATGGAACAATATGGTCTCCAGGACATTAAAAAACTTCGGTTTTGTATGGAGAGCAAACTTCACTTCCTGTTTTTGCTGGTATGTTAATATTTCAGAGAAACATAGGCATACCAGTGGATGGACATGCATCAAAGGAATGCTACTCTGCAAGTCCAACATACTGAGTCAAATATGATCTGTGCAGATGTGGTGTTAACTATATGTTATGTAGCTACAACAAGTCAGGGTTACATTTCTATTGACGAAACATAAGAAGACAGTGGTGTAAACCATCTGAAACTTGGTTTCTTAGTGTTTCAGCATATTTGCACCTCTAGAAACTGGTGGAAACCTGGTAGAAACTGGTGGAAACCTGGTGGAAACCAGGTAGAAACTGTCTTATTGTAGGTGGGTCTCTTCCCGGTGGGACGTGCCCGGAACACCTCACCAGTAGGGCGTTTGGGAGAAATCCTAACCAAATGCTCGAACCACCCCATCTGGCTTCTCTCGGCCCGGAAGAGAAACGGCAATACATCGAGCTCCTCACGAATGTTTAGGCCAAATATTCAAATCGTAAAAATTATAACTATTTTTTCCTGCAAAGAGATCTACTGCTCAGCATTATGTCTCACCACAATTTACTAGACCTTTTTTCTTTTTTTCATTTTAGTTGGAATCACAGTTGATACTTCTCTCCATCCATTCTAGTCTCTTTGCTCACGTTTCTTCAAATCTTTTCCACAGTCTGTAACTCGGGCCGGTGACAAGGCTAAAAAAATATGAGTCAATAAGATTACTTAAGGAGTTTTTTTTTTGTTTTTGTGAAAAGAAATCCTTTTCTCTGAGATGAGTTTAGAAGTTTGAAAACATCTCTCCACATCTTAAGTCTTCATGTTTACAACTCTCATGTTTCGTCCGTTCTGTTCCGTCCTGTCGTCTTCCGCTTGTCCAAGGTGGGATTGTAGAGGCAACAACCTCAGACGGTAAGCCCAGGCTTCTCTCACCGCAGCAGCATCTTCCAGCTCACCCAGAAGGATCCTGAGTCGTTCCCTGGCCAGCTGTGAGACATAGTCTCTCCAGCAGGTCCGGGGTCTGCCTCTTGATCTCCTCCCGGTGGGACATGTCCAAAACACCTCACCAGCGAGGCGCTCGGGGGGCGGAAGGATCCTGACCAGATGCCTTAACCACCCCATCTGGCTTCTCTCAACCTGGAGGAAGAGCAGCTTGACACCGAGCTCCTCCTGAATGGTAGAGCTCCTCACCTAATGTCTGAGTGAGAGCCCAGCCACCCTGCGGAGGAAGCTCATTTCGGCCGCTTGTATCCGCAATCTCATTCTTTCGGTCACCACCCACAGCTGGTGACCATAGGTCAGGGTGGGAACGTAGATCGACATGTAAATCAAGAGATTTGTTTTTTTTGCTCAGCTTTTTCTTTACCACGACGGACCGATGCAGCGTCCTAGTTATTGCTGACGCCGCATCGATTCGCCTGTCGATCTCCTGCTCCATCCTTCCCCACTCTTGAACGAGATCCTGAGATACTTAAATTACTTAAGTAACTCACATGTGTTAGATGAAAACACATTTTTATTGAAAAAAAAAAAGAACAAAATTTTGGCTTTCACTCTGCTAACAAACAGGATTAAATAATTTTAACTTAAAAAAGACCCAGAAATAAGTCCTTCCTTGATTACCTGCTTTTACTCTGTGCTTCTGTGGTTGTTTTACTCTTTTTTTTAATCTTTTTTAAGGGAAACGCTCATGCAGGTGTTGGTGAAAAAGAGTTACAGTATGCCCGGAGGAAATTCTTCATCTTGAGATAAAAGTAGCTTTTAGACTCATCTTGTTGAAGAATTGCACTTTAGAGGCCGCACATGATTTATTTTAATCCAACCATAAAAATAATGAATTTAGTTGTTTAGTGTGAATTAGTGAGGTTTGGACTAAAAAGAAAAGCAATGAAGATTAGTCAGAGTAAAACAGAGTACGTGTGTGAATGAGAGGGATCCAAATGGAAAAGTGAGGTTACAGGGAGAAGAGATAAAGAAGGTGGAAGATTTTAAGTATTTTGGATCAACAGTCCAGAGCAATGGAGAGTGTGGAAAAGAGGTGAAGAAGCGTCTGCAGGCAGGCTGGAACGGGTGAAGGGAAGTATCAGGTGTGATGTGTGATAGAAGAGTTTCAGCTAGAATGAAAGGGAAAGTATACAAAACCGTGGTGAGACCAGCCATGCTGTTTGGTCCAGAGACAGTGGCACCGAGGAAAAGGCAGGAAACAGAGATGGACGTAGCAGAGATGAAGATGCTGAGGATCTCTCTGGGAGTGACCAGGATGGACAGGATCAGAACAGCACATGTTAGAGGTTTTGGAGATAAAGTCAGAGAGGCCAGACTGAGATGGTTTGGACATGTGCAGAGAAGAGAGAGAGAGTACATAGGAAGAAGGATGCTGGGTTTGGAACCACCAGGAAAGAGGCCTAGAGGAAGACCAAAGAGGAGGTTCATGGATACAGTGAAGGAAGACATGAAGATAGTTGGTGTGACCAAAGAGGATGCACCAGATAGGGTTAAATGGAAGAAACTGACTTGCTGTGGCGACCCCTGAAGGGAAATGCAGAAAGAAGAAAAAGTGTGAACAACGTTTTATGGCTTCTTTGTGAAATAACTACGGTAACCTCTTAGAAAATTAATCCAGTCACTAAAACTAGTGCAGAAAAGAGACGTCTCTGTTCACTTTTCCAAACTTAACCACTATAAAACCATGTTCGTCTGTGCTGTGGTAACAAATTAAGATGTTTTTTTTTTTTCACAGCAGAGGTTGGATGTTTTCAGACTGGAATAGTTTGAAGCAGTAGTCCTGCAGGCAGACCTCATGATTGGTTAATAAGTAAAGCATGATCTGGAGGGCTTGGCATTGGATCCCGGTGGTCATGCTTTGGGAGCGCTGATGTTTACCACCACCTCTCTTCTTGTCCTTTCATTTCTACAAATCAGATATGAGTTTGTTCCTCCTGGTCATGGGATTTCTCCCCTAATCAGTGTGTTTGCTTATGGCTTCTGTTTAGCTGTTAAAAGATGTTTTAATGTGAGGTTTAGTTGATGTATTTTTTTGCTTTGAGGTGACTATATGAGTTGGATTTTTTTTTCTCCTCTCTTTCCGAGGAACAGAGCTGCCTCTGTGCTCGCAGAGACGTGTGAACTTGCTGGCAGCGCTGAAGCATCAAAGTGCCCGAAATGGTTTGAGCGTTTTCAACAGAGTTGTTTTTTTTCTCTCTCGAGGAAGTATAGGTCATGTTTTGAGGCTAAAGTGGATAACCAAAGCTGGCAAGTAGGTCGGAGAGGTTTACAAAACTTCTCCCAAAAGTAGCTCGAACTTCTTTTTAGTCTGAAATAAGTCCTCTGAAAAGTTTGTGACTGAATTTCTTTCTGTCCAGTGGGCGACTTTGAGAAGATTTGGCGTGAGCACTGTGAGGATGAGCAGACGCTCAGCGAGTACGCCCTCGCCATGAAGAACCTCGCCGATAGCCACTGGACCAAAAAATGTGAAGGAGAAGGCCGGATCGAGTGGTGCCGCAGGTGCAGCTGGCTTTATTTGGACTTTTCATCTGGTGTCTGATTAACATCTAGATTTTTCTTCCTCAGTGTCTGTCAGGAGTATTTTTTGGATGGTGGGATGAAGAGAATGTTGGAAAAGGATGAGAAAAGTGCCACCCTTGCCTTGAGTCTGACTGCAGCCTCTGTTAGAGCCCAGACGTTCAGCGCCATCCCCAGGTAAGTGGAAGGACTAACATTTGCTGTCTGTAAAACTGGGCATACCATAGACTGTGCGATTTGTGACCCGAATGTAGCCTGATTTCAGGTTGTATGACAATTTTAAGATTTAACCAAATTTCAGCTTAATTGTGCGTCTTGTTTACAGTTGACAAAATAGTTACAAGCAGCAATTTGTTGCTTCCAACAAGTAATTGAAGGGTCGGATGTTCGTGGAGACATCAGATTGTAGAAGCAGCCATATTAGTTGATTGTCCTAATTAGCTGTTTCTGATGTCACTACATTACACAGAACGATTCCCTCCATTTTGTCCTGCCCCCTCGGGGGCCTGCACGAGAATAAATCTTGTTTGAGGACCTAAATACAGTATTAAGTTTATCAAAATAGCAAACCTAGCACATATTCTTTTACATTCTTATTTTGCAGCATTTGCACAAAAATTATACTCCTCTTGGGACATAAAGTGAGCAGAGCTTTGCACACTTAAGACACATCCTGCTTACGTTAACATGTCGACATGACAGAGAACAAAATCAGTGGCCAAGAACTAGTGACGTTCGAATAGTGTTTGAACACTAGACGGTAAAGCTTGCAAATAACTCAAATACGCCCGAATGAAACCAAAACTTCGTGCATGTTTTTGTGGAAAAAACATTCAAACATGGTAGAAACCTCAAAAAAAAATTATTATTTATAATGCACAACATTTAAAATAGAAAATGACCATTTTCAGGAACATGTGATTCACAGTAAAACTCATTAAATAAAACACAAAGTACGTTTCATATTTCAGCTATTTAATTTTTTTTTAATTTTTACTCTTGATCCCTCACCGGAAAAATTTGTGTGCTGCACTCCTACACTGCAGCAGGCTGCCACGACGGTACCAATGGTGGGAGAAACAGGAGGGTTAGGTGTCTTCTCCAAGGACCCTAGACGTGCATTCAGTGGGATGCGAACCCGCAAACTTCTGGTTGACGTCCGGTCCGCGGGCGAACGCTCTAACCCACAGGTGTCAAACTCAGTTCCTGGAGGGCCGGTGTCCCTGCAGGTTTTCCATGTGTTCCTGCATCTACACCTGATCCCGATTAATGAGTCATTGTGCCAAATTTGATTGGCTGTTGATTTCACTGTATGTGCATCAGCTGTATTGAACCAGGAACACATGGAAAACCTGCAGGGACACCGGCCCTCCAGGAACTGAGTTTGACACCCTGCTCTAACCAGTGAGCCACTGTCTCCCCCAATTTGTAAATGAACAAAAATGACACGAGTAACAAACAAATTAGTCAAATATTAAATGCAATATGGTACAACTGGGTAATAAGACTGTATAATTCAAACACACGATAGTCAGAACTTTGTTTTAAAGAAAGTATCACTAAGTCAGCCAAAAAAACTGTAAATTTCTCTGAATATCTTAACTTAATAAAAACTTTAATGTGTTAAAGGGTGCAAAAAAAAAAAAAAAAAAACAAAGCTATAAGAGAAAGGGAAAATGGGAAAATGCATTGATGGTACGTTATGGTTTTACTTACATTTTCAACAGTAATTTAAAGAAGAATAAAAATAAACGTTTTATCTAACAGCTCAACGGTATCTGGTTCATGTTTTTAGCGCCATCATGTGGTTGTTTACATCATTACGTTGTCATGCAGTCATTTATATTACTATTTTAAATTAGTATTTAGATCTAAATGTTTAAAACTTTTTTATGTTAAACAGATTTTAAAACTGAACCACTCCTTTTTTTATGTTTAGCCAAATTAGTCTAATTTGGTGATGTTTTTTTTTTTTTTTTACATGTAAATCTACCATGTCTACAACTGTAATAAAAATAATCTAAATAATTCAAACCAGCATTGAGGTCCTAAATTAACTTCAAATGTTTTTGATTTTACTGCACATCAAGGGATCAAAAGCTTTATCTGACTTTGCAGATTTATTTATTGATCTAATATTGTGATTTACAAAGTTTGGGGTTCTATAAATCAGGCCTTCCTGGAGATTGGCTATCCTCCACCAGCCCAGAACCAGGCTGACCACAATGGGGGACAGAGCCTTTCAGGCTGTTGCCCCACGACTCTGGGATGAGCTCCCAGAACTCCTCAGGGCCCCACAAACTGTGGACACTTTCAAAAAAGGCCTAAAGACATTCATTTTTAATAAGACTTTTAATTTTTTACTTTATGGTTCTTTGTTTTCTGAATGTAGATTTTGGTTTTTTAATTGTTTTTATTGTTTTTACCTTCTCTAGTTTGTTTATGTAGTGCTTTGAATTTTTTTCTTAAAATGTAAGGTGCATTATAAATAAAATGTATTATTGTTATTATTATGGTAGTTTATTTCACAAAAGACCTCAACCACACTGACAATCATCAAGTAGCATGGAAACATATTTACTTTCATTTAGAAAGAAAACTAAATTAAACCAGATGAACTCTGATTTAACCGGATTACACTTATTTACAGGTGCGAAATAGGCACAAAAACACACATATTAGGGGATACCTGAGTTCCTAAAGCACGGGCATAGAACTTATCTTGTGCAAATGGGACTTTTGAAAGGTAAAAAGTAAAAGAGGTAACTTGTAAAATCTGATCTTGTAAAATCTGCTCACATCGTGTCTTTTGTGTAATTCAGACCAGTACAAGTTGAAGTTTTTTCATCAGAGTTTCTGTCTTCATGCTGATGTTTCTTCTCCTCTCTGTAGCAGTTCTGTCTCCAAGCCGGGGAAAATCCGCCTTCTGGATGTGGGAAGCTGCTTTAATCCTTTCCTCAGGTTCGATGAGTTTCTCACAGTCGGTATCGACATTGTGCCTGCAGTCGAGGTAAGTGAATTTTTTTTACTCTTCTTTCTGGTCAATAATGGGTCCATTGCATTATCAAAAATGCATGCTATGTAGCATATCAAACATATTTGATACCACAACATGCTTTTGCGCACCACTATGGCGTGCCACGTTGCACTTTAGCACAGAGAAGGAAAAAAAAAACTTTTCTTTTGTTTGTTTAAATGCATTTAAAAACACTTATTTTACCAAGAAAACTAAACTACCGTTTATTTTTTTGGTTCCTATTTTCAGAGTGTGTACAAGTGTGACTTCCTCAACCTTCAGATCCAGCAGCCTCTGCAGCTGGCGGGCGATGCGGTCGAGGCATTCCTTCGTCAGCTTCACAACCCCATTGACGCTCTGCCGGCTCAGCTCTTTCACGTGGTCGTCTTCTCGCTCCTCCTGTCATATTTCCCGTCTCCGTACCAACGCTGGATCTGCTGTAAAAAGGCCCACGAGCTGCTGGAGCTGCACGGCCTGCTGCTCATCATCACGCCCGACTCCTCCCACCAGAACCGCCACGCCCTAATGATGCGCAGCTGGCGAGTGGCCGTGGAGTCACTCGGCTTTAAACGCTACAAATACATCAAGTATTCCCACATGCACCTCATCGCTTTCCGTAAGGTTTCAGTGGCAACCAGCACCGATCTAGTGTCGCGCAACTACCCCGAGATGCTCTACATCCCTCAGGACTTTAATTCCACTGAGGAGGAAGACTCCGCCGACGTACCAGCACACGTGCGTTCCGAGTTTGAAGATGACCAGCTGGCCTGCGGTTTCTCCGAGCTTCCAGAAACTCCGTACGATTCTGATTCAGGAGAGAGTCAGAGCAGCTCTGTGCCGGGTTTCCATGAGCTAGAGGATCCCATTCTGCTTCAGAGCTAAACTAAACCAGCACATTAGACCCCCACCCCATACTGCTGCGCTGCCAAATTAAAACCCTGCTGCATTCTTCTCCCCCTTGTTCAAAACAAAATGCAATTTGCACAGTGTGAAAGAGAGAAGTTTACAAAATATTTTCTCATATCCACACACACAGGCAGAAATCCACGCACACACACACACACACTGACACTAAGATGGATATATTTTGATAAATAGCTCAATTTTTTTAAAAAGTCAGAAACTGAAAGATCCAAATCTCCCCGCTCTTTGTTGTTCACCTTGTATTTTTAACTCAGCTTGTCTGTTCTGTGCTCAGTCTCTGTTTGAATAAGCTAGTTTCCAGGCTGCTCCGTACAAAAAGCCAAATACAGCAACCCCAAGCCTCTGGCAGCAGTTTGATTGCACTGGAGAGACCGAGATGGATGAGTGGACTGGTACGCTTGCTTGTGTCTCAGTCATAACAGCTACACCTTCTGGAAACTCTTAATGTGCTTTTAAGACTCCAAAACTTAAAGTTGATTGTTTTTAAAATATATCTAAATCTATATATTCCTAGTCACACGTTGATGTCGTCCACATAAAGTGGGGCGACGTCCTCAAAGCAATTTGTGTACCTTTAGAAAGAAGGTTGTATTTGTAGCATTTAGATATTTTCAGCAGCATCCAGTAGGAGAGTTTCTAGGTTTACTAATGTGAAAATTTAACGGTTTACTTGTCGTGTGTAACTTGGTACGAGTGTAAGACGTGTTTTCCTTTTCGCCAGATTTACAAGATAGCGTTCCCCATTTTTATTTTTTCTGTGAAACAGAATTATTAAATGACTTTAATGTGCACAAACATAAACCACAACAGTATCAGTTTCATAAGCAATTCAGATTTGAGATCTTTTGTCGTCAAAAAAATGACCAAAAGACATTTGCACTGATTTACAGCTTTGCTGTAGAAACTTTGTAAAACTGGGAAAAAGCTATTTGTTTTTTTTTTTTTTTTTTTTAAAGAATCGGAGGGAGGATGGGAACATACTGTTTGCTCCAGTTGGAGGTTTTAGCTAAACACACTACCAGATGAAATGGTGTGTATTTCTGCTGGTCCCTGTTAGGACAGTTGTGAGTATTGTAAGATTTTCACGTGTGAATGAAGGTTTTTTTGTTTTTTCTTGATCTTAGGTCATCTTGAAGGTTTGTGGCCCACCCTCCACCCCCTCTCCAGCCAATGTTGGGCCCATAAAACATGAGGTATAAGGTGCCTTGCTAATGTTCTTTTTTGCTCCGTCATATCAAGCCTTCTTTTGGTCAAATCGCACAAAAAAAAAAAAAAAAAAACTGCCCAAATTTCCTTTTTTCTTATTAAGGGAACAAGAAATAATTTTGATGATGGATCGCCACATACTGTACATGCAGAAATGATCACAGTGTCCCACTTTTCCCACATTTTATTGTGTCACAATCTTATTTTGAATTGAATTAAATCAGTTTTCTTGCTGAAAAAGAATGAAACTGATTTAATCCATTTTCTATAAGACTGTGAGATAGTAAAATTTTAAAAAAAGTGAGACAATGTGAACACTTCCCAGTTGCACGGTAATGTTTATATCATTTCCAAATGTAGAAAAAAACTGTATCAGACATATTTAGAGTTGAAAAATTGTGTTTTTGTGATTACCGGTAGTCTTCCAGTGTTTCATTTGGCAATTTGCATGGTCGTCATCATTTTCAGTAATCCAGAACAATGTGTGCGTATAGAATGGTTGTATTCCTTTTATAAATGAATGTCAATTTAAAAAGGGGTCTTTGTGTTTTTATTTCAGAATGTTCAGTCTTTGTCATGGTTCTGATAAAGCTTTAAGATTTTCTGGCCAATTCTTTTTTTTTTTATTTGAACTCAAAACATGTTTTGTTTGTTTTTTTTTACTAGAGAAAGGTATATGTTGCGTGTCACAAAATCCAACATCATTTTCAGTCAATTTTATTTAAAGTACAATATTTATACATAAATATTTGCTAGACGTGAAAATGAAGCTTGCGTTCATCTTTGTAACAAAGCAGCTATACAATCACTTCTCTAGTAAAATAAAAACTATCCATACTGTTCCGTTGGCTGCTTATCCGGAGTGATGAGGGCAGTAGCCTCAGACGGGAAACCCAGGCTGCATCCTACATCTCACCGGGGAGCATTCAGAGATGTTCCCCTCTCCAGCAGGTCCGGGGTTTTATCAAGTAACGGCTTTACATAAATCTGGATTGTCATCCGATGCATGAGAAAAACACAATTTCAGATACATTTTTTAGAAAGATTTTTCAATAAATGTGGTTAAAAATATACTTTTTAGATTCCATTCTTGTAAATCAACATATTGGGGAAAATACCTGTTGAATTAAACTTGCAAGAAAAAGTTGCAAGAAAGATTCATTTAAAAAAAAAAAGTTACATGATTGGCCCTACAGCAGACTGGCGACCTGTTCTGGTGTACCCTGCCTTTTGCCTGAAATAGGGGGCACAAGAGGTTAAGAAAACAAACTAAGTTCCATAATTTTCTCTTAGATTATTTTAAAAAGTAACATTCTTTTACCCACATTTTAAAAACTTGGAGAACCAGCCTGCCTGTTTTTGACCCTCCGGGCTTGCCGTAGATCTCTCAGCCATGGCGGCTGTCATCTCACTAAAGTTTTAACCAGAAAAACTTTTCAAACTATGCTCTAAATCTCATTCTTCTGAGACGGTAAACGTGTCCACGGCATTTTTTTTTTATCTAAACAGTTAGAAAATTGAATTTAAAAAATGTAAACGTTGCTCATCGCTTTGTTGATGTGGCAGCTTTACTACAGACTGCTAAGCTAGCTGCTCAACTTCTTTTTCAAACTTTAATTTAACGCTCAAAAAGCAGTAAAAGTTTGACTTTAAGAGCTAAAATGATTGGTGTTGTGAGGTACAGTGTTAGCCACTGTCTCCACGCTGCTATGACCAGACTGGATGAGGTTAATGAGGAGATTAAAACGTGGTCTTCTATCAGGTGGATTGGTTACCTGTCTGGGGTTAACCTCTTCATTGCCTTGTGTTTAGGTCTGTACGCACGATTTGAACAAACAACAAACCCTACTTTTCTTATCATTTTAATTTTAGCTTTTTTTATATTAGCTTTAGCCTTGGGGAGCTTAACCCTCAGTTTGCTCCACTTGTGGTATGGCTTCTTGTTGGGACTGTTGTGTTTTCTAAACCCACCAGATCTAGACAAAGATGTGAGAGAGGAGTTTGCTAAATACATGTTGCTGGCTAGTGTGTGTCTGAGGACTCTGTGGGCACTTCTGGAAAGACTACTGGGTCATAGAAAGTACCGTCCTGCCATGCTGACCTTTGCAGAGAGAGTAGAACTGATTGGTTTTGCAGCATCCAGCACCATGCTGCTCATCCCTAACTCTCTGAGCATCATGGTGCTTGTTATGGCACTGGGTACAATCATGGTTTCCCTCCGGATGAGGGCATTTTATGCCTTTCCCATCCTGGTCTGCTTCGTTGGGATCACAGGGGATTTGTTCTTAAAGTCTCTAAGTATCGTCGTCAACCCCTTCGCCCTGGCCTATTTCTTCTTCCAGCTCGTTTGTGATCCTTTTCTGGATTTCTTATTCAGTGGTCTCTCAGTGACAGAACGCTGGCAGCCTTTTCTTGTTTCAAGAGGTGTGTGGCGTCGCTTGTCCCTCCTGCCTCTGATTCTCGGGGAGCTGGTCTATTTCATCCTGGCTGCTCAGAAACTCGACGACATTGATTATTGGTTCCTGACCATCCCGGCATTGGTGATTTCGGCACTATTCTGGACCATTTGCCACATAGTGTTTGTCATCACTATGTGGAGTTTTCACAATAAGCTGAGCGACTGCCAGAGGTTGTGTTTGTTCCACGGGCCAGAGGACAGCAGTCTGGACAAAATCATGGCCTCAAAGGGCATGAGACACTTCTGTCTGATTTCTGAGCGTCTGCTTTTCTTCACACTGGTGTCATCTGTAGCTGTTGCCGCTCTTTGTTGGCAGGTAAGTAAAAAAAAAAAAAAAAAAGAAGAAGCAAGTTTTAACCACATGCCAAAATTCTCATTTTATTTAGTAAAAATAGATTTAATTGTTCTTTCATTAAAACTCTCTTCTTTCTATCAGGACTCAAGCACCCTCTACATGAGCACAGGTCTGCTCATTCTGTCGCTGGAGGGTCTGTTCCATGGACTTTTCAATGAATTGGGGAGCAGCCTTGGAGGAACCTGTGTGGGCTACGCCATAGTCATCCCCACCAACTATTGCAGGTAGTAAAACTTTGCAGCAGTGTTTTTCTACCTTTTTGACAGAACACCTAACGATCTCTCATGGGATCTCTCTCTAGGGGTGTAACAGTACACAAAAGTCAGGGTTTGTACGTACTTTGGTTTTGAGGTAAACTTTGGTGGATTTTCTAAATGGTATTGGAATAAAATGCTAAATCCTTTGCCTCCTGTTTATTTGTGCGTCTATTCAACCAACTATTTGTTTATATTTTAAATTGATCAAATAAAATAAATGCAAAGTTCCGTTCCGTCGTCTTCCGCTCATCCGGGGCTAGGTCGCGGGGGCCCCGGATAAGCGTCCTGTCCCAGGCTTCTCTCACCGCAGCTGCAGTCTCCAGCTCACCCGGAAGGATCCCAAGTCGTTCCCCGGTCAGCTGTGAGACATGGTCTCTCCAGCGGGTCTGGGGTCTGCCTCTTGGTCTCCTCACGGTGGGACGTGCCCAATGCCCAAACCACCCTATTTGGCTCCTCTCTGCCTGGAGCAGAAGCGGCTCAACACCAAGCTCCTCCCGGATGGCAGAGCTACTCACCCGATCTCTGAGTGAGAGCACAGCCATCCTACGGAGGGAGCTCATTTCGGCCGCTTGTATCCGTGATACAAGTGCGGAGCTGGTGACCATAGATGAGAGTGGGAACGTAGATCGACTTGTAAATCGAGAGCTTTGCTTTTCGGCTCAGCTCACTCTTTAACACGACAGATCGATGCAGCGTCCTAGTTATTGCTGACGCTGCATCGATCTGCCTGTCGATCTCTCGCTCCATCTTTCCCCCACTTGTGAACAAGACCCTGAGACACTTAAACTCCTCCACTTGGGGCAGATAAATAAGTTTGCATAGATAAATGCAAACTGTTGTATGGTAATTATTTTGAAAAATATGCTCAAATAAACACCAAATGTGTGACAAAAAAAAAATAATTTTTTTTTTACCATTTTTTTGTTGAAAGTTGTGAAAACAAACAAAAAGTCATAAGCTGAATTAAACACAACACCACCATCTAGTGGATACATATAGAAATGACAACTCAAAAAACAACACGTACTTTACAAAGTGCTGTATAAAAAAGCCGATTGATTGCTGGATCAAATCTAAAAGTTGATGATGATCATTTCTTTGTCCTGCAGTCCTGATGGCCAGCCGACGCTGCTTCCGCCCGGCCAGGTCCACCAGCTAAACAAACGCTCCACTACCATGTTGAATAATGTCCATAGCTTCTTCGCCCACCATCTAATAGAAAACTTTGGTTGTGACTATTCCACGAGTGGAGTGACCCTAGAAGCTCTGCAGGCTAAGATAAAATCCTTTTTTGAGCTCCGCACAGCTGATGGGCCGCGCCACGACACATACGTGATCTACTACAGCGGACACACACATCAAACTGGAGAATGGGCGCTTTCAGGTATGAGGATTAATGTATATAATCACATAACTTGTGCGGATGGTGCCCTGCACACCAAATGTTTTGAAATGCTTCTGTTTACCTGTGGCGACCCCCTGAAGGGAAATGCCGTAAGAAGAAGAACCTAGACCAGCATAGCTTAATAATCTTATTCTTCTTTCGGCATTTCCGTTCAGGGGTCTCCACTGAAAGTCATTTTCTTCCATCTAACCCTATCTGCTGCATCTTCTTCGGTCCCACAAACTATCTTCATGTCTTCCTTCACTGTATCCATGAACCTCCTCATTGGTCTTGCTCTAGGTCTCTTGCCTGGTGGTTTCAAACTCCGCATCCTTCTTTCAATGTACTCTCTCTCTCCTCTGCACATGTCCAAACCATCTCAGTCTGGCCTCTCTGACTTTATCTCCAAAACCTCTAACATATGTTGTTCCTCTTATCCTGTCCATCCTGGTCACTCCCAGAGAGATCCTCAGCATCTTCATCTCTGCTACCTCCATCTCTGTTGCCTGTCTTTTCCTCAGTGTTACTGTTTCTAGACCAAACCCCATGGCCGGTCTCACCACGGTTTTGTACACTTTCCCTTTCATTTTCTATCACACCTGATACTTTTCTCCTCCCATTCCAGCCTCATTTTGGGCGCTTGTATCACACGCTTCTTCACCTCTTTTCCACACTCTGCATTGCTCTGGACTGTTGATCCTAAGTACTTAAAATCTTCCACCTTCTTTATCTTTTCTCCCTGTAACCTCACTTTTCCATGTGGATTCCTCTCATTCACACACATGTACTCTGTTTTACTCTGACTAATCTTCATTCCCCTTTGTTCTAGTGCAAACCTCTAGCTTTTCCTCCACCTCTTCCCTCCTCTCATCATTGTCCTAAGCTTAATAATATTGTACACAAACTATACTAAACTACATTGCAAACACACATAATTGTGAAGCTAGCATTAACTCGCTCTAACAGCTGTCGGCAAATTAGAGTTCATTTAAGAGTCCTGACATTCTGAAACACCAAAAAAAGTATTTTGGATTTCTACTTTAAGTGCTACGTCAACTGTCCGCTATAATTCTGGTGGATCAGCTTCAATTGCCATTTGGTTTAGCTTTCAGTTTGTCATTTGGTTTTGTAATGAAGGCCAAATTTAGCCCATTGGCTAGAGTTTGACACACACAAAATGTGACACCACGGCATCACATTTTTCCAACAAGAACTCACACACACTTAATCGCAGAAATACACTACAAAAGTAAAACATCAGGCTGTTAGACGCAAGAAAAACACTCATCACTCAGTTCAAATAGCGTGCTTGTCGCATGCACTTGTCTCGTGTCGGAGCTGCACACACGCAGTGGCAGGTTGTAATAATTCAAGCACAGCCCCGTACTGAACAAAAAATTTTTGGCACAGATATGCGTAGTGCTACACCCCTATCCAACATGCACTAAAACATGACAACAAAGTGTCTGTGATGGGGTCAAACCCATCCCATTTAAAAGCAGATTTTAAAAAATTGCTTCTCTAAATACTAAAAGAAAAATAGTCGCGTCTATAATCCAGAATCAAAAAAAGGCACCTCAAGGGGCTTTACACAGTTATTTGAACAAAAGAACCTGGTAGATTTTGGGTTCTTCTAGTAATTCTTTTGTGTTTGGCAGGAGGAGACGTACTCCGTCTGAATCAGATCCTGGACTGGTGGAGGGAGAAAAACAACGGCTTCTTCTCGCGCTTGATCCTGGTCCTTGACTGCGACAACTCCTTGCCCTGGGTGAAGGCCGTCCGGGCTGTGGAAGGTCTATATGTGGCTGTGCAGGGGGCTTCGTTCGCCAAAGGGACAGACATTGAGGTGCAGGAACCCCCACAGCTAGGAGACTTCACCTCTCAGTGGGTGGAGTTTAATTGCAACTCAAACAGTGACATCAGATGGACAGAGACGGGCAGGGCAATCTCTGCAGATTACGGCATTTCCAAACACTGGAGCGACTACACTCTGCATCTGCCCACGCAAAGCGACGTCACCGACCACTGGAGAGTCTCTTTCCCCCGCATCACCTACCCCGTGGTGCAGATGGCGCTCTGGTGCAGCAGTCTGAACTTGTTATGGATCTGCGGCTTGTGTCTGCGATGTCTAAAGAGAGTCAAACTCAACTGGTTTCCTCCAGCAATACTGGATACGGGACACGGGTTCAAACTGGTCAGATCGTAGGGGTATGATTTGAGGCCATGCCTGTTGGATTAGCAAAGCAGCATTTTTAGTTGTCATTCCTTCAGCATTCCTAAATTATTCTAGCCTTCTGTTCATCTTTTGTGTGACACTAGTTTATCAGGCAATGGAACCAAACTAACCCAACGCAGCTGCTTTTTTAATAAAACCAGTTGAGAAAGTCGTACATGACTTCTACTGCCCAACAACTCTTGCTTACTGATATAACTGAGTTGGATGAAGAGAGGAAACTTCAGACAAATTCCTTCTCTTAAAGTTTCCTAAACATTAGGTCATATTTACAGTTTTTTTTTTATGCTCAATATCAAAATGTTGATTTGCTCTTGCGGGGGAGGAGTGAGGGGATCTTGTTTTGTTCACTTTAAAAGGGCAGCTTTATGTCACCGAGAATGTATCAGTTATAGCGAAATAAAGTCTTTTAGATACCATTTCTATTTATTAACTAAAATTAAGGAGGATTTATTTGATGATGACTAATGATGATATGGGCTCATTTTTTATTTTGTTTGAATTCCAACCTTTAATTTATGTGCACTCTGAAATGGCCTTTATTTCATCTTAATATCTCTAAACGTTTCCAGCTGATCTTTTACATTTTAAACCAAAAAGCCTGCTGCACAACTTCTTCTCTCAGGTGTAAATGAAATGAAAGTCAGATTTAACACCTAGCTTTAATACTGGTCTATTTTTTATAAAAATCAATCCACTAAATGGATTTTAGATTATGTATTTTTCCACTTGAATATATTTACATGCTATGTTTGTATTTGAAAGAATGTTTTTTATGTTTATGAGTGCTAAATATTAAAGTTTTCTAATTTGACCACAGGCAGTATTTATTAGTGAACTATTTATGTCTTTCTGCTGAATATGGAATACCGTTTGACTAAAAAAAGTGTGAAAAAGCCATTAAAAACCAAATATGCCAGAAATACAACTCTGGAGAGTTTCATCAAAAATAAGTGCATGGAATTTAAATGAAATGTGCAGAGGAGAGACAGAGTACATCGGAAGAAGGATGCTGAATTTGGAACCACCAGGAAAAGAGGCCTAGAAGAAAATCATAGAGGAGGTTCATGGATACAGTGACGAAAGGCATGAAGATAGTTGGCGTGACCGAAGAAGATGCAGCAGATATGGTTGGATCAGGCATGGACAAACCACGGCCCGTGGGGCACATGCGACCCGTCAAACGTTTTAATCCGGCCCGCCGAACTTCATAAAATTAAATATAAAAATCATGTTGACGTTTTATTGCTCCTGCAATTTTAATGTTTCCTCATTAGATGGCGCACTCTGGATATATTGACTGTTGAGAAAATAACAACACTGCTCCCATTAAAATGTGTGTGTCTCCGTGATGTGCAAGTTGTCAAAAAAAACCAGTGTGCACAGATACGGAAAGCCATCGGGTCCAACACACGCACGCACCTTCTTATCCGTCTTTCCCTTGCGGGTCGCCAGGGGGGCCGGAGCCCATCCCGGCTGATTCAAGGCGAGGGGCAGGGTACACCCCGAACAGGTGGCCAGTTTGTCGCGGGGCCACACATATACAACCATACACACACACACACTCATTCCTAGGGGCAACTTGGCACCGGCCAATCAACCTAGCATGCATGTCTTTGGAGGGTGGTAGGAAACCCACGGGGAGAACATGCAAACTCCACAAAGAAAGACTGTTCCAGGCCTCGTCCCCACCCGGGGACTTGAACCCACAACCTTTATGCTGTGCCTTTGAACCAAAAAAATTGTAATTGTGACTTAAAATATAGACCTTTTAACTTCAGCAATAACTAGGACGCTGCATCGGTCCGTCGTGGTAAAGAAAGAGCTGAGCCGAAAAGCAAAGCTCTCGATTTACAAGTCGATCTACGTTCCAACCCTCACCTAAAGAATGAGACAAGCTCCGCACTTGTATCACGGATACAAGCGGCCAAAATGAGCTTCCTCCGCAGGGTGGCTGTGCTCTCACTCAGAGATCGGGTGAGGAGCTCTGCCATCCAGGAGGAGCTCGGTGTTGAGCCGCTCCTCCTCCAAGTCGAGAGGAGCCAGATGGGGTGGATTGGGCATTTGGTCAGGATGCCCTCCGAGCACCTTTCTGGCGAGGTATTTCAGGCATGTCCCACCGGGAGGAGACCAAAGAGCAGACCGCGGACCGCTGGAGAAACTATTTCTCACAGCTGGCTGGGGAACGACTTGGGATCCTTCCGGGTGAGCAGGAGGATGCAGCTGGGGTGAGAGAGGCCTGGGCTTCCCGTCTGAGGCTGTTGCCCCCGTGAGTTGGACAGTAAAATCTCGGACAGGAGACAGACCTGCTAGTATCCTGGATCAGCCTGTCATGCTTCATACTTACCTGGTAGGGGAGCTTTGCTGTGAACACGAAGGCAGCACTCCCAGAGTGAGGCTTGGCCATTGCACTCAGGCCATTCTGACCTCTGCGAATTCTCCAAATGTGAGAATCTCGACTGCATAATTTCTGATAGTGGGGGACTGCGTTCGCGCTCTCCCCTGATCTCATCTGTTCAATGAAAATGACCGGTGCGGCTTGTTGAAAACTTGAAAAGATGTATGGTATTAACATACAATTATCTACAGAAAGCGTTGCAAATTTGCAACAATGAGCACAAGTTTGCGGCCAGACACAACAAAGAGCCGTAACTTTGCCTGTTAGAAGGTTACCTGGTTACTACCATGTAACCAGCTGACAGTACCCTCGGGCGGGGTTTCTTGCGTCCGACAGCCAATAAGAGAGGATGCAAGTATTTGCACCCATGTAGCCTGCTCTTAGATATGCGTGGAAATCTAGTTTTCCCACATCCTTAAACATGTCAAATACTTCTTTTTCAAACATTGTCTTGGACTCATGGATGGGCACTTGATAAATACATCATAGAAAGATAAATGGATATTCAAATCTGTCCAAAGGCACTATTTCTCACATAAAGAACTTTATGCATACGATGTCTCCTAAATATGGAGTGCTTGCTAATAAACTAAATCAATTAAAAAAAAAAAAACTCCCAGAGTGAGGCTTGGCCATTGCACTCAGGCCATTCTGACCTCTGCGATTTCTCCAAATGTGAGAATCTCGACTGCATAATTTCTGATAGTGGGGGACTGCGTTCGCGCTCTCCCCTGATCTCATCTGTTCAATGAAAATTACCGGTGCGGCTTGTTGAAAACTTGAAAAGATGTATGGTATTAACATACAATTATCTACAGAAAGCGTTACAAATTTGCAACAATGAGCACAAGTTTGCGGCCAGACACAACAAAGAGCCGTAACTTTGCCTGTTAGAAGGTTACCTGGTTACTGCCATGTAACCAGCTGACAGTAGCCTCGGGCGGGGTTCCTTGCGTCCGACAGCCAATAAGAGAGGACGCAAGTATTTGCACCCATGTAGCCTGCTCTTCGATATGCGTGGAAATCTAGTTTTCCCACATCCTTAAATATGTCAAATACTTCTTTTTCAAACATTGTCTTGGACTCATGGATGGGCACTTGATAAATACATCATAGAAAGATAAATGGATATTCAAATCTGTCCAAAGGCACTATTTCTCACATAAAGAACTTTTTGCATACAATGTCTCCTAAATATGGAGTGCTTGCTAATAAACTAAATCAAATTCCTTGTCTGCAACCTTTAATGTGTCCTGGAGGCGTGCTGAACCACGGGTCTCGGACAGGAGACAGACCTGCTAGTATCCTGGATCAGCCTGTCATGCTTCATACTTACCTGGTAGGGGAGTTTTGCTGTGAACACGAAGGCAGCACTCCCAGAGTGAGGCTTGGCCATTGCACTCAGGCCATTCTGACCTCTGCGAATTCTCCAAATGTGAGAATCTCGTCTGCATAATTTCTGATAGTGGGGGACTGCGTTCGCGCTCTCCCCTGATCTCATCTGTTCAATGAAAATGACCGGTGCGGCTTGTTGAAAACTTGAAAAGATGTATGGTTTTAACATACAATTATCTACAGAAAGCGTTGCAAATTTGCAACAATGAGCACAACTTTGCGGCCGGACAAAACAATGAGCCGTAACTTTGCCTGTTAGAAGGTTACCTGGTTACTGCCATGTAACCAGCTGACAGTAGCCTCGGGCGGGGTTTCTTGCATCCGACAGCCAATGAGGGAGGACGCAAGTATTTGCACCCATGTAGCCTGCTCTTAGATATGCGTGGAAATCTAGTTTTCCCACATCCTTAAATATGTCAAATACTTCTTTTTCAAACATTGTCTTGGACTCATGGATGGGCACTTGATAAATACATCATAGAAAGATAAATGGATATTCAAATCTGTCCAAAGGCACTATTTCTCACATAAAGAACTTTTTGCATACGATGTCTCCTAAATATGGAGTGCTTGCTAATAAACTAAATCAAATTCCTTGTCTGCAACCTTTAATGTGTCCTGGAGGCGTGCTGAACCACGGGTCTCGGACAGGAGACAGACCTGCTAGTATCCTGGATCAGCCTGTCATGCTTCATACTTACCTGGTAGGGGAGTTTTGCTGTGAACACGAAGGCAGCACTCCCAGAGTGAGGCTTGACCATTGCACTCAGGCCATTCTGACCTCTGCGAATTCTCCAAATGTGAGAATCTCGTCAGCATAATTTCTGATAGTGGGGGACTGCGTTCGCGCTCTCCCCTGATCTCATCTGTTCAATGAAAATGACCGGTGCGGCTTGTTGAAAACTTGAAAAGATGTATGGTTTTAACATACAATTATCTACAGAAAGCGTTGCAAATTTGCAACAATGAGCACAACTTTGCGGCCGGACAAAACAATGAGCCGTAACTTTGCCTGTTAGAAGGTTACCTGGTTACTGCCATGTAACCAGCTGACAGTAGCCTCGGGCGGGGTTTCTTGCATCCGACAGCCAATAAGGGAGGACGCAAGTATTTGCACCCATGTAGCCTGCTCTTAGATATGCGTGGAAATCTAGTTTTCCCACATCCTTAGATATGTCAAATACTTCTTTTTCAAACATTGTCTTGGACTCATGGATGGGCACTTGATAAATACATCATAGAAAGATAAATGGATATTCAAATCTGTCCAAAGGCACTATTTCTCACATAAAGAACTTTTTGCATACGATGTCTCCTAAATATGGAGTGCTTGCTAATAAACTAAATCAAATTCCTTGTCTGCAACCTTTAATGTGTCCTGGAGGCGTGCTGAACCACGGGTCTCGGACAGGAGACAGACCTGCTAGTATCCTGGATCAGCCTGTCATGCTTCATACTTACCTGGTAGGGGAGCTTTGCTGTGAACACGAAGGCAGCACTCCCAGAGTGAGGCTTGGCCATTGCACTCAGGCCATTCTGACCTCTGCGAATTCTCCAAATGTGAGAATCTCGTCTGCATAATTTCTGATAGTGGGGGACTGCGTTCGCGCTCTCCCCTGATCTCATCTGTTCAATGAAAATGACCGGTGCGGCTTGTTGAAAACTTGAAAAGATGTATGGTATTAAGATACAATTATCTACAGAAAGCGTTGCAAGTTTGCAACAATGAGCACAAGTTTGCGGCCGGACACAACAATGAGCCGTAACTTTGCCTGTTAGAAGTAGGGATGGGAAATCCGAGGCCTCGCGACTCATCGAGCAACTTCAAGCAACTGCGAAAAGTCGACACGAGGAGTCGGCACATTTGCAGGCTGCGCATGCGCAGATAAAAAACAAACCAAGAAAAAAAAATCTACGCCTCAAATTTTGTTTTGCTAGAAGATGACATGTGGGTTATTGTTGGGCAATTCCTCTTGTAGTTTATTTTTTATCATGAAATGAGATTACGTTAATTCGTTGCCATAGTAACAGTTACCTAAACAATCAAATTTCACTCAGTTACTGACAATGTAATTGAATGTTCAATAAAGCACACATTTGACCCACTGTCTTTTGAGTAACTATAGAGGACCAGCTGATAGAATCTTACGGAAGGGAAAATGAACACACCGATACATTTAAACAGATGCTTTTTTGCGAGCGCGCAGTAGAAGATTTCGTAAAGAGTTTTGTTTTGGGAGAGTGTGTGATATTTTCACTTGTGTCCAATTCGATGCTCTCCAAATCAAAGTATAGAAAAAGTCTGTTTTGATATTTTAATCTAAAGCTCTTTGTAATGTTTTGATAAGAGAAATAATGTATAAATTAAATACGATTTTAATCAACAATCTGTGACACAAGCAGCAACATTCAGGAAAGACGTAAGAGAGTCTCTGCGGCTCTAAAATAGCGCAGAAATTAGACAGGACAATTGTAAATGTTTGTCGTAGATTTTTATTTAAAAATAAAATCTTTTCCACGGTGGTTGGCTTTAGTCTGCTCCTCTTCAGACTGACACCCTCTCCCGCTTTGGATAAGACCCGCTCACCGGGCACCGAGGTTGCTGGCATGTGGAGATGCTTGGCCAGTTTGTGCAAGTTTGGGTAAACTGTTGTCCTCAATGCCCAGAATGCGAGAGGGTCTTCTCCCCTGAAGAAGTAGGGCTCCGATAGGCATCACTGTGGCATTCGCCTTCGCGCACTGACTTCCCTGGTTTTCACCTAGAAAAAAGTAGTTAGGATTGTAAAACCATGTAACATGAGGACATCGTTGATCAGATGAAAATACGTACCAACCCGGCTGTCCAGCAGGTCCTACAAAATGTCATTCTCCGCTGAAGATGACGCTCCCGGTTGTGACTATTAAAACAGAACTGGTTCTCCCTCCATTTACAACTTACACACAGAAACACACACTCACCTTTCATTCTCATACAGTCAGTCAGTCATCTTCTTATCCGTCTATCCCTTTGGGGTTGCGGGGGATGCCGGAGCCCAACCCGGCTGATTTAAGGCGAAGGGCAGGGTACACCCCGAACAGGTCGCCAGTCTGTCGCGGGGCCACTCTCATGCAATTCGCGCAAAAAACTCTTTCAACCTCTCAATTCCAAACAGTATATTTGTGTTGGTGAATCCTAAAAACAATCTGATAAATCTGTGTGTGCGTGTGTGACTGTGTTGGTTGAATGTGTGTGTGTTTTAAGTGACACCTACTAAAGGTCTGACAAGATCAAAGTGATCTTATTGTGTACAATACCTACTGTGATAAAATCCCTGTAGAATTCAAAGCTGTGATGTCGCAAATCGCTAGAAAATCTCCTCCTCGCAAAAACCCACGACTTCCTGAATGAATGAAACCCTTTTATATCTTCTGACTGATTGACCGACCCGCCCCTTCAAACTTTCCGAGCTCTTCGACACCTGGCTCCACGTGAAAGTAGCTCGGATTTTGGGTCGCGCGATGTTTGACATTCCGACACACGGAATCGGAGCAATTCTCGCGATACTTTTGTGTCACTCTGTTCGGCTCAACTCGAACAGACAGGCTCGAGCTGGCCACCCCTAGTTAGAAGGTTACATGGTTACTGCCATGTAACCAGCTGGCTGTAGCCTTGGGCAAGGTTTCTTGCGTCCGACAGCCAATAAGAGAGGACGCAAGTATTTGCACCCATGTAGCCTGCTCTTAGATATGCGTGGAAATCTAGTTTTCCCACATCCTTAAATATGTCAAATACTTCTTTTTCAAACATTGTCTTGGAGTCATGGATGGGCACTTGATAAATACATCATAGAAAGATAAATGGATATTCAAATCTGTCCAAAGGCACTATTTCTCACATAAAGAACTTTTTGCATACGATGTCTCCTAAATATGGAGTGCTTGCTAATAAACTAAATCAATTAAAAAAAAAAAAACTCCCAGAGTGAGGCTTGGCCATTGCACTCAGGCCATTCTGACCTCTGCGATTTCTCCAAATGTGAGAATCTCGACTGCATAATTTCTGATAGTGGGGGACTGCGTTCGCGCTCTCCCCTGATCTCATCTGTTCAATGAAAATTACCGGTGCGGCTTGTTGAAAACTTGAAAAGATGTATGGTATTAACATACAATTATCTACAGAAAGCGTTACAAATTTGCAACAATGAGCACAAGTTTGCGGCCAGACACAACAAAGAGCCGTAACTTTGCCTGTTAGAAGGTTACCTGGTTACTGCCATGTAACCAGCTGACAGTAGCCTCGGGCGGGGTTCCTTGCGTCCGACAGCCAATAAGAGAGGACGCAAGTATTTGCACCCATGTAGCCTGCTCTTCGATATGCGTGGAAATCTAGTTTTCCCACATCCTTAAATATGTCAAATACTTCTTTTTCAAACATTGTCTTGGACTCATGGATGGGCACTTGATAAATACATCATAGAAAGATAAATGGATATTCAAATCTGTCCAAAGGCACTATTTCTCACATAAAGAACTTTTTGCATACGATGTCTCCTAAATATGGAGTGCTTGCTAATAAACTAAATCAAATTCCTTGTCTGCAACCTTTAATGTGTCCTGGAGGCGTGCTGAACCACGGGTCTCGGACAGGAGACAGACCTGCTAGTATCCTGGATCAGCCTGTCATGCTTCATACTTACCTGGTAGGGGAGTTTTGCTGTGAACACGAAGGCAGCACTCCCAGAGTGAGGCTTGGCCATTGCACTCAGGCCATTCTGACCTCTGCGAATTCTCCAAATGTGAGAATCTCGTCTGCATAATTTCTGATAGTGGGGGACTGCGTTCGCGCTCTCCCCTGATCTCATCTGTTCAATGAAAATGACCGGTGCGGCTTGTTGAAAACTTGAAAAGATGTATGGTTTTAACATACAATTATCTACAGAAAGCGTTGCAAATTTGCAACAATGAGCACAACTTTGCGGCCGGACAAAACAATGAGCCGTAACTTTGCCTGTTAGAAGGTTACCTGGTTACTGCCATGTAACCAGCTGACAGTAGCCTCGGGCGGGGTTTCTTGCATCCGACAGCCAATGAGGGAGGACGCAAGTATTTGCACCCATGTAGCCTGCTCTTAGATATGCGTGGAAATCTAGTTTTCCCACATCCTTAGATATGTCAAATACTTCTTTTTCAAACATTGTCTTGGACTCATGGATGGGCACTTGATAAATACATCATAGAAAGATAAATGGATATTCAAATCTGTCCAAAGGCACTATTTCTCACATAAAGAACTTTTTGCATACGATGTCTCCTAAATATGGAGTGCTTGCTAATAAACTAAATCAAATTCCTTGTCTGCAACCTTTAATGTGTCCTGGAGGCGTGCTGAACCACGGGTCTCGGACAGGAGACAGACCTGCTAGTATCCTGGATCAGCCTGTCATGCTTCATACTTACCTGGTAGGGGAGCTTTGATGTGAACACGAAGGCAGCACTCCCAGAGTGAGGCTTGGCCATTGCACTCAGGCCATTCTGACCTCTGCGAATTCTCCAAATGTGAGAATCTCAACTGCATAATTTCTGATAGTGGGGGACTGCGTTCGCGCTCTCCCCTGATCTCATCTGTTCAATGAAAATTACCGGTGCGGCTTGTTGAAAACTTGAAAAGATGTATGGTATTAACATAATATTACGGGAGAGGAGGAGACGGAAAGTTCCGCTCCCCCTCCGCAAACCGAGAGAGGGCAGCGGAAGTCAGGTGAGGAGGGTGAAGGGGTGGTGGCTGCGCAACCCCCGACCACATCCGGTAACGGTGTGGATGGGGACGTGCAGTCATCAGGTGGAGCTGTGTCTGTGTCCGGGGCGGAGGAAGGAACAGAAGATAGTGATGAAACCCATATCCCCGACGCCCAACCGACAAAGAGGCCAGCGTCAGAGTTGTCTTCGGACTCTCCCATGTCTGTGGAGAAGAGGGGAAGAGCTACGACTTTCTCAGACAGTTCATCTGTGGAGGAGTCTAGAATCTTCTCCCCTAGCTCACCGAACGAGGCTCCCTTCCTGACCATCCCGCAACAATCAACCCCGAAGGACAGGAGGGAAGGCCCTCCGAGGCCGACCCACCGAGTCCACAAGGACAATGGAGCTCAACCCCCTCCGCCTCCACCCCATGAGACGGAGGAAGAGCTCCATTTACACGATTCGTCCTCTCTCGTGTGAACCAGGTTTGTATTCATTTCTTAAGTTGTAAGCATCTTTTAAATGGCGTACCTTTTTTTAACCGTACTCATGGCTCTCACCTTCTCGACCATCAATGTCAGAAGTGTGAAGTCGAGAGTTAGAGCCCAGAGTGTTTTTAATTTTTTACTGTCTTTTAAGTCGGATGTGTTTTTATTACAAGAGTGTGGTTTACCCTTTTTAAAAAAATTATACCCAGTGGGAGAAAAAGTGGCCCCACACCTCACTGTGGAGTGGCTCCAATCAAAATAAAAATGATGGAGTGGCCATTTTAATCAAAAATCCCCAGATTTTGGTGAAGGGCAGCACTGTGGTGAAGGAGGGGCGGGCACTTTTAACGCATCTGACTTTTATGGGACGGGATTTTAAACTTTTAAATATTTATGGTTTTACTGATAAACATGAACGGTACGACCTTTTAGAAAGCCTGCAGCCCCACATGCTGGGTCGAGCCCCGTTGATTTTAGGAGGTGATTTTAATTGTATTTTATCAAGAAAAGATAAGAGAAGAGCGAGGGATGATTTTAAAGTTGATAAGACATCGGTTTTACTGCAGAGCATGGTGAGGGATTTTAAACTGACTGACTGTTTTAAAACCATGCATCCCAGAGAGGAGGGCTTCACCTGGTTCAGTGATGACGGCACCAGAGCCTCTCGAATAGACTATGTTTTTACACGGGACTGCTCGCCAACCGATGCTAGATTAACCCCTGTTTTCTTCTCTGATCACCTCATGCTGTCTTGCACCCCGTCACTTTCTTCAGGTGTGACTCACGGTGGGGGTCTGTGGAAACTGAACTGCTCCCTGCTGGAGGACCAGAACATCGTCGACCAGTACAGGGAGCGGTATCAGGATTGGCAGACCCTCCAGGACCTATACCGTACACGCTCACAGTGGTGGGAGATGGTGAAGGGACGGACCCAGACCTTTTTTAAGAGAGTAGGTAAGAAGAAAAAGGTTTTAGAACAACGACGAATGATGGGGCTGCAAAAACGCTTACAACGATATTTTAAATTAAATGAATACGGACTTGATTTTAATAAAGAAATTAAAGAAGTCAAAAAAGAAATGCAAAAACTGGCAGAAATCCAAAGCAAAGGAATTATTTTACGAAGTAAAGAAAGAGACTTAGAAGAAGGAGAAAAATGTTCAAGGTACTTTTTTAAGAAAATTTTAAGCAAGGGGGGTGGTTTTACATGTTTAAGAAGGGGGGACGGGATTTTATCTGAAAAGACTGAAGACATTTTAAAAACTGTTGAACTCTTTTATGACGATCTATATAAAGAAAAAACAGTTGACCAGACAATTATGATGGAAATCTTGGATTTTATTGACAAAAAAGTCACGAAAAGTGTTCTTTTAACCCAAGATTTTACTGTTTTAGAGCTCAACAAGTGTCTTTTATCTTTTAAGAAAGGGAAGTCCCCTGGACAGGATGGACTTCCCTTGGAATTTTACCTGACCTTCTGGGACATTTTAGCACCTGACCTACTTGCTGTTTTTAAAGAATTTGAGACCTTGGACAGACTGCCAGCAAGTTTTAGAGTAGGGATAGTGACGCTGCTCCACAAGGACAAAGACAGGACCGACCTGAAAAACTGGAGACCCATCACTCTTTTAAACGTGGACTGCAAACTTTTTAGCAAACTTTTAGCAACACGTATGACGACGGTTTTAGAGACCTTGATTCACCCGGATCAAGCCTGTGCCGTGCCAGGGAGGAAGATCACAGACAGCCTCGTACTGATCAGAGACACCATCTGTTATGCGAGAGACAGAAATATTCGGCTGGTAGTGTTAAATCTAGACTTTGAGAAAGCTTTCGATCGGGTCTCGCACCAGTACCTTTTCAAAGTGCTGCAAAAAATGGGATTTCCGGACAAATTTATTGCGTGGGTGGGGCTGCTCTACCGGGATATCAGCAGCAAATTTGTGGTTAACGGGTTCCTAACAAAAGCAGTGGATATCAGCTGCGGTGTCCGTCAGGGGTGTCCTTTATCTGCCCTCCTGTACGTGGCATGCATCGAACCTCTGGCACAGGTCTTGAGAAGGGATCAACGAATCCAAGGAGTGGGCATACCAGGGAGCGGCGGACTACAGACTAAGGTGATTTTATACATGGACGATTTTAACATTTTATGTACCGACATTTTAGCAATCCACAGGACCATGGACCTGACCGACTGGTTTGGACGCGCCTCCGGCTCCAAACTTAACCGAGACAAGACTAAAGCCCAGTTCTACGGACCCTGGGGAGAGACGGACACGACGGGACTCCCACTGACCGTGACCCAGACCGACCAAAAGATACTGGGGGTCACTTTTGACAAAGACGGGGGAGGAAGTACGAACTGGGCTGACCTTACAGGGAAAGTCAGACAGAGACTAGGATTCTGGGGACTTAGAGGACTGACGATAGAAGGTAAGGTTTTAATCATCAAGGCAGTGATTTTACCTTTGCTTTTATCAGTCAGTTCTGTTTTTATGCCGCCACGGAGGGTGATTTCAGACCTGGAAAGAGCCATTTTTAACTTCATCTGGTCGTCCAAGTGGGAACGACTGAGGAGACAGGAACTGAAAAAGACTAAAGATAAAGGAGGTAAAGGAGTTCCTGATCTCCTCTTGTTTTTAGGAAGTAGGTACGTGGCTCTTAGTTTTAATCAGATAACGGACCCATCCAGAAACCCAAAGTCAGCAGCCTTTACAAGGTTCTGGACGGGCTCCTTTTTAAGAAAGAAGAAGCTGTTTAAAACTGATCTTAGAGTTCCAGTGTCTTTTAATCTGCCCCCGTCTTACGCTTTTATAGAGAAGTTTTTAAAAGATTTTAAACTTGAGGAAGAAGGATTGCATGTTTTTACTAATCATCGTTTTATGATTTCTGTTGTGCAGGAGCGGGAACCGGTGAGTCGAGTGCGCGGGCTCACACTAGGTGAGTCCGCAACCGTTTGGCACAACGTGAACCACTCCGTTCTTCCAAACAGACTCCGGGACCTGTCGTGGATGGTGGCTCACGGGATCCTCTCGGTCAGGGACGTCATGCACTCCCGGGGCATGTCGGCGATCTCAACGTGCCCCCGACCTGGTTGTGGCGCGCCCGAGTCGGTGAGGCACCTGCTCTGGGAGTGCAGCACTGCCGTCGACCTGTGGGCATTGGCCGGCTCCCAGAAATTCCCGAACTTGCCAGCAAGGGGGGTCCTATCAGCACAGCTGGTGCTGTTCGGGGTGGGCCACAATCTAAGTAAGGAAGAGTTTGGGAGGCAGTGGCTCGCCCTGGCTGCCATTAAAGACGCCATGTGGACCTCCAGAGACTTGCTGGTAAGGAGGTACAGGCAGATCCCCCCCGCAGCTGTGCTCCGAATGGCCGCAGACAACATGAACACCATCATCTCTGCCGGCAGCAGGCCTAGGACACAGCTGCAAAGAAGAATCGTCTGTACCTCGTCGGACGTGGGAGCCGGTGTTACACGAGAAAGGTCGAGGCAGCGGCGACCTGGCTCTCCGGGTGCGGACGGTGGGAAGGAGCAAGAAGGAGGGGATCCCCTCTGAGCACCGGACGGGTTCCCGAGAGACCAAATGCTTGGAGGAGCGGAGAGGTTCATCTTTAGAGGACACGCCCTCCCGCTCCTGCAGAAACTGTTCTTCATTTTACTTGATTTTAAAGACTGTAATCCTTCTTTTTTTTTAGTACATATAGGTTTTTTAAATAGTATTACCTGTTTTTAAACATTCTGTTTTTGTAGGTTTTTACTTGTATTTCCGTTTTTACAAACATAGAAATGGTTTTACAGTAAATTTAAAAAGATTTTAGTACAAGAGCAATGTTTTTAAAGGTGATGCTATTTATGCTGTAAAAGAACCAATGTTAAAAGAAAAATTCTGACCTCTGCGAATTCTCCAAATGTGAGAATCTCGACTGCATAATTTCTGATAGTGGGGGACTGCGTTCGCGCTCTCCCCTGATCTCATCTGTTCAATGAAAATGACCGGTGCGGCTTGTTGAAAACTTGAAAAGATGTATGGTATTAAGATACAATTATCTACAGAAAGCGTTGCAAGTTTGCAACAATGAGCACAAGTTTGCGGCCGGACACAACAATGAGCCGTAACTTTGCCTGTTAGAAGTAGGGATGGGAAATCCGAGGCCTCGCGACTCATCGAGCAACTTCAAGCAACTGCGAAAAGTCGACACGAGGAGTCGGCACATTTGCAGGCTGCGCATGCGCAGATAAAAAACAAACCAAGAAAAAAAAATCTACGCCTCAAATTTTGTTTTGCTAGAAGATGACATGTGGGTTATTGTTGGGCAATTCCTCTTGTAGTTTATTTTTTATCATGAAATGAGATTACGTTAATTCGTTGCCATAGTAACAGTTACCTAAACAATCAAATTTCACTCAGTTACTGACAATGTAATTGAATGTTCAATAAAGCACACATTTGACCCACTGTCTTTTGAGTAACTATAGAGGACCAGCTGATAGAATCTTACGGAAGGGAAAATGAACACACCGATACATTTAAACAGATGCTTTTTTGCGAGCGCGCAGTAGAAGATTTCGTAAAGAGTTTTGTTTTGGGAGAGTGTGTGATATTTTCACTTGTGTCCAATTCGATGCTCTCCAAATCAAAGTATAGAAAAAGTCTGTTTTGATATTTTAATCTAAAGCTCTTTGTAATGTTTTGATAAGAGAAATAATGTATAAATTAAATACGATTTTAATCAACAATCTGTGACACAAGCAGCAACATTCAGGAAAGACGTAAGAGAGTCTCTGCGGCTCTAAAATAGCGCAGAAATTAGACAGGACAATTGTAAATGTTTGTCGTAGATTTTTATTTAAAAATAAAATCTTTTCCACGGTGGTTGGCTTTAGTCTGCTCCTCTTCAGACTGACACCCTCTCCCGCTTTGGATAAGACCCGCTCACCGGGCACCGAGGTTGCTGGCATGTGGAGATGCTTGGCCAGTTTGTGCAAGTTTGGGTAAACTGTTGTCCTCAATGCCCAGAATGCGAGAGGGTCTTCTCCCCTGAAGAAGTAGGGCTCCGATAGGCATCACTGTGGCATTCGCCTTCGCGCACTGACTTCCCTGGTTTTCACCTAGAAAAAAGTAGTTAGGATTGTAAAACCATGTAACATGAGGACATCGTTGATCAGATGAAAATACGTACCAACCCGGCTGTCCAGCAGGTCCTACAAAATGTCATTCTCCGCTGAAGATGACGCTCCCGGTTGTGACTATTAAAACAGAACTGGTTCTCCCTCCATTTACAACTTACACACAGAAACACACACTCACCTTTCATTCTCATACAGTCAGTCAGTCATCTTCTTATCCGTCTATCCCTTTGGGGTTGCGGGGGATGCCGGAGCCCAACCCGGCTGATTTAAGGCGAAGGGCAGGGTACACCCCGAACAGGTCGCCAGTCTGTCGCGGGGCCACTCTCATGCAATTCGCGCAAAAAACTCTTTCAACCTCTCAATTCCAAACAGTATATTTGTGTTGGTGAATCCTAAAAACAATCTGATAAATCTGTGTGTGCGTGTGTGACTGTGTTGGTTGAATGTGTGTGTGTTTTAAGTGACACCTACTAAAGGTCTGACAAGATCAAAGTGATCTTATTGTGTACAATACCTACTGTGATAAAATCCCTGTAGAATTCAAAGCTGTGATGTCGCAAATCGCTAGAAAATCTCCTCCTCGCAAAAACCCACGACTTCCTGAATGAATGAAACCCTTTTATATCTTCTGACTGATTGACCGACCCGCCCCTTCAAACTTTCCGAGCTCTTCGACACCTGGCTCCACGTGACAGTAGCTCGGATTTTGGGTCGCGCGATGTTTGACATTCCGACACACGGAATCGGAGCAATTCTCGCGATACTTTTGTGTCACTCTGTTCGGCTCAACTCGAACAGACAGGCTCGAGCTGGCCACCCCTAGTTAGAAGGTTACATGGTTACTGCCATGTAACCAGCTGGCTGTAGCCTTGGGCAAGGTTTCTTGCGTCCGACAGCCAATAAGAGAGGACGCAAGTATTTGCACCCATGTAGCCTGCTCTTAGATATGCGTGGAAATCTAGTTTTCCCACATCCTTAAATATGTCAAATACTTCTTTTTCAAACATTGTCTTGGAGTCATGGATGGGCACTTGATAAATACATCATAGAAAGATAAATGGATATTCAAATCTGTCCAAAGGCACTATTTCTCACATAAAGAACTTTTTGCATACGATGTCTCCTAAATATGGAGTGCTTGCTAATAAACTAAATCAAATTCCTTGTCTGCAACCTTTAATGTGTCCTGGAGGCGTGCTGAACCACGGGTCTCGGACAGGAGACAGACCTGCTAGTATCCTGGATCAGCCTGTCATGCTTCATACTTACCTGGTAGGGGAGTTTTGCTGTGAACACGAAGGCAGCACTCCCAGAGTGAGGCTTGGCCATTGCACTCAGGCCATTCTGACCTCTGCGAATTCTCCAAATGTGAGAATCTCGTCTGCATAATTTCTGATAGTGGGGGACTGCGTTCGCGCTCTCCCCTGATCTCATCTGTTCAATGAAAATGACCGGTGCGGCTTGTTGAAAACTTGAAAAGATGTATGGTTTTAACATACAATTATCTACAGAAAGCGTTGCAAATTTGCAACAATGAGCACAACTTTGCAGGCCGGACAAAACAATGAGCCGTAACTTTGCCTGTTAGAAGGTTACCTGGTTACTGCCATGTAACCAGCTGACAGTAGCCTCGGGCGGGGTTTCTTGCATCCGACAGCCAATTGGGGAGGACGCAAGTATTTGCACCCATGTAGCCTGCTCTTAGATATGCGTGGAAATCTAGTTTTCCCACATCCTTAGATATGTCAAATACTTCTTTTTCAAACATTGTCTTGGACTCATGGATGGGCACTTGATAAATACATCATAGAAAGATAAATGGATATTCAAATCTGTCCAAAGGCACTATTTCTCACATAAAGAACTTTTTGCATACGATGTCTCCTAAATATGGAGTGCTTGCTAATAAACTAAATCAAATTCCTTGTCTGCAACCTTTAATGTGTCCTGGAGGCGTGCTGAACCACGGGTCTCGGACAGGAGACAGACCTGCTAGTATCCTGGATCAGCCTGTCATGCTTCATACTTACCTGGTAGGGGAGCTTTGCTGTGAACACGAAGGCAGCACTCCCAGAGTGAGGCTTGGCCATTGCACTCAGGCCATTCTGACCTCTGCGAATTCTCCAAATGTGAGAATCTCGACTGCATAATTTCTGATAGTGGGGGACTGCGTTCGCGCTCTCCCCTGATCTCATCTGTTCAATGAAAATGACCGGTGCGGCTTGTTGAAAACTTGAAAAGATGTATGGTATTAAGATACAATTATCTACAGAAAGCGTTGCAAGTTTGCAACAATGAGCACAAGTTTGCGGCCGGACACAACAATGAGCCGTAACTTTGCCTGTTAGAAGTAGGGATGGGAAATCCGAGGCCTCGCGACTCATCGAGCAACTTCAAGCAACTGCGAAAAGTCGACACGAGGAGTCGGCACATTTGCAGGCTGCGCATGCGCAGATAAAAAACAAACCAAGAAAAAAAAATCTACGCCTCAAATTTTGTTTTGCTAGAAGATGACATGTGGGTTATTGTTGGGCAATTCCTCTTGTAGTTTATTTTTTATCATGAAATGAGATTACGTTAATTCGTTGCCATAGTAACAGTTACCTAAACAATCAAATTTCACTCAGTTACTGACAATGTAATTGAATGTTCAATAAAGCACACATTTGACCCACTGTCTTTTGAGTAACTATAGAGGACCAGCTGATAGAATCTTACGGAAGGGAAAATGAACACACCGATACATTTAAACAGATGCTTTTTTGCGAGCGCGCAGTAGAAGATTTCGTAAAGAGTTTTGTTTTGGGAGAGTGTGTGATATTTTCACTTGTGTCCAATTCGATGCTCTCCAAATCAAAGTATAGAAAAAGTCTGTTTTGATATTTTAATCTAAAGCTCTTTGTAATGTTTTGATAAGAGAAATAATGTATAAATTAAATACGATTTTAATCAACAATCTGTGACACAAGCAGCAACATTCAGGAAAGACGTAAGAGAGTCTCTGCGGCTCTAAAATAGCGCAGAAATTAGACAGGACAATTGTAAATGTTTGTCGTAGATTTTTATTTAAAAATAAAATCTTTTCCACGGTGGTTGGCTTTAGTCTGCTCCTCTTCAGACTGACACCCTCTCCCGCTTTGGATAAGACCCGCTCACCGGGCACCGAGGTTGCTGGCATGTGGAGATGCTTGGCCAGTTTGTGCAAGTTTGGGTAAACTGTTGTCCTCAATGCCCAGAATGCGAGAGGGTCTTCTCCCCTGAAGAAGTAGGGCTCCGATAGGCATCACTGTGGCATTCGCCTTCGCGCACTGACTTCCCTGGTTTTCACCTAGAAAAAAGTAGTTAGGATTGTAAAACCATGTAACATGAGGACATCGTTGATCAGATGAAAATACGTACCAACCCGGCTGTCCAGCAGGTCCTACAAAATGTCATTCTCCGCTGAAGATGACGCTCCCGGTTGTGACTATTAAAACAGAACTGGTTCTCCCTCCATTTACAACTTACACACAGAAACACACACTCACCTTTCATTCTCATACAGTCAGTCAGTCATCTTCTTATCCGTCTATCCCTTTGGGGTTGCGGGGGATGCCGGAGCCCAACCCGGCTGATTTAAGGCGAAGGGCAGGGTACACCCCGAACAGGTCGCCAGTCTGTCGCGGGGCCACTCTCATGCAATTCGCGCAAAAAACTCTTTCAACCTCTCAATTCCAAACAGTATATTTGTGTTGGTGAATCCTAAAAACAATCTGATAAATCTGTGTGTGCGTGTGTGACTGTGTTGGTTGAATGTGTGTGTGTTTTAAGTGACACCTACTAAAGGTCTGACAAGATCAAAGTGATCTTATTGTGTACAATACCTACTGTGATAAAATCCCTGTAGAATTCAAAGCTGTGATGTCGCAAATCGCTAGAAAATCTCCTCCTCGCAAAAACCCACGACTTCCTGAATGAATGAAACCCTTTTATATCTTCTGACTGATTGACCGACCCGCCCCTTCAAACTTTCCGAGCTCTTCGACACCTGGCTCCACGTGACAGTAGCTCGGATTTTGGGTCGCGCGATGTTTGACATTCCGACACACGGAATCGGAGCAATTCTCGCGATACTTTTGTGTCACTCTGTTCGGCTCAACTCGAACAGACAGGCTCGAGCTGGCCACCCCTAGTTAGAAGGTTACATGGTTACTGCCATGTAACCAGCTGGCTGTAGCCTTGGGCAAGGTTTCTTGCGTCCGACAGCCAATAAGAGAGGACGCAAGTATTTGCACCCATGTAGCCTGCTCTTAGATATGCGTGGAAATCTAGTTTTCCCACATCCTTAAATATGTCAAATACTTCTTTTTCAAACATTGTCTTGGAGTCATGGATGGGCACTTGATAAATACATCATAGAAAGATAAATGGATATTCAAATCTGTCCAAAGGCACTATTTCTCACATAAAGAACTTTTTGCATACGTCTCCTAAATATGGAGTGCTTGCTAATAAACTAAATCAATTAAAAAAAAAAAAAACTCCCAGAGTGAGGCTTGGCCATTGCACTCAGGCCATTCTGACCTCTGCGATTTCTCCAAATGTGAGAATCTCGACTGCATAATTTCTGATAGTGGGGGACTGCGTTCGCGCTCTCCCCTGATCTCATCTGTTCAATGAAAATTACCGGTGCGGCTTGTTGAAAACTTGAAAAGATGTATGGTATTAACATACAATTATCTACAGAAAGCGTTACAAATTTGCAACAATGAGCACAAGTTTGCGGCCAGACACAACAAAGAGCCGTAACTTTGCCTGTTAGAAGGTTACCTGGTTACTGCCATGTAACCAGCTGACAGTAGCCTCGGGCGGGGTTCCTTGCGTCCGACAGCCAATAAGAGAGGACGCAAGTATTTGCACCCATGTAGCCTGCTCTTAGATATGCGTGGAAATCTAGTTTTCCCACATCCTTAAATATGTCAAATACTTCTTTTTCAAACATTGTCTTGGACTCATGGATGGGCACTTGATAAATACATCATAGAAAGATAAATGGATATTCAAATCTGTCCAAAGGCACTATTTCTCACATAAAGAACTTTTTGCATACGATGTCTCCTAAATATGGAGTGCTTGCTAATAAACTAAATCAAATTCCTTGTCTGCAACCTTTAATGTGTCCTGGAGGCGTGCTGAACCACGGGTCTCGGACAGGAGACAGACCTGCTAGTATCCTGGATCAGCCTGTCATGCTTCATACTTACCTGGTAGGGGAGTTTTGCTGTGAACACGAAGGCAGCACTCCCAGAGTGAGGCTTGGCCATTGCACTCAGGCCATTCTGACCTCTGCGAATTCTCCAAATGTGAGAATCTCGTCTGCATAATTTCTGATAGTGGGGGACTGCGTTCGCGCTCTCCCCTGATCTCATCTGTTCAATGAAAATGACCGGTGCGGCTTGTTGAAAACTTGAAAAGATGTATGGTATTAACATACAATTATCTACAGAAAGCGTTGCAAGTTTGCAACAATGAGCACAAGTTTGCGGCCGGACACAACAATGAGCCGTAACTTTGCCTGTTAGAAGTAGGGATGGGAAATCCGAGGCCTCGCGACTCATCGAGCAACTTCAAGCAACTGCGAAAAGTCGACACGAGGAGTCGGCACATTTGCAGGCTGCGCATGCGCAGATAAAAAACAAACCAAGAAAAAAAAATCTACGCCTCAAATTTTGTTTTGCTAGAAGATGACATGTGGGTTATTGTTGGGCAATTCCTCTTGTAGTTTATTTTTTATCATGAAATGAGATTACGTTAATTCGTTGCCATAGTAACAGTTACCTAAACAATCAAATTTCACTCAGTTACTGACAATGTAATTGAATGTTCAATAAAGCACACATTTGACCCACTGTCTTTTGAGTAACTATAGAGGACCAGCTGATAGAATCTTACGGAAGGGAAAATGAACACACCGATACATTTAAACAGATGCTTTTTTGCGAGCGCGCAGTAGAAGATTTCGTAAAGAGTTTTGTTTTGGGAGAGTGTGTGATATTTTCACTTGTGTCCAATTCGATGCTCTCCAAATCAAAGTATAGAAAAAGTCTGTTTTGATATTTTAATCTAAAGCTCTTTGTAATGTTTTGATAAGAGAAATAATGTATAAATTAAATACGATTTTAATCAACAATCTGTGACACAAGCAGCAACATTCAGGAAAGACGTAAGAGAGTCTCTGCGGCTCTAAAATAGCGCAGAAATTAGACAGGACAATTGTAAATGTTTGTCGTAGATTTTTATTTAAAAATAAAATCTTTTCCACGGTGGTTGGCTTTAGTCTGCTCCTCTTCAGACTGACACCCTCTCCCGCTTTGGATAAGACCCGCTCACCGGGCACCGAGGTTGCTGGCATGTGGAGATGCTTGGCCAGTTTGTGCAAGTTTGGGTAAACTGTTGTCCTCAATGCCCAGAATGCGAGAGGGTCTTCTCCCCTGAAGAAGTAGGGCTCCGATAGGCATCACTGTGGCATTCGCCTTCGCGCACTGACTTCCCTGGTTTTCACCTAGAAAAAAGTAGTTAGGATTGTAAAACCATGTAACATGAGGACATCGTTGATCAGATGAAAATACGTACCAACCCGGCTGTCCAGCAGGTCCTACAAAATGTCATTCTCCGCTGAAGATGACGCTCCCGGTTGTGACTATTAAAACAGAACTGGTTCTCCCTCCATTTACAACTTACACACAGAAACACACACTCACCTTTCATTCTCATACAGTCAGTCAGTCATCTTCTTATCCGTCTATCCCTTTGGGGTTGCGGGGGATGCCGGAGCCCAACCCGGCTGATTTAAGGCGAAGGGCAGGGTACACCCCGAACAGGTCGCCAGTCTGTCGCGGGGCCACTCTCATGCAATTCGCGCAAAAAACTCTTTCAACCTCTCAATTCCAAACAGTATATTTGTGTTGGTGAATCCTAAAAACAATCTGATAAATCTGTGTGTGCGTGTGTGACTGTGTTGGTTGAATGTGTGTGTGTTTTAAGTGACACCTACTAAAGGTCTGACAAGATCAAAGTGATCTTATTGTGTACAATACCTACTGTGATAAAATCCCTGTAGAATTCAAAGCTGTGATGTCGCAAATCGCTAGAAAATCTCCTCCTCGCAAAAACCCACGACTTCCTGAATGAATGAAACCCTTTTATATCTTCTGACTGATTGACCGACCCGCCCCTTCAAACTTTCCGAGCTCTTCGACACCTGGCTCCACGTGACAGTAGCTCGGATTTTGGGTCGCGCGATGTTTGACATTCCGACACACGGAATCGGAGCAATTCTCGCGATACTTTTGTGTCACTCTGTTCGGCTCAACTCGAACAGACAGGCTCGAGCTGGCCACCCCTAGTTAGAAGGTTACATGGTTACTGCCATGTAACCAGCTGGCTGTAGCCTTGGGCAAGGTTTCTTGCGTCCGACAGCCAATAAGAGAGGACGCAAGTATTTGCACCCATGTAGCCTGCTCTTAGATATGCGTGGAAATCTAGTTTTCCCACATCCTTAAATATGTCAAATACTTCTTTTTCAAACATTGTCTTGGAGTCATGGATGGGCACTTGATAAATACATCATAGAAAGATAAATGGATATTCAAATCTGTCCAAAGGCACTATTTCTCACATAAAGAACTTTTTGCATACGATGTCTCCTAAATATGGAGTGCTTGCTAATAAACTAAATCAAATTCCTTGTCTGCAACCTTTAATGTGTCCTGGAGGCGTGCTGAACCACGGGTCTCGGACAGGAGACAGACCTGCTAGTATCCTGGATCAGCCTGTCATGCTTCATACTTACCTGGTAGGGGAGTTTTGCTGTGAACACGAAGGCAGCACTCCCAGAGTGAGGCTTGGCCATTGCACTCAGGCCATTCTGACCTCTGCGAATTCTCCAAATGTGAGAATCTCGACTGCATAATTTCTGATAGTGGGGGACTGCGTTCGCGCTCTCCCCTGATCTCATCTGTTCAATGAAAATGACCGGTGCGGCTTGTTGAAAACTTGAAAAGATGTATGGTATTAAGATACAATTATCTACAGAAAGCGTTGCAAGTTTGCAACAATGAGCACAAGTTTGCGGCCGGACACAACAATGAGCCGTAACTTTGCCTGTTAGAAGTAGGGATGGGAAATCCGAGGCCTCGCGACTCATCGAGCAACTTCAAGCAACTGCGAAAAGTCGACACGAGGAGTCGGCACATTTGCAGGCTGCGCATGCGCAGATAAAAAACAAACCAAGAAAAAAAAATCTACGCCTCAAATTTTGTTTTGCTAGAAGATGACATGTGGGTTATTGTTGGGCAATTCCTCTTGTAGTTTATTTTTTATCATGAAATGAGATTACGTTAATTCGTTGCCATAGTAACAGTTACCTAAACAATCAAATTTCACTCAGTTACTGACAATGTAATTGAATGTTCAATAAAGCACACATTTGACCCACTGTCTTTTGAGTAACTATAGAGGACCAGCTGATAGAATCTTACGGAAGGGAAAATGAACACACCGATACATTTAAACAGATGCTTTTTTGCGAGCGCGCAGTAGAAGATTTCGTAAAGAGTTTTGTTTTGGGAGAGTGTTTGATATTTTCACTTGTGTCCAATTCGATGCTCTCCAAATCAAAGTATAGAAAAAGTCTGTTTTGATATTTTAATCTAAAGCTCTTTGTAATGTTTTGATAAGAGAAATAATGTATAAATTAAATACGATTTTAATCAACAATCTGTGACACAAGCAGCAACATTCAGGAAAGACGTAAGAGAGTCTCTGCGGCTCTAAAATAGCGCAGAAATTAGACAGGACAATTGTAAATGTTTGTCGTAGATTTTTATTTAAAAATAAAATCTTTTCCACGGTGGTTGGCTTTAGTCTGCTCCTCTTCAGACTGACACCCTCTCCCGCTTTGGATAAGACCCGCTCACCGGGCACCGAGGTTGCTGGCATGTGGAGATGCTTGGCCAGTTTGTGCAAGTTTGGGTAAACTGTTGTCCTCAATGCCCAGAATGCGAGAGGGTCTTCTCCCCTGAAGAAGTAGGGCTCCGATAGGCATCACTGTGGCATTCGCCTTCGCGCACTGACTTCCCTGGTTTTCACCTAGAAAAAAGTAGTTAGGATTGTAAAACCATGTAACATGAGGACATCGTTGATCAGATGAAAATACGTACCAACCCGGCTGTCCAGCAGGTCCTACAAAATGTCATTCTCCGCTGAAGATGACGCTCCCGGTTGTGACTATTAAAACAGAACTGGTTCTCCCTCCATTTACAACTTACACACAGAAACACACACTCACCTTTCATTCTCATACAGTCAGTCAGTCATCTTCTTATCCGTCTATCCCTTTGGGGTTGCGGGGGATGCCGGAGCCCAACCCGGCTGATTTAAGGCGAAGGGCAGGGTACACCCCGAACAGGTCGCCAGTCTGTCGCGGGGCCACTCTCATGCAATTCGCGCAAAAAACTCTTTCAACCTCTCAATTCCAAACAGTATATTTGTGTTGGTGAATCCTAAAAACAATCTGATAAATCTGTGTGTGCGTGTGTGACTGTGTTGGTTGAATGTGTGTGTGTTTTAAGTGACACCTACTAAAGGTCTGACAAGATCAAAGTGATCTTATTGTGTACAATACCTACTGTGATAAAATCCCTGTAGAATTCAAAGCTGTGATGTCGCAAATCGCTAGAAAATCTCCTCCTCGCAAAAACCCACGACTTCCTGAATGAATGAAACCCTTTTATATCTTCTGACTGATTGACCGACCCGCCCCTTCAAACTTTCCGAGCTCTTCGACACCTGGCTCCACGTGACAGTAGCTCGGATTTTGGGTCGCGCGATGTTTGACATTCCGACACACGGAATCGGAGCAATTCTCGCGATACTTTTGTGTCACTCTGTTCGGCTCAACTCGAACAGACAGGCTCGAGCTGGCCACCCCTAGTTAGAAGGTTACATGGTTACTGCCATGTAACCAGCTGGCTGTAGCCTTGGGCAAGGTTTCTTGCGTCCGACAGCCAATAAGAGAGGACGCAAGTATTTGCACCCATGTAGCCTGCTCTTAGATATGCGTGGAAATCTAGTTTTCCCACATCCTTAAATATGTCAAATACTTCTTTTTCAAACATTGTCTTGGAGTCATGGATGGGCACTTGATAAATACATCATAGAAAGATAAATGGATATTCAAATCTGTCCAAAGGCACTATTTCTCACATAAAGAACTTTTTGCATACGATGTCTCCTAAATATGGAGTGCTTGCTAATAAACTAAATCAAATTCCTTGTCTGCAACCTTTAATGTGTCCTGGAGGCGTGCTGAACCACGGGTCTCGGACAGGAGACAGACCTGCTAGTATCCTGGATCAGCCTGTCATGCTTCATACTTACCTGGTAGGGGAGTTTTACTGTGAACACGAAGGCAGCACTCCCAGAGTGAGGCTTGGCCATTGCACTCAGGCCATTCTGACCTCTGCGAATTCTCCAAATGTGAGAATCTCGACTGCATAATTTCTGATAGTGGGGGACTGCGTTCGCGCTCTCCCCTGATCTCATCTGTTCAATGAAAATGACTGGTGCGGCTTGTTGAAAACTTGAAAAGATGTATGGTATTAACATACAATTATCTACAGAAAGCGTTGCAATTTTGCAACAATGAGCACAAGTTTGCGGCCAGACACAACAAAGAGCCGTAACTTTGCCTGTTAGAAGGTTACCTGGTTACTGCCATGTAACCAGCTGACAGTAGCCTCGGGCGGGGTTTCTTGCGTCCGACAGCCAATAAGAGAGGATGCAAGTATTTGCACCCATGTAGCCTGCTCTTAGATATGCGTGGAAATCTAGTTTTCCCACATCCTTAAATATGTCAAATACTTCTTTTTCAAACATTGTCTTGGACTCATGGATGGGCACTTGATAAATACATCATAGAAAGATAAATGGATATTCAAATCTGTCCAAAGGCACTATTTCTCACATAAAGAACTTTATGCATACGATGTCTCCTAAATATGGAGTGCTTGCTAATAAACTAAATCAATTAAAAAAAAAAAAACTCCCAGAGTGAGGCTTGGCCATTGCACTCAGGCCATTCTGACCTCTGCGATTTCTCCAAATGTGAGAATCTCGACTGCATAATTTCTGATAGGGGGGACTGCGTTCGCGCTCTCCCCTGATCTCATCTGTTCAATGAAAATTACCGGTGCGGCTTGTTGAAAACTTGAAAAGATGTATGGTATTAACATACAATTATCTACAGAAAGCGTTACAAATTTGCAACAATGAGCACAAGTTTGCGGCCAGACACAACAAAGAGCCGTAACTTTGCCTGTTAGAAGGTTACCTGGTTACTGCCATGTAACCAGCTGACAGTAGCCTCGGGCGGGGTTCCTTGCGTCCGACAGCCAATAAGAGAGGACGCAAGTATTTGCACCCATGTAGCCTGCTCTTCGATATGCGTGGAAATCTAGTTTTCCCACATCCTTAAATATGTCAAATACTTCTTTTTCAAACATTGTCTTGGACTCATGGATGGGCACTTGATAAATACATCATAGAAAGATAAATGGATATTCAAATCTGTCCAAAGGCACTATTTCTCACATAAAGAACTTTTTGCAAACGATGTCTCCTAAATATGGAGTGCTTGCTAATAAACTAAATCAAATTCCTTGTCTGCAACCTTTAATGTGTCCTGGAGGCGTGCTGAACCACGGGTCTCGGACAGGAGACAGACCTGCTAGTATCCTGGATCAGCCTGTCATGCTTCATACTTACCTGGTAGGGGAGTTTTGCTGTGAACACGAAGGCAGCACTCCCAGAGTGAGGCTTGGCCATTGCACTCAGGCCATTCTGACCTCTGCGAATTCTCCAAATGTGAGAATCTCGTCTGCATAATTTCTGATAGTGGGGGACTGCGTTCGCGCTCTCCCCTGATCTCATCTGTTCAATGAAAATGACCGGTGCGGCTTGTTGAAAACTTGAAAAGATGGATGGTTTTAACATACAATTATCTACAGAAAGCGTTGCAAATTTGCAACAATGAGCACAACTCTGCGGCCGGACAAAACAATGAGCCGTAACTTTGCCTGTTAGAAGGTTACCTGGTTACTGCCATGTAACCAGCTGACAGTAGCCACGGGCGGGGTTTCTTGCATCCGACAGCCAATAAGGGAGGACGCAAGTATTTGCACCCATGTAGCCTGCTCTTAGATATGCGTGGAAATCTAGTTTTCCCACATCCTTAGATATGTCAAATACTTCTTTTTCAAACATTGTCTTGGACTCATGGATGGGCACTTGATAAATACATCATAGAAAGATAAATGGATATTCAAATCTGTCCAAAGGCACTATTTCTCACATAAAGAACTTTTTGCATACGATGTCTCCTAAATATGGAGTGCTTGCTAATAAACTAAATCAAATTCCTTGTCTGCAACCTTTAATGTGTCCTGGAGGCGTGCTGAACCACGGGTCTCGGACAGGAGACAGACCTGCTAGTATCCTGGATCAGCCTGTCATGCTTCATACTTACCTGGTAGGGGAGTTTTGCTGTGAACACGAAGGCAGCACTCCCAGAGTGAGGCTTGGCCATTGCACTCAGGCCATTCTGACCTCTGCGAATTCTCCAAATGTGAGAATCTCGACTGCATAATTTCTGATAGTGGGGGACTGCGTTCGCGCTCTCCCCTGATCTCATCTGTTCAATGAAAATGACCGGTGCGGCTTGTTGAAAACTTGAAAAGATGGATGGTTTTAACATACAATAATCTACAGAAAGCGTTGCAAATTTGCAACAATGAGCACAACTTTGCGGCCGGGCACAACAATGAGCCGTAACTTTGCCTGTTAGAAGGTTACCTGGTTACTGCCATGTAACCAGCTGACAGTAGCCTCGGGCGGGGTTTCTTGCGTCCGACAGCCAATAAGAGAGGATGCAAGTATTTGCACCCATGTAGCCTGCTCTTAGATATGCGTGGAAATCTAGTTTTCCCACATCCTTAAATATGTCAAATACTTCTTTTTCAAACATTGTCTTGGACTCATGGATGGGCACTTGATAAATACATCATAGAAAGATAAATGGATATTCAAATCTGTCCAAAGGCACTATTTCTCACATAAAGAACTTTTTGCATACGATGTCTCCTAAATATGGAGTGCTTGCTAATAAACTAAATCAAATTCCTTGTCTGCAACCTTTAATGTGTCCTGGAGGCGTGCTGAACCACGGGTCTCGGACAGGAGACAGACCTGCTAGTATCCTGGATCAGCCTGTCATGCTTCATACTTACCTGGTAGGGGAGTTTTGCTGTGAACACGAAGGCAGCACTCCCAGAGTGAGGCTTGGCCATTGCACTCAGGCCATTCTGACCTCTGCGAATTCTCCAAATGTGAGAATCTCGACTGCATAATTTCTGATAGTGGGGGACTGCGTTCGCGCTCTCCCCTGATCTCATCTGTTCAATGAAAATGACCGGTGCGGCTTGTTGAAAACTTGAAAAGATGGATGGTTTTAACATACAATAATCTACAGAAAGCGTTGCAAATTTGCAACAATGAGCACAACTTTGCGGCCGGGCACAACAATGAGCCGTAACTTTGCCTGTTAGAAGGTTACCTGGTTACTGCCATGTAACCAGCTGACAGTAGCCTCGGGCGGGGTTTCTTGCGTCCGACAGCCAATAAGAGAGGATGCAAGTATTTGCACCCATGTAGCCTGCTCTTAGATATGCGTGGAAATCTAGTTTTCCCACATCCTTAAATATGTCAAATACTTCTTTTTCAAACATTGTCTTGGACTCATGGATGGGCACTTGATAAATACATCATAGAAAGATAAATGGATATTCAAATCTGTCCAAAGGCACTATTTCTCACATAAAGAACTTTTTGCATACGATGTCTCCTAAATATGGAGTGCTTGCTAATAAACTAAATCAAATTCCTTGTCTGCAACCTTTAATGTGTCCTGGAGGCGTGCTGAACCACGGGTCTCGGACAGGAGACAGACCTGCTAGTATCCTGGATCAGCCTGTCATGCTTCATACTTACCTGGTAGGGGAGCTTTGATGTGAACACGAAGGCAGCACTCCCAGAGTGAGGCTTGGCCATTGCACTCAGGCCATTCTGACCTCTGCGATTTCTCCAAATGTGAGAATCTCGACTGCATAATTTCTGATAGTGGGGGACTGCGTTCGCGCTCTCCCCTGATCTCATCTGTTCAATGAAAATTACCGGTGCGGCTTGTTGAAAACTTGAAAAGATGTATGGTATTAACATAATATTATCTACAGAAAGCGTTACAAATTTGCAACAATGAGCACAAGTTTGCGACCAGACAAAACAAAGAGCCGTAACTTTGCCTGTTAGAAGTAGGGATGGGAAATCCGAGGCCTCGCGACTCATCGAGCAACTTCAAGCAACTGCGAAAAGTTGACATGAGGAGTCGGCACATTTGCAGGCTGCGCATGCGCAGATAAAAAAAAAAAACAAGAAAAAAAAATCTACGCCTCAAATTTTGTTTTGCTAGAAGATGACATGTGGGTTATTGTTGGGCAATTCCTCTTGTAGTTTATTTTTTATCATGAAATGAGATTACGTTAATTCGTTGCCATAGTAACAGTTACCTAAACAATCAAATTTCACTCAGTTACTGACAATGTAATTGAATGTTCAATAAAGCACACATTTGACCCACTGTCTTTTGAGTAACTATAGAGGACCAGCTGATAGAATCTTACGGAAGGGAGGAACCTGGTGAACACCTACTCTGCAGGAGGGAGCCCACTCTGAGATGCTTTATCTTGTTGGGGGGTTATTTTGCTGTTTTCGGTTTCTTCCTTTGTCCAAGTTTCAATTTTTCCATCTCTGGTTGTAAAGGGCTGCTCTACAGGTTATTTCTGATTCAGAGACGTTGGTGATGGTACGTAAGTTGCTTGATGATGGTCTGGGGTTGGAGTCTTAGCAGAAGAGAAATGAGAGGGTGGTCGAGGCCAAGTGTGCTCGTGAGCTTCACCATCAAATACTTTCCCACTTATGGAGAGGTCTCTATCCTTCGCTGAAGCTTTTCATTTATTTTGGGGATCTTTGCTTCCCAGTTTGCTTTTTCAATGATTTCTGACTGGCTTCACGCTCTCCCCTGAACACATCTGTTCAATGGAAATTACTGCTGCAGACCATGGCTTTGAGAAAAGTCTTGTCAACTTTTGGCTCAAGTTTTTTGTCATCATCGTATTCAGAGATGTTTCGATTGGGAAACTGTCCAGAGGTTTACATTCAAAAGAAATTTCCAAAGCATTGACTGGAATTGGGTTCTGACGCTTATTAATGCGAATTTCCGTAGGAACCATGAGTTTGTCCCTGAACTGTGCTGAGGTCAGTCTAAATGTTGGATGACAAGAGATTTAGAAGTTAATGATGTACACGACCTTAATGTCTCCAATACATCTCCACAGTGGTATTCCTGTTGATGCAAGACGTCCATCCAACTATCGGCGACGGCTGAGAAGCATGAAACGTAGTCTTAGGTTCTGTTTGAATTATTGGAATTGGTTCCATTCGAAGTTTTATGATATTCATTACATTTCATGTGAGTCAATTGTGAAAATTGGTCCACACTTGACTCTTGTGTGAGATTATACACCCTCCGGTCTCACCTGTGACAAGCCGAATTCTGGAATATCGTCAGACTTCAGTTCCCTCTTACCTGTGACAAGCAGGATTCTGGTACATCTTGAGACATCCGTAGTGATAAGCAGTTCAGAAGATGACTGATGGTGTCATTTCTCAAACTTTTTTGGGACATCCTGGCAAATTTGATTAGTATTTATCCTGCTGAATAAACTGGGAACATGGTGTATGTTAGTTACTCTTGCAAGGTTAGAGGTCGATAGTTGGGTGATTACAATTTTGTCTTAATAAATTTTCTTAAAACACAATTCATCTCCATGTCAACAAGCAGGTTGCCACATGGAAGACTAAAGAGTTCTGCACTCTAAACATCTGTAAAGTGTGAGTAAAATATATCCCCAGCAGTCTTATTTTTACGGTTATAACTTAACTGATTAGATGTTATTGGTACTGGTTATTGTGTTATTGCCTTAAATCCTTGAATCTTGAGCCAATGTTGTCCACCACCTAATGTGACAGGAGGTTTCCACAGTAGAACTTTACTGTTAGTTTGACGCGTGTTTTTATAAATTTTCTTAAAACACAATTCATCTCCTTGTCACATGGAAGACCTCCTAAGACCTTTTTTTCTTTTTAAATGAGTCTCGTTTTGGCCTGAAACAGTGTCTAAAGGAATCACTCGACACTGGCTTTGTGGTCCTTTAACTGATTCTAACTGATTTATCAGATTCTAGGTGTAACTATAATAGTTTATAAATGAGGTTGCTTCGGCCATTAATTTATATTCAAGTGTGCATCAAAGACCAGAAAAAAAACGGTCGTAGCTCTTCTTTAACCATGACTGCCTTGATCTACGTTTTTTTGTGTTCTGTGTTTGAGAGTTCTGCACTCTAAACATCTGTAAAGTGAGAGTCATGAACATCCCCAGCAGTCTTAATTTTACAGTTATAACTTAACTAAAAGAAAAATGGTGAAAATTTCACCAGTCATCCCATTCCTCTTGGATCAGCCATGATATTCTTATTTCTCTGAATTCCAAATATTCTTTGGTAGGATGTTCGCCACACTTTATAATCTATCTTGTCTTTATTTTGGGACGGAAATAGTCCTCGCTCTCAATAAGGCATTTTTAACTCAGTTGAAAAGGGCGTTTGTCTCAATTTTTATATTCTGTCTTCTTTTCTAGTCCTTTTCGGGCTGAAATGAACACAAAAACAAAAACCAACTAAATTAGTTAAATAATCCAAAAAAGTTGAACGATCAGTAATAATAAAAAATACGGGTAGAATAAATGAAAGCCGGTGTTTGGGAAAGATGAATCTTTTGGGAAAGATTCCTCGCTCTTCACAAGGCATCTTTTTTTTTTTTTTTTTTTGGTTTATTATTATATATTAGGTGAGGTATTCATATTATATGTGTATATCATGTATGTCTTGAATGCACACCCTGCACGGGATTCGAACACGAGTTGTACAACTCGGGGGCAATCATGTTGCCATATGTCCACGTGCAGGGGCCTCCACAAGGCATCTTTAACGCAATTATTTACGATCCATCCCAGTGGGTCGTTTGGGGCTCAAAGTTCATGAATCTATGCATGATTAATTTATGGTCTGGTGGGTTTTCTTTCACAATGTGTTTTGGATATGCCGAAGTCCAAAACAAATGGTAAACCTTCTCCGGTTCTTCACAGTGAAGTCGGAGGGACCCTTGGTGAACTCTTCCTCTACAGAAGGGAATCCACTGAGAAATGCTTTATCTGTGTCAGTTTTCGTTTTTTTCCTTTGTCAAAGTTTCTATTTGTCCATCTCTGGTTGTAAAGGGCTGCTCTAAAGCTCATTTGTGATTTAGAGACGTTGGTGATGGTAGACGCAAGTTTCTTGGTGATGGTCTGGGGCTGGAATCTCAGTAGAAGAGAAAGGAGAGGGGGAGTCGAGGCCAGATGCTAGTGAGGTTATTACACCAGTTTTCATCATCAACAATATTTTCCCAGATATGGACAGGTTTTTGTCCTTTGCTGCAGCTTTCCATTTATTTTGGGGATCTTTGCTACCCAGTTTGCTCATTTAATGTTTTCTGCAATACACACCTGTAATCATTTCACTTTTGTTCTTACTTAGTTTGGTTCCCAAGACCATAGCAAACAAATAACAAGTTGTAAATTAAATTACTTGAAAAGTTCTAAGAGAGTTTTTATTACATTGACTCCTTTGTAAGATTTTTCTAAACAGACTTGTAAGCTGTATAGAGTGTATACACCCTCCTCTCACCTTTGACAAACAGGATTCTGGTACATCCTGAGAGTTCTGTTGTGATAAGCAGTTCAGAAGACGACTGCTTATCACAAGCATGGGAACATGGTCTATGTTAGGTCGATAGTTTGGTGATTACACTTTTGTCTCAATAAATTTTCATAAAACACAATTCATCTCCATGTCAACAAGCAGGTAGCCACATGGTAGACCTCCTAAGACCTTTTTTTTTTTATTTCAAAAGAGTCTTCTTTTTGTCTGAAACACTATTTCAAGGAACCTCTCAACACTGGTTTTGTGCTCCTTTAACTGATATAAATCCTTATTTTGAAATTCACCCGAAATTATAACAAGTATGGGATTGTAGTTGTAACTGTGAAGCATATAAATTAAGTAACTTCCATCGTTGGTTTATATTCAGGTGTGCATCAAGACCAGGAAAAAATGATAGTAGCGCTTCTTTAACCTCGACTTTCGAGTGACTACCTTGATCCACGATTCTTCGTGTTTTTGTTTGATGGTCAGATTTTACCCTTCATTATTGGGCTCTCTTTTAACGCTCCTAAAGAGTCCAGCACTCTAAACATCTGTGAAATGAGTGTCAAAAATATCCTCAGCAGTCTTGTGTTTACGGTTAAAACTTAACCGTAAAGTTAAGTTTGAATCTTGAGCCAATGTTGTCCACCGCCATTTGTGACACGAGAATTCCCCAGCAGGACTTTACTGTTAGTTTGACGTGTGTTCAGGAATTGGGTTTTTTTCATACATGTTTTATTTTTACTGGAAAGGGGTGTCATAATTTTGGCCCAGCGGGTTGATGGTCTCACTTCGTTTTTGGTTCAATGCAGCTAAATTAAATGTCATTTGACATTTTATTAAATTGTTGACTCCAGCGGGAGGAATTGTGAGCTGTAACAAACAGGGATAATATAATCTTTGACACACTCTTGGTTTTATTTGAGATCCGAAGTTTTGAAAATGACTTGACTGTGTAATTCTTCTTTTGTGGCTCATTTCTCAACCTAACCAATATAACAATGTAAAGGTAGGACTTTTTTTTTCCCAGTCAAAATATGACTGGTGTAACACCATGCAGGTTAACCTTAGCACGTAGCATCTTCTCACTCCAGTGGTGATGCCATTAAGTTTGAAAATGTGTGGCGATCCCGTAAAAAGTCAAAGAGTATATCTTCCAACTTTACCATGTTCTTCTGCAGGATTCCTTTTCAAAGATCTCCTCAGACCAGTAATAGTCAACGTGGAAACCTTACCCCATTATTGATGCAGGTAATGGTGATTACGATCCAGTCTGAAAAAAAAAAACAGAATTTTATAAGTACTACGAGGTAATGTTCATCTCTACAACAGTAAAACAACACAATGTTAAGATGAAAAGTTTGCCTTTCAAAGAATTGTTGATGAAAACCAGACCTTTCCAACGAGGAATAAAATACAATTTGCTACAAGTGTGTAAAAGATTCACACACTCTGGGATCTGGAATCAAATTCTTTAATTTGTAGCATCTGAATGGGATCTAAAAGAGTATTAAATATTTTTTTATTACTAACACCAAAAGACAGAAATCAATTTGGTTTCCACATGAATGGAGGTTCGGGGGATCTTCCAGCTCTTAAAGTATTAAAACGGCATAAAATAAAGTTTTAGAATAAATTAGTATAAACAAATAGGTAAAGATAATAGTCCAATATTCTAACCTGGAGAAAATTCTACCAGTGATCCCATTGACGGGATCAGCCATGTTATTGTTATATCTCTGAATAACAACATGTTCTTTGGTAGGATGTTCACCACACTTTATATTTTTTTTTGCTGTGGAAATGTTCCTCGCTCTCAACAAGGAATCTTTAACTCAGTTGATAAGGGTGTTTGACTCAATTTTTATATTCTGTCTTCTTTTCTAGACCTTTTCGGACAGAAATATTCTACGCGGTCCACCAGGCGTCTTTACGCAATTGTTTACGATCCATTCCAGTGGGACGTTTGGGGCTCAAAGTTCATGGATCTATGCATGATTAATTTATGGTCTGGTGGGTTTTCTTTCACAATGTGTTTTGGGTATGGCCGAGTCCAAAGTAAATGGTAAACTTTCTCTGGTTCTTCACAGTGAGGTCGGGGGGACTCCTGGTGAACACCTACTCTGCAGGAGGGAGCCCACTCAGAGATGCTTTATCTTGTTGGGGGGTTATTTTGCTGTTTTCGGTTTCTTCCTTTGTCAAAGTTTCTATTTTTCCATCTCTTGTTGTAAAGGGCTGCTCTACAGGCTATTTCTGATTCAGAGACGTTGGTGATGGTACGTAAGTTGCTTGATGATGGTCTGGGGTTGGAGTCTTAGCAGAAGAGAAATGAGAGGGTGGTCGAGGCCAAGTATGGTCGTGAGCTTCACCATCAAATATTTTCCCACTTATGGAGAGGTCTCTATCCTTCGCTGAAGCTTTTCATTTATTTTGGGGATCTTTGCTTCCCAGTTTGCTTTTTCAATGATTTCTGACTGCCTTCGCTCTCTACCCTGATCTCATCTATTCAATGGAAATTACTGCTGCGGACCATGGCTTTGAGAAAAGTCTTGTCAACTTTTGGCTCAAGTTTTTCGTCATCATTGTTTTCAGTATTCAGAGATGTTTCGATTGGGAAACTGTCCAGACGTTTACATTCAACAGAAATTTCAAACACATTGACTGGAATTGGGTTCTGATGCTTATTAATGCGAATTTCCGTAGGAACCATGAGTTTGTCCCTGAACTGTGCTGAGGTCAGTCTAAATGTTGGATGACAATGGATTTAGAAATTACTGATGTACACGACCTGCATGTCTCCAAGACATCTCCACAGTGGCATTCCTGTTGATCCAAGACGTCCATCCAACTATCGGCGACGGCTGAGAAGCATGAAACGTAGTCTTAGGTTCTGTTTGAATTATTGGAATTGGTTCCATTCGAAGTTTTATGATATTCATTTCATGTGAGTCAATTGTGAAAATTGGTCCACACTTGACTCTTGTGTGAGATTATACACCCTCCGCTCTCACCTGTGGCAAGCAGGATTCTGGTACATCCTGAGACTTCTGTGTGATCAGCAGTTCAGAAGATGACTGATGCTGTCATTTCGCTAACTTTTTCCGTGACATTCGGGAAATTGGAGCAGGATTTATTCTGCAGACCTTTAAATCAAAACTCTACTTAGATTTCTTTACCCCACCTAAATGGATTGTTTTGTTTAAGTAAGGATGTTGCACCGTGGCTTCTTTGTACATGTTTTTTTGGTTTAACATGGCTTTTCCATAGGAACTATGAGTTTGTTGCAGAACTGTGCTGAGGTCTGTCTAAACACTGGACGACAAGGGATTTTGAAATTACTGATGTGTACGACCAATATGTCTCCAAGCGGCATTCCTATTGACGATAGTCAACAGATAAGATCAAACTCCTTTGTGTTTTAGGGATCTGTGAATCCATCTATGGTCACGGACAGCTAAAGAGCAAGATACGAGGTCTTATGTTTCGCTCAAAATATTAATTTTGGTTCCATTGGTAGTTTTTGTATTACATTTGTTGAAAAGTTCCAAGAGAGTTTTTATTAAATTGACTCCTATGTAAGATTTTCCTAAACAGACTGGTAAGTTGTATGGAGTGTATACACCCTTCTCTCTCCTGTGACAAACAGGATTCTGGTACATCTTGAGACATCCGTAGTGATAAGCAGTTCAGAAGATGACTGATGGTGTCATTTCTCAAACTTTTTTGGGACATCCTGGCAAATTTGATTAGTATTTATCCTGCTGAATAAACTGGGAACATGGTGTATGTTAGTTACTCTTGCAAGGTTAGAGGTCGATAGTTGGGTGATTACAATTTTGTCTTAATAAATTTTCTTAAAACACAATTCATCACCATGTCAACAAGCAGGTTGCCACATGGAAGACTAAAGAGTTCTGCACTCTAAACATCTGTAAAGTGTGAGTGAAATATATCCCCAGCAGTCTTATTTTTACGGTTATAACTTAACTGATTAGATGTTATTGGTACTGGTTATTGTGTTATTGCCTTAAATCCTTGAATCTTGAGCCAATGTTGTCCACCACCTAATGTGACAGGAGGTTTCCACAGCAGAACTTTACTGTTAGTTTGACGCGTGTTCAGGGATTGGGTGTTTTTTCATACATGTTTTATGGTTGCTGGGAAGGGGTGTAATAACCTCACTCGGTTTCCACTGAATAAACTGAGAACATGGAGTTCAGAGCCTCCTCTGTAAGTCTTGCAAGGTCAGAGGATAGTTAGGTGATTATATTTTTGTTTTTATAAATTTTCTTAAAACACAATTCATCTCCATGTAAAATGGAAGACCTCCTAAGACCTTTTTTTTTCTTTCAAATGGGTCTCGTTTTGGCCTGAAACACTATTTTAAGCAACCTCTCAACACTAGCTTTGTGGTCCTTTAACTGATAATAATCCTTATTTTGAAAGTCACCAGACAAGATGACAAGTATGAGATTCTAGATGATGTCATATAAATAAAGTTACTCCCACCATTAAATTATTTTTAAGTTTGCTTCAAAGACCAGAAAAAAAAAAACACGGTAGTAGTTCTTCTCTAATCGTGACTTTTGAAGTGACTGCCTTGATCTACGTTTCTTCGTGTTCTGTCTTTGAGAGTTCTGCACTCCAAACATGTGAGTCGAAAATTTCCTTGGCATGTCTTATTTTTACGGTTACAACATAACTGAATAGATGTTATGAGTACTGGTTATTGTGTCATTGCCTTAAATCCTTGAATCTTGAGCCAATGTTATCCACCGCCATTTGTGACACAAGAATTCCACAGAAGGACTTTACTGTTAGTTTGACGTGTGTTTAAGAGTCGTTTTTTTGCTCGGCTGCTCTAAAGGTTACTTCTGATTTACAGACGTCGGTGATGGTAGATGCAAGTTGCTTGGTGATGGTCTGGGGAAGGACGCTCATCAGTTCAATGAAAATTACTGCTGTGGACTGTTGAAAACTTGAAAAGGCGAAAGGTTTTAACCTACAATTATCCACAGACAGCATTAAAAATTTGCAACAGTGAGCAGAAACTTGCGGTCGGACGCAACAGAGAGCCGTAGCTTTGGCCTTCATCAGGCGCACATCTTTGTCTCTCTGCGACATCCTGTGTGTTTCGGGTGAAAACAAGATGCCGCCGGATCTGTTAGGCCTACAATCGGGCAACGAAAAGCAGTTCTCTCAGCCGGCGAACCAGCTGGCAGTAGCCTTGGGCATGGTTTATTGCGTCCGACAGCTAATGAGAGAGGACCCATGTAGCCTGCTCTTAGATATGCGTGGAAATCTAGTTTTCACACATCCTGAAATATGTCAAATAGTTCTTTTTGAAACATTGTCTTGGAGTCATGGATGGGCACTTGATAAATACATCATAGAAAGATAAATGGATAGATATTCAAATTTGTCCACAGGCAGTATTTCTCTGATAAAAAACTTTTTACATACGTCTCTTAAATATGGAGTACATGCTAATAAACTAAGTAAAATTCCTTGTCTGCAACCTGGAGCCGTGCTGCACCACGGGTCTCGGACAGGTGACAGACCTGCTAGTATCCAGGGTCCGCCTGTCATGCTTCATATTTACCTGGTAGGGGAGCTTTGCTGTGAACACGAAGGCAGCACTCCCAGAGTGAGGCTTGGTCATTGCACTCAGGCCATTCTGACCTCTGCGAATTCTCCAAATGTGAGAATCTCGACTGCATAATTTCTGATAGTGGGGGACTGCGTTCGCGCTCTCCCCTGATCTCATTTGTTCAATGAAAATCACTGGTGCGGCTTGTTGAAAAAATGGATGGTTTTAACCTACAATTAGCCACAGAAAGCATTAGAAATTTGCAACAATGAGCCAAAGTTTGCGGCCGGACACAAAAAAGAGTTGTAGCTTTGGCTGTAATTCTTTGTCTCTCTGCGTGAGCCCCGTGTGTTTCGGGGGAAAACAAGATGCCGCCGGATCTGTTAGGCCTACATTCGGGCAACGAAAAGCAGTTCTCTCAGCCAGCGAACCAGCTGGCAGTAGCCTCGGGCGGGGTTTCTCGCGTCCAAAAGCCAATGTGAGAAGACGCAAGCATTTGCACCTATGTAGCCTGCTCTTAGATATGCGTGGAAATCTAGTTTTCACACATCCTGAAATATGTCAAATACTTCTTTTTCAAACATTGTCTTGGAGTCATGGATGGGCACTTGATAAACACATCATAGAAAGATAAATGGATAGATATTCACATTTGTCCACAGGTAGTATTTCTCTGATAAAGAACTTTTAGAATACAATGTCTCCTAAACATGGAGTGCTTGCTAATAAACTAAATAAAATTCCTTGTCTGCAACCTTTGATGTGTCTCGTAGCCGTGCTGGACCACGGGTCTCGGACAGGAGACAGACCTGCTAGTATCCAGGATCAGCCTGTCATGCTTCATACTTACCTGGCAGGGGAGCTTTGCTGTGAACACGAAGGCAGCACTCCCAGAGTGAGGCTTGGCCATTGCACTCAGGCCGACGATGTTCTGGTCCTCCAGCAGGGAGCAGTTCAGTTTCCACAGACCCCCACCGTGAGTCACACCTGAAGAAAGTGACAGGGTGCAAGACAGCATGAGGTGATCAGAGAAGAAAACAGGGGTTAATCTAGCATCGGTTGGCGAGCAGTCCCGTGTAAAAACATAGTCTATTCGAGAGGCTCTGGTGCCGTCATCACTGAACCAGGTGAAGCCCTCCTCTCTGGGATGCATGGTTTTAAAACAGTCGGTCAGTTTAAAATCCCTCACCATGCCCTGCAGTAAAACCGATGTATTATCAACTTTAAAATCATCCCTCGCTCTTCTCTTATCTTTTCTTGATAAAATACAATTAAAATCACCTCGTAAAATCAACGGGGTTCGACCCAGCATGTGGGGCTGCAGGCTTTCTAAAAGGTCGTACCGCTCATGTTTATCAGTAAAACCATAAATATTTAAAAGTTTAAAATCCCGTCCCATAAAAGTCAGATGCGTTAAAAGTGCCCGCCCCTCCTTCACCACAGTGCTGCCCTTCACCAAAATCTGGGGATTCTTGATTAAAATGGCCACTCCATCATTTTTATTTTGATTGGAGCCACTCCACAGTGAGGTGTGGGGCCACTTTTTCTCCCACTGGGTATAATTTTTTGAAAAGGGTAAACCACACTCTTGTAATAAAAACACATCCGACTTAAAAGACAGTAAAAAATTAAAAACACTCTGGGCTCTAACTCTCGACTTCACACTTCTGACATTGATGGTCGAGAAGGTGAGAGCCATGAGTACGGTTAAAAAAAGGTACGCCATTTAAAAGATGCTTACAACTTAAAAAATGAATACAAACCTGGTTCACACGAGAGAGGACGAATCGTGTAAATGGAGCTCTTCCTCCGTCTCACGGGGTGGAGGCGGAGGGGGTTGAGCTCCATTGTCCTTGTGGACTCGGTGGGTCGACCTCGGAGGGCCTTCCCTCCTGTCCTTCGGGGTTGATTGTTGCGGGATGGTCAGGAAGGGAGCCTCGTTCGGTGAGCTAGGGGAGAAGATTCTAGACTCCTCCACAGATGAACTGTCTGAGAAAGTCGTAGCTCTTCCCCTCTTCTCCACAGACATGGGAGAGTCCGAAGACAACTCTGACGCTGGCCTCTTTGTCGGTTGGGCGTCGGGGATTTAACTTCATCTGGTCGTCCAAGTGGGAACGACTGAGGAGACAGGAACTGAAAAAGACTAAAGACAAAGGAGGTAAAGGAGTTCCTGATCTCCTCTTGTTTTTAGGAAGTAGGTACGTGGCTCTTAGTTTTAATCAGATAACGGACCCATCCAGAAACCCAAAGTCAGCAGCCTTTACAAGGTTCTGGATGGGCTCCTTTTTAAGAAAGAAGAAGCTGTTTAAAACTGATCTTAGAGTTCCAGTGTCTTTTAATCTGCCCCCGTCTTACGCTTTTATAGAAAAGTTTTTAAAAGATTTTAAACTTGAGGAAGAAGGATTGCATGTTTTTACTAATCATCGTTTTATGATTTCTGTTGTGCAGGAGCGGGAACCGGTGAGTCGAGTGCGCGGGCTCACACTAGGTGAGTCCGCAACCGTTTGGCACAACGTGAACCACTCCGTTCTTCCAAACAGACTCCGGGACCTGTCGTGGATGGTGGCTCACGGGATCCTCTCGGTCAGGGACGTCATGCACTCCCGGGGCATGTCGGCGATCTCAACGTGCCCCCGACCTGGTTGTGGCGCGCCCGAGTCGGTGAGGCACCTGCTCTGGGAGTGCAGCGCTGCCGTCGACCTGTGGGCATTGGCCGGCTCCCAGAAATTCCCGAACTTGCCAGCAAGGGGGGTCCTATCAGCACAGCTGGTGCTGTTCGGGGTGGGCCACAATCTAAGTAAGGAAGAGTTTGGGAGGCAGTGGCTCGCCCTGGCTGCCATTAAAGACGCCATGTGGACCTCCAGAGACTTGCTGGTAAGGAGGTACAGGCAGATCCCCCCCGCAGCTGTGCTCCGAATGGCCGCAGACAACATGAACACCATCATCTCTGCCGGCAGCAGGCCTAGGACACAGCTGCAAAGAAGAATCGTCTGTACCTCGTCGGACGTGGGAGCCGGTGTTACACGAGAAAGGTCGAGGCAGCGGCGACCTGGCTCTCCGGGTGCGGACGGTGGGAAGGAGCAAGAAGGAGGGGATCCCCTCTGAGCACCGGACGGGTTCCCGAGAGACCAAATGCTTGGAGGAGCGGAGAGGTTCATCTTTAGAGGACACGCCCTCCCGCTCCTGCAGAAACTGTTCTTCATTTTACTTGATTTTAAAGACTGTAATCCTTTTTTTTTAGTACATGTAGGTTTTTTAAATAGTATTACCTGTTTTTAAACATTCTGTTTTTGTAGGTTTTTACTCGTATTTCCGTTTCTACAAACATAGAAATGGTTTTACAGTAAATTTAAAAAGATTTTAGTACAAGAGCAATGTTTTAAAGGTGATGCTATTTATGCTGTAAAAAGAACCAATAAACATGTTAAAAGAAAAAAATTCTGTTCTTATCAGTTTAATATCTGGTACGTCCTCCACCCGAGGACCGCGTATTAAATGAATTTTTAGAACGGGGAGTCCGAAAGAGGAGCTCGCTCCCTTCGCTCCAGGCATCGACCCGGCCTTGCAGTGCCGCCGGGAACGGTGCACCCCCCCCCAAATCTTGTTAAAGTAAACCATCAAATCATTGTTGTGTGGATTCAAATGCTTTTGCAGACCTGACCTGGTTGTTCTTGGCCGTGGATTTTGTTCTCCGCCACGCCCAGCCAGCTTTACCTGACCTGGTTGTTCTTGGCCGTGGATTTTGTTCTCTGCCACGCCCAGCCAGCTTTACCTGACCTGGTTGTTCTTGGACGTCGATTTTGTTCTCCGCCAGGCCCAGCTTTACCTGACCTGGTTGTTCTTGGCCGTGGATTTTGTTCTCTGCCACGCCCAGCCAGCTTTACCTGACCTGGTTGTTCTTGGCCGTGGATTTTGTTCTCTGCCACGCCCAAGCCAGCTTTACCTGACCTGGTTGTTCTTGGCCGTGGATTTTGTTCTCTGCCACGCCCAGCCAGCTTTACCTGATCTGGTTGTTCTTGGACGTGGATTTTGTTCTCCGCCACGCCCAGCTTTACCTGACCTGGCTGTTCTTGGCCGTGGATTTTGTTCTCTGCCACGCCCAGGCAGCTTTACCTGACCTGGTTGTTCTTGGCCGTGGGTTTTGTTCTCCGCCACGCCCAGCTTTACCTGACCTGGTTGTTCTTGGCCGTGGATTTTGTTCTCTGCCACGCCCAGCCAGCTTTACCTAACCTGGTTGTTCTTGGCCGTGGATTTTGTTCCCTGCCACGCCCAGCCAGCTTTACCTGACCTGGTTGTTCTTGGACGTGGATTTTGTTCTCTGCCATGCCCAGCCAGCTTTACCTGACCTGGTTGTTCTTGGCCGTGGGTTTTGTTCTCTGCCACGCCCAGCCAGCTTTACCTAACCTGGTTGTTCTTGGCCGTGGATTTTGTTCTCCGCCACGCCCAGCCAGCTTTACCTGACCTGGTTGTTCTTGGCCGTGGATTTTGTTCTCCGCCACGGCCAGCTTTACCTGACCTGGTTGTTCTTGGCCGTGGATTTTGTTCTCTGCCACGCCCAACCAGCTTAACCTGATCTGGTTGTTCTTGGACGTGGATTTTGTTCTCCGCCACGCCCAGCTTTACCTGACCTGGTTGTTCTTGGCCGTGGGTTTTGTTCTCCGCCACGCCCAGCCAGCTTTACCTGACCTGGTTGTTCTTGGCCGTGGATTTTGTTCTCCGCCAGGCCCAGCTTTACCTGACCTGGTTGTTCTTGGCCGTGGATTTTGTTCTCTGCCACGCCCAGCCAGCTTTACCTGACCTGGTTGTTCTTGGCCGTGGATTTTGTTCTCTGCCACACCCAAGCCAGCTTTACCTGACCTGGTTGTTCTTGGCCGTGGATTTTGTTCTCTGCCACGCCCAGCCAGCTTTACCTGATCTGGTTGTTCTTGGACGTGGGTTTTGTTCTCCGCCACTTCCAGCTTTACCTGACCTGGTTGTTCTTGGCCGTGGATTTTGTTCTCTGCCACGCCCAGCCAGCTTTACCTGACCTGGTTGTTCTTGGCCGTGGGTTTTGTTCTCCGCCACGCCCAGCTTTACCTGACCTGGTTGTTCTTGGCTGTGGATTTTGTTCTCTGCCACGCCCAGCCAGCTTTACCTGACCTGGTTGTTCTTGGCCGTGGATTTTGTTCTCTGCCACGCCCAGCCAGCTTTACCTGACCTGGTTGTTCTTGGCCGTGGATTTTGTTCTCTGCCACGCCCAGCCAGCTTTACCTGACCTGGTTGTTCTTGGCCGTGGATTTTGTTCTCTGCCACGCCCAGCTTTACCTGACCTGGTTGTTCTTGGCCGTGGATTTTGTTCTCCGCCACGCCCAGCTTTACCTGACCTGGTTGTTCTTGGCCATGGATTTTGTTCTCTGCCACGCCCAGCCAGCTTTACCTGACCTGGTTGTTCTTGGCTATTGATTTTGTTCTCCGTCAGACCCTAACAAAAAAAAAAACCCAAAAAGGTGAGTCTGTCTGTGTGTCTGTGTGGTTGTGTGTCTGTGTGGTTGTGTGTCTGTGAGTCTGTCTGCAGCTCAGTTTCAGAGAGTTTTGCTGCTTTTCAGATACATGTGGATTAGATTCAGAAAGATTCTTGTTCATCTTGTGTCTCTGTGTGTGAGTGAGTGAGGGGGGGTGAAATGGGTAGAAATTGCTCGTGTTTAATTCATTGTGATACAAAAGGGATTTTTCTTTTCTTTTTTTTATTAAATAAAACATTCTCCATCATCCAGCCTACATTTTGTGTGTGTGTCTGTGTCAAGCAGCCATCGATTCTCCCACCGTCCCACCCCAATAGGACGTCAGCCTTAAATACTTTTCAAACAGGCAGGCAAACGCACTCAATTGCCTGCAGCTGTGTCAGTTAACCAACCAGCAGACTGACTCTCTCGTTCCTTTCATCTGAAACTCTGCTTGGATTTAACATGAAAGCAGGCCTGGTCTGAGAGCAGGCCTGGTCTGACCTGTGTAGGCGCAGCTGTGAACAGTGACCGTCACTGCCACGCGTAGGCCTAAAAACCTGACCCTCGTCTGACACCACACGTCCCCTCATCATTCGCTCTGGCCTCTCTTCATTTCGCACAAGTCTTTCGCCTTTTACTAAAGACTTCCGTGGAGAGCGGCGTGGAAGAGTCCTGGCTATTTTTGGCAGGCTTTTACACCCAAAAAGCCTAACGTTTATGTGAAAGACAAATTTACAGAAACCCACCGGTCCGGTTCCACCCGTGAACACAATGACTCTGTGCGGGTGTGAACGGACTGTGGCTCTACCTCTCCGCCTGAGCGGAGACCCCCCGGTCGGGCGGTTAGCGCCAAACCATTTTGGATCATCGCTTCTCGGCCTTTTGGCTAAGATCAGGAGTACTGCCTGGTCTTTGGTCTTGGATCGAGTCGTGATCAATCTCCTTGGGAGGTGATTTGGTTCCTTTGTGGATCTCAGATAGACACCGTTGGGAGAAGAGCGTTTTTCAGTGACACCCAATTTGATTGGTTGTTTTTTTGTTTCTGTTTGTTTTGTTCCTTTTTTTGTTCTTGTTTTTCACAGTTTTTAACTAAAAGGTAAGTGGTGTTTTTAGTGTTTTTAACGTGGTTTTTTTTTGCACCTTTTCTTCTTTTTCCACCTTTTGCGAGCTGTGGTGCCTCCACCATGTCGGCAGGTTTTGCCGGGGTGCGGAGGCACCACAGTGTCCGCTTTCTTTTAAAGGAGGTAGATGGGAAACCATTAGAGATCAGCAGGTTAGACTTTTCTAGGAAATTTGTACAGGGCCTTTTAAAATTTTCACCTGAAGATTTGAACTGTATCCTCACTTTACCTTTTAATAAAGGTTTTGATGTGAGTTTTGTTTCGGGCACAGTATTTAAGGATTTTTGGGCACGTTTTGAGGGTGTAGAATCCCAGTTTTCTGCGTTTGAGGTGGAAAAACTGACTGACAATAGCCTTAAAACGGTTATTGTCAGGATGTTCAATGAAACCGTCAGCGCAGAGGACATTAAGACATGGCTGGGAAGACTTTGCACGGTTAAAGGCCAGCCTATCAAGGTGCTGGATGTGGACGGCATCTGGAACTGTGTTTGGAGGGTTCCTATCCAGCAATGGCAGGACCCTTCAGGCTACCAGGGCCTGAAACACCTGCCTAGTATGATAGTGCTGGGCGATAACAGAGGCTACATCCACTACCAGGGAATGCCCAAGCTCTGCCGCAAGTGTGGTGAGCACGGGCACCTGGTAGAAGCGTGCACGAAGATCTTTTGTGGTAAATGTAGAGAAATTGGGCACACATTTGATGAGTGTCCCAATGGCAGGAGGTGCAACCTCTGTGGAGAGTCCAACCACCTCTTCAGAGACTGCCCCAAATCGTTTGCCAACAAGCTGAAAGCCGGAAAAGTAAGTGAAAAGAAAAAGGAAACCGACCAGGTGGAGGTGGCAGCTTCCAGCGCCCCTCAAGACGAAAAGGAAAAACGGAAATCTAGTGAGAAGGGTGAAAGGGTGGTGGCTAAGCAGCCCCCGACCACATCTGGTAACAGTGTGGGTGGGGACAAGCAGTCACCGGGTGGAGCTATGTCTGTGTCTGAGGAGGAGGACGGAGCAGAAGATAGCGATGAAACCCAGACCCCGGACACCCTACAGACAAAGAGGCCAGCGTCAGAGTTGTCTTCGGACTCTCCCATTCCTGCGGAGAAGAGGGGGAAAGCTGCGACCCCCTCAGACAGCTCGTCTGAGGACGAGTCGAGAATTTTCCCCTCTGGCTCACCGAACGAGGCCCCGTTCCTAGAATTTCCAAAACAGTCGACCCCGAAGGACAAAAGGGAGGGCTCAAAGAGGCCAGTCCCCAAAGTCCAAAGGGGAAAAGGAGCAAAAACCCTCCCCTCATACAATGAGTCGGAGGAAGAGCTCCTTTTACATGACTCGTCTTCCCTGGTCTGAAAGTCAAGCCTGCCTCATACTCATGACTCTCACCTTCTCACTCATCCATGTTAGAAGTGTGAAGTCTAGAGTTAGATCCCATCGCCTCGGAACCCTTTTAAATGGTTTTAAATGGTTTAAAGGATTGCTTTCTTTTATTAATCTGGTTTTTATGATTTCTTTTGTGCAGGAGCGGGAACTGGAGAGTCCTCTGCAGAGGCCCAAAGGCGGTCTGCCCGCCGTGTTTGGGCTCCCGGTGGACCTCTCCGTCCCTCGAAACAGACTCCGGGACCTGTGTTGGACGGCGGCTCATGGGATTCTCCCGGTCAGGACCGTGATGCATTCCCGGGGCGGTTGGGAGAGATCGATCTGCCCCCGACCTGGTCGTGGCGCGCCTGAGTCGGTGGAGCACCCGCTCTGGGAGTGCAGCGCTGTCATGGACCTGTGGGCAACGGCCGGCTCCCTGCAATTCCCGAACTTGCCAGCAAGGGGGGTCCTACCAAGGATCCACCCGAGCTGCCGAAAAGACGCCACGCAGACCCCCGGAGACTTGCTGGTGAGGAGGCACAGACAGACCCCCCCCCGCAGCTGTATCTGGACGGCAGTTGGCAGCGTGCCTTGGATGCAGCTGCCAAGAAGAATCGTCTGTGCCTCTTCGGACGTGGGAGCCGGAGCCACACAGAAAAGGTCTCGGCAGCAGCGGCCTGGTTCTCCGGGAGAGGATGGTGGGAAGGAGCAGGAAGGGGGGGATCCCCTCTGAGCACCAGGTAAAGTCCCGAGAGACCAAATATTTTGAGGAACGGGGAGGTTCACCTTTACCATTCGGGCCCTCCCGCTTCTGCTACATTTGTTTTTATTTGAACCTGATTTTAAGGACTGCAATCCTTTATATCTATTTATTGGCTTTTTACTCTAGTTTTTTTTTTACCTGTTTTAACGAACTGTTTTGTGAAATTGTTTTAACTGTATTACTGTTATTATTGTTTTAGGAATGGTTTTACAGACAGATTGTTTTTTGAATGATTTTACAGAACAGTGACGTTGGAACTGGTAAGAAAAATGTATGTTTGAATATTGTTTTTGATTTATGCCAATAAATATTTGAAAAGAAAAAATCTGGTACGTCCTCCACCCGAGGACCGCGTATTAAATGGATTTTTAGAACGGGGAGTCCGAAAGAGGAGCTCGCTCCCTTCGCTCCAGGCATAGACCCGGCCTTGCAGTGCCGCCGGGAACGGTGCACCCCCCCCCAAATCTTGTTAAAGTAAACCATCAAATCATTGTTGTGTGGATTCAAATGCTTTTGCAGACCTGACCTGGTTGTTCTTGGCCGTGGATTTTGTTCTCCGCCACGCCCAGCTTTACCTGACCTGGTTGTTCTTGGCCGCGGATTTTGTTCTCCGCCACGCCCAGCTTTACCTGACCTGGTTGTTCTTGGCTGTGGATTTTGTTCTCTGCCACGCCCAGCCAGCTTTACCTGACCTGGTTGTTCTTGGCCGTGGATTTTGTTCTCTGCCACGCCCAGCCAGCTTTACCTAACCTGGTTGTTCTTGGCCGTGGATTTTGTTCTCCGCCACGCCCAGCCAGCTTTACCTGACCTGGTTGTTCTTGGCCGTGGATTTTGTTCTCCGCCACGCCCAGCTTTACCTGACCTGGTTGTTCTTGGCCGTGGATTTTGTTCTCTGCCACGCCCAGCCAGCTTTACCTGATCTGGTTGTTCTTGGACGTGGATTTTGTTCTCCGCCACGCCCAGCTTTACCTGACCTGGCTGTTCTTGGCCGTGGATTTTGTTCTCTGCCACGCCCAGCCAGCTTTACCTGACCTGGTTGTTCTTGGCCGTGGGTTTTGTTCTCTGCCACGCCCAGCCAGCTTTACCTGACCTGGTTGTTCTTGGCCTTGGATTTTGTTCTCTGCCACGCCCACCTTTACCTGACCTGGTTGTTCTTGGCCGTGGTTTTTGTTCTCTGCCACGCCCAGCCAGCTTTACCTGACCTGGTTGTTCTTGGCCGTGGATTTTGTTCTCTGCCACGCCCAGCCAGCTTTACCTAACCTGGTTGTTCTTGGACGTGGATTTTGTTCTCTGCCACGCCCAGCTTTACCTGACCTGGTTGTTCTTGGCCGTGGGTTTTGTTCTCTGCCACGCCCAGCCAGCTTTACCTGACCTGGTTGTTCTTGGCCGTGGATTTTGTTCTCTGCCACGCCCAGCCAGCTTTACCTGATCTGGTTGTTCTTGGACGTGGATTTTGTTCTCTGCCACGCCCAGCCAGCTTTACCTGACCTGGTTGTTCTTGGCCGTGGGTTTTGTTCTCTGCCACGCCCAGCCAGCTTTACCTGACCTGGTTGTTCTTGGCCGTGGGTTTTGTTCTCTGCCACGCCCAGCCAGCTTTACCTGACCTGGTTGTTCTTGGCCGTGGGTTTTGTTCTCTGCCACGCCCAGCTTTACCTGACCTGGTTGTTCTTGGCCGTGGGTTTTGTTCTCTGCCACGCCCAGCCAGCTTTACCTGACCTGGTTGTTCTTGGCCGTGGGTTTTGTTCTCTGCCACGCCCAGCCAGCTTTACCTGACCTGGTTGTTCTTGGACGTGGATTTTGTTCTCCGCCACGCTCAGCTTTACCTGACCTGGTTGTTCTTGGCCGTGGGTTTTGTTCTCCGCCACGCCCAGCTTTACCTGACCTGGTTGTTCTTGGCCGTGGGTTTTGTTCTCCGCCACGCCCAGCTTTACCTGACCTGGTTGTTCTTGGCCGTGGGTTTTGTTCTCCGCCACGCCCAGCTTTACCTGACCTGGTTGTTCTTGGCCGTGCGTTTTGTTCTCTTCCACGCCCAGCCAGCTTTACCTGACCTGGTTGTTCTTGGCTTTGGATTTTGTTCTCCGTCAGACCCTAACAAAAAAAAAACCCCAAAAAGGTGAGTCTGTCTGTGTGGTTGTGTGTCTGTGTGGTTGTGTGTCTGTGAGTCTGTCTGCAGCTCAGTTTCAGAGAGTTTTGCTGCTTTTCAGATACATGTGGATTAGATTCAGAAAGATTCTTGTTCATCTTGTGTCTCTGTGTGTGAGTGAGTGAGGGGGGGTGAAATGGGTAGAAATTGCTCGTGTTTAATTCATTGTGATACAAAAGGGATTTTTCTTTTCTTTTTTTTATTAAATAAAACATTCTCCATCATCCAGCCTACATTTTGTGTGTGTGTCTGTGTCAAGCAGCCATCGATTCTCCCACCGTCCCACCCCAATAGGACGTCAGCCTTAAATACTTTTCAAACAGGCAGGCAAACGCACTCAATTGCCTGCAGCTGTGTCAGTTAACCAACCAGCAGACTGACTCTCTCGTTCCTTTCATCTGAAACTCTGCTTGGATTTAACATGAAAGCAGGCCTGGTCTGACCTGTGTAGGCGCAGCTGTGAACAGTGACCGTCACTGCCACGCGTAGGCCTAAAAACCTGACCCTCGTCCGACACCACACGTCCCCTCATCATTCGCTCTGGCCTCTCTTCATTTCGCACAAGTCTTTCGCCTTTTACTAAAGACTTCCGTGGAGAGCGGCGTGGAATAGTGGTCGTCCGTGGCCACATGAGGCTGGAAACACCCCTTCCCTTCTCCCCTGTGATTGGCTGAAACCTACGCGACGCCAAAAATGGGTACATTTGCCGGTTCCAGGAGGAACGCGGTACGGTTCGAATTGGTCGACGATCTTGAAATGGACAGACTACAGTTCAGCAGGAACATTGTGCAGAAGGAGCTGGGTTTCAAACCGAGCCAGCTGGAATTCATCTTTGCCTTGCCCGGGAGGAAGATTTTTGAAGTTGTGTTTTCGACCAGGAACTTGATGGATATCTGCATGGAAACCTTTTCTTCACTACGAGAAAAGAAGGACTACCTCAAAAACTTTAAGGTAACGGCGCTGTCTGAAAGGGGTTCGACCACGGTTACCGTCCTAATGTATTCAGAACGTGTCAGGCTGGAAGACATCAGGACCTGGCTGGCCTCCAGGTGCACGGTGGTCCAGGGGTTGGATGTCCGCGATGTGGACGGCATCCGGAACGGTGCCAGGAGATTTAATGTCCAGCTCAAGATGGATGGCACGGGGCACCTCATTCATCTGCCCCAAACCATACAACTGGGTACAGTGAGAGGCCACGTGTTCTATCAAGGACAACCCAAATTGTGTCGGAAGTGCGGCGCGGGGTCGCACTTGGCGGCGAGCTGCACTGTTGCCTCGTGCAACAATTGCAACACGGTGGGGCACACCACCAGGGACTGCCCTAACCCTGTCAAGTGCAATCTGTGTGGAGCGGACGACCACACCTTTCGATCGTGTCCCCGGTCGTACGCCAACAGACTCAGGGTTCAACAACTTGGTACGGGCTCCCTAGATGGCGATGGAACAGGGCCGAAGCAGGCCGAAAGGGTGGTCCCGGTGGATGCTGGTGAGCGTCAGCCACCAGTTTCGCCCAGCGAACAACATCATCAGCCTGGCACCAGTGAGAGGCCCCAGCCTAGTGACTCCAGTGGAACGCACCCACCGGTTACGGTGTGCGCCTCTACGAAGGCACAGCCGCCTGCACCTACAGAGTTACCGGTTGGAGAGGAAACGGCTGAGGGTGGAATGGAGGAAGAGGATTTAACGGTCCAACAGATGTTGTCGGAGGTCGTTGGGGGTGCACCCAACACGCTGTTGTCCGACTGGAGTAGCGAGGAGGCCGAGGTGTCGTCACAGGATGCGGACGTGGAGGAGCAGGGAAGCCCGACCCAAGGCAGTGAGTTTCTTGACATTACGATGGCGTCCATCTCGCCGATGGTCCCTGATCAGGGGGATGAGTCCTGGATTTCGGCACCCCTGCCTTTCCCCAGCGCGGAGGTGGAGGGGCTCGGATCGCAGCCGAACCGGGGCTCCAGCACCAGCAACAATAACGATCACCCCCGTAGACGCCCCCGCTCTGCATCGATGGGCTCTCCGCCGGGTGATCAAGATGATGGAGACCGGTCCCTTGGGCCATATCTGGACTCTGGGTCGTTGGCGGCTTTCTCCCAGGTCACGATGATGACGGGGTGTGGGGACGTGGACGGTGACTCACACATGAACCCCATGGCTTGTTGGAGGATACAAAAACGGAGGAGGAAAAATCGAACGATAGTGGACGACCAGGATCGCTGCTCCCCCTGACCCGTACGACTTTGGCCCTCCTTGTACCTCAACTATGTCTTCCGCAATAACCCTAAAGGATGCCCTGTGGCGGGCAAGGAACATTGCCTGTCGGAGAAAGATACTGGTTCCACCACGGACGGTTATTGCTAATGTTATGGCAAGGCTGGAGTTTTACGAAGAAGTGCATGTAGCAACACATACTTAGGACATGTGAACAGGACTATGGGGGGTGAGATGGGACGGGGAGTACGATGCTGACCTTTTTTGTTTTTCAATTCTTTGTGCCTGGGGTGAAATGAGTAGAAAATGGGGGATAGTTTTGTTCTTTGTTATGGATTGGGGTAGATTAGAGTATTATTATGAAAGATGAAATTTCGTTGTAACTGTTTGTTTTTTGTACAATAAAGACAACAAAATAAAAAAAAAAAAGTTTCTGTTCTTATCAGTTTAATATCTGGTACGTCCTCCACCCGAGGACCGCGTATTAAATGGATTTTTAGAACGGGGAGTCCGAAAGAGGAGCTCGCTCCCTTCGCTCCAGGCATCGACCCGGCCTTGCAGTGCCGCCGGGAACGGTGCACCCCCCCCAAATCTTGTTAAAGTAAACCATCAAATCATTGTTGTGTGGATTCAAATGCTTTTGCAGACCTGACCTGGTTGTTCTTGGCCGTGGATTTTGTTCTCCGCCACGCCCAGCCAGCTTTACCTGACCTGGTTGTTCTTGGCCGCGGATTTTGTTCTCCGCCACGCCCAGCTTTACCTGACCTGGTTGTTCTTGGCCGTGGATTTTGTTCTCTGCCACGCCCAGCCAACTTTACCTGACCTGGTTGTTCTTGGCCGTGGATTTTGTTCTCTGCCACGCCCAGCCAGCTTTACCTAACCTGGTTGTTCTTGGCCGTGGATTTTGTTCTCCGCCACGCCCAGCCAGCTTTACCTGACCTGGTTGTTCTTGGCCGTGGATTTTGTTCTCCGCCACGCCCAGCTTTACCTGACCTGGTTGTTCTTGGCCGTGGATTTTGTTCTCTGCCACGCCCAGCCAGCTTTACCTGATCTGGTTGTTCTTGGACGTGGATTTTGTTCTCCGCCACGCCCAGCTTTACCTGACCTGGCTGTTCTTGGCCGTGGGTTTTGTTCTCTGCCACGCCCAGCCAGCTTTACCTGACCTGGTTGTTCTTGGCCGTGGGTTTTGTTCTCTGCCACGCCCAGCCAGCTTTACCTGACCTGGTTGTTCTTGGCCGTGGGTTTTGTTCTCTGCCACGCCCAGCCAGCTTTACCTGACCTGGTTGTTCTTGGCCGTGGGTTTTGTTCTCTGCCACGCCCAGCTTTACCTGACCTTGTTGTTCTTGGCCGTGGGTTTTGTTCTCTGCCACGCCCAGCCAGCTTTACCTGACCTGGTTGTTCTTGGACGTGGATTTTGTTCTCCGCCACGCCCAGCTTTACCTGACCTGGTTGTTCTTGGCCGTGGGTTTTGTTCTCCGCCACGCCCAGCTTTACCTGACCTGGTTGTTCTTGGCCGTGCGTTTTGTTCTCTTCCACGCCCAGCCAGCTTTACCTGACCTGGTTGTTCTTGGCTTTGGATTTTGTTCTCCGTCAGACCCTAACAAAAAAACCCCCCAAAAAGGTGAGTCTGTCTGTGTGGTTGTGTGTCTGTGTGGTTGTGTGTCTGTGAGTCTGTCTGCAGCTCAGTTTCAGAGAGTTTTGCTGCTTTTCAGATACATGTGGATTAGATTCAGAAAGATTCTTGTTCATCTTGTGTCTCTGTGTGTGAGTGAGTGAGGGGGGGTGAAATGGGTAGAAATTGCTCGTGTTTAATTCATTGTGATACAAAAGGGATTTTTCTTTTCTTTTTTTTATTAAATAAAACATTCTCCATCATCCAGCCTACATTTTGTGTGTGTGTCTGTGTCAAGCAGCCATCGATTCTCCCACCGTCCCACCCCAATAGGACGTCAGCCTTAAATACTTTTCAAACAGGCAGGCAAACGCACTCAATTGCCTGCAGCTGTGTCAGTTAACCAACCAGCAGACTGACTCTCTCGTTCCTTTCATCTGAAACTCTGCTTGGATTTAACATGAAAGCAGGCCTGGTCTGAGAGCAGGCCTGGTCTGACCTGTGTAGGCGCAGCTGTGAACAGTGACCGTCACTGCCACGCGTAGGCCTAAAAACCTGACCCTCGTCTGACACCACACGTCCCCTCATCATTAGCTCTGGCCTCTCTTCATTTCGCACAAGTCTTTCGCCTTTTACTAAAGACTTCCGTGGAGAGCGGCGTGGAATAGTGGTCGTCCGTGGCCACATGAGGCTGGAAACACCCCTTCCCTTCTCCCCTGTGATTGGCTGAAACCTACGCGACGCCAAAAATGGGTACATTTGCCGGTTCCAGGAGGAACGCGGTACGGTTCGAATTGGTGGACGATCTTGAAATGGACAGACTACAGTTCAGCAGGAACATTGTGCAGAAGGAGCTGGGTTTCAAACCGAGCCAGCTGGAATTCATCTTTGCCTTGCCCGGGAGGAAGATTTTTGAAGTTGTGTTTTCGACCAGGAACTTGATGGATATCTGCATGGAAACCTTTTCTTCACTACGAGAAAAGAAGGACTACCTCAAAAACTTTAAGGTAACGGCGCTGTCTGAAAGGGGTTCGACCACGGTTACCGTCCTAATGTATTCAGAACGTGTCAGGCTGGAAGACATCAGGACCTGGCTGGCCTCCAGGTGCACGGTGGTCCAGGGGTTGGATGTCCGCGATGTGGACGGCATCCGGAACGGTGCCAGGAGATTTAATGTCCAGCTCAAGATGGATGGCACGGGGCACCTCATTCATCTGCCCCAAACGATACAACTGGGTACAGTGAGAGGCCACGTGTTCTATCAAGGTCAACCTAAATTGTGTCGGAAGTGTGGCGCGCAGTCGCACTTGGCGGCGAGCTGCACTGTTGCCTCGTGCAACAATTGCAACACGGTGGGGCACACCACCAGGGACTGCCCTAACCCTGTCAAGTGCAATCTGTGTGGAGCGGACGACCACACCTTTCGATCATGTCCCCGGTCGTACGCCAACAGACTCAGGGTTCAACAACTTGGTACGGGCTCCCTAGATGGCGATGGAACAGAGCCGAAGCAGGCCGAAAGGGTGGTCCCGGTGGATGCTGGTGAGCGTCAGCCACCAGTTTCGCCCAGCGAACAACATCATCAGCCTGGCACCAGTGAGAGGCCCCAGCCTAGCGACTCCAGTGGAACGCACCCACCGGTTACGGTGTGCGCCTCTACGAAGGCACAGCCGCCTGCACCTACAGAGTTACCGGTTGGAGAGGAAACGGCTGAGGGTGGAATGGAGGAAGAGGATTTAACGGTCCAACAGATGTTGTCGGAGGTCGTTGGGGGTGCACCCAACACGCTGTTGTCCGACTGGAGTAGCGAGGAGGCCGAGGTGTCGTCACAGGATGCGGACGTGGAGGAGCAGGGAAGCCCGACCCAAGGCAGTGAGTTTCTTGACATTACGATGGCGTCCATCTCGCCGATAGTCCTTGATCAGGGGGATGAGTCCTGGATTTCGGCACCCCTGCCTTTCCCCAGCGCGGAGGTGGAGGGGCTCGGATCGCAGCCGAACCGGGGCTCCAGCACCAGCAACAATAACGATCACCCCCGTAGACGCCCCCGCTCTGCATCGATGGGCTCTCCGCCGGGTGATCAAGATGATGGAGACCGGTCCCTTGGGCCATATCTGGACTCTGGGTCGTTGGCGGCTTTCTCCCAGGTCACGATGATGACGGGGTGTGGGGACGTGGACGGTGACTCACACATGAACCCCATGGCTTGTTGGAGGATACAAAAACGGAGGAGGAAAAATCGAACGAAAGTGGACGACCAGGATCGCTGCTCCCCCTGACCTGTACTTTGGCCCTCCTTGTACCTCAACTGTGTCTTCCGCAATAACCCTAAAGGACGCCCTGTGGCGGGCAAGGAACATTGCCTGTCGGAGAAAGATACTGGTTCCACCACGGACGGTTATTGCTAATGTTATGGCAAGGCTGGAGTTTTACGAAGAAGTGCATGTAGCAACACATACTTAGGACATGTGAACAGGACTATGGGGGGTGAGATGGGACGGGGAGTACGATGCTGACCTTTTTTGTTTTTCAATTCTTTGTGCCTGGGGTGAAATGAGTAGAAAATGGGGGATAGTTTTGTTCTTTGTTATGGATTGGGGTAGATTAGAGTATTATTATGGAAGATGAAATTTCGTTGTAACTGTTTGTTTTTTGTACAATAAAAAAAAAAAAAAAAAAAAAAAAAAAAAAAGCCTTTTACTAAAGACTTCCGTGGAGAGCGGCGTGGAAGAGTCCTGGCTATTTTTGGCAGGCTTTTACACCCAAAAAGCCTAACGTTTATGTGAAAGACAAATTTACAGAAACCCACCGGTCCGGTTCCACCCGTGAACACAATGACTCTGTGCGGGTGTGAACGGACTGTGGCTCTACCTCTCCGCCTGAGCGGAGACCCCCCGGTCGGGCGGTTAGCGCCAAACCATTTTGGATCATCGCTTCTCGGCCTTTTGGCTAAGATCAGGAGTACTGCCTGGTCTTGGACTTTAGATCGAGTCGTGATCAACTCCATAGGGCGGTGATTCTGGTGTCTTTGTGACACCTGAGTTAATTCCACGTGGGGAGATCCTTTTGTTTTGTTCTTTGTCTTTTTTTTTGTCTGTGTGTTTGTTTCTTTGTTTTGTTTGTCCTTTTATCTGTTTGTTTTTACAGCTTTTTTAAGGTAAGTTATTATTTTATTGCTTTTATCTTATTTATTGTTATTTATTTTTTAGTTGCGTTGTGGTGCCTCCAGCATGTCGGCAAACTTTGCCGGGGTGCGGAGGCACCACTGTGTGCGTTTTATTTTAAAAACCATCAATGGAAAAGCCATGGAGATTTCCCGCCTGGATTTCTCCAGGAAATACGTCCAGGGGTTGTTGAAATTCAAACCCGTTGACCTGAATTGTATTTTGTCACTTCCTTTCAATAAGGGATTTGATGTTAGTTTTGTTTCCGGAAATGTTTTGAAAGAGTTTTGGACCCGGTACGAGAGCGTGGAAACCCAGTTTTCTGCGTTCACGGTTGAGAAACTGACTGACAATAGCCTTAAAACGGTTATTGTCAAGATGTTCAATGAGACTGTGAATGCAGAGGATATTAAGACATGGCTGGGGAGATACTGCATGGTGAAAGGCCTGCCTACCAAGGTTATAGATGTAGACGGTATCTGGAACTGTGTTTGGAGGGTCCCCATCCAACAATGGCAGGACCCTTCAGGCTACCAGGGCCTAAAACACCTGCCTTCTATGGTAGTGCTGGGTGACAACCGTGGCTACATTCACTACCAGGGAATGCCCAAGCTCTGCCGCAAGTGTGGTGAGCACGGGCACCTGGTAGAAGCTTGTGATAAGATAATGTGCGGAAAATGCAGAGAAATTGGGCACACTTTTGATGAGTGTCCCAATGGCAGACGGTGCAACCTCTGTGGGGAGACGAACCATCTCTTCAGAGACTGCCCGAAGTCTTTCGCCAACAAGCTGAAAGCGTCCAAAACCGGTACAGTGGGTCAAGTGATTTTTACGGGAGAGGAGGAGACGGAAAGTTCCGCTCCCCCTCCGCAAACCGAGAGAGGGCAGCGGAAGTCAGGTGAGGAGGGTGAAGGGGTGGTGGCTGCGCAACCCCCGACCACATCCGGTAACGGTGTGGATGGGGACGTGCAGTCATCAGGTGGAGCTATGTCTGTGTCCGGGGCGGAGGAAGGAACAGAAGATAGCGATGAAACCCATATCCCCGACGCCCAACCGACAAAGAGGCCAGCGTCAGAGTTGTCTTCGGACTCTCCCATGTCTGTGGAGAAGAGGGGAAGAGCTACGACTTTCTCAGACAGTTCATCTGTGGAGGAGTCTAGAATCTTCTCCCCTAGCTCACCGAACGAGGCTCCCTTCCTGACCATCCCGCAACAATCAACCCCGAAGGACAGGAGGGAAGGCCCTCCGAGGCCGACCCACCGAGTCCACAAGGACAATGGAGCTCAACCCCCTCCGCCTCCACCCCATGAGACGGAGGAAGAGCTCCATTTACACGATTCGTCCTCTCTCGTGTGAACCAGGTTTGTATTCATTTTTTAAGTTGTAAGCATCTTTTAAATGGCGTACCTTTTTTTAACCGTACTCATGGCTCTCACCTTCTCGACCATCAATGTCAGAAGTGTGAAGTCGAGAGTTAGAGCCCAGAGTGTTTTTAATTTTTTACTGTCTTTTAAGTCGGATGTGTTTTTATTACAAGAGTGTGGTTTACCCTTTTTAAAAAATTATACCCAGTGGGAGAAAAAGTGGCCCCACACCTCACTGTGGAGTGGCTCCAATCAAAATAAAAACGATGGAGTGGCCATTTTAATCAAGAATCCCCAGATTTTGGTGAAGGGCAGCACTGTGGTGAAGGAGGGGCGAGCACTTTTAACGCATCTGACTTTTATGGGACGGGATTTTAAACTTTTAAATATTTATGGTTTTACTGATAAACAAGAGCGGTACGACCTTTTAGAAAGCCTGCAGCCCCACATGCTGGGTCGAACCCCGTTGATTTTAGGAGGTGATTTTAATTGTATTTTATCAAGAAAAGATAAGAGAAGAGCGAGGGATGATTTTAAAGTTGATAAGACATCGGTTTTACTGCAGAGCATGGTGAGGGATTTTAAACTGACTGACTGTTTTAAAACCATGCATCCCAGAGAGGAGGGCTTCACCTGGTTCAGTGATGACGGCACCAGAGCCTCTCGAATAGACTATGTTTTTACACGGGACTGCTCGCCAACCGATGCTAGATTAACCCCTGTTTTCTTCTCTGATCACCTCATGCTGTCTTGCACCCTGTCACTTTCTTCAGGTGTGACTCACGGTGGGGGTCTGTGGAAACTGAACTGCTCCCTGCTGGAGGACCAGAACATCGTCGACCAGTACAGGGAGCGGTATCAGGACTGGCAGACCCTCCAGGACCTATACCGTACACGCTCACAGTGGTGGGAGATGGTGAAGGGACGGACCCAGACCTTTTTTAAGAGGATAGGTAAGAAGAAAAAGGTTTTAGAACAACGACGCATGATGGGGCTGCAAAAACGCTTACAACGATATTTTAAATTAAATGAATACGGACTTGATTTTAATAAAGAAATTAAAGAAGTCAAAAAAGAAATGCAAAAACTGGCAGAAATCCAAAGCAAAGGAATTATTTTACGAAGTAAAGAAAGAGACTTAGAAGAAGGAGAAAAATGTTCAAGGTACTTTTTTAAGAAAATTTTAAGCAAGGGGGGTGGTTTTACATGTTTAAGAAGGGAGGACGGGTTTTTATCTGAAAAGACTGAAGACATTTTAAAAACTGTTGAACTCTTTTATGACGATCTATATAAAGAAAAAACAGTTGACCAGACAATTATGACGGAAATCTTGGATTTTATTGACAAAAAAGTCACGAAAAGTGTTCTTTTAACCCAAGATTTTACTGTTTTAGAGATCAACAAGTGTGTTTTATCTTTTAAGAAAGGGAAGTCCCCTGGACAGGATGGACTTCCCTTGGAATTTTACCTGACCTTCTGGGACATTTTAGCACCTGACCTACTTGCTGTTTTTAAAGAATTTGAGACCTTGGACAGACTGCCAGCAAGTTTTAGAGTAGGGATAGTGACGCTGCTCCACAAGGACAAAGACAGGACCGACCTGAAAAACTGGAGACCCATCACTCTTTTAAACGTGGACTGCAAACTTTTTAGCAAACTTTTAGCAACACGTATGACGACGGTTTTAGAGAACTTGATTCACCCGGATCAAGCCTGTGCCGTGCCAGGGAGGAAGATCACGGACAGCCTCGTACTGATCAGAGACACCATCTGTTATGCGAGAGACAGAAACATTCGGCTGGTAGTGTTAAATCTAGACTTTGAGAAAGCTTTCGATCGGGTCTCGCACCAGTACCTTTTCAAAGTGCTGCAAAAAATGGGATTCCCAGACAAATTTATTGCGTGGGTGGGGCTGCTCTACCGGGATATCAGCAGCAAATTTGTGGTTAACGGGTTCCTGACAAAAGCAGTGGATATCAGCTGCGGTGTCCGTCAGGGGTGTCCTTTATCTGCCCTCCTGTACGTGGCATGCATCGAACCTCTGGCACAGGTCTTGAGAAGGGATCAACGAATCCAAGGAGTGGGCATACCAGGGAGCAGCGGACTACAGACTAAGGTGATTTTATACATGGACGATTTTAACATTTTATGTACCGACATTTTAGCAATCCACAGGACCTTGGACCTGACCGACTGGTTTGGACGCGCCTCCGGCTCCAAACTTAACCGAGACAAGACCAAAGCCCAGTTCTACGGACCCTGGGGAGAGACGGACACGACGGGACTCCCACTGACCGTGACCCAGACCGACCAAAAGATACTGGGGGTCACTTTTGACAAAGACGGGGGAGGAAGTACGAACTGGGCTGACCTTACAGGGAAAGTCAGACAGAGACTAGGATTCTGGGGACTTAGAGGACTGACAATAGAAGGTAAGGTTTTAATCATCAAGGCAGTGATTTTACCTTTGCTTTTATTAGTCAGTTCTGTTTTTATGCCACCACGGAGGGTGATTTTAGACCTGGAAAGAGCCATTTTTAACTTCATTTGGTCGTCCAAGTGGGAACGACTGAGGAGACAGGAACTGAAAAAGACTAAAGATAAAGGAGGTAAAGGAGTTCCTGATCTCCTCTTGTTTTTAGGAAGTAGGTACGTGGCTCTTAGTTTTAATCAGATAACGGACCCATCCAGAAACCCAAAGTCAGCAGCCTTTACAAGGTTCTGGATGGGCTCCTTTTTAAGAAAGAAGAAGCTGTTTAAAACTGATCTTAGAGTTCCAGTGTCTTTTAATCTGCCCCCGTCTTACGCTTTTATAGAGAAGTTTTTAAAAGATTTTAAACTTGAGGAAGAAGGATTGCATGTTTTTACTAATCATCGTTTTATGATTTCTGTTGTGCAGGAGCGGGAACCGGTGAGTCGAGTGCGCGGGCTCACACTAGGTGAGTCCGCAACCGTTTGGCACAACGTGAACCACTCCGTTCTTCCAAACAGACTCCGGGACCTGTCGTGGATGGTGGCTCATGGGATCCTCTCGGTCAGGGACGTCATGCACTCCCGGGGCATGTCGGCGATCTCAACGTGCCCCCGACCTGGTTGTGGCGCGCCCGAGTCGGTGAGGCACCTGCTCTGGGAGTGCAGCGCTGCCGTCGACCTGTGGGCATTGGCCGGCTCCCAGAAATTCCCGAACTTGCCAGCAAGGGGGGTCCTATCAGCACAGCTGGTGCTGTTCGGGGTGGGCCACAATCTAAGTAAGGAAGAGTTTGGGAGGCAGTGGCTCGCCCTGGCTGCCATTAAAGACGCCATGTGGACCTCCAGAGACTTGCTGGTAAGGAGGTACAGGCAGATCCCCCCCGCAGCTGTGCTCCGAATGGCCGCAGACAACATGAACACCATCATCTCTGCCGGCAGCAGGCCTAGGACACAGCTGCAAAGAAGAATCGTTTGTACCTCGTCGGACGTGGGAGCCGGTGTTACACGAGAAAGGTCGAGGCAGCGGCGACCTGGCTCTCCGGGTGCGGACGGTGGGAAGGAGCAAGAAGGAGGGGATCCCCTCTGAGCACCGGACGGGTTCCTGAGAGACCAAATGCTTGGAGGAGCGGAGAGGTTCATCTTTAGAGGACACGCCCTCCCGCTCCTGCGTGTTTTTTAGTACATGTAGGTTTTTTAAATAGTATTACCTGTTTTTAAACATTCTGTTTTTGTAGGTTTTTACTCGTATTTCCGTTTTTACAAACATAGAAATGGTTTTACAGTAGATTTAAAAAGATTTTAGTACAAGAGCAATGTTTTAAAGGTGATGCTATTTATGATGTAAAAAGAACCAATAAACATGTTAAAAGAAAATTCTGTTCTTATCAGTTTAATATCTGGTACGTCCTCCACCCGAGGACCGCGTATTAAATGGATTTTTAGAACGGGGAGTCCGAAAGAGGAGCTCGCTCCCTTCGCTCCAGGCATCGACCCGGCCTTGCAGTGCCGCCGGGAACGGTGCACCCCCCCCAAATCTTGTTAAAGTAAACCATCAAATCATTGTTGTGTGGATTCAAATGCTTTTGCAGACCTGACCTGGTTGTTCTTGGCCGTGGATTTTGTTCTCCGCCACGCCCAGCCAGCTTTACCTGACCTGGTTGTTCTTGGCCGCGGATTTTGTTCTCCGCCACGCCCAGCTTTACCTGACCTGGTTGTTCTTGGCCGTGGATTTTGTTCTCTGCCACGCCCAGCCAGCTTTACCTGACCTGGTTGTTCTTGGCCGTGGATTTTGTTCTCTGCCACGCCCAGCCAGCTTTACCTAACCTGGTTGTTCTTGGCCGTGGATTTTGTTCTCCGCCACGCCCAGCCAGCTTTACCTGACCTGGTTGTTCTTGGCCGTGGATTTTGTTCTCCGCCACGCCCAGCTTTACCTGACCTGGTTGTTCTTGGCCGTGGATTTTGTTCTCTGCCACGCCCAGCCAGCTTTACCTGACCTGGTTGTTCTTGGCCTTGGATTTTGTTCTCTGCCACGCCCACCTTTACCTGACCTGGTTATTCTTGGCCGTGGATTTTGTTCTCCGCCACGCCCAGCTTTACCTGACCTGGTTGTTCTTGGCCGTGGATTTTGTTCTCTGCCACGCCCAGCTTTACCTGACCTGGTTGTTCTTGGCCGTGGATTTTGTTCTCTGCCACGCCCAGCCAGCTTTACCTGACCTGGTTGTTCTTTGCCGTGGATTTTGTTCTCTGCCACGCCCAGCCAGCTTTACCTGATCTGGTTGTTCTTGGACGTGGATTTTGTTCTCTGCCACGCCCAGCTTTACCTGACCTGGTTGTTCTTGGCCGTGGGTTTTGTTCTCTGCCACGCCCAGCCAGCTTTACCTGACCTGGTTGTTCTTGGCCGTGGGTTTTGTTCTCTGCCACGCCCAGCCAGCTTTACCTGACCTGGTTGTTCTTGGCCGTGGGTTTTGTTCTCTGCCACGCCCAGCTTTACCTGACCTGGTTGTTCTTGGCCGTGGGTTTTGTTCTCTGCCACGCCCAGCCAGCTTTACCTGACCTGGTTGTTCTTGGCCGTGGGTTTTGTTCTCTGCCACGCCCAGCCAGCTTTACCTGACCTGGTTGTTCTTGGACGTGGATTTTGTTCTCCGCCACGCTCAGCTTTACCTGACCTGGTTGTTCTTGGCCGTGGGTTTTGTTCTCCGCCACGCCCAGCTTTACCTGACCTGGTTGTTGTTGGCCGTGCGTTTTGTTCTCTTCCACGCCCAGCCAGCTTTATCTGACCTGGTTGTTCTTGGCTTTGGATTTTGTTCTCCGTCAGACCCTAACAAAAAAAACCCCCAAAAAGGTGAGTCTGTCTGTGTGGTTGTGTGTCTGTGTGGTTGTGTGTCTGTGAGTCTGTCTGCAGCTCAGTTTCAGAGAGTTTTGCTGCTTTTCAGATACATGTGGATTAGATTCAGAAAGATTCTTGTTCATCTTGTGTCTCTGTGTGTGAGTGAGTGAGGGGGGGTGAAATCGGTAGAAATTGCTCGTGTTTAATTCATTGTGATACAAAAGGGATTTTTCTTTTCTTTTTTTTATTAAATAAAACATTCTCCATCATCCAGCCTACATTTTGTGTGTGTGTCTGTGTCAAGCAGCCATCGATTCTCCCACCGTCCCACCCCAACTAGGACGTCAGCCTTAAATACTTTTCAAACAGGCAGGCAAACGCACTCAATTGCCTGCAGCTGTGTCAGTTAACCAACCAGCAGACTGACTCTCTCGTTCCTCTCATCTGAAACTCTGCTTGGATTTAACATGAAAGCAGGCCTGGTCTGACCTGACCTGTGTAGGCGGAGCTGTGAACAGTGACCGTCACTGCCACGCTGTAGGCCTAAAAAGCCTGACCCTCGTCTGACACCACACGTCCCCTCATCATTCGCTCTGGCCTCTCTTCATTTCGCACAAGTCTTTCGCCTTTTACTAAAGACTTCCGTGGAGAGCGGCGTGGAAGAGTCCTGGCTATTTTTGGCAGGCTTTTACACCCAAAAAGCCTAACGTTTATGTGAAAGACAAATTTACAGAAACCCACCGGTCCGGTTCCACCCGTGAACACAATGACTCTGTGCGGGTGTGAACGGACTGTGGCTCTACCTCTCCGCCTGAGCGGAGACCCCCCGGTCGGGCGGTTAGCGCCAAACCATTTTGGATCATCGCTTCTCGGCCTTTTGGCTCAGATCAAGTGTAGTTTCTGTTCTTATCAGTTTAATATCTGGTACGTCCTCCACCCGAGGACCGCGTATTAAATGGATTTTTAGAACGGGGAGTCCGAAAGAGGAGCTCGCTCCCTTCGCTCCAGGCATCGACCCGGCCTTGCAGTGCCGCCGGGAACGGTGCACCCCCCCCAAATCTTGTTAAAGTAAACCATCAAATCATTGTTGTGTGGATTCAAATGCTTTTGCAGACCTGACCTGGTTGTTCTTGGCCGTGGATTTTGTTCTCCGCCACGCCCAGCTTTACCTGACCTGGTTGTTCTTGGCCGTGGATTTTGTTCTCCGCCACGCCCAGCTTTACCTGACCTGGTTGTTCTTGGCCGTGGATTTTGTTCTCTGCCACGCCCAGCCAGCTTTACCTGACCTGGTTGTTCTTGGCCGTGGATTTTGTTCTCTGCCACGCCCAGCTTTACCTGACCTGGTTGTTCTTTGTCGTGGGTTTTGTTCTCCGCCACGCCCAGCTTTACCTGGCCTGGTTGTTCTTTGCCGTGCGTTTTGTTCTCTGCCACGCCCAGCCAGCTTTACCTGACCTGGTTGTTCTTGGCCGTGGGTTTTGTTCTCCGCCATGCCCGGCCAGCTTTACCTGACCTGGTTGTTCTTGGACGTGAGTTTTGTTCTCTGCCACGCCCAGCCAGTTTTACCTGGTTGTTCTTGGCCGTGGGTTTTGTTCTCCGCCACGCCCAGCTTTACCTGACCTGGTTGTTCTTGGCCGTGGATTTTGTTCTCTGCCAGGCCCAGCTTTACCTGACCTGGTTGTTCTTGGACGTGAGTTTTGTTCTCTGCCACGCCCAGGACCAGTTTTACCTGGTTGTTCTTGGCCGTGGGTTTTGTTCTCTGCCACGCCCAGCTTTACCTGACCTGGTTGTTCTTGGCCGTGGATTTTGTTCTCCCACGCCCAGCCAGCTTTACCTGACCTGGTTGTTCTTGGCCGTGGGTTTTGTTCTCTGCCACGCCCAGCTTTACCTGACCTGGTTGTTCTTGGCCGTGGGTTTTGTTCTCTGCCACGCCCAGCCAGCTTTACCTGACCTGGTTGTTCTTGGCCGTGGGTTTTGTTCTCTGCCACGCCCAGCCAGCTTTACCTGACCTGGTTGTTCTTGGACGTGGATTTTGTTCTCCGCCACGCTCAGCTTTACCTGACCTGGTTGTTCTTGGCTTTGGATTTTGTTCTCCGTCAGACCCTAACAAAAAAAACCCCCCAAAAAGGTGAGTCTGTCTGTGTGGTTGTGTGTCTGTGTGGTTGTGTGTCTGTGAGTCTGTCTGCAGCTCAGTTTCAGAGAGTTTTGCTGCTTTTCAGATACATGTGGATTAGATTCAGAAAGATTCTTGTTCATCTTGTGTCTCTGTGTGTGAGTGTGTGAGGGGGGGTGAAATCGGTAGAAATTGCTCGTGTTTAATTCATTGTGATACAAAAGGGTTTTTTCTTTTCTTTTTTTTATTAAATAAAACATTCTCCATCATCCAGCCTACATTTTGTGTGTGTGTCTGTGTCAAGCAGCCATCGATTCTCCCACCGTCCCACCCCAACTGGACGTCAGCCTTAAATACTTTTCAAACAGGCAGGCAAACGCACTCAATTGCCTGCAGCTGTGTCAGTTAACCAACCAGCAGACTGACTCTCTCGTTCCTCTCATCTGAAACTCTGCTTGGATTTAACATGAAAGCAGGCCTGGTCTGACCTGACCTGTGTAGGCGGAGCTGTGAACAGTGACCGTCACTGCCACGCTGTAGGGCCTAAAAGCCTGACCCTCGTCTGACACCACACGTCCCCTCATCATTCGCTCTGGCCTCTCTTCATTTCGCACAAGTCTTTCGCCTTTTACTAAAGACTTCCGTGGAGAGCGGCGTGGAAGAGTCCTGGCTATTTTTGGCAGGCTTTTACACCCAAAAAGCCTAACGTTTATGTGAAAGACAAATTTACAGAAACCCACCGGTCCGGTTCCACCCGTGAACACAATGACTCTGTGCGGGTGTGAACGGACTGTGGCTTTACCTCTCCGTCTGAGCGGAGACCCCCCGGTCGGGCGGTTAGCGCCAAACCATTTTGGATCATCGCTTCTCGGCCTTTTGGCTCAGATCAAGTGTAGTTTCTGTTCTTATCAGTTTAATATCTGGTACGTCCTCCACCCGAGGACCGCGTATTAAATGGATTTTTAGAACGGGGAGTCCGAAAGAGGAGCTCGCTCCCTTCGCTCCAGGCATCGACCCGGCCTTGCAGTGCCGCCGGGAACGGTGCACCCCCCCCCAAATCTTGTTAAAGTAAACCATCAAATCATTGTTGTGTGGATTCAAATGCTTTTGAAGACATGACCTGGTTGTTCTTGGCCGTGGATTTTGTTCTCCCTCACGCCCAGCTTTACCTGACCTGGTTGTTTCTTGGCCGTGGATTTTGTTCTCTGCCACGCCCAGCCAGCTTTACCTGACCTGGTTGTTTCTTGGCCGTGGATTTTGTTCTCTGCCAGGCCCAGCTTTACCTGACCTGGTTGTTCTTGGACGTGAGTTTTGTTCTCTGCCACGCCCAGCCAGTTTTACCTGGTTGTTCTTGGCCGTGGGTTTTGTTCTCTGCCACGCCCAGCTTTACCTGACCTGGTTGTTCTTGGCCGTGGATTTTGTTCTCCCTCAGACCCAGCTTTACCTGACCTGGTTGTTCTTGGACGTGAGTTTTGTTCTCTGCCACGCCCAGCCAGTTTTACCTGGTTGTTCTTGGCCGTGGGTTTTGTTCTCCGCCACGCCCAGCTTTACCTGACCTGGTTGTTCTTGGCCGTGGATTTTGTTCTCTGCCAGGCCCAGCTTTACCTGACCTGGTTGTTCTTGGACGTGAGTTTTGTTCTCTGCCACGCCCAGCCAGTTTTACCTGGTTGTTCTTGGCCGTGGGTTTTGTTCTCTGCCACGCCCAGCTTTACCTGACCTGGTTGTTCTTGGCCGTGGATTTTGTTCTCCCTCAGACCCAGCTTTACCTGACCTGGTTGTTCTTGGCCGTGGATTTTGTTCTCCCTCAGACCCAGCTTTACCTGACCTGGTTGTTCTTGGCCGTGGATTTTGTTCTCCCTCAGACCCAGCTTTACCTGACCTGGTTGTTCTTGGCCGTGGATTTTGTTCTCCCTCAGACCCAGCTTTACCGGACCTGGTTGTTCTCGGACATGGGTTTTGTTCTCTGCCACGCCCAGCCAGCTTTAGCTGACCTGGTTGTTCTTGGCTTTGGATTTTGTTCTCCGTCAGACCCTAACAAACAAAAAAACCCAAAATGGTGAGTCTGTCTGTGTGGTTGTGTGTCTGTGAGTCTCTCTGTCTTCAGCTCAGTTTCAGAGAGTTTTGCTGCTTTTCAGCCACATGTGGGTCAGATTCAGAAAGTTTCTTGTTCATCTTGTGTCTCTGTGTGTGTGTGTGTGTGTGTGAGTGAGTGAGTGAGGGGGGGGTGAAATGGGTAGAAATTGCTTGTGTTTAATTCATTGTGATACAAAAGGGTTTTTTTCTTTTTTTTTTATTAAATAAAACATTCTCCATCATCCAGCCTACATTTTGTGTGTGTGTCTGTGTCAAGCAGCCATCGATTCTCCCACCGTCCCACCCCAACTGGACGTCAGCCTTAAATACTTTTCAAACAGGCAGGCAAACGCACTCAATTGCCTGCAGCTGTGTCAGTTAACCAACCAGCAGACTGACTCTCTCGTTCCTTTCATCTGAAACTCTGCTTGGATTTAACATGAAAGCAGGCCTGGTCTGACCTGACCTGTGTAGGCGGAGCTGTGAACAGTGACCGTCACTGCCACGTGTGGGCCTAAAAGCCTGACCCTCGTCTGACACCACACGTCCCCTCATCATTCGCTCTGGCCTCTCTTCATTTCGCACAAGTCTTTCGCCTTTTACTAAAGACTTCCGTGGAGAGCGGCGTGGAAGAGTCCTGGCTATTTTTGGCAGGCTTTTACACCCAAAAAGCCTAACGTTTATGTGAAAGACAAATTTACAGAAACCCACCGGTCCGGTTCCACCCGTGAACACAATGACTCTGTGCGGGTGTGAACGGACTGTGGCTTTACCTCTCCGTCTGAGCGGAGACCCCCCGGTCGGGCGGTTAGCGCCAAACCATTTTGGATCATCGCTTCTCGGCCTTTTGGCTCAGATCAAGTGTAGTTTCTGTTCTTATCAGTTTAATATCTGGTACGTCCTCCACCCGAGGACCGCGTATTAAATGGATTTTTAGAACGGGGAGTCCGAAAGAGGAGCTCGCTCCCTTCGCTCCAGGCATCGACCCGGCCTTGCAGTGCCGCCGGGAACGGTGCACCCCCCCCCAAATCTTGTTAAAGTAAACCATCAAATCATTGTTGTGTGGATTCAAATGCTTTTGAAGACATGACCTGGTTGTTCTTGGCCGTGGATTTTGTTCTCCCTCACGCCCAGCTTTACCTGACCTGGTTGTTTCTTGGCCGTGGATTTTGTTCTCTGCCACGCCCAGCCAGCTTTACCTGACCTGGTTGTTTCTTGGCCGTGGATTTTGTTCTCTGCCAGGCCCAGCTTTACCTGACCTGGTTGTTCTTGGACGTGAGTTTTGTTCTCTGCCACGCCCAGCCAGTTTTACCTGGTTGTTCTTGGCCGTGGGTTTTGTTCTCTGCCACGCCCAGCTTTACCTGACCTGGTTGTTCTTGGCCGTGGATTTTGTTCTCCCTCAGACCCAGCTTTACCTGACCTGGTTGTTCTTGGACGTGAGTTTTGTTCTCTGCCACGCCCAGCCAGTTTTACCTGGTTGTTCTTGGCCGTGGGTTTTGTTCTCCGCCACGCCCAGCTTTACCTGACCTGGTTGTTCTTGGCCGTGGATTTTGTTCTCTGCCAGGCCCAGCTTTACCTGACCTGGTTGTTCTTGGACGTGAGTTTTGTTCTCTGCCACGCCCAGCCAGTTTTACCTGGTTGTTCTTGGCCGTGGGTTTTGTTCTCTGCCACGCCCAGCTTTACCTGACCTGGTTGTTCTTGGCCGTGGATTTTGTTCTCCCTCAGACCCAGCTTTACCTGACCTGGTTGTTCTTGGCCGTGGATTTTGTTCTCCCTCAGACCCAGCTTTACCTGACCTGGTTGTTCTTGGCCGTGGATTTTGTTCTCCCTCAGACCCAGCTTTACCGGACCTGGTTGTTCTCGGACATGGGTTTTGTTCTCTGCCACGCCCAGCCAGCTTTAGCTGACCTGGTTGTTCTTGGCTTTGGATTTTGTTCTCCGTCAGACCCTAACAAACAAAAAAACCCAAAATGGTGAGTCTGTCTGTGTGGTTGTGTGTCTGTGTGGTTGTGTGTCTGTGAGTCTGTCTGCAGCTCAGTTTCAGAGAGTTTTGCTGCTTTTCAGATACATGTGGATTAGATTCAGAAAGATTCTTGTTCATCTTGTGTCTCTGTGTGTGTGTGTGTGTGTGAGTGAGTGAGTGAGGGGGGGTGAAATGGGTAGAAATTGCTCTGTGTTTAATTCATTGTGATACAAAAGGGATTTTTTCTTTTCTTTTTTTTATTAAATAAAACATTCTCCATCATCCAGCCTACATTTTGTGTGTGTGTCTGTGTCAAGCAGCCATCGATTCTCCCACCGTCCCACCCCAACTAGGACGTCAGCCTTAAATACTTTTCAAACAGGCAGGCAAACGCACTCAATTGCCTGCAGCTGTGTCAGTTAACCAACCAGCAGACTGACTCTCTCGTTCCTTTCATCTGAAACTCTGCTTGGATTTAACATGAAAGCAGGCCTGGTCTGAGAGCAGGCCTGGTCTGACCTGTGTAGGCGGAGCTGTGAACAGTGACCGTCACTGCCACGTGTGGGCCTAAAAGCCTGACCCTCGTCTGACACCCCACGTCCCCTCATCATTCGCTCTGGCCTCTCTTCATTTCGCACAAGTCTTTCGCCTTTTACTAAAGACTTCCGTGGAGAGCGGCGTGGAAGAGTCCTGGCTATTTTTGGCAGGCTTTTACACCCAAAAAGCCTAACGTTTATGTGAAAGACAAATTTACAGAAACCCACCGGTCCGGTTCCACCCGTGAACACAATGACTCTGTGCGGGTGTGAACGGACTGTGGCTTTACCTCTCCGTCTGAGCGGAGACCCCCCGGTCGGGCGGTTAGCGCCAAACCATTTTGGATCATCGCTTCTCGGCCTTTTGGCTCAGATCAAGTGTAGTTTCTGTTCTTATCAGTTTAATATCTGGTACGTCCTCCACCCGAGGACCGCGTATTAAATGGATTTTTAGAACGGGGAGTCCGAAAGAGGAGCTCGCTCCCTTCGCTCCAGGCATCGACCCGGCCTTGCAGTGCCGCCGGGAACGGTGCACCCCCCCCCAAATCTTGTTAAAGTAAACCATCAAATCATTGTTGTGTGGATTCAAATGCTTTTGAAGACATGACCTGGTTGTTCTTGGCCGTGGATTTTGTTCTCCCTCACGCCCAGCTTTACCTGACCTGGTTGTTTCTTGGCCGTGGATTTTGTTCTCTGCCACGCCCAGCCAGCTTTACCTGACCTGGTTGTTTCTTGGCCGTGGATTTTGTTCTCTGCCAGGCCCAGCTTTACCTGACCTGGTTGTTCTTGGACGTGAGTTTTGTTCTCTGCCACGCCCAGCCAGTTTTACCTGGTTGTTCTTGGCCGTGGGTTTTGTTCTCTGCCACGCCCAGCTTTACCTGACCTGGTTGTTCTTGGCCGTGGATTTTGTTCTCCCTCAGACCCAGCTTTACCTGACCTGGTTGTTCTTGGACGTGAGTTTTGTTCTCTGCCACGCCCAGCCAGTTTTACCTGGTTGTTCTTGGCCGTGGGTTTTGTTCTCCGCCACGCCCAGCTTTACCTGACCTGGTTGTTCTTGGCCGTGGATTTTGTTCTCTGCCAGGCCCAGCTTTACCTGACCTGGTTGTTCTTGGACGTGAGTTTTGTTCTCTGCCACGCCCAGCCAGTTTTACCTGGTTGTTCTTGGCCGTGGGTTTTGTTCTCTGCCACGCCCAGCTTTACCTGACCTGGTTGTTCTTGGCCGTGGATTTTGTTCTCCCTCAGACCCAGCTTTACCTGACCTGGTTGTTCTTGGCCGTGGATTTTGTTCTCCCTCAGACCCAGCTTTACCTGACCTGGTTGTTCTTGGCCGTGGATTTTGTTCTCCCTCAGACCCAGCTTTACCTGACCTGGTTGTTCTTGGCCGTGGATTTTGTTCTCCCTCAGACCCAGCTTTACCGGACCTGGTTGTTCTCGGACATGGGTTTTGTTCTCTGCCACGCCCAGCCAGCTTTAGCTGACCTGGTTGTTCTTGGCTTTGGATTTTGTTCTCCGTCAGACCCTAACAAAAAAAAAACCCAAAATGGTGAGTCTGTCTGTGTGGTTGTGTGTCTGTGAGTCTCTCTGTCTTCAGCTCAGTTTCAGAGAGTTTTGCTGCTTTTCAGCCACATGTGGGTCAGATTCAGAAAGTTTCTTGTTCATCTTGTGTCTCTGTGTGTGTGTGTGTGTGTGTGTGTGAGTGAGTGAGTGAGGGGGGGGTGAAATGGGTAGAAATTGCTTGTGTTTAATTCATTGTGATACAAAAGGGTTTTTTTCTTTTTTTTTTATTAAATAAAACATTCTCCATCATCCAGCCTACATTTTGTGTGTGTGTCTGTGTCAAGCAGCCATCGATTCTCCCACCGTCCCACCCCAACTGGACGTCAGCCTTAAATACTTTTCAAACAGGCAGGCAAACGCACTCAATTGCCTGCAGCTGTGTCAGTTAACCAACCAGCAGACTGACTCTCTCGTTCCTCTCATCTGAAACTCTGCTTGGATTTAACATGAAAGCAGGCCTGGTCTGAGAGCAGGCCTGGTCTGACCTGTGTAGGCGGAGCTGTGAACAGTGACCGTCACTGCCACGTGTAGGCCTAAAAGCCTGACCCTCGTCTGACACCACACGTCCCCTCATCATTCGCTCTGGCCTCTCTTCATTTCGCACAAGTCTTTCGCCTTTTACTAAAGACTTCCGTGGAGAGCGGCGTGGAAGAGTCCTGGCTATTTTTGGCAGGCTTTTACACCCAAAAAGCCTAACGTTTATGTGAAAGACAAATTTACAGAAACCCACCGGTCCGGTTCCACCCGTGAACACAATGACTCTGTGCGGGTGTGAACGGACTGTGGCTTTACCTCTCCGTCTGAGCGGAGACCCCCCGGTCGGGCGGTTAGCGCCAAACCATTTTGGATCATCGCTTCTCGGCCTTTTGGCTCAGATCAAGTGTAGTTTCTGTTCTTATCAGTTTAATATCTGGTACGTCCTCCACCCGAGGACCGCGTATTAAATGGATTTTTAGAACGGGGAGTCCGAAAGAAGAGCTCGCTCCCTTCGCTCCAGGCATCGACCCGGCCTTGCAGTGCCGCCGGGAACGGTGCACCCCCCCAAATCTTGTTAAAGTAAACCATCAAATCATTGTTGTGTGGATTCAAATGCTTTTGCAGACCTGACCTGGTTGTTCTTGGCCGTGGATTTTGTTCTCCGCCACGCCCAGCCAGCTTTACCTGACCTGGTTGTTCTTGGCCGCGGATTTTGTTCTCCGCCACGCCCAGCTTTACCTGACCTGGTTGTTCTTGGCCGTGGATTTTGTTCTCTGCCACGCCCAGCCAGCTTTACCTGACCTGGTTGTTCTTGGCCGTGGATTTTGTTCTCTGCCACGCCCAGCCAGCTTTACCTGACCTGGTTGTTCTTGGCCGTGGATTTTGTTCTCCGCCACGCCCAGCCAGCTTTACCTGACCTGGTTGTTATTGGCCGTGGATTTTGTTCTCCGCCACGCCCAGCTTTACCTGACCTGGTTGTTCTTGGCCGTGGATTTTGTTCTCTGCCACGCCCAGCCAGCTTTACCTGATCTGGTTGTTCTTGGACGTGGATTTTGTTCTCCGCCACGCCCAGCTTTACCTGACCTGGCTGTTCTTGGCCGTGGATTTTGTTCTCTGCCACGCCCAGCCAGCTTTACCTGACCTGGTTGTTCTTGGCTTTGGATTTTGTTCTCCGTCAGACCCTAACAAAAAAAAACCCCAAAAAGGTGAGTCTGTCTGTGTGGTTGTGTGTCTGTGTGGTTGTGTGTCTGTGAGTCTGTCTGCAGCTCAGTTTCAGAGAGTTTTGCTGCTTTTCAGATACATGTGGATTAGATTCAGAAAGATTCTTGTTCATCTTGTGTCTCTGTGTGTTGAGTGAGTGAGGGGGGGGTGAAATGGGTAGAAATTGCTTGTGTTTAATTCATTGTGATACAAAAGGGATTTTTCTTTTCTTTTTTTTATTAAATAAAACATTCTCCATCATCCAGCCTACATTTTGTGTGTGTGTCTGTGTCAAGCAGCCATCGATTCTCCCACCGTCCCACCCCAACTGGACGTCAGCCTTAAATACTTTTCAAACAGGCAGGCAAACGCACTCAATTGCCTGCAGCTGTGTCAGTTAACCAACCAGCAGACTGACTCTCTCGTTCCTCTCATCTGAAACTCTGCTTGGATTTAACATGAAAGCAGGCCTGGTCTGACCTGACCTGTGTAGGCGGAGCTGTGAACAGTGACCGTCACTGCCACGTGTGGGCCTAAAAGCCTGACCCTCGTCTGACACCCCACGTCCCCTCATCATTCGCTCTGGCCTCTCTTCATTTCGCACAAGTCTTTCGCCTTTTACTAAAGACTTCCGTGGAGAGCGGCGTGGAAGAGTCCTGGCTATTTTTGGCAGGCTTTTACACCCAAAAAGCCTAACGTTTATGTGAAAGACAAATTTACAGAAACCCACCGGTCCGGTTCCACCCGTGAACACAATGACTCTGTGCGGGTGTGAACGGACTGTGGCTCTACCTCTCCGTCCTGAGCGGAGACCCCCCGGTCGGGCGGTTAGCGCCAAACCATTTTGGATCATCGCTTCTCGGCCTTTTGGCTCAGATCAAGTGTAGTTTCTGTTCTTATCAGTTTAATATCTGGTACGTCCTCCACCCGAGGACCGCGTATTAAATGGATTTTTAGAACGGGGAGTCCGAAAGAGGAGCTCGCTCCCTTCGCTCCAGGCATCGACCCGGCCTTGCAGTGCCGCCGGGAACGGTGCACCCCCCCCCAAATCTTGTTAAAGTAAACCATCAAATCATTGTTGTGTGGATTCAAATGCTTTTGAAGACATGACCTGGTTGTTCTTGGCCGTGGATTTTGTTCTCCCTCACGCCCAGCTTTACCTGACCTGGTTGTTCTTGGCCGTGGATTTTGTTCTCTGCCACGCCCAGCCAGCTTTACCTGACCTGGTTGTTTCTTGGCCGTGGATTTTGTTCTCTGCCACGCCCAGCCAGCTTTACCTGACCTGGTTGTTTCTTGGCCGTGGATTTTGTTCTCTGCCAGGCCCAGCTTTACCTGACCTGGTTGTTCTTGGACGTGAGTTTTGTTCTCTGCCACGCCCAGCCAGTTTTACCTGGTTGTTCTTGGCCGTGGGTTTTGTTCTCTGCCACGCCCAGCTTTACCTGACCTGGTTGTTCTTGGCCGTGGATTTTGTTCTCCCTCAGACCCAGCTTTACCTGACCTGGTTGTTCTTGGACGTGAGTTTTGTTCTCTGCCACGCCCAGCCAGTTTTACCTGGTTGTTCTTGGCCGTGGGTTTTGTTCTCCGCCACGCCCAGCTTTACCTGACCTGGTTGTTCTTGGCCGTGGATTTTGTTCTCTGCCAGGCCCAGCTTTACCTGACCTGGTTGTTCTTGGACGTGAGTTTTGTTCTCTGCCACGCCCAGCCAGTTTTACCTGGTTGTTCTTGGCCGTGGGTTTTGTTCTCCTGCCACGCCCAGCTTTACCTGACCTTGTTGTTCTTGGCCGTGGGTTTTGTTCTCTGCCACGCCCAGCTTTACCTGACCTTGTTGTTCTTGGCCGTGGGTTTTGTTCTCTGCCACGCCCAGCCAGCTTTACCTGACCTGGTTGTTCTTGGCCGTGGGTTTTGTTCTCCGCCACGCCCAGCTTTACCTGACCTGGTTGTTCTTGGCCGTGCGTTTTGTTCTCTTCCACGCCCAGCCAGCTTTACCTGACCTGGTTGTTCTTGGCTTTGGATTTTGTTCTCCGTCAGACCCTAACAAAAAAAAAAACCCAAAAAGGTGAGTCTGTCTGTGTGGTTGTGTGTCTGTGTGGTTGTGTGTCTGTGAGTCTGTCTGCAGCTCAGTTTCAGAGAGTTTTGCTGCTTTTCAGATACATGTGGATTAGATTCAGAAAGATTCTTGTTCATCTTGTGTCTCTGTGTGTGAGTGAGTGAGGGGGGGTGAAATGGGTAGAAATTGCTTGTGTTTAATTCATTGTGATACAAAAGGGTTTTTTTCTTTTTTTTTTATTAAATAAAACATTCTCCATCATCCAGCCTACATTTTGTGTGTGTGTCTGTGTCAAGCAGCCATCGATTCTCCCACCGTCCCACCCCAACTGGACGTCAGCCTTAAATACTTTTCAAACAGGCAGGCAAACGCACTCAATTGCCTGCAGCTGTGTCAGTTAACCAACCAGCAGACTGACTCTCTCGTTCCTCTCATCTGAAACTCTGCTTGGATTTAACATGAAAGCAGGCCTGGTCTGACCTGACCTGTGTAGGCGGAGCTGTGAACAGTGACCGTCACTGCCACGTGTGGGCCTAAAAGCCTGACCCTCGTCTGACACCCCACGTCCCCTCATCATTCGCTCTGGCCTCTCTTCATTTCGCACAAGTCTTTCGCCTTTTACTAAAGACTTCCGTGGAGAGCGGCGTGGAAGAGTCCTGGCTATTTTTGGCAGGCTTTTACACCCAAAAAGCCTAACGTTTATGTGAAAGACAAATTTACAGAAACCCACCGGTCCGGTTCCACCCGTGAACACAATGACTCTGTGCGGGTGTGAACGGACTGTGGCTTTACCTCTCCGTCTGAGCGGAGACCCCCCGGTCGGGCGGTTAGCGCCAAACCATTTTGGATCATCGCTTCTCGGCCTTTTGGCTAAGATCAGGAGTACTGCCTGGTCTTTGGTCTTGGATCGAGTCGTGATCAATCTCCTTGGGAGGTGATTTGGTTCCTTTGTGGATCTCAGATAGACACCCTTGGGAGAAGAGCGTTTTTTCAGTGACACCCAATTTGATTGGTTGTTTTTTTTTGTTTCTGTTTGTTTTGTTCCTTGTTTTGTTCTTGTTTTTCACAGTTTTTAACTAAAAGGTAAGTGGTGTTTTTAGTGTTTTTAACGTGGTTTTTTGCACCTTTTCTTCTTTTTCCACCTTTTGCGAGCTGTGGTGCCTCCACCATGTCGGCAGGTTTTGCCGGGGTGCGGAGGCACCACAGTGTCCGCTTTCTTTTAAAGGAGGTAGATGGGAAACCATTAGAAATCAGCAGGTTAGACTTTTCTAGGAAATTTGTACAGGGCCTTTTAAAATTTTCACCTGAAGATTTGAACTGTATCCTCACTTTACCTTTTAATAAAGGTTTTGATGTGAGTTTTGTTTCGGGCACAGTATTTAAGGATTTTTGGGCACGTTTTGAGGGTGTAGAATCCCAGTTTTCTGCGTTTGAGGTGGAAAAACTGACTGACAATAGCCTTAAAACGGTTATTGTCAGGATGTTCAATGAAACCGTCAGCGCAGAGGACATTAAGACATGGCTGGGAAGACATTGCACGGTTAAAGGCCAGCCTATCAAGGTGCTGGATGTGGACGGCATCTGGAACTGTGTTTGGAGGGTTCCTATCCAGCAATGGCAGGACCCTTCAGGCTACCAGGGCCTGAAACACCTGCCTAGTATGATAGTGCTGGGCGATAACAGAGGCTACATCCACTACCAGGGAATGCCCAAGCTCTGCCGCAAGTGTGGTGAGCACGGGCACCTGGTAGAAGCGTGCACGAAGATCTTTTGTGGTAAATGTAGAGAAATTGGGCACACATTTGATGAGTGTCCCAATGGCAGGAGGTGCAACCTCTGTGGAGAGTCCAACCACCTCTTCAGAGACTGCCCCAAATCGTTTGCCAACAAGTTAAAAGCCGGAAAAGTAAGTGAAAAGAGAAAGGAAACCGACCAGGTGGAGGTGGCAGCTTCCAGCGCCCCTCAAGACGAAAAGGAAAAACGGAAATCTAGTGAGAAGGGTGAAAGGGTGGTGGCTAAGCAGCCCCCAACCACATCTGGTAACAGTGTGGGTGGGGACAAGCAGTCACCGGGTGGAGCTATGTCTGTGTCTGAGGAGGAGGACGGAGCAGAAGATAGCGATGAAACCCAGATCCCGGACACCCTACAGACTAAGAGGCCAGCGTCAGAGTTGTCTTCGGACTCTCCCATTCCTGCGGAGAAGAGGGGGAAAGCTGCGACCCCCTCAGACAGCTCGTCTGAGGACGAGTCGAGAATTTTCCCCTCTGGCTCACCGAACGAGGCCCCGTTCCTAGAACTTTCCAAAACAGTCGACCCCGAAGGACAAAAGGGAGGGCTCAAAGAGGCCAGTCCCCAAAGTCCAAAGGGGAAAAGGAGCAAAAACCCTCCCCTCATACAATGAGTCGGAGGAAGAGCTCCTTTTACATGACTCGTCTTCCCTGGTCTGAAAGTCAAGCCTGCCTCATACTCATGACTCTCACCTTCTCACTCATCCATGTTAGAAGTGTGAAGTCTAGAGTTAGATCCCATCGCCTCGGAACCCTTTTAAATGGTTTTAAATGGTTTAAAGGATTGCTTTCTTTTATTAATCTGGTTTTTATGATTTCTTTTGTGCAGGAGCGGGAACTGGAGAGTCCTCTGCAGAGGCCCAAAGGCGGTCTGCCCGCCGTGTTTGGGCTCCCGGTGGACCTCTCCGTCCCTCGAAACAGACTCCGGGACCTGTGTTGGACGGCGGCTCATGGGATTCTCCCGGTCAGGACCGTGATGCATTCCCGGGGCGGTTGGGAGAGATCGATCTGCCCCCGACCTGGTTGTGGCGCGCCTGAGTCGGTGGAGCACCCACTCTGGGAGTGCAGCGCTGTCATGGACCTGTGGGCAACGGCCGGCTCCCTGCAATTCCCGAACTTGCCAGCAAGGGGGGTCCTACCAAGGATCCACCCGAGCTGCCGAAAAGACGCCACGCAGACCCCCGGAGACTTGCTGGTGAGGAGGCACAGACAGAGCCCCCCCCCGCAGCTGTATCTGGACGGCAGTTGGCAGCGTGCCTTGGATGCAGCTGCCAAGAAGAATCGTCTGTGCCTCTTCGGACGTGGGAGCCGGAGCCACACAGAAAAGGTCTCGGCAGCAGCGGCCTGGTTCTCCGGGAGAGGATGGTGGGAAGGAGCAGGAAGGGGGGGATCCCCTCTGAGCACCAGGAAAAGTCCCGAGAGACCAAATGTTTTGAGGAACGGGGAGGTTCACCTTTACCAACCGGGCCCTCCCGCTTCTGCTACATTTGTTTTTATTTGAACCTGATTTTAAGGACTGCAATCCTTTATATCTATTTATTGGCTTTTTACTCTAGTTTTTTTTTTTACCTGTTTTAACGAACTGTTTTGTGAAATTGTTTTAACTGTATTACTGTTATTATTGTTTTAGGAATGGTTTTACAGACAGATTGTTTTTTGAATGATTTTACAGAACAGTGACGTTGGAACTGGTAAAAAAAAAATGTATGTTTGAATATTGTTTTTGATTTATGCCAATAAATATTTGAAAAGAAAAAAAAATTCTGTTCTTATCAGTTTAATATCTGGTACGTCCTCCACCCGAGGACCGCGTATTAAATGGATTTTTAGAACGGGGAGTCCGAAAGAGGAGCTCGCTCCCTTCGCTCCAGGCATCGACCCGGCCTTGCAGTGCCGCCGGGAACGGTGCACCCCCCCCCAAATCTTGTTAAAGTAAACCATCAAATCATTGTTGTGTGGATTCAAATGCTTTTGCAGACCTGACCTGGTTGTTCTTGGCCGTGGATTTTGTTCTCCGTTCACGCCCCAGCTTTACCTGACCTGGTTGTTTCTTGGCCGCGGATTTTGTTCTCCTGCCACGCCCAGCCAGCTTTACCTGACCTGGTTGTTCTTGGCCGTGGATTTTGTTCTCTGCCAGGCCCAGCTTTACCTGACCTGGTTGTTCTTGGCCGTGAGTTTTGTTCTCTGCCACGCCCAGCCAGCTTTACCTAACCTGGTTGTTCTTGGCCGTGGATTTTGTTCTCCTGCCACGCCCCAGCTTTACCTGACCTGGTTGTTCTTGGCCGTGGATTTTGTTCTCCGCCACGCCCAGCTTTACCTGACCTGGTTGTTCTTGGCCGTGGATTTTGTTCTCCCTCAGACCCAGCTTTACCTGACCTGGTTGTTCTTGGACGTGAGTTTTGTTCTCTGCCACGCCCAGCCAGTTTTACCTGGTTGTTCTTGGCCGTGGGTTTTGTTCTCCGCCACGCCCAGCTTTACCTGACCTGGTTGTTCTTGGCCGTGGATTTTGTTCTCTGCCAGGCCCAGCTTTACCTGACCTGGTTGTTCTTGGCCGTGAGTTTTGTTCTCTGCCACGCCCAGCCAGTTTTACCTGGTTGTTCTTGGCCGTGGGTTTTGTTCTCTGCCACGCCCAGCTTTACCTGACCTGGTTGTTCTTGGCCGTGGATTTTGTTCTCCCTCAGACCCAGCTTTACCTGACCTGGTTGTTCTTGGCCGTGGATTTTGTTCTCCCTCAGACCCAGCTTTACCTGACCTGGTTGTTCTTGGCCGTGGATTTTGTTCTCCCTCAGACCCAGCTTTACCGGACCTGGTTGTTCTCGGACATGGGTTTTGTTCTCTGCCACGCCCAGCCAGCTTTAGCTGACCTGGTTGTTCTTGGCTTTGGATTTTGTTCTCCGTCAGACCCTAACAAACAAAAAAACCCAAAATGGTGAGTCTGTCTGTGTGGTTGTGTGTCTGTGAGTCTCTCTGTCTTCAGCTCAGTTTCAGAGAGTTTTGCTGCTTTTCAGCCACATGTGGGTCAGATTCAGAAAGTTTCTTGTTCATCTTGTGTCTCTGTGTGTGTGTGTGAGTGAGTGAGTGAGGGGGGGGTGAAATGGGTAGAAATTGCTTGTGTTTAATTCATTGTGATACAAAAGGGTTTTTTTTCTTTTTTTTTTATTAAATAAAACATTCTCCATCATCCAGCCTACATTTTGTGTGTGTGTCTGTGTCAAGCAGCCATCGATTCTCCCACCGTCCCACCCCAACTGGACGTCAGCCTTAAATACTTTTCAAACAGGCAGGCAAACGCACTCAATTGCCTGCAGCTGTGTCAGTTAACCAACCAGCAGACTGACTCTCTCGTTCCTCTCATCTGAAACTCTGCTTGGATTTAACATGAAAGCAGGCCTGGTCTGACCTGACCTGTGTAGGCGGAGCTGTGAACAGTGACCGTCACTGCCACGCGTAGGCCTAAAAGCCTGACCCTCGTCTGACACCACACGTCCCCTCATCATTCGCTCTGGCCTCTCTTCATTTCGCACAAGTCTTTCGCCTTTTACTAAAGACTTCCGTGGAGAGCGGCGTGGAAGAGTCCTGGCTATTTTTGGCAGGCTTTTACACCCAAAAAGCCTAACGTTTATGTGAAAGACAAATTTACAGAAACCCACCGGTCCGGTTCCACCCGTGAACACAATGACTCTGTGCGGGTGTGAACGGACTGTGGCTCTACCTCTCCGCCTGAGCGGAGACCCCCCGGTCGGGCGGTTAGCGCCAAACCATTTTGGATCATCGCTTCTCGGCCTTTTGGCTCAGATCAAGTGTAGTTTCTGTTCTTATCAGTTTAATATCTGGTACGTCCTCCACCCGAGGACCGCGTATTAAATGGATTTTTAGAACGGGGAGTCCGAAAGAGGAGCTCGCTCCCTTCGCTCCAGGCATCGACCCGGCCTTGCAGTGCCGCCGGGAACGGTGCACCCCCCCCCAAATCTTGTTAAAGTAAACCATCAAATCATTGTTGTGTGGATTCAAATGCTTTTGCAGACCTGACCTGGTTGTTCTTGGCCGTGGATTTTGTTCTCCGCCACGCCCAGCCAGCTTTACCTGACCTGGTTGTTCTTGGCCGCGGATTTTGTTCTCCGCCACGCCCAGCTTTACCTGACCTGGTTGTTCTTGGCCGTGGATTTTGTTCTCTGCCACGCCCAGCCAGCTTTACCTGACCTGGTTGTTCTTGGCCGTGGATTTTGTTCTCTGCCACGCCCAGCCAGCTTTACCTAACCTGGTTGTTCTTGGCCGTGGATTTTGTTCTCCGCCACGCCCAGCTTTACCTGACCTGGTTGTTCTTGGCCGTGGATTTTGTTCTCCCTCAGACCCAGCTTTACCTGACCTGGTTGTTCTTGGCCGTGAGTTTTGTTCTCTGCCACGCCCAGCCAGTTTTACCTGGTTGTTCTTGGCCGTGGGTTTTGTTCTCCGCCACGCCCAGCTTTACCTGACCTGGTTGTTCTTGGCCGTGGATTTTGTTCTCTGCCAGGCCCAGCTTTACCTGACCTGGTTGTTCTTGGCCGTGGATTTTGTTCTCCCTCAGACCCAGCTTTACCTGACCTGGTTGTTCTTGGCCGTGGATTTTGTTCTCCCTCAGACCCAGCTTTACCGGACCTGGTTGTTCTCGGACATGGGTTTTGTTCTCTGCCACGCCCAGCCAGCTTTAGCTGACCTGGTTGTTCTTGGCTTTGGATTTTGTTCTCCGTCAGACCCTAACAAACAAAAAAACCCAAAATGGTGAGTCTGTCTGTGTGGTTGTGTGTCTGTGAGTCTCTCTGTCTTCAGCTCAGTTTCAGAGAGTTTTGCTGCTTTTCAGCCACATGTGGGTCAGATTCAGAAAGTTTCTTGTTCATCTTGTGTCTCTGTGTGTGAGTGAGTGAGGGGGGGGTGAAATGGGTAGAAATTGCTTGTGTTTAATTCATTGTGATACAAAAGGGATTTTTCTTTTCTTTTTTTTATTAAATAAAACATTCTCCATCATCCAGCCTACATTTTGTGTGTGTGTCTGTGTCAAGCAGCCATCGATTCTCCCACCGTCCCACCCCAATAGGACGTCAGCCTTAAATACTTTTCAAACAGGCAGGCAAACGCACTCAATTGCCTGCAGCTGTGTCAGTTAACCAACCAGCAGACTGACTCTCTCGTTCCTCTCATCTGAAACTCTGCTTGGATTTAACATGAAAGCAGGCCTGGTCTGAGAGCAGGCCTGGTCTGACCTGTGTAGGCGCAGCTGTGAACAGTGACCGTCACTGCCACGCGTAGGCCTAAAAACCTGACCCTCGTCTGACACCACACGTCCCCTCATCATTCGCTCTGGCCTCTCTTCATTTCGCACAAGTCTTTCGCCTTTTACTAAAGACTTCCGTGGAGAGCGGCGTGGAAGAGTCCTGGCTATTTTTGGCAGGCTTTTACACCCAAAAAGCCTAACGTTTATGTGAAAGACAAATTTACAGAAACCCACCGGTCCGGTTCCACCCGTGAACACAATGACTCTGTGCGGGTGTGAACGGACTGTGGCTTTACCTCTCCGCCTGAGCGGAGACCCCCCGGTCGGGCGGTTAGCGCCAAACCATTTTGGATCATCGCTTCTCGGCCTTTTGGCTCAGATCAAGTGTAGTTTCTGTTCTTATCAGTTTAATATCTGGTACGTCCTCCACCCGAGGACCGCGTATTAAATGGATTTTTAGAACGGGGAGTCCGAAAGAGGAGCTCGCTCCCTTCGCTCCAGGCATCGACCCGGCCTTGCAGTGCCGCCGGGAACGGTGCACCCCCCCCCAAATCTTGTTAAAGTAAACCATCAAATCATTGTTGTGTGGATTCAAATGCTTTTGCAGACCTGACCTGGTTGTTCTTGGCCGTGGATTTTGTTCTCCGCCACGCCCAGCCAGCTTTACCTGACCTGGTTGTTCTTGGCCGCGGATTTTGTTCTCCGCCACGCCCAGCTTTACCTGACCTGGTTGTTCTTGGCCGTGGATTTTGTTCTCTGCCACGCCCAGCCAGCTTTACCTGACCTGGTTGTTCTTGGCCGTGGATTTTGTTCTCTGCCACGCCCAGCCAGCTTTACCTAACCTGGTTGTTCTTGGCCGTGGATTTTGTTCTCCGCCACGCCCAGCCAGCTTTACCTGACCTGGTTGTTCTTGGCCGTGGATTTTGTTCTCCGCCACGCCCAGCTTTACCTGACCTGGTTGTTCTTGGCCGTGGATTTTGTTCTCTGCCACGCCCAGCCAGCTTTACCTGATCTGGTTGTTCTTGGACGTGGATTTTGTTCTCCGCCACGCCCAGCCAGCTTTACCTGACCTGGCTGTTCTTGGCCGTGGATTTTGTTCTCTGCCACGCCCAGCCAGCTTTACCTGACCTGGTTGTTCTTGGCCGTGGGTTTTGTTCTCTGCCACGCCCCAGCTTTACCTGACCTGGTTGTTCTTGGCCGTGGGTTTTGTTCTCTGCCACGCCCAGCCAGCTTTACCTGACCTGGTTGTTCTTGGCCGTGGGTTTTGTTCTCCGCCACGCCCAGCCAGCTTTACCTGACCTGGTTGTTCTTGGCCGTGGATTTTGTTCTCCGCCACGCCCAGCTTTACCTGACCTGGTTGTTCTTGGACGTGGATTTTGTTCTCTGCCACGCCCAGCCAGCTTTACCTGATCTGGTTGTTCTTGGACGTGGATTTTGTTCTCCGCCACGCCCAGCTTTACCTGACCTGGCTGTTCTTGGCCGTGGATTTTGTTCTCTGCCACGCCCAGCCAGCTTTACCTGACCTGGTTGTTCTTGGCCGTGGGTTTTGTTCTCTGCCACGCCCAGCCAGCTTTACCTGACCTGGTTGTTCTTGGCCGTGGGTTTTGTTCTCTGCCACGCCCAGCTTTACCTGACCTGGTTGTTCTTGGCCGTGGGTTTTGTTCTCTGCCACGCCCAGCTTTACCTGACCTTGTTGTTCTTGGCCGTGGGTTTTGTTCTCTGCCACGCCCAGCCAGCTTTACCTGACCTGGTTGTTCTTGGACGTGGATTTTGTTCTCCGCCACGCCCAGCTTTACCTGACCTGGTTGTTCTTGGCCGTGGGTTTTGTTCTCCGCCACGCCCAGCTTTACCTGACCTGGTTGTTCTTGGCCGTGCGTTTTGTTCTCTTCCACGCCCAGCCAGCTTTACCTGACCTGGTTGTTCTTGGCTTTGGATTTTGTTCTCCGTCAGACCCTAACAAAAAAAAAACCCCAAAAAGGTGAGTCTGTCTGTGTGGTTGTGTGTCTGTGTGGTTGTGTGTCTGTGAGTCTGTCTGCAGCTCAGTTTCAGAGAGTTTTGCTGCTTTTCAGATACATGTGGATTAGATTCAGAAAGATTCTTGTTCATCTTGTGTCTCTGTGTGTGAGTGAGTGAGGGGGGGGTGAAATCGGTAGAAATTGCTCGTGTTTAATTCATTGTGATACAAAAGGGATTTTTCTTTTCTTTTTTTTATTAAATAAAAACATTCTCCATCATCCAGCCTACATTTTGTGTGTGTGTCTGTGTCAAGCAGCCATCGATTCTCCCACCGTCCCACCCCAATAGGACGTCAGCCTTAAATACTTTTCAAACAGGCAGGCAAACGCACTCAATTGCCTGCAGCTGTGTCAGTTAACCAACCAGCAGACTGACTCTCTCGTTCCTTTCATCTGAAACTCTGCTTGGATTTAACATGAAAGCAGGCCTGGTCTGAGAGCAGGCCTGGTCTGACCTGTGTAGGCGCAGCTGTGAACAGTGACCGTCACTGCCACGCGTAGGCCTAAAAACCTGACCCTCGTCTGACACCACACGTCCCCTCATCATTCGCTCTGGCCTCTCTTCATTTCGCACAAGTCTTTCGCCTTTTACTAAAGACTTCCGTGGAGAGCGGCGTGGAAGAGTCCTGGCTATTTTTGGCAGGCTTTTACACCCAAAAAGCCTAACGTTTATGTGAAAGACAAATTTACAGAAACCCACCGGTCCGGTTCCACCCGTGAACACAATGACTCTGTGCGGGTGTGAACGGACTGTGGCTCTACCTCTCCGCCTGAGCGGAGACCCCCCGGTCGGGCGGTTAGCGCCAAACCATTTTGGATCATCGCTTCTCGGCCTTTTGGCTCAGATCAAGTGTAGTTTCTGTTCTTATCAGTTTAATATCTGGTACGTCCTCCACCCGAGGACCGCGTATTAAATGGATTTTTAGAACGGGGAGTCCGAAAGAGGAGCTCGCTCCCTTCGCTCCAGGCATCGACCCGGCCTTGCAGTGCCGCCGGGAACGGTGCACCCCCCCCCAAATCTTGTTAAAGTAAACCATCAAATCATTGTTGTGTGGATTCAAATGCTTTTGCAGACCTGACCTGGTTGTTCTTGGCCGTGGATTTTGTTCTCCGCCACGCCCAGCCAGCTTTACCTGACCTGGTTGTTCTTGGCCGCTGGATTTTGTTCTCCTGCCACGCCCAGCAGCTTTACCTGACCTGGTTGTTCTTGGCCGTGGATTTTGTTCTCTGCCACGCCCAGCCAGCTTTACCTGACCTGGTTGTTCTTGGCCGTGGATTTTGTTCTCTGCCACGCCCAGCCAGCTTTACCTAACCTGGTTGTTCTTGGCCGTGGATTTTGTTCTCCGCCACGCCCAGCCAGCTTTACCTGACCTGGTTGTTATTGGCCGTGGATTTTGTTCTCCGCCACGCCCAGCTTTACCTGACCTGGTTGTTCTTGGCCGTGGATTTTGTTCTCTGCCACGCCCAGCCAGCTTTACCTGATCTGGTTGTTCTTGGACGTGGATTTTGTTCTCCGCCACGCCCAGCTTTACCTGACCTGGCTGTTCTTGGCCGTGGATTTTGTTCTCTGCCACGCCCAGCCAGCTTTACCTGACCTGGTTGTTCTTGGCCGTGGATTTTGTTCTCCGCCACGCCCAGCCAGCTTTACCTGACCTGGTTGTTCTTGGCCGTGGATTTTGTTCTCCGCCACGCCCAGCTTTACCTGACCTGGTTGTTCTTGGCCGTGGATTTTGTTCTCTGCCACGCCCAGCCAGCTTTACCTGATCTGGTTGTTCTTGGACGTGGATTTTGTTCTCCGCCACGCCCAGCCAGCTTTACCTGACCTGGCTGTTCTTGGCCGTGGATTTTGTTCTCTGCCACGCCCAGCCAGCTTTACCTGACCTGGTTGTTCTTGGCCGTGGGTTTTGTTCTCTGCCACGCCCAGCCAGCTTTACCTGACCTGGTTGTTCTTGGCCGTGGGTTTTGTTCTCTGCCACGCCCAGCCAGCTTTACCTGACCTGGTTGTTCTTGGCCGTGGGTTTTGTTCTCTGCCACGCCCAGCTTTACCTGACCTTGTTGTTCTTGGCCGTGGGTTTTGTTCTCTGCCACGCCCAGCCAGCTTTACCTGACCTGGTTGTTCTTGGACGTGGATTTTGTTCTCCGCCACGCCCAGCTTTACCTGACCTGGTTGTTCTTGGCCGTGGGTTTTGTTCTCCGCCACGCCCAGCTTTACCTGACCTGGTTGTTCTTGGCCGTGCGTTTTGTTCTCTGCCACGCCCAGCCAGCTTTACCTGACCTGGTTGTTCTTGGCTTTGGATTTTGTTCTCCGTCAGACCCTAACAAAAAAAACCCCCAAAAAGGTGAGTCTGTCTGTGTGGTTGTGTGTCTGTGTGGTTGTGTCTGTGAGTCTGTCTGCAGCTCAGTTTCAGAGAGTTTTGCTGCTTTTCAGATACATGTGGATTAGATTCAGAAAGATTCTTGTTCATCTTGTGTCTCTGTGTGTGTGTGTGTGTGTGTGTGTGTGAGTGAGTGAGTGAGTGAGGGGGGTGAAATGGGTAGAAATTGCTCGTGTTTAATTCATTGTGATACAAAAGGGATTTTTCTTTTCTTTTTTTTATTAAATAAAACATTCTCCATCATCCAGCCTACATTTTGTGTGTGTGTCTGTGTCAAGCAGCCATCGATTCTCCCACCGTCCCACCCCAACTAGGACGTCAGCCTTAAATACTTTTCAAACAGGCAGGCAAACGCACTCAATTGCCTGCAGCTGTGTCAGTTAACCAACCAGCAGACTGACTCTCTCGTTCCTTTCATCTGAAACTCTGCTTGGATTTAACATGAAAGCAGGCCTGGTCTGAGAGCAGGCCTGGTCTGACCTGTGTAGGCGCAGCTGTGAACAGTGACCGTCACTGCCACGCGTAGGCCTAAAAGCCTGACCCTCGTCTGACACCACACGTCCCCTCATCATTCGCTCTGGCCTCTCTTCATTTCGCACAAGTCTTTCGCCTTTTACTAAAGACTTCCGTGGAGAGCGGCGTGGAAGAGTCCTGGCTATTTTTGGCAGGCTTTTACACCCAAAAAGCCTAACGTTTATGTGAAAGACAAATTTACAGAAAGCCCACCGGTCCGGTTCCACCCGTGAACACAATGACTCTGTGCGGGTGTGAACGGACTGTGGCTCTACCTCTCCGCCTGAGCGGAGACCCCCCGGTCGGGCGGTTAGCGCCAAACCATTTTGGATCATCGCTTCTCGGCCTTTTGGCTAAGATCAGGAGTACTGCCTGGTCTTGGACTTTAGATCGAGTCGTGATCAACTCCATAGGGCGGTGATTCCGGTGTCTTTGTGACACCTGAGTTAATTCCACGTGGGGAGATCCTTTTGTTTTGTTCTTTGTCTTTTTTTTTGTCTGTGTGTTTGTTTCTTTGTTTTGTTTGTCCTTTTATCTGTTTGTTTTTACAGCTTTTTTAAGGTAAGTTATTATTTTATTGCTTTTATCTTATTTATTGTTATTTATTTTTTAGTTGGTGTGGTGCCTCCAGCATGTCGGCAAACTTTGCCGGGGTGCGGAGGCACCACTGTGTGCGTTTTATTTTAAAAACCATCAATGGAAAAGCCATGGAGATTTCCCGCCTGGATTTCTCCAGGAAATACGTCCAGGGGTTGTTGAAATTCAAACCCGTTGACCTGAATTGTATTTTGTCACTTCCTTTCAATAAGGGATTTGATGTTAGTTTTGTTTCCGGAAATGTTTTGAAAGAGTTTTGGACCCGGTACGAGAGCGTGGAAACCCAGTTTTCTGCGTTCACGGTTGAGAAACTGACTGACAATAGCCTTAAAACGGTTATTGTCAAGATGTTCAATGAGACTGTGAATGCAGAGGATATTAAGACATGGCTGGGGAGATACTGCACGGTGAAAGGCCAGCCTACCAAGGTTATAGATGTAGACGGTATCTGGAACTGTGTTTGGAGGGTCCCCATCCAACAATGGCAGGACCCTTCAGGCTACCAGGGCCTAAAACACCTGCCTTCTATGGTAGTGCTGGGTGACAACCGTGGCTACATTCACTACCAGGGAATGCCCAAGCTCTGCCGCAAGTGTGGTGAGCACGGGCACCTGGTAGAAGCTTGTGATAAGATAATGTGCGGAAAATGCAGAGAAATTGGGCACACTTTTGATGAGTGTCCCAATGGCAGACGGTGCAACCTCTGTGGGGAGACGAACCATCTCTTCAGAGACTGCCCGAAGTCTTTCGCCAACAAGCTGAAAGCGTCCAAAACCGGTACAGTGGGTCAAGTGATTTTTACGGGAGAGGAGGAGACGGAAAGTTCCGCTCCCCCTCCGCAAACCGAGAGAGGGCAGCGGAAGTCAGGTGAGGAGGGTGAAGGGGTGGTGGCTGCGCAACCCCCGACCACATCCGGTAACGGTGTGGATGGGGACGTGCAGTCATCAGGTGGAGCTATGTCTGTGTCCGGGGCGGAGGAAGGAACAGAAGATAGCGATGAAACCCATATCCCCGACGCCCAACCGACAAAGAGGCCAGCGTCAGAGTTGTCTTCGGACTCTCCCATGTCTGTGGAGAAGAGGGGAAGAGCTACGACTTTCTCAGACAGTTCATCTGTGGAGGAGTCTAGAATCTTCTCCCCTAGCTCACCGAACGAGGCTCCCTTCCTGACCATCCCGCAACAATCAACCCCGAAGGACAGGAGGGAAGGCCCTCCGAGGCCGACCCACCGAGTCCACAAGGACAATGGAGCTCAACCCCCTCCGCCTCCAGCCCATGAGACGGAGGAAGAGCTCCATTTACACGATTCGTCCTCTCTCGTGTGAACCAGGTTTGTATTCATTTTTTAAGTTGTAAGCATCTTTTAAATGGCGTACCTTTTTTAACCGTACTCATGGCTCTCACCTTCTCGACCATCAATGTCAGAAGTGTGAAGTCGAGAGTTAGAGCCCAGAGTGTTTTTAATTTTTTACTGTCTTTTAAGTCGGATGTGTTTTTATTACAAGAGTGTGGTTTACCCTTTTTAAAAAATTATACCCAGTGGGAGAAAAAGTGGCCCCACACCTCACTGTGGAGTGGCTCCAATCAAAATAAAAATGATGGAGTGGCCATTTTAATCAAGAATCCCCAGATTTTGGTGAAGGGCAGCACTGTGGTGAAGGAGGGGCGGGCACTTTTAACGCATCTGACTTTTATGGGACGGGATTTTAAACTTTTAAATATTTATGGTTTTACTGATAAACAAGAGCGGTACGACCTTTTAGAAAGCCTGCAGCCCCACATGCTGGGTCGAACCCCGTTGATTTTAGGAGGTGATTTTAATTGTATTTTATCAAGAAAAGATAAGAGAAGAGCGAGGGATGATTTTAAAGTTGATAAGACATCGGTTTTACTGCAGAGCATGGTGAGGGATTTTAAACTGACTGACTGTTTTAAAACCATGCATCCCAGAGAGGAGGGCTTCACCTGGTTCAGTGATGACGGCACCAGAGCCTCTCGAATAGACTATGTTTTTACACGGGACTGCTCGCCAACCGATGCTAGATTAACCCCTGTTTTCTTCTCTGATCACCTCATGCTGTCTTGCACCCTGTCACTTTCTTCAGGTGTGACTCACGGTGGGGGTCTGTGGAAACTGAACTGCTCCCTGCTGGAGGACCAGAACATCGTCGACCAGTACAGGGAGCGGTATCAGGACTGGCAGACCCTCCAGGACCTATACCGTACACGCTCACAGTGGTGGGAGATGGTGAAGGGACGGACCCAGACCTTTTTTAAGAGAGTAGGTAAGAAGAAAAAGGTTTTAGAACAACGACGCATGATGGGGCTGCAAAAACGCTTACAACGATATTTTAAATTAAATGAATACGGACTTGATTTTAATAAAGAAATTAAAGAAGTCAAAAAAGAAATGCAAAAACTGGCAGAAATCCAAAGCAAAGGAATTATTTTACGAAGTAAAGAAAGAGACTTAGAAGAAGGAGAAAAATGTTCAAGGTACTTTTTTAAGAAAATTTTAAGCAAGGGGGGTGGTTTTACATGTTTAAGAAGGGAGGACGGGATTTTATCTGAAAAGACTGAAGACATTTTAAAAACTGTTGAACTCTTTTATGACGATCTATATAAAGAAAAAACAGTTGACCAGACAATTATGACGGAAATCTTGGATTTTATTGACAAAAAAGTCACGAAAAGTGTTCTTTTAACCCAAGATTTTACTGTTTTAGAGATCAACAAGTGTCTTTTATCTTTTAAGAAAGGGAAGTCCCCTGGACAGGATGGACTTCCCTTGGAATTTTACCTGACCTTCTGGGACATTTTAGCACCTGACCTACTTGCTGTTTTTAAAGAATTTGAGACCTTGGACAGACTGCCAGCAAGTTTTAGAGTAGGGATAGTGACGCTGCTCCACAAGGACAAAGACAGGACCGACCTGAAAAACTGGAGACCCATCACTCTTTTAAACGTGGACTGCAAACTTTTTAGCAAACTTTTAGCAACACGTATGACGACGGTTTTAGAGACCTTGATTCACCCGGATCAAGCCTGTGCCGTGCCAGGGAGGAAGATCACAGACAGCCTCGTACTGATCAGAGACACCATCTGTTATGCGAGAGACAGAAACATTCGGCTGGTAGTGTTAAATCTAGACTTTGAGAAAGCTTTCGATCGGGTCTCGCACCAGTACCTTTTCAAAGTGCTGCAAAAAATGGGATTCCCGGACAGATTTATTGCGTGGGTGGGGCTGCTCTACCGGGATATCAGCAGCAAATTTGTGGTTAACGGGTTCCTGACAAAAGCAGTGGATATCAGCTGCGGTGTCCGTCAGGGGTGTCCTTTATCTGCCCTCCTGTACGTGGCATGCATCGAACCTCTGGCACAGGTCTTGAGAAGGGATCAACGAATCCAAGGAGTGGGCATACCAGGGAGCAGCGGACTACAGACGAAGGTGATTTTATACATGGACGATTTTAACATTTTATGTACCGACATTTTAGCAATCCACAGGACCTTGGACCTGACCGACTGGTTTGGACGCGCCTCCGGCTCCAAACTTAACCGAGACAAGACCAAAGCCCAGTTCTACGGACCCTGGGGAGAGACGGACACGACGGGACTCCCACTGACCGTGACCCAGACCGACCAAAAGATACTGGGGGTCACTTTCGACAAAAACGGGGGAGGAAGTACGAACTGGGCTGACCTTACAGGGAAAGTCAGACAGAGACTAGGATTCTGGGGACTTAGAGGACTGACGATAGAAGGTAAGGTTTTAATCATCAAGGCAGTGATTTTACCTTTGCTTTTATTAGTCAGTTCTGTTTTTATGCCGCCACGGAGGGTGATTTTAGATCTGGAAAGAGCCATTTTTAACTTCATCTGGTCGTCCAAGTGGGAACGACTGAGGAGACAGGAACTGAAAAAGACTAAAGACAAAGGAGGTAAAGGAGTTCCTGATCTCCTCTTGTTTTTAGGAAGTAGGTACGTGGCTCTTAGTTTTAATCAGATAACGGACCCATCCAGAAACCCAAAGTCAGCAGCCTTTACAAGGTTCTGGATGGGCTCCTTTTTAAGAAAGAAGAAGCTGTTTAAAACTGATCTTAGAGTTCCAGTGTCTTTTAATCTGCCCCCGTCTTACGCTTTTATAGAGAAGTTTTTAAAAGATTTTAAACTTGAGGAAGAAGGATTGCATGTTTTTACTAATCATCGTTTTATGATTTCTGTTGTGCAGGAGCGGGAACCGGTGAGTCGAAGTGCGCGGGCTCACACTAGGTGAGTCCGCAACCGTTTGGCACAACGTGAACCACTCCGTTCTTCCAAACAGACTCCGGGACCTGTCGTGGATGGTGGCTCACGGGATCCTCTCGGTCAGGGACGTCATGCACTCCCGGGGCATGGCGGCGATCTCAACGTGCCCCCGACCTGGTTGTGGCGCGCCCGAGTCGGTGAGGCATCTGCTCTGGGAGTGCAGCGCTGCCGTCGACCTGTGGGCATTGGCCGGCTCCCAGAAATTCCCGAACTTGCCAGCAAGGGGGGTCCTATCAGCACAGCTGGTGCTGTTCGGGGTGGGCCACAATCTAAGTAAGGAAGAGTTTGGGAGGCAGTGGCTCGCCCTGGCTGCCATTAAAGACGCCATGTGGACCTCCAGAGACTTGCTGGTAAGGAGGTACAGGCAGATCCCCCCCGCAGCTGTGCTCCGAATGGCCGCAGACAACATGAACACCATCATCTCTGCCGGCAGCAGGCCTAGGACACAGCTGCAAAGAAGAATCGTCTGTACCTCGTCGGACGTGGGAGCCGGTGTTACACGAGAAAGGTCGAGGCAGCGGCGACCTGGCTCTCCGGGTGCGGACGGTGGGAAGGAGCAAGAAGGAGGGGATCCCCTCTGAGCACCGGACGGGTTCCCGAGAGACCAAATGCTTGGAGGAGCGGAGAGGTTCATCTTTAGAGGACACGCCCTCCCGCTCCTGCAGAAACTGTTCTTCATTTTACTTGATTTTAAAGACTGTAATCCTTCTTTTTTTTAGTACATGTAGGTTTTTTAAATAGTATTACCTGTTTTTAAACATTCTGTTTTTGTAGGTTTTTACTCGTATTTCCGTTTCTACAAACATAGAAATGGTTTTACAGTAAATTTAAAAAGATTTTAGTACAAGAGCAATGTTTTAAAGGTGATGCTATTTATGCTGTAAAAAGAACCAATAAACATGTTAAAACAAAAAAAATCTGTTCTTATCAGTTTAATATCTGGTACGTCCTCCACCCGAGGACCGCGTATTAAATGGATTTTTAGAACGGGGAGTCCGAAAGAGGAGCTCGCTCCCTTCGCTCCAGGCATCGACCCGGCCTTGCAGTGCCGCCGGGAACGGTGCACCCCCCCCCCCAAATCTTGTTAAAGTAAACCATCAAATCATTGTTGTGTGGATTCAAATGCTTTTGCAGACCTGACCTGGTTGTTCTTGGCCGTGGATTTTGTTCTCCGCCACGCACAGCCAGCTTTACCTGACCTGGTTGTTCTTGGCCGTGGATTTTGTTCTCTGCCACGCCCAGCCAGCTTTACCTGACCTGGTTGTTCTTGGACGTCGATTTTGTTCTCCGCCAGGCCCAGCTTTACCTGACCTGGTTGTTCTTGGCCGTGGATTTTGTTCTCTGCCACGCCCAGCCAGCTTTACCTGACCTGGTTGTTCTTGGCCGTGGATTTTGTTCTCTGCCACGCCCAAGCCAGCTTTACCTGACCTGGTTGTTCTTGGCCGTGGATTTTGTTCTCTGCCACGCCCAGCCAGCTTTACTTGATCTGGTTGTTCTTGGACGTGGATTTTGTTCTCCGCCACGCCCAGCTTTACCTGACCTGGCTGTTCTTGGCCGTGGATTTTGTTCTCTGCCACGCCCAGGCAGCTTTACCTGACCTGGTTGTTCTTGGCCGTGGGTTTTGTTCTCCGCCACGCCCAGCTTTACCTGACCTGGTTGTTCTTGGCCGTGGATTTTGTTCTCTGCCACGCCCAGCCAGCTTTACCTAACCTGGTTGTTCTTGGCCGTGGATTTTGTTCCCTGCCACGCCCAGCCAGCTTTACCTGACCTGGTTGTTCTTGGACGTGGATTTTGTTCTCTGCCACGCCCAGCCAGCTTTACCTGACCTGGTTGTTCTTGGCCGTGGGTTTTGTTCTCTGCCACGCCCAGCCAGCTTTACCTAACCTGGTTGTTCTTGGCCGTGGATTTTGTTCTCCGCCACGCCCAGCCAGCTTTACCTGACCTGGTTGTTCTTGGCCGTGGATTTTGTTCTCCGCCACGGCCAGCTTTACCTGACCTGGTTGTTCTTGGCCGTGGATTTTGTTCTCTGCCACGCCCAACCAGCTTAACCTGATCTGGTTGTTCTTGGACGTGGATTTTGTTCTCCGCCACGCCCAGCTTTACCTGACCTGGTTGTTCTTGGCCGTGGGTTTTGTTCTCCGCCACGCCCAGCCAGCTTTACCTGACCTGGTTGTTCTTGGCCGTGGATTTTGTTCTCCGCCAGGCCCAGCTTTACCTGACCTGGTTGTTCTTGGCCGTGGATTTTGTTCTCTGCCACGCCCAGCCAGCTTTACCTGACCTGGTTGTTCTTGGCCGTGGATTTTGTTCTCTGCCACACCCAAGCCAGCTTTACCTGACCTGGTTGTTCTTGGCCGTGGATTTTGTTCTCTGCCACGCCCAGCCAGCTTTACCTGATCTGGTTGTTCTTGGACGTGGGTTTTGTTCTCCGCCACTTCCAGCTTTACCTGACCTGGTTGTTCTTGGCCGTGGATTTTGTTCTCTGCCACGCCCAGCCAGCTTTACCTGACCTGGTTGTTCTTGGCCGTGGGTTTTGTTCTCCGCCACGCCCAGCTTTACCTGACCTGGTTGTTCTTGGCTGTGGATTTTGTTCTCTGCCACGCCCAGCCAGCTTTACCTGACCTGGTTGTTCTTGGCCGTGGATTTTGTTCTCTGCCACGCCCAGCCAGCTTTACCTGACCTGGTTGTTCTTGGCCGTGGATTTTGTTCTCTGCCACGCCCAGCCAGCTTTACCTGACCTGGTTGTTCTTGGCCGTGGATTTTGTTCTCTGCCACGCCCAGCTTTACCTGACCTGGTTGTTCTTGGCCGTGGATTTTGTTCTCCGCCACGCCCAGCTTTACCTGACCTGGTTGTTCTTGGCCATGGATTTTGTTCTCTGCCACGCCCAGCCAGCTTTACCTGACCTGGTTGTTCTTGGCTATTGATTTTGTTCTCCGTCAGACCCTAACAAAAAAAAAACCCAAAAAGGTGAGTCTGTCTGTGTGTCTGTGTGGTTGTGTGTCTGTGTGGTTGTGTGTCTGTGAGTCTGTCTGCAGCTCAGTTTCAGAGAGTTTTGCTGCTTTTCAGATACATGTGGATTAGATTCAGAAAGATTCTTGTTCATCTTGTGTCTCTGTGTGTGAGTGAGTGGGGGGGGTGAAATGGGTAGAAATTGCTCGTGTTTAATTCATTGTGATACAAAAGGGATTTTTCTTTTCTTTTTTTTATTAAATAAAACATTCTCCATCATCCAGCCTACATTTTGTGTGTGTGTCTGTGTCAAGCAGCCATCGATTCTCCCACCGTCCCACCCCAATAGGACGTCAGCCTTAAATACTTTTCAAACAGGCAGGCAAACGCACTCAATTGCCTGCAGCTGTGTCAGTTAACCAACCAGCAGACTGACTCTCTCGTTCCTTTCATCTGAAACTCTGCTTGGATTTAACATGAAAGCAGGCCTGGTCTGAGAGCAGGCCTGGTCTGACCTGTGTAGGCGCAGCTGTGAACAGTGACCGTCACTGCCACGCGTAGGCCTAAAAACCTGACCCTCGTCTGACACCACACGTCCCCTCATCATTCGCTCTGGCCTCTCTTCATTTCGCACAAGTCTTTCGCTTCTCGGCCTTTTGGCTAAGATCAGGAGTACTGCCTGGTCTTGGACTTTAGATCGAGTCGTGATCAACTCCATAGGGCGGTGATTCCGGTGTCTTTGTGACACCTGAGTTAATTCCACGTGGGGAGATCCTTTTGTTTTGTTCTTTGTCTTTTTTTGTGTCTGTGTGTGTGTTTCTTTGTTTTGTTTGTCCTTTTATTTTGTTGTTTTTACAGCTTTTTTAAGGTAAGTTATTATTTTATTGCTTTTATCTTATTTATTGTTATTTATTTTTTAGTTGCGTTGTGGTGCCTCCAGCATGTCGGCAAACTTTGCCGGGGTGCGGAGGCACCACTGTGTGCGTTTTATTTTAAAAACCATCAATGGAAAAGCCATGGAGATTTCCCGCCTGGATTTCTCCAGGAAATACGTCCAGGGGTTGTTGAAATTCAAACCCGTTGACCTGAATTGTATTTTGTCACTTCCTTTCAATAAGGGATTTGATGTTAGTTTTGTTTCCGGAAATGTTTTGAAAGAGTTTTGGACCCGGTACGAGAGCGTGGAAACCCAGTTTTCTGCGTTCACGGTTGAGAAACTGACTGACAATAGCCTTAAAACGGTTATTGTCAAGATGTTCAATGAGACTGTGAATGCAGAGGATATTAAGACATGGCTGGGGAGATACTGCACGGTGAAAGGCCAGCCTACCAAGGTTATAGATGTAGACGGTATCTGGAACTGTGTTTGGAGGGTCCCCATCCAACAATGGCAGGACCCTTCAGGCTACCAGGGCCTAAAACACCTGCCTTCTATGGTAGTGCTGGGTGACAACCGTGGCTACATTCACTACCAGGGAATGCCCAAGCTCTGCCGCAAGTGTGGTGAGCACGGGCACCTGGTAGAAGCTTGTGATAAGATAATGTGCGGAAAATGCAGAGAAATTGGGCACACTTTTGATGAGTGTCCCAATGGCAGAAGGTGCAACCTCTGTGGGGAGACGAACCATCTCTTCAGAGACTGCCCGAAGTCTTTCGCCAACAAGCTGAAAGCGTCCAAAACCGGTACAGTGGGTCAAGTGATTTTTACGGGAGAGGAGGAGACGGAAAGTTCCGCTCCCCCTCCGCAAACCGAGAGAGGGCAGCGGAAGTCAGGTGAGGAGGGTGAAGGGGTGGTGGCTGCGCAACCCCCGACCACATCCGGTAACGGTGTGGATGGGGACGTGCAGTCATCAGGTGGAGCTATGTCTGTGTCCGGGGCGGAGGAAGGAACAGAAGATAGTGATGAAACCCATGTCCCCGACGCCCAACCGACAAAGAGGCCAGCGTCAGAGTTGTCTTCGGACTCTCCCATGTCTGTGGAGAAGAGGGGAAGAGCTACGACTTTCTCAGACAGTTCATCTGTGGAGGAGTCTAGAATCTTCTCCCCTAGCTCACCGAACGAGGCTCCCTTCCTGACCATCCCGCAACAATCAACCCCGAAGGACAGGAGGGAAGGCCCTCCGAGGCCGACCCACCGAGTCCACAAGGACAATGGAGCTCAACCCCCTCCGCCTCCACCCCATGAGACGGAGGAAGAGCTCCATTTACACGATTCGTCCTCTCTCGTGTGAACCAGGTTTGTATTCATTTTTTAAGTTGTAAGCATCTTTTAAATGGCGTACCTTTTTTTAACCGTACTCATGGCTCTCACCTTCTCGACCATCAATGTCAGAAGTGTGAAGTCGAGAGTTAGAGCCCAGAGTGTTTTTAATTTTTTACTGTCTTTTAAGTCGGATGTGTTTTTATTACAAGAGTGTGGTTTACCCTTTTTAAAAAATTATACCCAGTGGGAGAAAAAGTGGCCCCACACCTCACTGTGGAGTGGCTCCAATCAAAATAAAAATGATGGAGTGGCCATTTTAATAAAGAATCCCCAGATTTTGGTGAAGGGCAGCACTGTGGTGAAGGAGGGGCGGGCACTTTTAACGCATCTGACTTTTATGGGACGGGATTTTAAACTTTTAAATATTTATGGTTTTACTGATAAACAAGAACGGTACGACCTTTTAGAAAGCCTGCAGCCCCACATGCTGGGTCGAGCCCCGTTGATTTTAGGAGGTGATTTTAATTGTATTTTATCAAGAAAAGATAAGAGAAGAGCGAGGGATAATTTTAAAGTTGATAAGACATCGGTTTTACTGCAGAGCATGGTGAGGGATTTTAAACTGACTGACTGTTTTAAAACCATGCATCCCAGAGAGGAGGGCTTCACCTGGTTCAGTGATGACGGCACCAGAGCCTCTCGAATAGACTATGTTTTTACACGGGACTGCTCGCCAACCGATGCTAGATTAACCCCTGTTTTCTTCTCTGATCACCTCATGCTGTCTTGCACCCTGTCACTTTCTTCAGGTGTGACTCACGGTGGGGGTCTGTGGAAACTGAACTGCTCCCTGCTGGAGGACCAGAACATCGTCGACCAGTACAGGGAGCGGTATCAGGACTGGCAGACCCTCCAGGACCTATACCGTACACGCTCACAGTGGTGGGAGATGGTGAAGGGACGGACCCAGACCTTTTTTAAGAGGATAGGTAAGAAGAAAAAGGTTTTAGAACAACGACGCATGATGGGGCTGCAAAAACGCTTACAACGATATTTTAAATTAAATGAATACGGACTTGATTTTAATAAAGAAATTAAAGAAGTCAAAAAAGAAATGCAAAAACTGGCAGAAATCCAAAGCAAAGGAATTATTTTACGAAGTAAAGAAAGAGACTTAGAAGAAGGAGAAAAATGTTCAAGGTACTTTTTTAAGAAAATTTTAAGCAAGGGGGGTGGTTTTACATGTTTAAGAAGGGGGGACGGGATTTTATCTGAAAAGACTGAAGACATTTTAAAAACTGTTGAACTCTTTTATGACGATCTATATAAAGAAAAAACAGTTGACCAGACAATTATGACGGAAATCTTGGATTTTATTGACAAAAAAGTCACGAAAAGTGTTCTTTTAACCCAAGATTTTACTGTTTTAGAGCTCAACAAGTGTCTTTTATCTTTTAAGAAAGGGAAGTCCCCTGGACAGGATGGACTTCCCTTGGAATTTTACCTGACCTTCTGGGACATTTTAGCACCTGACCTACTTGCTGTTTTTAAAGAATTTGAGACCTTGGACAGACTGCCAGCAAGTTTTAGAGTAGGGATAGTGACGCTGCTCCACAAGGACAAAGACAGGACCGACCTGAAAAACTGGAGACCCATCACTCTTTTAAACGTGGACTGCAAACTTTTTAGCAAACTTTTAGCAACACGTATGACGACGGTTTTAGAGACCTTGATTCACCCGGATCAAGCCTGTGCCGTGCCAGGGAGGAAGATCACAGACAGCCTCGTACTGATCAGAGACACCATCTGTTATGCGAGAGACAGAAATATTCGGCTGGTAGTGTTAAATCTAGACTTTGAGAAAGCTTTCGATCGGGTCTCGCACCAGTACCTTTTCAAAGTGCTGCAAAAAATGGGATTTCCGGACAAATTTATTGCGTGGGTGGGGCTGCTCTACCGGGATATCAGCAGCAAATTTGTGGTTAACGGGTTCCTAACAAAAGCAGTGGATATCAGCTGCGGTGTCCGTCAGGGGTGTCCTTTATCTGCCCTCCTGTACGTGGCATGCATCGAACCTCTGGCACAGGTCTTGAGAAGGGATCAACGAATCCAAGGAGTGGGCATACCAGGGAGCGGCGGACTACAGACTAAGGTGATTTTATACATGGACGATTTTAACATTTTATGTACCGACATTTTAGCCATCCACAGGACCTTGGACCTGACCGACTGGTTTGGACGCGCCTCCGGCTCCAAACTTAACCGAGACAAGACTAAAGCCCAGTTCTACGGACCCTGGGGAGAGACGGACACGACGGGACTCCCACTGACCGTGACCCAGACCGACCAAAAGATACTGGGGGTCACTTTTGACAAAGACGGGGGAGGAAGTACGAACTGGGCTGACCTTACAGGGAAAGTCAGACAGAGACTAGGATTCTGGGGACTTAGAGGACTGACGATAGAAGGTAAGGTTTTAATCATCAAGGCAGTGATTTTACCTTTGCTTTTATTAGTCAGTTCTGTTTTTATGCCGCCACGGAGGGTGATTTCAGACCTGGAAAGAGCCATTTTTAACTTCATCTGGTCGTCCAAGTGGGAACGACTGAGGAGACAGGAACTGAAAAAGACTAAAGATAAAGGAGGTAAAGGAGTTCCTGATCTCCTCTTGTTTTTAGGAAGTAGGTACGTGGCTCTTAGTTTTAATCAGATAACGGACCCATCCAGAAACCCAAAGTCAGCAGCCTTTACAAGGTTCTGGACGGGCTCCTTTTTAAGAAAGAAGAAGCTGTTTAAAACTGATCTTAGAGTTCCAGTGTCTTTTAATCTGCCCCCGTCTTACGCTTTTATAGAGAAGTTTTTAAAAGATTTTAAACTTGAGGAAGAAGGATTGCATGTTTTTACTAATCATCGTTTTATGATTTCTGTTGTGCAGGAGCGGGAACCGGTGAGTCGAGTGCGCGGACTCACACTAGGTGAGTCCGCAACCGTTTGGCACAACGTGAACCACTCCGTTCTTCCAAACAGACTCCGGGACCTGTCGTGGATGGTGGCTCACGGGATCCTCTCGGTCAGGGACGTCATGCACTCCCGGGGCATGTCGGCGATCTCAACGTGCCCCCGACCTGGTTGTGGCGCGCCCGAGTCGGTGAGGCACCTGCTCTGGGAGTGCAGCGCTGCCGTCGACCTGTGGGCATTGGCCGGCTCCCAGAAATTCCCGAACTTGCCAGCAAGGGGGGTCCTATCAGCACAGCTGGTGCTGTTCGGGGTGGGCCACAATCTAAGTAAGGAAGAGTTTGGGAGGCAGTGGCTCGCCCTGGCTGCCATTAAAGACGCCATGTGGACCTCCAGAGACTTGCTGGTAAGGAGGTACAGGCAGATCCCCCCCGCAGCTGTGCTCCGAATGGCCGCAGACAACATGAACACCATCATCTCTGCCGGCAGCAGGCCTAGGACACAGCTGCAAAGAAGAATCGTCTGTACCTCGTCGGACGTGGGAGCCGGTGTTACACGAGAAAGGTCGAGGCAGCGGCGACCTGGCTCTCCGGGTGCGGACGGTGGGAAGGAGCAAGAAGGAGGGGATCCCCTCTGAGCACCGGACGGGTTCCCGAGAGACCGAATGCTTGGAGGAGCGGAGAGGTTCATCTTTAGAGGACACGCCCTCCCGCTCCTGCAGAAACTGTTCTTCATTTTACTTGATTTTAAAGACTGTAATCCTTCTTTTTTTTAGTACATGTAGGTTTTTTAAATAGTATTACCTGTTTTTAAACATTCTGTTTTTGTAGGTTTTTACTTGTATTTCCGTTTTTACAAACATAGAAATGGTTTTACAGTAAATTTAAAAAGATTTTAGTACAAGAGCAATGTTTTTAAAGGTGATGCTATTTATGCTGTAAAAGAACCAATAAACATGTTAAAAGAAAAAAATTGCACTCAGGCCATTCTGACCTCTGCGAATTCTCCAAATGTGAGAATCTCGACTGAATAATTTCTGATAGTGGGGGACTGCGTTCGCGCTCTCCCCTGATCTCATCTGTTCAATGAAAATGACCGGTGCGGCTTGTTGAAAACTTGAAAAGATGTATGGTATTAACATACAATTATCTACAGAAAGCGTTGCAAATTTGCAACAATGAGCACAAGTTTGCGGCCAGACACAACAAAGAGCCGTAACTTTGCCTGTTAGAAGGTTACCTGGTTACTGCCATGTAACCAGCTGACAGTACCCTCGGGCGGGGTTTCTTGCGTCCGACAGCCAATAAGAGAGGATGCAAGTATTTGCACCCATGTAGCCTGCTCTTAGATATGCGTGGAAATCTAGTTTTCCCACATCCTTAAATATGTCAAATACTTCTTTTTCAAACATTGTCTTGGACTCATGGATGGGCACTTGATAAATACATCATAGAAAGATAAATGGATATTCAAATCTGTCCAAAGGCACTATTTCTCACATAAAGAACTTTTTGCATACGATGTCTCCTAAATATGGAGTGCTTGCTAATAAACTAAATCAAATTCCTTGTCTGCAACCTTTAATGTGTCCTGGAGGCGTGCTGAACCACGGGTCTCGGACAGGAGACAGACCTGCTAGTATCCTGGATCAGCCTGTCATGCTTCATACTTACCTGGTAGGGGAGTTTTGCTGTGAACACGAAGGCAGCACTTCCACTTCTCGGCCTTTTGGCTAAGATCAGGAGTACTGCCTGGTCTTTGGTCTTGGATCGAGTCGTGATCAATCTCCTTGGGAGGTGATTTGGTTCCTTTCTGGATCTCAGATAGACACCCTTGGGAGAAGAGCGTTTTTCAGTGACACCCAATTTGATTGGTTGTTTTTTTGTTTCTGTTTGTTTTGTTCTTTGTTTTGTTCTTGTTTTTCACAGTTTTTAACTAAAAGGTAAGTGGTGTTTTTAGTGTTTTTAACGTGGTTTTTTGCACCTTTTCTTCTTTTTCCACCTTTTGCGAGCTGTGGTGCCTCCACCATGTCGGCAGGTTTTGCCGGGGTGCGGAGGCACCACAGTGTCCGCTTTCTTTTAAAGGAGGTAGATGGGAAACCATTAGAGATCAGCAGGTTAGACTTTTCTAGGAAATTTGTACAGGGCCTTTTAAAATTTTCACCTGAAGATTTGAACTGTATCCTCACTTTACCTTTTAATAAAGGTTTTGATGTGAGTTTTGTTTCGGGCACAGTATTTAAGGATTTTTGGGCACGTTTTGAGGGTGTAGAATCCCAGTTTTCTGCGTTTGAGGTGGAAAAACTGACTGACAATAGCCTTAAAACGGTTATTGTCAGGATGTTCAATGAAACCGTCAGCGCAGAGGACATTAAGACATGGCTGGGAAGACTTTGCACGGTTAAAGGCCAGCCTATCAAGGTGCTGGATGTGGACGGCATCTGGAACTGTGTTTGGAGGGTTCCTATCCAGCAATGGCAGGACCCTTCAGGCTACCAGGGCCTGAAACACCTGCCTAGTATGATAGTGCTGGGCGATAACAGAGGCTACATCCACTACCAGGGAATGCCCAAGCTCTGCCGCAAGTGTGGTGAGCACGGGCACCTGGTAGAAGCGTGCACGAAGATCTTTTGTGGTAAATGTAGAGAAATTGGGCACACATTTGATGAGTGTCCCAATGGCAGGAGGTGCAACCTCTGTGGAGAGTCCAACCACCTCTTCAGAGACTGCCCCAAATCGTTTGCCAACAAGTTAAAAGCCGGAAAAGTAAGTGAAAAGAGAAAGGAAACCGACCAGGTGGAGGTGGCAGCTTCCAGCGCCCCTCAAGACGAAAAGGAAAAACGGAAATCTAGTGAGAAGGGTGAAAGGGTGGTGGCTAAGCAGCCCCCGACCACATCTGGTAACAGTGTGGGTGGGGACAAGCAGTCACCGGGTGGAGCTATGTCTGTGTCTGAGGAGGAGGACGGAGCAGAAGATAGCGATGAAACCCAGATCCCGGACACCCTACAGACAAAGAGGCCAGCGTCAGAGTTGTCTTCGGACTCTCCCATTCCTGCGGAGAAGAGGGGGAAAGCTGCGACCCCCTCAGACAGCTCATCTGAGGACGAGTCGAGAATTTTCCCCTCTGGCTCACCGAACGAGGCCCCGTTCCTAGAATTTCCAAAACAGTCGACCCCGAAGGACAAAAGGGAGGGCTCAAAGAGGCCAGTCCCCAAAGTCCAAAGGGGAAAAGGAGCAAAAACCCTCCCCTCATACAATGAGTCGGAGGAAGAGCTCCTTTTACATGACTCGTCTTCCCTGGTCTGAAAGTCAAGCCTGCCTCATACTCATGACTCTCACCTTCTCACTCATCCATGTTAGAAGTGTGAAGTCTAGAGTTAGATCCCATCGCCTCGGAACCCTTTTAAATGGTTTTAAATGGTTTAAAGGATTGCTTTCTTTTATTAATCTGGTTTTTATGATTTCTTTTGTGCAGGAGCGGGAACTGGAGAGTCCTCTGCAGAGGCCCAAAGGCGGTCTGCCCACCGTGTTTGGGCTCCCGGTGGACCTCTCCGTCCCTCCAAACAGACTCCGGGACCTGTGTTGGACGGCGGCTCATGGGATTCTCCCGGTCAGGACCGTGATGCATTCCCGGGGCGGTTGGGAGAGATCGATCTGCCCCCGACCTGGTCGTGGCGCGCCTGAGTCGGTGGAGCACCCGCTCTGGGAGTGCAGCGCTGTCATGGACCTGTGGGCAACGGCCGGCTCCCTGCAATTCCCGAACTTGCCAGCAAGGGGGGTCCTACCAAGGATCCACCCGAGCTGCCGAAAAGACGCCACGCAGACCCCCGGAGACTTGCTGGTGAGGAGGCACAGACAGACCCCCCCCCCGCAGCTGTATCTGGACGGCAGTTGGCAGCGTGCCTTGGATGCAGCTGCCAAGAAGAATCGTCTGTGCCTCTTCGGACGTGGGAGCCGGAGCCACACAGAAAAGGTCTCGGCAGCAGCGGCCTGGTTCTCCGGGAGAGGATGGTGGGAAGGAGCAGGAAGGGGGGGATCCCCTCTGAGCACCAGGAAAAGTCCCGAGAGACCAAATGTTTTGAGGAACGGGGAGGTTCACCTTTACCATTCGGGCCCTCCCGCTTCTGCTACATTTGTTTTTATTTGAACCTGATTTTAAGGACTGCAATCCTTTATATCTATTTATTGGCTTTTTACTCTAGTTTTTTTTTTACCTGTTTTAACGAACTGTTTTGTGAAATTGTTTTAACTGTATTACTGTTATTATTGTTTTAGGAATGGTTTTACAGACAGATTGTTTTTTGAATGATTTTACAGAACAGTGACGTTGGAACTGGTAAGAAAAATGTATGTTTGAATATTGTTTTTGATTTATGCCAATAAATATTTGAAAAGAAAAAAGTCTTTCGCCTTTTACTAAAGACTTCCGTGGAGAGCGGCGTGGAAGAGTCCTGGCTATTTTTGGCAGGCTTTTACACCCAAAAAGCCTAACGTTTATGTGAAAGACAAATTTACAGAAACCCACCGGTCCGGTTCCACCCGTGAACACAATGACTCTGTGCGGGTGTGAACGGACTGTGGCTCTACCTCTCCGCCTGAGCGGAGACCCCCCGGTCGGGCGGTTAGCGCCAAACCATTTTGGATCATCGCTTCTCGGCCTTTTGGCTCAGATCAAGTGTAGTTTCTGTTCTTATCAGTTTAATATCTGGTACGTCCTCCACCCGAGGACCGCGTATTAAATGGATTTTTAGAACGGGGAGTCCGAAAGAGGAGCTCGCTCCCTTCGCTCCAAGCATCGACCCGGCCTTGCAGTGCCGCCGGGAACGGTGCACCCCCCCCAAATCTTGTTAAAGTAAACCATCAAATCATTGTTGTGTGGATTCAAATGCTTTTGCAGACCTGACCTGGTTGTTCTTGGCCGTGGATTTTGTTCTCCGCCACGCCCAGCCAGCTTTACCTGACCTGGTTGTTCTTGGCCGCGGATTTTGTTCTCCGCCACGCCCAGCTTTACCTGACCTGGTTGTTCTTGGCCGTGGATTTTGTTCTCTGCCACGCCCAGCCAGCTTTACCTGACCTGGTTGTTCTTGGCCGTGGATTTTGTTCTCTGCCACGCCCAGCCAGCTTTACCTAACCTGGTTGTTCTTGGCCGTGGATTTTTTTCTCCGCCACGCCCAGCTTTACCTGACCTGGTTGTTCTTGGCCGTGGATTTTGTTCTCTGCCACGCCCAGCCAGCTTTACCTGATCTGGTTGTTCTTGGACGTGGATTTTGTTCTCCGCCACGCCCAGCTTTACCTGACCTGGTTGTTCTTGGCCGTGGATTTTGTTCTCTGCCACGCCCAGCCAGCTTTACCTGACCTGGTTGTTCTTGGCCGTGGATTTTGTTCTCTGCCACGCCCAGCCAGCTTTACCTAACCTGGTTGTTCTTGGCCGTGGATTTTTTTCTCCGCCACGCCCAGCTTTACCTGACCTGGTTGTTCTTGGCCGTGGATTTTGTTCTCTGCCACGCCCAGCCAGCTTTACCTGATCTGGTTGTTCTTGGACGTGGATTTTGTTCTCCGCCACGCCCAGCTTTACCTGCCCTGCCTGTTCTTGGCCGTGGATTTTGTTCTCTGCCACGCCCAGCCAGCTTTACCTGACCTGGTTGTTCTTGGCCGTGGGTTTTGTTCTCTGCCACGCCCAGCCAGCTTTACCTGACCTGGTTGTTCTTGGCCGTGGGTTTTGTTCTCTGCCACGCCCAGCCAGCTTTACCTGACCTGGTTGTTCTTGGCCGTGGGTTTTGTTCTCTGCCACGCCCAGCCAGCTTTACCTGATCTGGTTGTTCTTGGACGTGGATTTTGTTCTCCGCCACGCCCAGCTTTACCTGACCTGGCTGTTCTTGGCCGTGGGTTTTGTTCTCTGCCACGCCCAGCCAGCTTTACCTGACCTGGTTGTTCTTGGCCGTGGGTTTTGTTCTCTGCCACGCCCAGCCAGCTTTACCTGACCTGGTTGTTCTTGGCCGTGGGTTTTGTTCTCTGCCACGCCCAGCCAGCTTTACCTGACCTGGTTGTTCTTGGCCGTGGGTTTTGTTCTCTGCCACGCCCAGCTTCACCTGACCTTGTTGTTCTTGGCCGTGGGTTTTGTTCTCTGCCACGCCCAGCCAGCTTTACCTGACCTGGTTGTTCTTGGACGTGGATTTTGTTCTCCGCCACGCCCAGCTTTACCTGACCTGGTTGTTCTTGGCCGTGGGTTTTGTTCTCCGCCACGCCCAGCTTTACCTGACCTGGTTGTTCTTGGCCGTGCGTTTTGTTCTCTTCCACGCCCAGCCAGCTTTACCTGACCTGGTTGTTCTTGGCTTTGGATTTTGTTCTCCGTCAGACCCTAACAAAAAAAAACCCCAAAAAGGTGAGTCTGTCTGTGTGGTTGTGTGTCTGTGTGGTTGTGTGTCTGTGAGTCTGTCTGCAGCTCAGTTTCAGAGAGTTTTGCTGCTTTTCAGATACATGTGGATTAGATTCAGAAAGATTCTTGTTCATCTTGTGTCTCTGTGTGTGAGTGAGTGAGTGAGGGGGGGTGAAATGGGTAGAAATTGCTCGTGTTTAATTCATTGTGATACAAAAGGGATTTTTCTTTTCTTTTTTTTATTAAATAAAACATTCTCCATCATCCAGCCTACATTTTGTGTGTGTGTCTGTGTCAAGCAGCCATCGATTCTCCCACCGTCCCACCCCAATAGGACGTCAGCCTTAAATACTTTTCAAACAGGCAGGCAAACGCACTCAATTGCCTGCAGCTGTGTCAGTTAACCAACCAGCAGACTGACTCTCTCGTTCCTTTCATCTGAAACTCTGCTTGGATTTAACATGAAAGCAGGCCTGGTCTGAGAGCAGGCCTGGTCTGACCTGTGTAGGCGCAGCTGTGAACAGTGACCGTCACTGCCACGCGTAGGCCTAAAAACCTGACCCTCGTCTGACACCACACGTCCCCTCATCATTCGCTCTGGCCTCTCTTCATTTCGCACAAGTCTTTCGCCTTTTACTAAAGACTTCCGTGGAGAGCGGCGTGGAAGAGTCCTGGCTATTTTTGGCAGGCTTTTACACCCAAAAAGCCTAACGTTTATGTGAAAGACAAATTTACAGAAACCCACCGGTCCGGTTCCACCCGTGAACACAATGACTCTGTGCGGGTGTGAACGGACTGTGGCTCTACCTCTCCGCCTGAGCGGAGACCCCCCGGTCGGGCGGTTAGCGCCAAACCATTTTGGATCATCGCTTCTCGGCCTTTTGGCTCAGATCAAGTGTAGTTTCTGTTCTTATCAGTTTAATATCTGGTACGTCCTCCACCCGAGGACCGCGTATTAAATGGATTTTTAGAACGGGGAGTCCGAAAGAGGAGCTCGCTCCCTTCGCTCCAGGCATCGACCCGGCCTTGCAGTGCCGCCGGGAACGGTGCACCCCCCCCAAATCTTGTTAAAGTAAACCATCAAATCATTGTTGTGTGGATTCAAATGCTTTTGCAGACCTGACCTGGTTGTTCTTGGCCGTGGATTTTGTTCTCCGCCACGCCCAGCCAGCTTTACCTGACCTGGTTGTTCTTGGCCGCGGATTTTGTTCTCCGCCACGCCCAGCTTTACCTGACCTGGTTGTTCTTGGCCGTGGATTTTGTTCTCTGCCACGCCCAGCAAGCTTTACCTGACCTGGTTGTTCTTGGCCGTGGATTTTGTTCTCTGCCACGCCCAGCCAGCTTTACCTAACCTGGTTGTTCTTGGCCGTGGATTTTGTTCTCCGCCACGCCCAGCCAGCTTTACCTGACCTGGTTGTTCTTGGCCGTGGATTTTGTTCTCCGCCACGCCCAGCTTTACCTGACCTGGTTGTTCTTGGCCGTGGATTTTGTTCTCTGCCACGCCCAGCCAGCTTTACCTGATCTGGTTGTTCTTGGACGTGGATTTTGTTCTCCGCCACGCCCAGCTTTACCTGACCTGGCTGTTCTTGGCCGTGGATTTTGTTCTCTGCCACGCCCAGCCAGCTTTACCTGACCTGGTTGTTCTTGGCCGTGGGTTTTGTTCTCTGCCACGCCCAGCCAGCTTTACCTGACCTGGTTGTTCTTGGCCGTGGGTTTTGTTCTCTGCCACGCCCAGCCAGCTTTACCTGACCTGGTTGTTCTTGGCCGTGGGTTTTGTTCTCCGCCACGCCCAGCTTCTCGGCCTTTTGGCTAAGATCAGGAGTACTGCCTGGTCTTTTGTCTTGGATCGAGTCGTGATCAATCTCTTTGGGAGGTGATTTGGTTCCTTTGTGGATCTCAGATAGACACCCTTGGGAGAAGAGCGTTTTTCAGTGACACCCAATTTGATTGGTTGTTTTTTTGTTTCTGTTTGTTTTGTTCCTTGTTTTGTTCTTGTTTTTCACAGTTTTTAACTAAAAGGTAAGTGGTGTTTTTAGTGTTTTTAACGTGGTTTTTTGCACCTTTTCTTCTTTTTCCACCTTTTGCGAGCTGTGGTGCCTCCACCATGTCGGCAGGTTTTGCCGGGTTGCGGAGGCACCACAGTGTCCGCTTTCTTTTAAAGGAGGTAGATGGGAAACCATTAGAGATCAGCAGGTTAGACTTTTCTAGGAAATTTGTACAGGGCCTTTTAAAATTTTCACCTGAAGATTTGAACTGTATCCTCACTTTACCTTTTAATAAAGGTTTTGATGTGAGTTTTGTTTCGGGCACAGTATTTAAGGATTTTTGGGCACGTTTTGAGGGTGTAGAATCCCAGTTTTCTGCGTTTGAGGTGGAAAAACTGACTGACAATAGCCTTAAAACGGTTATTGTCAGGATGTTCAATGAAACCGTCAGCGCAGAGGACATTAAGACATGGCTGGGAAGACATTGCACGGTTAAAGGCCAGCCTATCAAGGTGCTGGATGTGGACGGCATCTGGAACTGTGTTTGGAGGGTTCCTATCCAGCAATGGCAGGACCCTTCAGGCTACCAGGGCCTGAAACACCTGCCTAGTATGATAGTGCTGGGCGATAACAGAGGCTACATCCACTACCAGGGAATGCCCAAGCTCTGCCGCAAGTGTGGTGAGCACGGGCACCTGGTAGAAGCGTGCACGAAGATCTTTTGTGGTAAATGTAGAGAAATTGGGCACACATTTGATGAGTGTCCCAATGGCAGGAGGTGCAACCTCTGTGGAGAGTCCAACCACCTCTTCAGAGACTGCCCCAAATCGTTTGCCAACAAGCTGAAAGCCGGAAAAGTAAGTGAAAAGAAAAAGGAAACCGACCAGGTGGAGGTGGCAGCTTCCAGCGCCCCTCAAGACGAAAAGGAAAAACGGAAATCTAGTGAGAAGGGTGAAAGGGTGGTGGCTAAGCAGCCCCCGACCACATCTGGTAACAGTGTGGGTGGGGACAAGCAGTCACCGGGTGGAGCTATGTCTGTGTCTGAGGAGGAGGACGGAGCAGAAGATAGCGATGAAACCCAGACCCCGGACACCCTACAGACAAAGAGGCCAGCGTCAGAGTTGTCTTCGGACTCTCCCATTCCTGCGGAGAAGAGGGGGAAAGCTGCGACCCCCTCAGACAGCTCGTCTGAGGACGAGTCGAGAATTTTCCCCTCTGGCTCACCGAACGAGGCCCCGTTCCTAGAATTTCCAAAACAGTCGACCCCGAAGGACAAAAGGGAGGGCTCAAAGAGGCCAGTCCCCAAAGTCCAAAGGGGAAAAGGAGCAAAAACCCTCCCCTCATACAATGAGTCGGAGGAAGAGCTCCTTTTACATGACTCGTCTTCCCTGGTCTGAAAGTCAAGCCTGCCTCATACTCATGACTCTCACCTTCTCACTCATCCATGTTAGAAGTGTGAAGTCTAGAGTTAGATCCCATCGCCTCGGAACCCTTTTAAATGGTTTTAAATGGTTTAAAGGATTGCTTTCTTTTATTAATCTGGTTTTTATGATTTCTTTTGTGCAGGAGCGGGAACTGGAGAGTCCTCTGCAGAGGCCCAAAGGCGGTCTGCCCGCCGTGTTTGGGCTCCCGGTGGACCTCTCCGTCCCTCGAAACAGACTCCGGGACCTGTGTTGGACGGCGGCTCATGGGATTCTCCCGGTCAGGACCGTGATGCATTCCCGGGGCGGTTGGGAGAGATCGATCTGCCCCCGACCTGGTCGTGGCGCGCCTGAGTCGGTGGAGCACCCGCTCTGGGAGTGCAGCGCTGTCATGGACCTGTGGGCAACGGCCGGCTCCCTGCAATTCCCGAACTTGCCAGCAAGGGGGGTCCTACCAAGGATCCACCCGAGCTGCCGAAAAGACGCCACGCAGACCCCCGGAGACTTGCTGGTGAGGAGGCACAGACAGACCCCCCCCCGCAGCTGTATCTGGACGGCAGTTGGCAGCGTGCCTTGGATGCAGCTGCCAAGAAGAATCGTCTGTGCCTCTTCGGACGTGGGAGCCGGAGCCACACAGAAAAGGTCTCGGCAGCAGCGGCCTGGTTCTCCGGGAGAGGATGGTGGGAAGGAGCAGGAAGGGGGGGATCCCCTCTGAGCACCAGGAAAAGTCCCGAGAGACCAAATGTTTTGAGGAACGGGGAGGTTCACCTTTACCATTCGGGCCCTCCCGCTTCTGCTACATTTGTTTTTATTTGAACCTGATTTTAAGGACTGCAATCCTTTATATCTATTTATTGGCTTTTTACTCTAGTTTTTTTTTTACCTGTTTTAACGAACTGTTTTGTGAAATTGTTTTAACTGTATTACTGTTATTATTGTTTTAGGAATGGTTTTACAGACAGATTGTTTTTTGAATGATTTTACAGAACAGTGACGTTGGAACTGGTAAGAAAAATGTATGTTTGAATATTGTTTTTGATTTATGCCAATAAATATTTGAAAAGAAAAAAGTCTTTCGCCTTTTACTAAAGACTTCCGTGGAGAGCGGCGTGGAAGAGTCCTGGCTATTTTTGGCAGGCTTTTACACCCAAAAAGCCTAACGTTTATGTGAAAGACAAATTTACAGAAACCCACCGGTCCGGTTCCACCCGTGAACACAATGACTCTGTGCGGGTGTGAACGGACTGTGGCTCTACCTCTCCGCCTGAGCGGAGACCCCCCGGTCGGGCGGTTAGCGCCAAACCATTTTGGATCATCGCTTCTCGGCCTTTTGGCTAAGATCAGGAGTACTGCCTGGTCTTGGACTTTAGATCGAGTCGCTGATCAACTCCATAGGGCGGTGATTCCGGTGTCTTTGTGACACCTGAGTTAATTCCACGTGGGGAGATCCTTTTGTTTTGTTCTTTGTCTTTTTTTTTTGTCTGTGTGTTTGTTTCTTTGTTTTGTTTGTCCTTTTATCTGTTTGTTTTTACAGCTTTTTTAAGGTAAGTTATTATTTTATTGCTTTTATCTTATTTATTGTTATTTATTTTTTTTAGTTGCGTTGTGGTGCCTCCAGCATGTCGGCAAACTTTGCCGGGGTGCGGAGGCACCACTGTGTGCGTTTTATTTTAAAAACCATCAATGGAAAAGCCATGGAGATTTCCCGCCTGGATTTCTCCAGGAAATACGTCCAGGGGTTGTTGAAATTCAAACCCGTTGACCTGAATTGTATTTTGTCACTTCCTTTCAATAAGGGATTTGATGTTAGTTTTGTTTCCGGAAATGTTTTGAAAGAGTTTTGGACCCGGTACGAGAGCGTGGAAACCCAGTTTTCTGCGTTCACGGTTGAGAAACTGACTGACAATAGCCTTAAAACGGTTATTGTCAAGATGTTCAATGAGACTGTGAATGCAGAGGATATTAAGACATGGCTGGGGAGATACTGCACGGTGAAAGGCCAGCCTACCAAGGTTATGGATGTAGACGGTATCTGGAACTGTGTTTGGAGGGTCCCCATCCAACAATGGCAGGACCCTTCAGGCTACCAGGGCCTAAAACACCTGCCTTCTATGGTAGTGCTGGGTGACAACCGTGGCTACATTCACTACCAGGGAATGCCCAAGCTCTGCCGCAAGTGTGGTGAGCACGGGCACCTGGTAGAAGCTTGTGATAAGATAATGTGCGGAAAATGCAGAGAAATTGGGCACACTTTTGATGAGTGTCCCAATGGCAGACGGTGCAACCTCTGTGGGGAGACGAACCATCTCTTCAGAGACTGCCCGAAGTCTTTCGCCAACAAGCTGAAAGCGTCCAAAACCGGTACAGTGGGTCAAGTGATTTTTACGGGAGAGGAGGAGACGGAAAGTTCCGCTCCCCCTCCGCAAACCGAGAGAGGGCAGCGGAAGTCAGGTGAGGAGGGTGAACGGGGTGGTGGCTGCGCAACCTCCGACCACATCCGGTAACGGTGTGGATGGGGACGTGCAGTCATCAGGTGGAGCTATGTCTGTGTCCGGGGCGGAGGAAGGAACAGAAGATAGCGATGAAACCCATATCCCCGACGCCCAACCGACAAAGAGGCCAGCGTCAGAGTTGTCTTCGGACTCTCCTATGTCTGTGGAGAAGAGGGGAAGAGCTACGACTTTCTCAGACAGTTCATCTGTGGAGGAGTCTAGAATCTTCTCCCCTAGCTCACCGAACGAGGCTCCCTTCCTGACCATCCCGCAACAATCAACCCCGAAGGACAGGAGGGAAGGCCCTCCGAGGCCGACCCACCGAGTCCACAAGGACAATGGAGCTCAACCCCCTCCGCCTCCACCCCATGAGACGGAGGAAGAGCTCCATTTACACGATTCGTCCTCTCTCGTGTGAACCAGGTTTGTATTCATTTTTTAAGCTGTAAGCATCTTTTAAATGGCGTACCTTTTTTTTAACCGTACTCATGGCTCTCACCTTCTCGACCATCAATGTCAGAAGTGTGAAGTCGAGAGTTAGAGCCCAGAGTGTTTTTAATTTTTTACTGTCTTTTAAGTCGGATGTGTTTTTATTACAAGAGTGTGGTTTACCCTTTTTAAAAAATTATACCCAGTGGGAGAAAAAGTGGCCCCACACCTCACTGTGGAGTGGCTCCAATCAAAATAAAAACGATGGAGTAGCCATTTTAATCAAGAATCCCCAGATTTTGGTGAAGGGCAGCACTGTGGTGAAGGAGGGGCGGGCACTTTTAACGCATCTGACTTTTATGGGACGGGATTTTAAACTTTTAAATATTTATGGTTTTACTGATAAACAAGAGCGGTACGACCTTTTAGAAAGCCTGCAGCCCCACATGCTGGGTCGAACCCCGTTGATTTTAGGAGGTGATTTTAATTGTATTTTATCAAGAAAGGATAAGAGAAGAGCGAGGGATGATTTTAAAGTTGATAAGACATCGGTTTTACTGCAGGGCATGGTGAGGGATTTTAAACTGACTGACTGTTTTAAAACCATGCATCCAAGAGAGGAGGGCTTCACCTGGTTCAGTGATGACGGCACCAGAGCCTCTCGAATAGACTATGTTTTTACACGGGACTGCTCGCCAACCGATGCTAGATTAACCCCTGTTTTCTTCTCTGATCACCTCATGCTGTCTTGCACCCTGTCACTTTCTTCAGGTGTGACTCACGGTGGGGGTCTGTGGAAACTGAACTGCTCCCTGCTGGAGGACCAGAACATCGTCGACCAGTACAGGGAGCGGTATCAGGACTGGCAGACCCTCCAGGACCTATACCGTACACGCTCACAGTGGTGGGAGATGGTGAAGGGACGGACCCAGACCTTTTTTAAGAGGATAGGTAAGAAGAAAAAGGTTTTAGAACAACGACGCATGATGGGGCTGCAAAAACGCTTACAACGATATTTTAAATTAAATGAATACGGACTTGATTTTAATAAAGAAATTAAAGAAGTCAAAAAAGAAATGCTAAAACTGGCAGAAATCCAAAGCAAAGGAATTATTTTACGAAGTAAAGAAAGAGACTTAGAAGAAGGAGAAAAATGTTCAAGGTACTTTTTTAAGAAAATTTTAAGCAAGGGGGGTGGTTTTACATGTTTAAGAAGGGAGGACGGGATTTTATCTGAAAAGACTGAAGACATTTTAAAAACTGTTGAACTCTTTTATGACGATCTATATAAAGAAAAAACAGTTGACCAGACAATTATGACGGAAATCTTGGATTTTATTGACAAAAAAGTCACGAAAAGTGTTCTTTTAACCCAAGATTTTACTGTTTTAGAGCTCAACAAGTGTCTTTTATCTTTTAAGAAAGGGAAGTCCCCTGGACAGGATGGACTTCCCTTGGAATTTTACCTGACCTTCTGGGACATTTTAGCACCTGACCTACTTGCTGTTTTTAAAGAATTTGAGACCTTGGACAGACTGCCAGCAAGTTTTAGAGTAGGGATAGTGACGCTGCTCCACAAGGACAAAGACAGGACCGACCTGAAAAACTGGAGACCCATCACTCTTTTAAACGTGGACTGCAAACTTTTTAGCAAACTTTTAGCAAGCACGTATGACGACGGTTTTAGAGACCTTGATTCACCCGGATCAAGCCTGTGCCGTGCCAGGGAGGAAGATCACAGACAGCCTCGTACTGATCAGAGACACCATCTGTTATGCGAGAGACAGAAACATTCGGCTGGTAGTGTTAAATCTAGACTTTGAGAAAGCTTTCGATCGGGTCTCGCACCAGTACCTTTTCAAAGTGCTGCAAAAAATGGGATTCCCGGACAGATTTATTGCGTGGGTGGGGCTGCTCTACCGGGATATCAGCAGCAAATTTGTGGTTAACGGGTTCCTGACAAAAGCAGTGGATATCAGCTGCGGTGTCCGTCAGGGGTGTCCTTTATCTGCCCTCCTGTACGTGGCATGCATCGAACCTCTGGCACAGGTCTTGAGAAGGGATCAACGAATCCAAGGAGTGGGCATACCAGGGAGCGGCGGACTACAGACTAAGGTGATTTTATACATGGACGATTTTAACATTTTATGTACCGACATTTTAGCCATCCACAGGACCTTGGACCTGACCGACTGGTTTGGACGCGCCTCCGGCTCCAAACTTAACCGAGACAAGACCAAAGCCCAGTTCTACGGACCCTGGGGAGAGACGGACACGACGGGACTCCCACTGACCGTGACCCAGACCGACCAAAAGATACTGGGGGTCACTTTTGACAAAGACGGGGGAGGAAGTACGAACTGGGCTGACCTTACAGTGAAAGTCAGACAGAGACTAGGATTCTGGGGACTTAGAGGACTGACGATAGAAGGTAAGGTTTTAATCATCAAGGCAGTGATTTTACCTTTGCTTTTATTAGTCAGTTCTGTTTTTATGCCGCCACGGAGGGTGATTTTAGACCTGGAAAGAGCCATTTTTAACTTCATCTGGTCGTCCAAGTGGGAACGACTGAGGAGACAGGAACTGAAAAAGACTAAAGATAAAGGAGGTAAAGGAGTTCCTGATCTCCTCTTGTTTTTAGGAAGTAGGTACGTGGCTCTTAGTTTTAATCAGATAACGGACCCATCCAGAAACCCAAAGTCAGCAGCCTTTACAAGGTTCTGGATGGGCTCCTTTTTAAGAAAGAAGAAGCTGTTTAAAACTGATCTTAGAGTTCCAGTGTCTTTTAATCTGCCCCCGTCTTACGCTTTTATAGAGAAGTTTTGAAAAGATTTTAAACTTGAGGAAGAAGGATTGCATGTTTTTACTAATCATCGTTTTATGATTTCTGTTGTGCAGGAGCGGGAACCAGTGAGTCGAGTGCGTGGGCTCACACTAGGTGAGTCCGCAACCGTTTGGCACAACGTGAACCACTCCGTTCTTCCAAACAGACTCCGGGACCTGTCGTGGATGGTGGCTCATGGGATCCTCTCGGTCAGGGACGTCATGCACTCCCGGGGCATGTCGGCGATCTCAATGTGCCCCCGACCTGGTTGTGGCGCGCCCGAGTCGGTGAGGCACCTGCTCTGGGAGTGCAGCGCTGCCGTCGACCTGTGGGCATTGGCCGGCTCCCAGAAATTCCCGAACTTGCCAGCAAGGGGGGTCCTATCAGCACAGCTGGTGCTGTTCGGGGTGGGCCACAATCTAAGTAAGGAAGAGTTTGGGAGGCAGTGGCTCGCCCTGGCTGCCATTAAAGACGCCATGTGGACCTCCAGAGACTTGCTGGTAAGGAGGTACAGGCAGATCCCCCCCGCAGCTGTGCTCCGAATGGCCGCAGACAACATGAACACCATCATCTCTGCCGGCAGCAGGCCTAGGACACAGCTGCAAAGAAGAATCGTCTGTACCTCGTCGGACGTGGGAGCCGGTGTTACACGAGAAAGGTCGAGGCAGCGGCGACCTGGCTCTCCGGGTGCGGACGGTGGGAAGGAGCAAGAAGGAGGGGATCCCCTCTGAGCACCGGACGGGTTCCCGAGAGACCGAATGCTTGGAGGAGCGGAGAGGTTCATCTTTAGAGGACACGCCCTCCCGCTCCTGCAGAAACTGTTCTTCATTTTACTTGATTTTAAAGACTGTAATCCTTCTTTTTTTTAGTACATGTAGGTTTTTTAAATAGTATTACCTGTTTTTAAACATTCTGTTTTTGTAGGTTTTTACTCGTATTTCCGTTTTTACAAACATAGAAATGGTTTTACAGTAAATTTAAAAAGATTTTAGTACAAGAGCAATGTTTTTAAAGGTGATGCTATTTATGCTGTAAAAGAACCAATAAACATGTTAAAAGAAAAAAAATCAGTTTAATATCTGGTACGTCCTCCACCCGAGGACCGCGTATTAAATGGATTTTTAGAACGGGGAGTCCGAAAGAGGAGCTCGCTCCCTTCGCTCCAAGCATCGACCCGGCCTTGCAGTGCCGCCGGGAACGGTGCACCCCCCCCAAATCTTGTTAAAGTAAACCATCAAATCATTGTTGTGTGGATTCAAATGCTTTTGCAGACCTGACCTGGTTGTTCTTGGCCGTGGATTTTGTTCTCCGCCACGCCCAGCCAGCTTTACCTGACCTGGTTGTTCTTGGCCGCGGATTTTGTTCTCCGCCACGCCCAGCTTTACCTGACCTGGTTGTTCTTGGCCGTGGATTTTGTTCTCTGCCACGCCCAGCCAGCTTTACCTGACCTGGTTGTTCTTGGCCGTGGATTTTGTTCTCTGCCACGCCCAGCCAGCTTTACCTAACCTGGTTGTTCTTGGCCGTGGATTTTTTTCTCCGCCACGCCCAGCTTTACCTGACCTGGTTGTTCTTGGCCGTGGATTTTGTTCTCTGCCACGCCCAGCCAGCTTTACCTGATCTGGTTGTTCTTGGACGTGGATTTTGTTCTCCGCCACGCCCAGCTTTACCTGACCTGGCTGTTCTTGGCCGTGGATTTTGTTCTCTGCCACGCCCAGCCAGCTTTACCTGACCTGGTTGTTCTTGGCCGTGGGTTTTGTTCTCTGCCACGCCCAGCCAGCTTTACCTGACCTGGTTGTTCTTGGCCGTGGGTTTTGTTCTCTGCCACGCCCAGCCAGCTTTACCTGACCTGGTTGTTCTTGGCCGTGGGTTTTGTTCTCTGCCACGCCCAGCCAGCTTTACCTGATCTGGTTGTTCTTGGACGTGGATTTTGTTCTCCGCCACGCCCAGCTTTACCTGACCTGGCTGTTCTTGGCCGTGGATTTTGTTCTCTGCCACGCCCAGCCAGCTTTACCTGACCTGGTTGTTCTTGGCCGTGGGTTTTGTTCTCTGCCCCGCCCAGCCAGCTTTACCTGACCTGGTTGTTCTTGGCCGTGGGTTTTGTTCTCTGCCACGCCCAGCCAGCTTTACCTGACCTGGTTGTTCTTGGCCGTGGGTTTTGTTCTCTGCCACGCCCAGCTTCACCTGACCTTGTTGTTCTTGGCCGTGGGTTTTGTTCTCTGCCACGCCCAGCCAGCTTTACCTGACCTGGTTGTTCTTGGACGTGGATTTTGTTCTCCGCCACGCCCAGCTTTACCTGACCTGGTTGTTCTTGGCCGTGGGTTTTGTTCTCCGCCACGCCCAGCTTTACCTGACCTGGTTGTTCTTGGCCGTGCGTTTTGTTCTCTTCCACGCCCAGCCAGCTTTACCTGACCTGGTTGTTCTTGGCTTTGGATTTTGTTCTCCGTCAGACCCTAACAAAAAAAACCCCCAAAAAGGTGAGTCTGTCTGTGTGGTTGTGTGTCTGTGTGGTTGTGTGTCTGTGAGTCTGTCTGCAGCTCAGTTTCAGAGAGTTTTGCTGCTTTTCAGATACATGTGGATTAGATTCAGAAAGATTCTTGTTCATCTTGTGTCTCTGTGTGTGAGTGAGTGAGGGGGGGTGAAATGGGTAGAAATTGCTCGTGTTTAATTCATTGTGATACAAAAGGGATTTTTCTTTTCTTTTTTTTATTAAATAAAACATTCTCCATCATCCAGCCTACATTTTGTGTGTGTGTCTGTGTCAAGCAGCCATCGATTCTCCCACCGTCCCACCCCAACTAGGACGTCAGCCTTAAATACTTTTCAAACAGGCAGGCAAACGCACTCAATTGCCTGCAGCTGTGTCAGTTAACCAACCAGCAGACTGACTCTCTCGTTCCTTTCATCTGAAACTCTGCTTGGATTTAACATGAAAGCAGGCCTGGTCTGAGAGCAGGCCTGGTCTGACCTGTGTAGGCGCAGCTGTGAACAGTGACCGTCACTGCCACGCGTAGGCCTAAAAACCTGACCCTCGTCTGACACCACACGTCCCCTCATCATTCGCTCTGGCCTCTCTTCATTTCGCACAAGTCTTTTGCCTTTTACTAAAGACTTCCGTGGAGAGCGGCGTGGAAGAGTCCTGGCTATTTTAAAACTTTTACACCCAAAAAGCCTAACGTTTATGTGAAAGACAAATTTACAGAAACCCACCGGTCCGGTTCCACCCGTGAACACAATGACTCTGTGCGGGTGTGAACGGACTGTGGCTCTACCTCTCCGCCTGAGCGGAGACCCCCCGGTCGGGCGGTTAGCGCCAAACCATTTTGGATCATCGCTTCTCGGCCTTTTGGCTCAGATCAAGTGTAGTTTCTGTTCTTATCAGTTTAATATCTGGTACGTCCTCCACCCGAGGACCGCGTATTAAATGGATTTTTAGAACGGGGAGTCCGAAAGAGGAGCTCGCTCCCTTCGCTCCAGGCATCGACCCGGCCTTGCAGTGCCGCCGGGAACGGTGCACCCCCCCCCAAATCTTGTTAAAGTAAACCATCAAATCATTGTTGTGTGGATTCAAATGCTTTTGCAGACCTGACCTGGTTGTTCTTGGCCGTGGATTTTGTTCTCTGCCACGCCCAGCCAGCTTTACCTGACCTGGTTGTTCTTGGCCGTGGATTTTGTTCTCTGCCACGCCCAGCCAGCTTTACCTGACCTGGTTGTTCTTGGCCGTGGATTTTGTTCTCCGCCACGCCCAGCCAGCTTTACCTGACCTGGTTGTTCTTGGCCGTGGATTTTGTTCTCCGCCACGCCCAGCTTTACCTGACCTGGTTGTTCTTGGCCGTGGATTTTGTTCTCTGCCACGCCCAGCCAGCTTTACCTGATCTGGTTGTTCTTGGACGTGGATTTTGTTCTCCGCCACGCCCAGCTTTACCTGACCTGGCTGTTCTTGGCCGTGGATTTTGTTCTCTGCCACGCCCAGCCAGCTTTACCTGACCTGGTTGTTCTTGGCCGTGGGTTTTGTTCTCTGCCACGCCCAGCCAGCTTTACCTGACCTGGTTGTTCTTGGACGTGGGTTTTGTTCTCTGCCACGCCCAGCCAGCTTTACCTGACCTGGTTGTTCTTGGCCGTGGGTTTTGTTCTCCGCCACGCCCAGCTTTACCTGACCTGGTTGTTCTTGGCCGTGGATTTTGTTCTCTGCCACGCCCAGCCAGCTTTACCTGATCTGGTTGTTCTTGGACGTGGATTTTGTTCTCCGCCACGCCCAGCTTTACCTGACCTGGCTGTTCTTGGCCGTGGATTTTGTTCTCTGCCACGCCCAGCCAGCTTTACCTGACCTGGTTGTTCTTGGCCGTGGGTTTTGTTCTCTGCCACGCCCAACCAGCTTTACCTGACCTGGTTGTTCTTGGCCGTGGGTTTTGTTCTCTGCCACGCCCAGCCAGCTTTACCTGACCTGGTTGTTCTTGGCCGTGGGTTTTGTTCTCTGCCACGCCCAGCTTTACCTGACCTTGTTGTTCTTGGCCGTGGGTTTTGTTCTCTGCCACGCCCAGCCAGCTTTACCTGATCTGGTTGTTCTTGGACGTGGATTTTGTTCTCCGCCACGCCCAGCTTTACCTGACCTGGCTGTTCTTGGCCGTGGATTTTGTTCTCTGCCACGCCCAGCCAGCTTTACCTGACCTGGTTGTTCTTGGCCGTGGGTTTTGTTCTCTTCCACGCCCAGCCAGCTTTACCTGACCTGGTTGTTCTTGGCTTTGGATTTTGTTCTCCGTCAGACCCTAACAAAAAAAAACCCCAAAAAGGTGAGTCTGTCTGTGTGGTTGTGTGTCTGTGAGTCTGTCTGCAGCTCAGTTTCAGAGAGTTTTGCTGCTTTTCAGATACATGTGGATTAGATTCAGAAAGATTCTTGTTCATCTTGTGTCTCTGTGTGTGTGTGTGTGTGTGTGTGAGTGAGTGAGTGAGTGAGGGGGGGTGAAATGGGTAGAAATTGCTTGTGTTTAATTCATTGTGATACAAAAGGGATTTTTCTTTTCTTTTTTTTATTAAATAAAACATTCTCCATCATCCAGCCTACATTTTGTGTGTGTGTCTGTGTCAAGCAGCCATCGATTCTCCCACCGTCCCACCCCAACTGGACGTCAGCCTTAAATACTTTTCAAACAGGCAGGCAAACGCACTCAATTGCCTGCAGCTGTGTCAGTTAACCAACCAGCAGACTGACTCTCTCGTTCCTTTCATCTGAAACTCTGCTTGGATTGAACATGAAAGCAGGCCTGGTCTGAGAGCAGGCCTGGTCTGACCTGTGTAGGCGGAGCTGTGAACAGTGACCGTCACTGCCACGCGTAGGCCTAAAAGCCTGACCCTCGTCTGACACCACACGTCCCCTCATCATTCGCTCTGGCCTCTCTTCATTTCGCACAAGTCTTTCGCCTTTTACTAAAGACTTCCGTGGAGAGCGGCGTGGAAGAGTCCTGGCTATTTTTGGCAGGCTTTTACACCCAAAAAGCCTAACGTTTATGTGAAAGACAAATTTACAGAAACCCACCGGTCCGGTTCCACCCGTGAACACAATGACTCTGTGCGGGTGTGAACGGACTGTGGCTTTACCTCTCCGCCTGAGCGGAGACCCCCCGGTCGGGCGGTTAGCGCCAAACCATTTTGGATCATCGCTTCTCGGCCTTTTGGCTCAGATCAAGTGTAGTTTCTGTTCTTATCAGTTTAATATCTGGTACGTCCTCCACCCGAGGACCGCGTATTAAATGGATTTTTAGAACGGGGAGTCCGAAAGAGGAGCTCGCTCCCTTCGCTCCAGGCATCGACCCGGCCTTGCAGTGCCGCCGGGAACGGTGCACCCCCCCCAAATCTTGTTAAAGTAAACCATCAAATCATTGTTGTGTGGATTCAAATGCTTTTGCAGACCTGACCTGGTTGTTCTTGGCCGTGGATTTTGTTCTCCGCCACGCCCAGCCAGCTTTACCTGACCTGGTTGTTCTTGGCCGTGGATTTTGTTCTCCGCCACGCCCAGCTTTACCTGACCTGGTTGTTCTTGGCCGTGGATTTTGTTCTCTGCCACGCCCAGCCAGCTTTACCTGACCTGGTTGTTCTTGGCCGTGGATTTTGTTCTCTGCCACGCCCAGCCAGCTTTACCTAACCTGGTTGTTCTTGGCCGTGGATTTTTTTCTCCGCCACGCCCAGCTTTACCTGACCTGGTTGTTCTTGGCCGTGGGTTTTGTTCTCTGCCACGCCCAGCCAGCTTTACCTGATCTGGTTGTTCTTGGACGTGGATTTTGTTCTCCGCCACGCCCAGCTTTACCTGACCTGGCTGTTCTTGGCCGTGGATTTTGTTCTCTGCCACGCCCAGCCAGCTTTACCTGACCTGGTTGTTCTTGGCCGTGGGTTTTGTTCTCTGCCACGCCCAGCCAGCTTTACCTGACCTGGTTGTTCTTGGCCGTGGGTTTTGTTCTCTGCCACGCCCAGCCAGCTTTACCTGACCTGGTTGTTCTTGGCCGTGGATTTTGTTCTCTGCCACGCCCAGCCAGCTTTACCTAACCTGGTTGTTCTTGGCCGTGGATTTTGTTCTCTGCCACGCCCAGCCAGCTTTACCTGACCTGGTTGTTCTTGGCCGTGGATTTTGTTCTCCGCCACGCCCAGCTTTACCTGACCTGGTTGTTCTTGGCCGTGGATTTTGTTCTCTGCCACGCCCAGCCAGCTTTACCTGATCTGGTTGTTCTTGGCCGTGGATTTTGTTCTCCGCCACGCCCAGCTTTACCTGACCTGGCTGTTCTTGGCCGTGGATTTTGTTCTCTGCCACGCCCAGCCAGCTTTACCTGACCTGGTTGTTCTTGGCCGTGGGTTTTGTTCTCTGCCACGCCCAGCCAGCTTTACCTGACCTGGTTGTTCTTGGCCGTGGGTTTTTTTCTCTGCCACGCCCAGCCAGCTTTACCTGACCTGGTTGTTCTTGGCCGTGGGTTTTGTTCTCCGCCACGCCCAGCTTTACCTGACCTGGTTGTTCTTGGCCGTGGATTTTGTTCTCCGCCACGCCCAGCTTTACCTGACCTGGTTGTTCTTGGCTTTGGATTTTGTTCTCCGTCAGACCCTAACAAAAAAAAACCCCAAAAAGGTGAGTCTGTCTGTGTGGTTGTGTGTCTGTGTGGTTGTGTGTCTGTGAGTCTGTCTGCAGCTCAGTTTCAGAGAGTTTTGCTGCTTTTCAGATACATGTGGATTAGATTCAGAAAGATTCTTGTTCATCTTGTGTCTCTGTGTGTGAGTGAGTGAGGGGGGGGTGAAATCGGTAGAAATTGCTCGTGTTTAATTCATTGTGATACAAAAGGGATTTTTCTTTTCTTTTTTTTATTAAATAAAACATTCTCCATCATCCAGCCTACATTTTGTGTGTGTGTCTGTGTCAAGCAGCCATCGATTCTCCCACCGTCCCACCCCAATAGGACGTCAGCCTTAAATACTTTTCAAACAGGCAGGCAAACGCACTCAATTGCCTGCAGCTGTGTCAGTTAACCAACCAGCAGACTGACTCTCTCGTTCCTTTCATCTGAAACTCTGCTTGGACTGAACATGAAAGCAGGCCTGGTCTGACCTGTGTAGGCGCAGCTGTGAACAGTGACCGTCACTGCCACGCGTAGGCCTAAAAACCTGACCCTCGTCTGACACCACACGTCCCCTCATCATTCGCTCTGGCCTCTCTTCATTTCGCACAAGTCTTTCGCCTTTTACTAAAGACTTCCGTGGAGAGCGGCGTGGAAGAGTCCTGGCTATTTTTGGCAGGCTTTTACACCCAAAAAGCCTAACGTTTATGTGAAAGACAAATTTACAGAAACCCACCGGTCCGGTTCCACCCGTGAACACAATGACTCTGTGCGGGTGTGAACGGACTGTGGCTCTACCTCTCCGCCTGAGCGGAGACCCCCCGGTCGGGCGGTTAGCGCCAAACCATTTTGGATCATCGCTTCTCGGCCTTTTGGCTCAGATCAAGTGTAGTTTCTGTTCTTATCAGTTTAATATCTGGTACGTCCTCCACCCGAGGACCGCGTATTAAATGGATTTTTAGAACGGGGAGTCCGAAAGAGGAGCTCGCTCCCTTCGCTCCAGGCATCGACCCGGCCTTGCAGTGCCGCCGGGAACGGTGCACCCCCCCCAAATCTTGTTAAAGTAAACCATCAAATCATTGTTGTGTGGATTCAAATGCTTTTGCAGACCTGACCTGGTTGTTCTTGGCCGTGGATTTTGTTCTCCGCCACGCCCAGCCAGCTTTACCTGACCTGGTTGTTCTTGGCCGCGGATTTTGTTCTCCGCCACGCCCAGCTTTACCTGACCTGGTTGTTCTTGGCCGTGGATTTTGTTCTCTGCCACGCCCAGCCAGCTTTACCTGATCTGGTTGTTCTTGGACGTGGATTTTGTTCTCCGCCACGCCCAGCTTTACCTGACCTGGCTGTTCTTGGCCGTGGATTTTGTTCTCTGCCACGCCCAGCCAGCTTTACCTGACCTGGTTGTTCTTGGCCGTGGGTTTTGTTCTCTGCCACGCCCAGCCAGCTTTACCTGACCTGGTTGTTCTTGGCCGTGGGTTTTGTTCTCTGCCACGCCCAGCCAGCTTTACCTGACCTGGTTGTTCTTGGCCGTGGGTTTTGTTCTCCGCCACGCCCAGCTTCTCGGCCTTTTGGCTAAGATCAGGAGTACTGCCTGGTCTTTTGTCTTGGATCGAGTCGTGATCAATCTCTTTGGGAGGTGATTTGGTTCCTTTGTGGATCTCAGATAGACACCCTTGGGAGAAGAGCGTTTTTCAGTGACACCCAATTTGATTGGTTGTTTTTTTGTTTCTGTTTGTTTTGTTCCTTGTTTTGTTCTTGTTTTTCACAGTTTTTAACTAAAAGGTAAGTGGTGTTTTTAGTGTTTTTAACGTGGTTTTTTGCACCTTTTCTTCTTTTTCCACCTTTTGCGAGCTGTGGTGCCTCCACCATGTCGGCAGGTTTTGCCGGGTTGCGGAGGCACCACAGTGTCCGCTTTCTTTTAAAGGAGGTAGATGGGAAACCATTAGAGATCAGCAGGTTAGACTTTTCTAGGAAATTTGTACAGGGCCTTTTAAAATTTTCACCTGAAGATTTGAACTGTATCCTCACTTTACCTTTTAATAAAGGTTTTGATGTGAGTTTTGTTTCGGGCACAGTATTTAAGGATTTTTGGGCACGTTTTGAGGGTGTAGAATCCCAGTTTTCTGCGTTTGAGGTGGAAAAACTGACTGACAATAGCCTTAAAACGGTTATTGTCAGGATGTTCAATGAAACCGTCAGCGCAGAGGACATTAAGACATGGCTGGGAAGACATTGCACGGTTAAAGGCCAGCCTATCAAGGTGCTGGATGTGGACGGCATCTGGAACTGTGTTTGGAGGGTTCCTATCCAGCAATGGCAGGACCCTTCAGGCTACCAGGGCCTGAAACACCTGCCTAGTATGATAGTGCTGGGCGATAACAGAGGCTACATCCACTACCAGGGAATGCCCAAGCTCTGCCGCAAGTGTGGTGAGCACGGGCACCTGGTAGAAGCGTGCACGAAGATCTTTTGTGGTAAATGTAGAGAAATTGGGCACACATTTGATGAGTGTCCCAATGGCAGGAGGTGCAACCTCTGTGGAGAGTCCAACCACCTCTTCAGAGACTGCCCCAAATCGTTTGCCAACAAGCTGAAAGCCGGAAAAGTAAGTGAAAAGAAAAAGGAAACCGACCAGGTGGAGGTGGCAGCTTCCAGCGCCCCTCAAGACGAAAAGGAAAAACGGAAATCTAGTGAGAAGGGTGAAAGGGTGGTGGCTAAGCAGCCCCCGACCACATCTGGTAACAGTGTGGGTGGGGACAAGCAGTCACCGGGTGGAGCTATGTCTGTGTCTGAGGAGGAGGACGGAGCAGAAGATAGCGATGAAACCCAGACCCCGGACACCCTACAGACAAAGAGGCCAGCGTCAGAGTTGTCTTCGGACTCTCCCATTCCTGCGGAGAAGAGGGGGAAAGCTGCGACCCCCTCAGACAGCTCGTCTGAGGACGAGTCGAGAATTTTCCCCTCTGGCTCACCGAACGAGGCCCCGTTCCTAGAATTTCCAAAACAGTCGACCCCGAAGGACAAAAGGGAGGGCTCAAAGAGGCCAGTCCCCAAAGTCCAAAGGGGAAAAGGAGCAAAAACCCTCCCCTCATACAATGAGTCGGAGGAAGAGCTCCTTTTACATGACTCGTCTTCCCTGGTCTGAAAGTCAAGCCTGCCTCATACTCATGACTCTCACCTTCTCACTCATCCATGTTAGAAGTGTGAAGTCTAGAGTTAGATCCCATCGCCTCGGAACCCTTTTAAATGGTTTTAAATGGTTTAAAGGATTGCTTTCTTTTATTAATCTGGTTTTTATGATTTCTTTTGTGCAGGAGCGGGAACTGGAGAGTCCTCTGCAGAGGCCCAAAGGCGGTCTGCCCGCCGTGTTTGGGCTCCCGGTGGACCTCTCCGTCCCTCGAAACAGACTCCGGGACCTGTGTTGGACGGCGGCTCATGGGATTCTCCCGGTCAGGACCGTGATGCATTCCCGGGGCGGTTGGGAGAGATCGATCTGCCCCCGACCTGGTCGTGGCGCGCCTGAGTCGGTGGAGCACCCGCTCTGGGAGTGCAGCGCTGTCATGGACCTGTGGGCAACGGCCGGCTCCCTGCAATTCCCGAACTTGCCAGCAAGGGGGGTCCTACCAAGGATCCACCCGAGCTGCCGAAAAGACGCCACGCAGACCCCCGGAGACTTGCTGGTGAGGAGGCACAGACAGACCCCCCCCCGCAGCTGTATCTGGACGGCAGTTGGCAGCGTGCCTTGGATGCAGCTGCCAAGAAGAATCGTCTGTGCCTCTTCGGACGTGGGAGCCGGAGCCACACAGAAAAGGTCTCGGCAGCAGCGGCCTGGTTCTCCGGGAGAGGATGGTGGGAAGGAGCAGGAAGGGGGGGATCCCCTCTGAGCACCAGGAAAAGTCCCGAGAGACCAAATGTTTTGAGGAACGGGGAGGTTCACCTTTACCATTCGGGCCCTCCCGCTTCTGCTACATTTGTTTTTATTTGAACCTGATTTTAAGGACTGCAATCCTTTATATCTATTTATTGGCTTTTTACTCTAGTTTTTTTTTTACCTGTTTTAACGAACTGTTTTGTGAAATTGTTTTAACTGTATTACTGTTATTATTGTTTTAGGAATGGTTTTACAGACAGATTGTTTTTTGAATGATTTTACAGAACAGTGACGTTGGAACTGGTAAGAAAAATGTATGTTTGAATATTGTTTTTGATTTATGCCAATAAATATTTGAAAAGAAAAAAGTCTTTCGCCTTTTACTAAAGACTTCCGTGGAGAGCGGCGTGGAAGAGTCCTGGCTATTTTTGGCAGGCTTTTACACCCAAAAAGCCTAACGTTTATGTGAAAGACAAATTTACAGAAACCCACCGGTCCGGTTCCACCCGTGAACACAATGACTCTGTGCGGGTGTGAACGGACTGTGGCTCTACCTCTCCGCCTGAGCGGAGACCCCCCGGTCGGGCGGTTAGCGCCAAACCATTTTGGATCATCGCTTCTCGGCCTTTTGGCTAAGATCAGGAGTACTGCCTGGTCTTGGACTTTAGATCGAGTCGCGATCAACTCCATAGGGCGGTGATTCCGGTGTCTTTGTGACACCTGAGTTAATTCCACGTGGGGAGATCCTTTTGTTTTGTTCTTTGTCTTTTTTTTTGTCTGTGTGTTTGTTTCTTTGTTTTGTTTGTCCTTTTATCTGTTTGTTTTTACAGCTTTTTTAAGGTAAGTTATTATTTTATTGCTTTTATCTTATTTATTGTTATTTATTTTTTTTAGTTGCGTTGTGGTGCCTCCAGCATGTCGGCAAACTTTGCCGGGATGCGGAGGCACCACTGTGTGCGTTTTATTTTAAAAACCATCAATGGAAAAGCCATGGAGATTTCCCGCCTGGATTTCTCCAGGAAATACGTCCAGGGGTTGTTGAAATTCAAACCCGTTGACCTGAATTGTATTTTGTCACTTCCTTTCAATAAGGGATTTGATGTTAGTTTTGTTTCCGGAAATGTTTTGAAAGAGTTTTGGACCCGGTACGAGAGCGTGGAAACCCAGTTTTCTGCGTTCACGGTTGAGAAACTGACTGACAATAGCCTTAAAACGGTTATTGTCAAGATGTTCAATGAGACTGTGAATGCAGAGGATATTAAGACATGGCTGGGGAGATACTGCACGGTGAAAGGCCAGCCTACCAAGGTTATAGATGTAGACGGTATCTGGAACTGTGTTTGGAGGGTCCCCATCCAACAATGGCAGGACCCTTCAGGCTACCAGGGCCTAAAACACCTGCCTTCTATGGTAGTGCTGGGTGACAACCGTGGCTACATTCACTACCAGGGAATGCCCAAGCTCTGCCGCAAGTGTGGTGAGCACGGGCACCTGGTAGAAGCTTGTGATAAGATAATGTGCGGAAAATGCAGAGAAATTGGGCACACTTTTGATGAGTGTCCCAATGGCAGACGGTGCAACCTCTGTGGGGAGACGAACCATCTCTTCAGAGACTGCCCGAAGTCTTTCGCCAACAAGCTGAAAGCGTCCAAAACCGGTACAGTGGGTCAAGTGATTTTTACGGGAGAGGAGGAGACGGAAAGTTCCGCTCCCCCTCCGCAAACCGAGAGAGGGCAGCGGAAGTCAGGTGAGGAGGGTGAACGGGGTGGTGGCTGCGCAACCCCCGACCACATCCGGTAACGGTGTGGATGGGGACGTGCAGTCATCAGGTGGAGCTATGTCTGTGTCCGGGGCGGAGGAAGGAACAGAAGATAGCGATGAAACCCATATCCCCGACGCCCAACCGACAAAGAGGCCAGCGTCAGAGTTGTCTTCGGACTCTCCTATGTCTGTGGAGAAGAGGGGAAGAGCTACGACTTTCTCAGACAGTTCATCTGTGGAGGAGTCTAGAATCTTCTCCCCTAGCTCACCGAACGAGGCTCCCTTCCTGACCATCCCGCAACAATCAACCCCGAAGGACAGGAGGGAAGGCCCTCCGAGGCCGACCCACCGAGTCCACAAGGACAATGGAGCTCAACCCCCTCCGCCTCCACCCCATGAGACGGAGGAAGAGCTCCATTTACACGATTCGTCCTCTCTCGTGTGAACCAGGTTTGTATTCATTTTTTAAGCTGTAAGCATCTTTTAAATGGCGTACCTTTTTTTAACCGTACTCATGGCTCTCACCTTCTCGACCATCAATGTCAGAAGTGTGAAGTCGAGAGTTAGAGCCCAGAGTGTTTTTAATTTTTTACTGTCTTTTAAGTCGGACGTGTTTTTATTACAAGAGTGTGGTTTACCCTTTTTAAAAAATTATACCCAGTGGGAGAAAAAGTGGCCCCACACCTCACTGTGGAGTGGCTCCAATCAAAATAAAAACGATGGAGTAGCCATTTTAATCAAGAATCCCCAGATTTTGGTGAAGGGCAGCACTGTGGTGAAGGAGGGGCGGGCACTTTTAACGCATCTGACTTTTATGGGACGGGATTTTAAACTTTTAAATATTTATGGTTTTACTGATAAACAAGAGCGGTACGACCTTTTAGAAAGCCTGCAGCCCCACATGCTGGGTCGAGCCCCGTTGATTTTAGGAGGTGATTTTAATTGTATTTTATCAAGAAAAGATAAGAGAAGAGCGAGGGATGATTTTAAAGTTGATAAGACATCGGTTTTACTGCAGAGCATGGTGAGGGATTTTAAACTGACTGACTGTTTTAAAACCATGCATCCCAGAGAGGAGGGCTTCACCTGGTTCAGTGATGACGGCACCAGAGCCTCTCGAATAGACTATGTTTTTACACGGGACTGCTCGCCAACCGATGCTAGATTAACCCCTGTTTTCTTCTCTGATCACCTCATGCTGTCTTGCACCCTGTCACTTTCTTCAGGTGTGACTCACGGTGGGGGTCTGTGGAAACTGAACTGCTCCCTGCTGGAGGACCAGAACATCGTCGACCAGTACAGGGAGCGGTATCAGGACTGGCAGACCCTCCAGGACCTATACCGTACACGCTCACAGTGGTGGGAGATGGTGAAGGGACGGACCCAGACCTTTTTTAAGAGGATAGGTAAGAAGAAAAAGGTTTTAGAACAACGACGCATGATGGGGCTGCAAAAACGCTTACAACGATATTTTAAATTAAATGAATACAGGACTTGATTTTAATAAAGAAATTAAAGAAGTCAAAAAAGAAATGCAAAAACTGGCAGAAATCCAAAGCAAAGGAATTATTTTACGAAGTAAAGAAAGAGACTTAGAAGAAGGAGAAAAATGTTCAAGGTACTTTTTTAAGAAAATTTTAAGCAAGGGGGGTGGTTTTACATGTTTAAGAAGGGAGGACGGGATTTTATCTGAAAAGACTGAAGACATTTTAAAAACTGTTGAACTCTTTTATGACGATCTATATAAAGAAAAAACAGTTGACCAGACAATTATGACGGAAATCTTGGATTTTATTGACAAAAAAGTCACGAAAAGTGTTCTTTTAACCCAAGATTTTACTGTTTTAGAGCTCAACAAGTGTCTTTTATCTTTTAAGAAAGGGAAGTCCCCTGGACAGGATGGACTTCCCTTGGAATTTTACCTGACCTTCTGGGACATTTTAGCACCTGACCTACTTGCTGTTTTTAAAGAATTTGAGACCTTGGACAGACTGCCAGCAAGTTTTAGAGTAGGGATAGTGACGCTGCTCCACAAGGACAAAGACAGGACCGACCTGAAAAACTGGAGACCCATCACTCTTTTAAACGTGGACTGCAAACTTTTTAGCAAACTTTTAGCAGCACGTATGACGACGGTTTTAGAGACCTTGATTCACCCGGATCAAGCCTGTGCTGTGCCAGGGAGGAAGATCACGGACAGCCTCGTACTGATCAGAGACACCATCTGTTATGCGAGAGACAGAAACATTCGGCTGGTAGTGTTAAATCTAGACTTTGAGAAAGCTTTCGATCGGGTCTCGCACCAGTACCTTTTCAAAGTGCTGCAAAAAATGGGATTCCCGGACAGATTTATTGCGTGGGTGGGGCTGCTCTACCGGGATATCAGCAGCAAATTTGTGGTTAACGGGTTCCTGACAAAAGCAGTGGATATCAGCTGCGGTGTCCGTCAGGGGTGTCCTTTATCTGCCCTCCTGTACGTGGCATGCATCGAACCTCTGGCACAGGTCTTGAGAAGGGATCAACGAATCCAAGGAGTGGGCATACCAGGGAGCAGCGGACTACAGACTAAGGTGATTTTATACATGGACGATTTTAACATTTTATGTACCGACATTTTAGCCATCCACAGGACCTTGGACCTGACCGACTGGTTTGGACGCGCCTCCGGCTCCAAACTTAACCGAGACAAGACCAAAGCCCAGTTCTACGGACCCTGGGGAGAGACGGACACGACGGGACTCCCACTGACCGTGACCCAGACCGACCAAAAGATACTGGGGGTCACTTTTGACAAAGACGGGGGAGGAAGTACGAACTGGGCTGACCTTACAGGGAAAGTCAGACAGAGACTAGGATTCTGGGGACTTAGAGGACTGACGATAGAAGGTAAGGTTTTAATCATCAAGGCAGTGATTTTACCTTTGCTTTTATTAGTCAGTTCTGTTTTTATGCCGCCACGGAGGGTGATTTTAGACCTGGAAAGAGCCATTTTTAACTTCATCTGGTCGTCCAAGTGGGAACGACTGAGGAGACAGGAACTGAAAAAGACTAAAGATAAAGGAGGTAAAGGAGTTCCTGATCTCCTCTTGTTTTTAGGAAGTAGGTACGTGGCTCTTAGTTTTAATCAGATAACGGACCCATCCAGAAACCCAAAGTCAGCAGCCTTTACAAGGTTCTGGATGGGCTCCTTTTTAAGAAAGAAGAAGCTGTTTAAAACTGATCTTAGAGTTCCAGTGTCTTTTAATCTGCCCCCGTCTTACGCTTTTATAGAGAAGTTTTTAAAAGATTTTAAACTTGAGGAAGAAGGATTGCATGTTTTTACTAATCATCGTTTTATGATTTCTGTTGTGCAGGAGCGGGAACCGGTGAGTCGAGTGCGCGGGCTCACACTAGGTGAGTCCGCAACCGTTTGGCACAACGTGAACCACTCCGTTCTTCCAAACAGACTCCGGGACCTGTCGTGGATGGTGGCTCATGGGATCCTCTCGGTCAGGGACGTCATGCACTCCCGGGGCATGTCGGCGATCTCAACGTGCCCCCGACCTGGTTGTGGCGCACCCGAGTCGGTGAGGCACCTGCTCTGGGAGTGCAGCGCTGCCGTCGACCTGTGGGCATTGGCCGGCTCCCAGAAATTCCCGAACTTGCCAGCAAGGGGGGTCCTATCAGCACAGCTGGTGCTGTTCGGGGTGGGCCACAATCTAAGTAAGGAAGAGTTTGGGAGGCAGTGGCTCGCCCTGGCTGCCATTAAAGACGCCATGTGGACCTCCAGAGACTTGCTGGTAAGGAGGTACAGGCAGATCCCCCCCGCAGCTGTGCTCCGAATGGCCGCAGACAACATGAACACCATCATCTCTGCCGGCAGCAGGCCTAGGACACAGCTGCAAAGAAGAATCGTCTGTACCTCGTCGGATGTGGGAGCCGGTGTTACACGAGAAAGGTCGAGGCAGCGGCGACCTGGCTCTCCGGGTGCGGACGGTGGGAAGGAGCAAGAAGGAGGGGATCCCCTCTGAGCACCGGACGGGTTCCCGAGAGACCGAATGCTTGGAGGAGCGGAGAGGTTCATCTTTAGAGGACACGCCCTCCCGCTCCTGCAGAAACTGTTCTTCATTTTACTTGATTTTAAAGACTGTAATCCTTCTTTTTTTTAGTACATGTAGGTTTTTTTAAATAGTATTACCTGTTTTTAAACATTCTGTTTTTGTAGGTTTTTACTCGTATTTCCGTTTTTACAATCATAGAAATGGTTTTACAGTAAATTTAAAAAGATTTTAGTACAAGAGCAATGTTTTTAAAGGTGATGCTATTTATGCTGTAAAAGAACCAATAAACATGTTAAAAGAAAAAAATTCTGTTCTTATCAGTTTAATATCTGGTACGTCCTCCACCCGAGGACCGCGTATTAAATGGATTTTTAGAACGGGGAGTCCGAAAGAGGAGCTCGCTCCCTTCGCTCCAAGCATCGACCCGGCCTTGCAGTGCCGCCGGGAACGGTGCACCCCCCCCAAATCTTGTTAAAGTAAACCATCAAATCATTGTTGTGTGGATTCAAATGCTTTTGCAGACCTGACCTGGTTGTTCTTGGCCGTGGATTTTGTTCTCCGCCACGCCCAGCCAGCTTTACCTGACCTGGTTGTTCTTGGCCGCGGATTTTGTTCTCCGCCACGCCCAGCTTTACCTGACCTGGTTGTTCTTGGCCGTGGATTTTGTTCTCTGCCACGCCCAGCCAGCTTTACCTGACCTGGTTGTTCTTGGCCGTGGATTTTGTTCTCTGCCACGCCCAGCCAGCTTTACCTAACCTGGTTGTTCTTGGCCGTGGATTTTTTTCTCCGCCACGCCCAGCTTTACCTGACCTGGTTGTTCTTGGCCGTGGATTTTGTTCTCTGCCACGCCCAGCCAGCTTTACCTGATCTGGTTGTTCTTGGACGTGGATTTTGTTCTCCGCCACGCCCAGCTTTACCTGACCTGGCTGTTCTTGGCCGTGGGTTTTGTTCTCTGCCACGCCCAGCCAGCTTTACCTGACCTGGTTGTTCTTGGCCGTGGGTTTTGTTCTCTGCCACGCCCAGCCAGCTTTACCTGACCTGGTTGTTCTTGGCCGTGGGTTTTGTTCTCTGCCACGCCCAGCCAGCTTTACCTGACCTGGTTGTTCTTGGCCGTGGGTTTTGTTCTCTGCCACGCCCAGCCAGCTTTACCTGATCTGGTTGTTCTTGGACGTGGATTTTGTTCTCCGCCACGCCCAGCTTTACCTGACCTGGCTGTTCTTGGCCGTGGATTTTGTTCTCTGCCACGCCCAGCCAGCTTTACCTGACCTGGTTGTTCTTGGCCGTGGGTTTTGTTCTCTGCCACGCCCAGCCAGCTTTACCTGACCTGGTTGTTCTTGGCCGTGGGTTTTGTTCTCTGCCACGCCCAGCCAGCTTTACCTGACCTGGTTGTTCTTGGCCGTGGGTTTTGTTCTCTGCCACGCCCAGCTTCACCTGACCTTGTTGTTCTTGGCCGTGGGTTTTGTTCTCTGCCACGCCCAGCCAGCTTTACCTGACCTGGTTGTTCTTGGACGTGGATTTTGTTCTCCGCCACGCCCAGCTTTACCTGACCTGGTTGTTCTTGGCCGTGGGTTTTGTTCTCCGCCACGCCCAGCTTTACCTGACCTGGTTGTTCTTGGCCGTGCGTTTTGTTCTCTTCCACGCCCAGCCAGCTTTACCTGACCTGGTTGTTCTTGGCTTTGGATTTTGTTCTCCGTCAGACCCTAACAAAAAAAACCCCCAAAAAGGTGAGTCTGTCTGTGTGGTTGTGTGTCTGTGTGGTTGTGTGTCTGTGAGTCTGTCTGCAGCTCAGTTTCAGAGAGTTTTGCTGCTTTTCAGATACATGTGGATTAGATTCAGAAAGATTCTTGTTCATCTTGTGTCTCTGTGTGTGAGTGAGTGAGGGGGGGTGAAATGGGTAGAAATTGCTCGTGTTTAATTCATTGTGATACAAAAGGGATTTTTCTTTTCTTTTTTTTATTAAATAAAACATTCTCCATCATCCAGCCTACATTTTGTGTGTGTGTCTGTGTCAAGCAGCCATCGATTCTCCCACCGTCCCACCCCAATAGGACGTCAGCCTTAAATACTTTTCAAACAGGCAGGCAAACGCACTCAATTGCCTGCAGCTGTGTCAGTTAACCAACCAGCAGACTGACTCTCTCGTTCCTTTCATCTGAAACTCTGCTTGGATTTAACATGAAAGCAGGCCTGGTCTGAGAGCAGGCCTGGTCTGACCTGTGTAGGCGCAGCTGTGAACAGTGACCGTCACTGCCACGCGTAGGCCTAAAAACCTGACCCTCGTCTGACACCACACGTCCCCTCATCATTCGCTCTGGCCTCTCTTCATTTCGCACAAGTCTTTTGCCTTTTACTAAAGACTTCCGTGGAGAGCGGCGTGGAAGAGTCCTGGCTATTTTAAAACTTTTACACCCAAAAAGCCTAACGTTTATGTGAAAGACAAATTTACAGAAACCCACCGGTCCGGTTCCACCCGTGAACACAATGACTCTGTGCGGGTGTGAACGGACTGTGGCTCTACCTCTCCGCCTGAGCGGAGACCCCCCGGTCGGGCGGTTAGCGCCAAACCATTTTGGATCATCGCTTCTCGGCCTTTTGGCTCAGATCAAGTGTAGTTTCTGTTCTTATCAGTTTAATATCTGGTACGTCCTCCACCCGAGGACCGCGTATTAAATGGATTTTTAGAACGGGGAGTCCGAAAGAGGAGCTCGCTCCCTTCGCTCCAGGCATCGACCCGGCCTTGCAGTGCCGCCGGGAACGGTGCACCCCCCCCAAATCTTGTTAAAGTAAACCATCAAATCATTGTTGTGTGGATTCAAATGCTTTTGCAGACCTGACCTGGTTGTTCTTGGCCGTGGATTTTGTTCTCTGCCACGCCCAGCCAGCTTTACCTGACCTGGTTGTTCTTGGCCGTGGATTTTGTTCTCTGCCACGCCCAGCCAGCTTTACCTGACCTGGTTGTTCTTGGCCGTGGATTTTGTTCTCCGCCACGCCCAGCCAGCTTTACCTGACCTGGTTGTTCTTGGCCGTGGATTTTGTTCTCCGCCACGCCCAGCTTTACCTGACCTGGTTGTTCTTGGCCGTGGATTTTGTTCTCTGCCACGCCCAGCCAGCTTTACCTGATCTGGTTGTTCTTGGACGTGGATTTTGTTCTCCGCCACGCCCAGCTTTACCTGACCTGGCTGTTCTTGGCCGTGGATTTTGTTCTCTGCCACGCCCAGCCAGCTTTACCTGACCTGGTTGTTCTTGGCCGTGGGTTTTGTTCTCTGCCACGCCCAGCCAGCTTTACCTGACCTGGTTGTTCTTGGCCGTGGGTTTTGTTCTCTGCCACGCCCAGCCAGCTTTACCTGACCTGGTTGTTCTTGGCCGTGGGTTTTGTTCTCCGCCACGCCCAGCTTTACCTGACCTGGTTGTTCTTGGCCGTGGATTTTGTTCTCTGCCACGCCCAGCCAGCTTTACCTGATCTGGTTGTTCTTGGACGTGGATTTTGTTCTCCGCCACGCCCAGCTTTACCTGACCTGGCTGTTCTTGGCCGTGGATTTTGTTCTCTGCCACGCCCAGCCAGCTTTACCTGACCTGGTTGTTCTTGGCCGTGGGTTTTGTTCTCTGCCACGCCCAACCAGCTTTACCTGACCTGGTTGTTCTTGGCCGTGGGTTTTGTTCTCTGCCACGCCCAGCCAGCTTTACCTGACCTGGTTGTTCTTGGCCGTGGGTTTTGTTCTCTGCCACGCCCAGCTTTACCTGACCTTGTTGTTCTTGGCCGTGGGTTTTGTTCTCTGCCACGCCCAGCCAGCTTTACCTGATCTGGTTGTTCTTGGACGTGGATTTTGTTCTCCGCCACGCCCAGCTTTACCTGACCTGGCTGTTCTTGGCCGTGGATTTTGTTCTCTGCCACGCCCAGCCAGCTTTACCTGACCTGGTTGTTCTTGGCCGTGGGTTTTGTTCTCTTCCACGCCCAGCCAGCTTTACCTGACCTGGTTGTTCTTGGCTTTGGATTTTGTTCTCCGTCAGACCCTAACAAAAAAAACCCCCAAAAAGGTGAGTCTGTCTGTGTGGTTGTGTGTCTGTGTGGTTGTGTGTCTGTGAGTCTGTCTGCAGCTCAGTTTCAGAGAGTTTTGCTGCTTTTCAGATACATGTGGATTAGATTCAGAAAGATTCTTGTTCATCTTGTGTCTCTGTGTGTGAGTGAGTGAGGGGGGGTGAAATGGGTAGAAATTGCTCGTGTTTAATTCATTGTGATACAAAAGGGATTTTTCTTTTCTTTTTTTTATTAAATAAAGCATTCTCCATCATCCAGCCTACATTTTGTGTGTGTGTCTGTGTCAAGCAGCCATCGATTCTCCCACCGTCCCACCCCAATAGGACGTCAGCCTTAAATACTTTTCAAACAGGCAGGCAAACGCACTCAATTGCCTGCAGCTGTGTCAGTTAACCAACCAGCAGACTGACTCTCTCGTTCCTTTCATCTGAAACGCTGCTTGGATTTAACATGAAAGCAGGCCTGGTCTGAGAGCAGGCCTGGTCTGACCTGTGTAGGCGCAGCTGTGAACAGTGACCGTCACTGCCACGCGTAGGCCTAAAAAGCCTGACCCTCGTCTGACACCACACGTCCCCTCATCATTCGCTCTGGCCTCTCTTCATTTCGCACAAGTCTTTCGCCTTTTACTAAAGACTTCCGTGGAGAGCGGCGTGGAAGAGTCCTGGCTATTTTTGGCAGGCTTTTACACCCAAAAAGCCTAACGTTTATGTGAAAGACAAATTTACAGAAACCCACCGGTCCGGTTCCACCCGTGAACACAATGACTCTGTGCGGGTGTGAACGGACTGTGGCTCTACCTCTCCGCCTGAGCGGAGACCCCCCGGTCGGGCGGTTAGCGCCAAACCATTTTGGATCATCGCTTCTCGGCCTTTTGGCTCAGATCAAGTGTAGTTTCTGTTCTTATCAGTTTAATATCTGGTACGTCCTCCACCCGAGGACCGCGTATTAAATGGATTTTTAGAACGGGGAGTCCGAAAGAGGAGCTCGCTCCCTTCGCTCCAGGCATCGACCCGGCCTTGCAGTGCCGCCGGGAACGGTGCACCCCCCCCAAATCTTGTTAAAGTAAACCATCAAATCATTGTTGTGTGGATTCAAATGCTTTTGCAGACCTGACCTGGTTGTTCTTGGCCGTGGATTTTGTTCTCCGCCACGCCCAGCCAGCTTTACCTGACCTGGTTGTTCTTGGCCGCGGATTTTGTTCTCCGCCACGCCCAGCTTTACCTGACCTGGTTGTTCTTGGCCGTGGATTTTGTTCTCTGCCACGCCCAGCCAGCTTTACCTGACCTGGTTGTTCTTGGCCGTGGATTTTGTTCTCTGCCACGCCCAGCCAGCTTTACCTAACCTGGTTGTTCTTGGCCGTGGATTTTTTTCTCCGCCACGCCCAGCTTTACCTGACCTGGTTGTTCTTGGCCGTGGATTTTGTTCTCTGCCACGCCCAGCCAGCTTTACCTGATCTGGTTGTTCTTGGACGTGGATTTTGTTCTCCGCCACGCCCAGCTTTACCTGACCTGGCTGTTCTTGGCCGTGGATTTTGTTCTCTGCCACGCCCAGCCAGCTTTACCTGACCTGGTTGTTCTTGGCCGTGGGTTTTGTTCTCTGCCACGCCCAGCCAGCTTTACCTGACCTGGTTGTTCTTGGCCGTGGGTTTTGTTCTCTGCCACGCCCAGCCAGCTTTACCTGACCTGGTTGTTCTTGGCCGTGGATTTTGTTCTCTGCCACGCCCAGCCAGCTTTACCTAACCTGGTTGTTCTTGGCCGTGGATTTTGTTCTCTGCCACGCCCAGCCAGCTTTACCTGACCTGGTTGTTCTTGGCCGTGGATTTTGTTCTCCGCCACGCCCAGCTTTACCTGACCTGGTTGTTCTTGGCCGTGGATTTTGTTCTCTGCCACGCCCAGCCAGCTTTACCTGATCTGGTTGTTCTTGGACGTGGATTTTGTTCTCCGCCACGCCCAGCTTTACCTGACCTGGCTGTTCTTGGCCGTGGATTTTGTTCTCTGCCACGCCCAGCCAGCTTTACCTGACCTGGTTGTTCTTGGCCGTGGGTTTTGTTCTCTGCCACGCCCAGCCAGCTTTACCTGACCTGGTTGTTCTTGGCCGTGGGTTTTTTTCTCTGCCACGCCCAGCCAGCTTTACCTGACCTGGTTGTTCTTGGCCGTGGGTTTTGTTCTCCGCCACGCCCAGCTTTACCTGACCTGGTTGTTCTTGGCCGTGGATTTTGTTCTCCGCCACGCCCAGCTTTACCTGACCTGGTTGTTCTTGGCTTTGGATTTTGTTCTCCGTCAGACCCTAACAAAAAAAAAACCCCAAAAAGGTGAGTCTGTCTGTGTGGTTGTGTGTCTGTGTGGTTGTGTGTCTGTGAGTCTGTCTGCAGCTCAGTTTCAGAGAGTTTTGCTGCTTTTCAGATACATGTGGATTAGATTCAGAAAGATTCTTGTTCATCTTGTGTCTCTGTGTGTGTGTGTGTGTGTGTGTGAGTGAGTGAGTGAGGGGGGGTGAAATGGGTAGAAATTGCTCGTGTTTAATTCATTGTGATACAAAAGGGATTTTTCTTTTCTTTTTTTTATTAAATAAAACATTCTCCATCATCCAGCCTACATTTTGTGTGTGTGTCTGTGTCAAGCAGCCATCGATTCTCCCACCGTCCCACCCCAACTAGGACGTCAGCCTTAAATACTTTTCAAACAGGCAGGCAAACGCACTCAATTGCCTGCAGCTGTGTCAGTTAACCAACCAGCAGACTGACTCTCTCGTTCCTTTCATCTGAAACTCTGCTTGGACTGAACATGAAAGCAGGCCTGGTCTGACCTGTGTAGGCGCAGCTGTGAACAGTGACCGTCACTGCCACGCGTAGGCCTAAAAACCTGACCCTCGTCTGACACCACACGTCCCCTCATCATTCGCTCTGGCCTCTCTTCATTTCGCACAAGTCTTTCGCCTTTTACTAAAGACTTCCGTGGAGAGCGGCGTGGAAGAGTCCTGGCTATTTTTGGCAGGCTTTTACACCCAAAAAGCCTAACGTTTATGTGAAAGACAAATTTACAGAAACCCACCGGTCCGGTTCCACCCGTGAACACAATGACTCTGTGCGGGTGTGAACGGACTGTGGCTCTACCTCTCCGCCTGAGCGGAGACCCCCCGGTCGGGCGGTTAGCGCCAAACCATTTTGGATCATCGCTTCTAAGCCTTTTGGCTCAGATCAAGTGTAGTTTCTGTTCTTATCAGTTTAATATCTGGTACGTCCTCCACCCGAGGACCGCGTATTAAATGGATTTTTAGAACGGGGAGTCCGAAAGAGGAGCTCGCTCCCTTCGCTCCAGGCATCGACCCGGCCTTGCAGTGCCGCCGGGAACGGTGCACCCCCCCCAAATCTTGTTAAAGTAAACCATCAAATCATTGTTGTGTGGATTCAAATGCTTTTGCAGACCTGACCTGGTTGTTCTTGGCCGTGGATTTTGTTCTCTGCCACGCCCAGCCAGCTTTACCTGACCTGGTTGTTCTTGGCCGCGGATTTTGTTCTCCGCCACGCCCAGCTTTACCTGACCTGGTTGTTCTTGGCCGTGGATTTTGTTCTCTGCCACGCCCAGCCAGCTTTACCTGACCTGGTTGTTCTTGGCCGTGGATTTTGTTCTCTGCCACGCCCAGCCAGCTTTACCTAACCTGGTTGTTCTTGGCCGTGGATTTTGTTCTCCGCCACGCCCAGCCAGCTTTACCTGACCTGGTTGTTCTTGGCCGTGGATTTTGTTCTCCGCCACGCCCAGCTTTACCTGACCTGGTTGTTCTTGGCCGTGGATTTTGTTCTCTGCCACGCCCAGCCAGCTTTACCTGATCTGGTTGTTCTTGGACGTGGATTTTGTTCTCCGCCACGCCCAGCTTTACCTGACCTGGCTGTTCTTGGCCGTGGATTTTGTTCTCTGCCACGCCCAGCCAGCTTTACCTGACCTGGTTGTTCTTGGCCGTGGGTTTTGTTCTCTGCCACGCCCAGCCAGCTTTACCTGATCTGGTTGTTCTTGGACGTGGATTTTGTTCTCCGCCACGCCCAGCTTTACCTGACCTGGCTGTTCTTGGCCGTGGATTTTGTTCTCTGCCACGCCCAGCCAGCTTTACCTGACCTGGTTGTTCTTGGCCGTGGGTTTTGTTCTCCGCCACGCCCAGCTTTACCTGACCTGGTTGTTCTTGGCCGTGGATTTTGTTCTCCGCCACGCCCAGCTTTACCTGACCTGGTTGTTCTTGGCTTTGGATTTTGTTCTCCGTCAGACCCTAACAAAAAAAAACCCCAAAAAGGTGAGTCTGTCTGTGTGGTTGTGTGTCTGTGTGGTTGTGTGTCTGTGAGTCTGTCTGCAGCTCAGTTTCAGAGAGTTTTGCTGCTTTTCAGATACATGTGGATTAGATTCAGAAAGATTCTTGTTCATCTTGTGTCTCTGTGTGTGAGTGAGTGAGTGAGGGGGGGTGAAATGGGTAGAAATTGCTCGTGTTTAATTCATTGTGATACAAAAGGGATTTTTCTTTTCTTTTTTTTATTAAATAAAGCATTCTCCATCATCCAGCCTACATTTTGTGTGTGTGTCTGTGTCAAGCAGCCATCGATTCTCCCACCGTCCCACCCCAACTAGGACGTCAGCCTTAAATACTTTTCAAACAGGCAGGCAAACGCACTCAATTGCCTGCAGCTGTGTCAGTTAACCAACCAGCAGACTGACTCTCTCGTTCCTTTCATCTGAAACTCTGCTTGGATTTAACATGAAAGCAGGCCTGGTCTGAGAGCAGGCCTGGTCTGACCTGTGTAGGCGCAGCTGTGAACAGTGACCGTCACTGCCACGCGTAGGCCTAAAAGCCTGACCCTCGTCTGACACCACACGTCCCCTCATCATTCGCTCTGGCCTCTCTTCATTTCGCACAAGTCTTTCGCCTTTTACTAAAGACTTCCGTGGAGAGCGGCGTGGAAGAGTCCTGGCTATTTTTGGCAGGCTTTTACACCCAAAAAGCCTAACGTTTATGTGAAAGACAAATTTACAGAAACCCACCGGTCCGGTTCCACCCGTGAACACAATGACTCTGTGCGGGTGTGAACGGACTGTGGCTCTACCTCTCCGCCTGAGCGGAGACCCCCCGGTCGGGCGGTTAGCGCCAAACCATTTTGGATCATCGCTTCTCGGCCTTTTGGCTCAGATCAAGTGTAGTTTCTGTTCTTATCAGTTTAATATCTGGTACGTCCTCCACCCGAGGACCGCGTATTAAATGGATTTTTAGAACGGGGAGTCCGAAAGAGGAGCTCGCTCCCTTCGCTCCAGGCATCGACCCGGCCTTGCAGTGCCGCCGGGAACGGTGCACCCCCCCCAAATCTTGTTGAAGTAAACCATCAAATCATTGTTGTGTGGATTCAAATGCTTTTGCAGACCTGACCTGGTTGTTCTTGGCCGTGGATTTTGTTCTCCGCCACGCCCAGCCAGCTTTACCTGACCTGGTTGTTCTTGGCCGCGGATTTTGTTCTCCGCCACGCCCAGCTTTACCTGACCTGGTTGTTCTTGGCCGTGGATTTTGTTCTCTGCCACGCCCAGCCAGCTTTACCTGACCTGGTTGTTCTTGGCCGTGGATTTTGTTCTCTGCCACGCCCAGCCAGCTTTACCTAACCTGGTTGTTCTTGGCCGTGGATTTTTTTCTCCGCCACGCCCAGCTTTACCTGACCTGGTTGTTCTTGGCCGTGGATTTTGTTCTCTGCCACGCCCAGCCAGCTTTACCTGATCTGGTTGTTCTTGGACGTGGATTTTGTTCTCCGCCACGCCCAGCAGCTTTACCTGACCTGGCTGTTCTTGGCCGTGGATTTTGTTCTCTGCCACGCCCAGCCAGCTTTACCTGACCTGGTTGTTCTTGGCCGTGGGTTTTGTTCTCTGCCACGCCCAGCCAGCTTTACCTGACCTGGTTGTTCTTGGCCGTGGGTTTTGTTCTCTGCCACGCCCAGCCAGCTTTACCTGACCTGGTTGTTCTTGGCCGTGGGTTTTGTTCTCCGCCACGCCCAGCTTTACCTGACCTGGTTGTTCTTGGCCGTGGATTTTGTTCTCTGCCACGCCCAGCCAGCTTTACCTGATCTGGTTGTTCTTGGACGTGGATTTTGTTCTCCGCCACGCCCAGCTTTACCTGACCTGGCTGTTCTTGGCCGTGGATTTTGTTCTCTGCCACGCCCAGCCAGCTTTACCTGACCTGGTTGTTCTTGGCCGTGGGTTTTGTTCTCTGCCACGCCCAGCCAGCTTTACCTGACCTGGTTGTTCTTGGCCGTGGGTTTTGTTCTCTGCCACGCCCAGCCAGCTTTACCTGACCTGGTTGTTCTTGGCCGTGGGTTTTGTTCTCTGCCACGCCCAGCTTTACCTGACCTTGTTGTTCTTGGCCGTGGGTTTTGTTCTCTGCCACGCCCAGCCAGCTTTACCTGACCTGGTTGTTCTTGGACGTGGATTTTGTTCTCCGCCACGCCCAGCTTTACCTGACCTGGTTGTTCTTGGCCGTGGGTTTTGTTCTCCGCCACGCCCAGCTTTACCTGACCTGGTTGTTCTTGGCCGTGCGTTTTGTTCTCTTCCACGCCCAGCCAGCTTTACCTGACCTGGTTGTTCTTGGCTTTGGATTTTGTTCTCCGTCAGACCCTAACAAAAAAAAAACCCCAAAAAGGTGAGTCTGTCTGTGTGGTTGTGTGTCTGTGTGGTTGTGTGTCTGTGAGTCTGTCTGCAGCTCAGTTTCAGAGAGTTTTGCTGCTTTTCAGATACATGTGGATTAGATTCAGAAAGATTCTTGTTCATCTTGTGTCTCTGTGTGTGAGTGAGTGAGGGGGGGTGAAATGGGTAGAAATTGCTCGTGTTTAATTCATTGTGATACAAAAGGGATTTTTCTTTTCTTTTTTTTATTAAATAAAGCATTCTCCATCATCCAGCCTACATTTTGTGTGTGTGTCTGTGTCAAGCAGCCATCGATTCTCCCACCGTCCCACCCCAACTAGGACGTCAGCCTTAAATACTTTTCAAACAGGCAGGCAAACGCACTCAATTGCCTGCAGCTGTGTCAGTTAACCAACCAGCAGACTGACTCTCTCGTTCCTTTCATCTGAAACTCTGCTTGGATTTAACATGAAAGCAGGCCTGGTCTGAGAGCAGGCCTGGTCTGACCTGTGTAGGCGCAGCTGTGAACAGTGACCGTCACTGCCACGCGTAGGCCTAAAAGCCTGACCCTCGTCTGACACCACACGTCCCCTCATCATTCGCTCTGGCCTCTCTTCATTTCGCACAAGTCTTTCGCCTTTTACTAAAGACTTCCGTGGAGAGCGGCGTGGAAGAGTCCTGGCTATTTTTGGCAGGCTTTTACACCCAAAAAGCCTAACGTTTATGTGAAAGACAAATTTACAGAAACCCACCGGTCCGGTTCCACCCGTGAACACAATGACTCTGTGCGGGTGTGAACGGACTGTGGCTCTACCTCTCCGCCTGAGCGGAGACCCCCCGGTCGGGCGGTTAGCGCCAAACCATTTTGGATCATCGCTTCTCGGCCTTTTGGCTCAGATCAAGTGTAGTTTCTGTTCTTATCAGTTTAATATCTGGTACGTCCTCCACCCGAGGACCGCGTATTAAATGGATTTTTAGAACGGGGAGTCCGAAAGAGGAGCTCGCTCCCTTCGCTCCAGGCATCGACCCGGCCTTGCAGTGCCGCCGGGAACGGTGCACCCCCCCCAAATCTTGTTAAAGTAAACCATCAAATCATTGTTGTGTGGATTCAAATGCTTTTGCAGACCTGACCTGGTTGTTCTTGGCCGTGGATTTTGTTCTCCGCCACGCCCAGCCAGCTTTACCTGACCTGGTTGTTCTTGGCCGCTGGATTTTGTTCTCCGCCACGCCCAGCTTTACCTGACCTGGTTGTTCTTGGCCGTGGATTTTGTTCTCTGCCACGCCCAGCCAGCTTTACCTGACCTGGTTGTTCTTGGCCGTGGATTTTGTTCTCTGCCACGCCCAGCCAGCTTTACCTAACCTGGTTGTTCTTGGCCGTGGATTTTGTTCTCCGCCACGCCCAGCCAGCTTTACCTGACCTGGTTGTTCTTGGCCGTGGATTTTGTTCTCCGCCACGCCCAGCTTTACCTGACCTGGTTGTTCTTGGCCGTGGATTTTGTTCTCTGCCACGCCCAGCCAGCTTTACCTGATCCTGGTTGTTCTTGGACGTGGATTTTGTTCTCCGCCACGCCCAGCTTTACCTGACCTGGCTGTTCTTGGCCGTGGATTTTGTTCTCTGCCACGCCCAGCCAGCTTTACCTGACCTGGTTGTTCTTGGCCGTGGGTTTTGTTCTCTGCCACGCCCAGCCAGCTTTACCTGACCTGGTTGTTCTTGGCCGTGGATTTTGTTCTCTGCCACGCCCAGCCAGCTTTACCTGACCTGGTTGTTCTTGGCCGTGGGTTTTGTTCTCCGCCACGCCCAGCTTTACCTGACCTGGTTGTTCTTGGCCGTGGATTTTGTTCTCTGCCACGCCCAGCCAGCTTTACCTGATCTGGTTGTTCTTGGACGTGGATTTTGTTCTCCGCCACGCCCAGCTTTACCTGACCTGGCTGTTCTTGGCCGTGGATTTTGTTCTCTGCCACGCCCAGCCAGCTTTACCTGACCTGGTTGTTCTTGGCCGTGGGTTTTGTTCTCTGCCACGCCCAGCCAGCTTTACCTGACCTGGTTGTTCTTGGCCGTGGGTTTTGTTCTCTGCCACGCCCAGCCAGCTTTACCTGACCTGGTTGTTCTTGGCCGTGGGTTTTGTTCTCTGCCACGCCCAGCTTTACCTGACCTTGTTGTTCTTGGCCGTGGGTTTTGTTCTCTGCCACGCCCAGCCAGCTTTACCTGACCTGGTTGTTCTTGGACGTGGATTTTGTTCTCCGCCACGCCCAGCTTTACCTGACCTGGTTGTTCTTGGCCGTGGGTTTTGTTCTCCGCCACGCCCAGCTTTACCTGACCTGGTTGTTTTTGGCCGTGCGTTTTGTTCTCTTCCACGCCCAGCCAGCTTTACCTGACCTGGTTGTTCTTGGCTTTGGATTTTGTTCTCCGTCAGACCCTAACAAAAAAAAACCCCAAAAAGGTGAGTCTGTCTGTGTGGTTGTGTGTCTGTGTGGTTGTGTGTCTGTGAGTCTGTCTGCAGCTCAGTTTCAGAGAGTTTTGCTGCTTTTCAGATACATGTGGATTAGATTCAGAAAGATTCTTGTTCATCTTGTGTCTCTGTGTGTGAGTGAGTGAGGGGGGGTGAAATCGGTAGAAATTGCTCGTGTTTAATTCATTGTGATACAAAAGGGATTTTTCTTTTCTTTTTTTTATTAAATAAAACATTCTCCATCATCCAGCCTACATTTTGTGTGTGTGTCTGTGTCAAGCAGCCATCGATTCTCCCACCGTCCCACCCCAATAGGACGTCAGCCTTAAATACTTTTCAAACAGGCAGGCAAACGCACTCAATTGCCTGCAGCTGTGTCAGTTAACCAACCAGCAGACTGACTCTCTCGTTCCTTTCATCTGAAACTCTGCTTGGATTTAACATGAAAGCAGGCCTGGTCTGAGAGCAGGCCTGGTCTGACCTGTGTAGGCGGAGCTGTGAACAGTGACCGTCACTGCCACGCGTAGGCCTAAAAGCCTGACCCTCGTCTGACACCCCACATCCCCTCATCATTCGCTCTGGCCTCTCTTCATTTCGCACAAGTCTTTCGCCTTTTACTAAAGACTTCCGTGGAGAGCGGCGTGGAATAGTGGTCGTCCGTGGCCACATGAGGCTGGCATCACCCCTTCCCTTCTCCCCTGTGATTGGCTGAAACCTACGCGACGCCAAAAATGGGGTCATTTGCCGGTTCCAGGAGGAACGCGGTACGGTTCGAATTGGTCGACGATCTTGAAATGGACAGACTACAGTTCAGCAGGAACATTGTGCAGAAGGAGCTGGGTTTCAAACCGAGCCAGCTGGAATTCATCTTTGCCTTGCCCGGGAGGAAGATTTTTGAAGTTGTGTTTTCGACCAGGAACTTGATGGATATCTGCATGGAAACCTTTTCTTCACTACGAGAAAAGAAGGACTACCTCAAAAACTTTAAGGTAACGGCGCTGTCTGAAAGGGGTTCGACCACGGTTACCGTCCTAATGTATTCAGAACGTGTCAGGCTGGAAGACATCAGGACCTGGCTGGCCTCCAGGTGCACGGTGGTCCAGGGGTTGGATGTCCGCGATGTGGACGGCATCCGGAACGGTGCCAGGAGATTTAATGTCCAGCTCAAGATGGATGGCACGGGGCACCTCATTCATCTGCCCCAAACGATACAACTGGGTACAGTGAGAGGCCACGTGTTCTATCAAGGTCAACCCAAGTTGTGTCGGAAGTGCGGCGCGGGGTCGCACTTGGCGGCGAGCTGCACTGTTGCCTCGTGCAACAATTGCAACACGGTGGGGCACACCACCAGGGACTGCCCTAACCCTGTCAAGTGCAATCTGTGTGGAGCGGACGACCACACCTTTCGATCGTGTCCCCGGTCGTACGCCAACAGACTCAGGGTTCAACAACTTGGCACGGGCTCCCTAGATGGCGATGGAACAGGGCCGAAGCAGGCCGAAAGGGTGGTCCCGGTGGATGCTGGTGAACGTCAGCCACCAGTTTCGCCCAGCGAACAACATCATCAGCCTGGCACCAGTGAGAGGCCCCAGCCTAGTGACTCCAGTGGAACGCACCCACCGGTTACGGTGTGCGCCTCTACGGAGGCACAGCCGCCTGCACCTACAGAGTTACCGGTTGGAGAGGAAACGGCTGAGGGTGGAATGGAGGAAGAGGATTTAACGGTCCAACAGATGTTGTCGGAGGTCGTTGGGGGTGCACCCAACACGCTGTTGTCCGACTGGAGTAGCGAGGAGGCCGAGGTGTCGTCGCCGGATGCGGACGTGGAGGAGCAGGGAAGCCCGACCCAAGGCAGTGAGTTACTTGACATTACGATGGCGTCCATCTCGCCGATGGTCCCTGATCAGGGGGATGAGTCCCGGATTTCGACACCCCTGCCTTTCCCCAGCGCGAAGGTGGAGGGACACGGATCGCAGCCGAACCGGGGCTCCAGCACCAGCAACAATAACGATCACCCCCGTAGACGCCCCCGCTCTGCATCGATGGGCTCTCCGCCGGGTGATCAAGATGATGGAGACCGGTCCCTTGGGCCATATCTGGACTCTGGGTCTTTGGCGACTTTCTCCCAGGTCACGATGATGACGGGGGGAGGGGACGTGGACGGTGACTCGCTCATGAACCCCATGGCTTGTTGGAGGATACAAAAACGGAGGAGGAAGAATCGAACGAAAGTGGACGACCAGGATCGCTGCTCCCCCTGACCTGTACTTTGGCCCTCCTTGTACCTCAACTATGTCTTCCACGATAAACCTGGTATCACTGACTTGCAGGGGCATCATGGACCCTGTTACATGTCAATTGGTTTTCTCCGCTCTGCGCATTGGTGGAGGCGGTGTCTTTTTGCAACAAGAATGCCATCTTCTCTTACTACAAAGATGACACCGTTACTCAGGATTACATCCATCAACGTTCGAGGTCTTAACGACCCAGTTAAGTGCCAGACCATCTTCTCTCTTTTGAGAGACGGTGGTGGAGACATATTTTTGTTGCAAGAATGCCAAATACGGCACATGGACAATTACAAGACCTTTAAAAGCAGATGGCAGCACGGAGAGTCCTTGTGGTCAGGAGACAATTCCAATAAGAACTCTGGGGTTGCCATCCTGTTCAACAACAGGAATCTGACCATTGAGCGGGCATCAGTAGTGGAGGATGGCAGACTGCTGTTTGCGGATGTGGATTACCTGGGTGTTGCCCTACGGATTGTTAATGTTTATGCCCCGCTGGACCTGCAGCAACGGAAGACCCTTTTTTTATCATTGGAGTCTCTGCTTTGTTGCGGGCGGGAGGTAATTGTTGGAGGAGACTTCAACTGTGTGCGGGGGGAACACGACCGGCGCTCCAGCACGGGGTCCTGTTCCAGACCCGACTCAAGCTCCCGTCTGCTGAATGAACTGATAGAGCGTAATGGCCTGAAGGATGCAGCGCAGATCTTGTCTCCCACGACTCCGCCATCTCACACGTGGTCCAACGCGACAGCGTCGTCACGGATTGATCTCCTGCTAGCGTCCCAGGGGGTGCACCCCACGACCATCGACAATTCGCCAGTTCCCTTTTCGGATCATAACGCGCTCAAGTGCACTATGACCGTACAGGGGTCGTTAAACCATGGACCGGGTCTCTGGAAACTAAACACCAGTCTGCTTATGAACTCCAGACTAGTTTCCAGGCTCAAGCAGAAATTGGAACAATGGCGATCACTGCAACCCATGCATGGTTCGTGGGGAGACTGGTGGGAGGACGTTAAACGGAGAGTGAAGGCGTTCTTTATCACGGCGGGAAAGAAGGCTGCTGACAGTAGAACAAGATGGCGACGGAGGCAACAAGCCAGACTCCAACAAGCTTACAAGCTGGCACAACAAGGCTTCCCAGTGGAAGAAGACATAGCGGCACTCAAGAGGAGACTGATGGCGGCGCACAACGCCGTCAGCAAAGGGGTTCTTGTGAGGAGCAGAGTGCACAACTTCGAGGAGAATGAAAGGTGTACGGCTTTCTTTTTCCGAAAGTTGGCGCATTCAAGGACGGCCTTTAGCAGCTTGTCAACTTCCGAAGGGGTGCAAGTTACAGACACTGCGGACATTTTAGATCATGTCCACCGCTTCTATTCGGATTTGTACGAGGCGGCGGAGTCGGACAGTCAGCAGTTGGGTTTCTTTCTATCGGGGCTCCAGCGGAAACTCGATGACTCCGCGCGGCCGGTCCTGAACGGAGATCTGACTGTGGCGGAACTTTCAGTGGCAATGCTGTCAATGAAACGCAACAAGACCCCAGGAGCAGACGGCCTGCCCCAGGAGTTCTATGCCACCTTCTGGGATCAGTTGAAGCATCCACTCCTGTTGGTGTACAACGAAGCTTTCCAGAATGGTTTTTTGCCCCCATCCATGCGGACTGGAACTATAACCCTGCTCCATAAAAAAGGAAGCAAAGCAGACCTTAAGAACTGGCGTCCTCTCACCTTGCTGGGGGTCGACGTAAAGATCTTGGCCAAATGTCTCTTTCGACGTCTGCGCTCTCTCTCGGCCGACATCGTTGGTCCTGAGCAGACTTGTGTGGTTCCAGGACGCAAAGCCACCGACAACATAGCGCTCATTAGAGACTCTTACTTATACAGTAAGGAAAGACGTCTTCCTTTGGCCATTTTAGGGTTGGACTTGGAAAAGGCCTTTGATAGCCTTGGGCATGAATACCTCATGTCCACCCTATCTGCTTTGGGGTTGGGGGAGGTCATGACCAGTTGGGTGAGGCTTTTGTACACTGACTGCATCAGCCAAGTTCAAGTTAATGGACACCTGTCTCCCCCCCTAAAGATGAACTCCGGGGTAAGGCAGGGTTGCCCCTTGTCACCGCTTCTTTTTGTGTTGGCGATGGAACCCTTGGCTTGTGCCGTACGAAGAGCCCCCGGCATAAGAGGCTTAGTTCCTCCTGGTTGTGGAGGGGTGGAGACGAAGCTAGCCGTCTACATGGACGACCTGTCGTTGCTGTTGACGGATAACGCCTCCATCTTCCATGCGCTGCAGCTCTGTGACCAGTTTACGAAAGCATCTGGCACAAAAGTCAACAAGACCAAAAGTGAAATCCTCTACCTAAATTGGTCGGAGCCGAGAACCCCAGGGGGTCTGACTGTCGCCACAGACTCTGTAAAAGTTCTGGGAGTGCATGTAGGGGACGACATGGTTTCCCATAACTGGACACAGAAACTTTCAAAAGTCCGGGGCAAGCTGGACCAATGGAGAGACAGAGATTTGTCTTTGTTCGGGAAGGTGTTAGTTGTGAAAGCTGAGGTAATCTCTTCCCTGGCATACCTGGCTGCCACCCTACCACCCCCCCGTCAGGTGGTCCGGGCACTTCAAAAGACTATCTTTAGATTCATCTGGGGGAGTGCACATGAGCTGGTCAGGCGAGACATCATGTACAGGCCTGTGGCAATGGGCGGGAGGGCAGCGCCGGACATAAAGGCAAAACTCATGGCCATGTTCGTGACTCCACTCATTGAAGCTGCTCTGGACAAGACAGACGGTGCCCCGTGGGCATCCTTTGCAAGATTCTGGATAGGGCGGAAGGTCCTGAGGGCGTGGAAGCAACGGGTCCCCCTGTCGCGACCTTTTGCTGAAAAGCCTCCCCCTATTTATGAGACTGTTTTGGAGGTCCTTCAAGAGAACATCAAAGACATTCCTCTGGACAAACTTAACCGGAAAACGGTCGAGAAGGCTCTTTCAGCGGGAGAGCGCCTGTCCTACGTTGGCCTTCTGAATGCGGAAGAATCACAGAATGTCTGGAGGAATGTTGCAGACAAGTCTTTAACCAACCCCCACAAAGACCTGGGCTGGCTCATGGCCCATGAGCGCCTACCGGTTGGGGACTTGTTGTTGAGAAAGGGCTACACGAAGACTGGAAGTTGTCCACGATGCGGGAACCTGGAGACCGTACGGCACCTCCTTTGGTCTTGCCCTTTTGCGTGCACAATCTGGCGACGGTTGACACCCTGGTTGGACAAACTGGGCAGGACCAATTTGACCTATAGCCTTGTGCTATATGGACGGACTGTTGGCGACCAGACACCCTTCCAGCGCTGGTGGGTTGCGGTTACCTGTGTAAAGGACGCCCTGTGGCGGGCAAGAAACATTGCCTGTCGAAGAAAGATACTGGTTCCACCACGGACAGTTATTGCAAATGTTATGACAATGGTGGAGTTTTACAAAGAAGTGCATGTAGCAACACATACTTGGGACATGTGAACAGGACTATGGGGAGGGGGATGGGATCGGGGGTAGGAAGCTGACCTTTATTGGTTTTCAATTCTTTGTGCCTGGGGTGAAATGAGTGAAAAAGGGGGATAATTTTGTTCCTTTGTTATGGATTGGGGTAGATTAGAGTATTATTATGAAAGATGAAATTTTGTTGTAACTGTTTGTTTTTTGTACAATAAAAAAAAAAAAAAAAAAAAAAAAAAAAAAGCCTTTTACTAAAGACTTCCGTGGAGAGCGGCGTGGAAGAGTCCTGGCTATTTTTGGCAGGCTTTTACACCCAAAAAGCCTAACGTTTATGTGAAAGACAAATTTACAGAAAGCCCACCGGTCCGGTTCCACCCGTGAACACAATGACTCTGTGCGGGTGTGAACGGACTGTGGCTCTTACCTCTCCGCCTGAGCGGAGACCCCCCGGTCGGGCGGTTAGCGCCAAACCATTTTGGATCATCGCTTCTCGGCCTTTTGGCTAAGATCAGGAGTACTGCCTGGTCTTGGACTTTAGATCGAGTCGTGATCAACTCCATAGGGCGGTGATTCCGGTGTCTTTGTGACACCTGAGTTAATTCCACGTGGGGAGATCCTTTTTGTTTTGTTCTTTGTCTTTTTTTGTGTCTGTGTAGTTTGTTTCTTTGTTTTGTTTGTCCTTTTATCTGTTTGTTTTTACAGCTTTTTTAAGGTAAGTTATTATTTTATTGCTTTTATCTTATTTATTGTTATTTATTTTTTAGTTGCGTTGTGGTGCCTCCAGCATGTCGGCAAACTTTGCCGGGGTGCGGAGGCACCACAGTGTGCGTTTTATTTTAAAAACCATCAATGGAAAAGCCATGGAGATTTCCCGCCTGGATTTCTCCAGGAAATACGTCCAGGGGTTGTTAAAGTTCAAACCCGTTGACCTGAATTGTATTTTGTCACTTCCTTTCAATAAGGGATTTGATGTTAGTTTTGTTTCCGGAAATGTTTTGAAAGAGTTTTGGACCCGGTACGAGAGCGTGGAAACCCAGTTTTCTGCGTTCACGGTTGAGAAACTGACTGACAATAGCCTTAAAACGGTTATTGTCAAGATGTTCAATGAGACTGTGAATGCAGAGGATATTAAGACATGGCTGGGGAGATACTGCACGGTGAAAGGCCAGCCTACCAAGGTTATAGGATGTAGACGGTATCTGGAACTGTGTTTGGAGGGTCCCCATCCAACAATGGCAGGACCCTTCAGGCTACCAGGGCCTGAAACACCTGCCTTCTATGGTAGTGCTGGGTGACAACCGTGGCTACATTCACTACCAGGGAATGCCCAAGCTCTGCCGCAAGTGTGGTGAGCACGGGCACCTGGTAGAAGCTTGTGATAAGATAATGTGCGGAAAATGCAGAGAAATTGGGCACACTTTTGATGAGTGTCCCAATGGCAGACGGTGCAACCTCTGTGGGGAGACGAACCATCTCTTCAGAGACTGCCCGAAGTCTTTCGCCAACAAGCTGAAAGCGTCCAAAACCGGTACAGTGGGTCAAGTGATTTTTACGGGAGAGGAGGAGACGGAAAGTTCCGCTCCCCCTCCGCAAACCGAGAGAGGGCAGCGGAAGTCAGGTGAGGAGGGTGAAGGGGTGGTGGCTGCGCAACCCCCGACCACATCCGGTAACGGTGTGGATGGGGACGTGCAGTCATCAGGTGGAGCTATGTCTGTGTCCGGGGCGGAGGAAGGAACAGAAGATAGCGATGAAACCCATATCCCCGACGCCCAACCGACAAAGAGGCCAGCGTCAGAGTTGTCTTCGGACTCTCCCATGTCTGTGGAGAAGAGGGGAAGAGCTACGACTTTCTCAGACAGTTCATCTGTGGAGGAGTCTAGAATCTTCTCCCCTAGCTCACCGAACGAGGCTCCCTTCCTGACCATCCCGCAACAATCAACCCCGAAGGACAGGAGGGAAGGCCCTCCGAGGCCGACCCACCGAGTCCACAAGGACAGTGGAGCTCAACCCCCTCCGCCTCCACCCCATGAGACGGAGGAAGAGCTCCATTTACACGATTCGTCCTCTCTCGTGTGAACCAGGTTTGTATTCATTTTTTAAGTTGTAAGCATCTTTTAAATGGCGTACCTTTTTTTAACCGTACTCATGGCTCTCACCTTCTCGACCATCAATGTCAGAAGTGTGAAGTCGAGAGTTAGAGCCCAGAGTGTTTTTAATTTTTTACTGTCTTTTAAGTCGGATGTGTTTTTATTACAAGAGTGTGGTTTACCCTTTTTAAAAAATTATACCCAGTGGGAGAAAAAGTGGCCCCACACCTCACTGTGGAGTGGCTCCAATCAAAATAAAAACGATGGAGTGGCCATTTTAATCAAGAATCCCCAGATTTTGGTGAAGGGCAGCACTGTGGTGAAGGAGGGGCGGGCACTTTTAACGCATCTGACTTTTATGGGACGGGATTTTAAACTTTTAAATATTTATGGTTTTACTGATAAACATGAGCGGTACGACCTTTTAGAAAGCCTGCAGCCCCACATGCTGGGTCGAACCCCGTTGATTTTAGGAGGTGATTTTAATTGTATTTTATCAAGAAAAGATAAGAGAAGAGCGAGGGATGATTTTAAAGTTGATAATACATCGGTTTTACTGCAGGGCATGGTGAGGGATTTTAAACTGACCGACTGTTTTAAAACCATGCATCCCAGAGAGGAGGGCTTCACCTGGTTCAGTGATGACGGCACCAGAGCCTCTCGAATAGACTATGTTTTTACACGGGACTGCTCGCCAACCGATGCTAGATTAACCCCTGTTTTCTTCTCTGATCACCTCATGCTGTCTTGCACCCTGTCACTTTCTTCAGGTGTGACTCACGGTGGGGGTCTGTGGAAACTGAACTGCTCCCTGCTGGAGGACCAGAACATCGTCGACCAGTACAGGGAGCGGTATCAGGGCTGGCAGACCCTCCATGACCTATACCTGTACACGCTCACAGTGGTGGGAGATGGTGAAGGGACGGACCCAGACCTTTTTTAAGAAGATAGGTAGAAAGAAAAAGGTTTTAAAACAACGACGCATGATGGGGCTGCAAAAACGCTTACAACGATATTTTAAATTAAATGAATACGGACTTGATTTTAATAAAGAAATTAAAGAAGTCAAAAAAGAAATGCTAAAACTGGCAGAAATCCAAAGCAAAGGAATTATTTTACGAAGTAAAGAAAGAGACTTAGAAGAAGGAGAAAAATGTTCAAGGTACTTTTTTAAGAAAATTTTAAGCAAGGGGGGTGGTTTTACATGTTTAAGAAGGGAGGACGGGATTTTATCTGAAAAGACAGAAGACATTCTAAAAACTGTTGAACTCTTTTATGACGATCTATATAAAGAAAAAACAGTTGACCAGACAATTATGACGGAAATCTTGGATTTTATTGACAAAAAAGTCACGAAAAGTGTTCTTTTAACCCAAGATTTTACTGTTTTAGAGCTCAACAAGTGTCTTTTATCTTTTAAGAAAGGGAAGTCCCCTGGACAGGATGGACTTCCCTTGGAATTTTACCTGACCTTCTGGGACATTTTAGCACCTGACCTACTTGCTGTTTTTAAAGAATTTGAGACCTTGGACAGACTGCCAGCAAGTTTTAGAGTAGGGATAGTGACGCTGCTCCACAAGGACAAAGACAGGACCGACCTGAAAAACTGGAGACCCATCACTCTTTTAAACGTGGACTGCAAACTTTTTAGCAAACTTTTAGCAGCACGTATGACGACGGTTTTAGAGACCTTGATTCACCCGGATCAAGCCTGTGCCGTGCCAGGGAGGAAGATCACAGACAGCCTCGTACTGATCAGAGACACCATCTGTTATGCGAGAGACAGAAACATTCGGCTGGTAGTGTTAAAGTCTAGACTTTGAGAAAGCTTTCGATCGGGTCTCGCACCAGTACCTTTTCAAAGTGCTGCAAAAAATGGGATTCCCGGACAGATTTATTGCGTGGGTGGGGCTGCTCTACCGGGATATCAGCAGCAAATTTGTGGTTAACGGGTTCCTGACAAAAGCAGTGGATATCAGCTGCGGTGTCCGTCAGGGGTGTCCTTTATCTGCCCTCCTGTACGTGGCATGCATCGAACCTCTGGCACAGGTCTTGAGAAGGGATCAACGAATCCAAGGAGTGGGCATACCAGGGAGCAGGCGGACTACAGACTAAGGTGATTTTATACATGGACGATTTTAACATTTTATGTACCGACATTTTAGCAATCCACAGGACCTTGGACCTGACCGACTGGTTTGGACGCGCCTCCGGCTCCAAACTTAACCGAGACAAGACCAAAGCCCAGTTCTACGGACCCTGGGGAGAGACGGACACGACGGGACTCCCACTGACCGTGACCCAGACCGACCAAAAGATACTGGGGGTCACTTTTGACAAAGACGGGGGAGGAAGTACGAACTGGGCTGACCTTACAGGGAAAGTCAGACAGAGACTAGGATTCTGGGGACTTAGAGGACTGACGATAGAAGGTAAGGTTTTAATCATCAAGGCAGTGATTTTACCTTTGCTTTTATTAGTCAGTTCTGTTTTTATGCCGCCACGGAGGGTGATTTTAGACCTGGAAAGAGCCATTTTTAACTTCATCTGGTCGTCCAAGTGGGAACGACTGAGGAGACAGGAACTGAAAAAGACTAAAGATAAAGGAGGTAAAGGAGTTCCTGATCTCCTCTTGTTTTTAGGAAGTAGGTACGTGGCTCTTAGTTTTAATCAGATAACGGACCCATCCAGAAACCCAAAGTCAGCAGCCTTTACAAGGTTCTGGATGGGCTCCTTTTTAAGAAAGAAGAAGCTGTTTAAAACTGATCTTAGAGTTCCAGTGTCTTTTAATCTGCCCCCGTCTTACGCTTTTATAGAGAAGTTTTTAAAAGATTTTAAACTTGAGGAAGAAGGATTGCATGTTTTTACTAATCATCGTTTTATGATTTCTGTTGTGCAGGAGCGGGAACCGGTGAGTCGAGTGCGCGGGCTCACACTAGGTGAGTCCGCAACCGTTTGGCACAACGTGAACCACTCCGTTCTTCCAAACAGACTCCGGGACCTGTCGTGGATGGTGGCTCATGGGATCCTCTCGGTCAGGGACGTCATGCACTCCCGGGGCATGTCGGCGATCTCAACGTGCCCCCGACCTGGTTGTGGCGCACCCGAGTCGGTGAGGCACCTGCTCTGGGAGTGCAGCGCTGCCGTCGACCTGTGGGCATTGGCCGGCTCCCAGAAATTCCCGAACTTGCCAGCAAGGGGGGTCCTATCAGCACAGCTGGTGCTGTTCGGGGTGGGCCACAATCTAAGTAAGGAAGAGTTTGGGAGGCAGTGGCTCGCCCTGGCTGCCATTAAAGACGCCATGTGGACCTCCAGAGACTTGCTGGTAAGGAGGTACAGGCAGATCCCCCCCGCAGCTGTGCTCCGAATGGCCGCAGACAACATGAACACCATCATCTCTGCCGGCAGCAGGCCTAGGACACAGCTGCAAAGAAGAATCGTCTGTACCTCGTCGGACGTGGGAGCCGGTGTTACACGAGAAAGGTCGAGGCAGCGGCGACCTGGCTCTCCGGGTGCGGACGGTGGGAAGGAGCAAGAAGGAGGGGATCCCCTCTGAGCACCGGACGGGTTCCCGAGAGACCGAATGCTTGGAGGAGCGGAGAGGTTCATCTTTAGAGGACACGCCCTCCCGCTCCTGCAGAAACTGTTCTTCATTTTACTTGATTTTAAAGACTGTAATCCTTCTTTTTTTAGTACATGTAGGTTTTTTTAAATAGTATTACCTGTTTTTAAACATTCTGTTTTTGTAGGTTTTTACTTGTATTTCCGTTTTTACAAACATAGAAATGGTTTTACAGTAAATTTAAAAAGATTTTAGTACAAGAGCAATGTTTTTAAAGGTGATGCTATTTATGCTGAAAAAGAACCAATAAACACGTTAAAAGAAAAATTCTGTTCTTATCAGTTTAATATCTGGTACGTCCTCCACCCGAGGACCGCGTATTAAATGGATTTTTAGAACGGGGAGTCCGAAAGAGGAGCTCGCTCCCTTCGCTCCAGGCATCGACCCGGCCTTGCAGTGCCGCCGGGAACGGTGCACCCCCCCCAAATCTTGTTAAAGTAAACCATCAAATCATTGTTGTGTGGATTCAAATGCTTTTGCAGACCTGACCTGGTTGTTCTTGGCCGTGGATTTTGTTCTCCGCCACGCCCAGCCAGCTTTACCTGACCTGGTTGTTCTTGGCCGCGGATTTTGTTCTCCGCCACGCCCAGCTTTACCTGACCTGGTTGTTCTTGGCCGTGGATTTTGTTCTCTGCCACGCCCAGCCAGCTTTACCTGACCTGGTTGTTCTTGGCCGTGGATTTTGTTCTCTGCCACGCCCAGCCAGCTTTACCTAACCTGGTTGTTCTTGGCCGTGGATTTTGTTCTCCGCCACGCCCAGCCAGCTTTACCTGACCTGGTTGTTCTTGGCCGTGGATTTTGTTCTCCGCCACGCCCAGCTTTACCTGACCTGGTTGTTCTTGGCCGTGGATTTTGTTCTCTGCCACGCCCAGCCAGCTTTACCTGATCTGGTTGTTCTTGGACGTGGATTTTGTTCTCTGCCACGCCCAGCTTTACCTGACCTTGTTGTTCTTGGCCGTGGGTTTTGTTCTCTGCCACGCCCAGCCAGCTTTACCTGACCTGGTTGTTCTTGGACGTGGATTTTGTTCTCCGCCACGCCCAGCTTTACCTGACCTTGTTGTTCTTGGCCGTGGGTTTTGTTCTCTGCCACGCCCAGCCAGCTTTACCTGACCTGGTTGTTCTTGGACGTGGATTTTGTTCTCCGCCACGCCCAGCTTTACCTGACCTGGTTGTTCTTGGCCGTGGGTTTTGTTCTCTGCCACGCCCAGCTTTACCTGACCTGGTTGTTCTTGGCCGTGCGTTTTGTTCTCTTCCACGCCCAGCCAGCTTTACCTGACCTGGTTGTTCTTGGCCGTGGGTTTTGTTCTCTGCCACGCCCAGCCAGCTTTACCTGACCTGGTTGTTCTTGGCCGTGGGTTTTGTTCTCTGCCACGCCCAGCCAGCTTTTCCTGACCTGGTTGTTCTTGGCCGTGCGTTTTGTTCTCTTCCACGCCCAGCCAGCTTTACCTGACCTGGTTGTTCTTGGCTTTGGATTTTGTTCTCCGTCAGACCCTAACAAAAAAAAAACCCAAAAAGGTGAGTCTGTCTGTGTGGTTGTGTGTCTGTGTGGTTGTGTGTCTGTGAGTCTGTCTGCAGCTCAGTTTCAGAGAGTTTTGCTGCTTTTCAGATACATGTGGATTAGATTCAGAAAGATTCTTGTTCATCTTGTGTCTCTGTGTGTGAGTGAGTGAGGGGGGGTGAAATGGGTAGAAATTGCTCGTGTTTAATTCATTGTGATACAAAAGGGATTTTTCTTTTCTTTTTTTTATTAAATAAAACATTCTCCATCATCCAGCCTACATTTTGTGTGTGTGTCTGTGTCAAGCAGCCATCGATTCTCCCACCGTCCCACCCCAATAGGACGTCAGCCTTAAATACTTTTCAAACAGGCAGGCAAACGCACTCAATTGCCTGCAGCTGTGTCAGTTAACCAACCAGCAGACTGACTCTCTCGTTCCTTTCATCTGAAACTCTGCTTGGATTTAACATGAAAGCAGGCCTGGTCTGAGAGCAGGCCTGGTCTGACCTGTGTAGGCGCAGCTGTGAACAGTGACCGTCACTGCCACGCGTAGGCCTAAAAACCTGACCCTCGTCTGACACCACACGTCCCCTCATCATTCGCTCTGGCCTCTCTTCATTTCGCACAAGTCTTTCGCCTTTTACTAAAGACTTCCGTGGAGAGCGGCGTGGAAGAGTCCTGGCTATTTTTGGCAGGCTTTTACACCCAAAAAGCCTAACGTTTATGTGAAAGACAAATTTACAGAAACCCACCGGTCCGGTTCCACCCGTGAACACAATGACTCTGTGCGGGTGTGAACGGACTGTGGCTCTACCTCTCCGCCTGAGCGGAGACCCCCCGGTCGGGCGGTTAGCGCCAAACCATTTTGGATCATCGCTTCTCGGCCTTTTGGCTCAGATCAAGTGTAGTTTCTGTTCTTATCAGTTTAATATCTGGTACGTCCTCCACCCGAGGACCGCGTATTAAATGGATTTTTAGAACGGGGAGTCCGAAAGAGGAGCTCGCTCCCTTCGCTCCAGGCATCGACCCGGCCTTGCAGTGCCGCCGGGAACGGTGCACCCCCCCCAAATCTTGTTAAAGTAAACCATCAAATCATTGTTGTGTGGATTCAAATGCTTTTGCAGACCTGACCTGGTTGTTCTTGGCCGTGGATTTTGTTCTCCGCCACGCCCAGCCAGCTTTACCTGACCTGGTTGTTCTTGGCCGCGGATTTTGTTCTCCGCCACGCCCAGCTTTACCTGACCTGGTTGTTCTTGGCCGTGGATTTTGTTCTCTGCCACGCCCAGCCAGCTTTACCTGACCTGGTTGTTCTTGGCCGTGGATTTTGTTCTCTGCCACGCCCAGCCAGCTTTACCTAACCTGGTTGTTCTTGGCCGTGGATTTTGTTCTCCGCCACGCCCAGCCAGCTTTACCTGACCTGGTTGTTCTTGGCCGTGGATTTTGTTCTCCGCCACGCCCAGCTTTACCTGACCTGGTTGTTCTTGGCCGTGGATTTTGTTCTCTGCCACGCCCAGCCAGCTTTACCTGATCTGGTTGTTCTTGGACGTGGATTTTGTTCTCCGCCACGCCCAGCTTTACCTGACCTGGCTGTTCTTGGCCGTGGATTTTGTTCTCTGCCACGCCCAGCCAGCTTTACCTGACCTGGTTGTTCTTGGCCGTGGGTTTTGTTCTCTGCCACGCCCAGCCAGCTTTACCTGACCTGGTTGTTCTTGGCCGTGGGTTTTGTTCTCTGCCACGCCCAGCCAGCTTTACCTGACCTGGTTGTTCTTGGCCGTGGGTTTTGTTCTCTGCCACGCCCAGCTTTACCTGACCTTGTTGTTCTTGGCCGTGGGTTTTGTTCTCTGCCACGCCCAGCCAGCTTTACCTGACCTGGTTGTTCTTGGACGTGGGTTTTGTTCTCCGCCACGCCCAGCTTTACCTGACCTTGTTGTTCTTGGCCGTGGGTTTTGTTCTCTGCCACGCCCAGCCAGCTTTACCTGACCTGGTTGTTCTTGGACGTGGATTTTGTTCTCCGCCACGCCCAGCTTTACCTGACCTGGTTGTTCTTGGCCGTGGGTTTTGTTCTCTGCCACGCCCAGCTTTACCTGACCTGGTTGTTCTTGGCCGTGCGTTTTGTTCTCTTCCACGCCCAGCCAGCTTTACCTGACCTGGTTGTTCTTGGCCGTGGGTTTTGTTCTCTGCCACGCCCAGCCAGCTTTACCTGACCTGGTTGTTCTTGGCCGTGGGTTTTGTTCTCTGCCACGCCCAGCCAGCTTTTCCTGACCTGGTTGTTCTTGGCCGTGCGTTTTGTTCTCTTCCACGCCCAGCCAGCTTTACCTGACCTGGTTGTTCTTGGCTTTGGATTTTGTTCTCCGTCAGACCCTAACAAAAAAAAAACCCAAAAAGGTGAGTCTGTCTGTGTGGTTGTGTGTCTGTGTGGTTGTGTCTGTGAGTCTGTCTGCAGCTCAGTTTCAGAGAGTTTTGCTGCTTTTCAGATACATGTGGATTAGATTCAGAAAGATTCTTGTTCATCTTGTGTCTCTGTGTGTGTGTGTGTGTGTGTGAGTGAGTGAGTGAGTGAGGGGGGTGAAATGGGTAGAAATTGCTTGTGTTTAATTCATTGTGATACAAAAGGGATTTTTCTTTTCTTTTTTTTATTAAATAAAACATTCTCCATCATCCAGCCTACATTTTGTGTGTGTGTCTGTGTCAAGCAGCCATCGATTCTCCCACCGTCCCACCCCAACTAGGACGTCAGCCTTAAATACTTTTCAAACAGGCAGGCAAACGCACTCAATTGCCTGCAGCTGTGTCAGTTAACCAACCAGCAGACTGACTCTCTCGTTCCTTTCATCTGAAACTCTGCTTGGATTTAACATGAAAGCAGGCCTGGTCTGAGAGCAGGCCTGGTCTGACCTGTGTAGGCGCAGCTGTGAACAGTGACCGTCACTGCCACGCGTAGGCCTAAAAAGCCTGACCCTCGTCTGACACCACACGTCCCCTCATCATTCGCTCTGGCCTCTCTTCATTTCGCACAAGTCTTTCGCCTTTTACTAAAGACTTCCGTGGAGAGCGGCGTGGAAGAGTCCTGGCTATTTTTGGCAGGCTTTTACACCCAAAAAGCCTAACGTTTATGTGAAAGACAAATTTACAGAAACCCACCGGTCCGGTTCCACCCGTGAACACAATGACTCTGTGCGGGTGTGAACGGACTGTGGCTCTACCTCTCCGCCTGAGCGGAGACCCCCCGGTCGGGCGGTTAGCGCCAAACCATTTTGGATCATCGCTTCTCGGCCTTTTGGCTCAGATCAAGTGTAGTTTCTGTTCTTATCAGTTTAATATCTGGTACGTCCTCCACCCGAGGACCGCGTATTAAATGGATTTTTAGAACGGGGAGTCCGAAAGAGGAGCTCGCTCCCTTCGCTCCAGGCATCGACCCGGCCTTGCAGTGCCGCCGGGAACGGTGCACCCCCCCCAAATCTTGTTAAAGTAAACCATCAAATCATTGTTGTGTGGATTCAAATGCTTTTGCAGACCTGACCTGGTTGTTCTTGGCCGTGGATTTTGTTCTCCGCCACGCCCAGCCAGCTTTACCTGACCTGGTTGTTCTTGGCCGCGGATTTTGTTCTCCGCCACGCCCAGCTTTACCTGACCTGGTTGTTCTTGGCCGTGGATTTTGTTCTCTGCCACGCCCAGCCAGCTTTACCTGACCTGGTTGTTCTTGGCCGTGGATTTTGTTCTCTGCCACGCCCAGCCAGCTTTACCTAACCTGGTTGTTCTTGGCCGTGGATTTTGTTCTCCGCCACGCCCAGCCAGCTTTACCTGACCTGGTTGTTCTTGGCCGTGGATTTTGTTCTCCGCCACGCCCAGCTTTACCTGACCTGGTTGTTCTTGGCCGTGGATTTTGTTCTCTGCCACGCCCAGCCAGCTTTACCTGATCTGGTTGTTCTTGGACGTGGATTTTGTTCTCCGCCACGCCCAGCTTTACCTGACCTGGCTGTTCTTGGCCGTGGATTTTGTTCTCTGCCACGCCCAGCCAGCTTTACCTGACCTGGTTGTTCTTGGCCGTGGGTTTTGTTCTCTGCCACGCCCAGCCAGCTTTACCTGACCTGGTTGTTCTTGGCCGTGGGTTTTGTTCTCTGCCACGCCCAGCCAGCTTTACCTGACCTGGTTGTTCTTGGCCGTGGGTTTTGTTCTCTGCCACGCCCAGCTTTACCTGACCTTGTTGTTCTTGGCCGTGGATTTTGTTCTCTGCCACGCCCAGCCAGCTTTACCTGACCTGGTTGTTCTTGGACGTGGGTTTTGTTCTCTGCCACGCCCAGCTTTACCTGACCTTGTTGTTCTTGGCCGTGGGTTTTGTTCTCTGCCACGCCCAGCCAGCTTTACCTGACCTGGTTGTTCTTGGACGTGGATTTTGTTCTCCGCCACGCCCAGCTTTACCTGACCTGGTTGTTCTTGGCCGTGGGATTTTGTTCTCTGCCACGCCCAGCCAGCTTTACCTGACCTGGTTGTTCTTGGACGTGGATTTTGTTCTCTGCCACGCCCAGCCAGCTTTACCTAACCTGGTTGTTCTTGGCCGTGGATTTTGTTCTCCGCCACGCCCAGCCAGCTTTACCTGACCTGGTTGTTCTTGGCCGTGGATTTTGTTCTCCGCCACGCCCAGCTTTACCTGACCTGGTTGTTCTTGGCCGTGGATTTTGTTCTCTGCCACGCCCAGCCAGCTTTACCTGATCTGGTTGTTCTTGGACGTGGATTTTGTTCTCCGCCACGCCCAGCTTTACCTGACCTGGCTGTTCTTGGCCGTGGATTTTGTTCTCTGCCACGCCCAGCCAGCTTTACCTGACCTGGTTGTTCTTGGCCGTGGATTTTGTTCTCTGCCACGCCCAGCCAGCTTTACCTGACCTGGTTGTTCTTGGCCGTGGGTTTTGTTCTCTGCCACGCCCAGCTTTACCTGACCTTGTTGTTCTTGGCCGTGGGTTTTGTTCTCTGCCACGCCCAGCCAGCTTTACCTGACCTGGTTGTTCTTGGACGTGGATTTTGTTCTCCGCCACGCCCAGCTTTACCTGACCTTGTTGTTCTTGGCCGTGGGTTTTGTTCTCTGCCACGCCCAGCCAGCTTTACCTGACCTGGTTGTTCTTGGACGTGGATTTTGTTCTCCGCCACGCCCAGCTTTACCTGACCTGGTTGTTCTTGGCCGTGGGTTTTGTTCTCTGCCACGCCCAGCTTTACCTGACCTGGTTGTTCTTGGCCGTGCGTTTTGTTCTCTTCCACGCCCAGCCAGCTTTATCTGACCTGGTTGTTCTTGGCTTTGGATTTTGTTCTCCGTCAGACCCTAACAAAAAAAACCCCCAAAAAGGTGAGTCTGTCTGTGTGGTTGTGTGTCTGTGTGGTTGTGTGTCTGTGAGTCTGTCTGCAGCTCAGTTTCAGAGAGTTTTGCTGCTTTTCAGATACATGTGGATTAGATTCAGAAAGATTCTTGTTCATCTTGTGTCTCTGTGTGTGTGTGTGTGTGTGTGAGTGAGTGAGTGAGTGAGGGGGGGTGAAATGGGTAGAAATTGCTTGTGTTTAATTCATTGTGATACAAAAGGGATTTTTCTTTTCTTTTTTTTATTAAATAAAACATTCTCCATCATCCAGCCTACATTTTGTGTGTGTGTCTGTGTCAAGCAGCCATCGATTCTCCCACCGTCCCACCCCAACTGGACGTCAGCCTTAAATACTTTTCAAACAGGCAGGCAAACGCACTCAATTGCCTGCAGCTGTGTCAGTTAACCAACCAGCAGACTGACTCTCTCGTTCCTTTCATCTGAAACTCTGCTTGGACTGAACATGAAAGCAGGCCTGGTCTGACCTGTGTAGAGGAGCTGTGAACAGTGACCGTCACTGCCACGCGTAGGCCTAAAAGCCTGACCCTCGTCTGACACCACACGTCCCCTCATCATTCGCTCTGGCCTCTCTTCATTTCGCACAAGTCTTTCGCCTTTTACTAAAGACTTCCGTGGAGAGCGGCGTGGAAGAGTCCTGGCTATTTTTGGCAGGCTTTTACACCCAAAAAGCCTAACGTTTATGTGAAAGACAAATTTACAGAAAGCCACCGGTCCGGTTCCACCCGTGAACACAATGACTCTGTGCGGGTGTGAACGGACTGTGGCTTTACCTCTCCGCCTGAGCGGAGACCCCCCGGTCGGGCGGTTAGCGCCAAACCATTTTGGATCATCGCTTCTCGGCCTTTTGGCTCAGATCAAGTGTAGTTTCTGTTCTTATCAGTTTAATATCTGGTACGTCCTCCACCCGAGGACCGCGTATTAAATGGATTTTTAGAACGGGGAGTCCGAAAGAGGAGCTCGCTCCCTTCGCTCCAAGCATCGACCCGGCCTTGCAGTGCCGCCGGGAACGGTGCACCCCCCCTAAATCTTGTTAAAGTTAACCATCAAATCATTGTTGCGTGGATTCAAATGCTTTTGCAGACCTGACCTGGTTGTTCTTGGCCGTGGATTTTGTTCTCCGCCACGCCCAGCCAGCTTTACCTGACCTGGTTGTTCTTGGCCGCGGATTTTGTTCTCCGCCACGCCCAGCTTTACCTGACCTGGTTGTTCTTGGCCGTGGATTTTGTTCTCTGCCACGCCCAGCCAGCTTTACCTGACCTGGTTGTTCTTGGCCGTGGATTTTGTTCTCTGCCACGCCCAGCCAGCTTTACCTAACCTGGTTGTTCTTGGCCGTGGATTTTGTTCTCCGCCACGCCCAGCCAGCTTTACCTGACCTGGTTGTTCTTGGCCGTGGATTTTGTTCTCCGCCACGCCCAGCTTTACCTGACCTGGTTGTTCTTGGCCGTGGATTTTGTTCTCTGCCACGCCCAGCCAGCTTTACCTGATCTGGTTGTTCTTGGACGTGGATTTTGTTCTCCGCCACGCCCAGCTTTACCTGACCTGGCTGTTCTTGGCCGTGGATTTTGTTCTCTGCCACGCCCAGCCAGCTTTACCTGACCTGGTTGTTCTTGGCCGTGGGTTTTGTTCTCTGCCACGCACAGCCAGCTTTACCTGACCTGGTTGTTCTTGGCCGTGGGTTTTGTTCTCTGCCACGCCCAGCCAGCTTTACCTGACCTGGTTGTTCTTGGGCGTGGGTTTTGTTCTCTGCCACGCCCAGCTTTACCTGACTTGGTTGTTCTTGGCCGTGGGTTTTGTTCTCTGCCACGCCCAGCCAGCTTTACCTGACCTGGTTGTTCTTGGACGTGGATTTTGTTCTCCGCCACGCCCAGCTTTACCTGACCTTGTTGTTCTTGGCCGTGGATTTTGTTCTCTGCCACGCCCAGCCAGCTTTACCTGACCTGGTTGTTCTTGGACGTGGATTTTGTTCTCCGCCACGCCCAGCTTTACCTGACCTGGTTGTTCTTGGCCGTGGGTTTTGTTCTCTGCCACGCCCAGCTTTACCTGACCTGGTTGTTCTTGGCCGTGCGTTTTGTTCTCTTCCACGCCCAGCCAGCTTTACCTGACCTGGTTGTTCTTGGCCGTGGGTTTTGTTCTCTGCCACGCCCAGCCAGCTTTACCTGACCTGGTTGTTCTTGGCCGTGGATTTTGTTCTCTGCCACGCCCAGCCAGCTTTACCTAACCTGGTTGTTCTTGGCCGTGGATTTTGTTCTCCGCCACGCCCAGCCAGCTTTACCTGACCTGGTTGTTCTTGGCCGTGGATTTTGTTCTCCGCCACGCCCAGCTTTACCTGACCTGGTTGTTCTTGGCCGTGGATTTTGTTCTCTGCCACGCCCAGCCAGCTTTACCTGATCTGGTTGTTCTTGGACGTGGATTTTGTTCTCCGCCACGCCCAGCTTTACCTGACCTGGCTGTTCTTGGCCGTGGATTTTGTTCTCTGCCACGCCCAGCCAGCTTTACCTGACCTGGTTGTTCTTGGCCGTGGGTTTTGTTCTCTGCCACGCCCAGCCAGCTTTACCTGACCTGGTTGTTCTTGGCCGTGGGTTTTGTTCTCTGCCACGCCCAGCCAGCTTTACCTGACCTGGTTGTTCTTGGCCGTGGGTTTTGTTCTCTGCCACGCCCAGCCAGCTTTACCTGACCTGGTTGTTCTTGGCCGTGGGTTTTGTTCTCTGCCACGCCCAGCTTTACCTGACCTTGTTGTTCTTGGCCGTGGGTTTTGTTCTCTGCCACGCCCAGCCAGCTTTACCTGACCTGGTTGTTCTTGGACGTGGATTTTGTTCTCCGCCACGCCCAGCTTTACCTGACCTTGTTGTTCTTGGCCGTGGGTTTTGTTCTCTGCCACGCCCAGCCAGCTTTACCTGACCTGGTTGTTCTTGGACGTGGATTTTGTTCTCCGCCACGCCCAGCTTTACCTGACCTGGTTGTTCTTGGCCGTGGGTTTTGTTCTCTGCCACGCCCAGCTTTACCTGACCTGGTTGTTCTTGGCCGTGCGTTTTGTTCTCTGCCACGCCCAGCCAGCTTTACCTGACCTGGTTGTTCTTGGCCGTGGGTTTTGTTCTCTGCCACGCCCAGCCAGCTTTACCTGACCTGGTTGTTCTTGGCCGTGGATTTTGTTCTCTGCCACGCCCAGCCAGCTTTACCTAACCTGGTTGTTCTTGGCCGTGGATTTTGTTCTCCGCCACGCCCAGCCAGCTTTACCTGACCTGGTTGTTCTTGGCCGTGGATTTTGTTCTCCGCCACGCCCAGCTTTACCTGACCTGGTTGTTCTTGGCCGTGGATTTTGTTCTCTGCCACGCCCAGCCAGCTTTACCTGATCTGGTTGTTCTTGGACGTGGATTTTGTTCTCCGCCACGCCCAGCTTTACCTGACCTGGCTGTTCTTGGCCGTGGATTTTGTTCTCTGCCACGCCCAGCCAGCTTTACCTGACCTGGTTGTTCTTGGCCGTGGGTTTTGTTCTCTGCCACGCCCAGCCAGCTTTACCTGACCTGGTTGTTCTTGGCCGTGGGTTTTGTTCTCTGCCACGCCCAGCTTTACCTGACCTTGTTGTTCTTGGCCGTGGGTTTTGTTCTCTGCCACGCCCAGCCAGCTTTACCTGACCTGGTTGTTCTTGGACGTGGATTTTGTTCTCCGCCACGCCCAGCTTTACCTGACCTTGTTGTTCTTGGCCGTGGGTTTTGTTCTCTGCCACGCCCAGCCAGCTTTACCTGACCTGGTTGTTCTTGGACGTGGATTTTGTTCTCCGCCACGCCCAGCTTTACCTGACCTGGTTGTTCTTGGCCGTGGGTTTTGTTCTCTGCCACGCCCAGCTTTACCTGACCTGGTTGTTCTTGGCCGTGCGTTTTGTTCTCTTCCACGCCCAGCCAGCTTTATCTGACCTGGTTGTTCTTGGCTTTGGATTTTGTTCTCCGTCAGACCCTAACAAAAAAAACCCCCAAAAAGGTGAGTCTGTCTGTGTGGTTGTGTGTCTGTGTGGTTGTGTGTCTGTGAGTCTGTCTGCAGCTCAGTTTCAGAGAGTTTTGCTGCTTTTCAGATACATGTGGATTAGATTCAGAAAGATTCTTGTTCATCTTGTGTCTCTGTGTGTGTGTGTGTGTGTGTGTGTGAGTGAGTGAGTGAGTGAGGGGGGGTGAAATGGGTAGAAATTGCTTGTGTTTAATTCATTGTGATACAAAAGGGATTTTTCTTTTCTTTTTTTTATTAAATAAAACATTCTCCATCATCCAGCCTACATTTTGTGTGTGTGTCTGTGTCAAGCAGCCATCGATTCTCCCACCGTCCCACCCCAACTGGACGTCAGCCTTAAATACTTTTCAAACAGGCAGGCAAACGCACTCAATTGCCTGCAGCTGTGTCAGTTAACCAACCAGCAGACTGACTCTCTCGTTCCTTTCATCTGAAACTCTGCTTGGACTGAACATGAAAGCAGGCCTGGTCTGAGAGCAGGCCTGGTCTGACCTGTGTAGAGGAGCTGTGAACAGTGACCGTCACTGCCACGCGTAGGCCTAAAAGCCTGACCCTCGTCTGACACCACACGTCCCCTCATCATTCGCTCTGGCCTCTCTTCATTTCGCACAAGTCTTTCGCCTTTTACTAAAGACTTCCGTGGAGAGCGGCGTGGAAGAGTCCTGGCTATTTTTGGCAGGCTTTTACACCCAAAAAGCCTAACGTTTATGTGAAAGACAAATTTACAGAAAGCCACCGGTCCGGTTCCACCCGTGAACACAATGACTCTGTGCGGGTGTGAACGGACTGTGGCTTTACCTCTCCGCCTGAGCGGAGACCCCCCGGTCGGGCGGTTAGCGCCAAACCATTTTGGATCATCGCTTCTCGGCCTTTTGGCTCAGATCAAGTGTAGTTTCTGTTCTTATCAGTTTAATATCTGGTACGTCCTCCACCCGAGGACCGCGTATTAAATGGATTTTTAGAACGGGGAGTCCGAAAGAGGAGCTCGCTCCCTTCGCTCCAAGCATCGACCCGGCCTTGCAGTGCCGCCGGGAACGGTGCACCCCCCCCTAAATCTTGTTAAAGTTAACCATCAAATCATTGTTGCGTGGATTCAAATGCTTTTGCAGACCTGACCTGGTTGTTCTTGGCCGTGGATTTTGTTCTCCGCCACGCCCAGCCAGCTTTACCTGACCTGGTTGTTCTTGGCCGTGGATTTTGTTCTCCGCCACGCCCAGCTTTACCTGACCTGGTTGTTCTTGGCCGTGGATTTTGTTCTCTGCCACGCCCAGCCAGCTTTACCTGACCTGGTTGTTCTTGGCCGTGGATTTTGTTCTCTGCCACGCCCAGCCAGCTTTACCTAACCTGGTTGTTCTTGGCCGTGGATTTTGTTCTCCGCCACGCCCAGCTTTACCTGACCTGGTTGTTCTTGGCCGTGGATTTTGTTCTCTGCCACGCCCAGCCAGCTTTACCTGATCTGGTTGTTCTTGGACGTGGATTTTGTTCTCCGCCACGCCCAGCTTTACCTGACCTGGCTGTTCTTGGCCGTGGATTTTGTTCTCTGCCACGCCCAGCCAGCTTTACCTGACCTGGTTGTTCTTGGCCGTGGGTTTTGTTCTCTGCCACGCCCAGCCAGCTTTACCTGACCTGGTTGTTCTTGGCCGTGGGTTTTGTTCTCTGCCACGCCCAGCCAGCTTTACCTGACCTGGTTGTTCTTGGCCGTGGGTTTTGTTCTCTGCCACGCCCAGCTTTACCTGACCTTGTTGTTCTTGGCCGTGGGTTTTGTTCTCTGCCACGCCCAGCCAGCTTTACCTGACCTGGTTGTTCTTGGACGTGGATTTTGTTCTCCGCCACGCCCAGCTTTACCTGACCTTGTTGTTCTTGGCCGTGGGTTTTGTTCTCTGCCACGCCCAGCCAGCTTTACCTGACCTGGTTGTTCTTGGACGTGGATTTTGTTCTCCGCCACGCCCAGCTTTACCTGACCTGGTTGTTCTTGGCCGTGGGTTTTGTTCTCTGCCACGCCCAGCTTTACCTGACCTGGTTGTTCTTGGCCGTGCGTTTTGTTCTCTTCCACGCCCAGCCAGCTTTACCTGACCTGGTTGTTCTTGGCCGTGGGTTTTGTTCTCTGCCACGCCCAGCCAGCTTTACCTGACCTGGTTGTTCTTGGCCGTGGATTTTGTTCTCTGCCACGCCCAGCCAGCTTTACCTAACCTGGTTGTTCTTGGCCGTGGATTTTGTTCTCCGCCACGCCCAGCCAGCTTTACCTGACCTGGTTGTTCTTGGCCGTGGATTTTGTTCTCCGCCACGCCAGCAGCTTTACCTGACCTGGTTGTTCTTGGCCGTGGATTTTGTTCTCTGCCACGCCCAGCCAGCTTTACCTGACCTGGTTGTTCTTGGACGTGGATTTTGTTCTCCGCCACGCCCAGCTTTACCTGACCTGGCTGTTCTTGGCCGTGGATTTTGTTCTCTGCCACGCCCAGCCAGCTTTACCTGACCTGGTTGTTCTTGGCCGTGGGTTTTGTTCTCTGCCACGCCCAGCCAGCTTTACCTGACCTGGTTGTTCTTGGCCGTGGGTTTTGTTCTCTGCCACGCCCAGCCAGCTTTACCTGACCTGGTTGTTCTTGGCCGTGGGTTTTGTTCTCTGCCACGCCCAGCTTTACCTGACCTTGTTGTTCTTGGCCGTGGGTTTTGTTCTCTGCCACGCCCAGCCAGCTTTACCTGACCTGGTTGTTCTTGGACGTGGATTTTGTTCTCCGCCACGCTCAGCTTTACCTGACCTTGTTGTTCTTGGCCGTGGGTTTTGTTCTCTGCCACGCCCAGCCAGCTTTACCTGACCTGGTTGTTCTTGGACGTGGATTTTGTTCTCCGCCACGCCCAGCTTTACCTGACCTGGTTGTTCTTGGCCGTGGGTTTTGTTCTCCGCCACGCCCAGCTTTACCTGACCTGGTTGTTGTTGGCCGTGCGTTTTGTTCTCTTCCACGCCCAGCCAGCTTTACCTGACCTGGTTGTTCTTGGCTTTGGATTTTGTTCTCCGTCAGACCCTAACAAAAAAAACCCCCAAAAAGGTGAGTCTGTCTGTGTGGTTGTGTGTCTGTGTAGTTGTGTGCCTGTGAGTCTGTCTGCAGCTCAGTTTCAGAGAGTTTTGCTGCTTTTCAGATACATGTGGATTAGATTCAGAAAGATTCTTGTTCATCTTGTGTCTCTGTGTGTGAGTGAGTGAGGGGGGGGTGAAATGGGTAGAAATTGCTCGTGTTTAATTCATTGTGATACAAAAGGGATTTTTCTTTTTTTTATTAAATAAAACATTCTCCATCATCCAGCCTACATTTTGTGTGTGTTTCTGTGTCAAGCAGCCATCGATTCTCCCACCGTCCCACCCCAATAGGACGTCAGCCTTAAATACTTTTCAAACAGGCAGGCAAACGCACTCAATTGCCTGCAGCTGTGTCAGTTAACCAACCAGCAGACTGACTCTCTCGTTCCTTTCATCTGAAACTCTGCTTGGATTTAACATGAAAGCAGGCCTGGTCTGAGAGCAGGCCTGGTCTGACCTGTGTAGGCGGAGCTGTGATCAGTGACCGTCACTGCCACGCGTAGGCCTAAAAACCTGACCCTCGTCTGACACCACACGTCCCCTCATCATTCGCTCTGGCCTCTCTTCATTTCGCACAAGTCTTTCGCCTTTTACTAAAGACTTCCGTGGAGAGCGGCGTGGAAGAGTCCTGGCTATTTTTGGCAGGCTTTTACACCCAAAAAGCCTAACGTTTATGTGAAAGACAAATTTACAGAAAGCCCACCGGTCCGGTTCCACCCGTGAACACAATGACTCTGTGCGGGTGTGAACGGACTGTGGCTTCTACCTCTCCGCCTGAGCGGAGACCCCCCGGTCGGGCGGTTAGCGCCAAACCATTTTGGATCATCGCTTCTCGGCCTTTTGGCTCAGATCAAGTGTAGTTTCTGTTCTTATCAGTTTAATATCTGGTACGTCCTCCACCCGAGGACCGCGTATTAAATGGATTTTTAGAACGGGGAGTCCGAAAGAGGAGCTCGCTCCCTTCGCTCCAGGCATCGACCCGGCCTTGCAGTGCCGCCGGGAACGGTGCACCCCCCCCTAAATCTTGTTAAAGTAAACCATCAAATCATTGTTGTGTGGATTCAAATGCTTTTGCAGACCTGACCTGGTTGTTCTTGGCCGTGGATTTTGTTCTCCGCCACGCCCAGCCAGCTTTACCTGACCTGGTTGTTCTTGGCCGCGGATTTTGTTCTCCGCCACGCCCAGCTTTACCTGACCTGGTTGTTCTTGGCCGTGGATTTTGTTCTCTGCCACGCCCAGCCAGCTTTACCTGACCTGGTTGTTCTTGGCCGTGGATTTTGTTCTCTGCCACGCCCAGCCAGCTTTACCTGACCTGGTTGTTCTTGGCCGTGGATTTTGTTCTCCGCCACGCCCAGCCAGCTTTACCTGACCTGGTTGTTCTTGGCCGTGGATTTTGTTCTCCGCCACGCCCAGCTTTACCTGACCTGGTTGTTCTTGGCCGTGGGTTTTGTTCTCTGCCACGCCCAGCCAGCTTTACCTGATCTGGTTGTTCTTGGACGTGGATTTTGTTCTCCGCCACGCCCAGCTTTACCTGACCTGGCTGTTCTTGGCCGTGGGTTTTGTTCTCTGCCACGCCCAGCCAGCTTTACCTGACCTGGTTGTTCTTGGCCGTGGGTTTTGTTCTCTGCCACGCCCAGCCAGCTTTACCTGACCTGGTTGTTCTTGGCCGTGGGTTTTGTTCTCTGCCACGCCCAGCCAGCTTTACCTGACCTGGTTGTTCTTGGCCGTGGGTTTTGTTCTCTGCCACGCCCAGCTTTACCTGACCTTGTTGTTCTTGGCCGTGGGTTTTGTTCTCTGCCACGCCCAGCCAGCTTTACCTGACCTGGTTGTTCTTGGACGTGGATTTTGTTCTCCGCCACGCCCAGCTTTACCTGACCTTGTTGTTCTTGGCCGTGGGTTTTGTTCTCTGCCACGCCCAGCCAGCTTTACCTGACCTGGTTGTTCTTGGACGTGGATTTTGTTCTCCGCCACGCCCAGCTTTACCTGACCTGGTTGTTCTTGGCCGTGGGTTTTGTTCTCTGCCACGCCCAGCTTTACCTGACCTGGTTGTTCTTGGCCGTGCGTTTTGTTCTCTTCCACGCCCAGCCAGCTTTATCTGACCTGGTTGTTCTTGGCTTTGGATTTTGTTCTCCGTCAGACCCTAACAAAAAAAAACCCCCAAAAAGGTGAGTCTGTCTGTGTGGTTGTGTGTCTGTGTGGTTGTGTGTCTGTGAGTCTGTCTGCAGCTCAGTTTCAGAGAGTTTTGCTGCTTTTCAGATACATGTGGATTAGATTCAGAAAGATTCTTGTTCATCTTGTGTCTCTGTGTGTGAGTGAGTGAGGGGGGGTGAAATGGGTAGAAATTGCTCGTGTTTAATTCATTGTGATACAAAAGGGATTTTTCTTTTCTTTTTTTTATTAAATAAAACATTCTCCATCATCCAGCCTACATTTTGTGTGTGTGTCTGTGTCAAGCAGCCATCGATTCTCCCACCGTCCCACCCCAATAGGACGTCAGCCTTAAATACTTTTCAAACAGGCAGGCAAACGCACTCAATTGCCTGCAGCTGTGTCAGTTAACCAACCAGCAGACTGACTCTCTCGTTCCTTTCATCTGAAACTCTGCTTGGATTTAACATGAAAGCAGGCCTGCTCTCAGACCAGGCCTGGTCTGACCTGTGTAGGCGCAGCTGTGAACAGTGACCGTCACTGCCACGCGTAGGCCTAAAAACCTGACCCTCGTCTGACACCACACGTCCCCTCATCATTCGCTCTGGCCTCTCTTCATTTCGCACAAGTCTTTCGCCTTTTACTAAAGACTTCCGTGGAGAGCGGCGTGGAAGAGTCCTGGCTATTTTTGGCAGGCTTTTACACCCAAAAAGCCTAACGTTTATGTGAAAGACAAATTTACAGAAACCCACCGGTCCGGTTCCACCCGTGAACACAATGACTCTGTGCGGGTGTGAACGGACTGTGGCTTTACCTCTCCGCCTGAGCGGAGACCCCCCGGTCGGGCGGTTAGCGCCAAACCATTTTGGATCATCGCTTCTCGGCCTTTTGGCTAAGATCAGGAGTACTGCCTGGTCTTGGACTTTAGATCGAGTCGTGATCAACTCCATAGGGCGGTGATTCCGGTGTCTTTGTGACACCTGAGTTAATTCCACGTGGGGAGATCCTTTTGTTTTGTTCTTTGTCTTTTTTTTTGTCTGTGTGTTTGTTTCTTTGTTTTGTTTGTCCTTTTATCTGTTTGTTTTTACAGCTTTTTTAAGGTAAGTTATTATTTTATTGCTTTTATCTTATTTATTGTTATTTATTTTTTTTAGTTGCGTTGTGGTGCCTCCAGCATGTCGGCAAACTTTGCCGGGGTGCGGAGGCACCACTGTGTGCGTTTTATTTTAAAAACCATCAATGGAAAAGCCATGGAGATTTCCCGCCTGGATTTCTCCAGGAAATACGTCCAGGGGTTGTTGAAATTCAAACCCGTTGACCTGAATTGTATTTTGTCACTTCCTTTCAATAAGGGATTTGATGTTAGTTTTGTTTCCGGAAATGTTTTGAAAGAGTTTTGGACCCGGTACGAGAGCGTGGAAACCCAGTTTTCTGCGTTCACGGTTGAGAAACTGACTGACAATAGCCTTAAAACGGTTATTGTCAAGATGTTCAATGAGACTGTGAATGCAGAGGATATTAAGACATGGCTGGGGAGATACTGCACGGTGAAAGGCCAGCCTACCAAGGTTATAGATGTAGACGGTATCTGGAACTGTGTTTGGAGGGTCCCCATCCAACAATGGCAGGACCCTTCAGGCTACCAGGGCCTAAAACACCTGCCTTCTATGGTAGTGCTGGGTGACAACCGTGGCTACATTCACTACCAGGGAATGCCCAAGCTCTGCCGCAAGTGTGGTGAGCACGGGCACCTGGTAGAAGCTTGTGATAAGATAATGTGCGGAAAATGCAGAGAAATTGGGCACACTTTTGATGAGTGTCCCAATGGCAGACGGTGCAACCTCTGTGGGGAGACGAACCATCTCTTCAGAGACTGCCCGAAGTCTTTCGCCAACAAGCTGAAAGCGTCCAAAACCGGTACAGTGGGTCAAGTGATTTTTACGGGAGAGGAGGAGACGGAAAGTTCCGCTCCCCCTCCGCAAACCGAGAGAGGGCAGCGGAAGTCAGGTGAGGAGGGTGAACGGGTGGTGGCTGCGCAACCCCCGACCACATCCGGTAACGGTGTGGATGGGGACGTGCAGTCATCAGGTGGAGCTATGTCTGTGTCCGGGGCGGAGGAAGGAACAGAAGATAGCGATGAAACCCATATCCCCGACGCCCAACCGACAAAGAGGCCAGCGTCAGAGTTGTCTTCGGACTCTCCCATGTCTGTGGAGAAGAGGGGAAGAGCTACGACTTTCTCAGACAGTTCATCTGTGGAGGAGTCTAGAATCTTCTCCCCTAGCTCACCGAACGAGGCTCCCTTCCTGACCATCCCGCAACAATCAACCCCGAAGGACAGGAGGGAAGGCCCTCCGAGGCCGACCCACCGAGTCCACAAGGACAATGGAGCTCAACCCCCTCCGCCTCCACCCCATGAGACGGAGGAAGAGCTCCATTTACACGATTCGTCCTCTCTCGTGTGAACCAGGTTTGTATTCATTTTTTAAGTTGTAAGCATCTTTTAAATGGCGTACCTTTTTTTTAACCGTACTCATGGCTCTCACCTTCTCGACCATCAATGTCAGAAGTGTGAAGTCGAGAGTTAGAGCCCAGAGTGTTTTTAATTTTTTACTGTCTTTTAAGTCGGACGTGTTTTTATTACAAGAGTGTGGTTTACCCTTTTTAAAAAATTATACCCAGTGGGAGAAAAAGTGGCCCCACACCTCACTGTGGAGTGGCTCCAATCAAAATAAAAACTGATGGAGTGGCCATTTTAATCAAGAATCCCCAGATTTTGGTGAAGGGCAGCACTGTGGTGAAGGAGGGGCGGGCACTTTTAACGCATCTGACTTTTATGGGACGGGATTTTAAACTTTTAAATATTTATGGTTTTACTGATAAACAAGAACGGTACGACCTTTTAGAAAGCCTGCAGCCCCACATGCTGGGTCGAACCCCGTTGATTTTAGGAGGTGATTTTAATTGTATTTTATCAAGAAAAGATAAGAGAAGAGCGAGGGATGATTTTAAAGTTGATAAGACATCGGTTTTACTGCAGAGCATGGTGAGGGATTTTAAACTGACTGACTGTTTTAAAACCATGCATCCCAGAGAGGAGGGCTTCACCTGGTTCAGTGATGACGGCACCAGAGCCTCTCGAATAGACTATGTTTTTACACGGGACTGCTCGCCAACCGATGCTAGATTAACCCCTGTTTTTCTTCTCTGATCACCTCATGCTGTCTTGCACCCTGTCACTTTCTTCAGGTGTGACTCACGGTGGGGGTCTGTGGAAACTGAACTGCTCCCTGCTGGAGGACCAGAACATCGTCGACCAGTACAGGGAGCGGTATCAGGACTGGCAGACCCTCCAGGACCTATACCGTACACGCTCACAGTGGTGGGAGATGGTGAAGGGACGGACCCAGACCTTTTTTAAGAGGATAGGTAAGAAGAAAAAGGTTTTAGAACAACGACGCATGATGGGGCTGCAAAAACGCTTACAACGATATTTTAAATTAAATGAATACGGACTTGATTTTAATAAAGAAATTAAAGAAGTCAAAAAAGAAATGCAAAAACTGGCAGAAATCCAAAGCAAAGGAATTATTTTACGAAGTAAAGAAAGAGACTTAGAAGAAGGAGAAAAATGTTCAAGGTACTTTTTTAAGAAAATTTTAAGCAAGGGGGGTGGTTTTACATGTTTAAGAAGGGAGGACGGGATTTTATCTGAAAAGACTGAAGACATTTTAAAAACTGTTGAACTCTTTTATGACGATCTATATAAAGAAAAAACAGTTGACCAGACAATTATGACGGAAATCTTGGATTTTATTGACAAAAAAGTCACGAAAAGTGTTCTTTTAACCCAAGATTTTACTGTTTTAGAGCTCAACAAGTGTCTTTTATCTTTTAAGAAAGGGAAGTCCCCTGGACAGGATGGACTTCCCTTGGAATTTTACCTGACCTTCTGGGACATTTTAGCACCTGACCTACTTGCTGTTTTTAAAGAATTTGAGACCTTGGACAGACTGCCAGCAAGTTTTAGAGTAGGGATAGTGACGCTGCTCCACAAGGACAAAGACAGGACCGACCTGAAAAACTGGAGACCCATCACTCTTTTAAACGTGGACTGCAAACTTTTTAGCAAACTTTTAGCAACACGTATGACGACGGTTTTAGAGACCTTGATTCACCCGGATCAAGCCTGTGCCGTGCCAGGGAGGAAGATCACAGACAGCCTCGTACTGATCAGAGACACCATCTGTTATGCGAGAGACAGAAACATTCGGCTGGTAGTGTTAAATCTAGACTTTGAGAAAGCTTTCGATCGGGTCTCGCACCAGTACCTTTTCAAAGTGCTGCAAAAAATGGGATTCCCGGACAAATTTATTGCGTGGGTGGGGCTGCTCTACCGGGATATCAGCAGCAAATTTGTGGTTAACGGGTTCCTGACAAAAGCAGTGGATATCAGCTGCGGTGTCCGTCAGGGGTGTCCTTTATCTGCCCTCCTGTACGTGGCATGCATCGAACCTCTGGCACAGGTCTTGAGAAGGGATCAACGAATCCAAGGAGTGGGCATACCAGGGAGCGGCGGACTACAGACTAAGGTGATTTTATACATGGACGATTTTAACATTTTATGTACCGACATTTTAGCAATCCACAGGACCTTGGACCTGACCGACTGGTTTGGACGCGCCTCCGGCTCCAAACTTAACCGAGACAAGACCAAAGCCCAGTTCTACGGACCCTGGGGAGAGACGGACACGACGGGACTCCCACTGACCGTGACCCAGACCGACCAAAAGATACTGGGGGTCACTTTTGACAAAGACGGGGGAGGAAGTACGAACTGGGCTGACCTTACAGGGAAAGTCAGACAGAGACTAGGATTCTGGGGACTTAGAGGACTGACGATAGAAGGTAAGGTTTTAATCATCAAGGCAGTGATTTTACCTTTGCTTTTATTAGTCAGTTCTGTTTTTATGCCGCCACGGAGGGTGATTTTAGACCTGGAAAGAGCCATTTTTAACTTCATCTGGTCGTCCAAGTGGGAACGACTGAGGAGACAGGAACTGAAAAAGACTAAAGATAAAGGAGGTAAAGGAGTTCCTGATCTCCTCTTGTTTTTAGGAAGTAGGTACGTGGCTCTTAGTTTTAATCAGATAACGGACCCATCCAGAAACCCAAAGTCAGCAGCCTTTACAAGGTTCTGGATGGGCTCCTTTTTAAGAAAGAAGAAGCTGTTTAAAACTGATCTTAGAGTTCCAGTGTCTTTTAATCTGCCCCCGTCTTACGCTTTTATAGAGAAGTTTTTAAAAGATTTTAAACTTGAGGAAGAAGGATTGCATGTTTTTACTAATCATCGTTTTATGATTTCTGTTGTGCAGGAGCGGGAACCGGTGAGTCGAGTGCGCGGGCTCACACTAGGTGAGTCCGCAACCGTTTGGCACAACGTGAACCACTCCGTTCTTCCAAACAGACTCCGGGACCTGTCGTGGATGGTGGCTCACGGGATCCTCTCGGTCAGGGACGTCATGCACTCCCGGGGCATGTCGGCGATCTCAACGTGCCCCCGACCTGGTTGTGGCGCGCCCGAGTCGGTGAGGCACCTGCTCTGGGAGTGCAGCGCTGCCGTCGACCTGTGGGCATTGGCCGGCTCCCAGAAATTCCCGAACTTGCCAGCAAGGGGGGTCCTATCAGCACAGCTGGTGCTGTTCGGGGTGGGCCACAATCTAAGTAAGGAAGAGTTTGGGAGGCAGTGGCTCGCCCTGGCTGCCATTAAAGACGCCATGTGGACCTCCAGAGACTTGCTGGTAAGGAGGTACAGGCAGATCCCCCCCGCAGCTGTGCTCCGAATGGCCGCAGACAACATGAACACCATCATCTCTGCCGGCAGCAGGCCTAGGACACAGCTGCAAAGAAGAATCGTCTGTACCTCGTCGGACGTGGGAGCCGGTGTTACACGAGAAAGGTCGAGGCAGCGGCGACCTGGCTCTCCGGGTGCGGACGGTGGGAAGGAGCAAGAAGGAGGGGATCCCCTCTGAGCACCGGACGGGTTCCTGAGAGACCGAATGCTTGGAGGAGCGGAGAGGTTCATCTTTAGAGGACACGCCCTCCCGCTCCTGCAGAAACTGTTCTTCATTTTACTTGATTTTAAAGACTGTAATCCTTCTTTTTTTTAGTACATGTAGGTTTTTTTAAATAGTATTACCTGTTTTTAAACATTCTGTTTTTGTAGGTTTTTACTTGTATTTCCGTTTTTACAAACATAGAAATGGTTTTACAGTAAATTTAAAAAGATTTTAGTACAAGAGCAATGTTTTAAAGGTGATGCTATTTATGCTGAAAAAGAACCAATAAACATGTTAAAAGAAAAAAAAAAAATTCTGTTCTTATCAGTTTAATATCTGGTACGTCCTCCACCCGAGGACCGCGTATTAAATGGATTTTTAGAACGGGGAGTCCGAAAGAGGAGCTCGCTCCCTTCGCTCCAGGCATCGACCCGGCCTTGCAGTGCCGCCGGGAACGGTGCACCCCCCCCAAATCTTGTTAAAGTAAACCATCAAATCATTGTTGTGTGGATTCAAATGCTTTTGCAGACCTGACCTGGTTGTTCTTGGCCGTGGATTTTGTTCTCCGCCACGCCCAGCCAGCTTTACCTGACCTGGTTGTTCTTGGCCGCGGATTTTGTTCTCCGCCACGCCCAGCTTTACCTGACCTGGTTGTTCTTGGCCGTGGATTTTGTTCTCTGCCACGCCCAGCCAGCTTTACCTGACCTGGTTGTTCTTGGCCGTGGATTTTGTTCTCTGCCACGCCCAGCCAGCTTTACCTAACCTGGTTGTTCTTGGCCGTGGATTTTGTTCTCCGCCACGCCCAGCCAGCTTTACCTGACCTGGTTGTTCTTGGCCGTGGATTTTGTTCTCCGCCACGCCCAGCTTTACCTGACCTGGTTGTTCTTGGCCGTGGGTTTTGTTCTCTGCCACGCCCAGCCAGCTTTACCTGATCTGGTTGTTCTTGGACGTGGATTTTGTTCTCCGCCACGCCCAGCTTTACCTGACCTGGCTGTTCTTGGCCGTGGATTTTGTTCTCTGCCACGCCCAGCCAGCTTTACCTGACCTGGTTGTTCTTGGCCGTGGGTTTTGTTCTCTGCCACGCCCAGCCAGCTTTACCTGACCTGGTTGTTCTTGGCCGTGGGTTTTGTTCTCTGCCACGCCCAGCCAGCTTTACCTGACCTGGTTGTTCTTGGCCGTGGGTTTTGTTCTCTGCCACGCCCAGCCAGCTTTACCTGACCTGGTTGTTCTTGGCCGTGGGTTTTGTTCTCTGCCACGCCCAGCCAGCTTTACCTGACCTTGTTGTTCTTGGACGTGGATTTTGTTCTCCTGCCACGCCCAGCCAGCTTTACCTGACCTGGTTGTTCTTGGCCGTGGGTTTTGTTCTCCGCCACGCCCAGCTTTACCTGACCTGGTTGTTCTTGGCCGTGCGTTTTGTTCTCTTCCACGCCCAGCCAGCTTTACCTGACCTGGTTGTTCTTGGCTTTGGATTTTGTTCTCCGTCAGACCCTAACAAAAAAAAAACCCCAAAAAGGTGAGTCTGTCTGTGTGGTTGTGTGTCTGTGTGGTTGTGTGTCTGTGAGTCTGTCTGCAGCTCAGTTTCAGAGAGTTTTGCTGCTTTTCAGATACATGTGGATTAGATTCAGAAAGATTCTTGTTCATCTTGTGTCTCTGTGTGTGAGTGAGTGAGGGGGGGTGAAATCGGGTAGAAATTGCTCGTGTTTAATTCATTGTGATACAAAAGGGATTTTTCTTTTCTTTTTTTTATTAAATAAAACATTCTCCATCATCCAGCCTACATTTTGTGTGTGTGTCTGTGTCAAGCAGCCATCGATTCTCCCACCGTCCCACCCCAATAGGACGTCAGCCTTAAATACTTTTCAAACAGGCAGGCAAACGCACTCAATTGCCTGCAGCTGTGTCAGTTAACCAACCAGCAGACTGACTCTCTCGTTCCTTTCATCTGAAACTCTGCTTGGATTTAACATGAAAGCAGGCCTGGTCTGAGAGCAGGCCTGGTCTGACCTGTGTAGGCGCAGCTGTGAACAGTGACCGTCACTGCCACGCGTAGGCCTAAAAACCTGACCCTCGTCTGACACCACACGTCCCCTCATCATTCGCTCTGGCCTCTCTTCATTTCGCACAAGTCTTTCGCCTTTTACTAAAGACTTCCGTGGAGAGCGGCGTGGAAGAGTCCTGGCTATTTTTGGCAGGCTTTTACACCCAAAAAGCCTAACGTTTATGTGAAAGACAAATTTACAGAAACCCACCGGTCCGGTTCCACCCGTGAACACAATGACTCTGTGCGGGTGTGAACGGACTGTGGCTTTACCTCTCCGCCTGAGCGGAGACCCCCCGGTCGGGCGGTTAGCGCCAAACCATTTTGGATCATCGCTTCTCGGCCTTTTGGCTAAGATCAGGAGTACTGCCTGGTCTTGGACTTTAGATCGAGTCGTGATCAACTCCATAGGGCGGTGATTCCGGTGTCTTTGTGACACCTGAGTTAATTCCACGTGGGGAGATCCTTTTGTTTTGTTCTTTGTCTTTTTTTTGTCTGTGTGTTTGTTTCTTTGTTTTGTTTTTACAGCTTTTTTAAGGTAAGTTATTATTTTATTGCTTTTATCTTATTTATTGTTATTTATTTTTTAGTTGCGTTGTGGTGCCTCCAGCATGTCGGCAAACTTTGCCGGGGTGCGGAGGCACCACTGTGTGCGTTTTATTTTAAAAACCATCAATGGAAAAGCCATGGAGATTTCCCGCCTGGATTTCTCCAGGAAATACGTCCAGGGGTTGTTGAAATTCAAACCCGTTGACCTGAATTGTATTTTGTCACTTCCTTTCAATAAGGGATTTGATGTTAGTTTTGTTTCCGGAAATGTTTTGAAAGAGTTTTGGACCCGGTACGAGAGCGTGGAAACCCAGTTTTCTGCGTTCACGGTTGAGAAACTGACTGACAATAGCCTTAAAACGGTTATTGTCAAGATGTTCAATGAGACTGTGAATGCAGAGGATATTAAGACATGGCTGGGGAGATACTGCACGGTGAAAGGCCAGCCTACCAAGGTTATAGATGTAGACGGTATCTGGAACTGTGTTTGGAGGGTCCCCATCCAACAATGGCAGGACCCTTCAGGCTACCAGGGCCTAAAACACCTGCCTTCTATGGTAGTGCTGGGTGACAACCGTGGCTACATTCACTACCAGGGAATGCCCAAGCTCTGCCGCAAGTGTGGTGAGCACGGGCACCTGGTAGAAGCTTGTGATAAGATAATGTGCGGAAAATGCAGAGAAATTGGGCACACTTTTGATGAGTGTCCCAATGGCAGACGGTGCAACCTCTGTGGGGAGACGAACCATCTCTTCAGAGACTGCCCGAAGTCTTTCGCCAACAAGCTGAAAGCGTCCAAAACCGGTACAGTGGGTCAAGTGATTTTTACGGGAGAGGAGGAGACGGAAAGTTCCGCTCCCCCTCCGCAAACCGAGAGAGGGCAGCGGAAGTCAGGTGAGGAGGGTGAAGGGGTGGTGGCTGCGCAACCCCCGACCACATCCGGTAACGGTGTGGATGGGGACGTGCAGTCATCAGGTGGAGCTATGTCTGTGTCCGGGGCGGAGGAAGGAACAGAAGATAGCGATGAAACCCATATCCCCGACGCCCAACCGACAAAGAGGCCAGCGTCAGAGTTGTCTTCGGACTCTCCCATGTCTGTGGAGAAGAGGGGAAGAGCTACGACTTTCTCAGACAGTTCATCTGTGGAGGAGTCTAGAATCTTCTCCCCTAGCTCACCGAACGAGGCTCCCTTCCTGACCATCCCGCAACAATCAACCCCGAAGGACAGGAGGGAAGGCCCTCCGAGGCCGACCCACCGAGTCCACAAGGACAATGGAGCTCAACCCCCTCCGCCTCCACCCCATGAGACGGAGGAAGAGCTCCATTTACACGATTCGTCCTCTCTCGTGTGAACCAGGTTTGTATTCATTTTTTAAGTTGTAAGCATCTTTTAAATGGCGTACCTTTTTTTAACCGTACTCATGGCTCTCACCTTCTCGACCATCAATGTCAGAAGTGTGAAGTCGAGAGTTAGAGCCCAGAGTGTTTTAAATTTTTTACTGTCTTTTAAGTCGGATGTGTTTTTATTACAAGAGTGTGGTTTACCCTTTTTAAAAAATTATACCCAGTGGGAGAAAAAGTGGCCCCACACCTCACTGTGGAGTGGCTCCAATCAAAATAAAAATGATGGAGTGGCCATTTTAATCAAGAATCCCCAGATTTTGGTGAAGGGCAGCACTGTGGTGAAGGAGGGGCGGGCACTTTTAACGCATCTGACTTTTATGGGACGGGATTTTAAACTTTTAAATATTTATGGTTTTACTGATAAACACGAGCGGTACGACCTTTTAGAAAGCCTGCAGCCCCACATGCTGGGTCGAACCCCGTTGATTTTAGGAGGTGATTTTAATTGTATTTTATCAAGAAAAGATAAGAGAAGAGCGAGGGATGATTTTAAAGTTGATAAGACATCGGTTTTACTGCAGGGCATGGTGAGGGATTTTAAACTGACTGACTGTTTTAAAACCATGCATCCCAGAGAGGAGGGCTTCACCTGGTTCAGTGATGACGGCACCAGAGCCTCTCGAATAGACTATGTTTTTACACGGGACTGCTCGCCAACCGATGCTAGATTAACCCCTGTTTTCTTCTCTGATCACCTCATGCTGTCTTGCACCCTGTCACTTTCTTCAGGTGTGACTCACGGTGGGGGTCTGTGGAAACTGAACTGCTCCCTGCTGGAGGACCAGAACATCGTCGACCAGTACAGGGAGCGGTATCAGGACTGGCAGACCCTCCAGGACCTATACCGTACACGCTCACAGTGGTGGGAGATGGTGAAGGGACGGACCCAGACCTTTTTTAAGAGGATAGGTAAGAAGAAAAAGGTTTTAGAACAACGACGCATGATGGGGCTGCAAAAACGCTTACAACGATATTTTAAATTAAATGAATACGGACTTGATTTTAATAAAGAAATTAAAGAAGTCAAAAAAGAAATGCAAAAACTGGCAGAAATCCAAAGCAAAGGAATTATTTTACGAAGTAAAGAAAGAGACTTAGAAGAAGGAGAAAAATGTTCAAGGTACTTTTTTAAGAAAATTTTAAGCAAGGGGGGTGGTTTTACATGTTTAAGAAGGGAGGACGGGATTTTATCTGAAAAGACTGAAGACATTTTAAAAACTGTTGAACTCTTTTATGACGATCTATATAAAGAAAAAACAGTTGACCAGACAATTATGACGGAAATCTTGGATTTTATTGACAAAAAAGTCACGAAAAGTGTTCTTTTAACCCAAGATTTTACTGTTTTAGAGCTCAACAAGTGTCTTTTATCTTTTAAGAAAGGGAAGTCCCCTGGACAGGATGGACTTCCCTTGGAATTTTACCTGACCTTCTGGGACATTTTAGCACCTGACCTACTTGCTGTTTTTAAAGAATTTGAGACCTTGGACAGACTGCCAGCAAGTTTTAGAGTAGGGATAGTGACGCTGCTCCACAAGGACAAAGACAGGACCGACCTGAAAAACTGGAGACCCATCACTCTTTTAAACGTGGACTGCAAACTTTTTAGCAAACTTTTAGCAACACGTATGACGACGGTTTTAGAGACCTTGATTCACCCGGATCAAGCCTGTGCCGTGCCAGGGAGGAAGATCACAGACAGCCTCGTACTGATCAGAGACACCATCTGTTATGCGAGAGACAGAAACATTCGGCTGGTAGTGTTAAATCTAGACTTTGAGAAAGCTTTCGATCGGGTCTCGCACCAGTACCTTTTCAAAGTGCTGCAAAAAATGGGATTCCCGGACAAATTTATTGCGTGGGTGGGGCTGCTCTACCGGGATATCAGCAGCAAATTTGTGGTTAACGGGTTCCTGACAAAAGCAGTGGATATCAGCTGCGGTGTCCGTCAGGGGTGTCCTTTATCTGCCCTCCTGTACGTGGCATGCATCGAACCTCTGGCACAGGTCTTGAGAAGGGATCAACGAATCCAAGGAGTGGGCATACCAGGGAGCAGGCGGACTACAGACTAAGGTGATTTTATACATGGACGATTTTAACATTTTATGTACCGACATTTTAGCAATCCACAGGACCTTGGACCTGACCGACTGGTTTGGACGCGCCTCCGGCTCCAAACTTAACCGAGACAAGACCAAAGCCCAGTTCTACGGACCCTGGGGAGAGACGGACACGACGGGACTCCCACTGACCGTGACCCAGACCGACCAAAAGATACTGGGGGTCACTTTTGACAAAGACGGGGGAGGAAGTACGAACTGGGCTGACCTTACAGGGAAAGTCAGACAGAGACTAGGATTCTGGGGACTTAGAGGACTGACGATAGAAGGTAAGGTTTTAATCATCAAGGCAGTGATTTTACCTTTGCTTTTATTAGTCAGTTCTGTTTTTATGCCGCCACGGAGGGTGATTTCAGACCTGGAAAGAGCCATTTTTAACTTCATCTGGTCGTCCAAGTGGGAACGACTGAGGAGACAGGAACTGAAAAAGACTAAAGATAAAGGAGGTAAAGGAGTTCCTGATCTCCTCTTGTTTTTAGGAAGTAGGTACGTGGCTCTTAGTTTTAATCAGATAACGGACCCATCCAGAAACCCAAAGTCAGCAGCCTTTACAAGGTTCTGGATGGGCTCCTTTTTAAGAAAGAAGAAGCTGTTTAAAACTGATCTTAGAGTTCCAATGTCTTTTAATCTGCCCCCGTCTTACGCTTTTATAGAAAAGTTTTTAAAAGATTTTAAACTTGAGGAAGAAGGATTGCATGTTTTTACTAATCATCGTTTTATGATTTCTGTTGTGCAGGAGCGGGAACCGGTGAGTCGAGTGCGTGGGCTCACACTAGGTGAGTCCGCAACCGTTTGGCACAACGTGAACCACTCCGTTCTTCCAAACAGACTCCGGGACCTGTCGTGGATGGTGGCTCACGGGATCCTCTCGGTCAGGGACGTCATGCACTCCCGGGGCATGTCGGCGATCTCAACGTGCCCCCGACCTGGTTGTGGCGCACCCGAGTCGGTGAGGCACCTGCTCTGGGAGTGCAGCGCTGCCGTCGACCTGTGGGCATTGGCCGGCTCCCAGAAATTCCCGAACTTGCCAGCAAGGGGGGTCCTATCAGCACAGCTGGTGCTGTTCGGGGTGGGCCACAATCTAAGTAAGGAAGAGTTTGGGAGGCAGTGGCTCGCCCTGGCTGCCATTAAAGACGCCATGTGGACCTCCAGAGACTTGCTGGTAAGGAGGTACAGGCAGATCCCCCCCGCAGCTGTGCTCCGAATGGCCGCAGACAACATGAACACCATCATCTCTGCCGGCAGCAGGCCTAGGACACAGCTGCAAAGAAGAATCGTCTGTGCCTCGTCGGACGTGGGAGCCGGTGTTACACGAGAAAGGTCGAGGCAGCGGCGACCTGGCTCTCCGGGTGCGGACGGTGGGAAGGAGCAAGAAGGAGGGGATCCCCTCTGAGCACCGGACGGGTTCCTGAGAGACCAAATGCTTGGAGGAGCGGAGAGGTTCATCTTTAGAGGACACGCCCTCCCGCTCCTGCAGAAACTGTTCTTCATTTTACTTGATTTTAAAGACTGTAATCCTTCTTTTTTTAGTACATGTAGGTTTTTTTAAATAGTATTACCTGTTTTTAAACATTCTGTTTTTGTAGGTTTTTACTTGTATTTCCGTTTTTACAAACATAGAAATGGTTTTACAGTAAATTTAAAAAGATTTTAGTACAAGAGCAATGTTTTTAAAGGTGATGCTATTTATGCTGTAAAAAGAACCAATAAACATGTTAAAAGAAAAAAAAAAAATCTGGTACGTCCTCCACCCGAGGACCGCGTATTAAATGGATTTTTAGAACGGGGAGTCCGAAAGAGGAGCTCGCTCCCTTCGCTCCAGGCATCGACCCGGCCTTGCAGTGCCGCCGGGAACGGTGCACCCCCCCCAAATCTTGTTAAAGTAAACCATCAAATCATTGTTGTGTGGATTCAAATGCTTTTGCAGACCTGACCTGGTTGTTCTTGGCCGTGGATTTTGTTCTCCGCCACGCCCAGCCAGCTTTACCTGACCTGGTTGTTCTTGGCCGCGGATTTTGTTCTCCGCCACGCCCAGCTTTACCTGACCTGGTTGTTCTTGGCCGTGGATTTTGTTCTCTGCCACGCCCAGCCAGCTTTACCTGACCTGGTTGTTCTTGGCCGTGGATTTTGTTCTCTGCCACGCCCAGCCAGCTTTACCTAACCTGGTTGTTCTTGGCCGTGGATTTTGTTCTCCGCCACGCCCAGCCAGCTTTACCTGACCTGGTTGTTCTTGGACGTGAGTTTTGTTCTCTGCCACGCCCAGCCAGTTTTACCTGGTTGTTCTTGGCCGTGGGTTTTGTTCTCTGCCACGCCCAGCTTTACCTGACCTGGTTGTTCTTGGCCGTGGATTTTTGTTCTCCCTCAGACCCAGCTTTACCTGACCTGGTTGTTCTTGGACGTGAGTTTTGTTCTCTGCCACGCCCAGCCAGTTTTACCTGGTTGTTCTTGGCCGTGGGTTTTGTTCTCCGCCACGCCCAGCTTTACCTGACCTGGTTGTTCTTGGCCGTGGATTTTGTTCTCTGCCAGGCCCAGCTTTACCTGACCTGGTTGTTCTTGGACGTGAGTTTTGTTCTCTGCCACGCCCAGCCAGTTTTACCTGGTTGTTCTTGGCCGTGGGTTTTGTTCTCTGCCACGCCCAGCTTTACCTGACCTGGTTGTTCTTGGCCGTGGATTTTGTTCTCCCTCAGACCCAGCTTTACCTGACCTGGTTGTTCTTGGACGTGGATTTTGTTCTCCGCCACGCCCAGCTTTACCTGACCTGGTTGTTCTTGGCCGTGGGTTTTGTTCTCTGCCACGCCCAGCCAGCTTTACCTGACCTGGTTGTTCTTGGCCGTGGGTTTTGTTCTCTGCCACGCCCAGCTTTACCTGACCTGGTTGTTCTTGGCCGTGGGTTTTGTTCTCCATCAGACCCTAACAAAAAAAAACCCCAAATTGGTGAGTCTGTCTGTGTGGTTGTGTGTCTGTGTGGTTGTGTGTCTGTGAGTCTGTCTGCAGCTCAGTTTCAGAGAGTTTTGCTGCTTTTCAGATACATGTGGATTAGATTCAGAAAGATTCTTGTTCATCTTGTGTCTCTGTGTGTGAGTGAGTGAGGGGGGGTGAAATCGGTAGAAATTGCTCGTGTTTAATTCATTGTGATACAAAAGGGATTTTTCTTTTCTTTTTTTTATTAAATAAAACATTCTCCATCATCCAGCCTACATTTTGTGTGTGTGTCTGTGTCAAGCAGCCATCGATTCTCCCACCGTCCCACCCCAATAGGACGTCAGCCTTAAATACTTTTCAAACAGGCAGGCAAACGCACTCAATTGCCTGCAGCTGTGTCAGTTAACCAACCAGCAGACTGACTCTCTCGTTCCTTTCATCTGAAACTCTGCTTGGATTTAACATGAAAGCAGGCCTGGTCTGAGAGCAGGCCTGGTCTGACCTGTGTAGGCGCAGCTGTGAACAGTGACCGTCACTGCCACGCGTAGGCCTAAAAGCCTGACCCTCGTCTGACACCACACGTCCCCTCATCATTCGCTCTGGCCTCTCTTCATTTCGCACAAGTCTTTCGCCTTTTACTAAAGACTTCCGTGGAGAGCGGCGTGGAAGAGTCCTGGCTATTTTTGGCAGGCTTTTACACCCAAAAAGCCTAACGTTTATGTGAAAGACAAATTTACAGAAACCCACCGGTCCGGTTCCACCCGTGAACACAATGACTCTGTGCGGGTGTGAACGGACTGTGGCTCTACCTCTCCGCCTGAGCGGAGACCCCCCGGTCGGGCGGTTAGCGCCAAACCATTTTGGATCATCGCTTCTCGGCCTTTTGGCTAAGATCAGGAGTACTGCCTGGTCTTTGGTCTTGGATCGAGTCGTGATCAATCTCCTTGGGAGGTGATTTGGTTCCTTTGTGGATCTCAGATAGACACCCTTGGGAGAAGAGCGTTTTTCAGTGACACCCAATTTGATTGGTTGTTTTTTTGTTTCTGTTTGTTTTGTTCCTTGTTTTGTTCTTGTTTTTCACAGTTTTTAACTAAAAGGTAAGTGGTGTTTTTAGTGTTTTTAACGTGGTTTTTTGCACCTTTTCTTCTTTTTCCACCTTTTCTGTGAGCTGTGGTGCCTCCACCATGTCGGCAGGTTTTGCCGGGGTGCGGAGGCACCACAGTGTCCGCTTTCTTTTAAAGGAGGTAGATGGGAAACCATTAGAGATCAGCAGGTTAGACTTTTCTAGGAAATTTGTACAGGGCCTTTTAAAATTTTCACCTGAAGATTTGAACTGTATCCTCACTTTACCTTTTAATAAAGGTTTTGATGTGAGTTTTGTTTCGGGCACAGTATTTAAGGATTTTTGGGCACGTTTTGAGGGTGTAGAATCCCAGTTTTCTGCGTTTGAGGTGGAAAAACTGACTGACAATAGCCTTAAAACGGTTATTGTCAGGATGTTCAATGAAACCGTCAGCGCAGAGGACATTAAGACATGGCTGGGAAGACATTGCACGGTTAAAGGCCAGCCTATCAAGGTGCTGGATGTGGACGGCATCTGGAACTGTGTTTGGAGGGTTCCTATCCAGCAATGGCAGGACCCTTCAGGCTACCAGGGCCTGAAACACCTGCCTAGTATGATAGTGCTGGGCGATAACAGAGGCTACATCCACTACCAGGGAATGCCCAAGCTCTGCCGCAAGTGTGGTGAGCACGGGCACCTGGTAGAAGCGTGCACGAAGATCTTTTGTGGTAAATGTAGAGAAATTGGGCACACATTTGATGAGTGTCCCAATGGCAGGAGGTGCAACCTCTGTGGAGAGTCCAACCACCTCTTCAGAGACTGCCCCAAATCGTTTGCCAACAAGTTAAAAGCCGGAAAAGTAAGTGAAAAGAGAAAGGAAACCGACCAGGTGGAGGTGGCAGCTTCCAGCGCCCCTCAAGACGAAAAGGAAAAACGGAAATCTAGTGAGAAGGGTGAAAGGGTGGTGGCTAAGCAGCCCCCGACCACATCTGGTAACAGTGTGGGTGGGGACAAGCAGTCACCGGGTGGAGCTATGTCTGTGTCTGAGGAGGAGGACGGAGCAGAAGATAGCGATGAAACCCAGATCCCGGACACCCTACAGACAAAGAGGCCAGCGTCAGAGTTGTCTTCGGACTCTCCCATTCCTGCGGAGAAGAGGGGGAAAGCTGCGACCCCCTCAGACAGCTCGTCTGAGGACGAGTCGAGAATTTTCCCCTCTGGCTCACCGAACGAGGCCCCGTTCCTAGAATTTCCAAAACAGTCGACCCCGAAGGACAAAAGGGAGGGCTCAAAGAGGCCAGTCCCCAAAGTCCAAAGGGGAAAAGGAGCAAAAACCCTCCCCTCATACAATGAGTCGGAGGAAGAGCTCCTTTTACATGACTCGTCTTCCCTGGTCTGAAAGTCAAGCCTGCCTCATACTCATGACTCTCACCTTCTCACTCATCCATGTTAGAAGTGTGAAGTCTAGAGTTAGATCCCATCGCCTCGGAACCCTTTTAAATGGTTTTAAATGGTTTAAAGGATTGCTTTCTTTTATTAATCTGGTTTTTATGATTTCTTTTGTGCAGGAGCGGGAACTGGAGAGTCCTCTGCAGAGGCCCAAAGGCGGTCTGCCCGCCGTGTTTGGGCTCCCGGTGGACCTCTCCGTCCCTCGAAACAGACTCCGGGACCTGTGTTGGACGGCGGCTCATGGGATTCTCCCGGTCAGGACCGTGATGCATTCCCGGGGCGGTTGGGAGAGATCGATCTGCCCCCGACCTGGTCGTGGCGCGCCTGAGTCGGTGGAGCACCCACTCTGGGAGTGCAGCGCTGTCATGGACCTGTGGGCAACGGCCGGCTCCCTGCAATTCCCGAACTTGCCAGCAAGGGGGGTCCTACCAAGGATCCACCCGAGCTGCCGAAAAGACGCCACGCAGACCCCCGGAGACTTGCTGGTGAGGAGGCACAGACAGAGCCCCCCCGCAGCTGTATCTGGACGGCAGTTGGCAGCGTGCCTTGGATGCAGCTGCCAAGAAGAATCGTCTGTGCCTCTTCGGACGTGGGAGCCGGAGCCACACAGAAAAGGTCTCGGCAGCAGCGGCCTGGTTCTCCGGGAGAGGATGGTGGGAAGGAGCAGGAAGGGGGGGATCCCCTCTGAGCACCAGGAAAAGTCCCGAGAGACCAAATGTTTTGAGGAACGGGGAGGTTCACCTTTACCAACCGGGCCCTCCCGCTTCTGCTACATTTGTTTTTATTTGAACCTGATTTTAAGGACTGCAATCCTTTATATTTATTTATTGGCTTTTTACTCTAGTTTTTTTTTTTTTTTTTTACCTGTTTTAACGAACTGTTTTGTGAAATTGTTTTAACTGTATTACTGTTATTATTGTTTTAGGAATGGTTTTACAGACAGATTGTTTTATGAATGATTTTACAGAACAGTGACGTTGGAACTGGTAAAAAAATGTATGTTTGAATATTGTTTTTGATTTATGCCAATAAATATTTGAAAAGAAAAAATTCTGTTCTTATCAGTTTAATATCTGGTACGTCCTCCACCCGAGGACCGCGTATTAAATGGATTTTTAGAACGGGGAGTCCGAAAGAGGAGCTCGCTCCCTTCGCTCCAGGCATCGACCCGGCCTTGCAGTGCCGCCGGGAACGGTGCACCCCCCCCAAATCTTGTTAAAGTAAACCATCAAATCATTGTTGTGTGGATTCAAATGCTTTTGAAGACATGACCTGGTTGTTCTTGGCCGTGGATTTTGTTCTCCCTCACGCCCAGCTTTACCTGACCTGGTTGTTTCTTGGCCGTGGATTTTGTTCTCTGCCACGCCCAGCCAGCTTTACCTGACCTGGTTGTTTCTTGGCCGTGGATTTTGTTCTCTGCCAGGCCCAGCTTTACCTGACCTGGTTGTTCTTGGACGTGAGTTTTGTTCTCTGCCACGCCCAGCCAGTTTTACCTGGTTGTTCTTGGCCGTGGGTTTTGTTCTCTGCCACGCCCAGCTTTACCTGACCTGGTTGTTCTTGGCCGTGGATTTTGTTCTCCCTCAGACCCAGCTTTACCTGACCTGGTTGTTCTTGGACGTGAGTTTTGTTCTCTGCCACGCCCAGCCAGTTTTACCTGGTTGTTCTTGGCCGTGGATTTTGTTCTCCGCCACGCCCAGCCAGCTTTACCTGACCTGGTTGTTCTTGGCCGTGGGTTTTGTTCTCCGCCACGCCCAGCTTTACCTGACCTGGTTGTTCTTGGCCGTGCGTTTTGTTCTCTTCCACGCCCAGCCAGCTTTACCTGACCTGGTTGTTCTTGGCCGTGGATTTTGTTCTCCGCCACGCCCAGCCAGCTTTACCTGACCTGGTTGTTCTTGGCCGTGGATTTTGTTCTCTGCCACGCCCAGCCAGCTTTACCTGACCTGGTTGTTCTTGGCCGTGGATTTTGTTCTCTGCCACGCCCAGCCAGCTTTACCTGACCTGGTTGTTCTTGGCCGTGGGTTTTGTTCTCTGCCACGCCCAGCCAGCTTTACCTGACCTGGTTGTTCTTGGCCGTGGGTTTTGTTCTCTGCCACGCCCAGCTTTACCTGACCTGGTTGTTCTTGGACGTGGGTTTTGTTCTCTGCCACGCCCAGCCAGCTTTACCTGACCTGGTTGTTCTTGGACGTGGATTTTGTTCTCCGCCACGCCCAGCTTTACCTGACCTGGTTGTTCTTGGACGTGGATTTTGTTCTCTGCCACGCCCAGCTTTACCTGACCTGGTTGTTCTTGGCCGTGGGTTTTGTTCTCTTCCACGCCCAGCCAGCTTTACCTGACCTGGTTGTTCTTGGCTTTGGATTTTGTTCTCCGTCAGACCCTAACAAAAAAAAACCCCAAAAAGGTGAGTCTGTCTGTGTGGTTGTGTGTCTGTGTGGTTGTGTGTCTGTGAGTCTGTCTGCAGCTCAGTTTCAGAGAGTTTTGCTGCTTTTCAGATACATGTGGATTAGATTCAGAAAGATTCTTGTTCATCTTGTGTCTCTGTGTGTGAGTGAGTGAGGGGGGGTGAAATCGGTAGAAATTGCTCGTGTTTAATTCATTGTGATACAAAAGGGATTTTTCTTTTCTTTTTTTTATTAAATAAAACATTCTCCATCATCCAGCCTACATTTTGTGTGTGTGTCTGTGTCAAGCAGCCATCGATTCTCCCACCGTCCCACCCCAATAGGACGTCAGCCTTAAATACTTTTCAAACAGGCAGGCAAACGCACTCAATTGCCTGCAGCTGTGTCAGTTAACCAACCAGCAGACTGACTCTCTCGTTCCTTTCATCTGAAACTCTGCTTGGATTTAACATGAAAGCAGGCCTGCTCTCAGACCAGGCCTGGTCTGACCTGTGTAGGCGCAGCTGTGAACAGTGACCGTCACTGCCACGCGTAGGCCTAAAAACCTGACCCTCGTCTGACACCACACGTCCCCTCATCATTCGCTCTGGCCTCTCTTCATTTCGCACAAGTCTTTCGCCTTTTACTAAAGACTTCCGTGGAGAGCGGCGTGGAAGAGTCCTGGCTATTTTTGGCAGGCTTTTACACCCAAAAAGCCTAACGTTTATGTGAAAGACAAATTTACAGAAACCCACCGGTCCGGTTCCACCCGTGAACACAATGACTCTGTGCGGGTGTGAACAGGACTGTGGCTCTACCTCTCCGCCTGAGCGGAGACCCCCCGGTCGGGCGGTTAGCGCCAAACCATTTTGGATCATCGCTTCTCGGCCTTTTGGCTCAGATCAAGTGTAGTTTCTGTTCTTATCAGTTTAATATCTGGTACGTCCTCCACCCGAGGACCGCGTATTAAATGGATTTTTAGAACGGGGAGTCCGAAAGAGGAGCTCGCTCCCTTCGCTCCAGGCATCGACCCGGCCTTGCAGTGCCGCCGGGAACGGTGCACCCCCCCCAAATCTTGTTAAAGTAAACCATCAAATCATTGTTGTGTGGATTCAAATGCTTTTGCAGACCTGACCTGGTTGTTCTTGGCCGTGGATTTTGTTCTCCGCCACGCCCAGCCAGCTTTACCTGACCTGGTTGTTCTTGGACGTGGATTTTGTTCTCCGCCACGCCCAGCCAGCTTTACCTGACCTGGTTGTTCTTGGCCGTGGATTTTGTTTGCCGCCACGCCCAGCCAGCTTTACCTGACCTGGTTGTTCTTGGCCGTGGATTTTGTTCTCCGCCACGCCCAGCTTTACCTGACCTGGCTGTTCTTGGCCGTGGATTTTGTTCTCCGCCACGCCCAGCCAGCTTTACCTGACCTGGTTGTTCTTGGCCGTGGATTTTGTTCTCTGCCACGCCCAGCTTTACCTGACCTTGTTGTTCTTGGCCGTGGGTTTTGTTCTCTGCCACGCCCAGCCAGCTTTACCTGACCTGGTTGTTCTTGGACGTGGATTTTGTTCTCCGCCACGCCCAGCTTTACCTGACCTGGTTGTTCTTGGCCGTGGGTTTTGTTCTCTGCCACGCCCAGCCAGCTTTACCTGACCTGGTTGTTCTTGGCCGTGGGTTTTGTTCTCTGCCACGCCCAGCCAGCTTTACCTGACCTGGTTGTTCTTGGCCGTGGGTTTTGTTCTCTGCCACGCCCAGCTTTACCTGACCTTGTTGTTCTTGGCCGTGGGTTTTGTTCTCTGCCACGCCCAGCCAGCTTTACCTGACCTGGTTGTTCTTGGACGTGGATTTTGTTCTCCGCCACGCCCAGCTTTACCTGACCTGGTTGTTCTTGGCCGTGGGTTTTGTTCTCCGCCACGCCCAGCTTTACCTGACCTGGTTGTTCTTGGCCGTGCGTTTTGTTCTCTTCCACGCCCAGCCAGCTTTACCTGACCTGGTTGTTCTTGGCTTTGGATTTTGTTCTCCGTCAGACCCTAACAAAAAAAAACCCCAAAAAGGTGAGTCTGTCTGTGTGGTTGTGTGTCTGTGTGGTTGTGTGTCTGTGAGTCTGTCTGCAGCTCAGTTTCAGAGAGTTTTGCTGCTTTTCAGATACATGTGGATTAGATTCAGAAAGATTCTTGTTCATCTTGTGTCTCTGTGTGTGAGTGAGTGAGGGGGGGTGAAATCGGTAGAAATTGCTCGTGTTTAATTCATTGTGATACAAAAGGGATTTTTCTTTTCTTTTTTTTATTAAATAAAACATTCTCCATCATCCAGCCTACATTTTGTGTGTGTGTCTGTGTCAAGCAGCCATCGAATTCTCCCACCTGTCCCACCCCAATAGGACGTCAGCCTTAAATACTTTTCAAACAGGCAGGCAAACGCACTCAATTGCCTGCAGCTGTGTCAGTTAACCAACCAGCAGACTGACTCTCTCGTTCCTTTCATCTGAAACTCTGCTTGGATTTAACATGAAAGCAGGCCTGGTCTGAGAGCAGGCCTGGTCTGACCTGTGTAGGCGCAGCTGTGAACAGTGACCGTCACTGCCACGCGTAGGCCTAAAAACCTGACCCTCGTCTGACACCACACGTCCCCTCATCATTCGCTCTGGCCTCTCTTCATTTCGCACAAGTCTTTCGCCTTTTACTAAAGACTTCCGTGGAGAGCGGCGTGGAATAGTGGTCGTCCGTGGCCACATGAGGCTGGAAACACCCCTTCCCTTCTCCCCTGTGATTGGCTGAAACCTACGCGACGCCAAAAATGGGTACATTTGCCGGTTCCAGGAGGAACGCGGTACGGTTCGAATTGGTGGACGATCTTGAAATGGACAGACTACAGTTCAGCAGGAACATTGTGCAGAAGGAGCTGGGTTTCAAACCGAGCCAGCTGGAATTCATCTTTGCCTTGCCCGGGAGGAAGATTTTTGAAGTTGTGTTTTCGACCAGGAACTTGATGGATATCTGCATGGAAACCTTTTCTTCACTACGAGAAAAGAAGGACTACCTCAAAAACTTTAAGGTAACGGCGCTGTCTGAAAGGGGTTCGACCACGGTTACCGTCCTAATGTATTCAGAACGTGTCAGGCTGGAAGACATCAGGACCTGGCTGGCCTCCAGGTGCACGGTGGTCCAGGGGTTGGATGTCCGCGATGTGGACGGCATCCGGAACGGTGCCAGGAGATTTAATGTCCAGCTCAAGATGGATGGCACGGGGCACCTCATTCATCTGCCCCAAACCATACAACTGGGTACAGTGAGAGGCCACGTGTTCTATCAAGGTCAACCCAAATTGTGTCGGAAGTGTGGCGCGCAGTCGCACTTGGCGGCGAGCTGCACTGTTGCCTCGTGCAACAATTGCAACACGGTGGGGCACACCACCAGGGACTGCCCTAACCCTGTCAAGTGCAATCTGTGTGGAGCGGACGACCACACCTTTCGATCGTGTCCCCGGTCGTACGCCAACAGACTCAGGGTTCAACAACTTGGTACGGGCTCCCTAGATGGCGATGGAACAGGGCCGAAGCAGGCCGAAAGGGTGGTCCCGGTGGATGCTGGTGAACGTCAGCCACCAGTTTCGCCCAGCGAACAACATCATCAGCCTGGCACCAGTGAGAGGCCCCAGCCTAGCGACTCCAGTGGAACGCACCCACCGGTTACGATGTGCGCCTCTACGGAGGCACAGCCGCCTGCACCTACAGAGTTACCAGTTGGAGAGGAAACGGCTGAGGGTGGAATGGAGGAAGAGGATTTAACGGTCCAACAGATGTTGTCGGAGGTCGTTGGGGGTGCACCCAACACGCTGTTGTCCGACTGGAGTAGCGAGGAGGCCGAGGTGTCGTCACAGGATGCGGACGTGGAGGAGCAGGGAAGCCCGACCCAAGGCAGTGAGTTTCTTGACATTACGATGGCGTCCATCTCGCCGATAGTCCTTGATCAGGGGGATGAGTCCTGGATTTCGGCACCCCTGCCTTTCCCCAGCGCGGAGGTGGAGGGGCTCGGATCGCAGCCGAACCGGGGCTCCAGCACCAGCAACAATAACGATCATCCCCGTAGACGCCCCCGCTCTGCATCGATGGGCTCTCCGCCGGGTGATCAAGATGATGGAGACCGGTCCCTTGGGCCATATCTGGACTCTGGGTCGTTGGCGGCTTTCTCCCAGGTCACGATGATGACGGGGTGTGGGGACGTGGACGGTGACTCGCTCATGAACCCCATGGCTTGTTGGAGGATACAAAAACGGAGGAGGAAAAATCGAACGATAGTGGACGACCAGGATCGCTGCTCCCCCTGACCCGTACGACTTTGGCCCTCCTTGTACCTCAACTATGTCTTCCGCAATAACCCTAAAGGACGCCCTGTGGCGGGCAAGGAACATTGCCTGTCGGAGAAAGATACTGGTTCCACCACGGACGGTTATTGCTAATGTTATGGCAAGGCTGGAGTTTTACGAAGAAGTGCATGTAGCAACACATACTTAGGACATGTGAACAGGACTATGGGGGGTGAGATGGGACGGGGAGTACGATGCTGACCTTTTTTGTTTTTCAATTCTTTGTGCCTGGGGTGAAATGAGTAGAAAATGGGGGATAGTTTTGTTCTTTGTTATGGATTGGGGTAGATTAGAGTATTATTATGGAAGATGAAATTTTGTTGTAACTGTTTGTTTTTTGTACAATAAAGACAACAAAATAAAAAAAAAAAAAAAAAAAAAAGCCTTTTACTAAAGACTTCCGTGGAGAGCGGCGTGGAAGAGTCCTGGCTATTTTTGGCAGGCTTTTACACCCAAAAAGCCTAACGTTTATGTGAAAGACAAATTTACAGAAACCCACCGGTCCGGTTCCACCCGTGAACACAATGACTCTGTGCGGGTGTGAACGGACTGTGGCTCTACCTCTCCGCCTGAGCGGAGACCCCCCGGTCGGGCGGTTAGCGCCAAACCATTTTGGATCATCGCTTCTCGGCCTTTTGGCTCAGATCAAGTGTAGTTTCTGTTCTTATCAGTTTAATATCTGGTACGTCCTCCACCCGAGGACCGCGTATTAAATGGATTTTTAGAACGGGGAGTCCGAAAGAGGAGCTCGCTCCCTTCGCTCCAGGCATCGACCCGGCCTTGCAGTGCCGCTGGGAACGGTGCACCCCCCCCAAATCTTGTTAAAGTAAACCATCAAATCATTGTTGTGTGGATTCAAATGCTTTTGCAGACCTGACCTGGTTGTTCTTGGCCGTGGATTTTGTTCTCCGCCACGCCCAGCCAGCTTTACCTGACCTGGTTGTTCTTGGCCGCGGATTTTGTTCTCCGCCACGCCCAGCTTTACCTGACCTGGTTGTTCTTGGCCGTGGATTTTGTTCTCTGCCACGCCCAGCCAGCTTTACCTGACCTGGTTGTTCTTGGCCGTGGATTTTGTTCTCTGCCACGCCCAGCCAGCTTTACCTAACCTGGTTGTTCTTGGCCGTGGATTTTGTTCTCCGCCACGCCCAGCCAGCTTTACCTGACCTGGTTGTTCTTGGCCGTGGATTTTGTTCTCCGCCACGCCCAGCTTTACCTGACCTGGTTGTTCTTGGCCGTGGATTTTGTTCTCTGCCACGCCCAGCCAGCTTTACCTGATCTGGTTGTTCTTGGACGTGGATTTTGTTCTCCGCCACGCCCAGCTTTACCTGACCTGGCTGTTCTTGGCCGTGGATTTTGTTCTCTGCCACGCCCAGCCAGCTTTACCTGACCTGGTTGTTCTTGGCCGTGGGTTTTGTTCTCTGCCACGCCCAGCCAGCTTTACCTGACCTGGTTGTTCTTGGCCGTGGGTTTTGTTCTCTGCCACGCCCAGCCAGCTTTACCTGACCTTGTTGTTCTTGGCCGTGGGTTTTGTTCTCTGCCACGCCCAGCCAGCTTTACCTGACCTGGTTGTTCTTGGACGTGGATTTTGTTCTCTGCCACGCCCAGCTTTACCTGACCTGGTTGTTCTTGGCCGTGGGTTTTGTTCTCCGCCACGCCCAGCTTTACCTGACCTGGTTGTTCTTGGCCGTGGATTTTGTTCTCTGCCACGCCCAGCCAGCTTTACCTGACCTGGTTGTTCTTGGCCGTGGATTTTGTTCTCTGCCACGCCCAGCCAGCTTTACCTAACCTGGTTGTTCTTGGACGTGGATTTTGTTCTCTGCCACGCCCAGCCAGCTTTACCTGACCTGGTTGTTCTTGGCCGTGGATTTTGTTCTCCGCCACGCCCAGCTTTACCTGACCTTGTTGTTCTTGGCCGTGGATTTTGTTCTCTGCCACGCCCAGCCAGCTTTACCTGACCTGGTTGTTCTTGGCCTTGGATTTTGTTCTCTGCCACGCCCACCTTTACCTGACCTGGTTATTCTTGGCCGTGGATTTTGTTCTCCGCCACGCCCAGCTTTACCTGACCTGGTTGTTCTTGGCCGTGGATTTTGTTCTCTGCCACGCCCAGCCAGCTTTACCTAACCTGGTTGTTCTTGGCCGTGGATTTTGTTCTCCGCCACGCCCAGCCAGCTTTACCTGACCTGGTTGTTCTTGGCCGTGGATTTTGTTCTCCGCCACGCCCAGCTTTACCTGACCTTGTTGTTCTTGGCCGTGGATTTTGTTCTCTGCCACGCCCAGCCAGCTTTACCTGACCTGGTTGTTCTTGGCCTTGGATTTTGTTCTCTGCCACGCCCAGCTTTACCTGACCTGGTTATTCTTGGCCGTGGATTTTGTTCTCCGCCACGCCCAGCTTTACCTGACCTGGTTGTTCTTGGCCGTGGATTTTGTTCTCTGCCACGCCCAGCCAGCTTTACCTGACCTGGTTGTTCTTGGCCGTGGATTTTGTTCTCTGCCACGCCCAGCCAGCTTTACCTAACCTGGTTGTTCTTGGACGTGGATTTTGTTCTCTGCCACGCCCAGCCAGCTTTACCTGACCTGGTTGTTCTTGGCCGTGGATTTTGTTCTCTGCCACGCCCAGCCAGCTTTACCTGACCTGGTTGTTCTTGGCCGTGGGTTTTGTTCTCTGCCACGCCCAGCCAGCTTTACCTGACCTGGTTGTTCTTGGCCGTGGGTTTTGTTCTCTGCCACGCCCAGCCAGCTTTACCTGACCTGGTTGTTCTTGGCCGTGGGTTTTGTTCTCCGCCACGCCCAGCTTTACCTGACCTGGTTGTTCTTGGCCGTGGGTTTTGTTCTCTGCCACGCCCAGCCAGCTTTACCTGACCTGGTTGTTCTTGGCCGTGGGTTTTGTTCTCTGCCACGCCCAGCCAGCTTTACCTGACCTGGTTGTTCTTGGACGTGGGTTTTGTTCTCTGCCACGCCCAGCCAGCTTTACCTGACCTGGTTGTTCTTGGCCGTGGGTTTTGTTCTCTGCCACGCCCAGCCAGCTTTACCTGACCTGGTTGTTCTTGGCCGTGGGTTTTGTTCTCCGCCACGCCCAGCTTTACCTGACCTGGTTGTTCTTGGCCGTGGGTTTTGTTCTCTGCCACGCCCAGCCAGCTTTACCTGACCTGGTTGTTCTTGGCCGTGGGTTTTGTTCTCTGCCACGCCCAGCCAGCTTTACCTGACCTGGTTGTTCTTGGCCGTGGGTTTTGTTCTCTGCCACGCCCAGCCAGCTTTACCTGACCTTGTTGTTCTTGGCCGTGGGTTTTGTTCTCTGCCACGCCCAGCCAGCTTTACCTGACCTGGTTGTTCTTGGACGTGGATTTTGTTCTCTGCCACGCCCAGCTTTACCTGACCTGGTTGTTCTTGGCCGTGGGTTTTGTTCTCCGCCACGCCCAGCTTTACCTGACCTGGTTGTTCTTGGCCGTGGATTTTGTTCTCTGCCACGCCCAGCCAGCTTTACCTGACCTGGTTGTTCTTGGCCGTGGATTTTGTTCTCTGCCACGCCCAGCCAGCTTTACCTAACCTGGTTGTTCTTGGACGTGGATTTTGTTCTCTGCCACGCCCAGCCAGCTTTACCTGACCTGGTTGTTCTTGGCCGTGGATTTTGTTCTCCGCCACGCCCAGCTTTACCTGACCTTGTTGTTCTTGGCCGTGGATTTTGTTCTCTGCCACGCCCAGCCAGCTTTACCTGACCTGGTTGTTCTTGGCCTTGGATTTTGTTCTCTGCCACGCCCACCTTTACCTGACCTGGTTATTCTTGGCCGTGGATTTTGTTCTCCGCCACGCCCAGCTTTACCTGACCTGGTTGTTCTTGGCCGTGGATTTTGTTCTCTGCCACGCCCAGCCAGCTTTACCTAACCTGGTTGTTCTTGGCCGTGGATTTTGTTCTCCGCCACGCCCAGCCAGCTTTACCTGACCTGGTTGTTCTTGGCCGTGGATTTTGTTCTCCGCCACGCCCAGCTTTACCTGACCTTGTTGTTCTTGGCCGTGGATTTTGTTCTCTGCCACGCCCAGCCAGCTTTACCTGACCTGGTTGTTCTTGGCCTTGGATTTTGTTCTCTGCCACGCCCAGCTTTACCTGACCTGGTTATTCTTGGCCGTGGATTTTGTTCTCCGCCACGCCCAGCTTTACCTGACCTGGTTGTTCTTGGCCGTGGATTTTGTTCTCTGCCACGCCCAGCCAGCTTTACCTGACCTGGTTGTTCTTGGCCGTGGATTTTGTTCTCTGCCACGCCCAGCCAGCTTTACCTGACCTGGTTGTTCTTGGACGTGGATTTTGTTCTCTGCCACGCCCAGCCAGCTTTACCTGACCTGGTTGTTCTTGGCCGTGGATTTTGTTCTCTGCCACGCCCAGCCAGCTTTACCTGACCTGGTTGTTCTTGGCCGTGGGTTTTGTTCTCTGCCACGCCCAGCCAGCTTTACCTGACCTGGTTGTTCTTGGCCGTGGGTTTTGTTCTCTGCCACGCCCAGCCAGCTTTACCTGACCTGGTTGTTCTTGGCCGTGGGTTTTGTTCTCCGCCACGCCCAGCTTTACCTGACCTGGTTGTTCTTGGCCGTGGGTTTTGTTCTCTGCCACGCCCAGCCAGCTTTACCTGACCTGGTTGTTCTTGGCCGTGGGTTTTGTTCTCTGCCACGCCCAGCCAGCTTTACCTGACCTGGTTGTTCTTGGCCGTGGGTTTTGTTCTCTGCCACGCCCAGCCAGCTTTACCTGACCTGGTTGTTCTTGGCCGTGGGTTTTGTTCTCTGCCACGCCCAGCCAGCTTTACCTGACCTGGTTGTTCTTGGCCGTGGGTTTTGTTCTCCGCCACGCCCAGCTTTACCTGACCTGGTTGTTCTTGGCCGTGGGTTTTGTTCTCTGCCACGCCCAGCCAGCTTTACCTGACCTGGTTGTTCTTGGCCGTGGGTTTTGTTCTCTGCCACGCCCAGCCAGCTTTACCTGACCTGGTTGTTCTTGGACGTGGATTTTGTTCTCCGCCACGCTCAGCTTTACCTGACCTGGTTGTTCTTGGCCGTGGGTTTTGTTCTCCGCCACGCCCAGCTTTACCTGACCTGGTTGTTGTTGGCCGTGCGTTTTGTTCTCTTCCACGCCCAGCCAGCTTTATCTGACCTGGTTGTTCTTGGCTTTGGATTTTGTTCTCCGTCAGACCCTAACAAAAAAAAACCCCAAAAAGGTGAGTCTGTCTGTGTGGTTGTGTGTCTGTGTGGTTGTGTGTCTGTGAGTCTGTCTGCAGCTCAGTTTCAGAGAGTTTTGCTGCTTTTCAGATACATGTGGATTAGATTCAGAAAGATTCTTGTTCATCTTGTGTCTCTGTGTGTGAGTGAGTGAGGGGGGGTGAAATCGGTAGAAATTGCTCGTGTTTAATTCATTGTGATACAAAAGGGATTTTTCTTTTCTTTTTTTTATTAAATAAAACATTCTCCATCATCCAGCCTACATTTTGTGTGTGTGTCTGTGTCAAGCAGCCATCGATTCTCCCACCGTCCCACCCCAACTAGGACGTCAGCCTTAAATACTTTTCAAACAGGCAGGCAAACGCACTCAATTGCCTGCAGCTGTGTCAGTTAACCAACCAGCAGACTGACTCTCTCGTTCCTTTCATCTGAAACTCTGCTTGGATTTAACATGAAAGCAGGCCTGGTCTGACCTGACCTGTGTAGGCGCAGCTGTGAACAGTGACCGTCACTGCCACGCGTAGGCCTAAAAGCCTGACCCTCGTCTGACACCACACGTCCCCTCATCATTCGCTCTGGCCTCTCTTCATTTCGCACAAGTCTTTCGCCTTTTACTAAAGACTTCCGTGGAGAGCGGCGTGGAAGAGTCCTGGCTATTTTTGGCAGGCTTTTACACCCAAAAAGCCTAACGTTTATGTGAAAGACAAATTTACAGAAACCCACCGGTCCGGTTCCACCCGTGAACACAATGACTCTGTGCGGGTGTGAACGGACTGTGGCTCTACCTCTCCGCCTGAGCGGAGACCCCCCGGTCGGGCGGTTAGCGCCAAACCATTTTGGATCATCGCTTCTCGGCCTTTTGGCTCAGATCAAGTGTAGTTTCTGTTCTTATCAGTTTAATATCTGGTACGTCCTCCACCCGAGGACCGCGTATTAAATGGATTTTTAGAACGGGGAGTCCGAAAGAGGAGCTCGCTCCCTTCGCTCCAGGCATCGACCCGGCCTTGCAGTGCCGCCGGGAACGGTGCACCCCCCCCCCAAATCTTGTTAAAGTAAACCATCAAATCATTGTTGTGTGGATTCAAATGCTTTTGCAGACCTGACCTGGTTGTTCTTGGCCGTGGATTTTGTTCTCCGCCACGCCCAGCCAGCTTTACCTGACCTGGTTGTTCTTGGCCGTGGATTTTGTTCTCCTGCCACGCCCCAGCTTTACCTGACCTGGTTGTTCTTGGCCGTGGATTTTGTTCTCTGCCACGCCCAGCCAGCTTTACCTGACCTGGTTGTTCTTGGCCGTGGATTTTGTTCTCTGCCACGCCCAGCCAGCTTTACCTGACCTGGTTGTTATTGGCCGTGGATTTTGTTCTCCGCCACGCCCAGCTTTACCTGACCTGGTTGTTCTTGGCCGTGGATTTTGTTCTCTGCCACGCCCAGCCAGCTTTACCTGATCTGGTTGTTCTTGGACGTGGATTTTGTTCTCCGCCACGCCCAGCTTTACCTGACCTGGCTGTTCTTGGCCGTGGATTTTGTTCTCTGCCACGCCCAGCCAGCTTTACCTGACCTGGTTGTTCTTGGCCGTGGGTTTTGTTCTCTGCCACGCCCAGCCAGCTTTACCTGACCTGGTTGTTCTTGGCCGTGGGTTTTGTTCTCTGCCACGCCCAGCCAGCTTTACCTGACCTGGTTGTTCTTGGCCGTGGGTTTTGTTCTCTGCCACGCCCAGCCAGCTTTACCTGACCTGGTTGTTCTTGGCCGTGGGTTTTGTTCTCTGCCACGCCCAGCTTTACCTGACCTTGTTGTTCTTGGACGTGGGTTTTGTTCTCTGCCACGCCCAGCCAGCTTTACCTGACCTGGTTGTTCTTGGACGTGGATTTTGTTCTCCGCCACGCCCAGCCAGCTTTACCTGACCTGGTTGTTCTTGGCCGTGGGTTTTGTTCTCCGCCACGCCCAGCTTTACCTGACCTGGTTGTTGTTGGCCGTGCGTTTTGTTCTCTTCCACGCCCAGCCAGCTTTATCTGACCTGGTTGTTCTTGGCTTTGGATTTTGTTCTCCGTCAGACCCTAACAAAAAAAAACCCCAAAAAGGTGAGTCTGTCTGTGTGGTTGTGTGTCTGTGTGGTTGTGTGTCTGTGAGTCTGTCTGCAGCTCAGTTTCAGAGAGTTTTGCTGCTTTTCAGATACATGTGGATTAGATTCAGAAAGATTCTTGTTCATCTTGTGTCTCTGTGTGTGAGTGAGTGAGGGGGGGTGAAATGGGTAGAAATTGCTTGTGTTTAATTCATTGTGATACAAAAGGGATTTTTCTTTTCTTTTTTTTTATTAAATAAAACATTCTCCATCATCCAGCCTACATTTTGTGTGTGTGTCTGTGTCAAGCAGCCATCGATTCTCCCACCGTCCCACCCCAACTGGACGTCAGCCTTAAATACTTTTCAAACAGGCAGGCAAACGCACTCAATTGCCTGCAGCTGTGTCAGTTAACCAACCAGCAGACTGACTCTCTCGTTCCTCTCATCTGAAACTCTGCTTGGACTTAACATGAAAGCAGGCCTGGTCTGACCTGACCTGTGTAGGCGGAGCTGTGAACAGTGACCGTCACTGCCACGCGTAGGCCTAAAAGCCTGACCCTCGTCTGACACCCCACGTCCCCTCATCATTCGCTCTGGCCTCTCTTCATTTCGCACAAGTCTTTCGCCTTTTACTAAAGACTTCCGTGGAGAGCGGCGTGGAAGAGTCCTGGCTATTTTTGGCAGGCTTTTACACCCAAAAAGCCTAACGTTTATGTGAAAGACAAATTTACAGAAAGCCACCGGTCCGGTTCCACCCGTGAACACAATGACTCTGTGCGGGTGTGAACGGACTGTGGCTTTACCTCTCCGTCTGAGCGGAGACCCCCCGGTCGGGCGGTTAGCGCCAAACCATTTTGGATCATCGCTTCTCGGCCTTTTGGCTCAGATCAAGTGTAGTTTCTGTTCTTATCAGTTTAATATCTGGTACGTCCTCCACCCGAGGACCGCGTATTAAATGGATTTTTAGAACGGGGAGTCCGAAAGAGGAGCTCGCTCCCTTCGCTCCAGGCATCGACCCGGCCTTGCAGTGCCGCCGGGAACGGTGCACCCCCCCCCAAATCTTGTTAAAGTAAACCATCAAATCATTGTTGTGTGGATTCAAATGCTTTTGAAGACATGACCTGGTTGTTCTTGGCCGTGGATTTTGTTCTCCCTCACGCCCAGCTTTACCTGACCTGGTTGTTCTCACGCCCAGCTTTACCTGACCTGGTTGTTTCTTGGCCGTGGATTTTGTTCTCTGCCACGCCCAGCCAGCTTTACCTGACCTGGTTGTTTCTTGGCCGTGGATTTTGTTCTCTGCCACGCCCAGCCAGTTTTACCTGGTTGTTCTTGGCCGTGGATTTTGTTCTCTGCCAGGCCCAGCTTTACCTGACCTGGTTGTTCTTGGACGTGAGTTTTGTTCTCTGCCACGCCCAGCCAGTTTTACCTGGTTGTTCTTGGCCGTGGGTTTTTGTTCTCTGCCACGCCCAGCTTTACCTGACCTGGTTGTTCTTGGCCGTGGATTTTGTTCTCCCTCAGACCCAGCTTTACCTGACCTGGTTGTTCTTGGACGTGAGTTTTGTTCTCTGCCACGCCCAGCCAGTTTTACCTGGTTGTTCTTGGCCGTGGGTTTTGTTCTCCGCCACGCCCAGCTTTACCTGACCTGGTTGTTCTTGGCCGTGGATTTTGTTCTCTGCCAGGCCCAGCTTTACCTGACCTGGTTGTTCTTGGACGTGAGTTTTGTTCTCTGCCACGCCCAGCCAGTTTTACGTGGTTGTTCTTGGCCGTGGGTTTTGTTCTCTGCCACGCCCAGCTTTACCTGACCTGGTTGTTCTTGGCCGTGGATTTTGTTCTCCCTCAGACCCAGCTTTACCTGACCTGGTTGTTCTTGGCCGTGGATTTTGTTCTCCCTCAGACCCAGCTTTACCTGACCTGGTTGTTCTTGGCCGTGGATTTTGTTCTCCCTCAGACCCAGCTTTACCGGACCTGGTTGTTCTCGGACATGGGTTTTGTTCTCTGCCACGCCCAGCCAGCTTTAGCTGACCTGGTTGTTCTTGGCTTTGGATTTTGTTCTCCGTCAGACCCTAACAAAAAAAAACCCCAAAATGGTGAGTCTGTCTGTGTGGTTGTGTGTCTGTGAGTCTCTCTGTCTTCAGCTCAGTTTCAGAGAGTTTTGCTGCTTTTCAGCCACATGTGGGTCAGATTCAGAAAGTTTCTTGTTCATCTTGTGTCTCTGTGTGTGTGTGTGTGTGTGTGTGAGTGAGTGGGGGGGGGGTGAAATGGGTAGAAATTGCTTGTGTTTAATTCATTGTGATACAAAAGGGTTTTTTTCTTTTCTTTTTTTTATTAAATAAAACATTCTCCATCATCCAGCCTACATTTTGTGTGTGTGTCTGTGTCAAGCAGCCATCGATTCTCCCACCGTCCCACCCCAACTGGACGTCAGCCTTAAATACTTTTCAAACAGGCAGGCAAACGCACTCAATTGCCTGCAGCTGTGTCAGTTAACCAACCAGCAGACTGACTCTCTCGTTCCTCTCATCTGAAACTCTGCTTGGATTTAACATGAAAGCAGGCCTGGTCTGACCTGACCTGTGTAGGCGGAGCTGTGAACAGTGACCGTCACTGCCACGCATAGGCCTAAAAGCCTGACCCTCGTCTGACACCCCACGTCCCCTCATCATTCGCTCTGGCCTCTCTTCATTTCGCACAAGTCTTTCGCCTTTTACTAAAGACTTCCGTGGAGAGCGGCGTGGAATAGTGGTCGTCCGTGGCCACATGAGGCTGGAAACACCCCTTCCCTTCTCCCCTGTGATTGGCTGAAACCAACGCGACGCCAAAAATGGGTACATTTGCCGGTTCCAGGAGGAACGCGGTACGGTTCGAATTGGTGGACGATCTTGAAATGGACAGACTACAGTTCAGCAGGAACATTGTGCAGAAGGAGCTGGGTTTCAAACCGAGCCAGCTGGAATTCATCTTTGCCTTGCCCGGGAGGAAGATTTTTGAAGTTGTGTTTTCGACCAGGAACTTGATGGATATCTGCATGGAAACCTTTTCTTCACTACGAGAAAAGAAGGACTACCTCAAAAACTTTAAGGTAACGGCGCTGTCTGAAAGGGGTTCGACCACGGTTACCGTCCTAATGTATTCAGAACGGGTCAGGCTGGAAGACATCAGGACCTGGCTGGCCTCCAGGTGCACGGTGGTCCAGGGGTTGGATGTCCGCGATGTGGACGGCATCCGGAACGGTGCCAGGAGATTTAATGTCCAGCTCAAGATGGATGGCACGGGGCACCTCATTCATCTGCCCCAAACCATACAACTGGGTACAGTGAGAGGCCACGTGTTCTATCAAGGACAACCCAAGTTGTGTCGGAAGTGCGGCGCGGGGTCGCACTTGGCGGCGAGCTGCACTGTTGCCTCGTGCAACAATTGCAACACGGTGGGGCACACCACCAGGGACTGCCCTAACCCTGTCAAGTGCAATCTGTGTGGAGCGGACGACCACACCTTTCGATCGTGTCCCCGGTCGTACGCCAACAGACTCAGGGTTCAACAACTTGGCACGGGCTCCCTAGATGGCGATGGAACAGGGCCGAAGCAGGCCGAAAGGGTGGTCCCGGTGGATGCTGGTGAGCGTCAGCCACCAGTTTCGCCCAGCGAACGACATCATCAGCCTGGCACCAGTGAGAGGCCCCAGCCTAGCGACTCCAGTGGAACGCACCCACCGGTTACGGTGTGCGCCTCTACGGAGGCACAGCCGCCTGCACCTACAGAGTTACCGGTTGGAGAGGAAACGGCTGAGGGTGGAATGGAGGAAGAGGATTTAACGGTCCAACAGATGTTGTCGGAGGTCGTTGGGGGTGCACCCAACACGCTGTTGTCCGACTGGAGTAGCGAGGAGGCCGAGGTGTCGTCGCCGGATGCGGACGTGGAGGAGCAGGGAAGCCCGACCCAAGGCAGTGAGTTACTTGACATTACGATGGCGTCCATCTCGCCGATGGTCCCTGATCAGGGGGATGAGTCCCGGATTTCGACACCCCTGCCTTTCCCCAGCGCGAAGGTGGAGGGACACGGATCGCAGCCGAACCGGGGCTCCAGCACCGGCAACAATAACGATCATCCCCGTAGACGCCCCCGCTCTGCATCGATGGGCTCTCCGCCGGGTGATCAAGATGATGGAGACCGGTCCCTTGGGCCATATCTGGACTCTGGGTCTTTGGCGACTTTCTCCCAGGTCACGATGATGACGGGGGGAGGGGACGTGGACGGTGACTCGCACATGAACCCCATGGCTTGTTGGAGGATACAAAAACGGAGGAGGAAAAATCGAACGAAAGTGGACGACCAGGATCGCTGCTCCCCCTGACCTGTACTTTGGCCCTCCTTGTACCTCAACTATGTCTTCTAGAATTAAACTGGTATCACTGGCTTGCAGGGGCATCATGGACCCTGTTACATGTCAATTGGTTTTCTCCGCTCTGCTCATTGGTGGAGGCGGTGTCTTTTTGCAACAAGAATGCCATCTTCTCTTACTACAAAGATGACACCGTTACTCAGGATTACATCCATCAACGTTCGAGGTCTTAACGACCCAGTTAAGTGCCAGACCATCTTCTCTCTTTTGAGAGACGGTGGTGGAGACATATTTTTGTTGCAAGAATGCCAAATACGGCACATGGACAATTACAAGACCTTTAAAAGCAGATGGCAGCACGGAGAGTCCTTGTGGTCAGGTGACAATTCCAATAAGAACTCTGGGGTTGCCATCCTGTTCAACAACAGGAGTCTGACCATTGAGCGGGCATCAGTAGTGGAGGATGGCAGACTGCTGTTTGCGGATGTGGATTACCTGGGTGTTGCCCTACGGATTGTTAATGTTTATGCCCCGCTGGACCTGCAGCAACGGAAGACCCTTTTTTCATCGTTGGAGTCTCTGCTTTGTTGCGGGCGGGAGGTAATTGTTGGAGGAGACTTCAACTGTGTGCGGGGGGAACACGACCGGCGCTCCAGCACGGGGTCCTGTTCCAGACCCGACTCAAGCTCCCGTCTGCTGAATGAACTGATAGAGCGTAATGGCCTGAAGGATGCAGCGCAGATCTTGTCTCCCACGACTCCGCCATCTCACACGTGGTCCAACGCGACAGCGTCGTCACGGATTGATCTCCTGCTAGCGTCCCAGGGGGTGCACCCCACGACCATCGACAATTCGCCAGTTCCCTTTTCAGATCATAATGCACTCAGGTGCACTATGACCGTACAGGGGTCGTTAAACCATGGACCGGGTCTCTGGAAACTAAACACCAGTCTGCTTATGAACTCCAGACTAGTTTCCAGGCTCAAGCAGAAATTGGAACAATGGCGATCACTGCAACCCATGCATGGTTCGTGGGGAGACTGGTGGGAGGACGTTAAACGGAGAGTGAAGGCGTTCTTTATCACGGCGGGAAAGAAGGCTGCTGACAGTAGAACAAGATGGCGACGGAGGCAACAAGCCAGACTCCAACAAGCTTACAAGCTGGCACAACAAGGCTTCCCAGTGGAAGAAGACATAGCTGCACTCAAGAGGAGACTGATGGCGGCACACAACGCCGTCAGCAAAGGGGTTCTTGTGAGGAGCAGAGTGCACAACTTCGAGGAGAATGAAAGGTGTACGGCTTTCTTTTTCCGAAAGTTGGCGCATTCAAGGACGGCCTTTAGCAACTTGTCAACTTCCGAAGGGGTGCAAGTTACAGACACTGCGGACATTTTAGACCATGTCCACCGCTTCTATTCGGATTTGTACGAGGCGGCGGAGTCGGACAGTCAGCAGTTGGGTTTCTTTCTATCGGGGCTCCAGCGGAAACTCGATGACTCCGCGCGGCCGGTCCTGAACGGAGATCTGACTGTGGCGGAACTTTCAGTGGCAATGCTGTCAATGAAACGCAACAAGACCCCAGGAGCAGACGGCCTGCCCCAGGAGTTCTATGCCACCTTCTGGGATCAGTTGAAGCATCCACTCCTGTTGGTGTACAACGAAGCTTTCCAGAATGGTTTTTTGCCCCCGTCCATGCGGACTGGAACTATAACCCTGCTCCATAAAAAAGGAAGCAAAGCAGACCTTAAGAACTGGCGTCCTCTCACCTTGCTGGGGGTCGACGTAAAGATCTTGGCCAAATGTCTCTTTCGACGTCTGCGCTCTCTCTCGGCCGACATCGTTGGTCCTGAGCAGACTTGTGTGGTTCCAGGACGCAAAGCCACCGACAACATAGCGCTCATTAGAGACTCTTACTTATACAGTAAGGAAAGACGTCTTCCTTTGGCCATTTTAGGGTTGGACTTGGAAAAGGCCTTTGATAGCCTTGGGCATGAATACCTTATGTCCACCCTATCTGCTTTGGGGTTGGGGGAGGTCATGACCAGTTGGGTGAGGCTTTTGTACACTGACTGCATCAGCCAAGTTCAAGTTAATGGACACCTGTCTCCCCCCCTAAAGGTGAACTCCGGGGTAAGGCAGGGTTGCCCCTTGTCACCGCTTCTTTTTGTGTTGGCGATGGAACCCTTGGCTTGTGCCGTACGAAGAGCCCCCGGCATAAGAGGCTTAGTTCCCCCTGGTTGTGGAGGGGTGGAGACGAAGCTAGCCGTCTACATGGACGACCTATCGTTGCTGTTGACGGATAACGCCTCCATCTTCCATGCGCTGCAGCTCTGTGACCAGTTTACGAAAGCATCTGGCACAAAAGTCAACAAGACCAAAAGTGAAATCCTCTACCTAAATTGGTCGGAGCCGAGAACCCCAGGGGGTCTGACTGTCGCCACAGACTCTGTAAAAGTTCTGGGAGTGCATGTAGGGGACGACATGGTTTCCCATAACTGGACACAGAAACTTTCAAAAGTCCGGGGCAAGCTGGACCAATGGAGAGACAGAGATTTGTCTTTGTTCGGGAAGGTGTTAGTTGTGAAAGCTGAGGTAATCTCTTCCCTGGCATACCTGGCTGCCACCCTACCACCCCCCCGTCAGGTGGTCCGGGCACTTCAAAAGACTATCTTTAGATTCATCTGGGGGAGTGCACATGAGCTGGTCAGGCGAGACATCATGTACAGGCCTGTGGCAATGGGCGGGAGGGCAGCGCCGGACATAAAGGCAAAACTCATGGCCATGTTCGTGACTCCACTCATTGAAGCTGCTCTGGACAAGACAGACGGTGCCCCGTGGGCATCCTTTGCAAGATTCTGGATGGGGCGGAAGGTCCTGATGGCGTGGAAGCAACGGGTCCCCCTGTCGCGACCCTTTGCTGAAAAGCCTCCCCCTATTTATGAGACTGTTTTGGAGGTCCTTCAAGAGAACATCAAAGACATTCCTCTGGACAAACTTAACCGGAAAACGGTCGAGAAGGCTCTTTCAGCGGGAGAGCGCCTGTCCTACGTTGGCCTTTTGAATGCGGAAGAATCACAGAATGTCTGGAGGAATGTTGCAGACAAGTCTTTAACCAACCCCCACAAAGACCTGGGCTGGCTCATGGCCCATGAGCGCCTACCGGTTGGGGACTTGTTGTTGAGAAAGGGTTACACAAAGACTGGAAGTTGTCCACGATGCGGGAACCTGGAGACCGTACGGCACCTCCTTTGGTCTTGCCCTTTTGCGTGCACAATCTGGCGACGGTTGACACCCTGGTTGGACAAACTGGACAAAACCACTTTGACCTATAGCCTTGTGCTATATGGACGGACTGTTGGCGACCAGACACCCTTCCAGCGCTGGTGGGTTGCGGTTACCTGTGTAAAGGACGCCTTGTGGCGGGCAAGAAACATTGCCTGTCGAAGAAAGATACTGGTTCCACCACGGACAGTTATTGCAAATGTTATGACAATGGTGGAGTTTTACAAAGAAGTGCATGTAGCAACACATACTTGGGACATGTGAACAGGACTATGGGGAGGGGGGGCCGTGGGTTTTGTTCTCCGCCACGCCCAGCTTTACCTGACCTGGTTGTTCTTGGCCGTGCGTTTTGTTCTCTTCCACGCCCAGCCAGCTTTACCTGACCTGGTTGTTCTTGGCTTTGGATTTTGTTCTCCGTCAGACCCTAACAAAAAAAAACCCCAAAAAGGTGAGTCTGTCTGTGTGGTTGTGTGTCTGTGTGGTTGTGTGTCTGTGAGTCTGTCTGCAGCTCAGTTTCAGAGAGTTTTGCTGCTTTTCAGATACATGTGGATTAGATTCAGAAAGATTCTTGTTCATCTTGTGTCTCTGTGTGTGAGTGAGTGAGGGGGGGTGAAATGGGTAGAAATTGCTCGTGTTTAATTCATTGTGATACAAAAGGGATTTTTCTTTTCTTTTTTTTATTAAATAAAACATTCTCCATCATCCAGCCTACATTTTGTGTGTGTGTCTGTGTCAAGCAGCCATCGATTCTCCCACCGTCCCACCCCAATAGGACGTCAGCCTTAAGTACTTTTCAAACAGGCAGGCAAACGCACTCAATTGCCTGCAGCTGTGTCAGTTAACCAACCAGCAGACTGACTCTCTCGTTCCTTTCATCTGAAACTCTGCTTGGATTTAACATGAAAGCAGGCCTGGTCTGAGAGCAGGCCTGGTCTGACCTGTGTAGGCGCAGCTGTGAACAGTGACCGTCACTGCCACGCGTAGGCCTAAAAGCCTGACCCTCGTCTGACACCACACGTCCCCTCATCATTCGCTCTGGCCTCTCTTCATTTCGCACAAGTCTTTCGCCTTTTACTAAAGACTTCCGTGGAGAGCGGCGTGGAAGAGTCCTGGCTATTTTTGGCAGGCTTTTACACCCAAAAAGCCTAACGTTTATGTGAAAGACAAATTTACAGAAACCCACCGGTCCGGTTCCACCCGTGAACACAATGACTCTGTGCGGGTGTGAACGGACTGTGGCTCTACCTCTCCGCCTGAGCGGAGACCCCCCGGTCGGGCGGTTAGCGCCAAACCATTTTGGATCATCGCTTCTCGGCCTTTTGGCTCAGATCAAGTGTAGTTTCTGTTCTTATCAGTTTAATATCTGGTACGTCCTCCACCCGAGGACCGCGTATTAAATGGATTTTTAGAACGGGGAGTCCGAAAGAGGAGCTCGCTCCCTTCGCTCCAGGCATCGACCCGGCCTTGCAGTGCCGCCGGGAACGGTGCACCCCCCCCAAATCTTGTTAAAGTAAACCATCAAATCATTGTTGTGTGGATTCAAATGCTTTTGCAGACCTGACCTGGTTGTTCTTGGCCGTGGATTTTGTTCTCCGCCACGCCCAGCCAGCTTTACCTGACCTGGTTGTTCTTGGCCGCGGATTTTGTTCTCCGCCACGCCCAGCTTTACCTGACCTGGTTGTTCTTGGCTGTGGATTTTGTTCTCTGCCACGCCCAGCCAGCTTTACCTGACCTGGTTGTTCTTGGCCGTGGATTTTGTTCTCTGCCACGCCCAGCCAGCTTTACCTGACCTGGTTGTTCTTGGCCGTGGATTTTGTTCTCCGCCACGCCCAGCCAGCTTTACCTGACCTGGTTGTTCTTGGCCGTGGATTTTGTTCTCCGCCACGCCCAGCCAGCTTTACCTGACCTGGTTGTTCTTGGCCGTGGATTTTGTTCTCCGCCACGCCCAGCTTTACCTGACCTGGTTGTTCTTGGCCGTGGATTTTGTTCTCTGCCACGCCCAGCCAGCTTTACCTGATCTGGTTGTTCTTGGACGTGGATTTTGTTCTCCGCCACGCCCAGCTTTACCTGACCTGGCTGTTCTTGGCCGTGGATTTTGTTCTCTGCCACGCCCAGCCAGCTTTACCTGACCTGGTTGTTCTTGGCCGTGGGTTTTGTTCTCTGCCACGCCCAGCCAGCTTTACCTGACCTGGTTTTTCTTGGCCGTGGGTTTTGTTCTCTGCCACGCCCAGCTTTACCTGACCTTGTTGTTCTTGGCCGTGGGTTTTGTTCTCTGCCACGCCCAGCCAGCTTTACCTGACCTGGTTGTTCTTGGACGTGGATTTTGTTCTCCGCCACGCCCAGCTTTACCTGACCTGGTTGTTCTTGGCCGTGGGTTTTGTTCTCCGCCACGCCCAGCTTTACCTGACCTGGTTGTTCTTGGCCGTGCGTTTTGTTCTCTTCCACGCCCAGCCAGCTTTACCTGACCTGGTTGTTCTTGGCTTTGGATTTTGTTCTCCGTCAGACCCTAACAAAAAAAACCCCAAAAAGGTGAGTCTGTCTGTGTGGTTGTGTGTCTGTGTGGTTGTGTGTCTGTGAGTCTGTCTGCAGCTCAGTTTCAGAGAGTTTTGCTGCTTTTCAGATACATGTGGATTAGATTCAGAAAGATTCTTGTTCATCTTGTGTCTCTGTGTGTGAGTGAGTGAGGGGGGGGTGAAATGGGTAGAAATTGCTCGTGTTTAATTCATTGTGATACAAAAGGGATTTTTCTTTTCTTTTTTTTATTAAATAAAACATTCTCCATCATCCAGCCTACATTTTGTGTGTGTGTCTGTGTCAAGCAGCCATCGATTCTCCCACCGTCCCACCCCAATAGGACGTCAGCCTTAAATACTTTTCAAACAGGCAGGCAAACGCACTCAATTGCCTGCAGCTGTGTCAGTTAACCAACCAGCAGACTGACTCTCTCGTTCCTTTCATCTGAAACTCTGCTTGGATTTAACATGAAAGCAGGCCTGGTCTGAGAGCAGGCCTGGTCTGACCTGTGTAGGCGCAGCTGTGAACAGTGACCGTCACTGCCACGCGTAGGCCTAAAAAACCTGACCCTCGTCTGACACCACACGTCCCCTCATCATTCGCTCTGGCCTCTCTTCATTTCGCACAAGTCTTTCGCCTTTTACTAAAGACTTCCGTGGAGAGCGGCGTGGAAGAGTCCTGGCTATTTTTGGCAGGCTTTTACACCCAAAAAGCCTAACGTTTATGTGAAAGACAAATTTACAGAAACCCACCGGTCCGGTTCCACCCGTGAACACAATGACTCTGTGCGGGTGTGAACGGACTGTGGCTCTTACCTCTCCGCCTGAGCGGAGACCCCCCGGTCGGGCGGTTAGCGCCAAACCATTTTGGATCATCGCTTCTCGGCCTTTTGGCTCAGATCAAGTGTAGTTTCTGTTCTTATCAGTTTAATATCTGGTACGTCCTCCACCCGAGGACCGCGTATTAAATGGATTTTTAGAACGGGGAGTCCGAAAGAGGAGCTCGCTCCCTTCGCTCCAGGCATCGACCCGGCCTTGCAGTGCCGCCGGGAACGATGCACCCCCCCCAAATCTTGTTAAAGTAAACCATCAAATCATTGTTGTGTGGATTCAAATGCTTTTGCAGACCTGACCTGGTTGTTCTTGGCCGTGGATTTTGTTCTCCGCCACGCCCAGCCAGCTTTACCTGACCTGGTTGTTCTTGGCCGCGGATTTTGTTCTCCGCCACGCCCAGCTTTACCTGACCTGGTTGTTCTTGGCTGTGGATTTTGTTCTCTGCCACGCCCAGCCAGCTTTACCTGACCTGGTTGTTCTTGGCCGTGGATTTTGTTCTCTGCCACGCCCAGCCAGCTTTACCTAACCTGGTTGTTCTTGGCCGTGGATTTTGTTCTCCGCCACGCCCAGCCAGCTTTACCTGACCTGGTTGTTCTTGGCCGTGGATTTTGTTCTCCGCCACGCCCAGCTTTACCTGACCTGGTTGTTCTTGGCCGTGGATTTTGTTCTCTGCCACGCCCAGCCAGCTTTACCTGATCTGGTTGTTCTTGGACGTGGATTTTGTTCTCCGCCACGCCCAGCTTTACCTGACCTGGCTGTTCTTGGCCGTGGATTTTGTTCTCTGCCACGCCCAGCCAGCTTTACCTGACCTGGTTGTTCTTGGCCGTGGGTTTTGTTCTCTGCCACGCCCAGCCAGCTTTACCTGACCTGGTTGTTCTTGGCCTTGGATTTTGTTCTCTGCCACGCCCAGCCAGCTTTACCTGACCTGGTTGTTCTTGGCCGTGGGTTTTGTTCTCTGCCACGCCCAGCTTTACCTGACCTGGTTGTTCTTGGCCGCGGATTTTGTTCTCCGCCACGCCCAGCTTTACCTGACCTGGTTGTTCTTGGCTGTGGATTTTGTTCTCTGCCACGCCCAGCCAGCTTTACCTGACCTGGTTGTTCTTGGCCGTGGATTTTGTTCTCTGCCACGCCCAGCCAGCTTTACCTAACCTGGTTGTTCTTGGCCGTGGATTTTGTTCTCCGCCACGCCCAGCCAGCTTTACCTGACCTGGTTGTTCTTGGCCGTGGATTTTGTTCTCCGCCACGCCCAGCCAGCTTTACCTGACCTGGTTGTTCTTGGCCGCGGATTTTGTTCTCCGCCACGCCCAGCTTTACCTGACCTGGTTGTTCTTGGCTGTGGATTTTGTTCTCTGCCACGCCCAGCCAGCTTTACCTGACCTGGTTGTTCTTGGCCGTGGATTTTGTTCTCTGCCACGCCCAGCCAGCTTTACCTAACCTGGTTGTTCTTGGCCGTGGATTTTGTTCTCCGCCACGCCCAGCCAGCTTTACCTGACCTGGTTGTTCTTGGCCGTGGATTTTGTTCTCCGCCACGCCCAGCTTTACCTGACCTGGTTGTTCTTGGCCGTGGATTTTGTTCTCTGCCACGCCCAGCCAGCTTTACCTGATCTGGTTGTTCTTGGACGTGGATTTTGTTCTCCGCCACGCCCAGCTTTACCTGACCTGGCTGTTCTTGGCCGTGGATTTTGTTCTCTGCCACGCCCAGCCAGCTTTACCTGACCTGGTTGTTCTTGGCCGTGGGTTTTGTTCTCTGCCACGCCCAGCCAGCTTTACCTGACCTGGTTGTTCTTGGCCTTGGATTTTGTTCTCTGCCACGCCCACCTTTACCTGACCTGGTTATTCTTGGCCGTGGATTTTGTTCTCCGCCACGCCCAGCTTTACCTGACCTGGTTGTTCTTGGCCGTGGTTTTTGTTTTCTGCCACGCCCAGCCAGCTTTACCTGACCTGGTTGTTCTTGGCCGTGGATTTTGTTCTCTGCCACGCCCAGCCAGCTTTACCTAACCTGGTTGTTCTTGGACGTGGATTTTGTTCTCTGCCACGCCCAGCTTTACCTGACCTGGTTGTTCTTGGCCGTGGGTTTTGTTCTCTGCCACGCCCAGCCAGCTTTACCTGACCTGGTTGTTCTTGGCCGTGGATTTTGTTCTCTGCCACGCCCAGCCAGCTTTACCTGATCTGGTTGTTCTTGGACGTGGATTTTGTTCTCTGCCACGCCCAGCCAGCTTTACCTGACCTGGTTGTTCTTGGCCGTGGGTTTTGTTCTCTGCCACGCCCAGCCAGCTTTACCTGACCTGGTTGTTCTTGGCCGTGGGTTTTGTTCTCTGCCACGCCCAGCCAGCTTTACCTGACCTGGTTGTTCTTGGCCGTGGGTTTTGTTCTCTGCCACGCCCAGCTTTACCTGACCTGGTTGTTCTTGGCCGTGGGTTTTGTTCTCTGCCACGCCCAGCCAGCTTTACCTGACCTGGTTGTTCTTGGCCGTGGGTTTTGTTCTCTGCCACGCCCAGCCAGCTTTACCTGACCTGGTTGTTCTTGGACGTGGATTTTGTTCTCCGCCACGCTCAGCTTTACCTGACCTGGTTGTTCTTGGCCGTGGGTTTTGTTCTCCGCCACGCCCAGCTTTACCTGACCTGGTTGTTCTTGGCCGTGGGTTTTGTTCTCCGCCACGCCCAGCTTTACCTGACCTGGTTGTTCTTGGCCGTGGGTTTTGTTCTCCGCCACGCCCAGCTTTACCTGACCTGGTTGTTCTTGGCCGTGCGTTTTGTTCTCTTCCACGCCCAGCCAGCTTTACCTGACCTGGTTGTTCTTGGCTTTGGATTTTGTTCTCCGTCAGACCCTAACAAAAAAAAACCCCAAAAAGGTGAGTCTGTCTGTGTGGTTGTGTGTCTGTGTGGTTGTGTGTCTGTGAGTCTGTCTGCAGCTCAGTTTCAGAGAGTTTTGCTGCTTTTCAGATACATGTGGATTAGATTCAGAAAGATTCTTGTTCATCTTGTGTCTCTGTGTGTGAGTGAGTGAGGGGGGGTGAAATGGGTAGAAATTGCTCGTGTTTAATTCATTGTGATACAAAAGGGATTTTTCTTTTCTTTTTTTTATTAAATAAAGCATTCTCCATCATCCAGCCTACATTTTGTGTGTGTGTCTGTGTCAAGCAGCCATCGATTCTCCCACCGTCCCACCCCAATAGGACGTCAGCCTTAAATACTTTTCAAACAGGCAGGCAAACGCACTCAATTGCCTGCAGCTGTGTCAGTTAACCAACCAGCAGACTGACTCTCTCGTTCCTTTCATCTGAAACTCTGCTTGGATTTAACATGAAAGCAGGCCTGGTCTGAGAGCAGGCCTGGTCTGACCTGTGTAGGCGCAGCTGTGAACAGTGACCGTCACTGCCACGCGTAGGCCTAAAAACCTGACCCTCGTCTGACACCACACGTCCCCTCATCATTCGCTCTGGCCTCTCTTCATTTCGCACAAGTCTTTCGCCTTTTACTAAAGACTTCCGTGGAGAGCGGCGTGGAAGAGTCCTGGCTATTTTTGGCAGGCTTTTACACCCAAAAAGCCTAACGTTTATGTGAAAGACAAATTTACAGAAACCCACCGGTCCGGTTCCACCCGTGAACACAATGACTCTGTGCGGGTGTGAACGGACTGTGGCTCTACCTCTCCGCCTGAGCGGAGACCCCCCGGTCGGGCGGTTAGCGCCAAACCATTTTGGATCATCGCTTCTCGGCCTTTTGGCTCAGATCAAGTGTAGTTTCTGTTCTTATCAGTTTAATATCTGGTACGTCCTCCACCCGAGGACCGCGTATTAAATGGATTTTTAGAACGGGGAGTCCGAAAGAGGAGCTCGCTCCCTTCGCTCCAGGCATCGACCCGGCCTTGCAGTGCCGCCGGGAACGGTGCACCCCCCCCAAATCTTGTTAAAGTAAACCATCAAATCATTGTTGTGTGGATTCAAATGCTTTTGCAGACCTGACCTGGTTGTTCTTGGCCGTGGATTTTGTTCTCCGCCACGCCCAGCCAGCTTTACCTGACCTGGTTGTTCTTGGCCGCGGATTTTGTTCTCCGCCACGCCCAGCTTTACCTGACCTGGTTGTTCTTGGCTGTGGATTTTGTTCTCTGCCACGCCCAGCCAGCTTTACCTGACCTGGTTGTTCTTGGCCGTGGATTTTGTTCTCTGCCACGCCCAGCCAGCTTTACCTAACCTGGTTGTTCTTGGCCGTGGATTTTGTTCTCCGCCACGCCCAGCCAGCTTTACCTGACCTGGTTGTTCTTGGCCGTGGATTTTGTTCTCCGCCACGCCCAGCTTTGCCTGACCTGGTTGTTCTTGGCCGTGGATTTTGTTCTCTGCCACGCCCAGCCAGCTTTACCTGACCTGGTTGTTCTTGGACGTGGATTTTGTTCTCCGCCACGCCCAGCTTTACCTGACCTGGCTGTTCTTGGCCGTGGATTTTGTTCTCTGCCACGCCCAGCCAGCTTTACCTGACCTGGTTGTTCTTGGCCGTGGGTTTTGTTCTCTGCCACGCCCAGCCAGCTTTACCTGACCTGGTTGTTCTTGGCCTTGGATTTTGTTCTCTGCCACGCCCACCTTTACCTGACCTGGTTATTCTTGGCCGTGGATTTTGTTCTCCGCCACGCCCAGCTTTACCTGACCTGGTTGTTCTTGGCCGTGGTTTTTGTTCTCTGCCACGCCCAGCCAGCTTTACCTGACCTGGTTGTTCTTGGCCGTGGATTTTGTTCTCTGCCACGCCCAGCCAGCTTTACCTAACCTGGTTGTTCTTGGACGTGGATTTTGTTCTCTGCCACGCCCAGCTTTACCTGACCTGGTTGTTCTTGGCCGTGGGTTTTGTTCTCTGCCACGCCCAGCCAGCTTTACCTGACCTGGTTGTTCTTGGCCGTGGATTTTGTTCTCTGCCACGCCCAGCCAGCTTTACCTGATCTGGTTGTTCTTGGACGTGGATTTTGTTCTCTGCCACGCCCAGCCAGCTTTACCTGACCTGGTTGTTCTTGGCCGTGGGTTTTGTTCTCTGCCACGCCCAGCCAGCTTTACCTGACCTGGTTGTTCTTGGCCGTGGGTTTTGTTCTCTGCCACGCCCAGCCAGCTTTACCTGACCTGGTTGTTCTTGGCCGTGGGTTTTGTTCTCTGCCACGCCCAGCTTTACCTGACCTGGTTGTTCTTGGCCGTGGGTTTTGTTCTCTGCCACGCCCAGCCAGCTTTACCTGACCTGGTTGTTCTTGGCCGTGGGTTTTGTTCTCTGCCACGCCCAGCCAGCTTTACCTGACCTGGTTGTTCTTGGACGTGGATTTTGTTCTCCGCCACGCTCAGCTTTACCTGACCTGGTTGTTCTTGGCCGTGGGTTTTGTTCTCCGCCACGCCCAGCTTTACCTGACCTGGTTGTTCTTGGCCGTGGGTTTTGTTCTCCGCCACGCCCAGCTTTACCTGACCTGGTTGTTCTTGGCCGTGGGTTTTGTTCTCCGCCACGCCCAGCTTTACCTGACCTGGTTGTTCTTGGCCGTGCGTTTTGTTCTCTTCCACGCCCAGCCAGCTTTACCTGACCTGGTTGTTCTTGGCTTTGGATTTTGTTCTCCGTCAGACCCTAACAAAAAAAAACCCCAAAAAGGTGAGTCTGTCTGTGTGGTTGTGTGTCTGTGTGGTTGTGTGTCTGTGAGTCTGTCTGCAGCTCAGTTTCAGAGAGTTTTGCTGCTTTTCAGATACATGTGGATTAGATTCAGAAAGATTCTTGTTCATCTTGTGTCTCTGTGTGTGAGTGAGTGAGGGGGGGTGAAATGGGTAGAAATTGCTCGTGTTTAATTCATTGTGATACAAAAGGGATTTTTCTTTTCTTTTTTTTATTAAATAAAACATTCTCCATCATCCAGCCTACATTTTGTGTGTGTGTCTGTGTCAAGCAGCCATCGATTCTCCCACCGTCCCACCCCAATAGGACGTCAGCCTTAAATACTTTTCAAACAGGCAGGCAAACGCACTCAATTGCCTGCAGCTGTGTCAGTTAACCAACCAGCAGACTGACTCTCTCGTTCCTTTCATCTGAAACTCTGCTTGGATTTAACATGAAAGCAGGCCTGGTCTGAGAGCAGGCCTGGTCTGACCTGTGTAGGCGCAGCTGTGAACAGTGACCGTCACTGCCACGCGTAGGCCTAAAAACCTGACCCTCGTCTGACACCACACGTCCCCTCATCATTCGCTCTGGCCTCTCTTCATTTCGCACAAGTCTTTCGCCTTTTACTAAAGACTTCCGTGGAGAGCGGCGTGGAAGAGTCCTGGCTATTTTTGGCAGGCTTTTACACCCAAAAAGCCTAACGTTTATGTGAAAGACAAATTTACAGAAACCCACCGGTCCGGTTCCACCCGTGAACACAATGACTCTGTGCGGGTGTGAACGGACTGTGGCTCTACCTCTCCGCCTGAGCGGAGACCCCCCGGTCGGGCGGTTAGCGCCAAACCATTTTGGATCATCGCTTCTCGGCCTTTTGGCTCAGATCAAGTGTAGTTTCTGTTCTTATCAGTTTAATATCTGGTACGTCCTCCACCCGAGGACCGCGTATTAAATGGATTTTTAGAACGGGGAGTCCGAAAGAGGAGCTCGCTCCCTTCGCTCCAGGCATCGACCCGGCCTTGCAGTGCCGCCGGGAACGGTGCACCCCCCCCAAATCTTGTTAAAGTAAACCATCAAATCATTGTTGTGTGGATTCAAATGCTTTTGCAGACCTGACCTGGTTGTTCTTGGCCGTGGATTTTGTTCTCCGCCACGCCCAGCCAGCTTTACCTGACCTGGTTGTTCTTGGCCGTGGATTTTGTTCTCCGCCACGCCCAGCTTTACCTGACCTGGTTGTTCTTGGCTGTGGATTTTGTTCTCTGCCACGCCCAGCCAGCTTTACCTGACCTGGTTGTTCTTGGCCGTGGATTTTGTTCTCTGCCACGCCCAGCCAGCTTTACCTAACCTGGTTGTTCTTGGCCGTGGATTTTGTTCTCCGCCACGCCCAGCCAGCTTTACCTGACCTGGTTGTTCTTGGCCGTGGATTTTGTTCTCCGCCACGCCCAGCTTTGCCTGACCTGGTTGTTCTTGGCCGTGGATTTTGTTCTCTGCCACGCCCAGCCAGCTTTACCTGATCTGGTTGTTCTTGGACGTGGATTTTGTTCTCCGCCACGCCCAGCTTTACCTGACCTGGCTGTTCTTGGCCGTGGATTTTGTTCTCTGCCACGCCCAGCCAGCTTTACCTGACCTGGTTGTTCTTGGCCGTGGGTTTTGTTCTCTGCCACGCCCAGCCAGCTTTACCTGACCTGGTTGTTCTTGGCCTTGGATTTTGTTCTCTGCCACGCCCACCTTTACCTGACCTGGTTATTCTTGGCCGTGGATTTTGTTCTCCGCCACGCCCAGCTTTACCTGACCTGGTTGTTCTTGGCCGTGGTTTTTGTTCTCTGCCACGCCCAGCCAGCTTTACCTGACCTGGTTGTTCTTGGCCGTGGATTTTGTTCTCTGCCACGCCCAGCCAGCTTTACCTGACCTGGTTGTTCTTGGACGTGGATTTTGTTCTCTGCCACGCCCAGCTTTACCTGACCTGGTTGTTCTTGGCCGTGGGTTTTGTTCTCTGCCACGCCCAGCCAGCTTTACCTGACCTGGTTGTTCTTGGCCGTGGATTTTGTTCTCTGCCACGCCCAGCCAGCTTTACCTGATCTGGTTGTTCTTGGACGTGGATTTTGTTCTCTGCCACGCCCAGCCAGCTTTACCTGACCTGGTTGTTCTTGGCCGTGGGTTTTGTTCTCTGCCACGCCCAGCCAGCTTTACCTGACCTGGTTGTTCTTGGCCGTGGGTTTTGTTCTCTGCCACGCCCAGCCAGCTTTACCTGACCTGGTTGTTCTTGGCCGTGGGTTTTGTTCTCTGCCACGCCCAGCTTTACCTGACCTGGTTGTTCTTGGCCGTGGGTTTTGTTCTCTGCCACGCCCAGCCAGCTTTACCTGACCTGGTTGTTCTTGGCCGTGGGTTTTGTTCTCTGCCACGCCCAGCCAGCTTTACCTGACCTGGTTGTTCTTGGACGTGGATTTTGTTCTCCGCCACGCTCAGCTTTACCTGACCTGGTTGTTCTTGGCCGTGGGTTTTGTTCTCCGCCACGCCCAGCTTTACCTGACCTGGTTGTTCTTGGCCGTGGGTTTTGTTCTCCGCCACGCCCAGCTTTACCTGACCTGGTTGTTCTTGGCCGTGGGTTTTGTTCTCCGCCACGCCCAGCTTTACCTGACCTGGTTGTTCTTGGCCGTGCGTTTTGTTCTCTTCCACGCCCAGCCAGCTTTACCTGACCTGGTTGTTCTTGGCTTTGGATTTTGTTCTCCGTCAGACCCTAACAAAAAAAAACCCCAAAAAGGTGAGTCTGTCTGTGTGGTTGTGTGTCTGTGTGGTTGTGTGTCTGTGAGTCTGTCTGCAGCTCAGTTTCAGAGAGTTTTGCTGCTTTTCAGATACATGTGGATTAGATTCAGAAAGATTCTTGTTCATCTTGTGTCTCTGTGTGTGAGTGAGTGAGGGGGGGTGAAATGGGTAGAAATTGCTCGTGTTTAATTCATTGTGATACAAAAGGGATTTTTCTTTTCTTTTTTTTATTAAATAAAACATTCTCCATCATCCAGCCTACATTTTGTGTGTGTGTCTGTGTCAAGCAGCCATCGATTCTCCCACCGTCCCACCCCAATAGGACGTCAGCCTTAAATACTTTTCAAACAGGCAGGCAAACGCACTCAATTGCCTGCAGCTGTGTCAGTTAACCAACCAGCAGACTGACTCTCTCGTTCCTTTCATCTGAAACTCTGCTTGGATTTAACATGAAAGCAGGCCTGGTCTGAGAGCAGGCCTGGTCTGACCTGTGTAGGCGCAGCTGTGAACAGTGACCGTCACTGCCACGCGTAGGCCTAAAAACCTGACCCTCGTCCGACACCACACGTCCCCTCATCATTCGCTCTGGCCTCTCTTCATTTCGCACAAGTCTTTCGCCTTTTACTAAAGACTTCCGTGGAGAGCGGCGTGGAATAGTGGTCGTCCGTGGCCACATGAGGCTGGAAACACCCCTTCCCTTCTCCCCTGTGATTGGCTGAAACCTACGCGACGCCAAAAATGGGTACATTTGCCGGTTCCAGGAGGAACGCGGTACGGTTCGAATTGGTGGACGATCTTGAAATGGACAGACTACAGTTCAGCAGGAACATTGTGCAGAAGGAGCTGGGTTTCAAACCGAGCCAGCTGGAATTCATCTTTGCCTTGCCCGGGAGGAAGATTTTTGAAGTTGTGTTTTCGACCAGGAACTTGATGGATATCTGCATGGAAACCTTTTCTTCACTACGAGAAAAGAAGGACTACCTCAAAAACTTTAAGGTAACGGCGCTGTCTGAAAGGGGTTCCACCACGGTTACCGTCCTAATGTATTCAGAACGTGTCAGGCTGGAAGACATCAGGACCTGGCTGGCCTCCAGGTGCACGGTGGTCCAGGGGTTGGATGTCCGCGATGTGGACGGCATCCGGAACGGTGCCAGGAGATTTAATGTCCAGCTCAAGATGGATGGCACGGGGCACCTCATTCATCTGCCCCAAACCATACAACTGGGTACAGTGAGAGGCCACGTGTTCTATCAAGGTCAACCCAAATTGTGTCGGAAGTGCGGCGCGGGGTCGCACTTGGCGGCGAGCTGCACTGTTGCCTCGTGCAACAATTGCAACACGGTGGGGCACACCACCAGGGACTGCCCTAACCCTGTCAAGTGCAATCTGTGTGGAGCGGACGACCACACCTTTCGATCGTGTCCCCGGTCGTACGCCAACAGACTCAGGGTTCAACAACTTGGTACGGGCTCCCTAGATGGCGATGGAACAGAGCCGAAGCAGGCCGAAAGGGTGGTCCCGGTGGATGCTGGTGAGCGTCAGCCACCAGTTTCGCCCAGCGAACAACATCATCAGCCTGGCACCAGTGAGAGGCCCCAGCCTAGCGACTCCAGTGGAACGCACCCACCGGTTACGATGTGCGCCTCTACGGAGGCACAGCCGCCTGCACCTACAGAGTTACCGGTTGGAGAGGAAACGGCTGAGGGTGGAATGGAGGAAGAGGATTTAACGGTCCAACAGATGTTGTCGGAGGTCGTTGGGGGTGCACCCAACACGCTGTTGTCCGACTGGAGTAGCGAGGAGGCCGAGGTGTCGTCACAGGATGCGGACGTGGAGGAGCAGGGAAGCCCGACCCAAGGCAGTGAGTTTCTTGACATTACGATGGCGTCCATCTCGCCGATAGTCCTTGATCAGGGGGATGAGTCCTGGATTTCGGCACCCCTGCCTTTCCCCAGCGCGGAGGTGGAGGGGCTCGGATCGCAGCCGAACCGGGGCTCCAGCACCAGCAACAATAACGATCATCCCCGTAGACGCCCCCGCTCTGCATCGATGGGCTCTCCGCCGGGTGATCAAGAAGATGGAGACCGGTCCCTTGGGCCATATCTGGACTCTGGGTCGTTGGCGGCTTTCTCCCAGGTCACGATGATGACGGGGTGTGGGGACGTGGACGGTGACTCACACATGAACCCCATGGCTTGTTGGAGGATACAAAAACGGAGGAGGAAAAATCGAACGAAAGTGGACGACCAGGATCGCTGCTCCCCCTGACCCGTACGACTTTGGCCCTCCTTGTACCTCAACAGTGTCTTCCGCAATAACCCTAAAGGACGCCCTGTGGCGGGCAAGGAACATTGCCTGTCGGAGAAAGTTACTGGTTCCACCACGGACAGTTATTGCTAATGTTATGGCAAGGCTGGAGTTTTACAAAGAAGTGCATGTAGCAACACATACTTAGGACATGTGAACAGGACTATGGGGGGTGAGATGGGACGGGGAGTACGATGCTGACCTTTTTTGTTTTTCAATTCTTTGTGCCTGGGGTGAAATGAGTAGAAAATGGGGGATAGTTTTGTTCTTTGTTATGGATTGGGGTAGATTAGAATATTATTATGAAAGATGAAATTTCGTTGTAACTGTTTGTTTTTTGTACAATAAAAAAAAAAAAAAAAAAAAAAAAAAAAAAAAGCCTTTTACTAAAGACTTCCGTGGAGAGCGGCGTGGAAGAGTCCTGGCTATTTTTGGCAGGCTTTTACACCCAAAAAGCCTAACGTTTATGTGAAAGACAAATTTACAGAAACCCACCGGTCCGGTTCCACCCGTGAACACAATGACTCTGTGCGGGTGTGAACGGACTGTGGCTCTACCTCTCCGCCTGAGCGGAGACCCCCCGGTCGGGCGGTTAGCGCCAAACCATTTTGGATCATCGCTTCTCGGCCTTTTGGCTAAGATCAGGAGTACTGCCTGGTCTTGGACTTTAGATCGAGTCGTGATCAACTCCATAGGGCGGTGATTCTGGTGTCTTTGTGACACCTGAGTTAATTCCACGTGGGGAGATCTTTTTGTTTTGTTCTTTGTCTTTTTTTGTGTCTGTGTATTTGTTTCTTTGTTTTGTTTGTCCTTTTATCTGTTTGTTTTTACAGCTTTTTTAAGGTAAGTTATTATTTTATTGCTTTTATCTTATTTATTGTTATTTATTTTTTAGTTGCGTTGTGGTGCCTCCAGCATGTCGGCAAACTTTGCCGGGGTGCGGAGGCACCACTGTGTGCGTTTTATTTTAAAAACCATCAATGGAAAAGCCATGGGGATTTCCCGCCTGGATTTCTCCAGGAAATACGTCCAGGGGTTGTTGAAATTCAAACCCGTTGACCTGAATTGTATTTTGTCACTTCCTTTCAATAAGGGATTTGATGTTAGTTTTGTTTCCGGAAATGTTTTGAAAGAGTTTTGGACCCGGTACGAGAGCGTGGAAACCCAGTTTTCTGCGTTCACGGTTGAGAAACTGACTGACAATAGCCTTAAAACGGTTATTGTCAAGATGTTCAATGAGACTGTGAATGCAGAGGATATTAAGACATGGCTGGGGAGATACTGCACGGTGAAAGGCCAGCCTACCAAGGTTATAGATGTAGACGGTATCTGGAACTGTGTTTGGAGGGTCCCCATCCAACAATGGCAGGACCCTTCAGGCTACCAGGGCCTGAAAACACCTGCCTTCTATGGTAGTGCTGGGTGACAACCGTGGCTACATCCACTACCAGGGAATGCCCAAGCTCTGCCGCAAGTGTGGTGAGCACGGGCACCTGGTAGAAGCTTGTGATAAGATAATGTGCGGAAAATGCAGAGAAATTGGGCACACTTTTGATGAGTGTCCCAATGGCAGACGGTGCAACCTCTGTGGGGAGACGAACCATCTCTTCAGAGACTGCCCGAAGTCTTTCGCCAACAAGCTGAAAGCGTCCAAAACCGGTACAGTGGGTCAAGTGATTTTTACGGGAGAGGAGGAGACGGAAAGTTCCGCTCCCCCTCCGCAAACCGAGAGAGGGCAGCGGAAGTCAGGTGAGGAGGGTGAAGGGGTGGTGGCTGCGCAACCCCCGACCACATCCGGTAACGGTGTGGATGGGGACGTGCAGTCATCAGGTGGAGCTATGTCTGTGTCCGGCGCGGAGGAAGGAACAGAAGATAGCGATGAAACCCATATCCCCGACGCCCAACCGACAAAGAGGCCAGCGTCAGAGTTGTCTTCGGACTCTCCCATGTCTGTGGAGAAGAGGGGAAGAGCTACGACTTTCTCAGACAGTTCATCTGTGGAGGAGTCTAGAATCTTCTCCCCTAGCTCACCGAACGAGGCTCCCTTCCTGACCATCCCGCAACAATCAACCCCGAAGGACAGGAGGGAAGGCCCTCCGAGGCCGACCCACCGAGTCCACAAGGACAATGGAGCTCAACCCCCTCCGCCTCCACCCCGTGAGACGGAGGAAGAGCTCCATTTACACGATTCGTCCTCTCTCGTGTGAACCAGGTTTGTATTCATTTTTTAAGTTGTAAGCATCTTTTAAATGGCGTACCTTTTTTTAACCGTACTCATGGCTCTCACCTTCTCGACCATCAATGTCAGAAGTGTGAAGTCGAGAGTTAGAGCCCAGAGTGTTTTTAATTTTTTACTGTCTTTTAAGTCGGATGTGTTTTTATTACAAGAGTGTGGTTTACCCTTTTTAAAAAATTATACCCAGTGGGAGAAAAAGTGGCCCCACACCTCACTGTGGAGTGGCTCCAATCAAAATAAAAACGATGGAGTGGCCATTTTAATCAAGAATCCCCAGATTTTGGTGAAGGGCAGCACTGTGGTGAAGGAGGGGCGGGCACTTTTAACGCATCTGACTTTTATGGGACGGGATTTTAAACTTTTAAATATTTATGGTTTTACTGATAAACAAGAGCGGTACGACCTTTTAGAAAGCCTGCAGCCCCACATGCTGGGTCGAACCCCGTTGATTTTAGGAGGTGATTTTAATTGTATTTTATCAAGAAAAGATAAGAGAAGAGCGAGGGATGATTTTAAAGTTGATAAGACATCGGTTTTACTGCAGAGCATGGTGAGGGATTTTAAACTGACTGACTGTTTTAAAACCATGCATCCCAGAGAGGAGGGCTTCACCTGGTTCAGTGATGACGGCACCAGAGCCTCTCGAATAGACTATGTTTTTACACGGGACTGCTCGCCAACCGATGCTAGATTAACCCCTGTTTTCTTCTCTGATCACCTCATGCTGTCTTGCACCCTGTCACTTTCTTCAGGTGTGACTCACGGTGGGGGTCTGTGGAAACTGAACTGCTCCCTGCTGGAGGACCAGAACATCGTCGACCAGTACAGGGAGCGGTATCAGGACTGGCAGACCCTCCAGGACCTATACCGTACACGCTCACAGTGGTGGGAGATGGTGAAGGGACGGACCCAGACCTTTTTTAAGAGGATAGGTAAGAAGAAAAAGGTTTTAGAACAACGACGCATGATGGGGCTGCAAAAACGCTTACAACGATATTTTAAATTAAATGAATACGGACTTGATTTTAATAAAGAAATTAAAGAAGTCAAAAAAGAAATGCTAAAACTGGCAGAAATCCAAAGCAAAGGAATTATTTTACGAAGTAAAGAAAGAGACTTAGAAGAAGGAGAAAAATGTTCAAGGTACTTTTTTAAGAAAATTTTAAGCAAGGGGGGTGGTTTTACATGTTTAAGAAGGGAGGACGGGATTTTATCTGAAAAGACTGAAGACATTTTAAAAACTGTTGAACTCTTTTATGACGATCTATATAAAGAAAAAACAGTTGACCAGACAATTATGACGGAAATCTTGGATTTTATTGACAAAAAAGTCACAAAAAGTGTTCTTTTAACCCAAGATTTTACTGTTTTAGAGCTCAACAAGTGTCTTTTATCTTTTAAGAAAGGGAAGTCCCCTGGACAGGATGGACTTCCCTTGGAATTTTACCTGACCTTCTGGGACATTTTAGCACCTGACCTACTTGCTGTTTTTAAAGAATTTGAGACCTTGGACAGACTGCCAGCAAGTTTTAGAGTAGGGATAGTGACGCTGCTCCACAAGGACAAAGACAGGACCGACCTGAAAAACTGGAGACCCATCACTCTTTTAAACGTGGACTGCAAACTTTTTAGCAAACTTTTAGCAACACGTATGACGACGGTTTTAGAGACCTTGATTCACCCGGATCAAGCCTGTGCTGTGCCAGGGAGGAAGATCACGGACAGCCTCGTACTGATCAGAGACACCATCTGTTATGCGAGAGACAGAAACATTCGGCTGGTAGTGTTAAATCTAGACTTTGAGAAAGCTTTCGATCGGGTCTCGCACCAGTACCTTTTCAAAGTGCTGCAAAAAATGGGATTCCCGGACAGATTTATTGCGTGGGTGGGGCTGCTCTACCGGGATATCAGCAGCAAATTTGTGGTTAACGGGTTCCTGACAAAAGCAGTGGATATCAGCTGCGGTGTCCGTCAGGGGTGTCCTTTATCTGCCCTCCTGTACGTGGCATGCATCGAACCTCTGGCACAGGTCTTGAGAAGGGATCAACGAATCCAAGGAGTGGGCATACCAGGGAGCGGCGGACTACAGACTAAGGTGATTTTATACATGGACGATTTTAACATTTTATGTACCGACATTTTAGCCATCCACAGGACCTTGGACCTGACCGACTGGTTTGGACGCGCCTCCGGCTCCAAACTTAACCGAGACAAGACCAAAGCCCAGTTCTACGGACCCTGGGGAGAGACGGACACGACGGGACTCCCACTGACCGTGACCCAGACCGACCAAAAGATACTGGGGGTCACTTTTGACAAAGACGGGGGAGGAAGTACGAACTGGGCTGACCTTACAGGGAAAGTCAGACAGAGACTAGGATTCTGGGGACTTAGAGGACTGACGATAGAAGGTAAGGTTTTAATCATCAAGGCAGTGATTTTACCTTTGCTTTTATCAGTCAGTTCTGTTTTTATGCCGCCACGGAGGGTGATTTTAGACCTGGAAAGAGCCATTTTTAACTTCATCTGGTCGTCCAAGTGGGAACGACTGAGGAGACAGGAACTGAAAAAGACTAAAGATAAAGGAGGTAAAGGAGTTCCTGATCTCCTCTTGTTTTTAGGAAGTAGGTACGTGGCTCTTAGTTTTAATCAGATAACGGACCCATCCAGAAACCCAAAGTCAGCAGCCTTTACAAGGTTCTGGATGGGCTCCTTTTTAAGAAAGAAGAAGCTGTTTAAAACTGATCTTAGAGTTCCAGTGTCTTTTAATCTGCCCCCGTCTTACGCTTTTATAGAGAAGTTTTTAAAAGATTTTAAACTTGAGGAAGAAGGATTGCATGTTTTTACTAATCATCGTTTTATGATTTCTGTTGTGCAGGAGCGGGAACCGGTGAGTCGAGTGCGTGGGCTCACACTAGGTGAGTCCGCAACCGTTTGGCACAACGTGAACCACTCCGTTCTTCCAAACAGACTCCGGGACCTGTCGTGGATGGTGGCTCACGGGATCCTCTCGGTCAGGGACGTCATGCACTCCCGGGGCATGTCGGCGATCTCAACGTGCCCCCGACCTGGTTGTGGCGCGCCCGAGTCGGTGAGGCACCTGCTCTGGGAGTGCAGCGCTGCCGTCGACCTGTGGGCATTGGCCGGCTCCCAGAAATTCCCGAACTTGCCAGCAAGGGGGGTCCTATCAGCACAGCTGGTGCTGTTCGGGGTGGGCCACAATCTAAGTAAGGAAGAGTTTGGGAGGCAGTGGCTCGCCCTGGCTGCCATTAAAGACGCCATGTGGACCTCCAGAGACTTGCTGGTAAGGAGGTACAGGCAGATCCCCCCCGCAGCTGTGCTCCGAATGGCCGCAGACAACATGAACACCATCATCTCTGCCGGCAGCAGGCCTAGGACACAGCTGCAAAGAAGAATCGTCTGTACCTCGTCGGACGTGGGAGCCGGTGTTACACGAGAAAGGTCGAGGCAGCGGCGACCTGGCTCTCCGGGTGCGGACGGTGGGAAGGAGCAAGAAGGAGGGGATCCCCTCTGAGCACCGGACGGGTTCCCGAGAGACCAAATGCTTGGAGGAGCGGAGAGGTTCATCTTTAGAGGACACGCCCTCCCGCTCCTGCAGAAACTGTTCTTCATTTTACTTGATTTTAAAGACTGTAATCCTTCTTTTTTTTTAGTACATGTAGGTTTTTTTAAATAGTATTACCTGTTTTTAAACATTCTGTTTTTGTAGGTTTTTTACTTGTATTTCCGTTTTTACAAACATAGAAATGGTTTTACAGTAAATTTAAAAAGATTTTAGTACAAGAGCAATGTTTTTAAAGGTGATGCTATTTATGCTGAAAAAGAACCAATAAACATGTTAAAAGAAAAAAAAAAAATTCTGTTCTTATCAGTTTAATATCTGGTACGTCCTCCACCCGAGGACCGCGTATTAAATGGATTTTTAGAACGGGGAGTCCGAAAGAGGAGCTCGCTCCCTTCGCTCCAGGCATCGACCCGGCCTTGCAGTGCCGCCGGGAACGGTGCACCCCCCCCCAAATCTTGTTAAAGTAAACCATCAAATCATTGTTGTGTGGATTCAAATGCTTTTGCAGACCTGACCTGGTTGTTCTTGGCCGTGGATTTTGTTCTCCGCCACGCCAGCCAGCTTTACCTGACCTGGTTGTTCTTGGCCGCGGATTTTGTTCTCCGCCACGCCCAGCTTTACCTGACCTGGTTGTTCTTGGCCGTGGATTTTGTTCTCTGCCACGCCCAGTCAGCTTTACCTGACCTGGTTGTTCTTGGCCGTGGATTTTGTTCTCTGCCACGCCCAGCCAGCTTTACCTAACCTGGTTGTTCTTGGACGTGGATTTTGTTCTCTGCCACGCCCAGCCAGCTTTACCTGACCTGGTTGTTATTGGCCGTGGATTTTGTTCTCCGCCACGCCCAGCTTTACCTGACCTGGTTGTTCTTGGCCGTGGATTTTGTTCTCTGCCACGCCCAGCCAGCTTTACCTGATCTGGTTGTTCTTGGCCGTGGATTTTGTTCTCCGCCACGCCCAGCTTTACCTGACCTGGCTGTTCTTGGCCGTGGATTTTGTTCTCTGCCACGCCCAGCTTTACCTGACCTGGTTGTTCTTGGCCGTGGATTTTGTTCTCTGCCACGCCCAGCCAGCTTTACCTGACCTGGTTGTTCTTGGCCGTGGATTTTGTTCTCCGCCACGCCCAGCTTTACCTGACCTGGTTGTTCTTGGCCGTGGATTTTGTTCTCTGCCACGCCCAGCTTTACCTGACCTTGTTGTTCTTGGCCGTGGGTTTTGTTCTCTGCTACGCCCAGCCAGCTTTACCTGACCTGGTTGTTCTTGGACGTGGATTTTGTTCTCCGCCACGCCCAGCTTTACCTGACCTGGTTGTTCTTGGCCGTGGGTTTTGTTCTCCGCCACGCCCAGCTTTACCTGACCTGGTTGTTCTTGGCCGTGCGTTTTGTTCTCTTCCACGCCCAGCCAGCTTTACCTGACCTGGTTGTTCTTGGCTTTGGATTTTGTTCTCCGTCAGACCCTAACAAAAAAAAAACCCAAAAAGGTGAGTCTGTCTGTGTGGTTGTGTGTCTGTGTGGTTGTGTGTCTGTGAGTCTGTCTGCAGCTCAGTTTCAGAGAGTTTTGCTGCTTTTCAGATACATGTGGATTAGATTCAGAAAGATTCTTGTTCATCTTGTGTCTCTGTGTGTGAGTGAGTGAGGGGGGGTGAAATGGGTAGAAATTGCTCGTGTTTAATTCATTGTGATACAAAAGGGATTTTTCTTTTCTTTTTTTTATTAAATAAAACATTCTCCATCATCCAGCCTACATTTTGTGTGTGTGTCTGTGTCAAGCAGCCATCGATTCTCCCACCGTCCCACCCCAATTGGACGTCAGCCTTAAATACTTTTCAAACAGGCAGGCAAACGCACTCAATTGCCTGCAGCTGTGTCAGTTAACCAACCAGCAGACTGACTCTCTCGTTCCTTTCATCTGAAACTCTGCTTGGACTGAACATGAAAGCAGGCCTGGTCTGACCTGTGTAGGCGCAGCTGTGAACAGTGACCGTCACTGCCACGCGCAGGCCTAAAAACCTGACCCTCGTCTGACACCACACGTCCCCTCATCATTCGCTCTGGCCTCTCTTCATTTCGCACAAGTCTTTCGCCTTTTACTAAAGACTTCCGTGGAGAGCGGCGTGGAAGAGTCCTGGCTATTTTTGGCAGGCTTTTACACCCAAAAAGCCTAACGTTTATGTGAAAGACAAATTTACAGAAACCCACCGGTCCGGTTCCACCCGTGAACACAATGACTCTGTGCGGGTGTGAACGGACTGTGGCTCTACCTCTCCGCCTGAGCGGAGACCCCCCGGTCGGGCGGTTAGCGCCAAACCATTTTGGATCATCGCTTCTCGGCCTTTTGGCTCAGATCAAGTGTAGTTTCTGTTCTTATCAGTTTAATATCTGGTACGTCCTCCACCCGAGGACCGCGTATTAAATGGATTTTTAGAACGGGGAGTCCGAAAGAGGAGCTCGCTCCCTTCGCTCCAGGCATCGACCCGGCCTTGCAGTGCCGCCGGGAACGGTGCACCCCCCCCAAATCTTGTTAAAGTAAACCATCAAATCATTGTTGTGTGGATTCAAATGCTTTTGCAGACCTGACCTGGTTGTTCTTGGCCGTGGATTTTGTTCTCCGCCACGCCCAGCCAGCTTTACCTGACCTGGTTGTTCTTGGCCGTGGATTTTGTTCTCTGCCACGCCCAGCCAGCTTTACCTGACCTGGTTGTTCTTGGCCGTGGATTTTGTTCTCTGCCACGCCCAGCCAGCTTTACCTAACCTGGTTGTTCTTGGACGTGGATTTTGTTCTCTGCCACGCCCAGCCAGCTTTACCTGACCTGGTTGTTATTGGCCGTGGATTTTGTTCTCCGCCACGCCCAGCTTTACCTGACCTGGTTGTTCTTGGCCGTGGATTTTGTTCTCTGCCACGCCCAGCCAGCTTTACCTGACCTGGTTGTTCTTGGCCGTGGATTTTGTTCTCCGCCACGCCCAGCTTTACCTGACCTGGCTGTTCTTGGCCGTGGATTTTGTTCTCTGCCACGCCCAGCTTTACCTGACCTGGTTGTTCTTGGCCGTGGATTTTGTTCTCTGCCACGCCCAGCCAGCTTTACCTGACCTGGTTGTTCTTGGCCGTGGATTTTCTTCTCCGCCACGCCCAGCTTTACCTGACCTGGTTGTTCTTGGCCGTGGATTTTGTTCTCTGCCACGCCCAGCTTTACCTGACCTTGTTGTTCTTGGCCGTGGGTTTTGTTCTCTGCTACGCCCAGCCAGCTTTACCTGACCTGGTTGTTCTTGGACGTGGATTTTGTTCTCCGCCACGCCCAGCTTTACCTGACCTGGTTGTTCTTGGCCGTGGGTTTTGTTCTCCGCCACGCCCAGCTTTACCTGACCTGGTTGTTCTTGGCCGTGCGTTTTGTTCTCTTCCACGCCCAGCCAGCTTTACCTGACCTGGTTGTTCTTGGCTTTGGATTTTGTTCTCCGTCAGACCCTAACAAAAAAAAAAACCCAAAAAGGTGAGTCTGTCTGTGTGGTTGTGTGTCTGTGTGGTTGTGTGTCTGTGAGTCTGTCTGCAGCTCAGTTTCAGAGAGTTTTGCTGCTTTTCAGATACATGTGGATTAGATTCAGAAAGATTCTTGTTCATCTTGTGTCTCTGTGTGTGAGTGAGTGAGGGGGGGGTGAAATGGGTAGAAATTGCTCGTGTTTAATTCATTGTGATACAAAAGGGATTTTTCTTTTCTTTTTTTTATTAAATAAAACATTCTCCATCATCCAGCCTACATTTTGTGTGTGTGTCTGTGTCAAGCAGCCATCGATTCTCCCACCGTCCCACCCCAATAGGACGTCAGCCTTAAATACTTTTCAAACAGGCAGGCAAACGCACTCAATTGCCTGCAGCTGTGTCAGTTAACCAACCAGCAGACTGACTCTCTCGTTCCTTTCATCTGAAACTCTGCTTGGATTTAACATGAAAGCAGGCCTGGTCTGAGAGCAGGCCTGGTCTGACCTGTGTAGGCGCAGCTGTGAACAGTGACCGTCACTGCCACGCGTAGGCCTAAAAACCTGACCCTCGTCTGACACCACACGTCCCCTCATCATTCGCTCTGGCCTCTCTTCATTTCGCACAAGTCTTTCGCCTTTTACTAAAGACTTCCGTGGAGAGCGGCGTGGAAGAGTCCTGGCTATTTTTGGCAGGCTTTTACACCCAAAAAGCCTAACGTTTATGTGAAAGACAAATTTACAGAAACCCACCGGTCCGGTTCCACCCGTGAACACAATGACTCTGTGCGGGTGTGAACGGACTGTGGCTCTACCTCTCCGCCTGAGCGGAGACCCCCCGGTCGGGCGGTTAGCGCCAAACCATTTTGGATCATCGCTTCTCGGCCTTTTGGCTCAGATCAAGTGTAGTTTCTGTTCTTATCAGTTTAATATCTGGTACGTCCTCCACCCGAGGACCGCGTATTAAATGGATTTTTAGAACGGGGAGTCCGAAAGAGGAGCTCGCTCCCTTCGCTCCAAGCATCGACCCGGCCTTGCAGTGCCGCCGGGAACGGTGCACCCCCCCCAAATCTTGTTAAAGTAAACCATCAAATCATTGTTGTGTGGATTCAAATGCTTTTGTAGACCTGACCTGGTTGTTCTTGGCCGTGGATTTTGTTCTCCGCCACGCCCAGCCAGCTTTACCTGACCTGGTTGTTCTTGGCCGTGGATTTTGTTCTCCGCCACGCCCAGCTTTACCTGACCTGGTTGTTCTTGGCCGTGGATTTTGTTCTCTGCCACGCCCAGTCAGCTTTACCTGACCTGGTTGTTCTTGGCCGTGGATTTTGTTCTCTGCCACGCCCAGCCAGCTTTACCTAACCTGGTTGTTCTTGGACGTGGATTTTGTTCTCTGCCACGCCCAGCCAGCTTTACCTGACCTGGTTGTTATTGGCCGTGGATTTTGTTCTCCGCCACGCCCAGCTTTACCTGACCTGGTTGTTCTTGGCCGTGGATTTTGTTCTCTGCCACGCCCAGCCAGCTTTACCTGATCTGGTTGTTCTTGGCCGTGGATTTTGTTCTCCGCCACGCCCAGCTTTACCTGACCTGGCTGTTCTTGGCCGTGGATTTTGTTCTCTGCCACGCCCAGCTTTACCTGACCTGGTTGTTCTTGGCCGTGGATTTTGTTCTCTGCCACGCCCAGCCAGCTTTACCTGACCTGGTTGTTCTTGGCCGTGGATTTTGTTCTCCGCCACGCCCAGCTTTACCTGACCTGGTTGTTCTTGGCCGTGGATTTTGTTCTCTGCCACGCCCAGCCAGCTTTACCTGACCTGGTTGTTCTTGGCCGTGGATTTTGTTCTCTGCCACGCCCAGCCAGCTTTACCTAACCTGGTTGTTCTTGGCCGTGGATTTTGTTCTCCGCCACGCCCAGCCAGCTTTACCTGACCTGGTTGTTATTGGCCGTGGATTTTGTTCTCCGCCACGCCCAGCTTTACCTGACCTGGTTGTTCTTGGCCGTGGATTTTGTTCTCTGCCACGCCCAGCCAGCTTTACCTGATCTGGTTGTTCTTGGCCGTGGGTTTTGTTCTCCGCCACGCCCAGCTTTACCTGACCTGGCTGTTCTTGGCCGTGGATTTTGTTCTCTGCCACGCCCAGCCAGCTTTACCTGACCTGGTTGTTCTTGGCCGTGGATTTTGTTCTCTGCCACGCCCAGCCAGCTTTACCTGACCTGGTTGTTCTTGGCCGTGGATTTTGTTCTCTGCCACGCCCAGCCAGCTTTACCTGATCTGGTTGTTCTTGGACGTGGATTTTGTTCTCTGCCACGCCCAGCCAGCTTTACCTGACTTGGTTGTTCTTGGCCGTGGGTTTTGTTCTCTGCCACGCCCAGCCAGCTTTACCTGACCTGGTTGTTCTTGGCCGTGGGTTTTGTTCTCTGCCACGCCCAGCCAGCTTTACCTGACCTGGTTGTTCTTGGCCGTGGGTTTTGTTCTCTGACACGCCCAGCTTTACCTCACCTGGTTGTTCTTGGCCGTGGATTTTGTTCTCCGCCACGCCCAGCTTTACCTGACCTGGCTGTTCTTGGCCGTGGATTTTGTTCTCTGCCACGCCCAGCCAGCTTTACCTGACCTGGTTGTTCTTGGCCGTGGGTTTTGTTCTCTGCCACGCCCAGCCAGCTTTACCTGACCTGGTTGTTCTTGGCCGTGGGTTTTGTTCTCTGCCACGCCCAGCCAGCTTTTCCTGACCTGGTTGTTCTTGGCCGTGGGTTTTGTTCTCTGCCACGCCCAGCTTTACCTGACCTTGTTGTTCTTGGCCGTGGGTTTTGTTCTCTGCTACGCCCAGCCAGCTTTACCTGACCTGGTTGTTCTTGGACGTGGATTTTGTTCTCCGCCACGCCCAGCTTTACCTGACCTGGTTGTTCTTGGCCGTGGGTTTTGTTCTCTGCCACGCCCAGCTTTACCTGACCTGGTTGTTCTTGGCCGTGCGTTTTGTTCTCTTCCACGCCCAGCCAGCTTTATCTGACCTGGTTGTTCTTGGCTTTGGATTTTGTTCTCCGTCAGACCCTAACAAAAAAAAACCCCAAAAAGGTGAGTCTGTCTGTGTGGTTGTGTGTCTGTGTGGTTGTGTGTCTGTGAGTCTGTCTGCAGCTCAGTTTCAGAGAGTTTTGCTGCTTTTCAGATACATGTGGATTAGATTCAGAAAGATTCTTGTTCATCTTGTGTCTCTGTGTGTGAGTGAGTGAGGGGGGGTGAAATCGGTAGAAATTGCTCGTGTTTAATTCATTGTGATACAAAAGGGATTTTTCTTTTCTTTTTTTTATTAAATAAAGCATTCTCCATCATCCAGCCTACATTTTGTGTGTGTGTCTGTGTCAAGCAGCCATCGATTCTCCCACCGTCCCACCCCAATAGGACGTCAGCCTTAAATACTTTTCAAACAGGCAGGCAAACGCACTCAATTGCCTGCAGCTGTGTCAGTTAACCAACCAGCAGACTGACTCTCTCGTTCCTTTCATCTGAAACTCTGCTTGGATTTAACATGAAAGCAGGCCTGGTCTGAGAGCAGGCCTGGTCTGACCTGTGTAGGCGCAGCTGTGAACAGTGACCGTCACTGCCACGCGTAGGCCTAAAAACCTGACCCTCGTCTGACACCACACGTCCCCTCATCATTCGCTCTGGCCTCTCTTCATTTCGCACAAGTCTTTCGCCTTTTACTAAAGACTTCCGTGGAGAGCGGCGTGGAAGAGTCCTGGCTATTTTTGGCAGGCTTTTACACCCAAAAAGCCTAACGTTTATGTGAAAGACAAATTTACAGAAACCCACCGGTCCGGTTCCACCCGTGAACACAATGACTCTGTGCGGGTGTGAACGGACTGTGGCTCTACCTCTCCGCCTGAGCGGAGACCCCCCGGTCGGGCGGTTAGCGCCAAACCATTTTGGATCATCGCTTCTCGGCCTTTTGGCTCAGATCAAGTGTAGTTTCTGTTCTTATCAGTTTAATATCTGGTACGTCCTCCACCCGAGGACCGCGTATTAAATGGATTTTTAGAACGGGGAGTCCGAAAGAGGAGCTCGCTCCCTTCGCTCCAGGCATCGACCCGGCCTTGCAGTGCCGCCGGGAACGGTGCACCCCCCCCAAATCTTGTTAAAGTAAACCATCAAATCATTGTTGTGTGGATTCAAATGCTTTTGTAGACCTGACCTGGTTGTTCTTGGCCGTGGATTTTGTTCTCCGCCACGCCCAGCCAGCTTTACCTGACCTGGTTGTTCTTGGCCGCGGATTTTGTTCTCCGCCACGCCCAGCTTTACCTGACCTGGTTGTTCTTGGCCGTGGGTTTTGTTCTCTGCCACGCCCAGCCAGCTTTACCTGACCTGGTTGTTCTTGGCCGTGGATTTTGTTCTCTGCCACGCCCAGCCAGCTTTACCTAACCTGGTTGTTCTTGGCCGTGGATTTTGTTCTCCGCCACGCCCAGCCAGCTTTACCTGACCTGGTTGTTATTGGCCGTGGATTTTGTTCTCCGCCACGCCCAGCTTTACCTGACCTGGTTGTTCTTGGCCGTGGATTTTGTTCTCTGCCACGCCCAGCCAGCTTTACCTGATCTGGTTGTTCTTGGCCGTGGATTTTGTTCTCCGCCACGCCCAGCTTTACCTGACCTGGCTGTTCTTGGCCGTGGATTTTGTTCTCTGCCACGCCCAGCCAGCTTTACCTGACCTGGTTGTTCTTGGCCGTGGGTTTTGTTCTCTGCCACGCCCAGCCAGCTTTACCTGACCTGGTTGTTCTTGGCCGTGGGTTTTGTTCTCTGCCACGCCCAGCCAGCTTTTCCTGACCTGGTTGTTCTTGGCCGTGGGTTTTGTTCTCTGCCACGCCCAGCCAGCTTTACCTGACCTGGTTGTTCTTGGCCGTGGGTTTTGTTCTCTGCCACGCCCAGCCAGCTTTTCCTGACCTGGTTGTTTTTGGCCGTGGGTTTTGTTCTCTGCCACGCCCAGCTTTACCTGACCTTGTTGTTCTTGGCCATGGGTTTTGTTCTCTGCTACGCCCAGCCAGCTTTACCTGACCTGGTTGTTCTTGGACGTGGATTTTGTTCTCCGCCACGCCCAGCTTTACCTGACCTGGTTGTTCTTGGCCGTGGGTTTTGTTCTCTGCCACGCCCAGCTTTACCTGACCTGGTTGTTCTTGGCCGTGCGTTTTGTTCTCTTCCACGCCCAGCCAGCTTTATCTGACCTGGTTGTTCTTGGCTTTGGATTTTGTTCTCCGTCAGACCCTAACAAAAAAAAAACCCCAAAAAGGTGAGTCTGTCTGTGTGGTTGTGTGTCTGTGTGGTTGTGTGTCTGTGAGTCTGTCTGCAGCTCAGTTTCAGAGAGTTTTGCTGCTTTTCAGATACATGTGGATTAGATTCAGAAAGATTCTTGTTCATCTTGTGTCTCTGTGTGTGAGTGAGTGAGGGGGGGTGAAATCGGTAGAAATTGCTCGTGTTTAATTCATTGTGATACAAAAGGGATTTTTCTTTTCTTTTTTTTATTAAATAAAACATTCTCCATCATCCAGCCTACATTTTGTGTGTGTGTCTGTGTCAAGCAGCCATCGATTCTCCCACCGTCCCACCCCAATAGGACGTCAGCCTTAAATACTTTTCAAACAGGCAGGCAAACGCACTCAATTGCCTGCAGCTGTGTCAGTTAACCAACCAGCAGACTGACTCTCTCGTTCCTTTCATCTGAAACTCTGCTTGGATTTAACATGAAAGCAGGCCTGGTCTGAGAGCAGGCCTGGTCTGACCTGTGTAGGCGCAGCTGTGAACAGTGACCGTCACTGCCACGCGCAGGCCTAAAAACCTGACCCTCGTCTGACACCACACGTCCCCTCATCATTCGCTCTGGCCTCTCTTCATTTCGCACAAGTCTTTCGCCTTTTACTAAAGACTTCCGTGGAGAGCGGCGTGGAAGAGTCCTGGCTATTTTTGGCAGGCTTTTACACCCAAAAAGCCTAACGTTTATGTGAAAGACAAATTTACAGAAACCCACCGGTCCGGTTCCACCCGTGAACACAATGACTCTGTGCGGGTGTGAACGGACTGTGGCTCTACCTCTCCGCCTGAGCGGAGACCCCCCGGTCGGGCGGTTAGCGCCAAACCATTTTGGATCATCGCTTCTCGGCCTTTTGGCTCAGATCAAGTGTAGTTTCTGTTCTTATCAGTTTAATATCTGGTACGTCCTCCACCCGAGGACCGCGTATTAAATGGATTTTTAGAACGGGGAGTCCGAAAGAGGAGCTCGCTCCCTTCGCTCCAGGCATCGACCCGGCCTTGCAGTGCCGCCGGGAACGGTGCACCCCCCCCAAATCTTGTTAAAGTAAACCATCAAATCATTGTTGTGTGGATTCAAATGCTTTTGCAGACCTGACCTGGTTGTTCTTGGCCGTGGATTTTGTTCTCCGCCACGCCCAGCCAGCTTTACCTGACCTGGTTGTTCTTGGCCGTGGATTTTGTTCTCTGCCACGCCCAGCCAGCTTTACCTGACCTGGTTGTTCTTGGCCGTGGATTTTGTTCTCTGCCACGCCCAGCCAGCTTTACCTAACCTGGTTGTTCTTGGACGTGGATTTTGTTCTCTGCCACGCCCAGCCAGCTTTACCTGACCTGGTTGTTATTGGCCGTGGATTTTGTTCTCCGCCACGCCCAGCTTTACCTGACCTGGTTGTTCTTGGCCGTGGATTTTGTTCTCTGCCACGCCCAGCCAGCTTTACCTGATCTGGTTGTTCTTGGCCGTGGATTTTGTTCTCCGCCACGCCCAGCTTTACCTGACCTGGCTGTTCTTGGCCGTGGATTTTGTTCTCTGCCACGCCCAGCTTTACCTGACCTGGTTGTTCTTGGCCGTGGATTTTGTTCTCTGCCACGCCCAGCCAGCTTTACCTGACCTGGTTGTTCTTGGCCGTGGATTTTGTTCTCCGCCACGCCCAGCTTTACCTGACCTGGTTGTTCTTGGCCGTGGATTTTGTTCTCTGCCACGCCCAGCTTTACCTGACCTTGTTGTTCTTGGCCGTGGGTTTTGTTCTCTGCTACGCCCAGCCAGCTTTACCTGACCTGGTTGTTCTTGGACGTGGATTTTGTTCTCCGCCACGCCCAGCTTTACCTGACCTGGTTGTTCTTGGCCGTGGGTTTTGTTCTCCGCCACGCCCAGCTTTACCTGACCTGGTTGTTCTTGGCCGTGCGTTTTGTTCTCTTCCACGCCCAGCCAGCTTTACCTGACCTGGTTGTTCTTGGCTTTGGATTTTGTTCTCCGTCAGACCCTAACAAAAAAAAAACCCAAAAAGGTGAGTCTGTCTGTGTGGTTGTGTGTCTGTGTGGTTGTGTGTCTGTGAGTCTGTCTGCAGCTCAGTTTCAGAGAGTTTTGCTGCTTTTCAGATACATGTGGATTAGATTCAGAAAGATTCTTGTTCATCTTGTGTCTCTGTGTGTGAGTGAGTGAGGGGGGGTGAAATGGGTAGAAATTGCTCGTGTTTAATTCATTGTGATACAAAAGGGATTTTTCTTTTCTTTTTTTTATTAAATAAAACATTCTCCATCATCCAGCCTACATTTTGTGTGTGTGTCTGTGTCAAGCAGCCATCGATTCTCCCACCGTCCCACCCCAATAGGACGTCAGCCTTAAATACTTTTCAAACAGGCAGGCAAACGCACTCAATTGCCTGCAGCTGTGTCAGTTAACCAACCAGCAGACTGACTCTCTCGTTCCTTTCATCTGAAACTCTGCTTGGATTTAACATGAAAGCAGGCCTGGTCTGAGAGCAGGCCTGGTCTGACCTGTGTAGGCGCAGCTGTGAACAGTGACCGTCACTGCCACGCGTAGGCCTAAAAGCCTGACCCTCGTCTGACACCACACGTCCCCTCATCATTCGCTCTGGCCTCTCTTCATTTCGCACAAGTCTTTCGCCTTTTACTAAAGACTTCCGTGGAGAGCGGCGTGGAAGAGTCCTGGCTATTTTTGGCAGGCTTTTACACCCAAAAAGCCTAACGTTTATGTGAAAGACAAATTTACAGAAACCCACCGGTCCGGTTCCACCCGTGAACACAATGACTCTGTGCGGGTGTGAACGGACTGTGGCTTTACCTCTCCGCCTGAGCGGAGACCCCCCGGTCGGGCGGTTAGCGCCAAACCATTTTGGATCATCGCTTCTCGGCCTTTTGGCTCAGATCAAGTGTAGTTTCTGTTCTTATCAGTTTAATATCTGGTACGTCCTCCACCCGAGGACCGCGTATTAAATGGATTTTTAGAACGGGGAGTCCGAAAGAGGAGCTCGCTCCCTTCGCTCCAAGCATCGACCCGGCCTTGCAGTGCCGCCGGGAACGGTGCACCCCCCCCAAATCTTGTTAAAGTAAACCATCAAATCATTGTTGTGTGGATTCAAATGCTTTTGTAGACCTGACCTGGTTGTTCTTGGCCGTGGATTTTGTTCTCCGCCACGCCCAGCCAGCTTTACCTGACCTGGTTGTTCTTGGCCGTGGATTTTGTTCTCCGCCACGCCCAGCTTTACCTGACCTGGTTGTTCTTGGCCGTGGATTTTGTTCTCTGCCACGCCCAGTCAGCTTTACCTGACCTGGTTGTTCTTGGCCGTGGATTTTGTTCTCTGCCACGCCCAGCCAGCTTTACCTGACCTGGTTGTTCTTGGACGTGGATTTTGTTCTCTGCCACGCCCAGCCAGCTTTACCTGACCTGGTTGTTATTGGCCGTGGATTTTGTTCTCCGCCACGCCCAGCTTTACCTGACCTGGTTGTTCTTGGCCGTGGATTTTGTTCTCTGCCACGCCCAGCCAGCTTTACCTGATCTGGTTGTTCTTGGCCGTGGATTTTGTTCTCCGCCACGCCCAGCTTTACCTGACCTGGCTGTTCTTGGCCGTGGATTTTGTTCTCTGCCACGCCCAGCTTTACCTGACCTGGTTGTTCTTGGCCGTGGATTTTGTTCTCTGCCACGCCCAGCCAGCTTTACCTGACCTGGTTGTTCTTGGCCGTGGATTTTGTTCTCCGCCACGCCCAGCTTTACCTGACCTGGTTGTTCTTGGCCGTGGATTTTGTTCTCTGCCACGCCCAGCCAGCTTTACCTGACCTGGTTGTTCTTGGCCGTGGATTTTGTTCTCTGCCACGCCCAGCCAGCTTTACCTAACCTGGTTGTTCTTGGCCGTGGATTTTGTTCTCCGCCACGCCCAGCCAGCTTTACCTGACCTGGTTGTTATTGGCCGTGGATTTTGTTCTCCGCCACGCCCAGCTTTACCTGACCTGGTTGTTCTTGGCCGTGGATTTTGTTCTCTGCCACGCCCAGCCAGCTTTACCTGATCTGGTTGTTCTTGGCCGTGGGTTTTGTTCTCCGCCACGCCCAGCTTTACCTGACCTGGCTGTTCTTGGCCGTGGATTTTGTTCTCTGCCACGCCCAGCCAGCTTTACCTGACCTGGTTGTTCTTGGCCGTGGATTTTGTTCTCTGCCACGCCCAGCCAGCTTTACCTGACCTGGTTGTTCTTGGCCGTGGATTTTGTTCTCTGCCACGCCCAGCCAGCTTTACCTGATCTGGTTGTTCTTGGACGTGGATTTTGTTCTCTGCCACGCCCAGCCAGCTTTACCTGACTTGGTTGTTCTTGGCCGTGGGTTTTGTTCTCTGCCACGCCCAGCCAGCTTTACCTGACCTGGTTGTTCTTGGCCGTGGGTTTTGTTCTCTGCCACGCCCAGCCAGCTTTACCTGACCTGGTTGTTCTTGGCCGTGGGTTTTGTTCTCTGACACGCCCAGCTTTACCTCACCTGGTTGTTCTTGGCCGTGGATTTTGTTCTCCGCCACGCCCAGCTTTACCTGACCTGGCTGTTCTTGGCCGTGGATTTTGTTCTCTGCCACGCCCAGCCAGCTTTACCTGACCTGGTTGTTCTTGGCCGTGGGTTTTGTTCTCTGCCACGCCCAGCCAGCTTTACCTGACCTGGTTGTTCTTGGCCGTGGGTTTTGTTCTCTGCCACGCCCAGCCAGCTTTTCCTGACCTGGTTGTTCTTGGCCGTGGGTTTTGTTCTCTGCCACGCCCAGCTTTACCTGACCTTGTTGTTCTTGGCCGTGGGTTTTGTTCTCTGCTACGCCCAGCCAGCTTTACCTGACCTGGTTGTTCTTGGACGTGGATTTTGTTCTCCGCCACGCCCAGCTTTACCTGACCTGGTTGTTCTTGGCCGTGGGTTTTGTTCTCTGCCACGCCCAGCTTTACCTGACCTGGTTGTTCTTGGCCGTGCGTTTTGTTCTCTTCCACGCCCAGCCAGCTTTACCTGACCTGGTTGTTCTTGGCTTTGGATTTTGTTCTCCGTCAGACCCTAACAAAAAAAAAACCCCAAAAAGGTGAGTCTGTCTGTGTGGTTGTGTGTCTGTGTGGTTGTGTGTCTGTGAGTCTGTCTGCAGCTCAGTTTCAGAGAGTTTTGCTGCTTTTCAGATACATGTGGATTAGATTCAGAAAGATTCTTGTTCATCTTGTGTCTCTGTGTGTGAGTGAGTGAGGGGGGGTGAAATCGGTAGAAATTGCTCGTGTTTAATTCATTGTGATACAAAAGGGATTTTTCTTTTCTTTTTTTTATTAAATAAAACATTCTCCATCATCCAGCCTACATTTTGTGTGTGTGTCTGTGTCAAGCAGCCATCGATTCTCCCACCGTCCCACCCCAATAGGACGTCAGCCTTAAATACTTTTCAAACAGGCAGGCAAACGCACTCAATTGCCTGCAGCTGTGTCAGTTAACCAACCAGCAGACTGACTCTCTCGTTCCTTTCATCTGAAACTCTGCTTGGATTTAACATGAAAGCAGGCCTGGTCTGAGAGCAGGCCTGGTCTGACCTGTGTAGGCGCAGCTGTGAACAGTGACCGTCACTGCCACGCGTAGGCCTAAAAACCTGACCCTCGTCTGACACCACACGTCCCCTCATCATTCGCTCTGGCCTCTCTTCATTTCGCACAAGTCTTTCGCCTTTTACTAAAGACTTCCGTGGAGAGCGGCGTGGAAGAGTCCTGGCTATTTTTGGCAGGCTTTTACACCCAAAAAGCCTAACGTTTATGTGAAAGACAAATTTACAGAAACCCACCGGTCCGGTTCCACCCGTGAACACAATGACTCTGTGCGGGTGTGAACGGACTGTGGCTCTACCTCTCCGCCTGAGCGGAGACCCCCCGGTCGGGCGGTTAGCGCCAAACCATTTTGGATCATCGCTTCTCGGCCTTTTGGCTCAGATCAAGTGTAGTTTCTGTTCTTATCAGTTTAATATCTGGTACGTCCTCCACCCGAGGACCGCGTATTAAATGGATTTTTAGAACGGGGAGTCCGAAAGAGGAGCTCGCTCCCTTCGCTCCAGGCATCGACCCGGCCTTGCAGTGCCGCCGGGAACGGTGCACCCCCCCCAAATCTTGTTAAAGTAAACCATCAAATCATTGTTGTGTGGATTCAAATGCTTTTGTAGACCTGACCTGGTTGTTCTTGGCCGTGGATTTTGTTCTCCGCCACGCCCAGCCAGCTTTACCTGACCTGGTTGTTCTTGGCCGCGGATTTTGTTCTCCGCCACGCCCAGCTTTACCTGACCTGGTTGTTCTTGGCCGTGGATTTTGTTCTCTGCCACGCCCAGCCAGCTTTACCTGACCTGGTTGTTCTTGGCCGTGGATTTTGTTCTCTGCCACGCCCAGCCAGCTTTACCTAACCTGGTTGTTCTTGGCCGTGGATTTTGTTCTCCGCCACGCCCAGCCAGCTTTACCTGACCTGGTTGTTATTGGCCGTGGATTTTGTTCTCCGCCACGCCCAGCTTTACCTGACCTGGTTGTTCTTGGCCGTGGATTTTGTTCTCTGCCACGCCCAGCCAGCTTTACCTGATCTGGTTGTTCTTGGACGTGGATTTTGTTCTCCGCCACGCCCAGCTTTACCTGACCTGGCTGTTCTTGGCCGTGGATTTTGTTCTCTGCCACGCCCAGCCAGCTTTACCTGACCTGGTTGTTCTTGGCCGTGGGTTTTGTTCTCTGCCACGCCCAGCCAGCTTTACCTGACCTGGTTGTTCTTGGCCGTGGGTTTTGTTCTCTGCCACGCCCAGCCAGCTTTTCCTGACCTGGTTGTTCTTGGCCGTGGGTTTTGTTCTCTGCCACGCCCAGCCAGCTTTACCTGACCTGGTTGTTCTTGGCCGTGGGTTTTGTTCTCTGCCACGCCCAGCCAGCTTTTCCTGACCTGGTTGTTTTTGGCCGTGGGTTTTGTTCTCTGCCACGCCCAGCTTTACCTGACCTTGTTGTTCTTGGCCATGGGTTTTGTTCTCTGCTACGCCCAGCCAGCTTTACCTGACCTGGTTGTTCTTGGACGTGGATTTTGTTCTCCGCCACGCCCAGCTTTACCTGACCTGGTTGTTCTTGGCCGTGGGTTTTGTTCTCCGCCACGCCCAGCTTTACCTGACCTGGTTGTTCTTGGCCGTGCGTTTTGTTCTCTTCCACGCCCAGCCAGCTTTACCTGACCTGGTTGTTCTTGGCTTTGGATTTTGTTCTCCGTCAGACCCTAACAAAAAAAAACCCCAAAAAGGTGAGTCTGTCTGTGTGGTTGTGTGTCTGTGTGGTTGTGTGTCTGTGAGTCTGTCTGCAGCTCAGTTTCAGAGAGTTTTGCTGCTTTTCAGATACATGTGGATTAGATTCAGAAAGATTCTTGTTCATCTTGTGTCTCTGTGTGTGAGTGAGTGAGGGGGGGTGAAATGGGTAGAAATTGCTCGTGTTTAATTCATTGTGATACAAAAGGGATTTTTCTTTTCTTTTTTTTATTAAATAAAACATTCTCCATCATCCAGCCTACATTTTGTGTGTGTGTCTGTGTCAAGCAGCCATCGATTCTCCCACCGTCCCACCCCAATAGGACGTCAGCCTTAAATACTTTTCAAACAGGCAGGCAAACGCACTCAATTGCCTGCAGCTGTGTCAGTTAACCAACAAGCAGACTGACTCTCTCGTTCCTTTCATCTGAAACTCTGCTTGGATTTAACATGAAAGCAGGCCTGGTCTGAGAGCAGGCCTGGTCTGACCTGTGTAGGCGCAGCTGTGAACAGTGACCGTCACTGCCACGCGTAGGCCTAAAAACCTGACCCTCGTCTGACACCACACGTCCCCTCATCATTCGCTCTGGCCTCTCTTCATTTCGCACAAGTCTTTCGCCTTTTACTAAAGACTTCCGTGGAGAGCGGCGTGGAAGAGTCCTGGCTATTTTTGGCAGGCTTTTACACCCAAAAAGCCTAACGTTTATGTGAAAGACAAATTTACAGAAACCCACCGGTCCGGTTCCACCCGTGAACACAATGACTCTGTGCGGGTGTGAACGGACTGTGGCTCTACCTCTCCGCCTGAGCGGAGACCCCCCGGTCGGGCGGTTAGCGCCAAACCATTTTGGATCATCGCTTCTCGGCCTTTTGGCTCAGATCAAGTGTAGTTTCTGTTCTTATCAGTTTAATATCTGGTACGTCCTCCACCCGAGGACCGCGTATTAAATGGATTTTTAGAACGGGGAGTCCGAAAGAGGAGCTCGCTCCCTTCGCTCCAGGCATCGACCCGGCCTTGCAGTGCCGCCGGGAACGGTGCACCCCCCCCAAATCTTGTTAAAGTAAACCATCAAATCATTGTTGTGTGGATTCAAATGCTTTTGCAGACCTGACCTGGTTGTTCTTGGCCGTGGATTTTGTTCTCCGCCACGCCCAGCCAGCTTTACCTGACCTGGTTGTTCTTGGCCGCGGATTTTGTTCTCCGCCACGCCCGGCTTTACCTGACCTGGTTGTTCTTGGCCGTGGATTTTGTTCTCTGCCACGCCCAGCCAGCTTTACCTGACCTGGTTGTTCTTGGCCGTGGATTTTGTTCTCTGCCACGCCCAGCCAGCTTTACCTGACCTGGTTGTTCTTTGCCGTGGATTTTGTTCTCTGCCACGCCCAGCCAGCTTTACCTGATCTGGTTGTTCTTGGACGTGGATTTTGTTCTCTGCCACGCCCAGCCAGCTTTACCTGACCTGGTTGTTCTTGGCCGTGGGTTTTGTTCTCTGCCACGCCCAGCCAGCTTTACCTGACCTGGTTGTTCTTGGCCGTGGGTTTTGTTCTCTGCCACGCCCAGCCAGCTTTACCTGACCTGGTTGTTCTTGGCCGTGGGTTTTGTTCTCTGCCACGCCCAGCTTTACCTGACCTGGTTGTTCTTGGCCGTGGGTTTTGTTCTCTGCCACGCCCAGCCAGCTTTACCTGACCTGGTTGTTCTTGGCCGTGGGTTTTGTTCTCTGCCACGCCCAGCCAGCTTTACCTGACCTGGTTGTTCTTGGACGTGGATTTTGTTCTCCGCCACGCTCAGCTTTACCTGACCTGGTTGTTCTTGGCCGTGGGTTTTGTTCTCTGCCACGCCCAGCTTTACCTGACCTGGTTGTTCTTGGCTTTGGATTTTGTTCTCCGTCAGACCCTAACAAAAAAAACCCCCAAAAAGGTGAGTCTGTCTGTGTGGTTGTGTGTCTGTGTGGTTGTGTGTCTGTGAGTCTGTCTGCAGCTCAGTTTCAGAGAGTTTTGCTGCTTTTCAGATACATGTGGATTAGATTCAGAAAGATTCTTGTTCATCTTGTGTCTCTGTGTGTGAGTGAGTGAGGGGGGGTGAAATGGGTAGAAATTGCTCGTGTTTAATTCATTGTGATACAAAAGGGATTTTTCTTTTCTTTTTTTTATTAAATAAAACATTCTCCATCATCCAGCCTACATTTTGTGTGTGTGTCTGTGTCAAGCAGCCATCGATTCTCCCACCGTCCCACCCCAATAGGACGTCAGCCTTAAATACTTTTCAAACAGGCAGGCAAACGCACTCAATTGCCTGCAGCTGTGTCAGTTAACCAACCAGCAGACTGACTCTCTCGTTCCTTTCATCTGAAACTCTGCTTGGATTTAACATGAAAGCAGGCCTGGTCTGACCTGTGTAGGCGCAGCTGTGAACAGTGACCGTCACTGCCACGCGTAGGCCTAAAAACCTGACCCTTGTCTGACACCACACGTCCCCTCATCATTCGCTCTGGCCTCTCTTCATTTCGCACAAGTCTTTCGCCTTTTACTAAAGACTTCCGTGGAGAGCGGCGTGGAAGAGTCCTGGCTATTTTTGGCAGGCTTTTACACCCAAAAAGCCTAACGTTTATGTGAAAGACAAATTTACAGAAACCCACCGGTCCGGTTCCACCCGTGAACACAATGACTCTGTGCGGGTGTGAACGGACTGTGGCTCTACCTCTCCGCCTGAGCGGAGACCCCCCGGTCGGGCGGTTAGCGCCAAACCATTTTGGATCATCGCTTCTCGGCCTTTTGGCTCAGATCAAGTGTAGTTTCTGTTCTTATCAGTTTAATATCTGGTACGTCCTCCACCCGAGGACCGCGTATTAAATGGATTTTTAGAACGGGGAGTCCGAAAGAGGAGCTCGCTCCCTTCGCTCCAGGCATCGACCCGGCCTTGCAGTGCCGCCGGGAACGGTGCACCCCCCCCAAATCTTGTTAAAGTAAACCATCAAATCATTGTTGTGTGGATTCAAATGCTTTTGCAGACCTGACCTGGTTGTTCTTGGCCGTGGATTTTGTTCTCCGCCACGCCCAGCCAGCTTTACCTGACCTGGTTGTTCTTGGCCGCGGATTTTGTTCTCCGCCACGCCCGGCTTTACCTGACCTGGTTGTTCTTGGCCGTGGATTTTGTTCTCTGCCACGCCCAGCCAGCTTTACCTGACCTGGTTGTTCTTGGCCTTGGATTTTGTTCTCTGCCACGCCCACCTTTACCTGACCTGGTTATTCTTGGCCGTGGATTTTGTTCTCCGCCACGCCCAGCTTTACCTGACCTGGTTGTTCTTGGCCGTGGATTTTGTTCTCTGCCACGCCCAGCCAGCTTTACCTGACCTGGTTGTTCTTGGCCGCGGATTTTGTTCTCCGCCACGCCCAGCTTTACCTGACCTGGTTGTTCTTGGCCGTGGATTTTGTTCTCTGCCACGCCCAGCCAGCTTTACCTGACCTGGTTGTTCTTGGCCGTGGATTTTGTTCTCTGCCACGCCCAGCCAGCTTTACCTAACCTGGTTGTTCTTGGCCGTGGATTTTGTTCTCCGCCACGCCCAGCCAGCTTTACCTGACCTGGTTGTTCTTGGCCGTGGATTTTGTTCTCTGCCACGCCCAGCCAGCTTTACCTGACCTGGTTGTTCTTGGCCGTGGATTTTGTTCTCTGCCACGCCCAGCCAGCTTTACCTAACCTGGTTGTTCTTGGACGTGGATTTTGTTCTCTGCCACGCCCAGCTTTACCTGACCTGGTTGTTCTTTGCCGTGGATTTTGTTCTCTGCCACGCCCAGCCAGCTTTACCTGATCTGGTTGTTCTTGGACGTGGATTTTGTTCTCTGCCACGCCCAGCCAGCTTTACCTGACCTGGTTGTTCTTGGCCGTGGGTTTTGTTCTCTGCCACGCCCAGCCAGCTTTACCTGACCTGGTTGTTCTTGGCCGTGGGTTTTGTTCTCTGCCACGCCCAGCCAGCTTTACCTGACCTGGTTGTTCTTGGCCGTGGGTTTTGTTCTCTGCCACGCCCAGCCAGCTTTACCTGACCTGGTTGTTCTTGGCCGTGGGTTTTGTTCTCTGCCACGCCCAGCTTTACCTGACCTTGTTGTTCTTGGCCGTGGGTTTTGTTCTCTGCTACGCCCAGCCAGCTTTACCTGACCTGGTTGTTCTTGGACGTGGATTTTGTTCTCCGCCACGCCCAGCTTTACCTGACCTGGTTGTTCTTGGCCGTGGGTTTTGTTCTCCGCCACGCCCAGCTTTACCTGACCTGGTTGTTCTTGGCCGTGCGTTTCGTTCTCTTCCACGCCCAGCCAGCTTTACCTGACCTGGTTGTTCTTGGCCGTGCGTTTCGTTCTCTTCCACGCCCAGCCAGCTTTACCTGACCTGGTTGTTCTTGGCCGTGGGTTTTGTTCTCTGCCACGCCCAGCCAGCTTTTCCTGACCTGGTTGTTCTTGGCCGTGGGTTTTGTTCTCTGCCACGCCCAGCTTTACCTGACCTTGTTGTTCTTGGCCGTGGGTTTTGTTCTCTGCTACGCCCAGCCAGCTTTACCTGACCTGGTTGTTCTTGGACGTGGATTTTGTTCTCCGCCACGCCCAGCTTTACCTGACCTGGTTGTTCTTGGCCGTGGGTTTTGTTCTCTGCCACGCCCAGCTTTACCTGACCTGGTTGTTCTTGGCCGTGCGTTTTGTTCTCTTCCACGCCCAGCCAGCTTTATCTGACCTGGTTGTTCTTGGCTTTGGATTTTGTTCTCCGTCAGACCCTAACAAAAAAAACCCCCAAAAAGGTGAGTCTGTCTGTGTGGTTGTGTGTCTGTGTGGTTGTGTGTCTGTGAGTCTGTCTGCAGCTCAGTTTCAGAGAGTTTTGCTGCTTTTCAGATACATGTGGATTAGATTCAGAAAGATTCTTGTTCATCTTGTGTCTCTGTGTGTGAGTGAGTGAGGGGGGGTGAAATCGGTAGAAATTGCTCGTGTTTAATTCATTGTGATACAAAAGGGATTTTTCTTTTCTTTTTTTTATTAAATAAAACATTCTCCATCATCCAGCCTACATTTTGTGTGTGTGTCTGTGTCAAGCAGCCATCGATTCTCCCACCGTCCCACCCCAATAGGACGTCAGCCTTAAATACTTTTCAAACAGGCAGGCAAACGCACTCAATTGCCTGCAGCTGTGTCAGTTAACCAACCAGCAGACTGACTCTCTCGTTCCTTTCATCTGAAACTCTGCTTGGATTTAACATGAAAGCAGGCCTGCTCTCAGACCAGGCCTGGTCTGACCTGTGTAGGCGCAGCTGTGAACAGTGACCGTCACTGCCACGCGTAGGCCTAAAAACCTGACCCTCGTCTGACACCACACGTCCCCTCATCATTCGCTCTGGCCTCTCTTCATTTCGCACAAGTCTTTCGCCTTTTACTAAAGACTTCCGTGGAGAGCGGCGTGGAAGAGTCCTGGCTATTTTTGGCAGGCTTTTACACCCAAAAAGCCTAACGTTTATGTGAAAGACAAATTTACAGAAACCCACCGGTCCGGTTCCACCCGTGAACACAATGACTCTGTGCGGGTGTGAACGGACTGTGGCTCTACCTCTCCGCCTGAGCGGAGACCCCCCGGTCGGGCGGTTAGCGCCAAACCATTTTGGATCATCGCTTCTCGGCCTTTTGGCTCAGATCAAGTGTAGTTTCTGTTCTTATCAGTTTAATATCTGGTACGTCCTCCACCCGAGGACCGCGTATTAAATGGATTTTTAGAACGGGGAGTCCGAAAGAGGAGCTAGCTCCCTTCGCTCCAGGCATCGACCCGGCCTTGCAGTGCCGCCGGGAACGGTGCACCCCCCCCAAATCTTGTTAAAGTAAACCATCAAATCATTGTTGTGTGGATTCAAATGCTTTTGCAGACCTGACCTGGTTGTTCTTGGCCGTGGATTTTGTTCTCCGCCACGCCCAGCCAGCTTTACCTGACCTGGTTGTTCTTGGCCGCGGATTTTGTTCTCCGCCACGCCCAGCTTTACCTGACCTGGTTGTTCTTGGCCGTGGATTTTGTTCTCTGCCACGCCCAGCCAGCTTTACCTGACCTGGTTGTTCTTGGCCGCGGATTTTGTTCTCCGCCACGCCCAGCCAGCTTTACCTGACCTGGTTGTTCTTGGCCGTGGATTTTGTTCTCTGCCACGCCCAGCCAGCTTTACCTGACCTGGTTGTTCTTGGCCGTGGATTTTGTTCTCTGCCACGCCCAGCCAGCTTTACCTAACCTGGTTGTTCTTGGCCGTGGATTTTGTTCTCCGCCACGCCCAGCCAGCTTTACCTGACCTGGTTGTTCTTGGCCGTGGATTTTGTTCTCCGCCACGCCCAGCTTTACCTGACCTGGTTGTTCTTGGCCGTGGATTTTGTTCTCTGCCACGCCCAGCCAGCTTTACCTGATCTGGTTGTTCTTGGACGTGGATTTTGTTCTCCGCCACGCCCAGCTTTACCTGACCTGGCTGTTCTTGGCCGTGGATTTTGTTCTCTGCCACGCCCAGCCAGCTTTACCTGACCTGGTTGTTCTTGGCCGTGGGTTTTGTTCTCTGCCACGCCCAGCCAGCTTTACCTGACCTGGTTGTTCTTGGCCGTGGGTTTTGTTCTCTGCCACGCCCAGCCAGCTTTACCTGACCTGGTTGTTCTTGGCCGTGGGTTTTGTTCTCTGCCACGCCCAGCTTTACCTGACCTTGTTGTTCTTGGCCGTGGGTTTTGTTCTCTGCTACGCCCAGCCAGCTTTACCTGACCTGGTTGTTCTTGGACGTGGATTTTGTTCTCCGCCACGCCCAGCTTTACCTGACCTGGTTGTTCTTGGCCGTGGGTTTTGTTCTCCGCCACGCCCAGCTTTACCTGACCTGGTTGTTCTTGGCCGTGCGTTTTGTTCTCTTCCACGCCCAGCCAGCTTTATCTGACCTGGTTGTTCTTGGCTTTGGATTTTGTTCTCCGTCAGACCCTAACAAAAAAAACCCCCAAAAAGGTGAGTCTGTCTGTGTGGTTGTGTGTCTGTGTGGTTGTGTGTCTGTGAGTCTGTCTGCAGCTCAGTTTCAGAGAGTTTTGCTGCTTTTCAGATACATGTGGATTAGATTCAGAAAGATTCTTGTTCATCTTGTGTCTCTGTGTGTGAGTGAGTGAGGGGGGGTGAAATCGGTAGAAATTGCTCGTGTTTAATTCATTGTGATACAAAAGGGATTTTTCTTTTCTTTTTTTTATTAAATAAAACATTCTCCATCATCCAGCCTACATTTTGTGTGTGTGTCTGTGTCAAGCAGCCATCGATTCTCCCACCGTCCCACCCCAATAGGACGTCAGCCTTAAATACTTTTCAAACAGGCAGGCAAACGCACTCAATTGCCTGCAGCTGTGTCAGTTAACCAACCAGCAGACTGACTCTCTCGTTCCTTTCATCTGAAACTCTGCTTGGATTTAACATGAAACCAGGCCTGCTCTCAGACCAGGCCTGGTCTGACCTGTGTAGGCGCAGCTGTGAACAGTGACCGTCACTGCCACGCGTAGGCCTAAAAACCTGACCCTCGTCTGACACCACACGTCCCCTCATCATTCGCTCTGGCCTCTCTTCATTTCGCACAAGTCTTTCGCCTTTTACTAAAGACTTCCGTGGAGAGCGGCGTGGAAGAGTCCTGGCTATTTTTGGCAGGCTTTTACACCCAAAAAGCCTAACGTTTATGTGAAAGACAAATTTACAGAAAGCCACCGGTCCGGTTCCACCCGTGAACACAATGACTCTGTGCGGGTGTGAACGGACTGTGGCTCTACCTCTCCGCCTGAGCGGAGACCCCCCGGTCGGGCGGTTAGCGCCAAACCATTTTGGATCATCGCTTCTCGGCCTTTTGGCTCAGATCAAGTGTAGTTTCTGTTCTTATCAGTTTAATATCTGGTACGTCCTCCACCCGAGGACCGCGTATTAAATGGATTTTTAGAACGGGGAGTCCGAAAGAGGAGCTAGCTCCCTTCGCTCCAGGCATCGACCCGGCCTTGCAGTGCCGCCGGGAACGGTGCACCCCCCCCAAATCTTGTTAAAGTAAACCATCAAATCATTGTTGTGTGGATTCAAATGCTTTTGCAGACCTGACCTGGTTGTTCTTGGCCGTGGATTTTGTTCTCCGCCACGCCCAGCCAGCTTTACCTGACCTGGTTGTTCTTGGCCGCGGATTTTGTTCTCCGCCACGCCCAGCTTTACCTGACCTGGTTGTTCTTGGCCGTGGATTTTGTTCTCTGCCACGCCCAGCCAGCTTTACCTGACCTGGTTGTTCTTGGCCGCGGATTTTGTTCTCCGCCACGCCCAGCTTTACCTGACCTGGTTGTTCTTGGCCGTGGATTTTGTTCTCTGCCACGCCCAGCCAGCTTTACCTGACCTGGTTGTTCTTGGCCGTGGATTTTGTTCTCTGCCACGCCCAGCCAGCTTTACCTAACCTGGTTGTTCTTGGCCGTGGATTTTGTTCTCCGCCACGCCCAGCCAGCTTTACCTGACCTGGTTGTTCTTGGCCATGGATTTTGTTCTCCGCCACGCCCAGCTTTACCTGACCTGGTTGTTCTTGGCCGTGGATTTTGTTCTCTGCCACGCCCAGCCAGCTTTACCTGATCTGGTTGTTCTTGGACGTGGATTTTGTTCTCCGCCACGCCCAGCTTTACCTGACCTGGCTGTTCTTGGCCGTGGATTTTGTTCTCTGCCACGCCCAGCCAGCTTTACCTGACCTGGTTGTTCTTGGCCGTGGGTTTTGTTCTCTGCCACGCCCAGCCAGCTTTACCTGACCTGGTTGTTCTTGGCCGTGGGTTTTGTTCTCTGCCACGCCCAGCCAGCTTTACCTGACCTGGTTGTTCTTGGCCGTGGGTTTTGTTCTCCGCCACGCCCAGCTTTACCTGACCTGGTTGTTCTTGGCCGTGGATTTTGTTCTCTGCCACGCCCAGCCAGCTTTACCTGATCTGGTTGTTCTTGGACGTGGATTTTGTTCTCCGCCACGCCCAGCTTTACCTGACCTGGCTGTTCTTGGCCGTGGATTTTGTTCTCTGCCACGCCCAGCCAGCTTTACCTGACCTGGTTGTTCTTGGCCGTGGGTTTTGTTCTCTGCCACGCCCAGCCAGCTTTACCTGACCTGGTTGTTCTTGGCCGTGGGTTTTGTTCTCTGCCACGCCCAGCCAGCTTTACCTGACCTGGTTGTTCTTGGCCGTGGGTTTTGTTCTCTGCCACGCCCAGCTTTACCTGACCTTGTTGTTCTTGGCCGTGGGTTTTGTTCTCTGCCACGCCCAGCCAGCTTTACCTGACCTGGTTGTTCTTGGACGTGGATTTTGTTCTCCGCCACGCCCAGCTTTACCTGACCTGGTTGTTCTTGGCCGTGGGTTTTGTTCTCTGCCACGCCCAGCTTTACCTGACCTGGTTGTTCTTGGCCGTGCGTTTTGTTCTCTTCCACGCCCAGCCAGCTTTATCTGACCTGGTTGTTCTTGGCTTTGGATTTTGTTCTCCGTCAGACCCTAACAAAAAAAAACCCCAAAAAGGTGAGTCTGTCTGTGTGGTTGTGTGTCTGTGTGGTTGTGTGTCTGTGAGTCTGTCTGCAGCTCAGTTTCAGAGAGTTTTGCTGCTTTTCAGATACATGTGGATTAGATTCAGAAAGATTCTTGTTCATCTTGTGTCTCTGTGTGTGAGTGAGTGAGGGGGGGTGAAATCGGTAGAAATTGCTCGTGTTTAATTCATTGTGATACAAAAGGGATTTTTCTTTTCTTTTTTTTATTAAATAAAACATTCTCCATCATCCAGCCTACATTTTGTGTGTGTGTCTGTGTCAAGCAGCCATCGATTCTCCCACCGTCCCACCCCAATAGGACGTCAGCCTTAAATACTTTTCAAACAGGCAGGCAAACGCACTCAATTGCCTGCAGCTGTGTCAGTTAACCAACCAGCAGACTGACTCTCTCGTTCCTTTCATCTGAAACTCTGCTTGGATTTAACATGAAAGCAGGCCTGGTCTGAGAGCAGGCCTGGTCTGACCTGTGTAGGCGCAGCTGTGAACAGTGACCGTCACTGCCACGCGTAGGCCTAAAAACCTGACCCTCGTCTGACACCACACGTCCCCTCATCATTCGCTCTGGCCTCTATTCATTTCGCACAAGTCTTTCGCCTTTTACTAAAGACTTCCGTGGAGAGCGGCGTGGAAGAGTCCTGGCTATTTTTGGCAGGCTTTTACACCCAAAAAGCCTAACGTTTATGTGAAAGACAAATTTACAGAAACCCACCGGTCCGGTTCCACCCGTGAACACAATGACTCTGTGCGGGTGTGAACGGACTGTGGCTCTACCTCTCCGCCTGAGCGGAGACCCCCCGGTCGGGCGGTTAGCGCCAAACCATTTTGGATCATCGCTTCTCGGCCTTTTGGCTAAGATCAGGAGTACTGCCTGGTCTTGGACTTTAGATCGAGTCGTGATCAACTCCATAGGGCGGTGATTCCGGTGTCTTTGTGACACCTGAGTTAATTCCACGTGGGGAGATCCTTTTGTTTTGTTCTTTGTCTTTTTTTTTTTTTTTGTCTGTGTGTTTGTTTCTTTGTTTTGTTTGTCCTTTTATCTGTTTGTTTTTACAGCTTTTTTAAGGTAAGTTATTATTTTATTGCTTTTATCTTATTTATTGTTATTTATTTTTTAGTTGCGTTGTGGTGCCTCCAGCATGTCGGCAAACTTTGCCGGGGTGCGGAGGCACCACTGTGTGCGTTTTATTTTAAAAACCATCAATGGAAAAGCCATGGAGATTTCCCGCCTGGATTTCTCCAGGAAATACGTCCAGGGGTTGTTGAAATTCAAACCCGTTGACCTGAATTGTATTTTGTCACTTCCTTTCAATAAGGGATTTGATGTTAGTTTTGTTTCCGGAAATGTTTTGAAAGAGTTTTGGACCCGGTACGAGAGCGTGGAAACCCAGTTTTCTGCGTTCACGGTTGAGAAACTGACTGACAATAGCCTTAAAACGGTTATTGTCAAGATGTTCAATGAGACTGTGAATGCAGAGGATATTAAGACATGGCTGGGTAGATACTGCACGGTGAAAGGCCAGCCTACCAAGGTTATAGATGTAGACGGTATCTGGAACTGTGTCTGGAGGGTCCCCATCCAACAATGGCAGGACCCTTCAGGCTACCAGGGCCTAAAACACCTGCCTTCTATGGTAGTGCTGGGTGACAACCGTGGCTACATTCACTACCAGGGAATGCCCAAGCTCTGCCGCAAGTGTGGTGAGCACGGGCACCTGGTAGAAGCTTGTGATAAGATAATGTGCGGAAAATGCAGAGAAATTGGGCACACTTTTGATGAGTGTCCCAATGGCAGAAGGTGCAACCTCTGTGGGGAGACGAACCATCTCTTCAGAGACTGCCCGAAGTCTTTCGCCAACAAGCTGAAAGCGTCCAAAACCGGTACAGTGGGTCAAGTGATTTTTACGGGAGAGGAGGAGACGGAAAGTTCCGCTCCCCCTCCGCAAACCGAGAGAGGGCAGCGGAAGTCAGGTGAGGAGGGTGAAGGGGTGGTGGCTGCGCAACCCCCGACCACATCCGGTAACGGTGTGGATGGGGACGTGCAGTCATCAGGTGGAGCTATGTCTGTGTCCGGGGCGGAGGAAGGAACAGAAGATAGTGATGAAACCCATATCCCCGACGCCCAACCGACAAAGAGGCCAGCGTCAGAGTTGTCTTCGGACTCTCCCATGTCTGTGGAGAAGAGGGGAAGAGCTACGACTTTCTCAGACAGTTCATCTGTGGAGGAGTCTAGAATCTTCTCCCCTAGCTCACCGAACGAGGCTCCCTTCCTGACCATCCCGCAACAATCAACCCCGAAGGACAGGAGGGAAGGCCCTCCGAGGCCGACCCACCGAGTCCACAAGGACAATGGAGCTCAACCCCCTCCGCCTCCACCCCATGAGACGGAGGAAGAGCTCCATTTACACGATTCGTCCTCTCTCGTGTGAACCAGGTTTGTATTCATTTTTTAAGTTGTAAGCATCTTTTAAATGGCGTACCTTTTTTTAACCGTACTCATGGCTCTCACCTTCTCGACCATCAATGTCAGAAGTGTGAAGTCGAGAGTTAGAGCCCAGAGTGTTTTTAATTTTTTACTGTCTTTTAAGTCGGATGTGTTTTTATTACAAGAGTGTGGTTTACCCTTTTTAAAAAATTATACCCAGTGGGAGAAAAAGTGGCCCCACACCTCACTGTGGAGTGGCTCCAATCAAAATAAAAATGATGGAGTGGCCATTTTAATAAAGAATCCCCAGATTTTGGTGAAGGGCAGCACTGTGGTGAAGGAGGGGCGGGCACTTTTAACGCATCTGACTTTTATGGGACGGGATTTTAAACTTTTAAATATTTATGGTTTTACTGATAAACAAGAACGGTACGACCTTTTAGAAAGCCTGCAGCCCCACATGCTGGGTCGAGCCCCGTTGATTTTAGGAGGTGATTTTAATTGTATTTTATCAAGAAAAGATAAGAGAAGAGCGAGGGATGATTTTAAAGTTGATAAGACATCGGTTTTACTGCAGAGCATGGTGAGGGATTTTAAACTGACTGACTGTTTTAAAACCATGCATCCCAGAGAGGAGGGCTTCACCTGGTTCAGTGATGACGGCACCAGAGCCTCTCGAATAGACTATGTTTTTACACGGGACTGCTCGCCAACCGATGCTAGATTAACCCCTGTTTTCTTCTCTGATCACCTCATGCTGTCTTGCACCCTGTCACTTTCTTCAGGTGTGACTCACGGTGGGGGTCTGTGGAAACTGAACTGCTCCCTGCTGGAGGACCAGAACATCGTCGACCAGTACAGGGAGCGGTATCAGGACTGGCAGACCCTCCAGGACCTATACCGTACACGCTCACAGTGGTGGGAGATGGTGAAGGGACGGACCCAGACCTTTTTTAAGAGAGTAGGTAAGAAGAAAAAGGTTTTAGAACAACGACGCATGATGGGGCTGCAAAAACGCTTACAACGATATTTTAAATTAAATGAATACGGACTTGATTTTAATAAAGAATTTAAAGAAGTCAAAAAAGAAATGCAAAAACTGGCAGAAATCCAAAGCAAAGGAATTATTTTACGAAGTAAAGAAAGAGACTTAGAAGAAGGAGAAAAATGTTCAAGGTACTTTTTTAAGAAAATTTTAAGCAAGGGGGGTGGTTTTACATGTTTAAGAAGGGAGGACGGGATTTTATCTGAAAAGACTGAAGACATTTTAAAAACTGTTGAACTCTTTTATGACGATCTATATAAAGAAAAAACAGTTGACCAGACAATTATGACGGAAATCTTGGATTTTATTGACAAAAAAGTCACGAAAAGTGTTCTTTTAACCCAAGATTTTACTGTTTTAGAGATCAACAAGTGTCTTTTATCTTTTAAGAAAGGGAAGTCCCCTGGACAGGATGGACTTCCCTTGGAATTTTACCTGACCTTCTGGGACATTTTAGCACCTGACCTACTTGCTGTTTTTAAAGAATTTGAGACCTTGGACAGACTGCCAGCAAGTTTTAGAGTAGGGATAGTGACGCTGCTCCACAAGGACAAAGACAGGACCGACCTGAAAAACTGGAGACCCATCACTCTTTTAAACGTGGACTGCAAACTTTTTAGCAAACTTTTAGCAACACGTATGACGACGGTTTTAGAGACCTTGATTCACCCGGATCAAGCCTGTGCCGTGCCAGGGAGGAAGATCACAGACAGCCTCGTACTGATCAGAGACACCATCTGTTATGCGAGAGACAGAAATATTCGGCTGGTAGTGTTAAATCTAGACTTTGAGAAAGCTTTCGATCGGGTCTCGCACCAGTACCTTTTCAAAGTGCTGCAAAAAATGGGATTCCCGGACAAATTTATTGCGTGGGTGGGGCTGCTCTACCGGGATATCAGCAGCAAATTTGTGGTTAACGGGTTCCTGACAAAAGCAGTGGATATCAGCTGCGGTGTCCGTCAGGGGTGTCCTTTATCTGCCCTCCTGTACGTGGCATGCATCGAACCTCTGGCACAGGTCTTGAGAAGGGATCAACGAATCCAAGGAGTGGGCATACCAGGGAGCAGCGGACTACAGACTAAGGTGATTTTATACATGGACGATTTTAACATTTTATGTACCGACATTTTAGCAATCCACAGGACCTTGGACCTGACCGACTGGTTTGGACGCGCCTCCGGCTCCAAACTTAACCGAGACAAGACCAAAGCCCAGTTCTACGGACCCTGGGGAGAGACGGACACAACGGGACTCCCACTGACCGTGACCCAGACCGACCAAAAGATACTGGGGGTCACTTTTGACAAAGACGGGGGAGGTAGTACGAACTGGGCTGACCTTACAGGGAAAGTCAGACAGAGACTAGGATTCTGGGGACTTAGAGGACTGACAATAGAAGGTAAGGTTTTAATCATCAAGGCAGTGATTTTACCTTTGCTTTTATTAGTCAGTTCTGTTTTTATGCCGCCACGGAGGGTAATTTTAGACCTGGAAAGAGCCATTTTTAACTTCATCTGGTCGTCCAAGTGGGAACGACTGAGGAGACAGGAACTGAAAAAGACTAAAGATAAAGGAGGTAAAGGAGTTCCTGATCTCCTCTTGTTTTTAGGAAGTAGGTACGTGGCTCTTAGTTTTAATCAGATAACGGACCCATCCAGAAACCCAAAGTCAGCAGCCTTTACAAGGTTCTGGATGGGCTCCTTTTTAAGAAAGAAGAAGCTGTTTAAAACTGATCTTAGAGTTCCAGTGTCTTTTAATCTGCCCCCGTCTTACGCTTTTATAGAGAAGTTTTTAAAAGATTTTAAACTTGAGGAAGAAGGATTGCATGTTTTTACTAATCATCGTTTTATGATTTCTGTTGTGCAGGAGCGGGAACCGGTGAGTCGAGTGCGCGGGCTCACACTAGGTGAGTCCGCAACCGTTTGGCACAACGTGAACCACTCCGTTCTTCCAAACAGACTCCGGGACCTGTCGTGGATGGTGGCTCATGGGATCCTCTCGGTCAGGGACGTCATGCACTCCCGGTGCATGTCGGCGATCTCAACGTGCCCCCGACCTGGTTGTGGCGCACCCGAGTCGGTGAGGCACCTGCTCTGGGAGTGCAGCGCTGCCGTCGACCTGTGGGCATTGGCCGGCTCCCAGAAATTCCCGAACTTGCCAGCAAGGGGGGGTCCTATCAGCACAGCTGGTGCTGTACGGGGTGGGCCACAATCTAAGTAAGGAAGAGTTTGGGAGGCAGTGGCTCGCCCTGGCTGCCATTAAAGACGCCATGTGGACCTCCAGAGACTTGCTGGTAAGGAGGTACAGGCAGATCCCCCCCGCAGCTGTGCTCCGAATGGCCGCAGACAACATGAACACCATCATCTCTGCCGGCAGCAGGCCTAGGACACAGCTGCAAAGAAGAATCGTCTGTACCTCGTCGGACGTGGGAGCCGGTGTTACACGAGAAAGGTCGAGGCAGCGGCGACCTGGCTCTCCGGGTACGGACGGTGGGAAGGAGCAAGAAGGAGGGGATCCCCTCTGAACACCGGACGGGTTCCCGAGAGACCGAATGCTTGGAGGAGCGGAGAGGTTCATCTTTAGAGGACACGCCCTCCCGCTCCTGCAGAAACTGTTCTTCATTTTACTTGATTTTAAAGACTGTAATCCTTCTTTTTTTTTAGTACATGTAGGTTTTTTAAATAGTATTACCTGTTTTTAAACATTCTGTTTTTGTAGGTTTTTTACTTGTATTTCCGTTTTTACAAACATAGAAATGGTTTTACAGTAAATTTAAAAAGATTTTAGTACAAGAGCAATGTTTTAAAGGTGATGCTATTTATGCTGTAAAAAGAACCAATAAACATGTTAAAAGAAAAAAATCACAGCTTTGAATTCTACAGGGATTTTATCACAGTAGGTATTGTACACAATAAGATCACTTTGATCTTGTCAGACCTTTAGTAGGTGTCACTTAAAACACACACACATTCAACCAACACAGTCACACACGCACACACAGATTTATCAGATTGTTTTTAGGATTCACCAACACAAATATACTGTTTGGAATTGAGAGGTTGAAAGAGTTTTTTGCGCGAATTGCATGAGAGTGGCCCCGCGACAGACTGGCGACCTGTTCGGGGTGTACCCTGCCCTTCGCCTTAAATCAGCCGGGTTGGGCTCCGGCATCCCCCGCAACCCCAAAGGGATAGACGGATAAGAAGATGACTGACTGACTGTATGAGAATGAAAGGTGAGTGTGTGTTTCTGTGTGTAAGTTGTAAATGGAGGGAGAACCAGTTCTGTTTTAATAGTCACAACCGGGAGCGTCATCTTCAGCGGAGAATGACATTTTGTAGGACCTGCTGGACAGCCGGGTTGGTACGTATTTTCATCTGATCAAAGATGTCCTCATGTTACATGGTTTTACAATCCTAACTACTTTTTTCTAGGTGAAAACCAGGGAAGTCAGTGCGCGAAGGCGAATGCCACAGTGATGCCTATCGGAGCCCTACTTCTTCAGGGGAGAAGACCCTCTCGCATTCTGGGCATTGAGGACAACAGTTTACCCAAACTTGCACAAACTGGCCAAGCATCTCCACATGCCAGCAACCTCGGTGCCCGGTGAGCGGGTCTTATCCAAAGCGGGAGAGGAAGTCAGTCTGAAGAGGAGCAGACTAAAGCCAACCACCGTGGAAAAGATTTTATTTTTAAATAAAAATCTACGACAAACATTTACAATTGTCCTGTCTAATTTCTGCGCTATTTTAGAGCCGCAGAGACTCTCTTACGTCTTTCCTGAATGTTGCTGCTTGTGTCACAGATTGTTGATTAAAATCGTATTTAATTTATACAGTATTTCTCTTATCAAAACATTACAAAGAGCTTTAGATTAAAATATCAAAACAGACTTTTTCTATACTTTGATTTGGAGAGCATCGAATTGGACACAAGTGAAAATATCACACACTCTCCCAAAACAAAACTCTTTACGAAATCTTCTACTGCGCGCTCGCAAAAAAGCATCTGTTTAAATGTATCGGTGTGTTCATTTTCCCTTCCGTAAGATTCTATCAGCTGGTCCTCTATAGTTACTCAAAAGACAGTGGGTCAAATGTGTGCTTTATTGAACATTCAATTACATTGTCAGTAACTGAGTGAAATTTGATTGTTTAGGTAACTGTTACTATGGCAACGAATTAACGTAATCTCATTTCATGATAAAAAATAAACTACAAGAGGAATTGCCCAACAATAACCCACATGTCATCTTCTAGCAAAACAAAATTTGAGGCGTAGATTTTTTTTTCTTGGTTTGTTTTTTATCTGCGCATGCGCAGCCTGCAAATGTGCCGACTCCTCGTGTCGACTTTTCGCAGTTGCTTGAAGTTGCTCGATGAGTCGCGAGGCCTCGGATTTCCCATCCCTACTTCTAACAGGCAAAGTTACGGCTCATTGTTGTGTCCGGCCGCAAACTTGTGCTCATTGTTGCAAACTTGCAACGCTTTCTGTAGATAATTGTATGTTAATACCAGAGGTGTCAAAAGTACCAACATTTTCTACTCAAGTAGAAGTATAAATACCGAGTTAAAAAACTACTTTAGTAAAAGTAGAAGTATCAACGCAAGTTTTCTACTTAAGTAAAAGTAAAAAGTAACCTATTTTAAAACTACTTAAAGTAAAAAAAGTAAAAGTAATTTTCAGAAAAAAAGGAATATTGTTAACAAAAGCGTATGAACATATTTTTTAACTATTATCACATGCTATTATCGCATGCACAGCCTTCCATCTCTCGAAGACCTGTACGTCTCCAGGACTCGGGGGCGTGCAGGTCGGATAGTAGCTGACCCTTCCCACCCTGGACATGGACTTTTTGAGCGACTCCCCTCGGGCAGGAGGCTCCGGTCCATTCGGACCAGAACGTCCCGCCACAAAAACAGCTTCTTCCCTTCTGCCGTTGGACTTATGAACTCTTTATAACCTGGATCCCCACATCTCTTAGTCACCTCCCTCTTGTCACTTCACTATCTTTATTATTTTCTATTATTTTCTATGACATTGCACTACTTTTCTTTTTCTTCTGAGCACTCTTAGTTTTGTAAAAATTATTATTATTTTTATTTATTTTATTTTTATTATTTTTATTTTACTTTGTATATGTTTGCACACCAGTACCAGAACAAGTTCCTAGTCTCTGATGTTTTTCACTGACATGGCAATAAAAGCATTCTGATTCTGATTCTGATTCTGATGCTTTAAAGAGCAGAAAATATGATAATAAATGAAAGTGTTTTGGTGTTAAACTTATGAATCAGAAACATTTATTTCTTAATAATCTTTATTGGAAATCGATTAATTAACACAATCAAATGTATTAACATAAGCAGGGCATTATGTAACATCCCTTCAGCTACCAAGCTTCACTCTGCATCACCTAATTTAACCAACTTCAGCAGACACAAACACACTCAATGTAAAAAAAAAAATAAATAAATGAAAAAAAAAATGACCAAAAGGCTTTTTCAAGCCTTGAAGGCAGCTAGTTTTCAAAGTTCTTTGAGGCAATACTGAATAGTCTTTATCAAGTTGATAAGGTTGGGAGTGCCACATAAAGCCTGCGTGACACCTGGAACCAGCGTTGCCAGGTGGGAGGTGCTGGATTATCGTACTAATGACGTAAAATTATCGTATTTTACAAAAAATATCGTACACCCAGTAAAACCACACCCATTGACAAAATAACACCCTTTACATGCACTCGTAAGGCAGTGGGAGTGAAGGAAACACACAGGAGGCAAAATCCTTGAATTCTTTTTCTAAAATTTTAAGAACTGTAAAAATGAAAAAATAACCAGGGAAACAAGATTTTAAAAAACCAGTAGGGGTGGGACTTAGGAGACGGTATATATAAATTTACATATATACATATCTACATATATACATATGTGTACATATAAAGTTTTTTTAATGTTAACCCAAACATCTACATGATACAAAATCTAAGCGATGTGTAGTTTTAATCTCCTCAGTCAGTCTTTATAAACTAATCAATAACATTTTGGATGCTTTTAAGCACAAATACTTCATCCACTACTATTTATGGATTAATCAGTTCAATTAGCTTTGTTTCTAAAGATAAAATAGTGCGTCACAGATCAAAGTTATTTTTATAAAAATACCATCTACAACATTTTCAGCAAAGACGTTTACAATAACCGTAGACTGAAAATAATAATAAAAAAATATTTCTTTGCTGTTGTTTTTTTTTTTAAAAAAAAATGATAATTCAATCAGAGTTCAGTGTTGCAGCATCAGAAACACTTTGATTTCCGAGCCCGAGTCTCAAACACGCAAACTAACGTTCCTGCTTTTTAAAAGTTTGTGGGCGGGGCTACTCGCCCCAAAGTAATGATTGACTGGACCTTTCAGCCAATCATTCATCTGTTCCTTTGTTTGATGCATTCAGGGTTCATAAAAAAAAAAAAACTCCGACAAACAGTCGCGGCTTTTTAACGGTGACAAAATGGCGAAAGTAGCGACTACTTTTTATAAAATGAACGAAGTAAAAGTACAGATAATTGCATAAAAAAGTAGTGATTAAAAGTAAAAAGTAGACAAAAAAATAATTACTTCGTTAAAGTAAAGATAACGAGATTTTCTACTTGAGTAAGGTAACGAAGTAGTCTTACTTCGTTACTTGACACCTCTGGTTAATACCATACATCTTTTCAAGTTTTCAACAAGCCGCACCGGTCATTTTCATTGAACAGATGAGATCAGGGGAGAGCGCGAACGCAGTCCCCCACTATCAGAAATTATGCAGTCGAGATTCTCACATTTGGAGAATTCGCAGAGGTCAGAATGGCCTGAGTGCAATTTTTTTTTCTTTTCAAATATTTATTGGCATAAATCAAAAACAATATTCAAACATACATTTTTTTTTACCAGTTCCAACGTCACTGTTCTGTAAAATCATTCAAAAAACAATCTGTCTGTAAAACCATTCCTAAAACAATAATAACAGTAATACAGTTAAAACAATTTCACAAAACAGTTCGTTAAAACAGGCAAAAAAAAAAAAAAAAAAAAACTAGAGTAAAAAGCCAATAAATAGATATAAAGGATTACAGTCCTTAAAATCAGGTTCAAATAAAAACAAATGTAGCAGAAGCGGGAGGGCCCGGTTGGTAAAGGTGAACCTCCCCATTCCTCAAAACATTTGGTCTCTCGGGACTTTTCCTGGTGCTCAGAGGGGATCCCCCCCTTCCTGCTCCTTCCCACCATCCTCTCCCGGAGAACCAGGCCGCTGCTGCCGAGACCTTTTCTGTGTGGCTCCGGCTCCCACGTCCGAAGAGGCACAGACGATTCTTCTTGGCAGCTGCATCCAAGGCACGCTGCCAACTGCCGTCCAGATACAGCTGCGGGGGGGCTCTGTCTGTGCCTCCTCACCAGCAAGTCTCCGGGGGTCTGCGTGGCGTCTTTTCGGCAGCTCGGGTAGATCCTTGGTAGGACCCCCCTTGCTGGCAAGTTCGGGAATTGCAGGGAGCCGGCCGTTGCCCACAGGTCCATGACAGCGCTGCACTCCCAGAGTGGGTGCTCCACCGACTCAGGCGCGCCACGACCAGGTCGGGGGCAGATCGATCTCTCCCAACCGCCCCGGGAATGCATCACGGTCCTGACCGGGAGAATCCCATGAGCCGCCGTCCAACACAGGTCCCGGAGTCTGTTTCGAGGGACGGAGAGGTCCACCGGGAGCCCAAAAACACGGCGGGCAGACCGCCTTTGGGCCTCTGCAGAGGACTCTCCAGTTCCCGCTCCTGCACAAAAGAAATCATAAAAACCAGATTAATAAAAGAAAGCAATCCTTTAAACCATTTAAAACCATTTAAAAGGGTTCCGAGGCGATGGGATCTAACTCTAGACTTCACACTTCTAACATGGATGAGTGAGAAGGTGAGAGTCATGAGTATGAGGCAGGCTTGACTTTCAGACCAGGGAAGACGAGTCATGTAAAAGGAGCTCTTCCTCCGACTCATTGTATGAGGGGAGGGTTTTTGCTCCTTTTCCCCTTTGGACTTTGGGGACTGGCCTCTTTGAGCCCTCCCTTTTGTCCTTCGGGGTCGACTGTTTTGGAAATTCTAGGAACGGGGCCTCGTTCGGTGAGCCAGAGGGGAAAATTCTCGACTCGTCCTCAGACGAGCTGTCTGAGGGGGTCGCAGCTTTTCCCCTCTTCTCCGCAGGAATGGGAGAGTCCGAAGACAACTCTGACGCTGGCCTCTTTGTCTGTAGGGTGTCCGGGATCTGGGTTTCATCGCTATCTTCTGCTCCGTCCTCCTCCTCAGACACAGACATAGCTCCACCCGGTGACTGCTTGTCCCCACCCGCACTGTTACCAGATGTGGTCGGGGGCTGCTTAGCCACCACCCTTTCACCCTTCTCACTAGATTTCCGTTTTTCCTTTTCGTCTTGAGGGGCGCTGGAAGCTGCCACCTCCACCTGGTCGGTTTCCTTTCTCTTTTCACTTACTTTTCCGGCTTTTAACTTGTTGGCAAACGATTTGGGGCAGTCTCTGAAGAGGTGGTTGGACTCTCCACAGAGGTTGCACCTCCTGCCATTGGGACACTCATCAAATGTGTGCCCAATTTCTCTACATTTACCACAAAAGATCTTCGTGCACGCTTCTACCAGGTGCCCGTGCTCACCACACTTGCGGCAGAGCTTGGGCATTCCCTGGTAGTGGATGTAGCCTCTGTTATCGCCCAGCACTATCATACTAGGCAGGTGTTTCAGGCCCTGGTAGCCTGAAGGGTCCTGCCATTGCTGGATAGGAACCCTCCAAACACAGTTCCAGATGCCGTCCACATCCAGCACCTTGATAGGCTGGCCTTTAACCGTGCAAAGTCTTCCCAGCCATGTCTTAATGTCCTCTGCGCTGACGGTTTCATTGAACATCCTGACAATAACCGTTTTAAGGCTATTGTCAGTCAGTTTTTCCACCTCAAACGCAGAAAACTGGGATTCTACACCCTCAAAACGTGCCCAAAAATCCTTAAATACTGTGCCCGAAACAAAACTCACATCAAAACCTTTATTAAAAGGTAAAGTGAGGATACAGTTCAAATCTTCAGGTGAAAATTTTAAAAGGCCCTGTACAAATTTCCTAGAAAAGTCTAACCTGCTGATTTCTAATGGTTTCCCATCTACCTCCTTTAAAAGAAAGCGGACACTGTGGTGCCTCCGCACCCCGGCAAAACCTGCCGACATGGTGAAGGCACCACAGCTCGCAAAAGGTGGAAAAAGAAGAAAAGGTGCAAAAAACCACGTTAAAAACACTAAAAACACCACTTACCTTTTAGTTAAAAACTGTGAAAAACAAGAACAAAACAAGGAACAAAACAAACCGAAACAAAAAAACAACCAATCAAATTGGGTGTCACTGAAAAACGCTCTTCTCCCAAGGGTGTCTATCTGAGATCCACAAAGGAACCAAATCACCTCCCAAGGAGATTGATCACGACTCGATCCAAGACCAAAGACCAGGCAGTACTCCTGATCTTAGCCAAAAGGCCGAGAAGCGAGTGGCCTGAGTGCAATGGCCAAGCCTCACTCTGGGAGTGCTGCCTTCGTGTTCACAGCAAAGCTCCCCTACCAGGTAAGTATGAAGCATGACAGGCTGATCCAGGATACTAGCAGGTCTGTCTCCTGTCCGAGACCCGTGGTTCAGCACGCCTCCAGGACACATTAAAGGTTGCAGACAAGGAATTTGATTTAGTTTATTAGCAAGCACTCCATATTTAGGAGACATCGTATGCAAAAAGTTCTTTATGTGAGAAATAGTGCCTTTGGACAGATTTGAATATCCATTTATCTTTCTATGATGTATTTATCAAGTGCCCATCCATGAGTCCAAGACAATGTTTGAAAAAGAAGTATTTGACATATCTAAGGATGTGGGAAAACTAGATTTCCACGCATATCTAAGAGCAGGCTACATGGGTGCAAATACTTGCATCCTCTCTTATTGGCTGTCGGACGCAAGAAACCCCGCCCGAGGTTACTGTCAGCTGGTTACATGGCAGTAACCAGGTAACCTTCTAACAGGCAAAGTTACGGCTCATTGTTGTGTCCGGCCGCAAAGTTGTGCTCATTGTTGCAAATTTGCAACGCTTTCTGTAGATAATTGTATGTTAAAACCATACATCTTTTCAAGTTTTCAACAAGCCGCACCGGTCATTTTCATTGAACAGATGAGATCAGGGGAGAGCGCGAACGCAGTCCCCCACTATCAGAAATTATGCAGTCGAGATTCTCACATTTGGAGAATTCGCAGAGGGCAGAATGGCCTGAGTGCAATGGCCAAGCCTCACTCTGGGAGTGCTGCCTTCGTGTTCACAGCAAAACTCCCCTACCAGGTAAGTATGAAGCATGACAGGCTGATCCAGGATACTAGCAGGTCTGTCTCCTGTCCGAGACCCGTGGTTCAGCACGCCTCCAGGACACATTAAAGGTTGCAGACAAGGAATTTGATTTAGTTTATTAGCAAGCACTCCATATTTAGGAGACATCGTATGCAAAAAGTTCTTTATGTGAGAAATAGTGCCTTTGGACAGATTTGAATATCCATTTATCTTTCTATGATGTATTTATCAAGTGCCCATCCATGAGTCCAAGACAATGTTTGAAAAAGAAGTATTTGACATATTTAAGGATGTGGGAAAACTAGATTTCCACGCATATCTAAGAGCAGGCTACATGGGTGCAAATACTTGCATCCTCTCTTATTGGCTGTCGGACGCAAGAAACCCCGCCCGAGGCTACTGTCAGCTGGTTACATGGCAGTAACCAGGTAACCTTCTAACAGGCAAAGTTACGGCTCTTTGTTGTGTCTGGCCGCAAACTTGTGCTCATTGTTGCAAATTTGCAACGCTTTCTGTAGATAATTGTATGTTAATACCATACATCTTTTCAAGTTTTCAACAAGCCGCACCGGTCATTTTCATTGAACAGATGAGATCAGGGGAGAGCGCGAACGCAGTCCCCCACTATCAGAAATTATGCAGTCGAGATTCTCACATTTGGAGAATTCGCAGAGGTCAGAATGGCCTGAGTGCAATGGCCAAGCCTCACTCTGGGAGTTTTTTTTTTTTTTAATTGATTTAGTTTATTAGCAAGCACTCCATATTTAGGAGACGTATGCAAAAAGTTCTTTATGTGAGAAATAGTGCCTTTGGACAGATTTGAATATCCATTTATCTTTCTATGATGTATTTATCAAGTGCCCATCCATGACTCCAAGACAATGTTTGAAAAAGAAGTATTTGACATATTTAAGGATGTGGGAAAACTAGATTTCCACGCATATCTAAGAGCAGGCTACATGGGTGCAAATACTTGCGTCCTCTCTTATTGGCTGTCGGACGCAAGAAACCTTGCCCAAGGCTACAGCCAGCTGGTTACATGGCAGTAACCATGTAACCTTCTAACTAGGGATGGCCAGCTCGAGCCTGTCTGTTCGAGCTGAGCCGAACAGAGTGACACAAAAGTATCGCGAGAATTGCTCCGATTCCGTGTGTCGGAATGTCAAACATCGCGCGACCCAAAATCCGAGCTACTGTCACGTGGAGCCAGGTGTCGAAGAGCTCGGAAAGTTTGAAGGGGCGGGTCGGTCAATCAGTCAGAAGATATAAAAGGGTTTCATTCATTCAGGAAGTCGTGGGTTTTTGCGAGGAGGAGATTTTCTAGCGATTTGCGACATCACAGCTTTGAATTCTACAGGGATTTTATCACAGTAGGTATTGTACACAATAAGATCACTTTGATCTTGTCAGACCTTTAGTAGGTGTCACTTAATACACACACACATTCAACCAACACAGTCACACACGCACACACAGATTTATCAGATTGTTTTTAGGATTCACCAACACAAATATACTGTTTGGAATTGAGAGGTTGAAAGAGTTTTTTGCGCGAATTGCATGAGAGTGGCCCCGCGACAGACTGGCGACCTGTTCGGGGTGTACCCTGCCCTTCGCCTTAAATCAGCCGGGTTGGGCTCCGGCATCCCCCGCAACCCCAAAGGGATAGACGGATAAGAAGATGACTGACTGACTGTATGAGAATGAAAGGTGAGTGTGTGTTTCTGTGTGTAAGTTGTAAATGGAGGGAGAACCAGTTCTGTTTTAATAGTCACAACCGGGAGCGTCATCTTCAGCGGAGAATGACATTTTGTAGGACCTGCTGGACAGCCGGGTTGGTACGTATTTTCATCTGATCAACGATGTCCTCATGTTACATGGTTTTACAATCCTAACTACTTTTTTCTAGGTGAAAACCAGGGAAGTCAGTGCGCGAAGGCGAATGCCACAGTGATGCCTATCGGAGCCCTACTTCTTCAGGGGAGAAGACCCTCTCGCATTCTGGGCATTGAGGACAACAGTTTACCCAAACTTGCACAAACTGGCCAAGCATCTCCACATGCCAGCAACCTCGGTGCCCGGTGAGCGGGTCTTATCCAAAGCGGGAGAGGAAGTCAGTCTGAAGAGGAGCAGACTAAAGCCAACCACCGTGGAAAAGATTTTATTTCTAAATAAAAATCTACGACAAACATTTACAATTGTCCTGTCTAATTTCTGCGCTATTTTAGAGCCGCAGAGACTCTCTTACGTCTTTCCTGAATGTTGCTGCTTGTGTCACAGATTGTTGATTAAAATCGTATTTAATTTATACATTATTTCTCTTATCAAAACATTACAAAGAGCTTTAGATTAAAATATCAAAACAGACTTTTTCTATACTTTGATTTGGAGAGCATCGAATTGGACACAAGTGAAAATATCACACACTCTCCCAAAACAAAACTCTTTACGAAATCTTCTACTGCGCGCTCGCAAAAAAGCATCTGTTTAAATGTATCGGTGTGTTCATTTTCCCTTCCGTAAGATTCTATCAGCTGGTCCTCTATAGTTACTCAAAAGACAGTGGGTCAAATGTGTGCTTTATTGAACATTCAATTACATTGTCAGTAACTGAGTGAAATTTGATTGTTTAGGTAACTGTTACTATGGCAACGAATTAACGTAATCTCATTTCATGATAAAAAATAAACTACAAGAGGAATTGCCCAACAATAACCCACATGTCATCTTCTAGCAAAACAAAATTTGAGGCGTAGATTTTTTTTTCTTGGTTTGTTTTTTATCTGCGCATGCGCAGCCTGCAAATGTGCCGACTCCTCGTGTCGACTTTTCGCAGTTGCTTGAAGTTGCTCGATGAGTCGCGAGGCCTCGGATTTCCCATCCCTACTTCTAACAGGCAAAGTTACGGCTCTTTGTTGTGTCTGGCCGCAAACTTGTGCTCATTGTTGCAAATTTGAACGCTTTCTGTAGATAATTGTATGTTAATACCATACATCTTTTCAAGTTTTCAACAAGCCGCACCGGTCATTTTCATTGAACAGATGAGATCAGGGGAGAGCGCGAACGCAGTCCCCCACTATCAGAAATTATGCAGTCGAGATTCTCACATTTGGAGAATTCGCAGAGGTCAGAATGGCCTGAGTGCAATGGCCAAGCCTCACTCTGGGAGTGCTGCCTTCGTGTTCACAGCAAAGCTCCCCTACCAGGTAAGTATGAAGCATGACAGGCTGTTCCTGGATACTAGCAGGTCTGTCTCCTGTTCGAGACCCGTGGTTCAGCACGCCTCCAGGACACATTAAAGGTTGCAGACAAGGAATTTGATTTAGTTTATTAGCAAGCACTCCATATTTAGGAGACATCGTATGCAAAAAGTTCTTTATGTGAGAAATAGTGCCTTTGGACAGATTTGAATATCCATTTATCTTTCTATGATGTATTTATCAAGTGCCCATCCATGAGTCCAAGACAATGTTTGAAAAAGAAGTATTTGACATATTTAAGGATGTGGGAAAACTAGATTTCCACGCATATCTAAGAGCAGGCTACATGGGTGCAAATACTTGCATCCTCTCTTATTGGCTGTCGGACGCAAGAAACCCCGCCCGAGGCTACTGTCAGCTGGTTAAATGGCAGTAACCAGGTAACCTTCTAACAGGCAAAGTTACGGCTCTTTTTTATGTCTGGCCGCAAACTTGTGCTCATTGTTGCAAATTTGCAACGCTTTCTGTAGATAATTGTATGTTAAAACCATACATCTTTTCAAGTTTTCAACAAGCCGCACCGGTCATTTTCATTGAACAGATGAGATCAGGGGAGAGCGCGAACGCAGTCCCCCACTATCAGAAATTATGCAGTCGAGATTCTCACATTTGGAGAATTCGCAGAGGTCAGAATGGCCTGAGTGCAATGGCCAAGCCTCACTCTGGGAGTGCTGCCTTCGTGTTCACAGCAAAGCTCCCCTACCAGGTAAGTATCAAGCATGACAGGCTGATCCTGGATACTAGCAGGTCTGTCTCCTGTCCGAGACCCGTGGTTCAGCACGCCTCCAGGACACATTAAAGGTTGCAGACAAGGAATTTGATTTAGTTTATTAGCAAGCACTCCATATTTAGGAGATATCGTATGCAAAAAGTTCTTTATGTGAGAAATAGTGCCTTTGGACAGATTTGAATATCCATTTATCTTTCTATGATGTATTTATCAAGTGCCCATCCATGAGTCCAAGACAATGTTTGAAAAAGAAGTATTTGACATATTTAAGGATGTGGGAAAACTAGATTTCCACGCATATCGAAGAGCAGGCTACATGGGTGCAAATACTTGCGTCCTCTCTTATTGGCTGTCGGACGCAAGAAACCCCGCCCGAGGCTACTGCCAGCTGGTTACATGGCAGTAACCAGGTAACCTTCTAACAGGCAAAGTTACGGCTCTTTGTTTTGTCTGGCCGCAAACTTGTGCTCATTGTTGCAAATTTGCAACGGTTTCTGTAGATAATTGTATGTTAATACCATACATCTTTTCAAGTTTTCAACAAGCCGCACGGGTCATTTTCATTGAACAGATGAGATCAGGGGAGAGCGCGAACGCAGTCCCCCACTATCAGAAATTATGCAGTCGAGATTCTCACATTTGGAGAATTCGCAGAGGTCAGAATGGCCTGAGTGCAATGGCCAAGCCTCACTCTGGGAGTTTTTTTTTTTTTAATTGATTTAGTTTATTAGCAAGCACTCCATATTTAGGAGACATCGTATGCAAAAAGTTCTTTATGTGAGAAATAGTGCCTTTGGACAGATTTGAATATCCATTTATCTTTCTATGATGTATTTATCAAGTGCCCATCCATGAGTCCAAGACAATGTTTGAAAAAGAAGTATTTGACATATTTAAGGATGTGGGAAAACTAGATTTCCACGCATATCTAAGAGCAGGCTACATGGGTGCAAATACTTGCGTCCTCTCTTATTGGCTGTCGGACGCAAGAAACCTTGCCCAAGGCTACAGCCAGCTGGTTACATGGCAGTAACCATGTAACCTTCTAACTAGGGGTGGCCAGCTCGAGCCTGTCTGTTCGAGCTGAGCCGAACAGAGTGACACAAAAGTATCGCGAGAATTTTTTTCTTTTAACATGTTTATTGGTTCTTTTTACATCATAAATAGCATCACCTTTAAAAACATTGCTCTTGTACTAAAATCTTTTTAAATTTACTGTAAAACCATTTCTATGTTTGTAAAAACGGAAATACAAGTAAAAAAACCTACAAAAACAGAATGTTTAAAAACAGGTAATACTATTTAAAAAAACCTACATGTACTAAAAAAAGAAGGATTACAGTCTTTAAAATCAAGTAAAATGAAGAACAGTTTCTGCAGGAGCGGGAGGGCGTGTCCTCTAAAGATGAACCTCTCCGCTCCGGTCTCTAGGGAACCCGTCCGGTGTTCAGAGGGGATCCCCTCCTTCTTGCTCCTTCCCACCGTCCGCACCCGGAGAGCCAGGTCGCCGCTGCCTCGACCTTTCTCGTGTAACACCGGCTCCCACGTCCGACGAGGTACAGACGATTCTTCTTTGCAGCTGTGTCCTAGGCCTGCTGCCGGCAGAGATGATGGTATTCATGTTGTCTGCGGCCATTCGGAGCACAGCTGCGGGGGGGATCTGCCTGTACCTCCTTACCAGCAAGTCTCTGGAGGTCCACATGGCGTCTTTAATGGCAGCCAGGGCGAGCCACTGCCTCCCAAACTCTTCCTTACTTAGATTGTGGCCCACCCCGTACAGCACCAGCTGTGCTGATAGGACCCCCCTTGCTGGCAAGTTCGGGAATTTCTGGGAGCCGGCCAATGCCCACAGGTCGACGGCAGCGCTGCACTCCCAGAGCAGGTGCCTCACCGACTCGGGTGCGCCACAACCAGGTCGGGGGCACGTTGAGATCGCCGACATGCCCCGGGAGTGCATGACGTCCCTGACCGAGGGGATCCCATGAGCCACCATCCACGACAGGTCCCGGAGTCTGTTTGGAAGAACGGAGTGGTTCACGTTGTGCCAAACGGTTGCGGACTCACCTAGTGTGAGCCCGCGCACTCGACTCACCGGTTCCCGCTCCTGTACAACAGAAATCATAAAACGATGATTAGTAAAAACATGCAATCCTTCTTCCTCAAGTTTAAAATCTTTTAAAAACTTCTCTATAAAAGCGTAAGACGGGGGCAGATTAAAAGACACTGGAACTCTAAGATCAGTTTTAAACAGCTTCTTCTTTCTTAAAAAGGAGCCCATCCAGAACCTTGTAAAGGCTGCTGACTTTGGGTTTCTGGATGGGTCCGTTATCTGATTAAAACTAAGAGCCACGTACCTACTTCCTAAAAACAAGAGGAGATCAGGAACTCCTTTACCTCCTTTATCTTTAGTCTTTTTCAGTTCCTGTCTCCTCAGTCGTTCCCACTTGGACGACCAGATGAAGTTAAAAATGGCTCTTTCCAGGTCTAAAATCACCCTCCGTGGCGGCATAAAAACAGAACTGACTAAAAAAAGCAAAGGTAAAATCACTGCCTTGATGATTAAAACCTTACCTTCTATCGTCAGTCCTCTAAGTCCCCAGAATCCTAGTCTCTGTCTGACTTTCCCTGTAAGGTCAGCCCAGTTCGTACTTCCTCCCCCGTCTTTGTCAAAAGTGACCCCCAGTATCTTTTGGTCGGTCTGGGTCACGGTCAGTGGGAGTCCCGTCGTGTCCGTCTCTCCCCAGGGTCCGTAGAACTGGGCTTTGGTCTTGTCTCGGTTAAGTTTGGAGCCGGAGGCGCGTCCAAACCAGTCGGTCAGGTCCAAGGTCCTGTGGATGGCTAAAATGTCGGTACATAAAATGTTAAAATCGTCCATGTATAAAATCACCTTAGTCTGTAGTCCGCTGCTCCCTGGTATGCCCACTCCTTGGATTCGTTGATCCCTTCTCAAGACCTGTGCCAGAGGTTCGATGCATGCCACGTACAGGAGGGCAGATAAAGGACACCCCTGACGGACACCGCAGCTGATATCCACTGCTTTTGTTAGGAACCCGTTAACCACAAATTTGCTGCTGATATCCCGGTAGAGCAGCCCCACCCACGCAATAAATTTGTCCGGGAATCCCATTTTTTGCAGCACTTTGAAAAGGTACTGGTGCGAGACCCGATCGAAAGCTTTCTCAAAGTCTAGATTTAACACTACCAGCCGAATGTTTCTGTCTCTCGCATAACAGATGGTGTCTCTGATCAATACGAGGCTGTCTGTGATCTTCCTCCCTGGCACGGCACAGGCTTGATCCGGGTGAATCAAGTTCTCTAAAACCGTTGTCATACGTGTTGCTAAAAGTTTGCTAAAAAGTTTGCAGTCCACGTTTAAAAGAGTGATGGGTCTCCAGTTTTTCAGGTCGGTCCTGTCTTTGTCCTTGTGGAGCAGCGTCACTATCCCTACTCTAAAACTTGCTGGCAGTCTGTCCAAGGTCTCAAATTCTTTAAAAACAGCAAGTAGGTCAGGTGCTAAAATGTCCCAGAAGGTCAGGTAAAATTCCAAGGGAAGTCCATCCTGTCCAGGGGACTTCCCTTTCTTAAAAGATAAAAGACAGCTGGTTACATGGCAGTAACCATGTAACCTTCTAACTAGGGATGGCCAGCTCGAGCCTGTCTGTTCGAGCTGAGCCGAACAGAGTGACACAAAAGTATCGCGAGAATTGCTCCGATTCCGTGTGTCGGAATGTCAAACATCGCGCGACCCAAAATCCGAGCTACTGTCACGTGGAGCCAGGTGTCGAAGAGCTCGGAAAGTTTGAAGGGGCGGGTCGGTCAATCAGTCAGAAGATATAAAAGGGTTTCATTCATTCAGGAAGTCGTGGGTTTTTGCGAGGAGGAGATTTTCTAGCGATTTGCGACATCACAGCTTTGAATTCTACAGGGATTTTATCACAGTAGGTATTGTACACAATAAGATCACTTTGATCTTGTCAGACCTTTAGTAGGTGTCACTTAAAACACACACACATTCAACCAAAAAGATTTTATTTTTAAATAAAAATCTACGACAAACATTTACAATTGTCCTGTCTAATTTCTGCGCTATTTTAGAGCCGCAGAGACTCTCTTACGTCTTTCCTGAATGTTGCTGCTTGTGTCACAGATTGTTGATTCAAATCGTATTTAATTTATACATTATTTCTCTTATCAAAACATTACAAAGAGCTTTAGATTAAAATATCAAAACAGACTTTTTCTATACTTTGATTTGGAGAGCATCGAATTGGACACAAGTGAAAATATCACACACTCTCCCAAAACAAAACTCTTTACGAAATCTTCTACTGCGCGCTCGCAAAAAAGCATCTGTTTAAATGTATCGATAGAGAGATTATAAACCCACCTTATGACAAAATTTGTGATTGATGACCTAGAGAGGTCACAGGTCAAAAACTAAGTGTCAAAATCGTGATTGATGACATGAACTTGATATGAACTTAGGTGTAGATGAGCATTTAATGACCGTAGGGGTCACAGGTCAAAAACTAAGTGTCAAAATTGTGATTGATATTGAAAACTTTGTGTCACCTGCAACCACCTGAAGCTAATGATGCCCAATGAATGACCATAGAGGTCATAGGTCAAAAAACAAAATGTCAAATTGAAAGATGACGGCCGAAACAAGCTGTCGAGCATTAATTGATGATGGGAACCCAGGCTGTTGTTGAGCGTTGAATGACCACAGCGGTCATAGGTGACGAAACAAAGTGTCAAACGTGAATTGATGACATCAAAAACTTTCGATGAACTCAGGTCCTAAAAACTAGATGTCAATTTTGATTGAGTGACCCTAAAACTTAACGTCAAGCCTGATGAATGATTCCAGATTCTCTGGGAACTTAGGCTGTTGTTGAGCGTTGAATGACCATAGCGGTCATAGGTGACGAAACAAAGTGTCAAACGTGAATTGATGACGATCATAAACTTTTGATGAACTCAGGCAGTCCAAAAAACTAAATGTCAATTTTGATTGAATAACCCTAAACTAAACGTCAAGCCAGATGGATTGATTCCAGATTCTCAATGAAGCCTGTGTGAGGGGGGACAACGAATGAATCTACTAGCGATGTTATCCCACAATTTTAAATGATTCCTTTTTATTTTATTGTATTTGTTTGTATTTGATAGAATTGTATACAAAAATATTTTTATTTTTAAAAAATAAGAGTCGATCTTTACAATGGACAAGGATGTGTTTCAGCCAGGAATGTAAAACCTACTGCACGCATTCTCCTGCACAGTGAAGTGATAGTTACAGCAGACCCCTTTCCAGCCCCCCCCTCCCCGCTCCCCACCACCACCACAGTTTCACACACACACACAAACACACACACAAACCCACACACCCACCCCACATCCACCCCCCCCCCCACACACACACACAGACAGCCCCCCCCACACACACACACACCCACACACACACACCCCTTCCACCCCTCTCTTACTGAAAAGTGAAAAGTGTTCAAACTGACTTTGATTAGGTTAAACTAACGTGTGCGTTTAGTTCAAAACAAGAAAATGAGTGTTTTGAAACTTTTTCAACCGATGAGATTTTTAAAAAGTGTTCTATTTTCCTAGAATTTAAATAAATTCTTGAATATAATAGTATTCGTAACAAAAGTAAAATAAGATTGTTTCTGAGTACAGACCGAACACCGAACGTTGTAAGCATTGTTTCAGTTAAAGATAAATAGCCGTCAAACGATATAAGCTAGACTTCAGACCATTTTTATTTTTGGCGTTTGCTTTTTACCTAACGATAACGTGTCTGAGATGGTGCAAATTTTTTAAAGACGGATTGTCAGGAGAATGGAGAGGGGGAATTGTACAACCAATAGGTCCGCCACTCGTATGACTATAGATGAGCCACTCGTTTTGAGCCACGTGTAGAAGGGGGGGTGGCGCTAGCGTGTATATATTAATCGATAAAAGTTTCTGAAAATGACTTACAAATCTGAAGATAAATTTAAAAAAGGATTAAACCATGGCTCACGTACCCACCTATTCGATCATATGCGAGACTCCCGTCGTCGTTTTTGAGCAGAACCGAACGCCGACTGCACCCCGGAAGGAGCAGATGTTTGTCTGCAGAACGCAGTGTCCTCCGAGCGAGGCTCTGCACGATGAGTGGTCTTTGGAGCCCTACGGATTTGAAGGGAGCTTCGGCTACTTTTTTAAGTACAAGGTGGGGGAACTTGTTCTGTACCAGAATGTGCCGCAGAATGCGCCACAGAATGCGCCACAGAATGTGCCACAGAATGCGCCGGGGGTGACCCCCGAGCCCGTGCAGAATACGGCTTTCATGAGTTCGTCTGATTGGGGTATTATGACACTGCTTCTACCTCGTACAGCGGAGGATGATGATGATGGAAAGCTCGAGATGGTGGAGAAAGAAGCCGAGGTGTGCGGTGATAGAAAGCTGAAACCCTGTCCTTCCGACGGCGAGTTGTCTACGCTGAGAACCGTTTTCAGCGCGGTGTGGGAGACGGAGAAAAGCGGGCCCAGCCGGTGGTTTTACAGAGCCAGTCGACGTAGAAACAAAGACGAGCGTGCGGAGGAAGATATGCTTGTATTGGAGAAATTCAACGCAGAATGCGGGCTTTTCCAACGACAGCTGGCGTTACCGTTGAAAGCTTGGGACGAGAAAATGGAGGAGGCCGGCGTTAAGATTTCAAATCTTTTTCGCAGCTGCAGAAACTGGACCGATGTTGTTCAGACAAAGAGAGCTTTGATGTTCTAAGCCCCGCCAACTTTCCACCTCCCACTCGTCTATAAAATAAGACCCCGCCGCTCTCCGAACCACGCCTTCATCCCGAAAGCATGTCTCCCAAAACAAGCAAGCAAAGAACTCTGACGAGCTACTGAGCCGGGCAATCTCCCTCTTCGGCTCCTTCACCACCACCGACATACCCCGGCGGTCCTCCTTCATCGCCCATGGTATCACCCTCGACGTCGGACGAGGATACGATCCCGCGGGGCCCTTCTACATCGCCCGATGTAACGATCGAGGATACTCTACCCTACGATCGTCCATCATCACCCGGGATGGAGGTTACACTTACCTCCGCTACGCTATTGGCCCCGGAGATCTTGGCCGAGATCTTTGAAGAGCCCAAAGCAGCCTCTCTGCTACCGCCTTCAACGACGGATGATAGCGGCTATTCGAGCCCATCGACGGAGGATGACAACGGCGATTCATCCCTTTCGACGACGGATGATTGCGACGAGAAAAAAAGCAGAGCGATTCCATCCATCGACGACGTTGGAAAAGATATGATCAGAGCCGTTAAAACCGTTGTTTATTATCTCTTCAATAGAGCGGTCTCTAAGCTCAAGACGTCTAGCTGCTACGGTTGTGAGGTTGATCACCCCAGCCAGACTCAACACCCTTGTTTGGACCCAGACTTTTTTCGAATAAACTCTGAAACGTTCGAAGACCTGCTTCGCACACCCTCTTTTCTTCCCGCTGTAACGCAGTATTTGCTTAAAAACCATTTGGAGGACTACATAAACACGCTGATTAACCGTTGCGTCAGCTTTCAAGTTGTTGAAGGTCCCCTCCCGGAGTACGACGACGGTGACGACGAAGACGAGGTGATTAAGCTCCGCGATAAAAATTGGAGATCTCTGCGTGAAGCGGAGCGGATGTGGAATAATGAATATCTCTAAAATGCTGTACCCACGTTGTACCGACGACTGAATTCTACCTACTTATAATTTTGATACGTTTCCTGCGTGATGAAAACAAAATAAAAGAATAAAACGAATGTATTTTTTGTGTTATCTTTGTTTGACTTATTCACTCGAGCGTCATAGCAGTCATATGCATCATGACCGCCGACTTTCACAACGCATACTACACGGCTAGTCACGCGGGGAGCTACCGGGGTGTTAAAGACTACACAGAGCATTAGAAAATGAAAGCGGCAAAAAAGTCAAACTAGAAAACTGAAAACATTTTTATCGGAACAGGATGCGTATACTTTACATAAACCTGTGAAAATACGCTTTCCTAGAAACAGGGTTGTTGTAACCAGACCTTTGATGCAATTTCAAGCAGATCTTTGTGACATGCGCGCTCTTTCGAAACAGAACGACGGTTTTAATTATTTATTAACGTTTATAGATATCTTTTCTAAAACGGCGTACGTTCCTGTTTTAAAGACTAAATCGGTCTCCGAGGTGGTGAAGAACTTTGAATCCCTTCTCACCGAAAGCCAAATACCGAGAAAACTTCAAACGGACGACGGGAAAGAATTTTTTAAAAAGAGTTCACCTTTTTTTCTCATACTCAAATTGAATTTTATTCAATAATCAGTCTCCTGTGACATCCCACGATATACATAAACAAAGCTCACACCCAGCTAGTACGGGTGACCAAAAACAGGCTGAAGCAAGAACTGCTTGTGTGCCCGATAAAACTTATCTTTTACAACAAAGGTTGCCTTGAGAAAAAAAAAAATAAAAATACAAAACACAAAATTTAATAATCATCAAAATAAATTGTGACACTTTCTTTTTTTTTTTTGTAGAGTAACACATTCTCAGACAGTCAGTCACCATTTAACCGTCTGTCCCTTACAACAAGCAACAAGACGATCTGTCCGGGGGGTGTCGGAGCCCATCCCGGCTGATTCAAGGCGAGGGGCAGGGTACAACCCGAACAGGTCGCAAGTCTGTTGCAGTGACACACACACATTCCTAGGAGCAATTATTTAGAACAAGTGTGCTTTTAGAACAAGTGTGGCCAAAATGCATTCACAACTCTCATGGCTGTTTGTAAAGGATCGATGGTTATATACCAAAGCTAACTTTTTAAGAAATATTATTACAACTGAGATACCATTGATGTTCTACCAGAAACTGCCTTTCAGTAAAAATACATATTCTTATTCCACAAGACATTCAGAAGGGCAGTGCTTCACTTTACCAAAGTGTAAAAAACTACACAGAGCCAACGCACAGTCATGTTTAGAGCTATGCAGGAGTGGAATCATTTACCACAGAATATAAGAGAACTAAGCAGAGCTTATAGCTTCAAAAAACAACTTAAAAGGTACTATCATCAACCAAACTATGATCTCATGTGATATTGCTGTGTTGCTGTTGTTGTAAAGTGTTATGTTCTTTTATGGATATTTGTGTTTTTATAAGAAATGTAAACTGTTTTTAAGTAGGTTCATTGTGCTACATGAATGTGATTTAATTTGTTAATTGTAATATTTGAATTTTAACTTGACCCCAGGAAGAGTAGCTGACGCAGTTCGCTGCTGATGCTAATGGGGATCTAATAAATAAACAAATTATTTGGTGACACATTCTTTTATCTCAATATTTTTAATATTATTCCATATTCGAGGTCCAACAAAAGACAGACACCTCTGTCTGAGTCCTTTTCTGGCTTTGAGGAAAATAAATTTACAGTCATATCTAAAAATTTTTGAAGTTTAAAATATTTTTGTATGGATCACTTGAAGCAACGCAGGGTTAAACTTCTCTAACAAAATTTAAATTGAAGAAAAGCAAAAATTTCAAAAGCTCATGATGAAGAAATGTTTAAGATATCGATGTTTAGACATTTAAAAATGTCAGTGGAAAGACGGATTATGATCAGAGAGAGAGAGAGAGGTGACATTCTTCCCAACAAGTTTCTTCATAAGGGAAACTTCATTCAAGCTTCTTTGAAACCAACTTGTGAAACAGCATTGAAAAACAGAAAAGTTTACCGTCTCACACACACACACACACACACACTCACACACACACACACACACACACACACACACACACACACACACACACACACACACACACACACACACACGCACACACACACTCACATCAACCCCCATCAGACACACACGCTGATGGGTAAGTTATTTTTAGTTTGTAGATGATCATTTCACCAGAACGGAAACAAATTCTTAACAATATGTCAAATGATGTTAGAAAGACCGGTGAATATCCGTATCAGTTTGATTCAGTTTAAGTCTAAAAGAAAGGTGGAGAAACTGAAGTGATCAATAGTGAACATTTTCAAATTTGATGGTAATTTTGATTTTATTTTGATGGTCCGTCGAAATTTTACTAAACTCAATGAGAGATGAGAGGGCCCTTATTATTATTTTTCTTTAGCAACTCAGAAAATTGGTTGAAATGAAAAAAACTTGCGCTTGTTTGTCCAAAGAAGAAAGTTGAGCTTATTTATCAATAAACTTTTTTAACAGGTAATGTTCCGACTAGGATTAATAACAATACGGTTTTTAACTAAGAGGACTTGCAAACTTGGCAAAAGAATAAAGAACGGTAATTGTGCTATGCTGAGGAAATTATTTTTATCTGATTTTATCTTTCATTCACAGTAAAATGTCATGTTTATACATTTATACAGTTTTAATTCCAGTTTTGAGATGGTGAATTTCCCCTCCTATTGGTTTTTAATCAGTCACAACCCATGAACACTTGCACGATACAGCGTAAATCTTGTTTAAGGCTGCAGTTCCAGAGTAAATTTCATCAGACGTCGGTATGCAAACATGACATGGAAAAACTATACAACAGATCCAGGGCGCCTACGTATGTGTTTGTAGCATTTACCGCGAACGTAACAAAAGTTTTTTTTTGTAAATTGTCGACGTAAACTTAAATTTTGTCTAGTTTTAAAAACAATGCGGTTGATAATCAAGAAATGAAACCACTTATAGATGATAATAATAAAAAAGCTTTAAATTGAAAAAAAAAAACTTAATCAATATAAATAAATTTTCAGACCAAACAAAAGGAAACTTTTTTTTAGTTTAAACCAGCACTTTACTATAAAAAACATTATTGCAGACAGTTTATGGTTTTTTAAACATCTGGGAAGAAAACAGATAAGAAAACTCTCTTCAACACTGCATTTTAAAACTTAAAGGTTTTGCCGTGAATTTGAATTTATCCGCTGACATAGAATTAATCTGTCTTAAAACATAACCGTGTAAAAAGCTAATTAATTTATGTCACTAAAATCGTTACAGTGACACATCAACAGCCAATCAAAGTAAAACTAGATCTCAGGTAGTTGTGTTCCTCTTTCTTCTTTTTCCATTTAGTTTGTCCCTCCATCAGGGAGCTTTATCACATCATCAAAGGCAATTTTCTCAGCTTATATTGTGTACATTTTTTATTGTAAACACTGTTAGGAGTAAAACAAATACTACCTGCATTCATCTCGAAAACATTTAAATATCGCACAACACTTGTATATACTTCCTACCAATCATGATAAATGTTAAACAGCAATGCAGCAATCAAAACTCCGAAATGTGTGTTTTTAGAGCAGCAGGAGACAATTTATGGTACCCAGTGGTGCCATAAATTGTAGTGGAGGTGCAAACTTGTGGACTATCGAGAGTTTTTTTTTTTTTTTTTTTTTTACAAGTTAAACAGCAGTTAGATGCCCTTTAAAAAGAATCATAAATGAGGTGTTTTCCCCACGCTTCTAGCCATTGCAGATTTTGTCAGTTTTAGTTCAAGTGACATAACGAATGTGAAAAGCAGATAGTTTTAAGATTTATGATTGTAATGGAGACCAAATCATATTTTAGTGATGCTTCAGTTTTAATCCATCAACTTTTATACAAATACATCCAAAGGTAGATGTCATCATATGAAAGTAATGAGAACTGAGACAGGAAATGAAACTTGATCAGTCAATTTGTTTCTGTCTGTTTTAAAAGATGAAACTTGGCAGATGGCTGCATCTGTTAGCTTATCTACAAAACTTACTTTTTAAAAAAAGGTAACATATCTATCTTTACACTACAAAGACAACTCAATTTTCAAACTAAGTAATTAATCGTATGGTAAATTAATAGTATTTTTTATGAAACTAACATACTAAAATCTACATTTCGGTAAACCTGACGAGCAGTAAAGTCCAAGATTCAACAACTTTTTGTCAAAGGCTGAAATTATTATTAATGTCTCTTTTAAGAGTTGTTGTCACAACTTATTTTTTAAACCGCAGTATTGATTCCTCTATGGGGAAATTAATTTTGTTGTGTCTCTTTCTGTACTTGTTCAAGTTGTTATTTATTATGCTCTAAGCACACTCTTTATTTTGTGGCACGATATAAGAAATTGTTTGTAGTTTGAGTAGTAAAGGCTAGAGTGAAATGAGTTCTTTACTATGTAATGGAAGTTTTATATTAACCGGTAGAATTTAGCAAAGATTATTAGTTGAGTATTAAAATCTGGATATTTTAGTTTCTCATGATGGTGTAACAATGATCCCGTGTCTTACTATGTTTCTTTGTTGTCTGGAATGCCAGGTGGTTTAGGGAGTGTGAAGAAACAGGCTACCAATCTCCCCATCCTCCACGTTTTATCAGATTCTGAGGTTGAGATTACTCTGAACTTTAGTTGAACTGTTTAGGGGCAATAAACTGGTAAACTGGCTTTGTTCCACCACAACTTATACTTACATTATTACATTAAAACTGTGTATAACATTTTCTGACAGCATTCTTAAGACGCTGTAGCTGCGCTAATGCCTGTGTGGGCAAGATATACTTTTTCTGTGTCCTGGTGTACCCTGCTCATGTGAATTGCCGAGGAACACAGTAATTGCACCCTCCTGCTCATGACTGCTGTCACATTAATAAACTGTTACCCCTGTCTGGAAGAGACATCGAAAGAAGAGAAAATTCCATGAAGGACTGCTGCAGTTGTGGACTTTTGAGGGGTGAGGGGCACTCTGATGACAAACTGATAACAGAATAAAAACCCTGTGTTACCGAGCCTCGATGCCTCTTCAGCTCGGACGGGAAGAGGCACACATCATGTGCACCCTAAAGAGGTTGATAAGGCCCGGACGTCTGTATAATTTAATAAAATAGATTTAATGATATCCTATTGAATCCTGGGCAACTCTCGATATATGACTACGCTGTGTAGGACTAGAAAAAAGTAAAAAAGATTAAATCCTACAATTTGAACAATTTTAGTGACATAAATTAATTAGCTTTTTACACGGTTATGTTTTAAGACAGATTAATTCTATGTCAGCGGATAAATTCAAATTCACGGCAAAACCTTTAAGTTTTAAAATGCAGTGTTGAAGAGAGTTTTCTTATCTGTTTTCTTCCCAGATGTTTAAAAAACCATAAACTGTCTGCAATAATGTTTTTTATAGTAAAGTGCTGGTTTAAACTAAAAAAAAGTTTCCTTTTGTTTGGTCTGAAAATTTATTTATATTGATTAAGTTTTTTTTTCAATTTAAAGCTTTTTTATTATTATCATCTATAAGTGGTTTCATTTCTTGATTATCAACCGCATTGTTTTTAAAACTAGACAAAATTTAAGTTTACGTCGACAATTTACAGAAACGTTTGTTACGTTCGCGGTAAATGCTACAAACACATACGTAGGCGCCCTGGATCTGTTGTATAGTTTTTCCATGTCATGTTTGCATACCGACGTCTGATGAAATTTACTCTGGAACTGCAGCCTTAAACAAGATTTACGCTGTATCGTGCAAGTGTTCATGGGTTGTGACTGATTAAAAACCGATAGGAGGGGGAAATTCACCATCTCAAAACTGGAATTAAAACTGTATAAATGTATAAACATGACATTTTACTGTGAATGAAAGATAAAATCAGATAAAAATAATTTCCTCAGCATAGCACAATTACCGTTCTTTATTCTTTTGCCAAGTTTGTAAGTCCTCTTTTTTAAAAACCGTATTGTTATTAATCCTAGTCGGAACATTACCTGTTAAAAAAGTTTATTGATAAATAAGCTCAACTTTCTTCTTTGGACAAACAAGCGCAAGTTTTTTTCATTTCAACCAATTTTCTGAGTTGCTAAAGAAAAATAATAATAAGGGCCCTCTCATCTCTCATTGAGTTTAGTAAAATTTCGACGGACCATCAAAATAAAATCAAAATTACCATCAAATTTGAAAATGTTCACTATTGATCACTTCAGTTTCTCCACCTTTCTTTTAGACTTAAACTGAATCAAACTGATGCGGATATTCACCGGTCTTTCTAACATCATTTGACATATTGTTAAGAATTTGTTTCCGTTCTGGTGAAATGATCATCTACAAAATAAAAATAACTTACCCATCAGCGTGTGTGTCTGATGGGGGTTGATGTGTGTGTGTGTGTGTGTGTGTGTGTGTGTGTGTGTGTGTGTGTGTGTGTGTGAGTGTGTGTGTGTGTGTGTGTGTGAGACGGTAAACTTTTCTGTTTTTCAATGCTGTTTCACAAGTTGGTTTCAAAGAAGCTTGAATGAAGTTTCCCTTATGAAGAAACTTGTTGGGAAGAATGTCACCTCTCTCTCTCTCTCTGATCATAATCCGTCTTTCCACTGACATTTTTAAATGTCTAAACATCGATATCTTAAACATTTCTTCATCATGAGCTTTTGAAATTTTTGCTTTTCTTCAATTTAAATTTTGTTAGAGAAGTTTAACCCTGCGTTGCTTCAAGTGATTCATACAAAAATATTTTAAACTTCAAAAATTTTTAGATATGACTGTAAATTTATTTTCCTCAAAGCCAGAAAAGGACTCAGACAGAGGTGTCTGTCTTTTGTTGGACCTCGAATATGGAATAATATTAAAAATATTGAGATAAAAGAATGTGTCACCAAATAATTTGTTTATTTATTAGATCCCCATTAGCATCAGCAGCGAACTGCGTCAGCTACTCTTCCAGGGGTCAAGTTAAATTTCAAATATTACAATTAACAAATTAAATCACATTCATGTAGCACAATGAACCTACTTAAAAACAGTTTACATTTCTTATAAAAACACAAATATCCATAAAAGAACATAACACTTTACAACAACAGCAACACAGCAATTTCACATGAGATCATAGTTTGGTTGATGATAGTACCTTTTAAGTTGTTTTTTGAAGCTATAAGCTCTGCTTAGTTCTCTTATATTCTGTGGTAAATGATTCCACTCCTGCATAGCTCTAAACATGACTGTGCGTTGGCTCTGTGTAGTTTTTTACACTTTGGTAAAGTGAAGCACTGCCCTTCTGAATGTCTTGTGGAATAAGAATATGTATTTTTACTGAAAGGCAGTTTCTGGTAGAACATCAATGGTATCTCAGTTGTAATAATATTTCTTAAAAAGTTAGCTTTGGTATATAACCATCGATCCTTTACAAACAGCCATGAGAGTTGTGAATGCATTTTGGCCACACTTGTTCTAAAAGCACACTTGTTCTAAATAATTGCTCCTAGGAATGTGTGTGTGTCACTGCAACAGACTTGCGACCTGTTCGGGTTGTACCCTGCCCCTCGCCTTGAATCAGCCGGGATGGGCTCCGACACCCCCCGGACAGATCGTCTTGTTGCTTGTTGTAAGGGACAGACGGTTAAATGGTGACTGACTGTCTGAGAATGTGTTACTCTACAAAAAAAAAAAAGAAAGTGTCAAAATTTATTTTGATGATTATTAAATTTTGTGTTTTGTATTTTTATTTTTTTTTTTCTCAAGGCAACCTTTGTTGTAAAAGATAAGTTTTATCGGGCACACAAGCAGTTCTTGCTTCAGCCTGTTTTTGGTCACCCGTACTAGCTGGGTGTGAGCTTTGTTTATGTATATCGTGGGATGTCACAGGAGACTGATTATTGAATAAAATTCAATTTGAGTATGAGAAAAAAGGTGAACTCTTTTTAAAAAATTCTTTCCCGTCGTCCGTTTGAAGTTTTCTCGGTATTTGGCTTTCGGTGAGAAGGGATTCAAAGTTCTTCACCACCTCGGAGACCGATTTAGTCTTTAAAACACGAACGTACGCCGTTTTAGAAAAGATATCTATAAACGTTAATAAATAATTAAAACCGTCGTTCTGTTTCGAAAGAGCGCGCATGTCACATAGATCCGCTTGAAATTGCATCAAAGGTCTGGTTACAACAACCCTGTTTCTAGGAAAGCGTATTTTCACAGGTTTATGTAAAGTATACGCATCCTGTTTTGATAAAAATGTTTTCACTTTTTCTAATTTGACTTTTTTACCGCTTTCAGTTTCTAAAGCTCTGTGTAGTCTTTTAACACCCCCGTAGCTCCCCGCGTGACTAGCCGTGTAGTAGGCGTTGTGAAAGTCGGCGGTCATGATGCATATGACTGCTATGATGCTCGAGTGAATAAGTCAAACAATGATAACACAAAAAATATATTCGTTTTATTCTTTTATTTTGTTTTCATCACGCAGGAAACGTATCAAAATTATAAGTAGGTAGAATTCAGTCGTCGGTAAAACATGGGTACAGCATTTTAGAGATATTCATTATTCCACATCCGCTCCGCTTCACGCAGAGATCTCCAATTTTTATCGCGGAGCTTAATCACCTCGTCTTCGTCGTCACCGTTGTCGTACTCCGGGAGGGGACCTTCAACAACTTGAAAGCTGACGCAACGGTTAATCAGCGTGTTTATGTAGTCCTCCAAATGGTTTTTAAGCAAATACTGCGTTACAGCGGGAAGAAAAGAGGGTGTGCGAAGCAGGTCTTCGAACGTTTCAGAGTTTATTCGAAAAAAGTCTGGGTCCAAACAAGGGTGTTGAGTCTGGCTGGGGTGATCAACCTCACAACCGTAGCAGCTAGACGTCTTGAGCTCTATTGAAGAGATAATAAACAACGGTTTTAACGGCTCTGATCATATCTTTTCCAACGTCGTCGATGGATGGAATCGCTCTGGTTTTTTTCCCGTCGCAATCATCCGCCGTCGAAAGGGATGAATCGCCGTTGTCATCCTCCGTCGATGGGCTCGAATAGCCGCTATCATCCGTTGTTGAAGGCGGTTAGCAGAGAGGCTGCTTTGGGCTCTTCAAAGATCTCGGCCAAGATCTCCGGGGCCAATAGCGTAGCGGAGGTAAGTGTAACCCCCATCCCGGGTGATGATGGACGATCGTAGGGTAGAGTATCCTCGATCGTTACATCGGGCGATGTAGAAGGGCCCCGCGGGATCGTATCCTCGTCCGACGTCGAAGGTGATACCAGGGGCGATGAAGGAGGACTGCCGGGGAAGATCATCGGTGGTGAAGGAGCCGAAGAGGGCGATTGCCCGGCCCAGTAGCTCGTCAGAGTTCTTTGCTTGCTTGTTTTGGGAGACATGCTCTCGGGATGAAGGCGTGGTTCGGAGAGCGGCGGGGTCTTATTTTATAGACGAGTGGGAGGTGCAAAGTCGGCGGGGCTTAGAACATCAAAGCTCTCTTTGTCTGAACAACATCGGTCCAGTTTCTGCAGCTGCGAAAAAGATTTGAAATCTTAACGCCGGCCTCCTCCATTTTCTCGTCCCAAGCTTTCAACGGTAACGCCAGCTGTCGTTGGAAAAGCCCGCATTCTGCGCTGAATTTCTCCAATACAAGCATATCTTCCTCCGCACGCTCGTCTTTGTTTCTACATCGACTGGCTCTGTAAAACCACCGGCTGGGCCCGTTTTTCTCCGTCTCCCACACCGCGCTGAAAACGGTTCTCAGCGTAGACATCTCGCGGTCGGAAGGACAGGGTTTCAGCTTTCTATCACCGCACACCTCGGCTTCTTTCTCCACCATCTCGGGCTTTCCATCATCATCATCCTCCGCTGTACGAGGTAGAAGCAGTCTCATAATACCCCAATCAGACGAACTCATGAAAGCCGTATTCTGCACGGGCTCGGGGGTCACCCCCGGCGCATTCTGTGGCACATTCTGTGGCGAATTCTGTGGCGCATTCTGGTACAGAACAAGTTCCTCACCTTGTACTTAAAAAAGTAGCCGAAGCTCCCTTCAAATCCGTAGGGCTCCAAAGACCACTCATCGTGCAGAGCCTCGCTCGGAGGACACTGCGTTCTGCAGACAAACATCTGCTCCTTCCGGGGTGCAGTCGGCGTTCGGTTCTGCTCAAAAACGACGACGGGAGTCTCGCATATGATCGAAGAAGTGGGTACGTGAGCCATGGTTTAATCCTTTTTTAAATTTATCTTCAGATTTGTAAGTCATTTTCAGAAACTTTTATCGATTAATATATACACGCTAGCGCCACCCCCCTCTACACGTGGTTCAAAACGAGTGGCTCATCTATAGTCATACGAGTGACGGACCTATTGGTTGTACAATTCCCCCTCTCCATTCTCCTGACAATCCGTCTTTAAAAAATTTGCACCATCTCAGACACGTTATCGTTAGGTAAAAAGCAAACGCCAAAAATAAAAATGGTCTGAAGTCTAGCTTATATCGTTCGCCGGCTATTTATCTTTAACTGAAACAATGCTTACAACGTTCGGTGTTCGGTCTGTACTCAGAAACAATCTTATTTTACTTTTGTTACGAATACTATTATATTCAAGAATTTATTTAAATTCTAGGAAAATAGAACACTTTTTAAAAGTCTCATCGGTTGAAAAAGTTTCAAAACACTCATTTTCTTGTTTTGAACTAAACGCACACGTTAGTTTAACCTAATCAAAGTCAGTTTGAACACTTTTCACTTTTCAGTAAGAGAGGGGTGGAAGGGGTGTGTGTGTGTGTGTGGGTGTGTGTGTGTGTGAGGGGGCTGTCTGTGTGTGTGTGTGGGGGGGGGGGGGTGGATGTGGGGTGGGTGTGTGGGTGTGTGTGTGTGTTTGTGTGTGTGTGTGTGTGTGAAACTGTGGTGGTGGTGGGGAGCGGGGAGGGGGGGGCTGGAAAGGGGTCTGCTGTAACTATCACTTCACTGTGCAGGAGAATGCGTGCAGTAGGTTTTACATTCCTGGCTGAAACACATCCTTGTCCATTGTAACGATCGACTCTTATTTTTTAAAAATAAAAATATTTTTGTATACAATTCTATCAAATACAAACAAATACAATAAAATAAAAAAGAATCATTTAAAATTGTGGGATAACATCGCTAGTAGATTCATTCGTTGTCCCCCCTCACACAGGCTTCATTGAGAATCTGGAATCAATCCATCTGGCTTGACGTTTAGTTTAGGGTTATTCAATCAAAATTGACATTTAGTTTTTTGGACTGCCTGAGTTCATCAAAAGTTTATGATCGTCATCAATTCACGTTTGACACTTTGTTTCGTCACCTATGACCGCTATGGTCATTCAACGCTCAACAACAGCCTAAGTTCCCAGAGAATCTGGAATCATTCATCAGGCTTGACGTTAAGTTTTAGGGTCACTCAATCAAAATTGACATCTAGTTTTTAGGACCTGAGTTCATCGAAAGTTTTTGATGTCATCAATTCACGTTTGACACTTTGTTTCGTCACCTATGACCGCTGTGGTCATTCAACGCTCAACAACAGCCTGGGTTCCCATCATCAATTAATGCTCGACAGCTTGTTTCGGCCGTCATCTTTCAATTTGACATTTTGTTTTTTGACCTATGACCTCTATGGTCATTCATTGGGCATCATTAGCTTCAGGTGGTTGCAGGTGACACAAAGTTTTCAATATCAATCACAATTTTGACACTTAGTTTTTGACCTGTGACCCCTACGGTCATTAAATGCTCATCTACACCTAAGTTCATATCAAGTTCATGTCATCAATCACGATTTTGACACTTAGTTTTTGACCTGTGACCTCTCTAGGTCATCAATCACAAATTTTGTCATAAGGTGGGTTTATAATCTCTCTATCGATACATTTAAACAGATGCTTTTTTGCGAGCGCGCAGTAGAAGATTTCGTAAAGAGTTTTGTTTTGGGAGAGTGTGTGATATTTTCACTTGTGTCCAATTCGATGCTCTCCAAATCAAAGTATAGAAAAAGTCTGTTTTGATATTTTAATCTAAAGCTCTTTGTAATGTTTTGATAAGAGAAATACTGTATAAATTAAATACGATTTTAATCAACAATCTGTGACACAAGCAGCAACATTCAGGAAAGACGTAAGAGAGTCTCTGCGGCTCTAAAATAGCGCAGAAATTAGACAGGACAATTGTAAATGTTTGTCGTAGATTTTTATTTAAAAATAAAATCTTTTCCACGGTGGTTGGCTTTAGTCTGCTCCTCTTCAGACTGACTTCCTCTCCCGCTTTGGATAAGACCCGCTCACCGGGCACCGAGGTTGCTGGCATGTGGAGATGCTTGGCCAGTTTGTGCAAGTTTGGGTAAACTGTTGTCCTCAATGCCCAGAATGCGAGAGGGTCTTCTCCCCTGAAGAAGTAGGGCTCCGATAGGCATCACTGTGGCATTCGCCTTCGCGCACTGACTTCCCTGGTTTTCACCTAGAAAAAAGTAGTTAGGATTGTAAAACCATGTAACATGAGGACATCGCTGATCTGATGAAAATACGTACCAACCCGGCTGTCCAGCAGGTCCTACAAAATGTCATTCTCCGCTGAAGATGACGCTCCCGGTTGTGACTATTAAAACAGAACTGGTTCTCCCTCCATTTACAACTTACACACAGAAACACACACTCACCTTTCATTCTCATACAGTCAGTCAGTCATCTTCTTATCCGTCTATCCCTTTGGGGTTGCGGGGGGTGCCGGAGCCCAACCCGGCTGATTTAAGGCGAAGGGCAGGGTACACCCCGAACAGGTCGCCAGTCTGTCGCGGGGCCACTCTCATGCAATTCTCGCAAAAAACTCTTTCAACCTCTCAATTCCAAACAGTATATTTGTGTTGGTGAATCCTAAAAACAATCTGATAAATCTGTGTGTGCGTGTGTGACTGTGTTGGTTGAATGTGTGTGTGTTTTAAGTGACACCTACTAAAGGTCTGACAAGATCAAAGTGATCTTATTGTGTACAATACCTACTGTGATAAAATCCCTGTAGAATTCAAAGCTGTGATGTCGCAAATCGCTAGAAAATCTCCTCCTCGCAAAAACCCACGACTTCCTGAATGAATGAAACCCTTTTATATCTTCTGACTGATTGACCGACCCGCCCCTTCAAACTTTCCGAGCTCTTCGACACCTGGCTCCACGTGACAGTAGCTCGGATTTTGGGTCGCGCGATGTTTGACATTCCGACACACGGAATCGGAGCAATTCTCGCGATACTTTTGTGTCACTCTGTTCGGCTCAGCTCGAACAGACAGGCTCGAGCTGGCCATCCCTAGTTAGAAGGTTACATGGTTACTGCCATGTAACCATCTGACAGTAGCCTCGGGCGGGGTTTCTTGCGTCCGACAGCCAATAAGAGAGGACGCAAGTATTTGCACCCATGTAGCCTGCTCTTAGATATGCGTGGAAATCTAGTTTTCCCACATCCTTAAATATGTCAAATACTTCTTTTTCAAACATTGTCTTGGACTCATGGATGGGCACTTGATAAATACATCATAGAAAGATAAATGGATATTCAAATCTGTCCAAAGGCACTATTTCTCACATAAAGAACTTTTTGCATACGATGTCTCCTAAATATGGAGTGCTTGCTAATAAACTAAATCAAATTCCTTTTCTGCAACCTTTAATGTGTCCTGGAGGCGTGCTGAACCACGGGTCTCGGACAGGAGACAGACCTGCTAGTATCCTGGATCAGCCTGTCATGCTTCATACTTACCTGGTAGGGGAGCTTTGCTGTGAACACGAAGGCAGCACTCCCAGAGTGAGGCTTGGCCATTGCACTCAGGCCATTCTGACCTCTGCGAATTCTCCAAATGTGAGAATCTCGACTGCATAATTTCTGATAGTGGGGGACTGCGTTCGCGCTCTCCCCTGATCTCATCTGTTCAATGAAAATGACCGGTGCGGCTTGTTGAAAACTTGAAAAGATGTATGGTATTAAGATACAATTATCTACAGAAAGCGTTGCAAGTTTGCAACAATGAGCACAACTTTGCGGCCGGACACAACAATGAGCCGTAACTTTGCCTGTTAGAAGTAGGGATGGGAAATCCGAGGCCTCGCGACTCATCGAGCAACTTCAAGCAACTGCGAAAAGTTGACATGAGGAGTCGGCACATTTGCAGGCTGCGCATGCGCAGATAAAAAAAAAACCAAGAAAAAAAATTCTACGCCTCAAATTTTGTTTTGCTAGAAGATGACATGTGGGTTATTGTTGGGCAATTCCTCTTGTAGTTTATTTTTTATCATGAAATGAGATTACGTTAATTCGTTGCCATAGTAACAGTTACCTAAACAATCAAATTTCACTCAGTTACTGACAATGTAATTGAATGTTCAATAAAGCACACATTTGACCCACTGTCTTTTGAGTAACTATAGAGGACCAGCTGATAGAATCTTACGGAAGGGAGGAACCTGGTGAACACCTACTCTGCAGGAGGGAGCCCACTCTGAGATGCTTTATCTTGTTGGGGGGTTATTTTGCTGTTTTCGGTTTCTTCCTTTGTCCAAGTTTCAATTTTTCCATCTCTGGTTGTAAAGGGCTGCTCTCCAGGTTATTTCTGATTTAGAGACGTTGGTGATGGTACGTAAGTTGCTTGATGATGGTCTGGGTTTCGTGTCTTAGCAGAAGAGAAATGAGAGGGTGGTCGAGGCCAAGTGTGCTCGTGAGCTTCACCATCAAATACTTTCCCACTTATGGAGAGGTCTCTATCCTTCGCTGAAGCTTTTCATTTATTTTGGGGATCTTTGCTTCCCAGTTTGCCTTTTCAGTGATTTCTGACTGCCTTCACACTCTCCCCTGATCTCATCTGTTCAATGGAAATTACTGCTGCGGACCACGGCTTTGAGAAAAGTCTTGTCAACTTTTGGCTCAAGTTTTTCGTCATCATTGTTTTCAGTATTCAGAGATGTTTCGATTGGGGAACCGTCCAGAAGTTTACATTCAACAGAAATTTCCAAGGCATTGACTGGAATTGGGTTCTGACGCTTATTAATGCGAATTTCCGTAGGAACCATGAGTTTGTCCCTGAACTGTGCTGAGGTCAGTCTAAATGTTGGATGACAATAGATTTAGAAGTTAATGATGTACACGACCTGTATGTCTCCAAGACATCTCCACAGTGGTATTCCTGTTGATGCAAGACGTCCATCCAACTGTCAGCGAAGGCTGAGAAGCATGAAACGTAGTCTTAGGTTCTGTTTGAATTATTGGAATTGGTTCCATTTGAAGTTTTATTATATTCATTAAATTTCTTGAAATCTTCTGAGAGAGTTTTCATTAAATTGATTCCTTTGTTGGGTTTTCCTAACCAGATTGGCAAGCTGCATAGAGGGTATATACACCCTTCTCTCACCTGTGACAAGCAGGATTCTGGAACATCCTGAGACCAGTTGTGATAAGCAGTTTAGAAGATGACTGATGTCGTTGCTCAAACTCTTCTAGATTTCTTTACCCCACTTAAATGGATTATTTTGTTTAGGTAAGGATGTTGCTTCTTTGTATATGTTCTTTGATTTAAAAGGGTTTTTCTGTAGGAACTATTAGTTTGTTGCTGAACTGTGCTGAGGTCTGTCTAAACATTGGATGACAAGGAATTTCAAAATTCCTGATGTGTACGACCTATATGTCTCCGAAACATCTCAACAGCGGCATTCCTGTTGAGGATAGACAACAGATAAGATCGAACTCCTTTGTGTTTTAGGGATCTGTGAATCCATCCATGGTCAGCGACAGCTAAGAAGCAAGATACGAGGTCTTAAGTTTTGTTCGAAATATTGATATTGGTTCCACTGGTAGTTTTTGTATATTCATTACATTTCTTGAAAAGTTCAAAGAGAGTTTTCATTAAATTGACTCCATTGTAAGATTTTCCTAAACAGACTGGTAAGCTGTATGGAGTGTATACACCCTCCGCTCTCACCTGTGACAAGCAGGATTCTGGTACATCCTGAGAGTTAGGTTGCTATAAGCGGTTCAGAAGATGACTGATGGTGTCATTTCTCAAACTTTTTTGGGACAAACTGGCAAATTTGAAAATAAAACAGGCATCTTTAATGGAATTGTTTACAATCCAGTCCAGCGGGAGGTTTGGGGTTCAAAGTTGATGGCTCTATACATAAATAACTTATGGTCTGGTGGGTTCTCTTTCACAACAAGCTTTGGGTGTGGCCAAGTCCAAATAAATGGTAAACCTTCTCCGGTTCTTCACAGTGAGGTCGGGGGGAGTCCTGGTGAACACCTACTCAGCAGAAGGGAATCCACTGAGAGATGCTTTATCTGTGTCAGTTTTCGGTTTCTTTCTTTGTCCAAGTTGCTATTTTCCCATCTCTGGTTGTAAAGGGCTGCTCTAAAGGTTATTTCTGATTTGGAGACGTCAGTGATGGTAGACGCAAGTTTCTTGGTGATGGTCTGGGGTTGGAATCTTAGCAGAAGAGAAAGGAGAGGGGGAGTCGAGGCCAAATGCTAGTGAGGTTATTACGTCAGTTTTCACCATCAAAAATATTTTCCCAGATATGGACAGGTCTTTGTCCTTCGCTGCAGCTTTCCATCTATTTTGGGGATCTTTGCTACCCAGTTTGCTCATTTAATGTTTTCTGCAATACACACCAGTAATCATTTCACTTTTATTCTTATTTAGTTTGGTTCTCAAGACCATAGTAAACAAGTCACAAGTTTTATTGTTTGTTAAATGGATCTGTTGTCTTTTAGCAGCATGTTGAGGTGGTGAGCATGAAGAAGTAACAAAATAACTCTATACCTGTATTTCTTTTTTCTTATTAATGAATATGGGAAAAAATCACTTAATAAACACTTCAACTGGGCCCATTCAGGCAGCATGTTGTGTGTTCATTGGTTTCTATTAAGGTTTGTACATATTTAGAAGAGACAAAACTGAAGCTGTGTACAGTATAGTCATTACGGACTCTGCTGAAAGGTCCTGTAAGGATTAAAAGACAGATAGAAAGATAAATGTAATTAATCAAATTTGTCTATCTACCTCTTTCTTTAATCTTTTCTGTGAACACGAACACTTTGCTGTGATTGCCTCACTTAATAGTTTGTTTTCTTTTGTGATTTCTCATTAAATCTGACTCCTGAACCTCACTCTGTTTCCACTGAATAAACTGAGAACATGGAGTTCAGAGCCTCATCTGTAACTCTTCCAAGGTCAGAGGATAGTTAGGTGATTATATTTTTGTTTTTATAAATTTTCTTAAAACACAATTCATCTCCATGTAAAATGGAAGACCTCCTAAGACCTTTTTTTTTCTTTCAAATGGGTCTCGTTTTGGCCTGAAACACTATTTTAAGCAACCTCTCAACACTAGCTTTGTGGTCCTTTAACTGATAATAATCCTTATTTTGAAAGTCACCAGACAAGATGACAAGTATGAGATTCTAGATGATGTCATATAAATAAAGTTACTCCCACCATTAAATTATTTTTAAGTTTGCTTCAAAGACCAGAAAAAAAAAACACGGTAGTAGTTCTTCTCTAATCGTGACTTTTGAAGTGACTGCCTTGATCTATGTTTCTTCGTGTTCTGTCTTTGAGAGTTCTGCACTCCAAACATGTGAGTCGAAAATTTCCTTGGCATGTCTTATTTTTACGGTTACAACATGACTGAATAGATGTTATGAGTACTGGTTATTGTGTCATTGCCTTAAATCCTTGAATCTTGAGCCAATGTTATCCACCGCCATTTGTGACACAAGAATTCCACAGAAGGACTTTACTGTTAGTTTGACGTGTGTTTAAGAGTCGTTTTTTTGCTCGGCTGCTCTAAAGGTTACTTCTGATTTACAGGCGTCGGTGATGGTAGATGCAAGTTGCTTGGTGATGGTCTGGGGAAGGACGCTCATCAGTTCAATGAAAATTACTGCTGTGGACTGTTGAAAACTTGAAAAGGCGAGAGGTTTTAACCTACAATTATCCACAGACAGCATTAAAAATTTGCAACAGTGAGCAGAAACTTGTGGTCGGACGCAACAGAGAGCCGTAGCTTTGGCCTTCATCAGGCGCACATCTTTGTCTCTCTGCGACATCCTGTGTGTTTCAGGTGAAAACAAGCCGCCGGATCTGTTAGGCCTACAATCGGGCAACGAAAAGCAGTTCTCTCAGCCGGCGAACCAGCTGGCAGTAGCCTTGGGTGTGGTTTCTTGCGTCGGACAGCCAATGAGAGAGGACGCAAGCATTTGCACCCATGTATATGTCAAATGGTACTTTTTGAAACATTGTCTTGGACTCATGGATGGGCACTTGATAAATACATCATAGAAAGATAAATGGATAGATATTCAAATTTGTCCACAGGCAGTATTTCTCTGATAAAAAACTTTTTACATACGTCTCTTAAATATGGAGTACATGCTAATAAACTAAATAAAATTCCTTGTCTGCAACCTTTAATGTGTCCTGGAGGCGTGCTGCACCACGGGTCTCGGACAGGTGACAGACCTTCTAGTATCCAGGATCAGCCTGTCATGCTTCATACTTACCTGGTAGGGGAGCTTTGCTGTGAACACGAAGGCAGTACTCCCAGAGTGAGGCTTGTCCAAAAGGCCGCTTCTCGGCCTTTTGGCTAAGATCAGGAGTACTGCCTGGTCTTGGACTTTAGATTGAGTCGTGATCAACTCCATAGGGCGGTGATTCCGGTGTCTTTGTGACACCTGAGTTAATTCCACGTGGGGAGATCCTTTTGTTTTGTTTCTTTGTCTTTTTTTTGTCTGTGTGTTTGTTTCTTTGTTTTGTTTGTCCTTTTATCTGTTTGTTTTTACAGCTTTTTTAAGGTAAGTTATTATTTTATTGCTTTTATCTTATTTATTGTTATTTATTTTTTTAGTTGCGTTGTGGTGCCTCCAGCATGTCGGCAAACTTTGCCGGGGTGCGGAGGCACCACTGTGTGCGTTTTATTTTAAAAACCATCAATGGAAAAGCCATGGAGATTTCCCGCCTGGATTTCTCCAGGAAATACGTCCAGGGGTTGTTGAAATTCAAACCCGTTGACCTGAATTGTATTTTGTCACTTCCTTTCAATAAGGGATTTGATGTTAGTTTTGTTTCCGGAAATGTTTTGAAAGAGTTTTGGACCCGGTACGAGAGCGTGGAAACCCAGTTTTCTGCGTTCACGGTTGAGAAACTGACTGACAATAGTCTTAAAACGGTTATTGTCAAGATGTTCAATGAGACTGTGAATCCAGAGGATATTAAGACATGGCTGGGGAGATACTGCACAGTGAAAGGCCAGCCTACCAAGGTTATAGATGTAGACGGTATCTGGAACTGTGTTTGGAGGGTCCCCATCCAACAATGGCAGGACCCTTCAGGCTACCAGGGCCTAAAACACCTGCCTTCTATGGTAGTGCTGGGTGACAACCGTGGCTACATTCACTACCAGGGAATGCCCAAGCTCTGCCGCAAGTGTGGTGAGCACGGGCACCTGGTAGAAGCTTGTGATAAGATAATGTGCGGAAAATGCAGAGAAATTGGGCACACTTTTGATGAGTGTCCCAATGGCAGACGGTGCAACCTCTGTGGGGAGACGAACCATCTCTTCAGAGACTGCCCGAAGTCTTTCGCCAACAAGCTGAAAGCGTCCAAAACCGGTACAGTGGGTCAAGTGATTTTTACGGGAGAGGAGGAGACGGAAAGTTCCGCTCCCCCTCCGCAAACCGAGAGAGGGCAGCGGAAGTCAGGTGAGGAGGGTGAAGGGGTGGTGGCTGCGCAACCCCCGACCACATCCGGTAACGGTGTGGATGGGGACGTGCAGTCATCAGGTGGAGCTATGTCTGTGTCCGGGGCGGAGGAAGGAACAGAAGATAGCGATGAAACCCATATCCCCGACGCCCAACCGACAAAGAGGCCAGCGTCAGAGTTGTCTTCGGACTCTCCCATGTCTGTGGAGAAGAGGGGAAGAGCTACGACTTTCTCAGACAGTTCATCTGTGGAGGAGTCTAGAATCTTCTCCCCTAGCTCACCGAACGAGGCTCCCTTCCTGACCATCCCGCAACAATCAACCCCGAAGGACAGGAGGGAAGGCCCTCCGAGGCCGACCCACCGAGTCCACAAGGACAATGGAGCTCAACCCTCTCCGCCTCCACCCCATGAGACGGAGGAAGAGCTCCATTTACACGATTCGTCCTCTCTCGTGTGAACCAGGTTTGTATTCATTTTTTAAGTTGTAAGCATCTTTTAAATGGCGTACCTTTTTTTAACCGTACTCATGGCTCTCACCTTCTCGACCATCAATGTCAGAAGTGTGAAGTCGAGAGTTAGAGCCCAGAGTGTTTTTAATTTTTTACTGTCTTTTAAGTCGGATGTGTTTTTATTACAAGAGTGTGGTTTACCCTTTTTAAAAAATTATACCCAGTGGGAGAAAAAGTGGCCCCACACCTCACTGTGGAGTGGCTCCAATCAAAATAAAAATGATGGAGTGGCCATTTTAATCAAGAATCCCCAGATTTTGGTGAAGGGCAGCACTGTGGTGAAGGAGGGGCGGGCACTTTTAACGCATCTGACTTTTATGGGACGGGATTTTAAACTTTTAAATATTTATGGTTTTACTGGTAAACAAGAGCGGTACGACCTTTTAGAAAGCCTGCAGCCCCACATGCTGGGTCGAGCCCCGTTGATTTTAGGAGGTGATTTTAATTGTATTTTATCAAGAAAAGATAAGAGAAGAGCGAGGGATGATTTTAAAGTTGATAAGACATCGGTTTTACTGCAGAGCATGGTGAGGGATTTTAAACTGACTGACTGTTTTAAAACCATGCATCCCAGAGAGGAGGGCTTCACCTGGTTCAGTGATGACGGCACCAGAGCCTCTCGAATAGACTATGTTTTTACACGGGACTGCTCGCCAACCGATGCTAGATTAACCCCTGTTTTCTTCTCTGATCACCTCATGCTGTCTTGCACCCTGTCACTTTCTTCAGGTGTGACTCACGGTAGGGGTCTGTGGAAACTGAACTGCTCCCTGCTGGAGGACCAGAACATCGTCGACCAGTACAGGGAGCGGTATCAGGATTGGCAGACCCTCCAGGACCTATACCGTACACGCTCACAGTGGTGGGAGATGGTGAAGGGACGGACCCAGACCTTTTTTAAGAGAGTAGGTAAGAAGAAAAAGGTTTTAGAACAACGACGAATGATGGGGCTGCAAAAACGCTTACAACGATATTTTAAATTAAATGAATACGGACTTGATTTTAATAAAGAAATTAAAGAAGTCAAAAAAGAAATGCAAAAACTGGCAGAAATCCAAAGCAAAGGAATTATTTTACGAAGTAAAGAAAGAGACTTAGAAGAAGGAGAAAAATGTTCAAGGTACTTTTTTAAGAAAATTTTAAGCAAGGGGGGTGGTTTTACATGTTTAAAAAGGGAGGACGGGATTTTATCTGAAAAGACTGAAGACATTTTAAAAACTGTTGAACTCTTTTATGACGATCTATATAAAGAAAAAACAGTTGACCAGACAATTATGACGGAAATCTTGGATTTTATTGACAAAAAAGTCACGAAAAGTGTTCTTTTAACCCAAGATTTTACTGTTTTAGAGCTCAACAAGTGTCTTTTATCTTTTAAGAAAGGGAAGTCCCCTGGACAGGATGGACTTCCCTTGGAATTTTACCTGACCTTCTGGGACATTTTAGCACCTGACCTACTTGCTGTTTTTAAAGAATTTGAGACCTTGGACAGACTGCCAGCAAGTTTTAGAGTAGGGATAGTGACGCTGCTCCACAAGGACAAAGACAGGACCGACCTGAAAAACTGGAGACCCATCACTCTTTTAAACGTGGACTGCAAACTTTTTAGCAAACTTTTAGCAACACGTATGACGACGGTTTTAGAGAACTTGATTCACCCGGATCAAGCCTGTGCCGTGCCAGGGAGGAAGATCACAGACAGCCTCGTACTGATCAGAGACACCATCTGTTATGCGAGAGACAGAAATATTCGGCTGGTAGTGTTAAATCTAGACTTTGAGAAAGCTTTCGATCGGGTCTCGCACCAGTACCTTTTCAAAGTGCTGCAAAAAATGGGATTTCCGGACAAATTTATTGCGTGGGTGGGGCTGCTCTACCGGGATATCAGCAGCAAATTTGTGGTTAACGGGTTCCTGACAAAAGCAGTGGATATCAGCTGCGGTGTCCGTCAGGGGTGTCCTTTATCTGCCCTCCTGTACGTGGCATGCATCGAACCTCTGGCACAGGTCTTGAGAAGGGATCAACGAATCCAAGGAGTGGGCATACCAGGGAGCAGCGGACTACAGACTAAGGTGATTTTATACATGGACGATTTTAACATTTTATGTACCGACATTTTAGCAATCCACAGGACCTTGGACCTGACCGACTGGTTTGGACGCGCCTCCGGCTCCAAACTTAACCGAGACAAGACCAAAGCCCAGTTCTACGGACCCTGGGGAGAGACGGACACGACGGGACTCCCACTGACCGTGACCCAGACCGACCAAAAGATACTGGGGGTCACTTTTGACAAAGACGGGGGAGGAAGTACGAACTGGGCTGACCTTACAGGGAAAGTCAGACAGAGACTAGGATTCTGGGGACTTAGAGGACTGACAATAGAAGGTAAGGTTTTAATCATCAAGGCAGTGATTTTACCTTTGCTTTTATTAGTCAGTTCTGTTTTTATGCCGCCACGGAGGGTAATTTTAGACCTGGAAAGAGCCATTTTTAACTTCATTTGGTCGTCCAAGTGGGAACGACTGAGGAGACAGGAACTGAAAAAGACTAAAGATAAAGGAGGTAAAGGAGTTCCTGATCTCCTCTTGTTTTTAGGAAGTAGGTACGTGGCTCTTAGTTTTAATCAGATAACGGACCCATCCAGAAACCCAAAGTCAGCAGCCTTTACAAGGTTCTGGATGGGCTCCTTTTTAAGAAAGAAGAAGCTGTTTAAAACTGATCTTAGAGTTCCAGTGTCTTTTAATCTGCCCCCGTCTTACGCTTTTATAGAGAAGTTTTTAAAAGATTTTAAACTTGAGGAAGAAGGATTGCATGTTTTTACTAATCATCGTTTTATGATTTCTGTTGTGCAGGAGCGGGAACCGGTGAGTCGAGTGCGCGGGCTCACACTAGGTGAGTCCGCAACCGTTTGGCACAACGTGAACCACTCCGTTCTTCCAAACAGACTCCGGGACCTGTCGTGGATGGTGGCTCACGGGATCCTCTCGGTCAGGGACGTCATGCACTCCCGGGGCATGTCGGCGATCTCAACGTGCCCCCGACCTGGTTGTGGCGCGCCAGAGTCGGTGAGGCACCTGCTCTGGGAGTGCAGTGCTGCCGTCGACCTGTGGACATTGGCCGGCTCCCAGAAATTCCCGAACTTGCCAGCAAGGGGGGTCCTATCAGCACAGCTGGTGCTGTTCGGGGTGGGCCACAATCTAAGTAAGGAAGAGTTTGGGAGGCAGTGGCTCGCCCTGGCTGCCATTAAAGACGCCATGTGGACCTCCAGAGACTTGCTGGTAAGGAGGTACAGGCAGATCCCCCCCGCAGCTGTGCTCCGAATGGCCGCAGACAACATGAACACCATCATCTCTGCCGGCAGCAGGCCTAGGACACAGCTGCAAAGAAGAATCGTCTGTACCTCGTCGGACGTGGGAGCCGGTGTTACACGAGAAAGGTCGAGGCAGCGGCGACCTGGCTCTCCGGGTGCGGACGGTGGGAAGGAGCAAGAAGGAGGGGATCCCCTCTGAGCACCGGACGGGTTCCTGAGAGACCGAATGCTTGGAGGAGCGGAGAGGTTCATCTTTAGAGGACACGCCCTCCCGATCCTGCAGAAACTGTTCTTCATTTTACTTGATTTTAAAGACTGTAATCCTTCTTTTTTTAGTACATGTAGGTTTTTTTAAATAGTATTACCTGTTTTTAAACATTCTGTTTTTGTAGGTTTTTTACTTGTATTTCCGTTTTTACAAACATAGAAATGGTTTTACAGTAAATTTAAAAAGATTTTAGTACAAGAGCAATGTTTTTAAAGGTGATGCTATTTATGCTGTAAAAAGAACCAATAAACATGTTAAAAGAAAAAATTGCACTCAGGCCATTCTGACCTCTGCGAATTCTCCAAATGTGAGAATCTCGACTGCATAATTTCTGATAGTGGGGGACTGCGTTCGCGCTCTCCCCTGATCTCATCTGTTCAATGAAAATGACCGGTGCGGCTTGTTGAAAACTTGAAAAGATGTATGGTTTTAACATACAATTATCTACAGAAAGCGTTGCAAATTTGCAACAATGAGCACAACTTTGCGGCCGGACACAACAATGAGCCGTAACTTTGCCTGTTAGAAGGTTACCTGGTTACTGCCATGTAACCAGCTGACAGTAACCTCGGGCGGGGTTTCTTGCGTCCGACAGCCAATAAGGGAGGACGCAAGTATTTGCACCCATGTAGCCTGCTCTTAGATATGCGTGGAAATCTAGTTTTCCCACATCCTTAGATATGTCAAATACTTCTTTTTCAAACATTGTCTTGGACTCATGGATGGGCACTTGATAAATACATCATAGAAAGATAAATGGATATTCAAATCTGTCCAAAGGCACTATTTCTCACATAAAGAACTTTTTGCATACGATGTCTCCTAAATATGGAGTGCTTGCTAATAAACTAAATCAAATTCCTTGTCTGCAACCTTTAATGTGTCCTGGAGGCGTGCTGAACCACGGGTCTCGGACAGGAGACAGACCTGCTAGTATCCTGGATCAGCCTGTCATGCTTCATACTTACCTGGTAGGGGAGTTTTGCTGTGAACACGAAGGCAGCACTCCCAGAGTGAGGCTTGGCCATTGCACTCAGGCCATTCTGACCTCTGCGAATTCTCCAAATGTGAGAATCTCGACTGCATAATTTCTGATAGTGGGGGACTGCGTTCGCGCTCTCCCCTGATCTCATCTGTTCAATGAAAATGACCGGTGCGGCTTGTTGAAAACTTGAAAAGATGTATGGTTTTAACATACAATTATCTACAGAAAGCGTTGCAAATTTGCAACAATGAGCACAACTTTGCGGCCGGACACAACAATGAGCCGTAACTTTGCCTGTTAGAAGGTTACCTGGTTACTGCCATGTAACCAGCTGACAGTAACCTCGGGCGGGGTTTCTTGCGTCCGACAGCCAATAAGAGAGGATGCAAGTATTTGCACCCATGTAGCCTGCTCTTAGATATGCGTGGAAATCTAGTTTTCCCACATCCTTAAATATGTCAAATACTTCTTTTTCAAACATTGTCTTGGACTCATGGATGGGCACTTGATAAATACATCATAGAAAGATAAATGGATATTCAAATCTGTCCAAAGGCACTATTTCTCACATAAAGAACTTTTTGCATACGATGTCTCCTAAATATGGAGTGCTTGCTAATAAACTAAATCAAATTCCTTGTCTGCAACCTTTAATGTGTCCTGGAGGCGTGCTGAACCACGGGTCTCGAACAGGAGACAGACCTGCTAGTATCCAGGAACAGCCTGTCATGCTTCATACTTACCTGGTAGGGGAGCTTTGCTGTGAACACGAAGGCAGCACTCCCAGAGTGAGGCTTGGCCATTGCACTCAGGCCATTCTGACCTCTGCGAATTCTCCAAATGTGAGAATCTCGACTGCATAATTTCTGATAGTGGGGGACTGCGTTCGCGCTCTCCCCTGATCTCATCTGTTCAATGAAAATGACCGGTGCGGCTTGTTGAAAACTTGAAAAGATGTATGGTATTAACATACAATTATCTACAGAAAGCGTTCAAATTTGCAACAATGAGCACAAGTTTGCGGCCAGACACAACAAAGAGCCGTAACTTTGCCTGTTAGAAGTAGGGATGGGAAATCCGAGGCCTCGCGACTCATCGAGCAACTTCAAGCAACTGCGAAAAGTCGACACGAGGAGTCGGCACATTTGCAGGCTGCGCATGCGCAGATAAAAAACAAACCAAGAAAAAAAAATCTACGCCTCAAATTTTGTTTTGCTAGAAGATGACATGTGGGTTATTGTTGGGCAATTCCTCTTGTAGTTTATTTTTTATCATGAAATGAGATTACGTTAATTCGTTCCCATAGTAACAGTTACCTAAACAATCAAATTTCACTCAGTTACTGACAATGTAATTGAATGTTCAATAAAGCACACATTTGACCCACTGTCTTTTGAGTAACTATAGAGGACCAGCTGATAGAATCTTACGGAAGGGAAAATGAACACACCGATACATTTAAACAGATGCTTTTTTGCGAGCGCGCAGTAGAAGATTTCGTAAAGAGTTTTGTTTTGGGAGAGTGTGTGATATTTTCACTTGTGTCCAATTCGATGCTCTCCAAATCAAAGTATAGAAAAAGTCTGTTTTGATATTTTAATCTAAAGCTCTTTGTAATGTTTTGATAAGAGAAATAATGTATAAATTAAATACGATTTTAATCAACAATCTGTGACACAAGCAGCAACATTCAGGAAAGACGTAAGAGAGTCTCTGCGGCTCTAAAATAGCGCAGAAATTAGACAGGACAATTGTAAATGTTTGTCGTAGATTTTTATTTAGAAATAAAATCTTTTCCACGGTGGTTGGCTTTAGTCTGCTCCTCTTCAGACTGACTTCCTCTCCCGCTTTGGATAAGACCCGCTCACCGGGCACCGAGGTTGCTGGCATGTGGAGATGCTTGGCCAGTTTGTGCAAGTTTGGGTAAACTGTTGTCCTCAATGCCCAGAATGCGAGAGGGTCTTCTCCCCTGAAGAAGTAGGGCTCCGATAGGCATCACTGTGGCATTCGCCTTCGCGCACTGACTTCCCTGGTTTTCACCTAGAAAAAAGTAGTTAGGATTGTAAAACCATGTAACATGAGGACATCGTTGATCAGATGAAAATACGTACCAACCCGGCTGTCCAGCAGGTCCTACAAAATGTCATTCTCCGCTGAAGATGACGCTCCCGGTTGTGACTATTAAAACAGAACTGGTTCTCCCTCCATTTACAACTTACACACAGAAACACACACTCACCTTTCATTCTCATACAGTCAGTCAGTCATCTTCTTATCCGTCTATCCCTTTGGGGTTGCGGGGGATGCCGGAGCCCAACCCGGCTGATTTAAGGCGAAGGGCAGGGTACACCCCGAACAGGTCGCCAGTCTGTCGCGGGGCCACTCTCATGCAATTCGCGCAAAAAACTCTTTCAACCTCTCAATTCCAAACAGTATATTTGTGTTGGTGAATCCTAAAAACAATCTGATAAATCTGTGTGTGCGTGTGTGACTGTGTTGGTTGAATGTGTGTGTGTTTTAAGTGACACCTACTAAAGGTCTGACAAGATCAAAGTGATCTTATTGTGTACAATACCTACTGTGATAAAATCCCTGTAGAATTCAAAGCTGTGATGTCGCAAATCGCTAGAAAATCTCCTCCTCGCAAAAACCCACGACTTCCTGAATGAATGAAACCCTTTTATATCTTCTGACTGATTGACCGACCCGCCCCTTCAAACTTTCCGAGCTCTTCGACACCTGGCTCCACGTGACAGTAGCTCGGATTTTGGGTCGCGCGATGTTTGACATTCCGACACACGGAATCGGAGCAATTCTCGCGATACTTTTGTGTCACTCTGTTCGGCTCAGCTCGAACAGACAGGCTCGAGCTGGCCATCCCTAGTTAGAAGGTTACATGGTTACTGCCATGTAACCAGCTGGCTGTAGCCTTGGGCAAGGTTTCTTGCGTCCGACAGCCAATAAGAGAGGACGCAAGTATTTGCACCCATGTAGCCTGCTCTTAGATATGCGTGGAAATCTAGTTTTCCCACATCCTTAAATATGTCAAATACTTCTTTTTCAAACATTGTCTTGGAGTCATGGATGGGCACTTGATAAATACATCATAGAAAGATAAATGGATATTCAAATCTGTCCAAAGGCACTATTTCTCACATAAAGAACTTTTTGCATACGTCTCCTAAATATGGAGTGCTTGCTAATAAACTAAATCAATTAAAAAAAAAAAAAACTCCCAGAGTGAGGCTTGGCCATTGCACTCAGGCCATTCTGACCTCTGCGAATTCTCCAAATGTGAGAATCTCGACTGCATAATTTCTGATAGTGGGGGACTGCGTTCGCGCTCTCCCCTGATCTCATCTGTTCAATGAAAATGACCGGTGCGGCTTGTTGAAAACTTGAAAAGATGTATGGTATTAACATACAATTATCTACAGAAAGCGTTGCAAATTTGCAACAATGAGCACAAGTTTGCGGCCAGACACAACAAAGAGCCGTAACTTTGCCTGTTAGAAGGTTACCTGGTTACTGCCATGTAACCAGCTGACAGTAGCCTCGGGCGGGGTTTCTTGCGTCCGACAGCCAATAAGAGAGGATGCAAGTATTTGCACCCATGTAGCCTGCTCTTAGATATGCGTGGAAATCTAGTTTTCCCACATCCTTAAATATGTCAAATACTTCTTTTTCAAACATTGTCTTGGACTCATGGATGGGCACTTGATAAATACATCATAGAAAGATAAATGGATATTCAAATCTGTCCAAAGGCACTATTTCTCACATAAAGAACTTTTTGCATACGATGTCTCCTAAATATGGAGTGCTTGCTAATAAACTAAATCAAATTCCTTGTCTGCAACCTTTAATGTGTCCTGGAGGCGTGCTGAACCACGGGTCTCGGACAGGAGACAGACCTGCTAGTATCCTGGATCAGCCTGTCATGCTTCATACTTACCTGGTAGGGGAGTTTTGCTGTGAACACGAAGGCAGCACTCAGGCCATTCTGCCCTCTGCGAATTCTCCAAATGTGAGAATCTCGACTGCATAATTTCTGATAGTGGGGGACTGCGTTCGCGCTCTCCCCTGATCTCATCTGTTCAATGAAAATGACCGGTGCGGCTTGTTGAAAACTTGAAAAGATGTATGGTTTTAACATACAATTATCTACAGAAAGCGTTGCAAATTTGCAACAATGAGCACAACTTTGCGGCCGGACACAACAATGAGCCGTAACTTTGCCTGTTAGAAGGTTACCTGGTTACTGCCATGTAACCAGCTGACAGTAACCTCGGGCGGGGTTTCTTGCGTCCGACAGCCAATAAGAGAGGATGCAAGTATTTGCACCCATGTAGCCTGCTCTTAGATATGCGTGGAAATCTAGTTTTCCCACATCCTTAGATATGTCAAATACTTCTTTTTCAAACATTGTCTTGGACTCATGGATGGGCACTTGATAAATACATCATAGAAAGATAAATGGATATTCAAATCTGTCCAAAGGCACTATTTCTCACATAAAGAACTTTTTGCATACGATGTCTCCTAAATATGGAGTGCTTGCTAATAAACTAAATCAAATTCCTTGTCTGCAACCTTTAATGTGTCCTGGAGGCGTGCTGAACCACGGGTCTCGGACAGGAGACAGACCTGCTAGTATCCTGGATCAGCCTGTCATGCTTCATACTTACCTGGTAGGGGAGCTTTGCTGTGAACACGAAGGCAGCACTCCCAGAGTGAGGCTTGGCCATTGCACTCAGGCCACTCGCTTCTCGGCCTTTTGGCTAAGATCAGGAGTACTGCCTGGTCTTTGGTCTTGGATCGAGTCGTGATCAATCTCCTTGGGAGGTGATTTGGTTCCTTTGTGGATCTCAGATAGACACCCTTGGGAGAAGAGCGTTTTTCAGTGACACCCAATTTGATTGGTTGTTTTTTTGTTTCTGTTTGTTTTGTTCCTTGTTTTGTTCTTGTTTTTCACAGTTTTTAACTAAAAGGTAAGTGGTGTTTTTAGTGTTTTTAACGTGGTTTTTTGCACCTTTTCTTCTTTTTCCACCTTTTGCGAGCTGTGGTGCCTCCACCATGTCGGCAGGTTTTGCCGGGGTGCGGAGGCACCACAGTGTCCGCTTTCTTTTAAAGGAGGTAGATGGGAAACCATTAGAGATCAGCAGGTTAGACTTTTCTAGGAAATTTGTACAGGGCCTTTTAAAATTTTCACCTGAAGATTTGAACTGTATCCTCACTTTACCTTTTAATAAAGGTTTTGATGTGAGTTTTGTTTCGGGCACGGTATTTAAGGATTTTTGGGCACGTTTTGAGGGTGTAGAATCCCAGTTTTCTGCGTTTGAGGTGGAAAAACTGACTGACAATAGCCTTAAAACGGTTATTGTCAGGATGTTCAATGAAACCGTCAGCGCAGAGGACATTAAGACATGGCTGGGAAGACATTGCACGGTTAAAGGCCAGCCTATCAAGGTGCTGGATGTGGACGGCATCTGGAACTGTGTTTGGAGGGTTCCTATCCAGCAATGGCAGGACCCTTCAGGCTACCAGGGCCTGAAACACCTGCCTAGTATGATAGTGCTGGGCGATAACAGAGGCTACATCCACTACCAGGGAATGCCCAAGCTCTGCCGCAAGTGTGGTGAGCACGGGCACCTGGTAGAAGCGTGCACGAAGATCTTTTGTGGTAAATGTAGAGAAATTGGGCACACATTTGATGAGTGTCCCAATGGCAGGAGGTGCAACCTCTGTGGAGAGTCCAACCACCTCTTCAGAGACTGCCCCAAATCGTTTGCCAACAAGCTGAAAGCCGGAAAAGTAAGTGAAAAGAAAAAGGAAACCGACCAGGTGGAGGTGGCAGCTTCCAGCGCCCCTCAAGACGAAAAGGAAAAACGGAAATCTAGTGAGAAGGGTGAAAGGGTGGTGGCTAAGCAGCCCCCAACCACATCTGGTAACAGTGTGGGTGGGGACAAGCAGTCACTGGGTGGAGCTATGTCTGTGTCTGAGGAGGAGGACGGAGCAGAAGATAGCGATGAAACCCAGATCCCGGACACCCTACAGACTAAGAGGCCAGCGTCAGAGTTGTCTTCGGACTCTCCCATTCCTGCGGAGAAGAGGGGGAAAGCTGCGACCCCCTCAGACAGTTCGTCTGAGGAAGAATCGAGAATTTTCCCCTCTGGCTCACCGAACGAGGCCCCGTTCCTAGAACTTCCAAAACAGTCGACCCCAAAGGACAAAAGGGAGGGCTCAAAGAGGCCAGTCCCCAAAGTCCAAAGGGGAAAAGGAGCAAAAACCCTCCCCTCATACAATGAGTCGGAGGAAGAGCTCCTTTTACATGACTCGTCTTCCCTGGTCTGAAAGTCAAACCTGCCTCATACTCATGACTCTCACCTTCTCACTCATCCATGTTAGAAGTGTGAAGTCTAGAGTTAGATCCCATCGCCTCGGAACCCTTTTAAATGGTTTTAAATGGTTTAAAGGTTTGCTTTCTTTTATTAATCTGGTTTTTATGATTTCTTTTGTGCAGGAGCGGGAACTGGAGAGTCCTCTGCAGAGGCCCAAGGGCGGTCTGCCCGCCGTGTTTGGGTTCCCGGTGGACCTCTCCGTCCCTCGAAACAGACCCCGGGACCTGTGTTGGACGGTGGCTCATGGGATTCTCCCGGTCAGGACCGTGATGCATTCCCGGGGCGGTTGGGCGAGATCGATCTGCCCCCGAACTGGTCGTGGCGCGCCTGAGTCGGTGGGGCACCCGCTCTGGGAGTGCAGCGCTGTCACGGACCTGTGGGCAACGGCCGGCTCCCTGCAATTCCCGAACTTGCCAGCAAGGGGGGTCCTACCAAGGATCCACCCGAGCTGCCGAAAAGACGCAACGTGGACCCCCGGAAACTTACTGGCAAGGAGGCACAGACAGAGCCCCCCCGCAGCTGTATCTGGACGGCAGTTGGCAGCGTGCTTTGGATGCAGCTGCCAAGAAGAATCGTCTGTGCCTCGTCGGACGTGGGAGCCGGAGCGACACAGAAAAGGTCACGGCAGCAGCGGCCTGGCTCTCCGGGAGAGGATGGTGGGAAGGAGCAGGAAGGGGGGGATCCCCTCTGAGCACCAGGAAAAGTCCCGAGAGACCAAATGTTTTGAGGAACGGGGAGGTTCACCTTTACCAACCGGGCCCTCCCGCTTCTGCTACATTTGTTTTTATTTTGAACCTGATTTTAAGGACTGCAATCCTTTATATCTATTTATTGGCTTTTTACTCTAGTTTTTTTTTTACCTGTTTTAACGAACTGTTTTGTGAAATTGTTTTAACTGTATTACTGTTATTATTGTTTTAGAAATATTTTTACAGACAGATTGTTTTTGAATGATTTTACAGAACAGTGACGTTTGAACTGGTAAAAAATGTATGTTTGAATTTTGTTTTTGATTTATGCCAATAAATATTTGAAAAGAAAAAAAGAAGGCAGCACTCCCAGAGTGAGGCTTGGCCATTGCACTCAGGCCATTCTGACCTCTGCGAATTCTCCAAATGTGAGAATCTCGTCTGCATAATTTCTGATAGTGGGGGACTGCGTTCGCGCTCTCCCCTGATCTCATCTGTTCAATGAAAATGACCGGTGCGGCTTGTTGAAAACTTGAAAAGATGTATGGTTTTAACATACAATTATCTACAGAAAGCGTTACAAATTTGCAACAATGAGCACAACTTTGCGGCCGGACACAACAATGAGCCGTAACTTTGCCTGTAAGAAGGTTACCTGGTTACTGCCATGTAACCAGCTGACAGTAGCCTCGGGCGGGGTTTCTTGCGTCCGACAGCCAATAAGGGAGGACGCAAGTATTTGCACCCATGTAGCCTGCTCTTAGATATGCGTGGAAATCTAGCTTTCCCACATCCTTAGATATGTCAAATACTTCTTTTTCAAACATTGTCTTGGACTCATGGATGGGCACTTGATAAATACATCATAGAAAGATAAATGGATATTCAAATCTGTCCAAAGGCACTATTTCTCACATAAAGAACTTTTTGCATACGATGTCTCCTAAATATGGAGTGCTTGCTAATAAACTAAATCAAATTCCTTGTCTGCAACCTTTAATGTGTCCTGGAGGCGTGCTGAACCACGGGTCTCGGACAGGAGACAGACCTGCTAGTATCCTGGATCAGCCTGTCATGCTTCATACTTACCTGGTAGGGGAGTTTTGCTGTGAACACGAAGGCAGCACTCCCAGAGTGAGGCTTGGCCATTGCACTCAGGCCATTCTGACCTCTGCGAATTCTCCAAATGTGAGAATCTCGTCTGCATAATTTCTGATAGTGGGGGACTGCGTTCGCGCTCTCCCCTGATCTCATCTGTTCAATGAAAATGACCGGTGCGGCTTGTTGAAAACTTGAAAAGATGTATGGTTTTAACATACAATTATCTACAGAAAGCGTTACAAATTTGCAACAATGAGCACAACTTTGCGGCCGGACACAACAATGAGCCGTAACTTTGCCTGTAAGAAGGTTACCTGGTTACTGCCATGTAACCAGCTGACAGTAGCCTCGGGCGGGGTTTCTTGCGTCCGACAGCCAATAAGGGAGGACGCAAGTATTTGCACCCATGTAGCCTGCTCTTAGATATGCGTGGAAATCTAGCTTTCCCACATCCTTAGATATGTCAAATACTTCTTTTTCAAACATTGTCTTGGACTCATGGATGGGCACTTGATAAATACATCATAGAAAGATAAATGGATATTCAAATCTGTCCAAAGGCACTATTTCTCACATAAAGAACTTTTTGCATACGATGTCTCCTAAATATGGAGTGCTTGCTAATAAACTAAATCAAATTCCTTGTCTGCAACCTTTAATGTGTCCTGGAGGCGTGCTGAACCACGGGTCTCGGACAGGAGACAGACCTGCTAGTATCCTGGATCAGCCTGTCATGCTTCATACTTACCTGGTAGGGGAGTTTTGCTGTGAACACGAAGGCAGCACTCCCAGAGTGAGGCTTGGCCATTGCACTCAGGCCATTCTGACCTCTGCGAATTCTCCAAATGTGAGAATCTCGACTGCATAATTTCTGATAGTGGGGGACTGCGTTCGCGCTCTCCCCTGATCTCATCTGTTCAATGAAAATGACCCGTGCGGCTTGTTGAAAACTTGAAAAGATGTATGGTATTAACATACAATTATCTACAGAAACCGTTGCAAATTTGCAACAATGAGCACAAGTTTGCGGCCAGACAAAACAAAGAGCCGTAACTTTGCCTGTTAGAAGGTTACCTGGTTACTGCCATGTAACCAGCTGGCAGTAGCCTCGGGCGGGGTTTCTTGCGTCCGACAGCCAATAAGAGAGGACGCAAGTATTTGCACCCATGTAGCCTGCTCTTAGATATGCGTGGAAATCTAGTTTTCCCACATCCTTAAATATGTCAAATACTTCTTTTTCAAACATTGTCTTGGACTCATGGATGGGCACTTGATAAATACATCATAGAAAGATAAATGGATATTCAAATCTGTCCAAAGGCACTATTTCTCACATAAAGAACTTTTTGCATACGATGTCTCCTAAATATGGAGTGCTTGCTAATAAACTAAATCAAATTCCTTGTCTGCAACCTTTAATGTGTCCTGGAGGCGTGCTGAACCACGGGTCTCGGACAGGAGACAGACCTGCTAGTATCCTGGATCAGCCTGTCATGCTTCATACTTACCTGGTAGGGGAGTTTTGCTGTGAACACGAAGGCAGCACTCCCAGAGTGAGGCTTGGCCATTGCACTCAGGCCATTCTGACCTCTGCGAATTCTCCAAATGTGAGAATCTCGTCTGCATAATTTCTGATAGTGGGGGACTGCGTTCGCGCTCTCCCCTGATCTCATCTGTTCAATGAAAATGACCGGTGCGGCTTGTTGAAAACTTGAAAAGATGTATGGTTTTAACATACAATTATCTACAGAAAGCGTTACAAATTTGCAACAATGAGCACAACTTTGCGGCCGGACACAACAATGAGCCGTAACTTTGCCTGTAAGAAGGTTACCTGGTTACTGCCATGTAACCAGCTGACAGTAGCCTCGGGCGGGGTTTCTTGCGTCCGACAGCCAATAAGGGAGGACGCAAGTATTTGCACCCATGTAGCCTGCTCTTAGATATGCGTGGAAATCTAGCTTTCCCACATCCTTAGATATGTCAAATACTTCTTTTTCAAACATTGTCTTGGACTCATGGATGGGCACTTGATAAATACATCTTAGAAAGATAAATGGATATTCAAATCTGTCCAAAGGCACTATTTCTCACATAAAGAACTTTTTGCATACGATGTCTCCTAAATATGGAGTGCTTGCTAATAAACTAAATCAAATTCCTTGTCTGCAACCTTTAATGTGTCCTGGAGGCGTGCTGAACCACGGGTCTCGGACAGGAGACAGACCTGCTAGTATCCTAGATCAGCCTGTCATGCTTCATACTTACCTGGTAGGGGAGTTTTGCTGTGAACACGAAGGCAGCACTCCCAGAGTGAGGCTTGGCCATTGCACTCAGGCCATTCTGACCTCTGCGAATTCTCCAAATGTGAGAATCTCGACTGCATAATTTCTGATAGTGGGGGACTGCGTTCGCGCTCTCCCCTGATCTCATCTGTTCAATGAAAATGACCCGTGCGGCTTGTTGAAAACTTGAAAAGATGTATGGTATTAACATACAATTATCTACAGAAAGCGTTGCAAATTTGCAACAATGAGCACAAGTTTGCGGCCAGACAAAACAAAGAGCCGTAACTTTGCCTGTTAGAAGGTTACCTGGTTACTGCCATGTAACCAGCTGGCAGTAGCCTCGGGCGGGGTTTCTTGCGTCCGACAGCCAATAAGAGAGGACGCAAGTATTTGCACCCATGTAGCCTGCTCTTAGATATGCGTGGAAATCTAGTTTTCCCACATCCTTAAATATGTCAAATACTTCTTTTTCAAACATTGTCTTGGACTCATGGATGGGCACTTGATAAATACATCATAGAAAGATAAATGGATATTCAAATCTGTCCAAAGGCACTATTTCTCACATAAAGAACTTTTTGCATACGATGTCTCCTAAATATGGAGTGCTTGCTAATAAACTAAATCAAATTCCTTGTCTGCAACCTTTAATGTGTCCTGGAGGCGTGCTGAACCACGGGTCTCGGACAGGAGACAGACCTGCTAGTATCCTGGATCAGCCTGTCATGCTGCATACTTACCTGGTAGGGGAGTTTTGCTGTGAACACGAAGGCAGCACTCCCAGAGTGAGGCTTGGCCATTGCACTCAGGCCATTCTGACCTCTGCGAATTCTCCAAATGTGAGAATCTCGACTGCATAATTTCTGATAGTGGGGAACTGCGTTCGCGCTCTCCCCTGATCTCATCTGTTCAATGAAAATTACCGGTGCGGCTTGTTGAAAACTTGAAAAGATGTATGGTTTTAACGTGCAATTATCTACAGAAAGCGTTACAAATTTGCAACAATGAGCACAAGTTTGCGGCCGGACACAACAAAGAGCCGTAACTTTGCCTGTTAGAAGATTATATCGTTACTGCCATGTAACCAGCTGGCAGTAGCCTCGGGCGGGGTTTCTTGCGTCCGACAGCCAATAAGAGAGGACGCAAGTATTTGCACCCATGTAGCCTGCTCTTAGATATGCGTGGAAATCTAGTTTTCCCACATCCTTAAATATGTCAAATACTTCTTTTTCAAACATTGTCTTGGACTCATGGATGGGCACTTGATAAATACATCATAGAAAGATAAATGGATATTCAAATCTGTCCAAAGGCACTATTTCTCACATAAAGAACTTTTTGCATACGATGTCTCCTAAATATGGAGTGCTTGCTAATAAACTAAATCAAATTCCTTGTCTGCAACCTTTAATGTGTCCTGGAGGCGTGCTGAACCACGGGTCTCGGACAGGAGACAGACCTGCTAGTATCCTGGATCAGCCTGTCATGCTTCATACTTACCTGGTAGGGGAGTTTTGCTGTGAACACGAAGGCAGCACTCCCAGAGTGAGGCTTGGCCATTGCACTCAGGCCATTCTGACCTCTGCGAATTCTCCAAATGTGAGAATCTCGACTGCATAATTTCTGATAGTGGGGGACTGCGTTCGCGCTCTCCCCTGATCTCATCTGTTCAATGAAAATTACCGGTGCGGCTTGTTGAAAACTTGAAAAGATGTATGGTTTTAACGTGCAATTATCTACAGAAAGCGTTACAAATTTGCAACAATGAGCACAAGTTTGCGGCCGGACACAACAAAGAGCCGTAACTTTGCCTGTTAGAAGATTATATCGTTACTGCCATGTAACCAGCTGGCAGTAGCCTCGGGCGGGGTTTCTTGCGTTCGACAGCCAATAAGAGAGGATGCAAGTATTTGCACTCATGTAGCCTGCTCTTAGATATGCGTGGAAATCTAGTTTTCCCACATCCTTAAATATGTCAAATACTTCTTTTTCAACTATTGTCTTGGACTCATGGATGGGCACTTGATAAATACATCATAGAAAGATAAATGGATATTCAAATCTGTCCAAAGGCACTATTTCTCACTTAAAGAACTTTTTGCATACGATGTCTCCTAAATATGGAGTGCTTGCTAATAAACTAAATCAAATTCCTTGTCTGCAACCTTTAATGTGTCCTGGAGGCGTGCTGAACCACGGGTCTCGGACAGGAGACAGACCTGCTAGTATCCTGGATCAGCCTGTCATGCTTCATACTTACCTGGTAGGGGAGTTTTGCTGTGAACACGAAGGCAGCACTCCCAGAGTGAGGCTTGGCCATTGCACTCAGGCCATTCTGACCTCTGCGAATTCTCCAAATGTGAGAATCTCGACTGCATAATTTCTGATAGTGGGGGACTGCGTTCGCGCTCTCCCCTGATCTCATCTGTTCGATGAAAATTACTGGTGCGAACTGTTGAAAACTTGAAAAGATGTATGGTATTAACGTAATATTATCTACAGAAAGCATTAGAAATTTGCAACAATGAGCAGAAGTTTCCAGATCTGTTAGTCCTACAATCGGGCAATGAAAAGCAGTTCTCTCAGTCAGTAAGCCTGATGGCTGTAGCCTCGCGCACTGGGTGGGCTGGGCTTCCTGCGTCCGACAGCCAATGGGAGCGGACGCAAGCATTTGCACCGATGTAGCCTGCTCTTAGATACTGTATGTGTGGAAATCTAGTTTTCCCACATGCTCAAATATGTACAATGTTTCTTTTTGAAAGATTGATTAAATTGATATATGGATGAGCAGGTGAAAAACAGATGATAGAAAGATAAATGGATAAATATTCAAATTTGTCCACAGGCCGTATTTCTCTGATAAAGAACTCTATGCATACGTCTCCAAAGTATGGAGTACTTTCTATAAACCTAAATAAAATTCCTTGTCTGCATCCTTTGGGTGCTCCCGAAGGTGTGCTGAACCACGGGCCTCGACCAGGAGACAGACCGACTAGTATCCAGGTTTGTCTGTCTTTAAATCCTGTTGTGTTTTACTACTTCTTTAAGGTAAGTTGGCAGTTTATTGCCAGTTGTGGTCAGGGGCTGTACCTTCCTTTTATCCTACTCATAAGATTTCCATTGTCCACTTTCCTCTGGAGGAAAGCTAGAAGGTACCGTCTCCAACTGATTGGTTTTCTTTTGCTGTTCTTTTTCAGTTACTTTTCCAGCCTTCAAATTTTGGGCAAGCTACTTTGGACAGTCTCTGAAGAGATGGTTGGATTCTTCAAAGAAGTTGCACCCTCTGCCATTGGTAAACTAACCAAATGTGTGCCCAATTTCTCTGCATTTACAACAAAATGTCTTGTTACACGCTTCTACTAGGTGCCTGAGTTTACCAAACTTGCGGCAGAGCTTGGGCATTCTCTGGTAGTGGATGTAGCCCCTGTTTTCCCCCAGCACTATTATGCGAGGTATGTGTATCAGGCCCTGGTAGCCTGAAGCGACCTGCCATTTTTTTTCCTAACATGTTTATTGGTTCTTTTTACAACATAAACAGCATCTCCTTTAAAAACATTGCTCTTGTACTAAAATCTGTGTAAATTTATTGTAAAACCATTTTTATGTTTGCAAAAATTGAAATACAAGTAAAAACCTACAAAAAATAATGTTTAAAAACAGGTAAAACCTGTGTGTACTAAACAAGAAGAATGACAGTCCTTAAAATCAAGTAAAATGAAAAAGTTTCTGCAGGAGGGCAGGTCCTCTAAACGTGGACCTCTCCGCTCCTCCAAACATTTGGTCTCTCGGGAACCTGTCTGGTGCTCTGAGGGGATCCCCTCCTTGCTATTCCTTCCCACCTTCTGCACCCGGAAAGCCAGGCCTTCGCTGCCGCAACCTTTCTCATGTAAATCCGGCTTCCACGTCCAACGAGGTACAGACAATTCTCCTTTGCAGCTGTGTCCTAGGCCTGCTGCCGGCAGAGATGATGGTATTCATATTCTCTGCGGCCACTCGGATCACAGCTGCGGGGGGCTCTGCCTGTGCCTCCTCACCAGCAAGCCTCTAGAGGTATACATGGCGTCTTTAAGGGCAGCCAAGGAGAGCCACTGCCTCCCAAACTCTTAATTACTTGCATTGTGGCCCACCCCGTACAGCACCAGCTGTGCTGTTAGGACTCCCCTTGCTGGCAAGTTCGGGAATTTTAGGGAGCTGACCGTTGTCCGCTGTCTGGGAATCCCATTTTTCGCAGCACTTTGAGGAAGCTTTTGATCAGGCCTCGCACCAGTACCTTTTCAAAGTCTAGATTTAACACTATTAGTCTAATGTTTCTGTCTCTCGCATAACAGATGGTGTCTCTGATCAGTACGAGGCTGTTCGTGATCTTCCTCCCCGGCACGGCACAGGTTTGATTCGGGTAAATCAAGGTCTCTAAAACTGTCATCAAACGTGCTGCTAAAAAGTTTGCAGTCCACGTTTAAAAGAGTGATGGGTCTCCAGTTTTTCAGGTCGGTCCTGTCTTTGTCCTTGTGGAGCAGCGTCACTATCCCTACTCTAAAACTTGCTGGCAGTCTGTCCAAGGTCTCAAATTCTTTAAAAACAGCAAGTAGGTCAGGTGCTAAAATGTCCCAGAAGGTCAGGTAAAATTCTAAGGGAAGTCCGTCCTGTCCAGGGGACTTCCCTTTCTTAAAAGATAAAAGACACTTGTTGATCTCTAAAACAGTAAAATCTTGGGTTAAAAGCACACTTTTTGTGACTTTTTGGTCGATAAAATCCAAGATTTCGGTCATGATGATCTCGTCCACTGTTTTTTCTTTATACAAGTCCTCGTAAAAAAAGTTCAACAGTTTTTAAAATGTCTTCAGTCTTTTCAGCTAAAATCCTGTCCTCCCTTCTTAAACATGTAAAACCATGTTTGTGTCTGTGCACATCCACGCCGGACACAGACATAGCTCCACCTGATGACTGCGCGTCCTCATCCACACCGTTACCAGATGTGGTCGGGGGTTGCACAGTCACGTCTCCTTCACCCTCCTCACCTGATTTCCGCTGTCCACTCTCAGTTTTTGGAGGAAGAGCGTAATTTTCCGTCTCCTCTTCCATTAAAATCACCGTGCTAGTTTTGGACGCTTTCAGCTTGTTGGTGAAAGACTTTGGGCAGTCTCTGAAGAGATGGTTCGTCTCCCCACAGAGGTTGCACCGTCTGCCATTGGGACACTCTTCAAAAGTGTGCCCAATTTCTCTGCATTTTCCACACATGATTTTGTCACAAGCTTCTACCAGGTGCCCATCCTCACCACACTTGCTGTAGACCTTGGTCATTCCCTGGTAGTGGATATGTAGCCCTGGCTGTAACCCAAGCACAACAATGGCAGGACCCTGGCATCCCAAAGGGTCCTGCCATTGTTGGATGGGGACCCTCCAAGCACAACTCCAGATACCGTCCACATCCATAACCTTGGTAGGCTGGCCTTTCACCGTGCAGTATCTCCCCAGCCATGTCTTAATATCCTCTGCATTCACAGTCTCATTGAACATCCTGACAATAACCGTTTTAAGGCTATTGTCAGTCAGTTTCTCAACCGTGAACGCAGAAAACTGGGTTTCCACGCTCTCATACCGGGTCCAAAACTCTTTTAATCCATTACCGGAAACAAAACTGACATCGAATCCCTTGTTGAAAGGAAGTGACAAAATGCAGTTTAAGTCAGTGGGTTTGAATTTCAAAATCCCCTGGATGTACTTTCTGGAGAAATTCAGGCGGGAAATCTCCATTGTTTTTCCATTAATTGTTTATAAAATAAAGTGCACACTGTGGTGCCTCCGCACCCCGGCAAAATTTGCCGACATGCTGGACGCACCACAACGTAACTAAAAGTTAAAAAATAAACAAGATTAAAAGACAGTAAAAACAACGAGATAAAAGGACAAACAAATAAGGAAACACACACACACAAAAGAAGACGAAGAAAAAGATCTCCCCATGTGGAATTAACTCGGGTGTCAAAAAGACGCCGGAATCACCGCCCTATGGAGTTGATCGCGACTCGATCTAAGACCCAAGACCAGGCAGTACTCCTGAGCCAAAAGGCCGAGAAGTGATTTCAAAACGTGCCCAAATCCTTGAAAACCGTACCCGGAACAAAACTCACGTCAAACCCTTTATTAAAAGGTAACGTAAGTATACAATTCAAGTCATCGGGTTTAAATTTTAAAAGGCCCTGTACAAATTTTCTTGAAAAGTCCAACCTACTGATCTCTAATGGTTTCCCATCTACCTCCTTTAAAAGAAAGCGGACACTGTGGTGCCTCCGGACCCTGGCAAAACCTGCCGACATGGTGGAGGCACCACAGCTCGTAAAAGGTGGGAAAAAAAAGAAGAAAAAGTGGTAAAACCACAATAAAAAAAATTAAATACGCCACTTAACTTTTTTTTTTTAAAGAATCCGTGAAATAAAAGCGCAAAAAAACAGAAAGCAAAACAAAGAAAAGAAGAAGTTGAAAAATACTCTGCTCCAAAAGGCGTCTATTTGGGAACCACAAAGGATCCAAGTCACTTCCCAAGGAGTTGATCGCAGTCTCCGTCTCACGACTAAGATCAGGAAGTATCTGGCCGAACTGGTTTGCTGCAATCTGCTTGACGCGCAGTTATTAGGTGGAGCTATGTCTGTGTCCGAGGAGGAGGACGGAGCAGAAGATAGCGATGAAACCCAGATCCCGGACACCCTACAGACTAAGAGGCTAACGTCAGAGTTGTCTTCGGACTTCCCCATTCCTGCGGAGAAGAGAGGGAAAGCTGTGACCCCCTCAGACAGCTCGTCTGAGGACGAGTCGAGAATTTTCCCCTCTGGCTCACCGAACGAGGCGCCGTTCCTAGAACTTCCGAAACAGTTGCCCCCGAAGGACAAAAGGGAGGGCTCAAAGAGGCCAGTCCCCAAAGTCCAAAGGGGAAAAGGAGCAAAACTCCTTCTCTCATACAATGAGTCGGAGGAAGAGCTCCTTTTACATGACTCGTCTTCCCTGGTCTGAAAGTCAAGCCTGCCTCATACTCATGACTCTCACCTTCTCACTCATCCATGTTAGAAGTGTGAAGTCTAGAGTTAGATCCCATCGCCTCGGAACCCTTTTAAATGGTTTTAAATGGTTTAAAGGATTGCTTTCTTTTATTAATCTGGTTTTTATGATTTCTTTTGTGCAGGAGCGGGAACTGGAGAGTCCTCTGCAGAGGCCCAAAGGCGGTCTGCCCGCCGTGTTTGGGCTCCCGGTGGACCTCTCCGTCCCTCGAAACAGACTCCGGGACCGGTGTTGGACGGTGGCTCATGGGATTCTCCCGGTCAGGACCGTGATGCTTTCCCGGGGTGGTTGGGCGAGATCGATCTGCCCCCGACCTGGTCGTGGCGCGCCTGAGTCGGTGGGGTACTTGCTCTGGGAGTGCAGCGCTGTCATGGACCTGTGGGCAACGGCCGGCTCCCTGCAATTCCCGAACTTGCCAGCAAGGGGGGTCCTACCAAGGATCCACCCGAGCTGCCGAAAAGACGCCACGCGGACCCCCGGAAACTTGCTGGCGAGGAGGCACAGACAGAGCCCCCCCGCAGCTGTATCTGGACGGCAGTTGGCAGCGTGCCTTGGATGCAGCTGCCAAGAAGAATCGTCTGTGCCTCTTCGGACGTGGGAGTCGGAGCTACACAGAAAAGGTCACAGCAGCAGCGGCCTGGCTCTCCGGGAGAGGATGGTGGGAAGGAGCAGTAAGGGGGGGATCCCCTCTGAGCACCAGGAAAAGTCCCGAGAGACCAAATATTTTGAGGAACGGGGAGGTTCATCTTTACCATCCGCGACCTCCCGCTTCTGCTACATTTGTTTTTATTTGAACCTGATTTTAAGGACTGCAATCCTTTATATTTATTTATTGGCTTTTTACTCTAGTTTTTTTTTTTTACCTGTTTTAACGAACTGTTTTGTAAAGTTGTTTTAACTGTATTACTGTTATTATTGTTTTAGAAATAGTTTAACAGACAGTTTGTTTTTGAATGATTTTACGGAACAGTGACGTTAGAACTGGTAAGACTGTATGTTTGAATGTTTTTTGATTTGTGCCAATAAATATTTGGAAAGAAAAATTCTGTTCTTATCATATACTGATAAGACTCTTAAGGTCACTGTACACGGGTGGAACCGGACCGATGGGTTTCTGTAAATTTGTGTTTCACATAAACGTTAGGCTTTTTGGGTGTAAAAGCCTGCCAAAAATAGCCAGGACTCTTCCACGCCGCTCTCAACGGAAGTCTTTAGTAAAAGGCGAAAGACTTGTGCGAAATGAAGAGAGGCCAGAGTGAATGATGAGGGGACGTGTGGTGTCAGACGAGGGACAGGTTTTTAGGCCTACGCGTGGCAGTGACGGTCACTGTTCACAGCTCCGGCTACACAGGTCAGGCCAGGCCCGCGCAGGTGGGGCCTGCTCAGGTCAGACCAGGCCTGCTTTCACGTTAAATCCAAGCAGAGTTTCAGATGAAAGGAATGAGAGAGTCAGTCACAGCTGCAGGCATTTGAGTGCGTTTGCCTGCCTGTTTGAAAAGTATTTAAGGCTGACGTCCAATTGGGGTGGGACTGTGGGAGAATCGATGGCTGCTTGACACAGACACACACACAAAATGTAGGCTGGATGATGGAGAATGTTTTATTTAATAAAAAAAAGAAAAAACCCCTTTTGTATCACAATTAATTAAACACAAGCAATTTCTACCCATTTCACCCCCCCTCACTCACTCACACACAGAGACACAAGATGAACAAGAATCTTTCTGAATCTAATCCACATGTATCTGAAAAGCAGCAAAACTCTCTGAAACTGAGCTGCAGACAGACTCACAGACACACAACCACACAGACAGACTCACCTTTTTTGGTTTTTTTTTTTTGGTTAGGGTCTGACGGGGAACAAAATCCAAAGCCAAGAACAACCAGGTCAGGTAAAGCTGGCTGGGCGTGGCAGAGAACAAAACTCATGTCCAAGAACAACCAGGTCAGGTTAAGCTGGCTGGGCGTGGCAGAGAACAAAATCCACGGCCATGAACAACCCGGTCAGGTTAAGCTGGCTGGGCGTGGCAGAGAACAAAATCCACGTCCAAGAACAACCAGGTCATGTCTGCAAAAGCATTTGAATCCACAAAACAATGATTTGATGGTTTACTTTAACAAGATTTGGGGGGGGTGCACCGTTCCCAGCGGCACTGCAAGGCCGGGTCGATGCCTGGAGCGAAGGGAGCGAGCTCCTCTTTCGGACTCCCCGTTCTAAAAATCCATTTAATACGCGGTCCTCGGGTGGAGGACGTACCAGATATTAAACTGATAAGAACAGAATTTTTTTCTTTTGAAATATTTATTGGCATAAATCAAAAACAATATTCAAACATACATTTTTTTTACCAGTTCTAACGTCACTGTTCTGTAAAATCATTCAAAAAAACAATCTGTCTGTAAAACCATTCCTAAAACAATAATAACAGTAATACAGTTAAAACAATTTCACAAAACAGTTCATTAAAACAGGTAAAAAAAAAAAAAACTAGAGTAAAAAGCCAATAAATAGATATAAAGGATTGCAGTCCTTAAAATCAGGTTCAAATAAAAACAAATGTAGCAGAAGCGGGAGGGCCCGGTTGGTAAAGGTGAACCTCCCCGTTCCTCAAAACATTTGGTCTCTCGGGACTTTTCCTGGTGCTCAGAGGGGATCCCCCCTTCCTGCTCCTTCCCACCATCATCTCCCGGAGAGCCAGGCCGCTGCTGCCAAGACCTTTTCTGTGTGGCTCCGGCTCCCACGTCCGAAGAGGCACAGACGATTCTTCTTGGCAGCTGCATCCAAGGCACGCTGCCAACTGCCGTCCAGATACAGCTGCGGGGGGGCTCTGTCTGTGCCTCCTCGCCAGCAAGTTTCCGGGGGTCCGCGTGGCGTCTCTTCGGCAGCCCGGGTGGATCCATGGTGGGACCCCCCTTGCTGGCAAGTTCAGGAATTGCAGGGAGCCGGCCGTTGCCCACAGGTCCATGACAGCGCTGCACTCCCAGAGCGGGTGCCCTGCCGACTCAGGCGCGCCACGACCAGGCCGGGGGCAGATCGATCTCTCCCAACCGCCCCGGGAATGCATCACGGTCCTGACCGGGAGAATCCCATGAGCCGCCGTCCAACACAGGTCCTGGAGTCTGTTTCGAGGGACGGAGAGGTCCACCGGGAGCCCAAACACGGCGGGCAGACCGCCTTTGGGCCTCTGCAGAGGACTCTCCAGTTCCCGCTCCTGCACAAAAGAAATCATAAAAACCAGATTAATAAAAGAAAGCAATCCTTTAAACCATTTAAAACCATTTAAAAGGGTTCCGAGGCGATGGGATCTAACTCTAGACTTCACACTTCTAACATGGATGAGTGAGAAGGTGAGAGTCATGAGTATGAGGCAGGCTTGACTTTCAGACCAGGGAAGACGAGTCATGTAAAAGGAGCTCTTCCTCCGACTCATTGTATGAGGGGAGGGTTTTTGCTCCTTTTCCCCTTTGGACTTTGGGGACTGGCCTCTTTGAGCCCTCCCTTTTGTCCTTCGGGGTCGACTGTTTTGGAAGTTCTAGGAACGGGGCCTCGTTCGGTGAGCCAGAGGGGAAAATTCTCGATTCTTCCTCAGACGAACTGTCTGAGGGGGTCGCAGCTTTCCCCCTCTTCTCCGCAGGAATGGGAGAGTCCGAAGACAACTCTGACGCTGGCCTCTTAGTCTGTAGGGTGTCCGGGATCTGGGTTTCATCGCTATCTTCTGCTCCGTCCTCCTCCTCGGACACAGACATAGCTCCACCCGGTGACTGCTTGTCCCCACCCGCACTGTTGCCAGATGTGGTCGGGGGCTGCACAGCCACCACCCTTTCACCCTTCTCACTAGATTTCCGTTTTTCCTTTTCGTCTTGAGGGGCGCTGGAAGCTGCCACCTCCACCTGGTCGGTTACCTTTTTCTTTTCACTTACTTTTCCGGCTTTTAACTTGTTGGCAAACGATTTGGGGCAGTCTCTGAAGAGGTGGTTGGACTCTCCACAGAGGTTGCACCTCCTGCCATTGGGACACTCATCAAATGTGTGCCCAATTTCTCTACATTTACCACAAAAGATCTTCGTGCACGCTTCTACCAGGTGCCCGTGCTCTCCACACTTGCGGCAGAGCTTGGGCATTCCCTGGTAGTGGATGTAGCCTCTGTTATCGCCCAGCACTATCATACTAGGCAGGTGTTTCAGGCCCTGGTAGCCTGAAGGGTCCTGCCATTGCTGGATAGGAACCCTCCAAACACAGTTCCAGATGCCGTCCACATCCAGCACCTTGATAGGCTGGCCTTTAACCGTGCAATGTCTTCCCAGCCATGTCTTAATGTCCTCTGCGCTGACGGTTTCATTGAACATCCTGACAATAACCGTTTTAAGGCTATTGTCAGTCAGTTTTTCCACCTCAAACGCAGAAAACTGGGATTCTACACCCTCAAAACGTGCCCAAAAATTCTTAAATACCGTGCCCGAAACAAAACTCACATCAAAACTTTTATTAAAAGGTAAAGTGAGGATACAGTTCAAATCTTCAGGTGAAAATTTTAAAAGGCCCTGTACAAATTTCCTAGAAAAGTCTAACCTGCTGATCTCTAAAGGTTTCCCATCTACCTCCTTTAAAAGAAAGCGGACACTGTGGTGCCTCCGCACCCCGGCAAAACCTGCCGACATGGTGGAGGCACCACAGCTCGCAAAAGGTGGAAAAAGAAGAAAAGGTGCAAAAAACCACGTTAAAAACACTAAAAACACCACTTACCTTTTAGTTAAAAACTGTGAAAAACAAGAACAAAACAAGGAACAAAACAAACAGAAACAAAAAAACAACCAATCAAATTGGGTGTCACTGAAAAACGCTCTTCTCCCAAGGGTGTCTATCTGAGATCCACAAAGGAACCAAATCACCTCCCAAGGAGATTGATCACGACTCGATCCAAGACCAAAGACCAGGCAGTACACTTGATCTTAGCCAAAAGGCCGAGAAGCGATGATCCAAAATGGTTTGGCGCTAACCGCCCGACCGGGGGGTCTCCGCTCAGGCGGAGAGGTAAAGCCACAGTCCGTTCACACCCGCACAGAGTCATTGTGTTCACGGGTGGAACCGGACCGGTGGGTTTCTGTAAATTTGTCTTTCACATAAACGTTAGGCTTTTTGGGTGTAAAAGCCTGCCAAAAATAGCCAGGACTCTTCCACGCCGCTCTCCACGGAAGTCTTTAGTAAAAGGCGAAAGACTTGTGCGAAATGAAGAGAGGCCAGAGCGAATGATGAGGGGACGTGTGGTGTCAGACGAGGGTCAGGTTTTTAGGCCTACGCGTGGCAGTGACGGTCACTGATCACAGCTCCGCCTACACAGGTCAGACCAGGCCTGCTTTCATGTTCAGTCCAAGCAGAGTTTCAGATGAAAGGAACGAGAGAGTCAGTCTGCTGGTTGGTTAACTGACACAGCTGCAGGCAATTGAGTGCGTTTGCCTGCCTGTTTGAAAAGTATTTAAGGCTGACGTCCAATTGGGGTGGGACGGTGGGAGAATCGATGGCTGCTTGAACACAGACACACACACAAAATGTAGGCTGGATGATGGAGAATGTTTTATTTAATAAAAAAAAGAAAAGAAAAATCCCTTTTGTATCACAATGAATTAAACACAAGCAATTTCTGCCCATTTCACCCCCCCTCACTCACTCACACACAGAGACACAAGATGAACAAGAATCTTTCTGAATCTAATCCACATGTATCTGAAAAGCAGCAAAACTGAGCTGCAGACAGACTCACAGACACACAACCACACAGACAGACTCACCTTTTTGGGGGGGGGGTTTGTTAGTGTCTGACGGAGAACAAAATCCAAAGCCAAGAACAACCAGGTCAGGTAAAGCTGGCTGGGCGTGGCAGAGAACAAAACGCACGGCCAAGAACAACCAAGTCAGGTAAAGCTGGGCGTGGCAGAGAACAAAATCCACGGCCAAGAACAACCAGGTCAGGTAAAGCTGGCTGGGCGTGGCAGAGAACAAAATCCACGGCCAAGAACAACCAGGTCAGGTAAAGCTGGGCGTGGCAGAGAACAAAATCCACGGCCAAGAACAACCAGGTCAGGTAAAGCTGGCTGGGCGTGGCAGAGAACAAAACCCACGGCCAAGAACAACCAGGTCAGGTAAAGCTGGGCGTGGCAGAGAACAAAATCCACGTCCAAGAACAACCAGGTCAGGTAAAGCTGGCTGGGCGTGGCAGAGAACAAAATCCACGTCCAAGAACAACCAGGTCAGGTAAAGCTGACTGGGCGTGGCAGAGAACAAAATCCACGTCCAAGAACAACCAGGTCAGGTAAAGCTGGCTGGGCGTGGCAGAGAACAAAATCCACGTCCAAGAACAACCAGGTCAGGTAAAGCTGGCTGGGCGTGGCAGAGAACAAAATCCACGGCCAAGAACAACCAGGTCAGGTAAAGCTGGCTGGGCGTGGCAGAGAACAAAACCCACGGCCAGGAACAACCAGGTCAGGTAAAGCTGGGCGTGGCACAGAACACAATCCACGGCCAAGAACAACCAGGTCAGGTAAAGCTGGGCGTGGCGGAGAACAAAACCCACGGCCAAGAACAACCAGGTCAGGTATAGCTGGGCGTGGCAGAGAACAAAATCCACGTCCAAGAACAACCAGGTCAGGTAAAGCTGGCTGGGCGTGGCAGAGAACAAAATCCACGTCCAAGAACAACCAGGTCAGGTAAAGCTGGCTGGGCGTGGCGGAGAACAAAATCCACGACCAAGAACAACCAGGTCAGGTAAAGCTGGCTGGGCGTGGCAGAGAACAAAATCCACGGCCAAGAACAACCAGGTCAGGTAAAGCTGGCTGGGCGTGGCAGAGAACAAAACCCACGGCCAAGAACAACCAGGTCAGGTAAAGCTGGGCGTGGCAGAGAACAAAATCCACGGCCAAGAACAACCAGGTCAGGTAAAGCTGGGCGTGGCAGAGAACAAAATCCACGGCCAAGAACAACCAGGTCAGGTAAAGCTGGCTGGGCGTGGCAGAGAACAAAACCCACGGCCAAGAACAACCAGGTCAGGTAAAGCTGGGCGTGGCAGAGAACAAAATCCACGTCCAAGAACAACCAGGTCAGGTAAAGCTGGCTGGGCGTGGCAGAGAACAAAATCCACGTCCAAGAACAACCAGGTCAGGTAAAGCTGGCTGGGCGTGGCGGAGAACAAAATCCACGGCCAAGAACAACCAGGTCAGGTAAAGCTGGGCGTGGCAGAGAACACAATCCACGGCCAAGAACAACCAGGTCAGGTAAAGCTGGCTGGGCGTGGCAAAGAACAAAATCCACGGCCAAGAACAACCAGGTCAGGTAAAGCTGGCTGGGCGTGGCAGAGAACAAAATCCACGGCCAAGAACAACCAGGTCAGGTAAAGCTGGCTGGGCGTGGCAGAGAACAAAACCCACGGCCAAGAACAACCAGGTCAGGTAAAGCTGGGCGTGGCAGAGAACAAAATCCACGTCCAAGAACAACCCGGTCAGGTAAAGCTGACTGGGCGTGGCAGAGAACAAAACCCACGGCCAAGAACAACCAGGTCAGGTAAAGCTGGGCGTGGCAGAGAACAAAATCCACGTCCAAGAACAACCAGGTCAGGTAAAGCTGGCTGGGCGTGGCAGAGAACAAAATCCACGTCCAAGAACAACCAGGTCAGGTAAAGCTGGCTGGGCGTGGCGGAGAACAAAATCCACGGCCAAGAACAACCAGGTCAGGTAAAGCTGGGCGTGGCAGAGAACACAATCCACGGCCAAGAACAACCAGGTCAGGTAAAGCTGGCTGGGCGTGGCAAAGAACAAAATCCACGGCCAAGAACAACCAGGTCAGGTAAAGCTGGCTGGGCGTGGCGGAGAACAAAATCCACGTCCAAGAACAACCAGGTCAGGTAAAGCTGGGCGTGGCAGAGAACAAAATCCACGGCCAAGAACAACCAGGTCAGGTAAAGCTGGGCGTGGCGGAGAACAAAATCCACGGCCAAGAACAACCAGGTCAGGTCTGCAAAAGCATTTGAATCCACACAACAATGATTTGATGGTTAACTTTAACAAGATTTAGGGGGGGTGCACCGTTCCCGGCGGCACTGCAAGGCCGGGTCGATGCTTGGAGCGAAGGGAGCGAGCTCCTCTTTCGGACTCCCCGTTCTAAAAATCCATTTAATACGCGGTCCTCGGGTGGAGGACGTACCAGATATTAAACTGATAAGAACAGAAACTACACTTGATCTGAGCCAAAAGGCCGAGAAGCGATGATCCAAAATGGTTTGGCGCTAACCGCCCGACCGGGGGGTCTCCGCTCAGGCGGAGAGGTAAAGCCACAGTCCGTTCACACCCGCACAGAGTCATTGTGTTCACGGGTGGAACCGGACCGGTGGGTTTCTGTAAATTTGTCTTTCACATAAACGTTAGGCTTTTTGGGTGTAAAAGCCTGCCAAAAATAGCCAGGACTCTTCCACGCCGCTCTCCACGGAAGTCTTTAGTAAAAGGCGAAAGACTTGTGCGAAATGAAGAGAGGCCAGAGCGAATGATGAGGGGACGTGTGGTGTCAGACGAGGGTCAGGTTTTTAGGCCTACGCGTGGCAGTGACGGTCACTGTTCACAGCTCCGCCTACACAGGTCAGACCAGGCCTGCTTTCATGTTCAGTCCAAGCAGAGTTTCAGATGAAAGGAACGAGAGAGTCAGTCTGCTGGTTGGTTAACTGACACAGCTGCAGGCAATTGAGTGCGTTTGCCTGCCTGTTTGAAAAGTATTTAAGGCTGACGTCCAATTGGGGTGGGACGGTGGGAGAATCGATGGCTGCTTGACACAGACACACACACAAAATGTAGGCTGGATGATGGAGAATGTTTTATTTAATAAAAAAAAGAAAAGAAAAATCCCTTTTGTATCACAATGAATTAAACACAAGCAATTTCTGCCCATTTCACCCCCCCTCACTCACTCACACACAGAGACACAAGATGAACAAGAATCTTTCTGAATCTAATCCACATGTATCTGAAAAGCAGCAAAACTGAGCTGCAGACAGACTCACAGACACACAACCACACAGACAGACTCACCTTTTTGGGGGGGGGGTTTGTTAGTGTCTGACGGAGAACAAAATCCAAAGCCAAGAACAACCAGGTCAGGTAAAGCTGGCTGGGCGTGGCAGAGAACAAAACGCACGGCCAAGAACAACCAAGTCAGGTAAAGCTGGGCGTGGCAGAGAACAAAATCCACGGCCAAGAACAACCAGGTCAGGTAAAGCTGGCTGGGCGTGGCAGAGAACAAAATCCACGGCCAAGAACAACCAGGTCAGGTAAAGCTGGCTGGGCGTGGCAGAGAACAAAATCCACGGCCAAGAACAACCAGGTCAGGTAAAGCTGGCTGGGCGTGGCGGAGAACAAAACCCACGGCCAAGAACAACCAGGTCAGGTAAAGCTGGGCGTGGCAGAGAACAAAATCCACGGCCAAGAACAACCAAGTCAGGTAAAGCTGGGCTTGGCGGAGAACAAAACCCACGGCCAAGAACAACCAGGTCAGGTAAAGCTGGGCGTGGCAGAGAACAAAATCCACGTCCAAGAACAACCAGGTCAGGTAAAGCTGGCTGGGCGTGGCAGAGAACAAAATCCACGGCCAAGAACAACCAGAACAGGTAAAGCTGGCTGGGCGTGGCAGAGAACAAAACCCACGGCCAAGAACAACCAGGTCAGGTAAAGCTGGCTGGGCGTGGCAGAGAACAAAACCCACGGCCAGGAACAACCAGGTCAGGTAAAGCTGGGCGTGGCAGAGAACACAATCCACGGCCAAGAACAACCAGGTCAGGTAAAGCTGGCTGGGCGTGGCGGAGAACAAAATCCACGGCCAAGAACAACCAGGTCAGGTAAAGCTGGGCGTGGCAGAGAACAAAATCCACGGCCAAGAACAACCAGGTCAGGTAAAGCTGGGCGTGGCGGAGAACAAAACCCACGGCCAAGAACAACCAGGTCAGGTATAGCTGGGCGTGGCAGAGAACAAAATCCACGTCCAAGAACAACCAGGTCAGGTAAAGCTGGCTGGGCGTGGCGGAGAACAAAATCCACGTCCAAGAACAACCAGGTCAGGTAAAGCTGGCAGGGCGTGGCAGAGAACAAAATCCACGGCCAAGAACAACCAGGTCAGGTAAAGCTGGCTGGGCGTGGCAGAGAACAAAACCCACGGCCAAGAACAACCAGGTCAGGTAAAGCTGGGCGTGGCAGAGAACAAAATCCACGGCCAAGAACAACCCGGTCAGGTAAAGCTGGCTGGGCGTGGCGGAGAACAAAATCCACGGCCAAGAACAACCAGGTCAGGTAAAGCTGGGCGTGGCAGAGAACACAATCCACGGCCAAGAACAACCAGGTCAGGTAAAGCTGGCTGGGCGTGGCGGAGAACAAAATCCACGTCCAAGAACAACCAGGTCAGGTAAAGCTGGCTGGGCGTGGCAGAGAACAAAATCCACGTCCAAGAACAACCAGGTCAGGTAAAGCTGGGCGTGGCGGAGAACAAAATCCACGGCCAAGAACAACCAGGTCAGGTCTGCAAAAGCATTTGAATCCACACAACAATGATTTGATGGTTAACTTTAACAAGATTTAGGGGGGGGTGCACCGTTCCCGGCGGCACTGCAAGGCCGGGTCGATGCTTGGAGCGAAGGGAGCGAGCTCCTCTTTCGGACTCCCGGTTCTAAAAATCCATTTAATACGCGGTCCTCGGGTGGAGGACGTACCAGATATTAAACTGATAAGAACAGAATTTTTCTTTCCAAATATTTATTGGCACAAATCAAAAAACATTCAAACATACAGTCTTACCAGTTCTAACGTCACTGTTCCGTAAAATCATTCAAAAAAACAAACTGTCTGTAAAACTATTTCTAAAACAATAATAACAGTAATACAGTTAAAAACAATTTTACAAAACAGTTCGTTAAAACAGGTAAAAAAAAAAAAAAAAAAAAAAAACTAGAGTAAAAAGCCAATAAATAAATATAAAGGATTGCAGTCCTTAAAATCAGGTTTCAAATAAAAACAAATGTAGCAGAAGCGGGAGGGCCCGGTTGGTAAAGGTGAACCTCCCCGTTCCTCAAAACATTTGGTCTCTCGGGACTTTTCCTGGTGCTCAGAGGGGATCCCCCCCTTCCTGCTCCTTCCCACCATCCTCTCCCGGAGAGCCAGGCCGCTGCTGCCAAGACCTTTTCTGTGTGGCTCCGGCTCCCACGTCCGAAGAGGCACAGACGATTCTTCTTGGCAGCTGCATCCAAGGCACGCTGCCAACTGCCGTCCAGATACAGCTGCGGGGGGGCTCTGTCTGTGCCTCCTCACCAGCAAGTTTCCGGGGGTCCACGTGGCGTCTTTTCGGCAGCTCGGGTGGATCCTTGGTAGGACCCCCCTTGCTGGCAAGTTCGGGAATTGCAGGGAGCCGGCCGTTGCCCACAGGTCCATGACAGCGCTGCACTCCCAGAGTGGGTGCTCCACCGACTCAGGCGCGCCACGACCAGGTCGGGGGCAGATCGATCTCTCCCAACCGCCCCGGGAATGCATCACAGTCCTGACCGGGAGAATCCCATGAGCCGCCGTCCAACACAGGTCCCGGAGTCTGTTTCGAGGGACGGAGAGGTCCACCGGGAGCCCAAACACGGCGGGCAGACCGCCTTTGGGCCTCTGCAGAGGACTCTCCAGTTCCCGCTCCTGCACAAAAGAAATCATAAAAACCAGATTAATAAAAGAAAGCAATCCTTTAAACCATTTAAAACCATTTAAAAGGGTTCCGAGGCGATGGGATCTAACTCTAGACTTCACACTTCTAACATGGATGAGTGAGAAGGTGAGAGTCATGAGTATGAGGCAGGCTTGACTTTCAGACCAGAGAAGACGATTCATGTAAAAGGAGCTCTTCCACCGACTCATTGTATGAGGGGAGGGTTTTTGCTCCTTTTCCCCTTTGGGGACTGGCCTCTTTGAGCCCTCCCTTTTGTCCTTCGGGGTCGACTGTTTTGGAAGTTCTAGGAACGGGGCCTCGTTCGGTGAGCCAGAGGGAAAAATTCTCGACTCGTCCTCAGACGAGCTGTCTGAGGGGGTCGGAGCTTTCCCCCTCTTCTCCGCAGGAATGGGAGAGTCCGAAGACAACTCTGACGTTAGCCTCTTAGTCTGTAGGGTGTCCGGGATCTGGGTTTCATCGCTATCTTCTGCTCCGTCCTCCTCCTCGGACACAGACATAGCTCCACCTAATGACTGCGCGTCAAGCAGTTTGCAGCAAACCAGTTCGGCCAGATACTTCCTGATCTTAGTCGTGAGACGGAGACTGCGATCAACTCCTTGGGAAGTGACTTGGATCCTTTGTGGTTCCCAAATAGACGCCCTTTGGAGCAGAGTATTTTTCAACTTCTTCTTTTCTTTGTTTATCTTTCTGTTTTTTTGCGCTTTTATTTCACGGATTCTTTAAAAAAAAAAAGTTAAGTGGCGTTTTTAATTTTTTTTATTGTGGTTTTACCACTTTTTCTTCTTTTTTTCCCCACCTTTTACGAGCTGTGGTGCCTCCACCATGTCGGCAGGTTTTGCCAGGGTCCGGAGGCACCACAGTGTCCGCTTTCTTTTAAAGGAGGTAGATGGGAAACCATTAGAGATCAGTAGGTTGGACTTTTCAAGAAAATTTGTACAGGGCCTTTTAAAATTTAAACCCGATGACTTGAATTGTATACTTACGTTACCTTTTAATAAAGGGTTTGACGTGAGTTTTGTTCCGGGTATGGTTTTCAAGGATTTGGGCACGTTTTGAAATCACTTCTCGGCCTTTTGGCTCAGGAGTACTGCCTGGTCTTGGGTCTTAGATCGAGTCGCGATCAACTCCATAGGGCGGTGATTCCGGCGTCTTTTTGACACCCGAGTTAATTCCACATGGGGAGATCTTTTTCTTCGTCTTCTTTTGTGTGTGTGTTTCCTTATTTGTTTGTCCTTTTATCTCGTTGTTTTTACTGTCTTTTAATCTTATTTATTTTTTAACTTTTAGTTACGTTGTGGTGCATCCAGCATGTCGGCAAATTTTGCCGGGGTGCGGAGGCACCACAGTGTGCACTTTATTTTAAAAACAATTAATGGAAAAACAATGGAGATTTCCCGCCTGAATTTCTCCAGAAAGTACATCCAGAGGATTTTGAAATTCAAACCCACTGACTTAAACTGCATTTTGTCACTTCCTTTCAACAAGGGATTCGATGTCAGTTTTGTTTCCGGTAATGGATTAAAAGAGTTTTGGACCCAGTATGAGAGCGTGGAAACCCAGTTTTCTGCGTTCACGGTTGAGAAACTGACTGACAATAGTCTTAAAACGGTTATTGTCAAGATGTTCAATGAGACTGTGAATGCAGAGGATATTAAGACATGGCTGGGGAGATACTGCACGGTGAAAGGCCAGCCTACCAAGGTTATGGATGTGGACGGTATCTGGAGTTGTGCTTGGAGGGTCCCCATCCAACAATGGCAGGACCCTTTGGGATGCCAGGGTCCTGCCATTGTTGTGCTTGGGTTACAACCAGGGCTACATCCACTACCAGGGAATGACCAAGGTCTACAGCAAGTGTGGTGAGGATGGGCACCTGGTAGAAGCTTGTGACAAAATCATGTGTGGAAAATGCAGAGAAATTGGGCACACTTTTGAAGATTGTCCCAATGACAGACGGTGCAACCTCTGTGGGGAGACGAACCATCTCTTCAGAGACTGCCCAAAGTCTTTCACCAACAAGCTGAAAGCGTCCAAAACTAGCACAGTGATTTTAATGGAAGAGGAGACGGAAAATTACGCTCTTCCTCCAAAAACCGAGAGTGGACAGCAGAAATCAGGTGAGGAGGGTGAAGGAGACGTGACTGTGCAACCCCCGACCACATCTGGTAACGGTGTGGATGAGGACGCGCAGTCATCAGGTGAAGCTATGTCTGTGTCCGGCGTGGATATGCACAGACACAAACATGGTTTTACATGTTTAAGAAGGGAGGACAGGATTTTAGCTGAAAAGACTGAAGACATTTTAAAAACTGTTGAACTTTTTTTACGAGGACTTGTATAAAGAAAAAACAGTGGACGAGACCATCATGACCGAAATCTTGGATTTTATCGACCAAAAAGTCACAAAAAGTGTGCTTTTAACCCAAGATTTTACTGTTTTAGAGATCAACAAGTGTCTTTTATCTTTTAAGAAAGGGAAGTCCCCTGGAAAGGATGGACTTCCCTTGGAATTTTACCTGACCTTCTGGGACATTTTAGCACCTGACCTACTTGCTGTTTTTAAAGAATTTGAGACCTTGGACAGACTGCCAGCAAGTTTTAGAGTAGGGATAGTGACGCTGCTCCACAAGGACAAAGACAGGACCGACCTGAAAAACTGGAGACCCATCACTCTTTTAAACGTGGACTGCAAACTTTTTAGCAGCACGTTTGATGACAGTTTTAGAGACCTTGATTTACCCGGATCAAACCTGTGCCGTGCCGGGGAGGAAGATCACGAACAGCCTCGTACTGATCAGAGACACCATCTGTTATGCGAGAGACAGAAACATTAGACTAATAGTGTTAAATCTAGACTTTGAAAAGGTACTGGTGCGAGGCCTGATCAAAAGCTTCCTCAAAGTGCTGCGAAAAATGGGATTCCCAGACAGCGGACAACGGTCGGCTCCCTAAAATTCCCAAACTTGCCAGCAAGGGGAGTCCTAACAGCACAGCTGGTGCTGTTCGGGGTGGGCCACAATGCAAGTAATTAAGAGTTTGGGAGGCAGTGGCTCGCCTTGGCTGCCCTTAAAGACGCCATGTATACCTCTAGAGGCTTGCTGGTGAGGAGGCACAGGCAGAGCCCCCCGCAGCTGTGGTCCGAGTGGCCGCAGAGAATATGAATACCATCATCTCTGCCGGCAGCAGGCCTAGGACACAGCTGCAAAGGAGAATTGTCTGTACCTCGTTGGACGTGGAAGCCGGATTTACATGAGAAAGGTTGCGGCAGCGAAGGCCTGGCTTTCCGGGTGCAGAAGGTGGGAAGGAATAGCAAGGAGGGGATCCCCTCAGAGTACCAGACAGGTTCCCGAGAGACCAAATGTTTGGAGGAGCGGAGAGGTCCACGTTTAGAGGACCTGCCCTCCTGCAGAAACTTTTTCATTTTACTTGATTTTAAGGACTGTCATTCTTCTTGTTTAGTACACATAGGTTTTACCTGTTTTTAAACATAATTTTTTGTAGGTTTTTACTTGTATTTCAATTTTTGCAAACATAAAAATGGTTTTACAATAAATTTACACAGATTTTAGTACAAGAGCAATGTTTTTAAAGGAGATGCTGTTTATGTTGTAAAAAGAACCAATAAACATGTTAGGAAAAAAAATGGCAGGTCGCTTCAGGCTACCAGGGCCTGATACACATACCTCGCATAATAGTGCTGGGGGAAAACAGGGGCTACATCCACTACCAGGGAATGCCCAAGCTCTGCCGCAAGTTTGGTAAACTCAGGCACCTAGTAGAAGCGTGTAACAAGACATTTTGTTGTAAATGCAGAGAAATTGGGCACACATTTGGTTAGTTTACCAATGGCAGAGGGTGCAACTTCTTTGAAGAATCCAACCATCTCTTCAGACACTGTCCAAAGTAGCTTGCCCAAAATTTGAAGGCTGGAAAAGTAACTGAAAAAGAACAGCAAAAGGAAACCAATCAGTTGGAGACGGTACCTTCTAGCTTTCCTCCAGAGGAAAGTGGACAATGGAAATCTTATGAGTAGGATAAAAGGAAGGTACAGCCCCTGACCACAACTGGTAATAAACTGCCAACTTACCTTAAAGAAGTAGTAAAACACAACAGGATTTAAAGACAGACAAACCTGGATACTAGTCGGTCTGTCTCCTGGTCGAGGCCCGTGGTTCAGCACACCTTCGGGAGCACCCAAAGGATGCAGACAAGGAATTTTATTTAGGTTTATAGAAAGTACTCCATACTTTGGAGACGTATGCATAGAGTTCTTTATCAGAGAAATACGGCCTGTGGACAAATTTGAATATTTATCCATTTATCTTTCTATCATCTGTTTTTCACCTGCTCATCCATATATCAATTTAATCAATCATTCAAAAAGAAACATTGTACATATTTGAGCATGTGGGAAAACTAGATTTCCACACATACAGTATCTAAGAGCAGGCTACATCGGTGCAAATGCTTGCGTCCGCTCCCATTGGCTGTCGGACGCAGGAAGCCCAGCCCACCCAGTGCGCGAGGCTACAGCCATCAGGCTTACTGACTGAGAGAACTGCTTTTCGTTGCCCGATTGTAGGACTAACAGATCTGGAAACTTCTGCTCATTGTTGCAAATTTCTAATGCTTCCTGTGCATAATTGTAGGTTAAAACCGTCCGCCTTTTCAAGTTTTCAACAGTTCGCACCAGTAATTTTCATCGAACAGATGAGATCAGGGGAGAGCGCGAACGCAGTCCCCCACTATCAGAAATTATGCAGTCGAGATTCTCACATTTGGAGAGTTCGCAGAGGTCAGAATGGCCTGAGTGCAATGACCAAGCCTCACTCAGGGAGTGCTGCCTTCGTGTTCACAGCAAAGCTCCCCTGCCAGGTAAGTATGAAGCATGACAGGCTGATCCTGGATACTAGCAGGTCTGTCTCCTGTCTGAGACCCGTGGTCCAGCACGGCTACGAGACACATCAAAGGTTGCAGACAAGAAATTTTATTTAGTTTATTAGCAAGTACTCCATGTTTATGAGATGTCTGCTAAAAGTTCTTTATCAGAGAAATACTACCTGTGGACAAATTTGAATATCTATCCATTTATAGATGGATTTATAGATGGTCCGCATTCGCCGGTCGCGGGTTCGCGTCTCACGGAGAGCACGTCTAGGGTCCTTGGAGAAGACACCTAGCCCCCACTTCTCCCACCATTGGCGCCGTTGAAGGGCAGCCTGCTGCGGTGTAAGGAGTGCAGCAAACAAATTTTCCCGGTGAGGGATGAATAGAGTAATTCAAAATAAATAAAATAAAATTTATCTTTCTATGATGTATTTATCAAGTGCCCATCCGTGACTCCAAGACAATGTTTCAAAAAGTATTATTTGACATATTTCAGGATGTGGGAAAACTAGATTTCCACGCATATCTAAGAGCAGGCTACATGGGTGCAAATGCTTGCGTCTTCTCACATTGGCTTTTGGACACGAGAAACCCCGCCCGAGGCTACTTTCAGCTGGTTCGCTGGCTGAGAGAACTGCTTTTCGTTGCCCGATTGTAGGCCCAACAGATCGGGCTGCATCTTGTTTTCCCCCAAAACACACGGGGCTCACGCAGAGAGACAAAGAATTACAGCCACTGACAGCTACAACTCTCTTTTGTGTCCGGCCGCAAACTTTGGCTCATTGTTGCAAATTTCTAATTCCTTCTGTGCATAATTGTAGGTTAAAACCATCCATCTTTTCAACAAACCGCACCAGTGATTTTCATTGAAAAAAATGAGATCAGGGAGAGCGCAAATGCAGTCCCCCACTATCAGAAATTATTCAGTCGAGATTCTCACATTTGGAGAATTCGCAGAGGTCAGAATGGCCTGAGTGCAATGGCCAAGCCTCACTCTGGGAGTGCTGCCTTCGTGTTCGCAGCAAAGCTCCCCTGCCAGGTAAGTATGAAGGATGACAGGCTGATCCAGGATACTAGCAGGTCTGTCACCTGTCCGAGACCCGTGGTGCAGCACGCCTCCAGGACACATTAAAGGTTGCAGACAAGGAATTTGATTTAGTTTATTAGCATGTACTCCATATTTAAGAGACGTATGTAAAAAGTTTTTTATCAGAGAAATACTGCCTGTGGACAAATTTGAATATCTATCCATTTATCTTTCTATGATGTATTTATCAAGTGCCCATCCATGAGTCCAAGACAATGTTTCAAAAAGTACCATTTGACATATACATGGGTGCAAATGCTTGCGTCCTCTCTCATTGGCTGTCCGACGCAAGAAACCACACCCAAGGCTACTGCCAGCTGGTTCGCCGGCTGAGAGAACTGCTTTTCGTTGCCCGATTGTAGGCCTAACAGATCCGGCGGCTTGTTTTCACCTGAAACACACAGGATGTCGCAGAGAGACAAAGATGTGCGCCTGATGAAGGCCAAAGCTACGGCTCTCTGTTGCGTCCGACCACAAGTTTCTGCTCACTGTTGCAAATTTTTAATGCTGTCTGTGGATAATTGTAGGTTAAAACCTTTCGCCTTTTCAAGTTTTCAACAGTCCACAGCAGTAATTTTCATTGAACTGATGAGCGTCCTTCCCCAGACCATCACCAAGCAACTTGCATCTACCATCACCGACGTCTGTAAATCAGAAGTAACCTTTAGAGCAGCCGAGCAAAAAAACGACTCTTAAACACACGTCAAACTAACAGTAAAGTCCTTCTGTGGAATTCTTGTGTCACAAATGGCGGTGGATAACATTGGCTCAAGATTCAAGGATTTAAGGCAATGACACAATAACCAGTACTCATAACATCTATTCAGTTATGTTGTAACCGTAAAAATAAGACATGCCAAGGAAATTTTCGACTCACATGTTTGGAGTGCAGAACTCTCAAAGACAGAACACGAAGAAACGTAGATCAAGGCAGTCACTTCAAAAGTCACGATTAGAGAAGAACTACTACCGTGTTTTTTTTTTCTGGTCTTTGAAGCAAACTTAAAAATAATTTAATGGTGGGAGTAACTTTATTTATATGACATCATCTAGAATCTCATACTTGTCATCTTGTCTGGTGACTTTCAAAATAAGGATTATTATCAGTTAAAGGACCACAAAGCTAGTGTTGAGAGGTTGCTTAAAATAGTGTTTCAGGCCAAAACGAGACCCATTTGAAAGAAAAAAAAAGGTCTTAGGAGGTCTTCCATTTTACATGGAGATGAATTGTGTTTTAAGAAAATTTATAAAAACAAAAATATAATCACCTAACTATCCTCTGACCTTGGAAGAGTTACAGATGAGGCTCTGAACTCCATGTTCTCAGTTTATTCAGAGGAAACCGAGTGAGGTTATTACACCCCTTCCCAGCAACCATAAAACATGTATGAAAAAACACCCAATCCCTGAACACGCGTCAAACTAACAGTAAAGTTCTACTGTGGAAACCTCCTGTCACATTAGGTGGTGGACAACATTGGCTCAAGATTCAAGGATTTAAGGCAATAACACAATAACCAGTACCAATAACATCTAATCAGTTAAGTTATAACCGTAAAAATAAGACTGCTGGGGATATATTTCACTCACACTTTACAGATGTTTAGAGTGCAGAACTCTTTAGTCTTCCATGTGGCAACCTGCTTGTTGACATGGTGATGAATTGTGTTTTAAGAAAATTTATTAAGACAAAATTGTAATCACCCAACTATCGACCTCTAACCTTGCAAGAGTAACTAACATACACCATGTTCCCAGTTTATTCAGCAGGATAAATACTAATCAAATTTGCCAGCATGTCCCAAAAAAGTTTGAGAAATGACACCATCAGTCATCTTCTGAACTGCTTATCACTACAGATGTCTCAAGATGTACCAGAATCCTGTTTGTCACAGGAGAGAGAGGCAAGGCAAGGCAAGTTTATTTGTATAGCACAATTCATACAAAATGTAATTCAAAGTGCTTCACAAGAAAGAAAAGAAAAAGAATGCATTAAAATCACAAAACATAGAATCAAAAAGTTTAAAAAAATTAAATAAATAAAATCATTAAAACAGATTAAAAATTGAGCAATTAATAAAAAGCACAGTTAAACAGAACTGTTTTCAGCCTAGATTTAAACATTGTCACAGTAGAGGCCTGTCTCACGGCCTCAGGAAGTTTGTTCCAGACTTTTGCAGCATAAAATTGAAATGCAGCTTCTCCATGTTTAGTCCTGACTCTAGGCACCAGCAGGAGGCCAGTCCCGGAGGTCCTCAGAGTTCTAGATGGTTCATAAGGTACTAACATATCACAGATGTACTTTGGTGTTAGACCATGGAGAGACTTAAACACAAGCAGAGCAGCTTTAAAGTCTATTCTCTGAGCCACAGGAAGCCAGTGCAGAGACTTTAGCACAGGACTAATGTGATCGTATTTTCTAGTTCTTGTTAGGACTCGAGCCGCAGCATTTTGAATAAACTGCAGCTGTTTTAAAGCCTTTTTGTTCAGACCAGTGAGTAGACCGTTGCAATAATCTAACCTGCTGGAAACAAATGCATGGATAAGAACCTCTAAGTCTGTTTTAGACACCAAACCTCTGATTTTGGCAATGTTTTTCAGATGGTAAAAGGCTGCTGATGTAATTGATTTGATGTGACTGTTGAAGTTAAAGTCTGAGTCCATTATTACTCCCAGATTTCTAACTTGATTTGTCGGTTCCAGAGAGAGAGATTGAAGGTAACTGATGACATTTTCTCTTTGTTTCTGTGGGCAAAAGACAATGATTTCAGTTTTGTCTGAGTTTAGTTGGAGAAAGTTGTTTTGCATCCAGACCCTGATTTGCTGAACACAGTAACAGAGTGAATCCACAGGTCCAAGTTCACCTGCTGTCAGTGACACATAAATCTGAGTATCATCTGCGTAATTGTGATAGGACACGTTATTACTGGCTATCAATTGCCCTAACGGCAGCATGTAGAGGTTAAACAGCAGGGGTCCAAGAATTGACCCCTGGGGAACCCCACAGGTCAAAGGCATGTGATCTGACACACAATTTCCAAGAGGAGGGTGTATACACTCTATACAGCTTACCAGTCTGTTTAGGAAAATCTTACATAGGAGTCAATTTAATAAAAACTCTCTTGGAACTTTTCAACAAATGTAATACAAAAACTACCAATGGAACCAAAATTAATATTTTGAGCGAAACATAAGACCTCGTATCTTGCTTCTTAGCTGTCCGTGACCATAGATGGATTCACAGATCCCTAAAACACAAAGGAGTTTGATCTTATCTGTTGACTATCGTCAATAGGAATGCCGCTTGGAGACATATTGGTCGTACACATCAGTAATTTCAAAATCCCTTGTCGTCCAGTGTTTAGACAGACCTCAGCACAGTTCTGCAACAAACTCATAGTTCCTATGGAAAAGCCATGTTAAACCAAAAAAACATGTACAAAGAAGCCACGGTGCAACATCCTTACTTAAACAAAACAATCCATTTAGGTGGGGTAAAGAAATCTAAGTAGAGTTTTGATTTAAAGGTCTGCAGAATAAATCCTGCTCCAATTTCCCGAATGTCACGGAAAAAGTTAGCGAAATGACAGCATCAGTCATCTTCTGAACTGCTGATCACACAGAAGTCTCAGGATGTACCAGAATCCTGCTTGCCACAGGTGAGAGCGGAGGGTGTATAATCTCACACAAGAGTCAAGTGTGGACCAATTTTCACAATTGACGCACATGAAATGAATATCATAAAACTTCGAATGGAACCAATTCCAATAATTCAAACAGAACCTAAGACTACGTTTCATGCTTCTCAGCCGTCGCCGATAGTTGGATGGACGTCTTGGATCAACAAGAATGCCACTGTGGAGATGTCTTGGAGACATACAGGTCGTGTACATCAGTAATTTCTAAATCCATTGTCATCCAACATTTAGACTGACCTCAGCACAGTTCAGGGACAAACTCATGGTTCCTACGGAAATTCGCATTAATAAGCATCAGAACCCAATTCCAGTCAATGTGTTTGAAATTTCTGTTGAATGTAAACGTCTGGACAGTTTCCCAATCGAAACATCTCTGAATACTGAAAACAATGATGACGAAAAACTTGAGCCAAAAGTTGAAAAGACTTTTCTCAAAGCCGTGGTCCGCAGCGGTAATTTCCATTGAAATGATAAGATCAGGGTAGAGAGCGAAGGCAGTCAGAAATCATTGAAAAAGCAACTGGGTAGCAAAGATCCCCAAAATAAATGGAAAGTTGCGGCGAAGAATAGAGACCTCTCCATAAGTGGGAAAATATTTGATGGTGAAGCTCACGAGCACACTTGGCCTCGACCACCCTCTCATTTCTCTTCTGCTAAGACACGAAACCCAGACCATCATCAAGCAACTTACGTACCATCACCAACGTCTCTGAATCAGAAATAACCTGTAGAGCAGCCCTTTACAACCAGAGATGGAAAAATAGAAACTTTGACAAAGGAGTGTGTCAAAGATTATATTATCCCTGTTTGTTACAGCTCACAATTCCTCCCGCTGGAGTCAACAATTTAATAAAATGTCAAATGACATTTAATTTAGCTGCATTGAACCAAAAACGAAGTGAGACCATCAACCCGCTGGGCCAAAATTATGACACCCCTTTCCAGTAAAAATAAAACATGTATGAAAAAAACCCAATTCCTGAACACACGTCAAACTAACAGTAAAGTCCTGCTGGGGAATTCTCGTGTCACAAATGGCGGTGGACAACATTGGCTCAAGATTCAAGGATTTAAGGCAATAACACAATAACCAGTACCAATAACATCTATTCAGTTAAGTTTTAACCGTAAACACAAGACTGCTGAGGATATTTTTGACACTCATTTCACAGATGTTTAGAGTGCTGGACTCTTTAGGAGCGTTAAAAGAGAGCCCAATAATGAAGGGTAAAATCTGACCATCAAACAAAAACACGAAGAATCGTGGATCAAGGTAGTCACTCGAAAGTCGAGGTTAAAGAAGCGCTACTATCATTTTTTCCTGGTCTTGATGCACACCTGAATATAAACCAACGATGGAAGTTACTTAATTTATATGCTTCACAGTTACAACTACAATCCCATACTTGTTATAATTTCGGGTGAATTTCAAAATAAGGATTTATATCAGTTAAAGGAGCACAAAACCAGTGTTGAGAGGTTCCTTGAAATAGTGTTTCAGACAAAAAGAAGACTCTTTTGAAATAAAAAAAAAGGTCTTAGGAGGTCTACCATGTGGCTACCTGCTTGTTGACATGGAGATGAATTGTGTTTTAAGAAAATTTATTGAGACAAAAGTGTAATCACCAAACTATCGACCTAACATAGACCATGTTCCCATGCTTGTGATAAGCAGTCGTCTTCTGAACTGCTTATCACAACAGAACTCTCAGGATGTACCAGAATCCTGTTTGTCACAGGTGAGAGGAGGGTGTATACACTCTATACAGCTTACAAGTCTGTTTAGAAAAATCTTACAAAGGAGTCAATGTAATAAAAACTCTCTTAGAACTTTTCAAGTAATTTAATTTACAACTTGTTATTTGTTTGCTATGGTCTTGGGAACCAAACTAAGTAAGAACAAAAGTGAAATGATTACAGGTGTGTATTGCAGAAAACATTAAATGAGCAAACTGGGTAGCAAAGATCCCCAAAATAAATGGAAAGCTGCAGCGAAGGACAAAAACCTGTCCATATCTGGGAAAATATTGTTGATGATGAAAACTGGTGTAATAACCTCACTAGCATCTGGCCTCGACTCCCCCTCTCCTTTCTCTTCTACTGAGATTCCAGCCCCAGACCATCACCAAGAAACTTGCGTCTACCATCACCAACGTCTCTAAATCACAAATGAGCTTTAGAGCAGCCCTTTACAACCAGAGATGGACAAATAGAAACTTTGACAAAGGAAAAAAACGAAAACTGACACAGATAAAGCATTTCTCAGTGGATTCCCTTCTGTAGAGGAAGAGTTCACCAAGGGTCCCTCCGACTTCACTGTGAAGAACCGGAGAAGGTTTACCATTTGTTTTGGACTTCGGCATATCCAAAACACATTGTGAAAGAAAACCCACCAGACCATAAATTAATCATGCATAGATTCATGAACTTTGAGCCCCAAACGACCCACTGGGATGGATCGTAAATAATTGCGTTAAAGATGCCTTGTGGAGGCCCCTGCTCGTGGACATATGGCAACATGATTGCCCCCGAGTTGTACAACTCGTGTTCGAATCCCGTGCAGGGTGTGCATTCAAGACATACATGATATACACATATAATATGAATACCTCACCTAATATATAATAATAAACCAAAAAAAAAAAAAAAAAAAGATGCCTTGTGAAGAGCGAGGAATCTTTCCCAAAAGATTCATCTTTCCCAAACACCGGCTTTCATTTATTCTACCCGTATTTTTATTATTACTGATCGTTCAACTTTTTTGGATTATTTAACTAATTTAGTTGGTTTTTGTTTTTGTGTTCATTTCAGCCCGAAAAGGACTAGAAAAGAAGACAGAATATAAAAATTGAGACAAACGCCCTTTTCAATTGAGTTAAAAATGCCTTATTGAGAGCGAGGACTATTTCCGTCCCAAAATAAAGACAAGATAGATTATAAAGTGTGGCGAACATCCTACCAAAGAATATTTGGAATTCAGAGAAATAAGAATATCATGGCTGATCCAAGAGGAATGGGAAGACTGGTGAAATTTTCACCATTTTTCTTTTAGTTAAGTTGTAACTGTAAAATTAAGACTGCTGGGGATGTTCATGACTCTCACTTTACAGATGTTTAGAGTGCAGAACTCTCAAACACAGAACACAAAAAAACGTAGATCAAGGCAGTCATGGTTAAAGAAGAGCTACGACCGTTTTTTTTCTGATCTTTGATGCACACTTGAATATAAATTAATGGCCGAAGCAATCTCATTTATAAACTATTGTAGTTACACCTAGAATCTGATAAATCAGTTAGAATCAGTTAAAGGACCACAGAGCCAGTGTCGGGTGATTCCTTTAGACACTGTTTCAGGCCAAAACGAGACTCATTTAAAAAGAAAAAAAGGTCTTTAGGAGGTCTTCCATTTTACATGGAGATGAATTGTGTTTTAAGAAAATTTATAAAAACACGCGTCAAACTAACAGTAAAGTTCTACTGTGGAAACCTCCTGTCACATTAGGTGGTGGACAACATTGGCTCAAGATTCAAGGATTTAAGGCAATAACACAATAACCAGTACCAATAACATCTAATCAGTTAAGTTATAACCGTAAAAATAAGACTGCTGGGGATATATTTTACTCACACTTTACAGATGTTTAGAGTGCAGAACTCTTTAGTCTTCCATGTGGCAACCTGCTTGTTGACATGGTGATGAATTGTGTTTTAAGAAAATTTATTAAGACAAAATTGTAATCACCCAACTATCGACCTCTAACCTTGCAAGAGTAACTAACATACACCATGTTCCCAGTTTATTCAGCAGGATAAATACTAATCAAATTTGCCAGCATGTCCCAAAAAAGTTTGAGAAATGACACCATCAGTCATCTTCTGAACTGCTTATCACTACGGATGTCTCAAGATGTACCAGAATCCTGCTTGTCACAGGTGAGAGGGAACTGAAGTCTGACGATATTCCAGAATTCGGCTTGTCACAGGTGAGACCGGAGGGTGTATAATCTCACACAAGAGTCAAGTGTGGACCAATTTTCACAATTGACTCACATGAAATGTAATGAATATCATAAAACTTCGAATGGAACCAATTCCAATAATTCAAACAGAACCTAAGACTACGTTTCATGCTTCTCAGCCGTCGCCGATAGTTGGATGGACGTCTTGGATCAACAGGAATGCCACTGTGGAGATGTATTGGAGACATTAAGGTCGTGTACATCATTAACTTCTAAATCTCTTGTCATCCAACATTTAGACTGACCTCAGCACAGTTTAGGGACAAACCCATGGTTCCTACGGAAATTCGCATTAATAAGCGTCAGAACCCAATTCCAGTCAACGCTTTGGAAATTTCTTTTGAATGTAAACGTCTGGACAGTTTCCCAATCGAAACATCTCTGAATACGATGATGACAAAAAACTTGAGCCAAAAGTTGACAAGACTTTTCTCAAAGCCATGGTCTGCAGCAGTAATTTCCATTGAACAGATGTGTTCAGGGGAGAGCGTGAAGCCAGTCAGAAATCATTGAAAAAGCAAACTGGGAAGCAAAGATCCACAAAATAAATGAAAAGCTTCAGCGAAGGATAGAGACCTCTCCATAAGTGGGAAAGTATTTGATGGTGAAGCTCACGAGCACACTTGGCCTCGACCACCCTCTCATTTCTCTTCTGCTAAGACTCCAACCCCAGACCATCATCAAGCTACTTACGTACCATCACCAACGTCTCTGAATCAGAAATAACCTGTAGAGCAGCCCTTTACAACCAGAGATGGAAAAATAGAAACTTGGACAAAGGAAGAAACCGAAAACAGCAAAATAACCCCCCAACAAGATAAAGCATCTCAGAGTGGGCTCCCTCCTGCAGAGTAGGTGTTCACCAGGAGTCCCCCCGACCTCACTGTGAAGAACCAGAGAAAGTTTACCATTTACTTTGGACTCGGCCATACCCAAAACACATTGTGAAAGAAAACCCACCAGACCATAAATTAATCATGCATAGATCCATGAACTTTGAGCCCCAAACGTCCCACTGGAATGGATCGTAAACAATTGCGTAAAGACGCCTGGTGGACCGCGTAGAATATTTCTGTCCGAAAAGGTCTAGAAAAGAAGACAGAATATAAAAATTGAGTCAAACACCCTTATCAACTGAGTTAAAGATTCCTTGTTGAGAGCGAGGAACATTTCCACAGCAAAAAAAATATAAAGTGTGGTGAACATCCTACCAAAGAACATGTTGTTATTCAGAGATATAACAATAACATGGCTGATCCCGTCAATGGGATGACTGGTAGAATTTTCTCCAGGTTAGAATATTGGACTATTATCTTTACCTATTTGTTTATACTAATTTATTCTAAAACTTTATTTTATGCCGTTTTAATACTTTAAGAGCTGGAAGATCCCCCGAACCTCCATTCATGTGGAAACCAAATTGATTTCTGTCTTTTGGTGTTAGTAATAAAAAATATTTAATACTCTTTTAGATCCCATTCAGATGTTACAAATTAAAGAATTTGATTCCAGATCCCAGAGTGTGTGAATCTTTTACACACTTGTAGCAAATTGTATTTTATTCCTCGTTGGAAAGGTCTGGTTTTCATCAACAATTCTTTGAAAGGCAAACTTTTCATCTTAACATTGTGTTGTTTTACTGTTGTAGAGATGAACATTACCTCGTAGTACTTATAAAATTCTGTTTTTTTTTTCAGACTGGATCGTAATCACCATTACCTGCATCAATAATGGGGTAAGGTTTCCACGTTGACTATTACTGGTCTGAGGAGATCTTTGAAAAGGAATCCTGCAGAAGAACATGGTAAAGTTGGAAGATATACTCTTTAACTTTTTACGGATCGCCACACATTTTCAAACTCTGATGGCATCACTACTGGAGTGGCCAGATGAACCAAAAACGAAGTGAGACCATCAACCTGCTGGGGCAAAATTATTACGCCCCCTCCCAGCAACCATAAAGCATGTGAGAAAAAACAAACCATTCCCTAAACACACGTTAAACTAACAGTAAAGTACTACTGTTGAATTCTCGTGTCACAAATGGCGGTGGACAACATTGGCTCAAGATTCAAGGTTTTAAGGCAATAACACAATAACCAGTACCAATAACATCTATTCAGTTAAGTTGTAACCGTAAACATATGATTGTTGAGGATTTTTTCAAGTCTCACTTTCCATACTTTATCTTTAGGGTGCAGAACTCTCAAACACAGAACACGAAGAAACGTGGATCAAGGCAGTCACTTCAAAAGTCAAGGTTAGAGAAGAACTACTACCGTTTTTTTTTTTCTGGTCTTTGAAGCAAACTTAAATATAATTTAATGGTGGGAGTAACTTTATTTATATGACATCATCTAGAATCTCATACGTGTCATCTTGTCTGGTTACTTTCAAAATAAGGATTTATATCAGTTAAAGGACCACGAAGCCAGTGTTGAGAGGTTCCTTGAAATAGTGTTTCAGGCCAAAAGGAGACTCATTTAAAAGAAAAAGAGGTCTTACGAGGTCTTCCATGTGACATGGAGATGAATTGTGTTTTAAGAAAATTTATAAAAACAAAAATATAATCACCCAACTATCCTCTCAGCTTGGAAGAGTTACAGATGAGGCTCTGAACTCCATGTTAACCGTTTATTCAGTGGAAACAGAGTGAGGTTCAGGAGTCAGATTTAATGAGAAATCACAAAAGAAAACAAACTATTAAGTGAGGCAATCACAGCAAAGTGTTCGTGTTCACAGAAAAGATTAAAGAAAGAGGTAGATAGACAAATTTGATTAATTACATTTATCTTTCTATCTGTCTTTTAATTCATACAGGACCTTTCAGCAGAGTCCGTAATGACTATACTGTACACAGCTTCAGTTTTGTCTCTTCTAAATATGTACAAACCTTAATAGAAACCAATGAACACAGAACATGCTGCCTGAATGGACCCAGTTGAAGTGTTTATTAAGTGATTTTTTTCCCATATTCATTAATAAGAAAAAAGAAATACAGGTATAGAGTTATTTTGTTACTTCTCATGCTCACCACCTCAACATGCTGCTAAAAGACAACAGATCCATTTAACAAACAATAAAACTTGTGACTTGTTTACTATGGTCTTGAGAACCAAACTAAATAAGAATAAAAGTGAAATGATTACTGGTGTGTATTGCAGAAAACATTAAATGAGCAAACTGGGTAGCAAAGATCCCCAAAATAGATGGAAAGCTGCAGTGAAGGACAAAGACCTGTCCATATCTGGGAAAATATTTTTGATGGTGAAAACTGACGTAATAACCTCACTAGCATTTGGCCTCGACTCCCCCTCTCCTTTCTCTTCTGCTAAGATTCCAACCCCAGACCATCACCAAGAAACTTGCGTCTACCATCACTGACGTCTCCAAATCAGAAATAACCTTTAGAGCAGCCCTTTACAACCAGAGATGGGAAAATAGCAACTTGGACAAAGAAAGAAACCGAAAACTGACAGATAAAGCATCTCTCAGTGGATTCCCTTCTGCTGAGTAGGTGTTCACCAGGACTCCCCCCGACCTCACTGTGAAGAACCGGAGAAGGTTTACCATTTATTTGGACTTGGCCACACCCAAAGCTTGTTGTGAAAGAGAACCCACCAGACCATAAGTTATTTATGTATAGAGCCATCAACTTTGAACCCCAAACCTCCCGCTGGACTGGATTGTAAACAATTCCATTAAAGATGCATGTTTTATTTTTGTTTTTTTTTTTTTTTTTATCTTTTGAAACTTTTTATTTCGGACTCAGTCTCCTATAACATTACTATATACATTAACAAAAACAAATCCTCATATTCAAATGATACAGGTGACCAAGAACAGGCTGAAGCAAAAAAAATGCTTGTGTGCCCAAAAAAACTAGCTTTTACAACATAGGTTACCTTGAAACAAATTTACAGAAAAGATGGAAAAAAGGAAAAAAATGACACAAATCACAAAATTTAGTAACTTTCAAAAATAAATTGTGAGAGTTTCTTTTTAAAAATTTTAAACGAAACACATTCTTTTATATCTTTAGTTATAAAATTATTCCATAAATGAGGTCCAACATAAGATAAACACCTTTGTCTGAACCCTTTTCTGGTTTGGGGTAAAATAAATTTACAGTCATCTCTGAAATCATAAACAGTTTTATTTTCAAATTTGCCAGTTTGTCCCAAAAAAGTTTGAGAAATGACACCATCAGTCATCTTCTGAACCGCTTATAGCAACCTAACTCTCAGGATGTACCAGAATCCTGCTTGTCACAGGTGAGTGCGGAGGGTGTATACACTCCATACAGCTTACCAGTCTGTTTAGGAAAATCTTACAATGGAGTCAATTTAATGAAAACTCTCTTTGAACTTTTCAAGAAATGTAATGAATATACAAAAACTACCAGTGGAACCAATATCAATATTTCGAACAAAACTTAAGACCTCGTATCTTGCTTCTTAGCTGTCGCTGACCATGGATGGATTCACAGATCCCTAAAACACACAGGAGTTCGATCTTATCTGTTGTCTATCCTCAACAGGAATGCCGCTGTTGAGATGTTTCGGAGACATATAGGTCGTACACATCAGGAATTTTGAAATTCCTTGTCATCCAATGTTTAGACAGACCTCAGCACAGTTCAGCAACAAACTAATAGTTCCTACAGAAAAACCCTTTTAAATCAAAGAACATATACAAAGAAGCAACATCCTTACCTAAACAAAATAATCCATTTAAGTGGGGTAAAGAAATCTAGAAGAGTTTGAGCAACGACATCAGTCATCTTCTAAACTGCTTATCACAACTGGTCTCAGGATGCTCCAGAATCCTGCTTGTCACAGGTGAGAGAAGGGTGTATATACCCTCTATGCAGCTTGCCAATCTGGTTAGGAAAACCCAACAAAGGAATCAATTTAATGAAAACTCTCTCAGAAGATTTCAAGAAATTTAATGAATATAATAAAACTTCAAATGGAACCAATTCCAATAATTCAAACAGAACCTAAGACTACGTTTCATGCTTCTCAGCCTTCGCTGACAGTTGGATGGACGTCTTGCATCAACAGGAATACCACTGTGGAGATGTCTTGGAGACATACAGGTCGTGTACATCATTAACTTCTAAATCTATTGTCATCCAACATTTAGACTGACCTCAGCACAGTTCAGGGACAAACTCATGGTTCCTACAGAAATTCGCATTAATAAGCGTCAGAACCCAATTCCAGTCAATGCCTTGGAAATTTCTGTTGAATGTAAACTTCTGGACGGTTCCCCAATCGAAACATCTCTGAATACTGAAAACAATGATGACGAAAAACTTGAGCCAAAAGTTGACAAGACTTTTCTCAAAGCCGTGGTCCGCAGCAGTAATTTCCATTGAATAGATGAGATCAGGGTAGAGAGCGAAGGCAGTCAGAAATCATTGAAAAAGCAAACTGGGAAGCAAAGATCCCCAAAATAAATGAAAAGCTTCAGCGAAGGATAGAGACCTCTCCATAAGTGGGAAAATATTTGATGGTGAAGCTCACGAGCACACTTGGCCTCGACCACCCTCTCATTTCTCTTCTGCTAAGACTCCAACCCCACACCATCATCAAGCTACTTACGTACCATCACCAACGTCTCTGAATCAGAAATAACCTGTAGAGCAGCCCTTTACAACCAGAGATGGAAAAATAGAAACTTTGACAAAGGAAGAAACCGAAAACAGCAAAATAACCCCCCAACAAGATAAAGCATCTCTGAGTGGGCTCCCTCCTGCAGAGTAGGTGTTCACCAGGAGTCCCCCCGACCTCACTGTGAAGAACCAGAGAAAGTTTACCATTTACTTTGGACTCGGCCATACCCAAAACACATTGTGAAAGAAAACCCACCAGACCATAAATTAATCATGCATAGATCCATGAACTTTGAGCCCCAAACGTCCCACTGGAATGGATCGTAAACAATTGCGTAAAGACGCCTGGTGGACCGCGTAGAATATTTCTGTCCGAAAAGGTCTAGAAAAGAAGACAGAATATAAAATTGAGTCAAACACCCTTATCAACTGAGTTAAAGATTCCTTGTTGAGAGCGAGGAACATTTCCACAGCAAAAAAAAATATAAAGTGTGGTGAACATCCTACCAAAGAACATGTTGTTATTCAGAGATATAACAATAACATGGCTGATCCCGTCAATGGGATGACTGGTAGAATTTTCTCCAGGTTAGAATATTGGACTATTATCTTTACCTATTTGTTTATACTAATTTATTCTAAAACTTTATTTTATGCCGTTTTAATACTTTAAGAGCTGGAAGATCCCCCGAACCTCCATTCATGTGGAAACCAAATTGATTTCTGTCTTTTGGTGTTAGTAATAAAAAATATTTAATACTCTTTTAGATCCCATTCAGATGCTACAAATTAAAGAATTTGATTCCAGATCCCAGAGTGTGTGAATCTTTTACACACTTGTAGCAAATTGTATTTTATTCCTCGTTGGAAAGGTCTGGTTTTCATCAACAATTCTTTGAAAGGCAAACTTTTCATCTTAACATTGTGTTGTTTTACTGTTGTAGAGATGAACATTACCTCGTAGTCCTTATAAAATTCTGTTTTTTTTTTTCAGACTGGATCGTAATCACCATTACCTGCATCAATAATGGGGTAAGGTTTCCACGTTGACTATTACTGGTCTGAGGAGATCTTTGAAAAGGAATCCTGCAGAAGAACATGGTAAAGTTGGAAGATATACTCTTTAACTTTTTACGGATCGCCACACATTTTCCTACTCTGATGGCATCACTACTGGAGTGGCCAGATGAACCAAAAACGAAGTGAGACCATCAACCTGCTGGGGCAAAATTATTACGCCCCCTCCCAGCAACCATAAAGCATGTGAGAAAAAACAAACCATTCCCTAAACACACGTCAAACTAACAGTAAAGTACTACTGTTGAATTCTCGTGTCACAAATGGCGGTGGACAACATTGGCTCAAGATTCAAGGTTTTAAGGCAATAACACAATAACCAGTACCAATAACATCTATTCAGTTAAGTTGTAACTGTAAACATATGATTGTTGAGGATTTTTTCAAGTCTCACTTTCCATACTTTATCTTTAGGGTGCAGAACTCTCAAACACAGAACACGAAGAAACGTGGATCAAGGCAGTCACTTCAAAAGTCAAGGTTAGAGAAGAACTACTACCGTTTTTTTTTTTTCTGGTCTTTGAAGCAAACTTAAATATAATTTAATGGTGGGAGTAACTTTATTTATATGACATCATCTAGAATCTCATACGTGTCATCTTGTCTGGTTACTTTCAAAATAAGGATTTATATCAGTTAAAGGACCACGAAGCCAGTGTTGAGAGGTTCCTTGAAATAGTGTTTCAGGCCAAAAGGAGACTCATTTAAAAGAAAAAGAGGTCTTACGAGGTCTTCCATGTGACATGGAGATGAATTGTGTTTTAAGAAAATTTATAAAAACAAAAATATAATCACCCAACTATCCTCTCAGCTTGGAAGAGTTACAGATGAGGCTCTGAACTCCATGTTCCCAGTTTATTCAGTGGAAACAGAGTGAGGTTCAGGAGTCAGATTTAATGAGAAATCACAAAAGAAAACAAACTATTAAGTGAGGCAATCACAGCAAAGTGTTCGTGTTCACAGAAAAGATTAAAGAAAGAGGTAGATAGACAAATTTGATTTATTACATTTATCTTTCTATCTGTCTTTTAATTCATACAGGACCTTTCAGCAGAGTCCGTAATGACTATACTGTACACAGCTTCAGTTTTGTCTCTTCTAAATATGTACAAACCTTAATAGAAACCAATGAACACAGAACATGCTGCCTGAATGGACCCAGTTGAAGTGTTTATTAAGTGATTTTTTCCCATATTCATTAATAAGAAAAAAGAAATACAGGTATAGAGTTATTTTGTTACTTCTTCATGCTCACCACCTCAACATGCTGCTGAAAGACAACCGATCCATTTAACAAACAATAAAACTTGTGACTTGTTTACTATGGTCTTGAGAACCAAACTAAATAAGAATAAAAGTGAAATGATTACAGGTGTGTATTGCAGAAAACATTAAATGAGCAAACTGGGTAGCAAAGATCCCCAAAATAGATGGAAAGCTGCAGTGAAGGACAAAGACCTGTCCATATCTGGGAAAATATTTTTGATGGTGAAAACTGACGTAATAACCTCACTAGCATTTGGCCTCGACTCCCCCTCTCCTTTCTCTTCTGCTAAGATTCCAACCCCAGACCATCACCAAGAAACTTGCGTCTACCATCACTGACGTCTCCAAATCAGAAATAACCTTTAGAGCAGCCCTTTACAACCAGAGATGGGAAAATAGCAACTTGGACAAAGAAAGAAACCGAAAACTGACAGATAAAGCATCTCTCAGTGGATTCCCTTCTGCTGAGTAGGTGTTCACCAGGACTCCCCCCGACCTCACTGTGAAGAACCGGAGAAGGTTTACCATTTATTTGGACTTGGCCACACCCAAAGCTTGTTGTGAAAGAGAACCCACCAGACCATAAGTTATTTATGTATAGAGCCATCAACTTTGAACCCCAAACCTCCCGCTGGACTGGATTGTAAACAATTCCATTAAAGATGCATGTTTTTTTTTTTTTTTTTTGTTTTTTTTTTTTATCTTTTGAAACTTTTTATTTCGGACTCAGTCTCCTATAACATTACTATATACATTAACAAAAACAAATCCTCATATTCAAATGATACAGGTGACCAAGAACAGGCTGAAGCAAAAAAAATGCTTGTGTGCCCAAAAAAACTAGCTTTTACAACATAGGTTACCTTGAAACAAATTTACAGAAAAGATGGAAAAAAGGAAAAAAATGACACAAATCACAAAATTTAGTAACTTTCAAAAATAAATTGTGAGAGTTTCTTTTTAAAAATTTTAAACGAAACACATTCTTTTATATCTTTAGTTATAAAATTATTCCATAAATGAGGTCCAACATAAGATAAACACCTTTGTCTGAACCCTTTTCTGGTTTGGGGTAAAATAAATTTACAGTCATCTCTGAAATCATAAACAGTTTTATTTTCAAATTTGCCAGTTTGTCCCAAAAAAGTTTGAGAAATGACACCATCAGTCATCTTCTGAACCGCTTATAGCAACCTAACTCTCAGGATGTACCAGAATCCTGCTTGTCACAGGTGAGAGCGGAGGGTGTATACACTCCATACAGCTTACCAGTCTGTTTAGGAAAATCTTACAATGGAGTCAATTTAATGAAAACTCTCTTTGAACTTTTCAAGAAATGTAATGAATATACAAAAACTACCAGTGGAACCAATATCAATATTTCGAACAAAACTTAAGACCTCGTATCTTGCTTCTTAGCTGTCGCTGACCATGGATGGATTCACAGATCCCTAAAACACACAGGAGTTCGATCTTATCTGTTGTCTATCCTCAACAGGAATGCCGCTGTTGAGATGTTTCGGAGACATATAGGTCGTACACATCAGGAATTTTGAAATTCCTTGTCATCCAATGTTTAGACAGACCTCAGCACAGTTCAGCAACAAACTAATAGTTCCTACAGAAAAACCCTTTTAAATCAAAGAACATATACAAAGAAGCAACATCCTTACCTAAACAAAATAATCCATTTAAGTGGGGTAAAGAAATCTAGAAGAGTTTGAGCAACGACATCAGTCATCTTCTAAACTGCTTATCACAACTGGTCTCAGGATGCTCCAGAATCCTGCTTGTCACAGGTGAGAGAAGGGTGTATATACCCTCTATGCAGCTTGCCAATCCGGTTAGGAAAACCCAACAAAGGAATCAATTTAATGAAAACTCTCTCAGAAGATTTCAAGAAATTTAATGAATATCATAAAACTTCGAATGGAACCAATTCCAATAATTCAAACAGAACATAAGACTACGTTTCATGCTTCTCAGCCTTCGCTGACAGTTGGATGGACGTCTTGCATCAACAGGAATACCACTGTGGAGATGTCTTGGAGACATACAGGTCGTGTACATCATTAACTTCTAAATCTATTGTCATCCAACATTTAGACTGACCTCAGCACAGTTCAGGGACAAACTCATGGTTCCTACGGAAATTCGCATTAATAAGCGTCAGAACCCAATTCCAGTCAATGCCTTGGAAATTTCTGTTGAATGTAAACTTCTGGACGGTTCCCCAATCGAAACATCTCTGAATACTGAAAACAATGATGACGAAAAACTTTAGCCAAAAGTTGAAGAGACTTTTCTCAAAGCCGTGGTCCGCAGCGGTAATTTCCATTGAAATGATAAGATCAGGGTAGAGAGCGAAGGCAGTCAGAAATCATTGAAAAAGCAAACTGGGAAGCAAAGATCCCCAAAATAAATGGAAAGTTGCGGCGAAGAATAGAGACCTCTCCATAAGTGGGAAAATATTTGATGGTGAAGCTCACGAGCACACTTGGCCTCGACCACCCTCTCGTTTCTCTTCTGCTAAGACACGAAACCCAGACCATCATCAAGCTACTTACGTACCATCACCAACATCTCTAAATCAGAAATAACCTGTAGAGCAGCCCTTTACAACAAGAGATGGAAAAATAGAAACTTTGACAAAGGAAGAAACCGAAAACAGCAAAATAACCCCCCAACAAGATAAAGCATCTCAGAGTGGGCTCCCTCCTGCAGAGTAGGTGTTCACCAGGTTCCCTTGACCACACTGTGAAGAACCGAGATGGTTTGCCGTATATAGACTTGGCCATACCCAAAACACAAATATAATCACCCAACTATCCTCTGACCTTGGAAGAGTTACAGATGAGGCTCGGAACTCCATGTTCCCAATTTATTCAGTGGAAACAGAGTGAGGTTCAGGAGTCAGATTTAATGAAACATCACAAAAGAAAACTGAACATTAAGTGAGGCAATCACAGCAAAGTGTTCGTGTTAACAGAAAAGATTAAAGAAATAGGCAGATAGACGAATTTGATTTATTACATTTACTTTTCTATCATAATTATCTTTTAATCCTTACAGGACCTTTCAGCAAAGTCCATAATGTCTATACTGTACACAGCTTCAGTTTTGTCTCTTCTAAATATGTACGAACATTAATAGAAACCAACGAACAGAGACCATGCTGCCTGAATGAGCAGCTTTTTCAGTTATGTGCTGAGAAACAGCCGGCCCTAAACAGCTTTGAAGCTGCCTTTTGGTTACACACACACACACACACACAGCCCATGCTGTATGATTGGACCCATTTGAAGTGTTTATGAAGTGATTCCCCCCCCCCATATTCATTAATAAGAAAAAAGAAATACAGGTATAGAGTTATTTTGTTACTTCTTCATGCTCACCACCTCAACATGCTGCTAAAAGACAACCGATCCATTTAACAAACAATAAAACTTGTGACTTGTTTACTATGGTCTTGAGAACCAAACTAAATAAGAATAAAAGTGAAATGATTACTGGTGTGTATTGCAGAAAACATTAAATGAGCAAACTGGGTAGCAAAGATCCCCAAAATAGATGGAAAGCTGCAGCGAAGGACAAAGACCTGTCCATATCTGGGAAAATATTTTTGATGGTGAAAACTGACGTAATAACCTCACTAGCATTTGGCCTCGACTCCCCCTCTCCTTTCTCTTCTGCTAAGATTACAACCCCAGACCATCACCAAGAAACTTGCGTCTACCATCACTGACGTCTCCAAATCAGAAATAACCTTTAGAGCAGCCCTTTACAACCAGAGATGGGAAAATAGCAACTTGGACAAAGAAAGAAACCGAAAACTGCAACAGATAAAGCATCTCTCAGTGGATTCCCTTCTGCTGAGTAGGTGTTCACCAGGACTCCCCCCGACCTCACTGTGAAGAACCGGAGAAGGTTTACCATTTATTTGGACTTGGCCACACCCAAAGCTTGTTGTGAAAGAGAACCCACCAGACCATAAATTATTTATGTATAGAGCCATGAACTTTGAACCCCAAACCTCCCGCTGGACTGGATTGTAAACAATTCCATTAAAGATGCATGTTTTTTTTTTTTTTTTTTGTTTTTTTTTTTATCTTTTGAAACTTTTTATTTCGGACTCAGTCTCCTATAACATTACTATATACATTAACAAAAACAAATCCTCATATTCAAATGATACAGGTGACCAAGAACAGGCTGAAGCAAAAAAAATGCTTGTGTGCCCAAAAAAACTAGCTTTTACAACATAGGTTACCTTGAAACAAATTTACAGAAAAGATGGAAAAAAGGAAAAAAATGACACAAATCACAAAATTTAGTAACTTTCAAAAATAAATTGTGAGAGTTTCTTTTTAAAAATTTTAAACGAAACACATTCTTTTATAGCTTTAGTTATAAAATTATTCCATAAATGAGGTCCAACATAAGATAAACACCTTTGTCTGAACCCTTTTCTGGTTTGGGGTAAAATAAATTTACAGTCATCTCTGAAATCATAAACAGTTTTATTTTCAAATTTGCCAGTTTGTCCCAAAAAAGTTTGAGAAATGACACCATCAGTCATCTTCTGAACCGCTTATAGCAACCTAACTCTCAGGATGTACCAGAATCCTGCTTGTCACAGGTGAGAGCGGAGGGTGTATACACTCCATACAGCTTACCAGTCTGTTTAGGAAAATCTTACAATGGAGTCAATTTAATGAAAACTCTCTTTGAACTTTTCAAGAAATGTAATGAATATACAAAAACTACCAGTGGAACCAATATCAATATTTCGAACAAAACTTAAGACCTCGTATCTTGCTTCTTAGCTGTCGCTGACCATGGATGGATTCACAGATCCCTAAAACACAAAGGAGTTCGATCTTATCTGTTGTCTATCCTCAACAGGAATGCCGCTGTTGAGATGTTTCGGAGACATATAGGTCGTACACATCAGGAATTTTGAAATTCCTTGTCATCCAATGTTTAGACAGACCTCAGCACAGTTCAGCAACAAACTAATAGTTCCTACAGAAAAACCCTTTTAAATCAAAGAACATATACAAAGAAGCAACATCCTTACCTAAACAAAATAATCCATTTAAGTGGGGTAAAGAAATCTAGAAGAGTTTGAGCAACGACATCAGTCATCTTCTAAACTGCTTATCACAACTGGTCTCAGGATGTTCCAGAATCCTGCTTGTCACAGGTGAGAGAAGGGTGTATATACCCTCTATGCAGCTTGCCAATCTGGTTAGGAAAACCCAACAAAGGAATCAATTTAATGAAAACTCTCTCAGAAGATTTCAAGAAATTTAATGAATATAATAAAACTTTAAATGGAACCAATTCCAATAATTCAAACAGAACCTAAGACTACGTTTCATGCTTCTCAGCCTTCGCTGACAGTTGGATGGACGTCTTGGATCAACAGGAATACCACTGTGGAGATGTATTGGAGACATACAGGTCGTGTACATCATTAACTTCTAAATCTATTGTCATCCAACATTTAGACTGACCTCAGCACAGTTCAGGGACAAACTCATGGTTCCTACGGAAATTCGCATTAATAAGCGTCAGAACCCAATTCCAGTCAATGCCTTGGAAATTTCTGTTGAATGTAAACTTCTGGACGGTTCCCCAATCGAAACATCTCTGAATACTGAAAACAATGATGACGAAAAACTTTAGCCAAAAGTTGAAGAGACTTTTCTCAAAGCCGTGGTCCGCAGCGGTAATTTCCATTGAAATGATAAGATCAGGGTAGAGAGCGAAGGCAGTCAGAAATCATTGAAAAAGCAACTGGGTAGCAAAGATCCCCAAAATAAATGGAAAGTTGCGGCGAAGAATAGAGACCTCTCCATAAGTGGGAAAATATTTGATGGTGAAGCTCACGAGCACACTTGGCCTCGACCACCCTCTCATTTCTCTTCTGCTAAGACACGAAACCCAGACCATCATCAAGCAACTTACGTACCATCACCAACGTCTCTGAATCAGAAATAACCTGTAGAGCAGCCCTTTACAACAAGAGATGGAAAAATAGAAACTTTGACAAAGGAAGAAACCGAAAACAGCAAAATAACCCCCCAACAAGATAAAGCATCTCAGAGTGGGCTCCCTCCTGCAGAGTAGGTGTTCACCAGGTTCCCTTGACCACACTGTGAAGAACCGAGATGGTTTGCCGTATATAGACTTGGCCATACCCAAAACACAAATATAATCACCCAACTATCCTCTGACCTTGGAAGAGTTACAGATGAGGCTCGGAACTCCATGTTCCCAATTTATTCAGTGGAAACAGAGTGAGGTTCAGGAGTCAGATTTAATGAAACATCACAAAAGAAAACTGAATATTAAGTGAGGCAATCACAGCAAAGTGTTCGTGTTAACAGAAAAGATTAAAGAAATAGGCAGATAGACAAATTTGATTTATTACATTTACTTTTCTATCATAATTATCTTTTAATCCTTACAGGACCTTTCAGCAAAGTCCATAATGTCTATACTGTACACAGCTTCAGTTTTGTCTCTTCTAAATATGTACGAACATTAATAGAAACCAACGAACAGAGACCATGCTGCCTGAATGAGCAGCTTTTTCAGTTATGTGCTGAGAAACAGCCGGCCCTAAACAGTTTTGAAGCTGCCTTTTGGTTACACACAGACACACACACACACACACACAGCCCATGCTGTATGATTGGACCCATTTGAAGTGTTTATGAAGTGATTTCCCCCCCCATATTCATTAATAAGAAAAAAGAAATACAGGTAAAGAGTTATTTTGTTACTTCTTCATGCTCACCACCTCAACATGCTGCTGAAAGACAACAGATCAATTTAACAAACAATAAAACTTGTGACTTGTTTACTATGGTCTTGAGAACCAAACTAAATAAGAATAAAAGTGAAATGATTACTGGTGTGTATTGCAGAAAACACTGAATAAGCAAACTGGGTAGCAAAGATCCCCCAAATAAATGGAAAGCTGCAGTGAAGGACAAAGACCTGTCCATATCTGGGAAAATATTTTTGATGATGAAAACTGATGTAATAACCTCACTAGCATCTGGCCTCGACTCCCCCTCTCCTTTCTCTTTTACTGAGACTCCAGACCCAGATCACCAAGCAGCATGCGTCAACTATCACCAACGTCTCTAAATCAGAAATAACCTTTGGAGCAGCCCTTTACAACCAGAGATGGGAAAATAGCAACTTGGACAAAGAAAGAAACCGAAAACTGCAACAGATAAAGCATCTCTCAGTGGATTCCCTTCTGTAGAGTAGGTGTTCACCACAAGTCCGTCCAACCTCACTGTGAAGAACTGGAGACGGTTTACCATTTATTTTGGACTTGGCCATATCCAAAACACATTGTTAAAGAAAACCCACCAGACCATAAATTAATAATGTATAGTTCCATGAACTTTGAGCCCCATACATCCCGCCAGACTGAATTGTAAACAATTGCGTTAAAGATGCCTGGTGGAGAGCGAAGAACATTTCCGCCCAAAAAGGTCTAGAAAAGAAGACAGAAAATAAAAATTGAGTTGAACATCCTTATCAACTGCGTTAAAGATGCCTTTTTGAGAGTGAGGACCTTTTCCACCCAAAAATAAAGACAAGACAGAACATAAAGTGTGGCGAACATCCTACAAAAGAACATGTTGGTATTTAGAGGAAGAAGAATAACATGGCTGATCCAAGAGGAATGGGATGACTGGTTAAATTTTCAATAATTTTCTTTTATTTAAGTTGTAACTGTAAAATTAAGACTGCTGGGGATGTTTCTGACTCACACTTTACAGATGTTTAGAGTGCAGAACTATTAAACACAGAACACAAAAAAACGTAGACCAAGCCAGTCATTTCAAAAGTCAAGGTTAAAGAAGAACTACTACCGTTTTTGTTTTTTTTCTAGTCTTTGAAGCACACTTGAATATAAATTAATGGCCGGAGTAACCTAATTTATATACCATCATAGTTACACCTAGAATCTGATAAATCAGTTAGAATCAGTTAAAGGACCACAAAACCAGTGTTGAGTGATTCCTTGAAACACTGTTTCAGGCCAAAAGGAGACTCATTTAAAAAGAAAAAAAAGGTCTTAGGAGGTCTTCCATGTGACATGGAGATGAATTGTGTTTTAAGAAAATTTATAAAAACAAAAATATAATCACCCAACTATCCTCTGACCTTGGAAGAGTTACAGATGAGGCTCTGTACTCCATGTTCCCAGTTTATTCAGTGGAAACAGAGTGAGGATCAGGAGTCAGATTTCATGAGAAATCACAAAATAAAACTGAATTTTGAGTGAGGCAATCACAGCAAAGTGTTCGTGTTCACAGAAAAGATTAAAGAAAGAGGTAGATAGCCAAATTTGATTTATTACATTTATCTTTCTATCATAATTATCTTTTAATTCATACAAGGACCTTTCAGCAGAGTCCGTAATAAGTCTGACTGTACCTGTACTGTACACAGCTTCAGTTTCGTCTCTTCGAGATATGTGCAAACTTTTATAGAAAACAACGAACGTGGACCATGCTGCCTGAATGGGCAGCTTTTTCAGTGAATGTGCTGAGAAACAGCTGGCCCTAAACAGCTTTGAAGCTGACTTTTGGTTACACACAGACACACACACACACACAGCCCCTGCTGTATGATTGGACCCATTTGAAGTGTTTATTCATTGCTCATTTTCTATATTCATCAATAAGAAAAAAGAAATACAGATACACAGTTATTTCGTTACGTCTTCATGCTCACCACCTCAACATGCTGCTGTCAACAGATCCATTTAACAAACAATAAAACTGATTAATGATTACGGTTACGTATTGCAGAAAACACTGAAAAAGCATACTTGGTAGCAAAAATCCCCAAAATGAATGAAAAGCAGCTAAGGACAATGGTTGCGTCCTCTCCCATTGGCTTTTAGACGCAAGAAACCCCACCCACCCATTACTTGAGGCTACTGCTAGCATGTTCTCTGGCTGAGAGAAATGCTTTTCGTTACCAGATTGTAGGCCTAACAGATCCGGTGGTTTGTTGTTTTCACTAGTGATGGCCAGCTCGAGCCTTTTTGCTCGAGCTGAGCCGAACAGAGTGACACAAAAGTATCGCGAGAATTGCTCCGATTACATGTGTCGGAATGCCAAACATCGCGCGACCCAAAATTCGAGCTACTGTCACGTGGAGCCAGGTGTCGAAGAGTTCGGAAAGTTTGAAGGGGCGGGTCGGTCAATCAGTCAGAAGATATAAAAGGGTTTCATTCATTCAGGGAGACGTGGGTTTTTGTGAGGAGATTTTCTAGCGATTTTGCGACATCACAGCTTTGGATTCTACAGGGATTTTATCACAGTAGGTATTGTACACAATAATATTATCTTGATCTTCCTAGACCGTTTGTAAGTGTCACTTAAAACACACACATTCAACTAACACAGTCACACACGCACACACAGATTTATTAGATTAGTTTTTAGGATTCACAAACACAAATATACTGTTTGGAATTAAGAGGTTGAAAGAGTTTTTGCGTGAATTGTGAAAGACTAACCTTTCATGAGAAAGTGAAAGGTTAGTGTGTGTTTCTGTGAACAAGTTGAATCGAGAGGAAGGGTAAATGGAGGGAAAACCAATTCTGTTTTAATGGTCACAACCGAGAGCGTCATCTTCAGTGGAGAATGACAATTTATGGGACCTGCTGGACAGCCGGGTTGGTACGTATTTTCATCTGATCAACGATGTACTCATGTTACATGGTTTTACAATAATAACTTCTATTTTCTTGGTGAAACCCAGAGAAGTCAGTGCGCGATGGTGAACGCCACAGTGGAGGTTCAGAGATGCCTATCTGAGCCCCACCTCTCCAAGGGAGAAGACCCGCTCGAATTCTGGGCATCGAGGTCAACCGTTTACCCAAACCTGCACAAACTGGTGAAGCATTATCTCCACATGCCAGCGACCCCGGTGCCCTGTGAGCGGGTCTTCTTCAAACCGGGAGAGGTAGTCAGTCTGAAGAGGATGAGACTAAAGCCAACCACCGTAGAAAAGATTTGATTAAAAATAACAAAAACAAAAACACTTTCAATTGTCCTGTTTCAGTTTTTTGCGCTGTTTTAGAGCCGCTGAGACTCGCTTACGTCTTCCCTAAATGTTGCTGCTTGTGTCACAGATCGTTGATTCAAATCTATTTCATTTATACAGTATTTCTCTTATCAAAACATTACAGAGCGCTTTAGATTAAAAGATCAAAACAGACTTTATTTATAATTTGATTTGGAGAACATCCAATTGGACAAAAGTGAAAATATCACTCTCCCAAAACTAAACTATTATTTTTATAAAATCTTCCGCTCGCACAAAAACATCTCTGTTAAATTGCATCGGTGTGTTAATTTTCCTTTCCGTAAGATTCTATCAGCAGATCCTCTGGTTATTCAAATGACAAAAAAAACAGTGTGTCAGTGTGTGTTTATTGAACATTTAATTACATCGTTAGTAACAGAGTGAAATTTGATTGTTTAGATAATTGTTACTATGGCAACGGATTAACGCTATTTCATTTCATGAATAAAAAACCTAGAGTAATTGTCCAACAATAACCCACATTTCATCTTCTAGTAAGACAGAATTTAAGGCGTATATTTTCTTTATTTCTTGGGGTTTGTTTTTCATCTACGCATGCGCAGCCTGCAGATGTGCCGACTCCTCGTGTCGACTTTTCACCGTTGCTCGATGAGTCGCGAGGCGTCGGATTTCCCATCCCTACCAAGCCTCGTCCCCACGACCTTCTTGCTGTGAGGTCACTGTGCTGACCACTGCACCACCGTGCCGCCCAAGTTTTCAACAGTCTGCACCAGTAATTTTCATTGAACAGATGAGATCAGGGGAGAGCGCGAACGCAGTCCCCCACTATCAGAAATAATGCAGTCGAGATTCTCACATTTGGAGAATTCGCAGAGGTCAGAATGGCCTGAGTGCAATGGCCAAGCCTCACTCTGGGAGTGCTGCCTTCGTGTTCACAGCAAAGCTCCCCTACCAGGTAAGTATGAAGCATGACAGGCTGATCCAGGATACTAGCAGGTCTGTCTCCTGTCCGAGACCCGTGGTTCAGCACGCCTCCAGGACACATTAAAGGTTGCAGACAAGGAATTTGATTTAGTTTAATAACAAGCACTCCAAATTTAAGAGACGTTCTTCATCTCTAGAACTATTTGACATATTTAAGGATGTGGCAAAACTAGATTACCACACATATCTAAGAGCAGACTACATGGGTGCAAATGCTTGCGTCCTCTCCCATTGGCTGTCGGACGCAAGAAACCTTGCCCACCCAGTGGCCGAGGCTACGGCCAGCTGGTTTGCTGGCTGAGAGAATTGCTTTTTGTTGCCCGATTGTAGGCCTAACAGATCCGGCGGCTTGTTGTTTTCACCCGAAACACACAGGATCATGCAGAGAGACAAACATGGGTGCCTGACTAAGGCCAAAGCTACGGCTCTCTGTCCGCCCACGAACTTCTGCTAGATCTCATCTAGAGAGTGTGACGTCAGAGTGGTTCACACTCAACCAGCGCGTCTGAGCGCTCTGAATTTAAACTCTGTATGATCACCTGGCTGGTCACAGTACTAGTTAATGTGCTGAGAAATCAAATCCATTTACAGATGCAGTCATCAAGGAAATCCTCTACAATGTGGGAGCATTTCATAGTGTCTGGTCATAATAAGGTTTGAATTAATTAAATTAATGACTTTCTTAAGTTTAGCAATCTTACAAATCAGAAAAAAGACTGAGGTACTTAAAAAGTACATATTTATTATAAAACCTAATGACAAAATCAAATCTTCTTTACCCAACCCTATAGCCTACAAGAGATTTCTCTGTTCCCAGCATCCTCTGTCCTAATGAGAGTTTTCTCAAAAGCTGGAAACATTCTTTTTTTTAAAAAAAGAAATGGCTGAGTCCAAAAACCCTTGAGAAAGTTGTATTTTTAAATAAAAATCAAACAGAATTTGGTGAAATGTTTTATTATTTTTATGATCAGAGAATCAGAAAATACTTTAATGATCCGTTCCGTCATCTTCCGCTCGTCCGGAAATCCTGCAAACATCTGCAGTCCTGCAGATGTCCATGTCCACCTTCATGGCTTTCTCCTGGATTTTACTGACCAACTCACGGGGGCAACAGCCTCAGACGAGAAGCCCAGGCTTCTCTCTCCCTGGCTGCATCCTCCAGCTCACCCGGAAGGATCCCATGTCGTTCCCCGACCAGCTGTGAGACATAGTCTCTCCAGCAGGTCCGGGGTCTGCCTCTTGGTCTCCTCCCGAAACACCTTGCCCCCGAGGCGCTCGGGGTGCATCCTGACCAGATGCACCCCAAGCGAACCACCGAGCGAACCACCGAGCGAACCACCCCATCTGGCTCCTCTCGACCTGAAGGAGGAGCGGCTCGACACCGAGCTCCTCCTGGATGGCAGAGCTCCTCACCCAATCTCTGAGTGAGAGCCCAGCCACCCTGCGGAGGAAGCTCATTTTGGCCGCTTGTATCTGCAATCTCATTCTTTCGGTGAAGGTAGGAACGTAGATCCTGGTTACCATGGTGAGGGTTGGAACGTAGATCGACTTGTAAATCGAGAGCTTTGCTTTTCGGCTCATCTCTCTCTTTACCACGACAGACCGATGCAGCGTCCTAGTTATTGCTGATGCTGCACCGATCCGCCTGTCAATCTCCCGCTCCATCCTTCCCCCACTCGTGAACAAGACCCTGAAATACTTAAACTCCTCCACTTGGGGCAGGACCCTGTCCCTGACCCGCAGGGGGCATTCCACCCTTTTCCGGGCGAGGACCATGGATTTGGAGGCTCTGATTCCCATCCCGGCTGCTTCTCACTCAGCAGCAAATTGATCCAGTGAGAGCTGGAGATCACGGTCCGATGAAGCCAACAGGACCAGGCTTTAATGATCCCACATGGGGAATTTGTGTGTTACAGCAACAACCAGTGATCTGCTGACTTTCAGTGAGTCGTACAGCCTGACCACAGAGGGAAAGAAAGACCTCCAGTTCCAAATGGTTTTTGAGTGGAGTCTCATGGAGAAGGACCTCCGCTGTTTGTCCAGAAGTGGGTAGAGAGGATGGTCATGGTTGTCCAATAATAATTTTATACAGGCTTTTATGAATATTTAGTGTGAGTTGAAAAAGTCGCAATTGAAGATACTTTTTTTATCCCCAAAGGGAAATTTGAGTAATGTATGCAGAGTACCAGCAGATGGCAGCACCATGAAATCTCATTACTGCACCACTTTTTGAATCATTAAGCAGGGAGATCTCATCATCTCATGAGATCTCATTTGCCCCATCACTACTCACCAGTAATTTTCATTGAACAGATGAGATCAGGGGAGAGCGCGAACGCAGTCCCCCACTATCAGAAATTATGCAGTCGAGATTCTCACATTTGGAGAATTCGCAGAGGTCAGAATGGCCTGAGTGCAATGGCCAAGCCTCACTCTGGGAGTGCTGCCTTCGTGTTCACAGCAAAGCTCCCCCGCCAGGTAAGTATGAAGCATGACAGGCTGATCCTGGATACTAGCAGGTCTGTCTCCTGTCCGAGACCCGTGGTTCAGCACGCCTCCAGGACACATTAAAGGTTGCAGACAAGGAATTTGATTTAGTTTAATAGCAACTACTCCATTATTAGGAGACGTATCCACCTGCCCATCCATGACTCCAAGACAATGTTTGAAAAAGAACTACTTGACATATTTAAGGATGTGGGAAAACTAGATTTCCACGCATATCTAAGAGCAGGCTACATGGGTGCAAATGCTTGCGTCCTCTCCCATTGGCTGTGGGACGCAAGAAACCCCGCCCACAAAAACTGGCCGAGGCTACGGCCAGCTGGTTCGCTGGCTAAGAGAACTGCTTTTCGTTGCCCGATTGTACGCCTAACAGATCCGGCGATTTCTTATTTTCACCTGAAACACACAGTATCACGCAGAGAGACAAAGATGTGTGTCTATGATCGCCAAAGCTACGGCTCTTTGTTGTGTTCGGCCGCAAACTTCTGCTTATTGTAGCAAATATTTAATGCTTTCTGTGTATAATTGTTGGTCAAAACCCCACCTCTTCAAGTTTTCAACAAGCCACACCAGTAATTTTCATTGAACAGATGAGATCAGGGGAGAGCGCGAACGCAGTCCCCCACTATCAGAAATTATGCAGTCGAGATTCTCACATTTGGAGAATTCGTAGAGGTCAGAATGGCCTGAGTGCAATGGCCAAGCCTCACTCTGGGAGTGCTGCCTTCGTGTTCACAGCAAAGCTCCCCTGTCAGGTAAGTATGAAGCATGACAGGCGGATCCTGGATACTAGCAGGTCTGTCTCCTGTCCGAGACCCGTGGTCCAGCACGCCTCCAGGACACATTAAAGGTGGCAGACAAGGAATTTTATTCAGTTTATTAGCTCTCGATTCTGATTGGTCCTCGATTCATTAATTCTTCTCCCTCTTGGAGACATCAGGCGATTAACTACTCCCTCTACAGGTTGATTTTGGGGATGCGGATTTGAGTTGCGCTAAAAAAACTGCATATTTTTCAAATTGCTGACCGAACATGTGACAAAAAATACAAAACACACTTTTAAAAAGTAGCGGAGTAAAAGTACAGACATTTGCTCTAAAACGTAGAAAAGTAAAGGTCTCAAATTTTACTTAAGGAAAGTACAAATATACATTTTTTTTTTTACTTAAGTACAGTAACAAAGTACATTTACTTCGTTATGTTCCACCACTGGGTTTTTGGCCCTTTGCGTATTTGACTTTGACACCCCTAAAAAGCAGGAAACAAGACCGAGACATACACACATGTGCACTATCACACACGTTACTAGGGGCAATTTTATAGTTACCAATCAACCCAACATGTACGTGTTTGGCGGAAACCAGAGTTTTAAATTTTTATTCTGTAGTTGTTATTTTTTAGTGATGTAAAAAAAAAAAACATAAAAGAAAATGTATATCACAAAAAAAGTTTAATATACAAACTCTGACGTAGTAGTGCGCATGACAAACCAGATGAGGTTACGAATGCGTTTTCTACCCACAAAACATGTCAAATGTATGTGTTTTGTGGGTTTGACACCACTGAAAAGCAGAAAACGAGACCGAGACATACACACACGCGGGCACACACGTTATTAGGGGCAATTTTATAGCTACCAATCAACCCAACATGTAATTGTTTGGAGAAAACCAGAGTTTTAAATCTGTATTCTGTAGTTGTCGTTTTTTTTCTTCGATGGAGCTTCATGTCATCCAGCAGAGACATACCGCCCCCTTCAGGTTAAACATCCACACAGCATTTCAATAAAAAAAGGAGACATTTTCCCATTGGTTCGAGTTTATTTTCAAATTTCCAAAAGTTCAAATAAAGTTTCTAAATATGTCAGGTTTTTATTTTATTCTAAACTATACCTGTGTAAAAAAAAGTCATAGCAAACATAAAAAAAAATCCTTCATTTCTCATCGAGTTAAATAAGTCTTCATCTGAACGTGTCACTTCCTCCTTTCTGCCTGATGGTGGCGCCACACACAACAAATAAAACATGGTTTTTAAATGTTTCAGCCAATCAGAAAAGAGTTGAATCAAAGTTCAAACATGAAGCGGAAACACATTTTCAGATGTTTCTGGTTCACACAGAAAAGATGCTGAGCTGGAAACACACATGCACACACGCACACACACACACACATACACTAAGGATTAAAATAAAACAGCACACACACGGTTAGGAAGCTGCTGCTGGTCACAGGTGGGAGACGACCACAGTGTGGGTGTAAGCTCCACCACAGCAGCCCCACCCACCACCCTGGTACCAGAAATAGCCCACCAAACACACACACACTCCCACACACACTCGCTCGCTGCCTTCCAGGAAAATCAGACAAAATTTCTAAAAACTCTTGAAAATAACGACAAACATTTTCAGGATAAAATAACATGTAAAAACTTCAATCGTACATGACACACACGTGTTGGTGTTGGAGTGTGTGTGTGTGTGTGTAGGAGGTGTGTGTTAGTGTGTATGTGTGGTAGTGTGAACATGTTTGTACATTAGGGGGGAAACAGTTCAGTTATTCATACTGAAACTTCGGGTTGGTGAAGGACTGCTGTGTGTGTGTGTGTGTGTGTGTGTGTGTGTGTGTGTGTGTGTGTGTGTGAGTGTGTGTGTGTGAGTAACTATCATCATCGGTGATCAATGATCCATTCAAATAGACATTAACAGATTGGACGGAATGATTTTGGGAGGACTACGTGTGAACGCTGAGCACTTCCTGTCCCATGGTCTACTGCCGACTCATGGGGTGGAGTTTGGACCCTGCCTCATAAGCGTGTCTTTAGAAAGGAGACATTTTGGGGTCTTCATACACACACGAGTGGTTCCGTTTTGTTTTCTTCTGCTTATCCGGGGCCGGGTCGCTGAGTCAGCCTAGCTTCTCTCACCCTGGCTGCATCCTTCAGCTCATCCAGGAGGATCTTGAGGTGTTCCCTGTCCAGCTGTGAGACATAGTCTCTCCAACAGGTCCTGGTGGGACGTGCCCGAAACACCTCACCAGCGAAGCATTCGGGTGTCATCCTAACCATCTGGCTCCTCTCGACCCGGAGGAGCAACGACTCTACTCCAAGCTCCTCCCGAATGGCAGAGCTCCTCCCTCTATCTCTGAGTAAGAGCCCAGCCGCCCTCCAGAGGGAGCCCATTTCAGCCGCTTGTATCCATGATATGAGCAGTGCTTTGTTTTTCGGCTCAGCTCTTTCTTCACCCCGACGGATCCATGCAGCGTCCTGACTATTGCAGACGCTGCACTGATCTGTCTGTCGATCTCCCGCTCCATTCTCCCCCTAGTGGCAGCATAATGAACCAATATTGATTAAATCAAAGGGGCGGAGTTTTAGAAAATGAAAGGCTCATCAGTTTCACCACTGCATGAGCCAGATGCTCCGCCCACAGGAGTTTCACTGTGTGTGTGTTTACACACAATTAAATACATCATCAACATCATTTTGAAATAGTTTTTACCCCGTGACAAATGATTGGTGCTGGAAAGTCATGGACAATGATACCCTTCTATAATGTGTGTGTGTCTGTGTGTGTGTGTCTGTGTGAGGAGGAACAGTCCGTGTGTACGAGGGAACCCTCTTAGTATTTCGGTACTTTGGAGTAATCCTCCTGGACGATGTTCTTGCACAAACACATGGAGAGGATCATCCCGAGCAACTGCAGGACACACAGGGTCACAGGTTAGAGGGTAACTGATCCGACATGCAGGACGTGACCAGCAGGAGGCAGAATACAACATACCTCCACTCCAGCAACACTGGAAAAGATTCCCAGAATGACTCCGTAGTTCTCAGCGAGCCACTTCTCCACAAACCTCACACAACCCTGAAAGAAAGAGAGGAGATTCAGAGAGTCCTGCTTCACCCACATTGGTCTTTTGGGGCTGGCAGAGATGTGTTACCCCTAACAAGTACATGGTTCAGATCAGCAGCCTCTCACTGTACCACACCGTTTACTGTCTGCTATGTTCCCTTCTCCCAATCAGTATTATTTTGTGGCCATACCAGCCTGTCAATGCCTGATCCTGTCAGACCTCAGAAGCTAAGCATGGTGGGCCTGGGCTGTACTTGGATGGGAGACCACCGGAACCCCAGGTGCCACGGTGGGGCGGCCGTTGAGATTAAATTGCCCTTGTGTCCCTGGGGAAGACACTTCACCCACGTTGCCTAGTCTGGATGGTGTGTGTGTGATTGGTTGGTCAGAAGGGCGATGGCGCAAAATGGCAGCCTCGCTTCTGTCAGTTTGCACTAGGGCAGCTGTGGGTACAACTGCAGCTTACCATCACCTGGTATGGAGTGAATAAAAAATGAATATGTGAAGCGTCTTTGAAAGTCCTGAAAAGCAAGAAATAAAAAAAAAGGACAGCCTCAGAGCCTCAGGATTCCCTGAGAGTCCAGGGAATCCTTGTAAGCAGTGGTGGATGAAGTACTCACTTTTTGTACTTAAGTAAAAGTACAGATAATTAGGCAAAAAAAATACTTAAGTAAAAGTACAAAAGTAGTTGGTGTAAATTGTACTTTTTAAGTAAAAAGTAAAAGTATTCGATCATAATTCAAATGTTATTTTTGTGCTGTAGGGTGTCACCATGGTAACCAAGATAAATACTCTGCAGGGGTGTGACCCCCCCCTCTCCCGCCTCTTTTGGTCCACAAAAAAAAAAAATAAATAAAATAAATAAATAAAAGGGGACAAGTCAAGCTATCCCCTAGAAGGGCCAGTGAATGGGCCGCCAAAATGGAGGATAATGATACTTATTTTTAAAAATATTTTGGGGGAGAGGCCCCCAGTCACTATGTATTGGCTTTGTCAAAGCCCCACCCCCCTTTGCAAAATTCTAGATCTGCCCCTGCTCTGTGTAATGATGGCTCAACTTTTTATTTAGAAGTAAACACAACAAACAACAATCTTCTGACTCTTTTTAATTTGTACTAGATTTGATGTTAGGTTTTTGGCGCTGAATGAATGCGGAAAATGTTTCTCGATTCATTACTTCTTCTCCCGATCAACTGCTTCTTTTGATTTTGGCGATGCGGCTTCAAGATGCACTAAAAAACTGTGTATTTGTCAAATTCCTGAACAAAAATGTAACGAAAAATGTAAAACAAACTTTTAAAAAGTAGCGAAGTAAAAGTACAGATATTTGCTCTAAAAATGTAGTGAAGTAAAAGTAAAAGTACCGGTCTTAAATTTTACTTAAGTAAAGTACAGATACACAATTTTTTTACTTAAGTACAGTAACAAAGTACTTTTACTTTGTTAAGTTCCACCACTGGTTGTATGAACGTCAGAGTATTTGTGTTTGTGGTCACAGGTGTGCTCTATGAGGGTCAATAAATGAACCTGTGGAGGTTTTCAAGATATCCTAAATTTACCTAGTGTTCAGTTTAAGATCTTTGTGAGTCTTCATCAATGAGGACCCTGATCCCGTCCAGCTGGTACCTACCATCTCAAAAATAGGAAGGTCTTTGGACGAGTGCTCACACAGGCCGACTTCTCTGACCTCGGTGCCGGGCAGACTCTGGTTCCTGCAGGAGCACGAGTAGATGAACTTGCTGCTGTTTTTGATGAGAAGGTTCTCAGACCAGTTCCCTGGGCTGGTCCACCCGCAGCAGTTCATCTGGGGACAAGAGGGAGAGTAGGGGGAAGGATGAACTGGGGGTGATGGGTTCTTAACAAGGTGGAGATGTGAGCTGATTTCTTAATCAGAAGGTTCATCCAAAGTGCAAAAGCAGCCTTCACTTCAACATTCTGTCTTTAAATCAGAAACTCTTCTGTTCTCTTCTTGTTCCAGCAGAAAACTGGGGCGTTTCCAAACTCAAAACATTCCTTCTTAGACTCATTACCAGACCAGCTGGAAACAGGGAGCATTAATCCTGCCTTCTTTGAACCGTCTAGTGCCTCCATTCACTTTCATTTTCCTCTAAAACCAAGTCAGGGATTTGTAAGTGTTGTCTTATGACTGCAGCGAAGGATAAACTTCCTACCCAATCAGAGAACAGAGATGACAGTGTGACAGAAACACAAGCATCCGTCCTCCATGTTTGTAGTTCTCTACTGTCCAGCTGTGAGACAGTCTCTCTAGCAGGTCCAGGGTCTGCCTCTGGGTCTCCTCCCCATGGGACGAGTCCAAAATACCTTACCAGCGAGAAGGCATAACCAGATCCCTGAACCATTTTGGCTTCTCTTGCCCCAGAGGGGTAACGGTTCTACTCAGAGCTCCTTTCTCTATCTCTGAGTGGGAGCCCAGCCACCCTGCAGAGGAAGATCCTTTTGGCCGCTTGTATCTATTTGTATGATCTTGTTCTTTCGGTCATCACCCAAACTGGTTACCATGGTGAGGGGAGGAATGTAGATCCTGGTTACCACGGTGAGGGTTGGAATACAGATCCTGGTTACCATGGTGAGGGTAGGAAGTTCCATCCTGGTTACCATGGTGAGGGTAGGAAGTTAGATCCTGGTTACCATGATGAGGGTAGGAATGTAGATCCTGGTTACCATGGTGAGGGTAGGAACGTAGATCCTGGTTACCATGGTGAGGGTAGGAACGTAGATCCTGGTTACCACGGTGAGGGTAGGAACGCAGATCCTGGTTACCATGCTGAGGGTAAGAACGTAGATCCTGGTTACCATGGTGAGGGGAGGATGTTAGATCCTGGTTACCACGGTGAGGGTAGGAACGTAGATCCTGGTTACCACGGTGAGGGTAAGAACGTAGATCCTGGTTACCACGGTGAGGGTAGGAACGTAGATCCTGGTTACCACGGTGAGGGTAGGAACGTAGATCCTGGTTACCATGGTGAGAGTAGGAACGTAGATCCTGGTTACCATGGTGAGGGTAGGACGTAGATCCTGGTTACCACAGTGAGCGTGGGAACGTAGATCCTGGTTACAATGGTGAGGGTAGGAATGTGTATCCTGATTACTACGGTGAGGGCAGGAACGTAGATCCTGGTTACCATGGTGAGGGTAGGAACGTAGATCCTGGTTACCATGGTGAAGGTTGGACCGTAGATCCTGGTTACCATGAGGAAGGTATGAACATAGATGACTGTTACGAGGGTGAGGGTAGGAATGTAGATCCTACGCTGTTGAGGGTAGGAACGTAGATCCCGGTTACCATGGTGATGGTAGGAATGTAGATCCTGGTTACCATGGTGAGGATAAGAACGAAGATCCTGGTGACCATGGTGAAGGTAGGAACGTAGATCCTGGTTACCACGGTGATGGTAGGAACGTAGATCCTGGTTACCACGGTGATGGTAGGAACGTAGATCCTGGTTACCATGGGAAGGGTAGCGACAAAGATCCTGGTTACCGTGGATTGGGTAGCAATGTAGATTCTGGTTACCATGGTGAGGGTAGGAACATAGATCCTGGTTATCATGGTGAGGGTAGGAACATAGATCCTGGTTACCATGGTGAGGGTAGGAACATAGATCCTGGTTACCATGGTGAGGATAGGAACGTAGGTCCTGGTTACCATGGTGAGGGTAGGAACGTAGATCCTGGTTACCATGGTGAGGATAGGAATGTAGGTCCTGGTTACCATGGTGAGTGTAGAAACGTAGATCCTGGTTACCATGGTGAGGGTAGGAATATAGATCCTGGTTACCATGTTCTGTCTCCTGTCCAGGTGCATTACAGACGTCACATCCAGTTCTCACCAGACTAGAACGATTGGTGGAATAAAATAAGAACCCGCCCACCGTGGAGCGAGTGAACCCCATGCCCGCATCCCTGACTAGGTGCTGGAGTAAAATGAGGCACAAGTTTGGCTACAGTCGTTCTCTTTATTGACAGAATTTCCTGTAGTACCTTGTTTTGGTGCTAACACTGCCGTGACCACTCACCGTCCTTTGAATGTAGTCCCAGGTGTGCTCTGCGGTCCTGTTGTGGCCCGTGTAGCGTGTTATCATGCCCTGGATCACGTTGGACATTTCATGCTGCAGCTGCAGGAGGAAAGGACATGAGGTGACCACAAAGCCTCACCCTGTTCTGGGAAACAGCTCCACCCTGCCCTGTGGTCTCCCTAAACACAGGGAGGGTGTGTCTACATCCATGTACCATCAGAGAACACACAGATAGACATGTTGAACCCTGCATACATCCGTCAGTCAGACGAGTGGTGATGACTCGTCAAATTAAATCTGATAAAATGCAGACTGTGTTTTATTGCTGAGAACTTTAATGCTTTTATTTTGAAAGATACTGAAAAGGAAATGCAGAAGCAATGTTTCATCTAAAAAAAATTATAAAGTTGTAAATCTTTCTTGTTTTTGGTTCTTTTTAGGGTGGCTCGGTGGCTTCACTGCAACAAAGAAAGGGTTTGAGTCCCGGAGTGGAGAGGAGGCTTGGAACACTGGTCTTTCTGTGTGGAGTTTGCATGTTCTCCCCATGTATGTGTGGGTTTTCTCTGGTTTCCCCCAAAAACATACATGTTAGGCTGACATGAAATTGCCCCTAGGAATGAGTGTGTGTGTGTGGATGGTTGTCTATATGTGGCTCTGCGACAACTAGTGACCTGTTCGGGGTGTACCCTCCCTACCACCTGAAATCAGCTGAGATAGGCTTGGCAACACCCGCTACTCCATTAGCGGTGAATGAATGAAAGTTGAAACCGAGGCGTCGACCATAACGCCACCATCTACATCTGTATTAACGTAGAACGGTCGAGGTCGATGTGAGGCTGAAAGAGTTGTGTGGAAACTTTTTACATTTTGTGACCTTGAAAACTGGTCAGTTAACCTATAGTTTGTACTGAGTACAAGAAATGTTGCATTAAAATAAAACCTATAGACAGACAGCCCGGGTACTTGATGCCGTCTTCACGTTCTGTGGGCGGAGTCATGACAGTAAATCTAAAATATCTTCTGAACCGCTTGTTCTTATTTGACCCCTTCTCACCGCTCGCAACTTTGGGGGCGGTAGATGGGGCGCTGAAGAAATGTTGTCCTGGTTCCTCAAATTGTTCATCTTGGTTTTCTCTAATTAGCCAACTTAAGATGAACCATATACTAAAACGAGACGTGGACACGTTTCGGGAAAGAGATCTTTAGGGTAAATATTTCATCTCTGGAGGAATTTCAGCGATGGCCGAGCGTTGGCAGCGTTGCATTAACTGGAGTTAACTAGTGGTGTTAGTCGATTAAAAAAATTAATCAAATTAATTACAGGATTTTGTAATTAATTAATCGAATTAATCGGATTTTAACGTCATATCTGCATTTGTTAAAAAATTGTACTGGAGGAAGCTCATCCAGTACTGCGGAGAAATGAGCTTCCTCCACAGGGTGGCTGGGCTCTCACTCAGAGATCGGGTAAGGAGTTCTGCCATCCAGAAGGAGCTCGGTGTCGAGCTACTCCTCCTCCAGGTCGAGAGGAGCCAGATGGGGTGGTTCGGGCATCTGGTCAGGATGCCCCCCGAGCACCTCGTGGGTGAGTTGTTTTGGGCACGTTTCACCGGGAGGAGACCAAGGGGCAGACCCCGGACCCACTGGAGAGACTATGTCTCACAGCTGGCCGGGGAACGACTTGGGATCCTTCCAGGTGAGCTGGAGGATGCAACCGGGGTGAGAGAGGCCTGGGCTGCCCGTTTGAGAACGTGGCCCCCGCTACCTGACCCCGGTTGAGCGGAATTGTACTGTATGACTAATCAATTGAATACAGTAAGAAGAGAAGATTTTAAATCCAATTTATTATTGGTTAACTGTGCCTCTTTAGGACAGGTGCGTCATTAAAAAAAGTAAAATAAGGATTGGGGTTCGTTCTTATCTTCAACAAAAGAAATTGACCTGCAATCAGCAGCAACCTACTTTGCGAAAGTATTTGTTAATTGCTCTGTTGTGGATCTCCTCGTTCGCTTGCCAAATTCAGCTAGCTTGGTTTGGCGAAGCGAGCTCCCGGTAGCCACGCTCGCAACAGAGGAACTTTCCTGAACATGTTTTATGTTTAGATGGTATGTCAGGCTGGAGTTGTTCCGTTGGTAGGAGAACTCCTTTTTAAAAAAACTACAAATTACTACGTTTTTATTTATTGTCCCGTCTTTATTATTTTTGTATAAAAACTTGCCGTTCAGTGGCTCGATTTAGGGGCGAATCCAGGATTTTCTAAAGGGGGGGCTTGAGGAGGCCATCCCCCCCTTCCTACCCTCTGGAACGTTTTGAAAAATAAGTAATTTTTCTGCATTTCGGTGCATATTTTGCCCAAACTTTATAATAATTAAAGTAGTAAGAACACTTTTTTTTTTGAGGACCAAAAGGGGTGGTGGTGGGGTGGAGGACGGGTGCCCCCATGACCTGCCTGGAATCGCCCCTGCAACTGTCTCATTCACATGAGTCTTATCCATGTCTGCTGTTTGACCACTGCTGCCTTGTTAATTTACCAGGGCAGGCGATGTAGGACGTCCGAGAAGACCACGAGTCCTTCAATAGGCCAAAATTCAAATGCCCAAGCATTGGCTCACCACCGTTAATACGTCATAATTAATTATGTTAAATTTTTTAATGCGTTAAAATGTGGCGTAATTAATTATTCGAATTAATGCGTTAAAATGACAGCACTAGAGTCAACTTTTGTTGAATAGTGATGATTTTTTTTTTCACCGCAACAAGAATTTTTGTTTCTTTTTGTTTGTATTATTCCGTTCCGTCATCTTCCCCTTGTTTCAGGGTCAGGTCGCAGGGGCAACAGCCTCAAACGGGTAGCCCAAGCTTCTCTCACCCCAGCTGCATCCTCTAGCTCACCTGGAAGGATCCCGAGTCATTCCCCGGCCAGCTGTGAGACATAGTCTCTCCAGCGGGTCCGGGGTCTGCCCCTTGGTCCTCCTCCCGGTGGAACGTGCCTGAAACACCTCGCCCACGAGGTGCTCGAGGGGCATCCTGACCAGATGCCCGAACTACCCCATCTGGCTCCTCTCGGCCTGAAGGAGGAGTGGCTCCACACCGAGCTCCTCACGGATGGCAGAGCTCCTCACCCGATCTCTGAGTGAGAACCCAACCACCCTGCGGAGGAAGCTCATTTCGGCCGCTTGTATCCGTGTTCTCATTCTTTCGCTCACCACCCACAGCTGGTGACCACCAGCTGGTGAGGGTGGGAGCGTAGATCGACTTGTAAATCGAGAACTTTGCTTTTCGGCTCAGCTCTCTCTTTACCACGACGGACCGATGCAGCGTCCTAGTTATTGCTGATGGCGCACCGATCCGCCTGTCGATCTCCCGCTCCATCCTTCTCCCACTTGGGGCAGAACCCTGTCCCTGACCCAAGTATTATTTATGTTAAAAATAATGTAAACAAACCAGATAAATTTAATGATAATAATATGAATATAATCACTTTAAAAACATTCTCTTATCACGTGGTTATGTTTATAAATAGAATCTAAAAGTCTGCAGCTGGTTGGATGGATGCGTCCCAACAGATGGCGCTATGTAACCCAACACAAAACAAAGCTTGTTTCTAGAGAAGAGAACGTGTCTTACGGCGTCTCTTTGGATGTAAATAAGAGCTCCAGCGGTGAGGTGGGCGATCAGGATGAGCAGGAGACAGGTGAAGTACTGCGGAGAGGAAAAGAAATTTATTTTACAGCAGAAATAATCGACTGATGTACCGGTTGGCCGACGCTGCGACCTCACAAGACATTTGTGACCGCAGAAATCATGTGAATGGATTTCTGACTAAAACTCAGATTTACAAAGTTTTTTTAAACGCACCACCATGTGAATTCAACTCAGCTTTGACAAAGAGGAAAAGCTGAGTGGATTTTGTGTTGAAATAAGTGTTTTGGGGGACAGCTGTTTTGGTGAGTATATGTTTTATACGCGGGTATATTGATGCTTAAATGCTCTTAAAAATTGCCTGTGTTGTACACCAGTGGTCCCCAACCACTGGGCCGCGGACTGGTACAGGGTCGCGGGTCATGTGCTACCGGGCCGCATAGAACTGTTATTTTTATTCACTTTGTTTTTGTGATGTCTTTTATTTTGAAGGTACATGTTTACCGTTACCATGGCAACAAGATTACGTTCGAGCAGAGAGAATGTTTCCACGTTATAAAGACGCTGCTAATACATTTTCTCGTGAAGACAAAGTGGATTTAAGTTAATTATTATTGATTTTGAAAAGCCATTTTTTCAGGCTGGTCTCATCACCTTAAGACCGGTCCTTGAAAATATTGTCAGACACTAAACCGGTTTGTGGCGCAGAAAAGGTTGGGGACCCCTGTTGTACACAATTAAGGTGATGTAACGCCCAGTAGTGCCTACGTCTGCTTCTGTATGTGATTTCTCCAGCCGTGGTGTCATTAATGATGGTATTTGAGGGGTATTTATTCAAGTTGCACAAAGTAGCACATCACCGAAGGCCTAGGTGTGAAATGCACGAACCACCACTGCATACAACACAATATCTGACTGGAGCTGTGAAGTCTAGAGTGTTGATGTTATGTCTAGTAAAGTTCTCTGATGACCTTGCGATTGTCGGTCTCATCAGTGAAGACAATGATGTGGCGCATGGAAGACTGACGCAGAACTTTCTGGACTGGTGTCAGTGAAACCACCTCCTGATCAACGCAGGGAAAACCAAGGAGTTTGTGGTGGACCCCGTCACCGGTGAACATCCAGGTGGACTCTTACAAATACTTGGGTGTTAACCTCAACAACAAACTGAACTGGACTGGACTGGACACCGACGCACTGTACAGGAAGGGTCAGAGCAGGTTCTACCTCCTGAGGAGACTGCAGTCTTTTGGAGTGAATGGGGCACTCCTGAAGACCTTCTACGACTCTGTGGTGGCATCAGTCATCCTGTAAGGTGTGGCATCACCGAGAGGGAGAGGAAAAAGCCGGACAGAAACATCAAGAAGTCCAGCTCTGTCCTGGGCTGCTCCCTGGACTCAGTGCGGGAGGTGGGTGACAGAAGGGTCCTGAAGAGACTAACATCCATGCTGGACAACAAGTCCCACCTCCTGCAGGACACTGTTTGCATTAGAAAGCAGCATCAGTGGCAGGCTGCTCTACCCTCGCAGTGTGAAGGAGAGATGCAGGAGGTCTTTCCTTCCTTCTGCTGTGAGACTTCACAATGAGCAATTTTAACCACGTGCACTATCTGTAACCCTCTGAACCACTATTTATTTCCTTTGATTATCATCCGTCTAAAAACTGTGTATTAGCTCCTCTTGTTCTGCATATTTTGGTCTACTTTAAATCTTTTTTCTGTATCTATGCTGTTGCACATTGAAATTTCCCCATTTTGGGACAAATAAAGGTTTTCTTGACTCTTATATCTACGGTTGCTCAAGTTAGAAACACTAGCGTGGGGGAGGGGTGTGAAGTATCTCATTTTAAACAAGGCGTGGCTTTCCAGTATTTTGTGCAAAGATTTCAGAAAGTAACAAAATTACATAAACATGAGACCTGATATTATTAAAATACGATAAAAACATCTTTTAACTTGTTATAACTTTTCCTCTTTAAGTTCTCTGACGTAAAGAAACATGTTTTCCTTTTAAAGCATATCTCAGAGCAGCATGTCGGCTTGTCTCTGTGCCAGATGGTCCCTGTCACAGCAGGTTAGTTAACCCCTCGGAGGTCAGGCACCCATCCCCACTCTTCCTGCACCCTCTGTAGCACCCCGGCTTTATCTGCCTCCCCCTTCTCTAACATGCTGGGAGCCCCCAGTCCAACAGGTTAGCAGAAGGCTCGAGGGCTTTATGTCGGTAGGAATCTATCAAGGGGTTCTTAGCCAGGCTCCACAACACCAGCGGGTGTGTCCATGTGAGCGGTCCACACACACAGACAGACAGACCTGCTGGACACGCGGTGCCTCTTATTCACATTCTGGTGGGTCTAAAAAAGGCTTTCCAGCTCTGTACATAAACGCAACATTTCTTCAAGTTTTCAGTGATTTTTGCTTTAACACATCAGATAGCGTCTGCATCAGTGGCGGCTGGTGACGTGTGGCGCAGGGGCGCCGCCCCCCCTGACCTGATCACCAAAAAATATATATGCATATATATAACATATATAAACATATATGTTTATATAGATATATATAAACATGTATGTGTTTATAAGTATGCGAAACTGTCGAGTGTGAAGATTACATGCATTTAAAAAAAATTTTTTCACCGTTTTATTTTATTTTCTTACTTCCTCTGAAAACCGGAATGAGGGCGCAGGGTGCGCAGGGTACGCACGCCCCACCAGCAAAACATATGAGTGTGTATGTGGCATCCGGTTTTTAAAACGTGACGTCAGCTCTAAATTTTTTTCCATTCATGTGTATTGCAACCATAACCACACCCGTGGGGCGCATTTTTTTCCGCCCTTCGGGTGTGTGATAGGTTATCCTCTCTGTCAGTCTGTTACATGAACCAATCAATTAGCTATGAGCTGACCTATAAATCCCACCCACGCAACGCACTTTCTTTTCACTGCGGAATTCTGGGAAATAGTCTTCATCATGGCGTCGGAAGCTTGTTCAGTTGCTAACAACTCCAGTGTGGATAAAAGAGAATTCAGTGTCGTCGCTTCTACAGAATCCGTTTTCTAAGCGTTCTGCTCATGCTGTCTATGAAAAGTGGCGGTGGCTAACTGGATGCAACATGAGAAACACTTTTTTTGTTTGCCCTGCTTATTGTTTAGTTCAGCAGCAACTGAAAAGGTGTAGATATAAACAGGGGTGAGTGACTTGAAGCATTTTTTACCACCAGCCGCCACTGGTCTGCATGGTGGTCCCACACCTTTATGACCAACTTTGGACACCTCTTGTTTGACCAAGGACTCTATGGGAACTGGACATAGTAAACAGTATTCACTTGAAATCCAAATAGGAAGTAGCTGCTTTCTCCAAAAAGCCTCAGTTTCCATAAACTTTTAATTAAAAATCCACTGTCATCACATTGTTTTCTTTCGTTAGGGTCACCAGGGGCATCAAGCTCACTCCTGGTTGGCTAAACGATTGTCATACCAATGCATAATGGACCAATGGGAGCGTTTTGTCTGCTCCAAAACTCAAACCCGGTGTTGTCTTTATCGGTAGTTAAATGGGTCTGTGGAAGGAGATGTGAAGTTACGATGCAACGGTGAGACATTCTTACCAACACCAGCAGGCAGCGGATTTCATAAACGGCTCCAAATAATCCAAAGAAGCCCATAGCCATGGAGAAGGAGCCCACTCCGATCAGGATGTAGGAGGCCACGGTCACTGTGTCCGAAGATTCATCTGCAGAGCAAAGAGATGTAGACCCTTGTTTACCAAAGTAGAGCACAAAATAGTGCAGACAAGCCAAGTCTACCACATTGGGCGAGAGACACACGCAATTAGGACCTATCTCACGCTCACCCACCAAGGCTAAAAAAAAAAAAACTCCCGCATGAGTGTTCATCATGCAGGAGTTTTGTATATTCCATGTACTCCATCCATGTATTCCATGAACATGATTAGGTATAATGAGGCTAAGCACATGGCATCTCCTGCTGCTGCATATGCTAGCGATCTGCATGGATTATTGCCAGTATTGTTTTTGGTGAACGTACGGAAGAAGTCGGACATCCGGAAACTTTGGTCATGTGACAGGTTATGTGCGTGAGCCACAAAACAAATCATGAACAAGCAGTACCTGGGTGTATTCCAGGTGACTGTGTATTCCTCTTCGTACTGATACGTAACGCTAGGTGCTAACACACGTAAGACACACAACTTTCCAGCTGCTTTTTCATGTTTTGAACAGTTTGTTTTACACCAACTATCATGGCAGGTGTTGTCCATTGGCGGGTGTGATATCATGTCATAGCCCCTCATCCTTTTGACTCCGCCTCAAAATGTCCCCTTTTGTGAAGCCAAAAACTAGGCATCTCTCCGATACTGTAAAATTTAGGTTATCTATGTAAATATCAGAGGCAGCGTGGGGGGTACCTGAATCTACTAGGCATGCCCAAGATGTGGTGTAGATCTAGATAACACCCCTACGTTTATTCAGATTCAAGCTCAGTCACAAGGAATGGTAAGTCCCTCTCTAGCACACAGATGTTGTTAAAATGTCTGTTTTTCAACCCTAAAACTTGTCAAGTGCATTTTTAGTAGATTATTTTCTAAAGAAGAGATGTTCTGCCTCTGCGTCTCCTCCTGATGGGACGTACCCAAAACACGTCACTGTACGGCCTGTGGGCGACATGCGGCCTGTTAAACGATTTAATCCGGCCCGCCAAGCTTGAAATAATTTAATAAATAAACCATATTTATGTTTTATTAACCCTGCAATTCTGATTTTTCATCACTAGATGGCAGACTCTGAATATATTGGCATTCAGGTGTAAAACAACAACACTGCTCCCATTAAAATGTGTGTGTCTATGTGATGCGCACGTTGTCAAAATAAACAGTGTGCACAGATATGGAAAGCCAACAGGGCCAATACACGCACAAGCGTGTTAGATGTAAACAAGCGTGTTAGATGTTAAAACAAGCAAAATGTTACATCAAGCATTTAAATTTCAAACCTAGCGCCGCTTAAATGTACGTTTTTAAGCGCTATCGCACTAGATTTCAGACCTAGCGGCGCTAGATTTGAAATTTAATGCTCTTGATGTAACATTTAGCGCGCCTGTTTAAAATCTAGCGCGCCATTCTGTCGGTCTAATCTAGCGATTACCAAAACATGCCATCCATCTGCTCCTGTTCCGGCCCTCTGGTCAAATGTTCGAACCAAAAAGTTTGCCCACCCCTGATCTGGTGGAGTGATTTATTTACACTCTACGCCCATGCTGTTTTAAATACAAATGAAGGCATTGTTTTGGTCGTACACCTCCTACCACCACCTTCCCCCACAAGGTGGCTGGCTCTCACTCAGAGTTCGGGTGAGGAGTTCTGCCATCTGGGAGGAGCTCGGAGTAGAGCCGCTGCTCCTCCAGGCTGGGAGAATATGTGTCACAGCTGGCCGGGGAACAACTTGTGATCCTTCCGGGTGAGCTGGAGGATACAGCCGGGGTGAGAGAAGCCTGGGGTTCCCGTCTGAGGCTGTTGGCCCTGCAACCCGGCCCCAGATGAGCGGAAGTTAACAGAACGGAACGGACCAGAACCACCTACCAATACTCCCAAATTTTGCTGCACCTAACTGTGCTGAACGAGACCCACAGATTTCCTTATCTCGTTTAGTTCAGCCCTGCTGCTTAACCTCACCTCCAACAGATGGTTGGAATAAAACAGAAATTCTCATGGAGCCAAAAGTTTCTGCTGAATTTGGAACCTTGAATATTTAATCTCCATGTTTGACTGCAGCACCAGCAGAGGGAGTTGGACCAGAAGAGATTAATTAGTTTACTCCTTGGTATGCAGAGAGAGACTGCAGAGCAGGGGGAGGGTATGATTCTGTGTGTGTTCGTGTTCAAGGAGCAGAACACTCTGTGTTTGTGAAATGCTGATTTGTTTTTTTTTTTTCACGTGTTTTTTTTTTTTCCAGAGAACTTCTTAAAGCGTTAGAGTTCTTACTGACAAAAAGGACAAATCAAGATGGGCTCCTCTTTTTTATTTAGTAATAATTTAGTTTACAAATCAGTGTGTATGCCAACTTCTACGCAGTTCATGGGCTTTAGAGTAACTTTAAGCAAAACTCAGAAGACGTCGTAAACGTATTATATGAACCCAAAGTGGACCGAGGACAGTGAAATGAAGCAGTGAAGAAACAGTTAGAAAACATATGAATGGCAGTCATAAGAAAAGTGGACCACATCATGTAAAAGATCATTCATCCGTCTTATGAACTGCTTATCTCTAAAAGGGTTGAAGGGGGTGCCGGAGCCTATACTAGCTGATTCAAGGCTGAACAGGTTGCCAGTCTCTCGTGGGGCCACACACACACAGAGAACTATACACACACACACACACTCATTCTTAAGGGCAATTTTCGTAGTGGCCAATCAACCAAACATGCATGTTTTTGGACGGTGGGAGAAAACCTACACATACATGGGGAGAACATGCAAACTTCACACAGAAAGGCCAGTATTCCAAGCAGCAATACTTCTCAGCACCCCCATCTTAACCTCCCTCTCTGCCCCATACTTCTCACAACTCAACAAAACGTGTTTCACCCTCTCCAGTTCCACACAGTAATCACAGCTCCATCTAAATGTTTCCCCAGTACTCTGAGATTATCACTCAACCCAGTATGTCCAATCCTTAACCTGCTCAAAACCACCAGTCCGCGCCTCCCCCCCACCACCAACCTGCGTCACACTCACTCCCACCGTTCTCTGAACGTAATAGGACTTCCTTCCATTTGATCTCCCACACACACTGCCACTGCTTCACTACTCCCATCTCAGGCCACCGCCTTCACCTCACCCGGGATAGAGCCACGACCCTCTCCATCACCACTGCCCTTTTTGCCACCACATACACCCATTCATTCCCCCCCAATCCTAAAATGAACCACAACCCACATAAACACAACCTCCACCACCCACCATCCGCGACACCATAGTGAAAACATCCCATTAAAAACCCTGTTTTTTTAAATCTCTCACTTCCCTCGGTTTTCAGTGTGCCTCACCTGTGTCTCGTTGTCCCATCTCCCCCTGGTAGTATCTTAATGGGTACCTTCTCCTCACTTCCCTGTGGGTTTGGGTTTCCACCTACAGAGGTCACCCTAGCTTTGCTGTCTCAGCGCAGACTCAACACGAAGCAACAGATACCAGTTATAAGTCCAGGCTTGTTTGGCGTGGAGCCGGGCACTAGGGGTTGCTCTCAATGGTAGGAGTCCTATGACTTCATCGGGAAGTTACCGCCTGCGTCGACTGGACCATCCGCCGGACAATAGGGTACTACCCCGCCACAACTTGCTGCTTTATCCGGCGCACTACGCCACTGTCTCTAGAGCAGCACTTCTCAATTATTTCCTGTTGCGTCCACCCTAGAAAGAAGAAAATATTTCGTGCCCCCCCACTTTCCACCGTGACTATAATTAGTATCATTTGTCTATAAAATTTTCTAAGTACACCTCTGCATAACATTGTATCCTCATTAACATTAAAGAAAACAAAAAAAGAAAAAGCAACGAACAACAAAGAACAGCTTTATTAACATTCTTTTTTACTTTGTAAAAGAAAAGATTTAAAGTGCATTTAAACTTGAAATTAAAAATAAATAAATTCTTATTTAAACTATAATTTTTTTGACTAATTGAACCATTAGATACTGAAAAATAAATGAAATAAAATCAAGAAATTTAAACGGCTTGTACCAGTGGTCCCCAACCACCGGGCCGGGGTCCGGTACCAGGCCGTGGGTTATATGGTACCGGGCAGCACAGAAAGAAGAGGTTGGGGACCCCTGGCCTATACCTTGCTCTGCGCTGTGTTCGAGAATGTTTAGTGCAAAAAAAACTCTACACCCTAGAGTTAATACTCCCTGCGCACACTCCGACAATGAGAGCGCCAACTACTGTAGTGGATGTACAATTACACTTTATTCTAGTACGGAAAAAACCCCAAAAAAACATGTTCCACAGGGTCACATGCCCACCCCATTATTTGAGAGGCACTGTTCTAGAGACAGAAGGATGCCAACAAAAGTTCTGGATGACCTCAGTCAGTCAGTCGTCTTCTTATCCGTCTATCCCTTACAGGGTTGCGGGGGGTGCCGGAGCCCATCCTGGCTGATTCAAGGCGAGGGGCAGGGTACACCCCGAAAAGCTCGCCAGTCTGTTGCAGGGCCACACACATACAACCATCCACACACACACTCGTTCCTAGGGGCAATTTTGCACTGGCCCATCAACCTAACATGCATGTCTTTGGAGGGTGGGAGGAAACCAGAGTACCCAGAGAAAACCCAAGCAAACACGGGGAGAACATGCAAACTCCACACAGAAAGGACAGTGTTCCAAGCCTAGTCCCCACCTGGGACTTGAACTCACGACCTTCTTGCTGTGAGACCACTGTGCTATCCTCTGCGCCACCGTGCCGCCCCTTCTGGATGACCTTTTTCTGTTAACTAGAGACTGTTTGGAAACCCCCGTTGTCCTGTATTTGTGTCCGCACACCAAACCCTGACAATTACATTGCTGAGACCCTGAAATCACATCTCAGCATGTCCCAAAAACCAAACATCAGCAACTGGATGTTATTCCAGCTGCACAATGAAAACAGGAGGTAGTTTCTAATTGAAGAGTTTCTACTTGCAGAACTTTATTCTTCTTCCAGAAGAACGGAGCGATCTACGACAGGATGCAGGACACCATGTGCTGTACGGTAACATGCCTCGCCGTTATCCCCAACTACACTTACAGGCCAAACAAGAAGTTAATTAGAAGGAAGAACACCAGCGAATCAGAGTCAAGTATCTAAAACTGGTGCCTGGACAACATCATGAGCGGGTGTTTATGTGGCTTCAGGGTGGCATTTTAAAGGAGGCAGACAGGCACATTGCGGGGCTATATGCAGCCCTACGGTTACTCTCTAATTCACACATAAGTAGCATCTACTAAAGCAGCAGATGACCCCGCCCTCTCCTACACAGTTATTATGTGGACGTGCAGCGAGCCCAACCTAAGCATGCTAACTGCTAATCACAGAACCCCACCGAAGCTCCACCAGCTTTTACACCTTCAGCCAAGAGACTGTTTCACACAGAAAGTCTGATTTACTGATCTGTCGGCTTAGTTTCCTGGAGGGCGCTTAATCTGTGCCTTTTAAACTTTCACACACACCGAGTGATCTGTACAGATGTTGGAGGCGCGGAGTTGAAATCTAAGCAAAGTCAGAATCAGCCGAATGTTAAGACTCGTGGACAGACGCTGAACCGAGGACAGTGAAATGAAGCATTTGAAGCAGTGAAGAAACATTTAGAAAGCGTAAAAGCGCACCCGTCTCTACACCGTGCCATGAAGCTCTACCACGGGGGTCTTAGTGAAGACTCAATTCTGATTGGCTGCCTGCAGGTGTCAATTTCAGCTAAGAAGAGGCTGAAAACCCGCTTTTTTAACTTTGCTTTTACTTGATTTTTTTCATCATCATTCAACTTCTGAACCCGTTCATTCCGTTTGTTCCGTCATCTTCCGCTTGTTCCGGGGTCGGGTCGCGGGGGCAACAGGCTCAAACGGGTAGCCCAGGCCTCTCTCTCCCCGACTGCATCCTCCAGCTCACCCGGAAGGATCCCAAGTCGTTCCCCGGCTAGCCGTGAGACATAGTCTCTCCAGCTGGTCCGAGGTCTGCCCCTTGGTCTCCTCCCGGTGGGACGTGCCCGAAACACCTCGCCTGCGAGGCGCTTGGGGGGCATCCTTACCAGATGCCCGAACCACCCCATCTGGCTCCTCTCGACCTGAAGGAGGAGCGGCTCGACACCGAGCTCCTCCCAGATGGCAGAGCTCCTCACCCGATCTCTGAGTGAAAGCCCAGCCACCCTGCGGAGGAAGCTCATTTTGGCCGCTGCCAGCTGGTGACCATAGGTGAGGGTTGGAACGTAGATCGACTTGTAAATCGAGAGCTTTGCTTTTCGGCTCAGCTCTCTCTTTACCACGACGGACTGATGCAGCGTCCTAGTTATTGCTGACGCCGCACCGATCCGCCTGTCGATCTCCCGCTCCATCCTTCCCCCACTCGTGAACAAGACCCCGAGATACTTAAACTCCTCCACTTGGGGCAGGACCCTGTCCCTGACCCGCAAGGGGCATTCCACCCTTTTCCGGGCGAGGACCATGGTCTCGGATTTGGAGACCATGAACCCCATATCCCTAACCCTTTATGGAGACCTTATGGATCATTAACCCTTTACCCCTTATGGAGACTTCTGAACCCCTTATCCATAATGGAGTCATGCCCCATGGCATGGGCATGCCACAGCCTATCCCGCCTGATTCAAGACAAGAGGCAGGATACACCCTGAACAGGTTGCCAGTTTGTCGCGGGGCCACATACTCTCATTCCTAGGGGTATGGTACCGACCAATCAACCAAGCATGTGTGTTTTTGGAGGAAACCAGAGAAAACTCACACATACTCAGGGAGAACATGCAAACTACACACAGAAAGACAAGTGTTTCAAGCCTCGTGCCCACCTGGAGCTCGAACCCTGACCTTCTTGCTGTGATGCTACTGTGCAGCACACTTGCTGTTTTATTTATTTTATTTTATGTATTTATTGATATTTATTTGTTTTTTCCTGCATTTTAACACATTTTTTTCTTCTAATTTACTTTTAAGTTTTATTTCTTAAACAGTTTTAACTTTTTTTTTACTGGTTTTTAGATACTTTATTAAAGCTGGGGAAATTTGTGTGTCCGGTACTTTTGAGCAGTCCAAGAGATCTCCAAACATATTCAGAACAGCTGCTTGGTGGTGCCAAGCTAGGTGGAGCTGGAACAGCCACTTGGTGGAACACACGACAGTTGGCTCTGCACTGGGTGGAGTGTGGGTTCCCATGGCAACAATGTTTGAAGCTCCAGTGAATCATAATCAGATCGTAAACTGTCACTAAAAGCTCCAAATCGCGACAGTAACTCCCATCCTTCACTGTGGTGGAACAACACCAGCAGTCCACCATCTTTAGTTCCATAGTGAAGCCGGGTATGTTCAGACAGGAATCACCTGTGATTTCACTCAGAGGATCCTGTCTTCATTCCTTCTGATTCATTCCAGCACGGAACATCTCCACACGTCCACTCTGACTCCACATTCCTCACTGATGAAGGAGCGCTACAAGGACCTGCTGCCATCACTAGTAGCGCATTTTAAAAAAAGTTTAGTTATTATTCTATTCCTTTATTCTGTGTCTTATTCCAGTGTTTCCTCTGCCTGCTCCGTCCGTGGGACCCTCTCTGTGGGGGTCTGACTGGCCTGGGTGATGCAGGTTCCTCACTTTAGCCACGTGGTTCTTGTGGGTGCCCGTGACTCCTAGATCCAGGTAGACCCCTGTGGTTGTGACCTCTGCAGGCACGGGCAGGCCGACTCCTTATGGGGATCGGTCCCCAGTTATTGTTTCCTCACAGCAGCATCAGGACAGATGTTTGTTTTATAAACACAGTTAAAGAGACAGTAGCTAGAGGTTCCCGGGAAATGGGGGCTGGGATGAGGGATGATCGGGAGCAGTGTGGGGTGTGTGATTGTCGTGCATGTGTGCAGTGTTTTGTGAAAGTGTGTGATTTTTAACATACGTTTGCCTTTAATTAGTTATTATTTAATGATCTAGATTTTATTTCTGAGATTTTATTTGTTCTCTTCAGGACTTTTTGTAATTTTACGTTTGAAAAGTGTGTTTAATGGACTTTAATGTAATTGAACAACTTTGAAAGATGTTCCGGTTAAAAACCCTCAGCGGTCTTATATCACTGGACTCGCCTAAATGCCAGCTGGTAACCATAACAACAGAAACCTAAAACAATTTTTTGGTTATTTTTCACAACAATAAAAGGTTTCACTGAAGCAATAAAAACATCACTTCCTCCTGCTCAGCTGTGGACCAGCTGAAGGTTTGGTGGTCGTTACCATGACAACAAAAACCAACGATTAGTCCACAACTGTCTCTGAGGGGTGTCGGTCGAGGAACCCGACCCGTGGGGAGGAACCCGACCCGTGAGGAGTAACGCGACCCGTGAGAAGGAACCCGACCCGTGAGAAAGAACCAACCCGTGAGAAGGAACCTGATCCGTGAGGAAGAACCCGACCCATGAGGAGGAACCCGACCCGTGAGGAGGAACCCAACCCGTGAGGAGGAATATGACTTGTTAGGAGGAACCTGACCCGTGAGGAGGAACCCGACCTGTGAGAAGGAACCCGACCCATGAGGAGGAACCCGACCCGTGAGGAGGAACCCGACCCGTGAGAAGGAACCCGGCTTGTAAGGAGAAACCTGACCTGTGAGGAGGAACCTGACTTGTGAGAAGGAACCCGACCCATGAGGAGGAACCCGACCCGTGAGAAGGAACCCGGCTTGTAAGGAGAAACCTGACCTGTGAGGAGGAACCTGACTTGTGAGAAGGAACCCGACCCGTGAGAAGGAACCCGGCTTGTAAGGAGAAACCTGACCTGTGAGGAGGAACCTGACTTGTGAGAAGGAACCCGACCCATGAGGAGGAACCCGACCCGTGAGAAGGAACCCGGCTTGTAAGGAGAAACCTGACCTGTGAGGAGGAACCTGACTTGTGAGAAGGAACCCGACCCATGAGGAGGAACCCAACCCGTGAGAAGGAACCCGACCCGTGAGAAGGAACCCGGCTTGTAAGGAGAAACCTGACCTGTGAGGAGGAACCTGACTTGTGAGAAGGAACCCGACTCGTGAGAAGGAATCCGACCCGTGAGAAGGAACCCGACCCGTGAGAAGGAACCCGACCCGTGAGAAGGAACCCGACCCATGAGGAGGAACCTGACTTGTTAGGAGGAAATTGACCCGTGAGGAGGAACCCGACCTGTGAGGAGGAACCCGACCTGTGAGGAGGAACCCGACCTGTGAGAAGGAACCCGACCCGTGAGAAGGAACCCGCCTCGTGAGGAGCAACCCGATCCGTGAGGAGGAACCCTACCCGTGAGGAGGAATCTGACCCGTGAGAAGGAACCCGACCCGTGAGGAGCAACCTGACCCGTGAGGAGAAACCCGACCCGTGAGAAGGAACCCGACCTGTGAGGAGGAATCTGACCCGTGAGAAGGAACCCGACCCGTGAGGAGGAATCTGACCCGTGAGAAGGAACCCGACCCGTGAGGAGGAACCCAATCTGTGAGAAGTAACCCAATCTGTGAGAAGTAACTCGACCTAGGAGGAACCTGACCCGTGAGGAGAAACCCGACCCGTGAAGAGGAACCCGACCTGTGAGGAGCAACCCGATCCGTGAGGAGGAAACCGACCCATGAGAAGGAACCTGACCCGTGAAAAGAAACCCGACCCGTGAAGAGGAACCTGACCCGTGAGAAGGAACCTGACCCGTGAGAAGAAACCCGACCCGTGAAGAGGAACCTGACCCGTGAGAAGGAACCTGACCCGTGAAAAGAAACCCGACCCGTGAAGAGGAACCTGACCCATGAGGAGGAACCTGACCCGTGAGAAGAAACCCGACCCGTGAAGAGGAACCTGACCCATGAGGAGGAACCTGACCCGTGAGGAGAAACCCGACCTGTGAAGAGGAACCTGACCCATGAGGAGGAACCTGACCCGTGAGAAGAAACCCAACCCGTGAAGAAGAACCTGACCCATGAGGAGGAACCTGACCCGTGAGGAGGAACCTGACCCGTGAGGAGAAACCCAACCCGTGAAGAGGAACCCGACCTGTGAGGAGCTGCTTGTTTAAGTCCAAGATAAAATAATTGATTTAACATTGAGGTGCACAGTGGCCCAGCAACAGACTGGCGACCTGTTTGGTGTGTACCCTGCCTCTCACTTGAATAATTTAGGACAGAATTCAGCACCCGCTGCAACTGTGTCAAGGATGGACGGTTCAGAAGAATAATGAATAAATAAATGACCATGGTGGAAGCAGGGTAGTGCCCTCCCGGGCGTACAGTCGGTCTCTCGGTCATCTGTATGATTTCTATTTAGAGCTGTAGCGGTGTGGCCAGACCAGGAGGAGCCAATTTCTCACAATGTGATTTATAAAGCATAAGTTGCGTCTGCGTGGTGGAACCAAGCGGAACAAAAACGCAGCTTAAAATAAACCCAAATCTTTAGAAAAAATGGAAGAAATTCATAGAAACATAGAAATTTGATTGATAAAAGGTTTCGTTTTTGGTCTGTTTTTGATTCCAGGTGCAGATTTAATCCACTTTACATCATTAAGAACACTTCCTGTGTGTTGGTGGTTATTTGTGAGCGTTTATGTTGGTCTGCTTTCTAAAATAAGAACTGATGTGAAACAAGGACGGGTTTAAAAAGCAAACAGAGAGATTCTAAATCCTGAACTAGACGTTCCTACGAAGGGAAAAATCCAGTCACAACCTCCACGCTGCTTTCTCTCTCTCTCTTCCGTCTTACATTTTTCCAAACTGTGCTTTGGCAGAGCTCCGCATCGCTCTGCTCCTCTCCAAGGTCTGCTTTGTATAAACATCAGGCCAGCTGTGCTATGGCAACCACCAGCGAGAGAAGCTTGGATTATCCACCGAGGAGAAAACGGCCTTTAATTTGAACATTCCCAAAGTTTCCCAGTCTGAGGTCACTGGGCCAGATGTCCTCTAATAGAAGGCAGATCCTGTTTATGTGGAGGCAGTCCGGGGTTGCGGGGGTTGTGGGGGCACCGAGTCAACAAACACAAGTCCCTGCAGCTTCTCTTCTTCTGTACAGTAGTAACATCGTCAGATATCTGCATGGATTTACTCAGAAAGCAGGTTTGAAGAGTGAGACTAGACCAGGGGTGCGCAAATTTTTTGACTTGCGGGCCTAACATTTGAACAAGAGGCCGGAACAGGATCAGATGGATGGCATGGTTTGGTAACCTCTAGATTAGACCGATAGAATGATGCAAGATTTTAAACAAGCGTGTTAAATGTTACATCAAGAGCATTAAATTTCAAATCTAGCGGCGCTAGGTCTGAAATCTACGCGCTTGATGTAACATTTTGTTTGTTTTAACATCTAACACACTTGTTTACATGTGTGTATTGGCCCTGATGGCTTTCTCTGTTTATTTTATTTGTGCGCATCACGGAGACACACACATTTTAATGGGAGCAGTGTTGTTGTTTTCTCAATAAAGCCAGTAATCTAGAGTGTGCCATCTAGTGAGGAATCATCAGATTCACAGGGAAAATAAAACATTCCGTTCCGTCATCTTCTGCTCATCCAGGGCTGGGTCGCTGGGGCAACAGCCTCAAACGGGTAGCCCAGGCCTCTCTCACCCCGGCTGCATCCTCTAGCTCACCCGGAAGGATCCCAAGTCGTTCCCCGGCCGGCTGCGAGACATAGTCTCTCTAGCAGTTCCGGGGTCTGCCTCTTGGTCTCCTCCCAGTGGGACGTGCCCAAAACACCCCACCAGCGAGGCCCTTGGGGGGCATCCTTATCAGATGCCTGAACCACCCCATCTGGCTCCTCTCGACCTGGAGGAGGAGCAGCTTGACACCAAGCTCCTCCCGGATGGCAGAGCTCCTCACCCGATCTCTGAGTGAGAGCCCAGCCACCCTGTGGAGGAAGTTCATTTCGGCCGCTTGTACCCACAATCTCATTCTTTCGGTCACCACCCACAGCTGGTGACCATAGGTGAGGGTTGGAACGTAGATCGACTTGTAAATCGAGAGCTTTGCTTTTCGGCTCAGCTCTCTCTTTACCACGACGGACCGATGCACACATTAACAAGGTATATTTCTCTTCTTCTTCATCATCATTTCCTTTCAGGGGTCGCCACAGCAAGTCAGTTTCTTCCATCTAACCCTATCTGCTGAATCCTCTTCAGTCACACCAACTATCTTCATGTCTTCCTTCACTGCATCCATGAACCTCCTCTTTGGTCTTCCTCTAGTCCTCTTTCCTGGTGGTTCCAAATCCAGCATCCTTCTGCCGATGTACTCAGTCTCTCTTCTCTGTACATGTCCAAACCATCTTAGTCTGGCCTCTCGAACTTCATCCCCAAAACCTCTAACATGTGCTGTTTCTCTGATGTACTCATTTCTGTCCATCCTGGTCACTCCCAGAGAGATCCTCAGCATCTTCATCTCTGCTACCTCCATCTCTGCTTCGTGTCTTTTCCTCAGTGGCACTGTCTCTAGACCAAACAGCATGGCAGGTCTCACCACGGTTTTGTACACTTTCATTTTAGCCGAAACTCTTCTGTCACACACCACACCTGATACTTTTCTCCACCCTTTCCAGCCTGCCTGCATACGCTTCTTCTCCTCTTTTCCACTCTCTCTATTGCTCTGGTCTGTTGATCTTAGATACTTAAAATCTTCCACCTTCTTTATCTCTTCTCCCTTTAACCTCACTTTTCCATTTGGATCCCTCTCATTCACACACATGTACTCTGTCTTACTCTGACTAATCTTCATTCCTCTTCTTTCTAGTGCAAACCTCCACCTCTCCAGCTTTTCCTCCACCTCTTCCCTCCTCTCACTACAGATCACAATGTCATCTGCAAACATCATTGTCCATGAGGATTCCTGTCTGACCTTGTCTGTCAGTCTGTCCTTCACCATAGCAAACAGCAAAGGACTCAGAGCAGATTTCTGTTTTATTTCATTTTTTTCAAATCAGTGGGCCGGATTAAAACGTTTAACGGGCCGCATGTGGCCCGCGGGCCGTAGTTTGCTCATGGCTGGACTAGAAGATCGGGAGCAGATGGTCTCTATAAAAACTCCACAAAAAGATTCCCTCCACTCTTATCGACCCCGTCCAAAAAACCCTTCATCATCACCAAACAAAAAAAAGAGTCATATTCAAACTATTTTCTACAGAAATGAGAGCAAAAGACGTCTTCTTCTTTCTTATTTTCTCTTTTTCTGCTGCTAAGAACAGACCTGATAGAAGAAAACAGACCATTGAGAAAACAAAGAGTGGTGTGTATATGTGTGTGTGTGACCTCTCAGCTGAAGTTTAAACAAACTTTGATTCTGCTGAAGCAGCAGAAAAGAAAAATAAATCACCACGAACTCATCAAACAACAAGCCAGCACCTGCCTCCGTCACACACTCAAACACAATGGGGATTTTGTTCAAGTCTATTCCGTCGTCTTCTGCTTATCCGGGGTCCAGGTCGAGGGTCCAGGCTTCTCTCACCCTGGCTGCATCATCCAGCTCATCCGGAAGGATCTCAAGGTGTTCCCTGTCCAGCTGTGAGACATAGTCTCTCCAGCGGGTCTCCTTCCAGTAGGATGTGCCCAAAACGCTTCACCAGCGAGGGAGGCATCCTAACCAGATTCCCTAGCCACCCCATCTGGCTTCTCTCAACCCAGACGAGCAAAAGCTCTAGTTCAAGCTCCTCCCTCTATTTGAGGTATTTTGTGTTGTAACCAAACTAGGGCTGGATGGTGGCCTCACAGCAAGAAGGTCAGGGGTTCAAATACCGGATGGGGACGAGGCTTCAAACACTGGCTTTACTGTGTGGAGTTTGCATGTTCTACTCATGTACAGGTATGTGTGAGTTTTCTCTGGTTTCCTCCAAAAACATACATGTTAGGTTGATTGCTTGCTATGAAATTATGCCTAGGAATGAGTGTGTGTGGCCCCGCAACAGACTGGGGACCTTTTCGGTGTGTACCCTGCTTCTTTCCTGCAATCAGCCAGGACAGACTTTGACACATGAAACGAAAGATGAAACGAAACATTCAGATGTTTAACGTGTTGGAAACCAGCAGGTGTGTTTGTTTCAAACTTACGTAGAACCACCACGAAGCTGTTCTTGTCCAGGAGAACCCAGAGTCCGAATCCGGCCACCACCGCCCCAAAGATCTACAGGACGAGGCGGAAGGGGAGAGAAGACAAGTTAGATAACCAATCAGAAAACAACAGTCTGCAAGTTTCTATTCAGTCAAACAGAAGTTTTTAATCACAAGAAACGAATTGTAAACATCCCAGGATGCTAACCCGGGGATGGGTGGGGGACTCACCATATATTCATCAGTTCCTGCCCGTCATGTATCACCCCCTCACTAATTAGAACCCTGGTTTAAAGCTTCTCATTTCAAGACACTGTAAGAACGCCGGCGGCCATCATTAGCCACCACTTCCTGCTCTAAGCAGCAGTGATCCGACTAAAACCCACACGTTTCCTATTAACTCACCAGGTAGGTGTTCACTTCAAAAGATCTGAGCTTGGTTTACAACTCAAGACTTACAGACAAGGTCTGGGCTCTCATTTAGAAAGCTTGCTGATGTTAAAACAAGTTTACACAAACTGAGTGATCTCTAAAGATGGCCGAGTGTGTGGACTTTACCACTTAGCCAGGGGTGCCCACCCTTTTTGTTCCTACTTTTCAAAAAGCAAACCTCCTGAAATCTACCAGTCCAGTATCGACATCATAGGTGTCAAGTAGCGAAATAAGACTATTTAGTTACTTTACTCAAGTAGAAAATTTTGTTATCTTTACTTTAACGAAGTAATTATTTTTTGTCTACTTTTTACTTTTACTCACTACTTTTTTATGCAATTATCTGTACTTTTACTTCGTTACTTTTATAAAAAGTAGTTGCTACTTTCGCCATTTTGTCACCGTTAAAATAAAGAAAAAAGTTATTAAAAACCAATCCGGATCAATCGCGCCATTTAATTTGAATGTGGTTGGATGAGGAGAGCTAACGCAATCTCAATACAACTTCCTGTTGGCGAAAAACCAACTCGTATAGAATGCATTGTGAGCTCTGCTTTCCCAAAAAGCACGAGCTTATAGCTTCAAGACTTCACCTTCAAATTTGAGGAAACATGTTGAGGTAAGCTGAAAACATATTACTATCTGAATTATGAATAATCAACCTAGCTAAAACGGAGTAGCGCATGCGTACGGATTTCGCGTTGCATGCTATAGCTAGCTACATGCTAAAACCTTTGTTTACTTGCTAACTCTAACTTCATAAACTTCGTTTGGTTCTCTGTTAATTATTGAGAGTTTTGATTGTAAGATGTTGTGTGTTTATATTGTTGCTATGTTTAATATTGTTTTAACATTAAGTAGTTAGTCTGCTTTACAATGAGATAGAAATGAACGCAACACATTCTGCATTCTGCATCAACTGAGAGTAGGAACATTTTTATGTCGTCCTGTTGGAATTGTTAATTTATTTATTGTGTTTGTACTAACCAAAAATGCCTTTTGGTAATTTTTTATTTTTTTTACATTGAGTGTGTTTGTGGCTTTTTTTTACATTGAGTGTGTTTGTGTCTTCTGTAGTTGGCGATGCAGAGTGAAGCTTGATAGCTGAAGGGACGTTACATAATGCCCTGCTTATGTTAATACATTTAATTGTGTTCATTAATCAACTTCCAATAAAGGTTATTGAGAAAAAAATGTTTCTGATTCATAAAGTTTAACACCAAAACACTTTGATTTATTATCATATTTTCTGCTCCTTAAAGCATGTGATAATAGTTAAAAAATATGTTCATACGCTTTTGTTAACAAGATTCCTTTTTTCTGAAAATTACTTTTACTTTTTTACTTTAAGTAGTTTTGAAAATAGGTTACTTTTTACTTTTACTTGAGTTCAGTTGATACTTCTACTTTTACTAAAGTACTTTTTTATCTCGGTATCTATACTTCTATTCGAGTAGAAAATGTTGGTACTTTTGTCACCTCTGATTCGACATCACACACATACACAAACAAGTTCCCCTCTCTCTTTCAAGCACACACAGACTCTTTCCGCGCACCTGCAGGGCTTTGGGAGTGGGTGGAGCCACAGCAGCATCAGGTGCTGTTTATTGAGAACAGGCTTAACAACGTGCTTTCAACGTCACCAACTCCAAAAGTCTCCAAAAACACCAGAAAAAGTTGCATTATTTCCACTTTTTTTTTTACGATGAACAGATCAGATCTGCTCTTTCACCACCGACACCTGAACAGGTGAAATCTTTGCTTTCACATCACGAGAGGGTCTGAATACTCGCTACGCATAGTGGCAAAGTCGCTGAGTTGGCAACACCATTAACAGTTATGGATTTAAGCCAATGAGAGACTTTTTAAAAGTAAACATGACAAATTCATTAGTTTTTTTTTGAGTAATTTGTTCGAAAACTGTCTTGATCTAAAATATACTGATCAAGTTAGTCAGTGACACATCAGATAGGGCGAATCGAGTGAATCCGATTGGTCTGGTCTTCCTGTTTGAATAACTTTCTTTATAAATTCTCTTCTCCTTCCTTCACTTCCCTTCAGGGGGCGCCACATCAAGTCAGTTTCTTCCATCTAACTCTATCTCCTGCATCTTCTTTGGTCACGCCAACTATCTTCATGTCTTCCTTCACTGTATCCATGAACCTCCTCTTTGGTCTTCCTCTAGGCCTCTTTCCTGGTGGTTCCAAATCCAGCATCCTTCTACATAGGTAGAAGGATGCTGGACATGTGCAGAGAAGAGAGAGAGAATACATAGGTATTCTCTCTCTCTTCTCTGCACATGTCCAAACCATCTCAGTCTGGCCTCTCTGACCAAAACCTGTCTGTTCCTCTGATCCTGTCCATCCTGGTCACTCCCAGAGAGATCCTCAGCATCTTCATCTCTGCTACCTCCATCTCTGTTTCTTGTCTTTTCCTCGGTGCCACTGTCTCTAGACCAAACAGCTGTTCACAGCTGCACCATCACACTGACTACGTCTCGCAAAGGTTTCTGTGTCCCTGTTGGTTATGAACGACAGGCGTCACCGGATCATTTATACCATTACATATGCATCCTGTCATTTGCATGATCCTTATATGGAGTTCTAGGGGTGTGGTTGGGGCGGGATAGAGACAAAATTGGCTCAGAAAAGAGAGATTTGGTCTCGAATATTATTTATGAAACAAGCATCATGCGTTTTTAGAAATCCTGAATTTTTGAGATGTAAGAATTCATCCATCCCGCTGTCCCATCTGAACAACCCCAGGAATACACTCTTCTCTTTGCTTCAGCGTCGTGTAGATAAAAGTCGTGAGTACTTACGAAAAAGATGAGGTTGAAGAGAAAGAGGAAGTACTTGGTGACGGAGACGCAGCCTTTCCCCATGACGATAATTCTGTGGGAGAGAAATTCTGGTCAAATGGACTTTAGAGGTAAAAATGATTATTTTCGAGGATGCGGTGGACGAAGGATCAGTAAGTTAGGATTGGTGAAAGGAATGGAAAGCAAACTGCAAAGGGAAGTACGAGAAAAACAGAATCTTGGACTGCGTCAGCCGGACCAGACTGAAGCTTGACAGTTCACAGTATTTGACAACAGCAGTTCAAAAACCTGTTTTATTTTCTTTTTGATATGAATTTTTTTACATTTGGGCGATATCAGTCTCCTGACGAGATCTGTGACCATCGAGATCTGCTGCTTCATACCTCTGCGCTAGCCCGGAACGCTCCCCCTCCCTTCCAGATGATCTAACCATCTAGATCTTTGACCCTGTCTCTTATTTGTTGGGGCCGTCATCACAGCGACTACGTCTCGCAAAAGTTTCATTGTCGCTGTTGTTCATGAACGACAGATGCCACCGGATCATTAGAATACCATTACATGTGCATCCTGTCATTTGCATGACCTTATATGGAGTTCTAGGGGCGTGGCTGGGGTGGGATAGAGATGAAATTGGCTGAAACTTCTTTTGGAATAAACGTTAGGGTTAGTTTTTGGAATTCCGATCTTTCGAGGTCGCAAATCTCGATAGAACAGTTCAGGGCTCACTCTAGCGTTGAAAAATCATTAGCCACTGTGGCTAATCCAGTTTAGTTATTATTAGCCACATTGAATTTTCTTTAGCCACAAATTCTTTTTCAGTTATGATATGCTCTGTGTCATAACGTGTTGTTTGGGAGGAGACGGCAGCTCAGTGGTTAGAGCGTTCACGCGCGGACCGGAAGTTCGCGGGTTTGCTTCTGTGGCTCCTCCTTCTGCAGTACACAAATTTCCCCGGTGAGGGATGAAAAGAGTAATTGTTTATTTATTTATTATTTTTTTTATTAATTTGTGGTTAACAGTAAATGTACATTCACTTTTAGCTTTGTTCTTAGCTAATCTGGTGTAATTAATTGCAGAATGTGTCGTTTGTGGTGGCTGGGCTCTCACTCAGAGATCGGGTGAGGGGCTCTGCCCTCTGGGAGGAGCTCGGTGTTGAGCCGCTCCTCCTCCAGGTTAAGAGGAGCCAGATAGGGTGGTTAGGGCATGTGGTCAGGATGCCCCCCACGCTCCTCTATGGTGAGGTGTTTTGGGCACGTCCCGCCGGTAGAAGACCAAGAGGCAGACCCTAGACCCGCTGGAAAGACTATGTCTCACAGCTGGCACGGGAACGACTCGGGATCCATCTGGGTGAGGTGGAGGATACAACCGGGGTGAGAGAAGCCCGGGCTTCCTGTCTGAGGATGTTGCCCCCGCGACTTGGCTCCTGATAAGCAGAAGACGACGGAACGGAACGTGTAATTTGATGAATATTATTAAAATCTGTGACAATCTGTGACAGATTGTTTCCTAACTACCCTCACCACACGTTTGTTGTTGTTACACAACCATTAAACATCACATCAGAAACCCACCCTCTATCAAACGCACACACACACATACACACACACACACACACACACACACACACACACACACACACACATAAATCCCTCTCTCTCAAACACACACTAAGCAGCGCTTTGGGAGGGGAAGGGGCCACAGCAGCACCGGGCGCTGCTTATTGATTAGAGTTCACAAGTTGCTTCCACGTCCAGGACTCCGAAAATCTCCAATAACATTTGAACAAGTCGCTAGATTGAAGCTTAAAAAAAAAAAAACTCGAAAATTTTAGCGACTCCTGCGACTAGAAGGCCTGAATACTTGCTAAATGTAGTGACATCATTTTATTTCCTACACACCTGGCGGTCGATTTGAAATCAGTCCGCGGGTTACCACAACACTGCGATCCAGTGGTTGGGCACCCCGGATAAAGAGCGCGCACTTGAGATCTCCGTCAAGTTTCAGTCAAAAACAAAAGTCTTTGAACCACTTAGCCTGAACAGATCGTGAGTCGTCACGATCATACTTCTTTTAACTTTTAACTACCGCCAAACTACGGTAGTACCCCATCTCTCGCCTGTTCGAGTCCCGCAGTGGGGGCAAGTCTTGAATCAGTGGTCTTTCTGTGTGTAGTTTGCATGTTCTCCCTGCGTATGTGTGGGTTTTCTCCAGTTTCCTTTGAGGTCACGTTTGCAGGAAATGTATTAGTGCAGGTGTTCTGCTCCTGCTCAGTCCCCCCTTTCAGTCAGGCCTTCATTCATTCATATTATCCCTGACTGGGTTGCAGGGTGCAGGAGCCTATCCCATGCAGTTGATTTAGCATGCAACCTGTTTTAAAAGGTCCCATTGATTAGACTTTGAGATGTTTTTTAGTTCGTTCCACACGTCAGCGATTCATTCATGAAGGACTCGGCTTATAAACGTAGCATTAGCAGCACAGCTAGCTCACTCAGCAAACGATGCTTATCATAAACCTTTTTAATCTGGTTCCCACTTAGTTACAGATTATCTCTGTGTGGTTGAACCCACTGATGCTCTGGTTTTAAACCATTAACTACAGGAATCCTTTCAAAATAAAACTCAATCACATTCTTTATGAGCTTAAAATCACACTTTAAATACTTTTATTTTGAATAAACTGAAAGAAAAGAAATAACATCCCTCCGTTTGTTTATGAGTTTGTGTATAGTAGGTACTGAGCAGTGGTGGATGAAGTACTCACTTTTTGTACTTAAGTAAAAGTACAAATAATTAGGTAAAAAAAATTACTTAAGTAAAAGTACCAATAAAAAAAATCTACTTAAGTAAAAGTACAAAAGTAGTTGGTGTAAATTGTACTTTTTAAGTAAAAAGTAAAAGTATTCGACCATAATTAAAATGTTTTTCAAGTTTTGTGCTATAGGGTGTCACCATGGTAACCAGAATAAATACTCTGCAGGGTGTGACCCCCCTCTCCCGCCTCTTTTGGTCCACAAAAAAAAAAATAAATAAAATAAAAGGAAAGGGGACAAGTCAAGCTATCCCCTAGAAGGGCCAGTGAATGGGCCGCCAAAATGGAGGAAAATGACACTTATTTTTTAAAATGTTTTGGAGGAGAGGCCCCCAGTCACTATATATTGGCTTTGTCAAAGCCGCACCCCCTTTTGGAAAATTCTAGATCCGCCCCTGCTCTGTGTAATGATGTCTCAACTTTTTATTTAGAAGTAAACACAACAAACAACGATCTTCTGACTCTTTTTAATTTGTACTATATTTGATGTTAGGTTTTTGGCGCTGAATGAATGCGGAAAATGTTTCTCGATTCATGACTTCTTCTCCCGATCAACTGCTTCTTTTGATTTTGACGATGCGGCTTCGAGATGCGCTTAAAAAAAAACCTTTGTATTTTTCAAATTCCTGAACGAAAATGTAACGAAAAATGTAAAACACACTTTTAAAAAGTAGCGAAGTAAAAGTACAGATATTTGCTCTAAAAATGTAGTGAAGTAAAAGTAAAAGTACCGGTCTTAAATTTTACTTAAGTAAAGTACAGATACACAATTTTTTACTTAAGTACAGTAACGAAGTACATTTCCTTCGTTACGTTCCACCACTGGTACTGAGTAACTGTGAGCAGTTTCGTAGGAGTGTTACAGAAGCATGGATGGACGTCATGCTTAATATTTCCTCCACATTTTGTGGGCAGAGGTTTAAAAAAAAAAAAAAAAACTAGTTTGTGATGAAATAAAACTGCATGAAATGGGAAAGTTTGCGGTTTAATTTACACAGAAAAGCACACAGGAAGTGGTGATGGGGCAGAGGAGGGGTGACAAGTGGAGGAGGGGTGTTTAGACCACAGTGTGATGGGTACAAATAAACCCAGAAACAGAAAAACCTAAAAAAAGGACGCAGTCAGCTGGTGATTCTAATCTTTTAACATTTAGACTCGACTTGGACGAAAGATTTTAGTCTGAGTTCAGCAGGATTTGTTTTTTTTTTTGCTCCAGATGTGGAGCCGAGCTGCAGAAAATCATCCATGCATAATATTCTGGAAAATTTGATTTAGAGCGGGCGTGTCACTCATTTTAGTTCAAAGGTCACATCGAGCCCACATGGATGAGAATAACTCGTTTAATAAGAAAATTTCTGAAGTTATTTTTAGAAAAAATCATAAAGTTCATCTTCTGAACTGTTTATTCCTAACGGGGTGCCGGAGCCTATCCCGGCTGATTTTAGGCGAGAGGCAGGGTACACCTCGAACAGGTCATTAGTCTATTGCAGGGACACACACTCATTCTTAGGGGTAATTTTATAGCGGCAAATCAAACTAACATGCATGTTTTTGGAGGAAACTAGAGAAAACCCACACATACACGAGGAGAACATGCAAACTCCACACAGAATAACCAGTGTTTCAAGCCACGTCCCAACTTAGGGACTCTATTGACTTCTTTAGATATTTAGCTGTAGAGTAGAATAAGCTAATATTTAAACAATAATCTTTGACACATTGGTTGCTCGTTCCGGGGGAGGGATCTCTCTTTCATGTGGATCCCCACGAGGTTTCTTATTTTTTCCCCACTGATGTTTTTTTTTTGAGTTTTTCCTCACCGTGAAGGAGAGTCTAAGGGCATAAATGTGCTAGTCTTGTTTAGTTAGCATTTGTTAGTTATTTTTCTTGTTGTGTATTTGTGTTAATACATTCCTCTTTTTTTTCTGAAGCCCATTGAGACGGAAATACTGTGATTTATACAAATAAAATTGAAATTGAATTGAACCTGACCCTCTTGCTGTGTGGCCACCGTGCAGCCAATTTTTTCTACCTGCGTTGGTTCTCAAACAGCTTCATACCTGATGGTGCAAGCTGGAAACCACCATCAGCAGACATTGGGGTGGCTTGTTCACGGACACCTCAGACACCTCGGCATCAACTCCAGGCATCAACCTCGGCATCAACTCCAGGTGGGGGATCAAACTGCTCGACCCTGTGGTTACAGGATGGTCGCCATCCTTCCCTCTACAACCACAAGACTAACGACTCCATTATCTTTTCTTTTCACATTTAAAGTCTCCTCCCGGTGGGACGTGCCCGAAACACCTCACCAGTGAGGTGCTCGGGGGGCATCAAGCCACCCCATCTGGCTCCTTTCGGCCTGGCTCAGGAGCGGCTCGACACCGAGCTCCTACCGGATGGCAGAACTCCTCACCCGATCTCTGAGTGAGAGCCCAGCCACCCTGCGGAGGAAGCTCATTTGAGCCGCTTGTATCCGTGATCTCATTCTTTCGATCACCACCCACAGCTGGTGACCATAGGTGAGGTTGGGAACGCCACAGCAAGAAGGTCAGAGTTTGAATCCAAGGTGGGACAAGGCTTGAAACACTGGTATGTCTGTGTGGAGTTTGCATGTTCTCCCTCGTCTATGTATTTTTTTTTTTTTTTTTTAGGAAGATAACCTAACTTCAACCTAACACGCATGATATTAAACAGAGGGAGGAAACCCACGCATACATGGGGAGAACATGCAAACTACACACAGAAAGGACAGTGTTTCAAACCTACGATTTGAACCTACGATTTTCTTGCTGTTAGGAATGACTGTGTGTGGATGGTTGTGTGTGTGTGAGGCCCCGCAACAGACTGGCGACCTGTTCGGGGTGTACCCTGCCTTTCGTCTTAAAACAGCCGGGATAAGTCCAGCAACCTCTTTACTGATGAATGACTAATAAAAACCAGACATGAAAAAGTTTTAAAGATATTTTAAAGTCTCAGCAAAAAAAAAAAAAAAAAACTAAATCAAAGAAATTAAATTTACATCAAGAAAAACTTTCAAAACAAACGGAAACCATCATTTTATCCACAAAAACACACTTTTTCTTTTTTCAGAAGTCGTTTTCCAAATTTTTTCTGAAGTTTTTGCTGTAAAAAGAACTAAAAAGAAAAAGTAAAAAAAAAAAAAAGAAGAAGAAAAAAAACTCTTCCTGTTTCTGAAAAATTCTGTAAAAACTTTAACTTTTTCAGACAAAAAAAGTGAAAAAACTTACCTATTTTTTTTTTCCCAGGAAAGAAGCGCGTGTTCCTGTGCGTGGAACTCCTCAGAGACACTGAATGAGTGGCGATGTGTGTGTGAGTGTGTGTGTGTGGAGCGTGTTTCTGCGCGCCCGTGACGTCACACGGTTCGGCCTCATTAACTCCTTCCTGTCTGAAAGTAAAACATCTTTATTACTAATAAAAATTGTAGGTGGATCCTTTAAGTTAATCTATAGCTGGTACTGAGTAACTCGAGGTAGTTTTATTAAAATTTCTTTTGTGGAAGAAATTACTTCCACGAGAATTTGTGACCTCAACTTCTGCGAGGCGCTCGGAAGGCATCCGAACCAGATGCCCAAACTACCCCATCTGGTTTCTCTCGACCTGGAGGAGAAACAGCTCTACTCCGAGCTCCTCCCGGGTGGCAAAGCTCCTCATCTTATCTGAGTGAGAGTCCATCCACCCTGCAGAGGAAGGTTATTTCAGCCACTTGTATCCGTGATTTCATTCTTTTGGGCACGTCCCACTGGAAGGAGACCCAGAGGCAGACCCCAAATCTGCTTCAGAGACTATAAGACAGCTGGGCAGGGAACACCTCAGGATCCTCAGTGGGTTGAGAGAAGCCTGGGTTTCCCTTCTCAGGCTGTTGCCCCGCGACCCAACCTCGAGAAGCAGAAGACGACGGAACAGAATTTGTGTGACAGAGTCAGATTACAAAATGCCCGTATGTATGAGTGTGTGTGTGGATGGTTATCTGTGTGTGTGGCCCAACGACAGACTGGAAACCTGTCCAGGGTGCATCCTGCCTCTCGTCTGAAATAAGCTCTGATAAACTCCGACACCTCCTGCAATCCTATTAAGGATAAGAGGTTCAGAAGACAAACTTCTGTGGCTGAAATCTTAATCAGTTCATCTGTAGATGGTGAGGAAGCCTCGATCAAGTTCCGGGGCTGAATCCCAGACTTCCCTCGCCTTGGCCACATCCTCCGGCTCAGCCAGGAAGATCCCGAGGTGTTCCCTGTCCAGCTGTGAGACGTAGTCTCTCCTGCAAGGTCCTCGTTGTGCCTATGGGTCTCCTCCTGGTGGGACAGAACACCTCACCAGTCAGAGAAGTATCCTAACCAGAAGCCCGAACACCCCATCTGGCTTCTCATCGATGGCAAAGCTCTGGGATTTTGTTCTTTTAGTCACCACACACAGCTGGTTACCATGGTGAGGGTATGAACGTAGATCCTGGTTACCATGGTGAGGGTAGGAACATAGATCATGGTTACCATGGTGAGGGTAGGAACGTAGATCCTGGTTACCACGGTGAGGGTAGGAACGTAGATCCTGGTTACCACGGTGAGGGTAGGAATGTAGATCCTGGTTACCATGGTGATGGTAGGAACGTAGATCCTGGTTACCATGGTGAGGATAGGTACGTAGATCCTGGTTACCACGGTGAGGTAAGGAATGTAGATCCTGGTTACTACGGTGAGGGTAGGAATGTAGATCCTGGTTACCACGGTGAGGGTAGGAACGTAGATCCCGGTTACCACGGTGAGGGTAGGAACGTAGATCCTGGTTACCATGGTGATGGTAGGAACGCAGATCCTGGTTACCAAGGTGAGGGTAGGAACGTAGATCCTGGTTACCACGGTGAGGGTAGGAATGTAGATGCTGGTTACTACGGTGAGGGTAGGAATGTAGATCCCGGTTACCATGGTGAGGGTAGGAATGTAGATCCTGGTTACCACGGTGAGGGTAGGAATGTAGATCCCGGTTACCATGGTGAGGGTAGGAACGTAGATCCCGGTTACCACGGTGAGGGTAGGAACGTAGATCCCGGTTACCATGGTGAGGGTAGGAACGTAGATCCTGGTTACCATGGTGAGGGTAGGAACGTAGATCCTGGTTACCATGGTGAGGGTAGGAATGTATATCCTGGTTACCATGGTGAGTATAGAAACATAGATCCTATTGCCCTGAGGAATGAATGTGTGTGTGAATGGTTGTATGTGTGTGGCAGACTGGTGACCTGTTCAGGGTGGACCGTGCCTCTTCCCTTGAATCAGCCGTGATAGGGTCTGGGACCCCCTGCGACCTCACTTGGGACGGATTAACAAACAAACCTTTATAAAATAGCAAATTTTAAAACATAAGAGCCTCGTTGATTAAGAACTGAGTCGATCTTAATTCATCTTTTCCATGATGTGCTCCATTTTTCTTATGTACAGTCCCACCCTGACATGACATATACATATATGTGTGTTTTCTAATTTTTCTGCTTCAAATGCTTCATTTGTCCTCATTCACTTCTTCTTCCGTCCACATGGCCCCTGTTTTTCCCCACATCTTAGCATTTGCCAGCTTCTGGGTCGCCTTAAAGTGGCTCTGTGCTCTTCACCTCATACTAGACTGGACGTCAAGGGGGCCAAAGTGGTAGAGCTCAGCTGGACGTCGAGGGGACTGGAGCGGTTGAGCTCGGCTGGACGCCGAGGGGACTGGAACGGTAGAGCTTGGCTGGACGTCGAGGGGACTGGAGTGGTAGAGCTCGGCTGGACGTCGAGGGGACTGGAGCGGTAGAGCTCGGCTGGACGTTGAGGGGACAAAAACTCGGCTAGACGTCAAGGGGACCAGAGCGGTAGAGCTATGCTGGACGTCGAGGGGACTGGAGCGGTAGAGCTCGGCTGGACGTTGAGGGGACAAAAGCTCGGCTAGACGTCAAGGGGACCAGAGCGGTAGAGCTCGGCTGGACGTCGAGGGGACTGGAGCGGTAGAGCTCGGCTGGACGTTGAGGGGACAAAAGCTCGGCTAGACGTCAAGGGGACCAGAGCGGTAGAGCTCGGCTGGACGTCGAGGGAACCACTTCAGATCCTCTTTCAGCCATCTTTGTACCACAGGGCAGGTCGTCCTGTAGGCCGCGTTCCTGTGGCGAGCTTTTATAGAGGATGTCCTTTGGAATCTGACCATTGTCCATCTTGCATACATGACCAAACCAGTGCAGGCGCCTCTGGGAGAGGATGGTGACCATATTGGACGTGCTCGTCTGGACGTCCATGATTTAATCCTGATAAATATCTAGTTGTTTATTAAATTTAAATTGGTTTTGAAGTCTTGTTTCTATTTCTACGGCCCACAAAAATTAAAACAAGATGTCTCCAAAACAAGTGATGGGATTTTAATTAAACTAACAGTTCCTGGTACCAACTATATATGAATTAACAAAGTTTGTCATATTCAGCATTTTGCTTGAATGTTTAGTGTTGATTTTTTAAACTTGTTGCATATTTAGATTCAATTAAATGAAATAAAATCACACTGATCGTTAAAAATCCTTCTAATTAATAAAAACACATGATATTTTTATTTAAACGGTTCGTTTCAGCAGCGAATGAAAGAAAAGCTTTGAAACCAGAGATATTTTTGGTTTTCTTCTAAAATAACCTGCGAGAGCAGCGTTTAAAGGTCGAGGCGTTTCTCCATAATTACACCAGAGAGAATCAGTGTTGTTTCTAATTAAACATCCAAAAAGATAATTACAACTCTTCATGAGACCTCGCCCAAACTACAACATCTGACTGTAACCACGGTGACTCCTGACCTTATTACAGGGAGCCGGGATCCCCTCCCAAGAAGCCTGGATCCCCTCCCAGGAAGCCTGGATCCCCTCCCAAGCAGCCTAGACCCCCTCACAGGAGCCAGGATCCCCTCCCAAGCAGCTTACATCCCTCCCTAGTAGCCCGGACTCTCTCGCAAGCAGCCTGGACCCCCTCACAGGAGCCTGAATCCCCTCCCAAGCAGCCCGGATCCACTACCAAGCAGCCTAGATCCATTCCCAAGCAGCCTGGATCCCCTCCCTAGTAGCCCGGGCTCCCTCGCAAGCAGCCCGGATCCCCTCGCAAGCAGCCTGGACCCCATCACAGGAGCCTGGATCCCCTCCCAAGCAGCCTAGACTCCCTCCCAAAGCAGCCAGTACCCCTCCCTAGCAGCTTGGATCCCCTCCCAAGCAGCCTAGACTCCCTCCCAAGCAGCCAGGACCCCTCCCTAGCAGCTTGGATCCCCTCCCAAGCAGCCTAGACTCCCTCCCAAGCAGCCAGGACCCCTCCCTAGCAGCTTGGATCCCCTACCAAGCAGCCCGGACCCCCTCCCAAGCAGCCTGGATCCCCTCCCAAGCAGCCAGGACCCCTCACTAGCAGCTTGGAACCCCTACCAAGCAGCCCGGGCCCCCTCCCAAGCAGTCTGCATCCCCTCTTTATCACCCAGGAGCCCATTACAGGAGCCTGGACTCTCTCCCAAGCAGCCCGGCTCCACTACCAAGCAGCCTGGACCCCATCACAAGAGCCTGTACCCCTTCCCTTGCAGCCTGAACCCCTCCTCACAGGAGCCTAGAGCCCTTTGCGAAACATTTTCAGTTAAACAGATAAAAACAAACAGAGAAAAAAAAGCTTTAATCTGTTTTAACAAGTTTTAATAAATTTTTATAGACGATCTGGCGCCACCTAGTGCCTCTGCTCAATTCCATTTCCTCCAGCAACTAGGTCAGGGAGCACAGGCATTATTTTACAATTGCAGCAATGGTAAAACATTCGACCCAATTAGAGAACAGAGATGGCGGTTTGACACAAACACGTGTCCGTCCTCCATGTTTGTAGTTCTCTAGCTGAAAAAAAAGAGATCAAACATGCTGTACGATCCGTGTTGGTAACAATTTTCTGGACTATTCTGACTGTTCGGGTGCGTTACGTACCTCATATCTGGACCCCAGCTGGAGACATTGTTTCGTTTCGTCATCTTCTGCTTATCCGGGTCGCCTCAGACGAAAACCCAAGCTTCTCTCCCCCCGGCTGCAGCCTCCAGCTCACCCAGGAGGATCCTGAGGTGTTCCCTATCCAGCTGTGAGACATAGTCTGTCCAGCAGGTCTGGGGTCTGCCTCTGGGTCTCCTCTCGGTTGGTCGGCACACCTCGCCAGCAAAGGAGGCATCCTAACCAGATACCTGAACCGTGTGTTCACCACCAAGCAGCTGCTCGGAGCTCTACTTGAAGCTACTGCCCCAGCAAGGGAATCAAAAGGCAGTCGGAGGCAGTTTGTTCGACGTCTTGGCATCGTTTTATTTTTGTTTGATCATTTTTAAACCAGCGAGTTTCTTTACAAATCGACTTTAAAGCAGGACATCGAGTCACATTTTATCAAATCTGAAAATATCTGACTAATACTGAGCACGTTCCCTGCTGCTCCACACGAACACAAAGTCTACAAATAGTTTTATTTACATATTTACAGGAAGTAAAGGAAACATAGAGAGAGAGACGGGGTACCATGCAGGTTACACATGACCAGTCACATGAGGGAATCTCGATGCTACGTGTGTGCATCCGGACCGCCACGCACACGGCAGGTCAGCTCAGTTCTGGATCCACATCTACGGAATCAGAAATCATCCTGATTCAGAGTGACTGAGCAGGAGAAACCAGAGGTCGCTGTGGTAACGTCATGAGTTTGATTTGATCTCCAGGTCCAGGTCGCTGTTGATTAAAACTGGGTTGGGTCTCTTAGAGAGAAGGAGAGACGGGTGGAGCGGGTTTATCCAGGCACGGTAACACTTCCCCCTCCCACAGTGAAACCCTGTGTCTGTGATCTGAGGCTTCGCTCAGATTTTTTTGGGTTTGCGTCCCAGGTGATGGTAGTAGAAAACAGAGACCAGCAAGAAGAACAAGCGGCTGAGCAGCAGCAGGACAGCCATGTTGGGAAGGACGCCCATCTCCACCAGCGTCACGGACGTCACTGAAAAAACACAAACACACATTTTACAAACAAATCAGTGTGTGACAATTAGTCTGACTCAATTAGGATTGACCGATTTCCAGAATATGTAACACTGGTTAGCACGGTGGCATCATGGCCAGTTTGAACACTCGGGAACGGCCCCTAGAAATACAGTAAGTGTGTGTGGATGGTTGTCTGTGTGTGTGTGTGTGGCCCCGCAACAGACTGGTGACCTATTCAGGGTGTATCCTGCATCTGCTTGAACACAGCTGGGATAGACTTCTGCAGCCCGTGATCCTGGTAGGAACGTAGATCCTGGTTACCATGGTGAGGGTAGTAACATAAATCCCGGTTACCGTGGTGAGGGTGGTAACGTAGATCCTTGTTACTGTGGTGAGGGTAGGAACGTAGACCCAGGTTACCACGGTGAGGGTAGTAATGTTGATCCTGGTTACCGGGGTGAGGGTAGGAACGTAGATCCTGGTTACCACGGTGAGGGTAAGAACGTAGATCCTGGTTACCATGGTGAGGGTTGGAATGTAGATCCTGGTTACCATGGTGAGGGTAGGAACATAGATCCTGGTTACCATGGTGAGGGTAGGAACGTAGATCTGGTTACCATGGTGAGGGTAGGAACATAGATCCTGGTTACCACGGTGAGGGTAGGAACGTAAATCCCGGTTGCCATGGTGAGGGTAGGAACGTAAATCCCGGTTACCATGGTGAGGGCAGGAACATAGATCCTGGTTACCACGGTGAGGGTAGGAACGTAGATCCCGGTTACCATGGTGAGGGTAGGAACGTAGATTCCAGTTACCATGGTGAGGGTAGGAATGTAGATCCTGGTTACCACGGTGAGGGTAGGAATGTAGATCCTGGTTACCATGGTGAGGGTAGTAACATAAATCCCGGTTACCGTGGTGAGGGTGGTAACGTAGATCCTTGTTACTGTGGTGAGGGTAGGAACGTAGACCCTGGTTACCACGGTGAGGGTAGTAATGTTGATCCTGGTTACCGGGGTGAGGGTAGGAACGTAGATCCTGGTTACCATGGTGAGGGTTGGAATGTAGATCCTGGTTACCATGGTGAGGGTAGGAACATAGATCCTGGTTACCATGGTGAGGGTTGGAATGTAGATCCTGGTTACCATGGTGAGGGTAGGAACATAGATCCTGGTTACCATGGTTGGGTAGGAACATAGATCCTGGTTACCATGGTGAGGGTAGGAACGTAGATCCTGGTTACCATGGTGAGGGTAGGAACGTAGATCCTGGTTACCATGGTGAGGGTAGGAACGTAGATCCTGGTTACCATGGTGAGGGTAGGAACGTAGATCCTGGTTACCATGGTGAGGGTAGGAACATAGGTTGGCTGGTAAATCCAGAGCTCTACTTTTCGGCTCAGCTGTTTCTTTACCACGTCAGATCAATGTGCAGCATCCCGAGTATTGCGGATGCCCCATTAATCCGTCTGTCCATCTCTCGCTCCATCCTAACCCCACTGGGAACAACCCTGAGAGACTTAAACTCCGCCCCTTATGGTAGGAATCTGGAGTCTACAGGCAGCAAATTAATGTAAAAACTTTTAAAAGTTTGTGTTAATTTAACTTTTTTTTTTAATAACTTCAATAAATCTCGATGTTTTTTCGTCCATCGGGTAGAATGTTCTAAAAATGTAAGTGAGGGGTTGAATCATAAGAAGAATCATGGTGGGATTTGGTAAACCAATGCATGGGCGAGGAAAAAATAACATGGGAGGAAAAACATAGCACCCACTTATACACACACGCGCGTTCATACACACAGAGAGGGGCACATAACTCCTGTCAAAATGTCAAATAAAAGACCAGACCTGGGATAATCTGACCTGGTCATAACCAGTAGTGGAACGTAACGAAGTAAATGTACGTCGTTACTGTTTATAAGTAAAAAAATTGTGTATCTGTACTTTACTTAAGGAAAATTTAAGACCTGTACTTTTACTTTTACTTCACTACATTTTTAGAGCAAATATCTGTACTTTTACTTTGCTACTTTTTAAAAGTGTGTTTTACAATTTGTGTTACACTTTCGTTCAGGAATTTGAAAAATACTCAGTTTTTTTAGCGCATCTTGAAGCCGCATCGCCAAAATCAAAAGAAGCAGTTGATCGGGAGAAGAAGTAATGAATCGAGGAACATTTTCCACATTCATTCAAAAACCTAACATCAAATATTGTACAAATTAAAAAGAGTCAGAAGATTGTTGTTCGTTGTGTTTACTTCTAAATAAAAAGTTGAGCCATCATTACACTGAGCAGGGGCGGATCTAGAATTTTCCAAAGGGGGGTGGGGCTTTGACAAAGCCAATATATAGTGACTGGGGGCCTCTCCCCCAAAATATTTTAAAAAATAAGAGTCATTTTCCTCCATTTTGGCGGCCCATTCACTGGCCCTTCTAGGGGATAGCTTGACTTGTCCCCTTTCCTTTTAATTTAAGTATTTATTTTTTTTGTGGACCAAAAGAGGCGGGAGAGGGGGTCACACTCCTGCAGAGTATTTATCCTGGTTACCATGGTGACACCCTATAGCACAAAAAATAACATTTGAATTATGATTGAATACTTTTACTTTTTACTTAAAAAGTACAATTTACACCAACTACTTTTGTACTTTTACTTAAGTAGATTTTTTTATTGATACTTTTACTTTTACTGAAGTAAATTTTTTGCCTAATTATCTGTACTTTTACTTAAGTACAAAAAGTGAGTACTTCATCCACCAGTGGTCATAACCGGTTTATCCCAACAGTCCATATAAACGCTGACAGCTGAGCTCTTCTGTGACAAGTTTAAGTTTTCCCCCAAACCAGGATGTAATTACTCATTGCTGAGTAATGGTGGGGGTAGGAACGAGACCGCTGGGTGTACCAGCTAAGAGTAAGACTAAGATTCAGAATTCCCTTATTAGTCCCATAACGGGGAAATTCCTGTACTGCATTGCACTGCAGCAGGCAGTCACAACGGCACCAATGGTGTGAGCAACTGCGGCGAGGTGTCTTCTCCCGGGACACCGAGGGGGTTCAGTGGGAATTGAACCGGCTTCTCCCGGACCAAGGACAAACTCTCTACCACTGAGCCAACGCAACAAAAAAAGCAAATAAAAAACCCAAACATGATCACTGTTATTATTTTAAATCTTATTTTTCTTTATTAATGATTTTAAAATCTGATGATTTGATGTGGTTCTGTTTGTTATCTGATCAGGTCGGTCCTCCCTGGACTCCGATGTCAGATTGCCTTATTGTTGAACCCTATTCTTGTCTCGTTAGCGCCACCTTGTGAGCTCTGACCTGCTCTACAACCAGTCACTCTACCAGGTAGATTCTGTTTCTTCCTCACTGACACAGAAAGAAACTAAGCCTCTAGTTCAGCGGTGCCCATTACGTTGATCGCGATCAACTGGTCGATCGCAATCAGCTGGTCGATCACAAATGCATTATGGATAGATTGCATGGCATTGGAAAAAGTATTTAAAAAAAAAAGTGTAAATCTAGCGGCTTTTTGCTGTTACTGGAGATTTTTGGAGTCTGTGATGTGAAATCACATTATTAAGCCTGTAATCAATGAGCAGCTTGCAGTGCTGCTGTGGCCCCTCCCCCTCGCAAAGCGCTGTGAGTGTGGGCGTGTGTAACAAATCGTGTTGTAGGGGTAGTTACAGCAGGCTGGAAACGATCTGTGGGGTTTGCGATGGTAACGTGGGACTGGTAGATCTCAGGAGGTTTGATATTTGAGAAGTAGATCTTGGGACAAAAAAGGTTGGGCACCCTTGCTCTAGTTTTTAATCTAAAAATGATTAAACTGATAATTAAGATCATTTTTCTCAGTGATGTAAAAATTTGTAAAATTCTAGAATAAATTCAAAACCAATTAGATTCTTGTTTTTGGATCTAAAATGAACTTTTTAAAAATTCTTTATCGGTAAAATCAAAAGTAAATTTTCTGTATTATTTAGAAAAACTTAAAGAATAGTTGTTTGTTTTTAAATCAAACTGCAGTTTTTTATCAAACTTCATTTTTGGTTAAATGATTAAAAAAAAAAAAAACCAATCTTTTAAATGTAGAAAACTTTGCTTCAGCGTTAGATTTCTGTTCTAATCAAAGGAACAAAACTCTGCACGAAGACCATGAGGGCTGTGAGGACCACCTCAACCATCATTAGATCCAGTGGGGGCAGATGGGCATGGTGACCAGCAACCAGATCCAGAGGCCAGATCGTTCTGTCATGATGTGGAGCTAAGGCCAAAAATATACCCATGACACAACAGACAGGCTCAGATGAAAAAATCACAAGTTGATTTATTAGATTGATAAAAAGTCCAAATAAAGAAGACAAAAACAGATTATTTAGGCAGGTTCTGATGTAGGAGGTGGAGCCAAAAACTGGATAACAGGTCAAGCATGATAAACAAACGATCTGGCTAAGAGTGTGTCAAAAACTGATCCATTTATATCCAGCAGGTGGGTTTCAGGTGTGACTTGTTGCACACACACAGACAAGAGGGAGGGGGAAACAGGACACAGAGGGGGAACAGACTACTCTCCTGACAGTTGGTTCCAATACCGGGAGTCGAACCCGGGCCGCCTGCATGAAAACTAAGTCTAACATTGTCGTGTGTCATTGATCTGCTCATGTGTCGGTGAGTTAAGGTCTGGTTCAGTTCTTTGATTCCTGTGTGACCTGTTTTTTGGTTCCAGTTTGACTTAAAACTAAATATTTTTGTGGGATAAATCTAAACCATTTTTTATAAAACACTATGCTCCTCTCATTCTGGCCCCGTCACCCCTTAACTAGTGATGGGGGAGATGAGATCTAATGAGATGAGATGTCAAAGCCAAATGATTTAAAATAGGATCCAGTAATGAGGTCTCATAGTGCTGCCATCTGCTGGTACTTTGCAGACATTACAACAACATTTTTAACTACCACTTTAAATATTAGTAAAAGCCTGAATAAAAATTATTATATGAATAATAAAACATGTCACACAATTCTGTTTTATTGATTTTGTTTTTTAATTTTGAGATAGAGAACATTTTTGGATCCGGACTATTTCTTTTTTTGGAAACAATGTCGAGAGCTTTGCTTTTCGTCGCTGCGTCGATCCGTCGTGGTAAAGAAAGAGCTGAGATGAAAATCGAAGCTCTCGATTTACAAGTCGATCTACGTTCCAACCCTCACCTATGGTCACCAGCTGTGGGTGGTGACCAAAAGATTGAGATCGCGGATGCAAGCGGCCGAAATGAGCTTCCTCTGCAGGGTGGCTGGGCTTTCACTCAGAGATCGGGTGCAGTCGCAGGGGCAACGGCCTCAAACGGGAAGCTCAGGCTTCTCTCACCCCGGCTGCATCCTCCAGCTCACCCTGAGGAATCCCAAGTCGTTCCCCAGCCAGCTGTGAGACATAGTCTCTCCAGCGGGTCCGGGGTCTGCCCCTTGGTCTCCTCTCAGTGGGACGTGCCCTTAATACGTCCCACTTAGTACGTCCACTAAGCGTACACGAACCGGGGGGGTGTGCTCCAATTACGGAGGGATCACACTCCTCACCCCCCCCTTCGAAGGTCTATTCAGGGGTACTGAAGAGGAGGGTCTGTCGGATTGTCCAGTCTCGGATTGAAGAGGAGCTTATTAAAATTATTTTGATTTATTTTATTTTTTATTATTTTATTTTTAATTATTTTTAATTATTTTTATTTTATATTTTTTCACATCTGTATCAAAGCAAGTTCCTAGTCTCATATATTCTTCATTGACATGGAAATAAAAGCATTTTGATTCTGATATAACCTCTACAAACGTCAACATCTACCCACTCTGACGTCACTGTCTCTGGATGAGATCTCATCACGTGATCGGCTTGTTCATGATGCATGCTTCTGTTTGAGTCTCCATTGGGAACGCCCACTGTTGTTTGGTACAGATCTCAAGATCTCGTTTCATTTCGCCCATCCCCACTCATAAGACCGACGTATACGTTTGGAAATCTGATAAAATCAAAAAAAACCTAAAGAATTTATTAAACCAGGTACAGATCATGAGTGGTTAACAAGGAAAGAATGTCTGGAATTTAATTATGTGTAATTTTAATCTAATTAAAGAATCAGGAACATTCTTTAAAACAAGCATTTGTTGCACACGTGCACACACACGCAGGCAGGTACACACACATGCATGCACAGTCCCAGCAAAAAGAAAGATGGACAGAAAGATTGCTTAAAATCTGTTCTTTTTCATTTTATTAAAACAATGTGTGGTTTTTCTGACGTTTTTCTACTTTTTTTTCAGTTTTCTTAAAGTTTTTTTATTAATCAAAAAAACATCTGATGACTTTTTTTAAAAATGAAGCTCATTTATTTTTATTTTGCATATTTAAAAACAGGTAGCATGGTGGCTCAGGGGTTAGCAGCATGGTGGCCTCGCAGCAAGAAGATCAGGGTGCGGGCGAGGCTTTAAGCAATGTTCTTTCTGTGTGTAGTTTGCATGTTCTCCCCGTATAAGTGTGGGTTTTCTCTGGTTTCCTTCAAAAACAAGCATGTTAGGTTGATGGCTGCTATAAAATTACCACTAGGAATGAGTGTGTTTGGATGGTTATGATGGGCCTCTCAACAGACTGGTGACCTGATCGGGGTGTACCCTTCCTCTCAGCCGAGATAGGCTCTGGCACTCCCTGAAACCCCGATAGGGATGCCCGGTTCAGAAGATGAATGAATAAATGTTTAAATACAAAATGTAACAGATTTCTTTTTAACTGAATGTTAAGGCTGTAACTGATCAGATTGGACACAAGAGGGCGCTTTAATCCTACAGAGAAAACATGGAGCCTCTGATTAAAAATGTTTAACCCGTGTGTGTGTGTGTTACCTAGGAGCTGTACAGAGAAGTAGCAGGCCTGGCAGAGCAGAGTCCACTGGAGGATGACCTTCTCTGCCGTGTAGAGTCCGTTCCACAGGATGAGGGCGAGACCTGCCAAGAGAAAATCTTCTTCATTATTATGTCTTATCTTCTATTAGAGTTTCTTTCTGAAGGTGGAGATGGGGTGGAGGGCTAATATGGACCTCAGCGTCCCCCAACTGATTTTTAGGAGGGATGGAGTAACTGTTTTAAATGGATCGGAATTTTTTTTCAATTCAATTCAATTTTATTTGTATAGCCCAAAATCACAAAATTTCCGTCTCAATGGGTCTGTGTAGTCCCTCATTCATCCAGGAGTGATCCATAGTAGAAAAAGTTTCAAAAAAGTCTTCTGGACAGTTTAATTCTTCAACGAGACGTTTCGACTTCCATCCGGAAATCATTTTCAATCTGAATGAAATGGACAGAAAACTGGATCTATTTATACTAACCTGAGTAAAAGGTAAAAAAAATAGTAAGGAGGGCTCGACCAATGAGCCTGTGTTAGTTAAGATGGCCGTGAAAGGCTCCTATTGTAACCACAGACCAGTAAACGAGCCCTATTATAAAAATGCTAAAAGCCTAGTGAATAGAAATTCCTGCTAACGAGAGGCGTGAAACTAGGTCACGAGGTGTCATCTTTAGTCCATGGCTTCAAAAGGCTGCTATGGATACCGGGCAAAATGTATCTAGCGCCTCCACTCCGATTCAGAGAGGGACTCTCTTTCATCACAAAAATGGCTTCCTTCACCCCTCTTTCAAACCAACCTTTCTCTCTACTTAGAATCTTCACCTCACTGTCCTCAAAAGTGTGTTTGGTGGATTTAAGATGCAGATGTACGGCAGACTGTGGACCACTTGAGGCTTCTCTTCTGTGTTGGTAAAGTCTTTTGTGGAGTGGTTGCTTTGTTTCCCCAATGTAGTGTTCTTTGCAGCTACCTTCACTGCACCGGATCGAATAAACTACATTGCTCTGTTTTTCCGTAGGCATCTTGTCTTTAGGATGTACTAGTTTCTGACGTAATGTGTTGACCGGTTTAAAGAAAACCGGGATGTCATGTTGTCTGAAGATTCTCTGTAACTTCTCGGACAGTCCTGACACGTAGGGAATAGAGACTCCATTTTTTCTCTTCTCAGTTTCTGTTTCCCTCTTCTCATGTTTCTTGGACTCTCTCACCCTATTCAGGGCCCATTTGGGGTAGCCACAGACCGAGAGGGCTTTTTGGACATGCTGTGTCTCCTTCTCCTTAGCCTCTGTGCTCGTGGGTACCTCCTCCGCCCTGTGTTGTAAAGTTCTGATGACACCCAGTTTGTGTTGCAATGGATGATTAGAGTCAAACTGTAGGTATTGGTCTGTGTGAGTGGGTTTCCTGTATACTTCCAGTTGCAAATTCCCTTCGTCTCAATGGGCTTCACAAGAAAAAGAGGAATGTATAAACACAAATACACAGCAAGAAAAATAACTAACAAATGCTAACTAAACAAGACTAGCACGTATGCCCTTAGACTCTCCTTCAGGGTGAGGAAAAACTCCTAAAAAATCCATCAGTGGGGAAAAAATAAGAAACCTCGTGGGGATCCACATGAAAGAGAGATCTCTTCCCTCGGGACGAGCAACCAATGTGTCAAAGATTATTGTTTAAATATTAGCTTATTCTACTCTACTTCTACTCTTTTTGCCCCCATGTTAAACAGTGTTCTTGCACGGTGGTGCAGTGGGAAGCACGGTGGCCTCACAGCAAGGAGGTCAGGGTTCGAGTCCCGGGTGGGGACGAGGCTTAGAACACAAGCCTTTCTGTGTGAAGTATGCATATTCTCCGGGTGTATGTGAGGGTTTTCTCTGGTTTCCTCCACAAACATACATGTTGGGTTGATTGGCTGCTTTGAAATTACCCCTAGGAATGAGTGTGTGTGTATGGTTGTCTCTTGTGTGTGGATCTGTGACTAATGGACAAGCGACCTGTCCAGGGTGTATCCTGCCTCTTGACTTAAATCAGCCGGGACAGGCTCCAGCATCCCTACGACCTTGTCAAGAATGGATGGTTCAGAAGATAATTAAATGAGTGTTTGATGCCTCCTCGTTTAACATGAGAAAGTATGGTACATTGGGGTTCTGTCCTCTAATTCTATCTACTATTCTCTGCCAGACTGCCTTGGCCCTTACCCCCTACTCTGACCAAGGTCTGTACCCCCTGACCCTACCCTAACCAGGGTCTGTATCCCTCTTTCCTGTTACCCTCTACCCTAACCAGGGTCTGTATCCGCTCCCCCCCCTCCCTAACCACTGGCTTTCTACCTCATTCTTTGTTCTCTATTGTCTGTTTATTTAGATTTACACTGCTAGTTGGTACAATACAATTCACATGTTGTCCACCTCTCTCCCTCCTCTCTTGGAGAGACTCTGCGTTCCTGCCCTAGGCATGGCCACACCGAGGAGACCGCCGCGCTTCATCATCCCCGCTCCGTCAGGATGAAATCCATCTACTCATCCCCGTACTGGACATCTCCGAGCTGAGGAGTCTCCCGTGTTTCCATCAGGATGAAGAACATCTATTGACTTCTTTAGATATCTAACTGTAGAGTAGAATAAGCTAATATTTAAACAATAATCTTTGACACATTGGTTGCTCGTCCCGGGGGAGGGATCTCTCTTTCATGTGGATCCCCACGAGGTTTCTTATTTTTTCCCCACTGATGGGTTTTTTAGGAGTTTTTTCTCACCGTGAAGGAGAGTCTAAGGGCATAAATGTGCTAGTCTTGTCTAGTTAGCATTTGTTAGTTATTTTTCTTGCTGTGTATTTGTGTTGATACATTCCTCTTTTTCTTGTGAAGCCCATTGAGACGGAAATTCTGTGATTTTGGGCTACACAAATAAAATTGAATCGAACACAATCGGTTAAAGAGTTTCATTTGTTTGTGATGGAACGTTTCACAGGTGACGTCACACTCACTAAATCTAGTTCTTATAAAGTCTACGGTTCCCACCCAGTTAGATCTGAACTTGTGTTCCACGAAAACATGCACCAACTGACTCACTGAGCATGGCTCCTCCGTAGAGTCGGATGGAAATGCTGATAGGAGAGAGCTGCTCCTCAAAAACAACTTCATATAGCTGGTTAGGGAACAGCAGGGCCTGTGTGAGGAAACAAAAGCACAGCACAACACTGTGGCGTCCACAAACCCAGAAAACAAAGAGTCAAGTGTTCCTGAGGATGATCCAGGAATCTACAGTAACTAAGTGTCCTCACAGCTCTGCCTCCAGCTGCATTTAAAGAGTGTGAATGGAACTCACCATCAGAGCCACCACTGTGAATCCCAGGGCTGAGATGAAGATCCAAACCCTGAAAGAAGAGAGAGAGAGATGGCATGTGGTCTTCATACACACACATCTACACCGAGGAGGTCTCACCTCAGCCCGATCGGCTCTCGAACTGCAAACTTCATCTCATTGCCGAGCATCTGGCTGATCTGGATCAGCAGCAGAAAGAAAGAGAACAGACATTAAAACTTTAAGATCACGCCTTTATGCTCTTTTAGTTCTGCAGATATTACATTTTTCTCTGGAATTGATGCTAAACTTTTTATCTGAGCAGGAATCAGAAGTGCAGGTAAACACATCGTTATGTTTAAACGAACAAATGACATCATGAGACTTTAGAATTACCAAATTAGTGAGATGAAGTTATTGTGTGATGTCATAACTAGAAATGAAACAGTTATGTAGTCCTTCCTGTTGGGAGATGTAGTCTTTCTTGCTGAAGATGTAGTCCTTCCTGTTGGGAGACGTAGTCCTTTCTGTTGGGAGACGTAGTCCTTTCTGTTGGGAGATGTAGCCCTTTCTGTTGGGAGATGTAGTCTTTCCTTTTGGGAGGTGTAGTCCTTCCTGTTTGGAGATGTGGCCCTTCCAGTTGGGAGATGTAGTCTTTCTTGCTGGAGATGTAGTCCTTCCTGTTGGCAGACGTAGTCCTTTCTGTTGGGAGATGTAGTCCTTCCTGTTGACAGATGTAGTTCTTTCTGTTGGGAGATGTAGTCTTTCTTGCTGGAGATGTAGTCCTTCCTGTTGGGAGACGTAGTCCTTTCTGTTGGGAGATGTAGTCTTTCTGTTGGGTGACGTAGTCTTTCCTGTTGGAAGATGTAGTTCTTTCTGTTGGGAGATGTAGTCTTTCTTGCTGGAGATATAGTCCTTCCTGTTGGGAGACGTAGTCCTTTTTGTTGGGAGATGTAGTCCTTCCTGTTGGGAGATGTAGTTCCTTCCTGTTGGGAGATGTAGTCCTTCCTGTTGTGAGATGTAGTCCTTCCTGTTTGGAGATGTAGTCCTTCCTTTTGGGAGATGTAGTCATTCCTGTTTGGAGATGTAGTTCTTCCTGTTGGGAGATGTAGTCCTTCTTGTTTGGAGATGTAGTCCTTCCTGTTGGGAGATGTAGTCATTCCTGTTTGGAGATGTAGTTCTTCCTGAAGGGAAATGTAGTTCTTCCTGCTGGGAGATGTAGTCTGTCCTGCTGGGAGATGTAGTTCTTCCTGCTGGGAGATGTAGTCTGTCCTGCTGGGAGATGTAGTCCTTCCTGCTGGGAGATGTAGTCCTTCCTGCTGGGAGATGTAGTTCTTCCTGCTGGGAGATGTAGTTCTTCCTGCTGGGAGATGTAGTTCCTTCCTGATAGATCTTTGTAAAGTCATTTCTCTTGCGGATCCAGTTGTCCATTCTTTCTCCTCTTTCTGAACAAAACTCAGCATTCTGGATGTCCTCAACAATTTAATTCCAATATTTCTAAATGTTCTAACTTATCAAACTAAGTTCTTGAATTCTGCTCCCGTCATATTTTCCCGGCTCCTCGTGTCTGTGAGTCTTTCAGCACAAGTTAATGACAAAATAAACTTCGTTTTTGTTTCTCAGATGGAAAAAGTGAGACATTCTTTTTGCTAAAATTCGCATAGCAGAAGGTAACGTGTTTGTGACTGAGCGGCCCCTCCACAGGGAGGCGTGAAGCTGTGACCGCCATGTTCTCTCTCTGTTAGGAAGCACCACACGGAGAAAAGTTTTATCCTGGGATTAAAAAAAACTTTAAGTTCAAACTTTACAGTTCTTTTACTTTTGATTTTACGGGGTGACACAACCTCTGGGATTCTCTAAACATCTTCTGAACTGTTATGTTGTAGGGGTGCTGAAACGTATCCCGGTTGATTTCAGGTGGCAGGCAGGATACACCCCGAACAGGTCACCAGTCCATTACAGGGGAACACACTCATTCCCAGGGGTGATTTCACAACAGCCGATCAACTTAACATGTACATTTTTGGAGGAAACCAGAGAAAACCCACACATACACAAGAAGAACATGCAAACTCCCCACAGAAAGACCAGTGTTTCAAGCCTCGTTATGGACTTAATGTCTGCTGCACAAATTAAATGAATCAAATTAAGCAATTAAATGTTTCACAAAACAGTAAAATATCAAATAGTGCAAAAAAAAAAAACCCCTTAATTTGAACAATTACAGGCAAATTTAGCTAAAAGTTTGTTTTTCCAAATAAAAACAGAAGCTAAAATCTGTTCTCTTCCGCTTATTTGGGGCTGGGTAATGGGGGCAACAGCCTGGCTGCATCCTCCAGCTCACCCAGGAGGATCCTGAGGTGTTCCCTGTCCAGCCGTAAGACATAATCTCTCCAGTGGGTCGGAACACCTCACCAACTAGGCGTCCGGCAGGTTTCCGAACCAGATGCCTGAACCTCACCATCAAGTTTCTTGATGCCAGGACCACCCAGCAACGAAGCATATATCCCAACTAGGGTTGAAACAGTTAATCGATTTGTCGATTATAATCGATTATTGAAATAGTTGTCAACTAATTTGGTCATCGATTAATCGTTTAAAAAAGTTTTTGCTACCAGCTGCACTTATATTGGTCACCAAGTGGGGCAGTAGAGAGCAAATTGACAATGCGAGCTACCAAAATAAGAGGAGGGGAAGATAGCAGCCAATCATTTGCCTTCATTTCACCCCGCCTCACGTGATCAGGCAAATTCAACAAGATGGCGGAAAGAAAAACACAAAACAAAATCATCCAAAGTTTGGATCATTTTCCGCTAAACTTGAAAAAGACTCGCTTTAATATGCAAAGTTTGCAAAATGGACGCATTTTGGCACAGAAGCATAACGACGCTGCACAAACATCTGAAACATTTTATCCGATTAATCGAATAATCGATCCAATATTCGGCAGATTAATCGATTACCAAAATAATCGTTAGTTGCAGCCCTAATCCCAACCGTACCCTATGGCAGCAGGCAAGCCCAGGGGGTGTCGGAAGCTGAGCTCCAGATTGAGATATGTTTTGTTTTAGAAAGTATTTCCTGCTCCTGGTGTTTGGTTTCAAATGGAAACCGGATCCGACCGGATCATAAAGGTTTTATTGTACTGAAATGGATCAGGTTCATCTGGACAGGTAACCAGTCTGCAGCAGGACCATGTGAATTCCAGCTTATCCAGAAACAATATAAGAAGAACCAGGGAAGAAAAATAACGTGGGTGCACCCCACACCCCCACATTGTGTCCTCAGAGATTGTATTGCTCCAGAAATAGACCGACATCCTTGGTTTGTTCAGACTGAAACCCCAAGATCAGATGTTTAAAAATCTGTCAGTCGTCTAAAAATAAAGCTGGACTTGAGATTAAAACAGACGTCTTCCTTCCTGCCCGATCACACGGCGAGTTCTGTGCCAGTTTATTTAAACGGTACCCCGTAATGACTGTCTATTTATACACAGGACAGATTCACAGATTATAAATGTTTTTATTATTTATGAATGATTAAAGTCTAACGGTGACGGAACGATCAAATGATGGGGCCGGATGGAGCACGTAGAAGAGACGAGAGGACATGAAACCAGTCACACACACACAGTGTCTCATGGTGCTCCATGTTTCTGACAGAAACACATTCATATTCATGACGGTCATAACGAACACTCAGAGGAGCTGATGAAGCAGGAACGCTTGAGGTGCAGCATAAGGAGCAACACAACAGACACACACACGTCAATACGGGAGCATGAGAGCATCCAGCGTGTGATGGTTTGTTGAGACATCAAAGTAGCGTGTGGTTTAAAACAACACGTGCACCTGCATGGGAACCACAGCTTCCCTTCTTTGTTCACAAGGAGCACAAAGAAAAAAACTGTTTCCTGTCTAACTTTACTTTTACTCTGTCCCACAAACACACGTGCACAGTGGAGACGTGCGTCTGTAAAGCTGAAAACTCAGACATGACGCTGAAAGCGTCCTCAGAAACTCTGTGGCGTCCTCAGAGACTCAACAAAAGAGACGGGGGTTGAGTCCACTCTGACCCACCAGACCATCCAGGGACGGGACAGGATGGACATCTATAGATACCTGGTGTTCACTTTAACAACAAACTGGATGCTCGGGTTTAGAGTCAGAGAACAGAGATGATGATGTCTGTCCTCCATGTTTGTAGTTCTCTAGATCCACCATGCAAGAAGGTCCGTGTTGGTAACGATTCCCCAGATTGAGAATTTAAAGACAGGGTTTTAACAGCGTTTTTACTCTGTTTTCTCTGGACGACACTAACTCACGCCCAGTTCCCAAAGAAGTATCCGCCCACCATGGAGCAAGTGAACCCCAATGCTGCGAGGTCAGACTGTTTCCACAAAAAGAAAGAAACATTCTGATAAATCTGACTATTTTTAACCTGCAAACATAAAAAAAGTAAAAGTCTTTCAAAATAAAACTTCTTCTTCTTTTGGCAGGGGTCACCACAGCAAGTCAGTTTCTTCCATCTAACCCTATCTGCTGCATCTTCTTTGGTTACACCAACTATCTTCATGTCTTGCTTCACTGTATCCATGAACCTCCTCTTTGGTCTTCCTCTAGGCCTCTTTTTTGGTGGTTCCAAACCCAGCATCCTTCTTCCTATCTCCTCTGCACATGTCCAAACCATCTCAGTCTAACCTCTCTGACTTTATCCCAAAACCTCTAACCTCTATCCTGGTCACTCCCAGGGAGATCCTCAGCATCTTCATCTCTGATACCTCCATCTCTGCTTCCTGTCTTTTCTTCAGTGCTATTGTGGCCGCTCTCACCACGGTTTTGTACACTTTCCCTTTCATTCTAGCTGAAACTCTTCTATCACACATCACACCTGATACTTCCCTCCACCCGTTCCAACCTGCCTGTGCACGCTTCTTCACCTCTTTTCCACACTCTCCATTGCTCTGGACTGTTGATCCTAGATACTTAAAATCTTCCACCTTCTTTATCTCTTCTCCCTGTAACCTCACTTTTCCATTTGGATCTCTCTCATTGGATCTCTCTCATTGACACACCTTCCACCTGCTGATGTACTCAGTCTCTCTCCTCTGTACATGTCCAAACCATCTCAGTCTTGCCTCTCGAACTTTATCCCCAAAACCTCTAACATGTGCTGTTCCCCTGATGTACTCATTTCTGATCCTGTCCATCCTGGTCACTCCCAGAGAGATCCTCAGCATCTTCATCTCTGCTACCTCCATCTCTGCTTCCTGTCTTTTCTTCAGTGCTACTGTTTCTAGGCCAAACAGCATGGCCGGTCTCACCACGGTTTTGTACACTTTCTCTTTCATTTTAGCTGAAACTCTTCTATCACACATCACACCTGATACTTTTCTCCACCCGTTCCAGCCTGCCTGCGCACGCTTCTTCACCTCTTTTTCACACTCTCCATTGCTCTGGACTGTTGATCCTAGATATTTAAAATCTTCCACCTTCTTTATCTCTTCACCCTGTAATCTCACTTTTCCATTTGGATCCCTCTCATTCACACACATGTACTCTGTTTTACTCTGACTAATCTTCATTCCTCTTCTTTCTTGTGCACCAATGAGCACAAAGAACTCAGAGCAGATCCCTGGTGCAGTCCCACCCCCACACTGAAAATGTGTCTCTTAATTGGGTTTTATGTAAATTTAACCTATTAAGTTTTTTTTTAAACTGTATTTGAACATTATTTTGTGAACTCTTCACTGTTCTTGGCCGTGGATTTTGTTCTCTACCACGCTCACCTTGTAATGTAAACAGGAGATTGTCAAGTGCCAGAGGCTCCTGGTGTTTGCAGTATTTTTGGTTCACCAGCAGACTGAACGTGGCCAACGTGATATGGGGAGTGTTAACTGGAGTTTAATGCGTCTGACAGTCCGCATTCACCCATTTAAACCAGTTCAAACCCCCTCATGGCCTAAAATAGCTGGTTCTGTCACAGAGGATTCATAGGAACACAGTGTTTTATCTTAGCGATGCGTGTTTCTGTATGCGCGCGCGCGGGTTGACAGATGTCTGTGCTCGCTTTCGTGTTAAAACATTGAGAGAGAAAACAAACACTGGGGAGGACTGACATCTCATCAGCGTATGCCTGCTCCCTTCTGCTCTCTGATTAATATTTCACTTCCCAGCGCCCCGCCACGTCTCATGCAATCTAAAACGGAATGATTGGAATCCTGATCTTTAGAGGAAGCAGAGTTCAGCAGGAATCTGAAAGCTAGCGCGTGTGCAGGCCGACCGCTGCCTCCAGGGAACGTGACCACATCCCAGTGGAGCTTCTGCAGTTCACTGGATTACTTGATCTAGATTCAGTCGAGTAGAAGATGCACATAAAAGAGCCATGAGTCGATGACCCTCCCTCACTGGCTTTTAGAAAGAAGTAAAGCATGCTCATACAGCACGCCTCGCCTGAGCTTCCGTTACGTTGACTTCTGCTTATCCGGGTCACAAGAGAAACCCAGGTTTCTCTCACCCCAGCTGCATCCTCCAGCTCACCCAAGAGGATCCTGAGGTGTTCCCTGTCCAGCTGTGAGACATAGTCTCTCCAGCGGGTTTGGGGTCTCCCCTTGGTCTCCTCCCGGTGGGACGTGCCAGAAACACCTCACCAGCGAGGGAGGCATTCTAACCAGATGCCTGAACCACCCCATCTGGCTTCTCTCGACTCGCAGGAGCAACGGCTCTACTCCGAACTCCTCCCAGATGGCAGAGCTCCTCCCTCTATCTCTGAGAGAGAGCCTAGCTACCCTGCAGTGGAAGATCATTTCAGCCGCTTGTATCCGTGACTAAGAGATTTATTTATTTTAAAATTTTGGGGAGAAAAGTTTAACTTATGTTTCATTTTTTTATGTAAAAGTCGTACTTTTAAATATTTTTTGTTGTGATACTTAATCCACTGGATCGATTTGCTGCCAAGTGTGAAGCGGCTGGGATGGGAATTAGCGCCTCCAAATTCAAGACTATGGTCCTCGCCCGGAAAAGGGTGGAATGCACCCTGCGGGTCAGGGACAGGGTCCTGCCCCAAGTAGAGTAGTTTAAGTATCTCGGGGTCTTGTTCACGAGTGGGGGAAGGATGGAGTGGGAGATCGACAGGTGGATCGGTGCGGCATCAGCAATAACTAGGACGTTGCATCGGTCCATCGTGGTAAAGAAAGAGCTGAGCCGAAAAGCAAAGCTCTCGATTTACAAGTCGATCTACGTTCCAACCCTCACCTATGGTCACCAGCTGTGGGTGGTGACCGAAAGAATGAGATCGCGGATACAAGCGGCCGAAATGAGCTTCCTCTGCAGGGTGGCTGAGCTCTCACTCAGAGATTGGGTGAGGAGCTCTACCATCTGGGAGGAGTTCGGAGCAGAGTCATTGCTCCTCCGGCTTGAAAAGCCAGATGGGGTAGTTTAAGCGCCTCGCTGGTGGGGGGTTTTGGGCACGTCCCTCTCCTCTTGGAGGAGACCAAGAGGCAGACCCCGGACCCACTAGAGAGACTATTCTCACAGCTGGCTGGGGAACGAGGATCCTTCCGGGTGAGCTGGAGGATGCAGCCGGGGAGAGAGGAGCCTGGGCTTCCCGCCTGAGGCTGTTGCCCCCACAACCCGGCCCCGGATGAGCGGAAGATGACGGAACGGAGTGAATCACTGATAGATTTAAACACAGGACAAATGAGACTCCTAACCTTAGAGCGGTGCACTTCACCATCATCATCCTCGCCACCGACTCCCAGGATCTTCCGGCTCTTCAGACGGCTCACCAGGTCCGTCTGACTGTGCTTCTTCATCAGAGGAGGGTGAGGTTTGGACGCCATGATGAACACCTGATGTATGAGAGGGAAAAAGGCTGTTGAACATCACACATCACATCATCATCCTTCTTCTTAATATAATAGTTTCTATTGAAACAGAGGATGAGTTTCTGATCTTACTAGAACAAAGTCTATAATCCCTAATCTGTCAGACGTCCTCCTGACGGCTGGGATTCAATCATCAACAGACGCTCAAATGAAACCAGACTGAAAATCGTTTGTATTGATCCTTTGAAAGCTGAAAGATGTTTTGTTATAAACCAGAATGTTCCCCAGAGATGACTGTGCACACATCCTCTTTATTTCATCAGATGGTCTGGGTTAATCCTGAACCCACTCAGCTTAGTTTCTGTGACATGAAGGAAAAGAAACAGGACAAAGTTTCTCAAACTGAGGTTAAAATATTCCTCCTCCAAGCAGGAGGAAGAGGTGGGCACTGGACTGGTGTAACCTGCTGCTCTGTCTCCAGCATTTATTACAAAATCATCAGAAACTTTGGTGCATTTTTAACAAACATTTCACATTTACAAAAAAAAACAGGGAGTCAAACCTCTGGTCTGCAGGCCAAACGTGGGCCGCAGTCTAACGATATGTGGCCCATTCATTAATTCATTCATTATCTGAACCGCTTGTCCCTAATGTGGTCACAGGGGTGTCGGAGTCTATTCCAGCTAATTGCAGGTGAAAGGCGGGATACACCCTGAACAAGTCGCCAGTCTGTTGCAAGGCCACACAGAGACAACCATCCAAACACACACTTAATCCAAGAGACAATTTTGTAACAGCCAATCAACCCAGTGTTTCTCAAACAGTGATGCAATACCAGAGAGGGAGGGGTGTCCTAATGGAGGTCCTTGGTGGTCCCAGGACCGTACGCCCTGGCTGGCATCATTGTTTAAGCCACATATGCATCACATCATTTGCATAATCCATATGAGGAGTTGTAAAGGCGTGGTTGAGGAGAGGAGAAGATCAGGGTCTCTTACACCTGAGATTTGTCACAGGTTTTAAACCAGTCCTGTCAAATAGCATGGCGCGCCCAATGCGATGCCAGTAGTTGGCAGTGGCGCTCTCATTGTCAGAGTGTGTGTTCGGAGTATCAACTTTTGCACCGAACAGGCAGGGGGAGTTGTTGCTAGCGGGAGGGCACTGAATCAACCTACCACGCATGCTTTCGGAGAGTAGGAGGAAACCGATGCATACATGGGGAGAACATGCAAACTCCACACAGAAAGACCAGTGTCCCAAGCCTCATCCGCACCTGGGACCCCGACCTTCTAGCTGTGAAGCCACTGTAATAACCACTGCACCACCATGCTGCCCACATCCAGATGTTTCTCTCTAACTTATCTGGACTTTTCTCTCTAACTCATTTCTGCACCTCCAGATGTTCCTCTCTGTCGGGTCACGCTCTTTTTAAATGATCTCTTTTATTAGAAAACCAGATTAATCTTATTTTAAATGAAAGATAAAACAAACATAATTTTCTCTGTTTATTGATTGGCTGTTAAAACCAACAACGAGCTCATTGATGGTTAAATTACAGGAATTATAAAGTGTTAAAAGACTCTGATTAGATCCAAACAAGAGGCCGAGAGGCACATAGAAGGACAGTCAGAGGAATTGATGACTTCTCCACAGGGCAGCGCTCTGATGTGAAGAAAACAAGGGAAACTATTGAATTTCTCTGTTTTCACTGAGCTTTTTTAGAGCCGGGAAAGGGAAAAAATAGCCATCGCTAACAGGAAGAAACTTAGAGCACATGATGAGAGGAAGGTAATCTAAACCATGACATTAGGGCTGAAACATGGACTTTGGATCCAAACAAAAGAGTTAAAAAAAAACAAAACACAAGAAAGAGTCGACGCCAAGACACATGGAACGAAGTACATGCGGAGGTAGAGCCTTTAGACACCAAGCTCTAGTTTTATGGAACAAGGTCCCAGACACCAATTCTACATTTACGGGTTAAAACACCCCGCTCTGAACAAGCTTATCACCAGACCAGCTGGAGGACAGAGACTTAGCTGGACGTCAGGGGGACCGGAGGGCTAGAGCTCGACTGGACGCCGAGGGGACCAGAGGGCTAGAGCTCGACTGGACGATGAGTGACCAGAAAGTTGGAGCTCAGCTGGACGAGGGACCAAGAGATGCCAAGTTTTTGGCTTCACAAAGAGGGAGATTTTGAGGCAGGGCCAAAAGGGGGAGCGGCTATGACATGGCGTCACATCCGCCAATGGACAACACCTGCCATGACAGTTGATGTAAAACAAACCGTTCAAAACATGAGAAAGCAGATGGTAAATTGTGTGTCTTACATGTGTTACCACCTAGTAGCTAGATGGTAACACACGGAAGACGCACAATAAGTATTGATACATAACGCTAGGATCTAGCGTTATGTAGGTCCTAGTGGTGGTGTAGTGGTTAGCACATGCAAAAAGGAATTACCACCAGGAATACACCCGTGTACTGCTTGTTCGCTCTTTGTTTTGGGGCTCACACACATAAGCAGTCACATGACCAAAGTTCCTGGATGTCTGACTTCTTCCATACGTTCACCAAAAACAATACCGGCAATAGACTGTGCAGATCGCTACCAGCGGCTTTCAGATGCACAGCTGCAGCAGGAGATGCCATGTGCTTAGCCTCATTTTACCTAATTATGTTCATGGAATGCACTAGAGTATTCATCATGCGGAAGTTTTATTAGCCTTGGCGGGTGAGCGCGAGATAGGTCCTAACTATGGGTGTCTACCGCCCAATGCAGGAGACATAGCAGCTCAGCAGGACAATAAAGGGTTAGAGGGAAAGCTTGGCAGGAAGGCAGGATGCACAAAGTGGCAGGGGTACGAGCTCAGCAGGACGAAGACCAGCGGTATGAGCTCAGCAAGAACACAAGGAACCAGAAGCGAGGGCGAGGAACCAGGATAGCAGGGTGCACCATTATGGCAGCATGAAGGCAGCACTGCTGGCCAGTGGAGTAGGGGGCAGCAGAGGAAGGATCCAGAAGGGAAATGAGGAGCACCAGAGCTTAATTAGTCCAAGGGGAAACAACACACGTGGGGATTGGGACCAGGTGTGCCAAATTAGGGCAGGAAATAAGAGGGGGATCATGACACTACTCTCGGAAGATTCTTTATCCTCCGTCTGTTGATACCCATGACAGGAACATAGGATCCAATCAGGAATCTGTAGTTTCAAAGATGTTGCATTCATAAGAATTTGTGACCTTGACGTTTAGTTGAATCAGTTCATCTATAATTAGTTGTATATAAACGAATGCAGGGACAGTCTGAGTGCTTAATTCCTGCTTCACATTTTCTCCAAACTTCTTTAGAATGAGTTTTTTTCTTTTGACTAAAACATGTGAAAAGAGTTTTATTTTGAATAGAAGGAATTTGACCGCTCTGACAGCAAATGATGTCCAGCTAATTAACTTTATTTAATCTGATTTTCACATTAATTACTGAGAATTTACAAAGTTTTTTCTTTTAAATCCAGCAGCCATGCTTTGACTCCTTTGTTTTTTTTCATCTCAGCAGTTTTTTGGCTTCACATAGAAGTTCATAAAATCCCCCAAGGTGTTGTTTCGGCCCCTTTTGGAGAGAAACAGTCCTTTGCATGTCTTTGCAAATCCACGCCGCTGCTCCTTGACTTGCAAGGGTCTGACTGATATGGTTGCCTGGCAACTACCAATGAATAAATTGCATTTTCTGAACTGAAAGCACCTTTCCTGATTGAAGCGATGTCCCCAAGTGTCACCCTCTAGCCTCTTTCCTCTTCCTCCCTGCCATCAGGGATCCTCTTCTAGTCTCATAAGAGTGGATGTTCAGAGGTGGCTCCTGGGTATCACGGCGGAGTGAGAATGAGAGGACTTATTTAGTAAATAACTGCTAGTAAGTTGTTCCATCTGTAGGAAGTGAAAAGCTGCTTTGCACCGGTGTCCCGGTGGGAGAGGTGTGATTTCCCAAGATGATCTGCAAACAAAGCGCAGTGTGGGCGAGGAAGAGACGCTGTCATCAAATGTGTTACCCAAAATAAAGCATTGCACATTTCAGATTCTCTAAATCAGAAGGAAGACGGCAGCTTGGGTGGTGGGTTTAAAATCTCACCACTGTTACACATGGGACATGAAAAGCCCCGTGGGGCGTCCAGTCTGAACGAGGTGCAGGGAACACGAGGGGAACAGAAGCAGCTCATTATCTGGTCTTAGAAGCAGCAGCAGCATGAAGACATTCAGCATGTTTTAACAGGATTAGAGAAACATATTTAAGTGTTCCAGCAGTAACAACATGATTTAATAAAACACATCACGCAGCCACGTTTCCAGCTGCATCCCTCACACATGACTGAGGAATGGATTTTCCAGAAATAACTCATCTCATCAGACTGCACGGATCATCATTTCATTGAGCTATAACTCTCATCTCTTAGCCTTTAAAGATAAACATGGGGGTGGGTTTTTTTGCCCATTGATGAAAGATTTGCAGAAAAAAACACTTAGAACAGGCATGGGCAAACTACGGCCTGCAGGCCACATGAGGCCCATTAAACGTTTTAATCCGGCCCGTCAAACTTGAAAAAAATTCGAGCCGCTCCTCCTCCAGGTCGAGAGGAGCCAGATGGGGTGGTTCGGGCATCTGGTCAAAATGCCCCCAGAGCACCTCGTGGGTGAGGTGTTTCGGGCACGTCCCACCGGGAGGAGACCAAGGGGCAGACCCTGGACCCGCTGGAGAGACTATGTCTCACAGCTGGCCGGGGAACGACTTGGGATCCTTCCAGGTGAGCTAGAGGATGCAGCCGGGGAGAGAGAGGCCTTGGCTGCCCGCTTAAGGCTGTTGCCCCCGCGACCCAACCCCGGAACAAGCGGAAGATGACGGAATTTCTGCAATTCTGATGTTTTCTCACTAGATGGCGCATTCTAGATTTATTGGCTTTGTTGAAAAAAACAACAACACTGCTCCCATTAAAATGTGTATGTCTCCGTGATGTGCATGTTGTCAAAATAAAGAAATAAATGAATTACTCTATTCATCCTTCACCGGGGAAATTTGTGTGCTGCACTCCTTACACCGCAGCAGGCTGCCCTTCAACGGCGCCAATGGTAGAAGCGGGGGTTAGGTGTCTTCTCCAAGGACCCTAGACGTGATCTCTGTGGGACGCAAATCCGCGAACTTCCGGTCCGCGCGCGAACGCTCTAACCACTGAGCTGCCGCCTCCACCCTGTGTGCACAAATATGGAAAGCCATCGGGGCCAATACACGCACGTAAACAAGCGTGTTTGATGTTAAAACAAGCAAAATGTTATATCAAGCGCTTAGATTTCAAACCTAGCGCCGCTAAATGCACGTTTAGCGCTATCGCACTAGATTTCAGACCTAGCGCTGCTTGATTTGAAATTTAACGCTCTTAATGTAACATTTAGCACGCTTGTTTAAAATCTAGCGCACCATTCTATTGGTCTAATCTAGCGGTTACCAAAGCATGCCATCCATCTACTCCTGTTCCGGCCCCCTGGTCAAATGTTAGAACTCAATGTGGCCCGCAAATCAAAAAGTTTGCCCACCCCTGTATTAGAATGTCATTTATTCAGTTTAACTTCCATTTTTTGTGCTGTTAATTCCTCCCTCCTCTCGCTAATTGCTAAGTCCCACTCCTTAGGAGTGTGTATGACACAGTGTAAATCTTATTTCCGTTCCGTGATCTTTTGTTTATCTGAGGCCGGGTCCTGAGGGCAGTAGTCTCAGACAGGAAGCCCAGGCTTCTTTCGCCCCGGCTGCATCCTCCAGCTCACCCTGGAGGATCCTGAGGTGTTCCCTGTCCAGCTGTGAGACATAGCCCGGCAGCAGGATCCGGAATCTGCCTCTCTTCATCATGCATTGGTAAATACTTCCACAAGCAGGAGGTTTCTGTAGTAACAGGGATCCTTCATGACCCCGATCAGATCTGCTCTGGGTGATAAATGAAACAGAAATACAGTCTACAAGTTCTTCAGTAAACATCTGCTCAGTTTCCCGTGAAGATAAACAGATCCACAGACACGGCGGCCCGGGCTGGACTGGATTCAGTTAGTGTTGACCCGGTCACACCGCTCAAACTTTACCGCAGCGTTCTTTGAACGGTGGGAAGGGGCGTTAAATATTGACGACGGTCGTCACCGCGCACAAAATGGAAAAAAATAGAAAACAGGCGTTGGCTTAGTGGCACACCGCTTGAATCCGGCATTGCTTTCGTGAAGTAAAATTAGGGTTAAACTGAGCAGGGATCTGAATATTTATAGACATGCTCATTATAATTACGCTGGTTTTTAGACGCAGTATATATCAAGGTCACGCCTGGTGTACGCTTGAGGCTGGTCCACCTCTCTCTGGTGTGTTCTGTAGTCACACCTGAAATGAACACTACTGAACTTTAACCGGAGTGAAAACTGGAGTAAATCTGAACCGTCTGGGTGTGAACAGACAGTCCTGCAAGCCAGTTGTGACAAACAGGCAGATTATCTAGTGTGAATGGAGGGATTGATTAACACGGCTTTGAATTCTACAGCAAGAAGAAAGGAGGGGAAAACCAGAGAAAAGAGCTGTGCAGACCATATACAAACTCATTTAGAAGTCAAAGTGAAGGCCATACCAGCCTGATCCTGTCAGACCTCAGAAGCTAAGCATGCTGGGCCTGGGCAGTACTTGGATGGGAGACCCATGGAACCCCAGGTAACAGTGGAACTGTCGTTGAGATTTAATTGTCGCTGTGTCCCTGGGCAAGACACTTCACCCACGTTGCTTAGTCTGGATGGTGTGTGTGTGATTGGTTAGTGATGGTCAGAGGGGTTGATGGCACAAAAATGGGAGCCTCACTTCTGTCAGTCTGGCTCAGGACAGCTGTGGTTACAACAGTAGCTAATCCCCTACCTGGTTTGGAGGGAATGAATGATGACGATGTGGAGCAGCATCTTTGAGAGTCCTGAAAAGCGCTAAATTACCGTATTTTCCGCACTATAAGGCACACCTAAAAACCTTAAATTTTCTCTAAAGTCCACGATGCGCCTTTTAACCCGGAGCGCCTTATATATGGATTAATATTGAGTTACAACAGGTGTCGCAACTGCGGTAAGCAGCCGCCGACTCCATTTCCCCGTAGAAGAAGTAGTGCGCGGTGCATGCTGGGATATATGAAAGGGCGCTTATTTCCATTTGTGTGTTTGTGTAAAGACCCGGAAATGGCTCCTACCAAGAGACACTGTTACACCGCAAAATTTTAACTCAAGGCGATCGGTCACGCAGTAGAACACGGGAATAGAGCCGCAGCGAAAGAGTTTAACATCAATGAATCAATGGTGAGGAAGTGGAGGAAGCAAGAGGATGCGCTGCACCAAGTAAACAAGACTAGACAGAGTTTCCGCGGGGACATAGCAAGATGGCCTCAGTTAGAGGACAAAGTTGAACAGCCTTTACTGCAGCGCCTTATAATGGGGTGCGCCTTATAGTGCGGAAAATACAGCATTTTTATTTAGATGGCTGATATTTTGGGATTAAGTCGATGAGAGCTTCAATCAAACCAGTTTCTAGATTCACTTCAGGATTCTACTTGGGCTTTTATTGTTAAATTCTGTTTGATCGTGACAGACTTAATTAGAGCCAGAACCTGCACGGTGGCATCACAGCTAGAAGGTCAGGGGTTTCAGTCCTGATATGGAGGCGAAGCTTGAAACACTGTCCTTTCTGTGTGGAGTTTGCATGTTCTCCCTCTGTATGTGTGGGTTTTCTCTGGTTTCCTCCATAAACATAAATGTTAGGTTGATTGGCCACTATAGGTGTGTGTGTGTGTGTGTGTGCGTGCGTGCCAAGAACGACATGCTGTTCAAATAGTTTTATTTCTGGATCCTGGAACCTTCGACATCTCAGGGTGACTGAGCAGCAGGTAGGAACTCTAAATAATCCATCCTGAGCAGAGTAGCTTTACTTTGAAATGTAATTAAAGGTAGAGTGGGAGGTCATGTGGCGTTCTTAAAGATGTGCTTCCCAGGAAAAACAAATCCAATCAGAAGACCTCTGAGGTGATTAAGTGGAGCGTTTAAATCAGCAGGAACGAAATCAGTTCCTGATGGATCAGCAGATTGATGAAAGTAAAAGTTTAGTTTGATTAAGTGAAAAATTGCACAAAAAAACCCCAAGTTTTCCTAAATATTTCAGGGTTTCTGGAGGGTAACGAGACGGAGGACGAATAGAAGAAACTCAAACTAAAATCTCTGAGGGGTGAGGAATTATTTTCACCACTACAGGAACGCTCCAGCGAAGTTCAGGCGGTGTGACCCAGGTTTAAGGGAGCGAGATGAGGTGGTAATATGAAGGAAATCACTACATCAGGGGTGGGCAAACTTTTTGGTTCGCTGGCCACATTGAACTCTAAAATTTGACAAAGGGGCCAGAACAGGAACTGATGGATGGCATGCTTTGGTAACCTCTCCTCATTGGAGAAAAAATACGCTTTAATTTCCAATGAAAACGAAGAAAAGCATCACAACAAAATGCAAGGACGAAACAGCTGCAGGAAGCAGTCTGTGGGCGCGTTATATTTGAGCGGGTATTGGAAAGCCATCAGGGCCACTACATGCACGTAAACAAGTGCGCCAAATATTACATCAAGTGCTTTAAATTTTAAATCAAGCGCGCTAGCGCTTAAAAAACGTGCATCCAGCGCGCTAGGTTTAAAATATCGGTTTAAAATCCAACACACTTGTTGACGTGCATGTATTGGCCCCGATGACTTTCCATACCTGCGTGCACATTTTAATAAAAGCAGTGTTGTTGTTTTCTCAACAAAGCCAATGTATCTAGAGTGCGCCATCTAGTGGGGAAACATCATAATAGCAGGGAAATTAAACATTAACAATTGTTTTTTTTTAAAAAAATGTCAAGTTTGGTGGGCCGTATTGAAACGTTTAACGGGCCGCGTGTGGCCTGCGGGCTGTAGCTTGCCCATGCCTGGGCAAGATGCAAACTTTTTTAGTTACTGCGTCGTTTCAACGGTGGGTTTCGACTCCTTTGGCTGCCATTTTGGTTGATTTGCAGCACAGACACATACACGTGCACACTGTTTACATGCACTCCTAGTGACTACATTATTAACTTAGACTTTGTGTGACCCCAAAACCAAAAATAGTTTGATCTCCAGTTTAAAATAAAGGATCCTGAACATCTGCTGGTGGTGACACAAAAAAAATCAGATTCAAAAGCATGTTTATTTTTATCCTCTTCTCACACAGTGAGGCTGTGGGTGGAGGGGCTGCCAGGCGGTATTTGGTGTTCCTATCTCTGGAAGCATCTTGACACGGTGAGAAGCCTGGAAAGCTTTTGCATAGATGTGGTGAGATAACGCACAGCTGGGAGTGGATGGAGTAAATCCTCAATGCTGAGGTCAGGAGTGGAGTTGTGGTCTTGGTGCCACCTCATCATATTTTACAAGATTGAGACGCTTCAGTTTTAAAGGTGATCTTAACGGTAGCGGTGAGGAGTCAGAGTGGACGTGTGGAGATGTTCTGAGTGCCATCAGAGGTGATTCCAGCCTGAACATACCCGGCTTCACTATGGAACTAAAGATGGTGGACTGCTGGTGTTTGACAATAACAAATAGTGTTGTTCCACTGAAGGATGGGAGTTGCTGTCAAGATGTGGAGCTTTTAGTGACAGTTTAAGATCTTGTTATGATTCACTGGAGCTGAAAAACATCGTTACCACAGTTACCCACATTCCATTCAGTGCAGAGACAACTATCACGTGTTCCACCAAGTGGCTGTTGCACCAAGTACTCTTCAACCCAGTGGTGGATGAAGTACTCACTTTTTGTACTTAAGTAAAAGTACAGATAATTAGGCAAAAAAAAATAATAATACAAAAGTAATAGTAAAAGTACCAATAAAAAAAATCTACTTAAGTAAAAGTACAAAAGTAATTGGTGTAAATAGTACTTTTTAAGTAAAAAGTAAAAGTATTCGATCATAATTCAAATGTTATTTTTTGTGCTGTAGGGTCACAGATAAATACTCTGCAGGGGCGGATCCAAGAAGAGGGGGGGTGTGCCCCCCCTTTTCCCCTCCCACCCCCGTCGCTCCTCTGGTCCATAGGAAAAAAAAAAAGAAGAAGAAAGGAAAGGGGACTAGTCAAGCTATCCCCTGCAGGGCCAGCGAATGGGCCACCAAAATGCGGAAAAAAAAAATCTTTTTCAAAATGTTCTGGGAGGGAGGCCCCCTGTCCTCCTATACTGGCTTTGTCAATGACATCACGCCCCGCCTCGTCCCCTTTAGAAAATCCTTGGAGCCGCCCCTGCTCCGTGTAATGATGACTCAACTTTTTATTTACAAGTAAACACAACGAACAACAATCTTCTGACTCTTTTTAATTTGTGCTATATTTCATGTTAGTTTTTTGGCGCTGAATGACTGCGAAAAATGTTTATTCTTAATTCTGATTGGTCCTCAATTTATCACTTCTCCCTCTGGGAAACCGCAGGCGATCAACTGCTTTCTCTACGGGTTGATTTTGGCGATGCGGCTTCAAAATACGCTAAAAACACTGTATATTTTTCAAATTTCTGACCGAAAATGTAATGAAAAATTATAAACAGACTTTTAAGAAATAGCGAAGTAAAAGTACAGATATTTGCTCTAAAAATGTAGTGAAGTAAAAGTAAAGGTCTCAAATTTTACTTAAGTAAAGTACAGATACACAATTTTTTTTACTTAAGTACAGTAACGAAGTACATTTACTTCGTTACGTTCCACCACTGATCCACCCCATTCAACTTGGCACCACCTAGCAGCTGTTCTGGAGCTCTCTCTTGGACTCCAGAGAGCTACCAGACACATTATATGGCAGCCAATCAACCTAACATGTACTTGTATGTTTTTGGAGGAAACCAGAGAAAACCCACACATAGACGAGGAGAACATGCAAACTCCACACAGATGGACCAGTGTTCCAAGCCTCGTCCACATTTGAATCCACAACCTTCTTGCTGTGAGGCCACTGTGCCCGGCAGTGGTGGATGAAGTACTCATTTTTTGTACTTAAGTAAAAGTACAGATAATTAGGCAAAAAATTTACTTAAGTAAAAGTAAAAGTACCAATAAAAAAAATCTACTTAAGTAAAAGTACAAAAGTAGTTGGTGTAAATTTTACTTTTAAAGTAAAAAGTAAAAGTATTCGACCATAATTCAAATGTTATTTTTTGTGCTATAGGGTGTTGCCATGGTAACCAGGATAAATACTCTGCAGTGCGTGACCCCCCTCTCCCGCCTCTTTTGGTCCACAAAAAATAAATAAATAAAATAAACGGAAAGAGGACAAGTCAAGCTATCCCCTAGAAGGGCCAGTGAATGGGCACCAAAATGGAGGAAAATGACACTTATTTTTTAAAATGTTTTGGGGGGGAGGCCCCCAGTCAAAGCCCCACCCCCTTTTGGAAAATTCTAGATCCGCCCCTGCTCTGTGTCATGAACTCAACTTTTTATCTAGAAGTAAATACAACGAACGATCTTCTGACTCTTTTTAATTTGTACTATATTTGATGTTAGGTTTTTGGCGCTGAATGAATGCAGAAAATGTTTCTCGATTCATTACTTCTTCTCCCGATCAACTGCTTCTTTTGATTTTGGCGATGCGGCTTCAAGATGCGCTAAAAAACTTGTGTTTTTTTCAAATTCCTGAACGAAAATGTAACAAAAAATGTAAAACACACTTTTAAAAAGTAGCGAAGTAAAAGTACAGATATTTGCTCTAAAAATGTAGTGAAGTAAAAGTAAAAGTACCGGGCTTAAATTTTACTGAAGTAAAGTACAGATACACATTTTTTTTACTTAAGTACAGTAACGAAGTACATTTACTTCGTTACGTTCCACCACTGGTGCCCAGTGATTAAAAAGTCAGTCATCTCTCAGCTGCAGCTGTTTTAGGAGCCACACTAACACAGACCACCAGATGGAAAAGCCTGTTGTCCGGGGCAACCGTTACTCAGCTAATTAAAGGAATTAATGAAGCTAAATTTAATGACGCACAACAAATGATTATTAGATGGGTAAATTTCTACTCAATTATTTTCTCTTTCAGCCTGTTGGCGTTTACATCCTGCTCATTATGAAAACAGACTTTCAGTGTACCGGCATGCTCGTTTCCTAACGCCTCGGTCTGAAAGCCTGCATGTGCACGACCGTGTCAGCAGATTATTATCTGTCTTTTTATTACTGAGATAAGACGGAAAATCAAAACACATGCTGAATGCATTCATGTTAACAACATGATGCCCAGAAAAAAATAAAAGGAGGTTTTTAATTTGGCGTGTTTTTAATGGTTCAGCCATCAGAATGTGGAGGAGGTATTAAACATTCGGTAACACTTAAAAAACATCTCCCATTTTAATTAAACTGACCACTTTAACTTAGTACGTCATGTACCGAGAAAATTCATTTGAGTTCACAGTCCGGAACATTGTGGGCTTTTTTTTAAAACTTTCTTTATTTAATTAGAAACTGTAAAAAAGATTCACTTTAAGGGACGAATGTGGTGGGAGATCAACAGACGGATGGGTGCTGCGTCCACAATAATTAGGATCCATCGTGATGAAGAAAGAGCTGAGCCGAAAAACAATGCTCTCAATTTACCAGTCGATCTGTTCCTTCCCCTCACCATGGTAACTAGGATCTACGTTCCTACCCTCACCGTGGTAACCAGGATCTACGTTCCTACGCTCACCGTGGTAACCAGGATCTACGTTCCTACGCTCACTATGGTAACCAGGATCTACGTTCCTACCCTCACCATGGTAACCAGGATCTACGTTCCTACCCTCACCATGGAAACCAGGATCTACGTTCCTACCCTCACCTAGGTAACCAGGATCTACGTTCCTATCCTCACCATGGTAACCAGGATCTACTTTCCTACCCTCACCATGGTAACCAGGATCTACGTTCCTATCCTCACCATGGTAACCAGGATCTACGTTCATACCCGTTCCGTCATCTTCCGCTTGTTCCGGGGTCGGGTTGCAGGGGCAACAGCCTCAAACGGGAAGCCCAGGTTGCATTCTCCAGCTCACCCGGAAGGATCCCGAGTCGTTCCCTGGCCAGCTATTAGACATAGTCTCTCCAGCGGGTCTGGGGTCTGCCCCTTGGTCACGCTTGGGTGGCACTCTGACCAGATGCCCGAACCACCTCATCTGGCTCCTCTTGACCTGGAGGAGGAGCTGCTCAACATCGAGCTCCTCCCGGATGGCAGAGCTCCTCACCCGATCTCTGAGTGAGAGCCCAGCCACCCTGCGGAGGAAGCTCATTTCGGCCGCTTGTATCCGCGATCTCATTCTTTCGGTCACCACCCACAGCTGGTGACCATAGGTGAGAGTTGAAACATAGATCGACTTGTAAATCAAGAGCTTTGCTTTTTAGCTCGGCTCTCTTTCTCATGACGGACCAATACCGCGTCCTAGTTATTGCTGACGCCACACCGATCTGCCTGTCGATCTCCCGCTCCATCCTTCCCCCACCTGTGAACAAGACCCCGAGATACTTAAACTCCTCCACTTGGGGCAGGACCCTGTCCCTTGTGGTCCTGTACCCGTTTCTACCCTCACCATGGTAACCAGGATCTACGTTCCTGTGGGTGGTGACTGAAAGAACGATATCACGGATAAAAGCAGCTGAAATGATCTTTCTCGGTAGGGTGGCTGGGCTCTCACTCAGAGATCGGGTGAGGAGCTCTGCCATCCGGGAGGAGCTCGATGTCGAGCAGCTCCTCCTCTGGTGGGAGGAGCTGAGAATAGAGTCGTTGCTACTCTAGATCGAGAGAAGCCAGGTGGGGTAGTTTGTGCATGTGGTTATGATTCCTCCCTCACTGTTGAGGTGTTCTGTCTCTCTGGGAGGAGACCCAGAGGCCGACCTCGGACCTGCTGGAGAAACTATGTCTCACAGCTGGACGGGGAACACCTCAGGATCCTTCCGGGTGAGCTGGAGGATGCAGCCGGGGCGAGAGAAGTCTGGGCTTCCCATTTGAAGGCTGTTCCCCCTGGCAACACGGCCTTGGATAAACGGAAGACAACGGAACAGAACAAAAACAAATGGGGGAGGGTTTCCACTCGAAATAAATCACTCTCCTTGCGAGGAGGAGGATTTTAGGGCACTCAGAGGATTTGTGCTCACATACCTGTAAATAACGTGCGATATTACTGAGAAAACTCCAGTCCAACAGAAAGGAGTTGGGGGCACAGCCAGAACGTGTGAATTAGGTTCACAATGTTCACCACTGTGTCTCGTGCAGGAGGATTTGTGCACGCTCGTCATAATTTAAGAACACAAGTTGTCAGAACGTCTCCTGACAATTTTAAAATATTTTTATTTACACGTGAGCTCAACTTTCCCTCGGAAATAATTCTGCTTTCCACTGCTTTCTGCAATCCAACCTAATACAGAGATTTACAGGTTCTACTGGTCTAACAGATTAAAGGGCCCATCTCATGCCAAATGGACTTTCCAGAGTTTCTACCTTGTAAGAGTGATGTCCGGGCCTTGTATATGTCACCAAAAGGGTTTCTAGATTGATTTAGCCCGTTTTTCACAAATTGCTGTGGATTTCTGGTACGCTCAGACAAAACAACCAATGAGCAGATGTCTAAAGTATGATGCATTTGACGTAGCCAGGACGGACTTCGCACACGCCCCCCTCCCTCCTCACCACCCGCCCGCCCTCCTCACCCGCCTCCACTCCGGCCTTACGCCCTCACAAACTCGCTTTCAACGTCCGATATACAGGCTGGTTCGCTGCTCTGCGTCTTTTTTATTTTCTTGCTTGAAACACACTTTTTTGATGAATCGACATGATAAAATCTTATTTCAGACGCTACCAAACCGCTACAGAGATGGGCGGAGGGATAGCGGCTCAGTGAGAGCAGAGGGCGGAGCTTGTACTTTCTCAGGACGGTCGGGGGGATGACCGATACCCGGCCTTTCATAGTTCTGGGTCTGTGACTGCGCTCCACCAAATCAATATATTTTCATAACTATTGTGCAATGCAGACCTGGGCAAATTAAGGCCCGCGGGCCACATCCGGCCCTTTGTACGTCCCTGTCCGGCCCGCGTGAGGCCAATCATAAACACCATAAATTAAACTTTTTTTAAAAAACTTTTATTTTATTTTGAAAAGCGTTACGTCGCTACATATGCACGTCGTAGACTTTTACTCCGCCCTCAAAGAGGAGAACTTTCCACACCTGAGGAGGCATGCTCAGAGGATCCTAGTCCTCTTTGGATCTACCTAACAATGTGAACAGACATTCTCAGTTATGAAGTTCAATAAATCCAAACACAGATCCTCTATGACTGATGACCACCTCTCAGCTGTCCTTCCACTTCAGACATTCCGCCAGATTTCAATGTTCAAGCCCAGAACAGACTGGATTATTCTCACTGAAGAGGTAACATGAGGTGGAAAGCATCACAAGTTATTGTTTGTGGAGATTAACAAGTTAAAAAATAAATTGCACTGGTTCAATAATTGTTTTTCTTATTTAACCAATAGACTACAGTTTCACATAACCTAATATACATATTTACAGAGTGCTTTATTCTTCTGATTATCAGTACCAGCTATGTATTTTACAATGAAAAAAAGTTGGTGGCCCTCTGACACAATTCAGGCTTCTCATGCGGCCCCTGATAAAAATTAATTGCCCACCCCTGGGGTAATGCATGTTGCAAACCCCACATTTTGCGTGTGTATGTGCATAGGATACAATGTGAAAAGAGTTATTTTGCATGAGGCGGGCCCTTTAAAGAGGCTCTGCTCTCTTTGCTCCACTACCAATCGGTAATTTGGTTTCAGCTTTTGACCGAAGTCTGTTCTGCACCCTGTTCACATGTTAACAGGGCATCTTCACACACGCAGGCGCCTAAGAACCCATGCAGCGATCTCAGGACATCTCACCTCATTTATCAACAATGGAGGACAAGAGACGTGATGTAACCATGGCAACACACACGGGGGGAAAGTTGTCAAGCTTTGGTAAATGACGTGTGATAAACGGACGAGATCGTTTTCATGATAAAAAAAAAAAATCGAGAACATTTTAAACTACAGCATGAACGATTAGGTTCTAATTATTCGTTCATCTTCCAAGACGTCCATCCCTTACGAAGTTACGGGGTGTTCCGGAGTCTATCCCGGCTGATTCAAAGCGAAAGGCAGGGTACACCCCGAATAGGGTCGCCAGTCTGATGCAGGGCCACACACATAAACACACACAAACTCATTCCTAGGGGAAATTTCAAAGCAGCCAATCAACCTAACGTGCATGTTTTGTAATCTTGAAAAACGGGGCTTTCTGTGTGGAGTTTGCATGTTCTCCCTGTGTTTGTGTGGGTTTTCTCTGGTTTCCCCCAGTATTTTCATGACGATAGGGCGCACCGTATTAAAAGGCGCAGTCCAAATTTTGTGTGCTCTGTATTTAACACACACATAAGGCGCACCTGATGATAGGGTCCGGGTTTTATATACACATACTGTATCCTCTACTACGTACGTCTGCCTTACAACAACACACACACGCGCACGCACGTGCTTATTTGAAAATAGATCGGGAGCAAAACTGAGTTTGTTTGTCTTTATTTAAATATTATTTACAGTCGTCATAAAGTCATTTATTAAATCCATCCAAGTCCTCATCCTCTGTTTCTGAATCTAACAGCTGTGCTAAATCCAACATAGCAGGTTCACTTTCCACGCTGTCAGAGTCACTTTCTGTACCGTGCGGCTCCTCGGAAATGATGCCTGCTTTTGGGAAAGCTCGGACAACAGTGCCAGCAGACACGTTAGCCCAAGCATCTACAATCCACTGGCAAACTGTGGCGTAACTCGCCCGGCGCAGCTTTCCACCCATCGTGAAGCTGTGGTCTCCTCTGGTCATCCATCGCTGCTGGAGTCTTTCCTCCAAACTCTGGCCACCTCGCCCTATTTTTGCGGAAACTCAGCTGCGTCTTCTTCACCTGTCGCAGTTCGTTTTCCAGCTTCATCCACTTACGAACTATCGACTCGTTAATTTGAAATTTTCTTACGACGTCTCGATTCCGATGTTCCTTCGCGTAGCTGATCCCCATCAGTTTAAACTGAGCTTCATAAGCATGTCTCTTTTCCATTTTCAGTGTTGTTAAAACACCATACCTGTTCTTTTAGACACAATCCACGCCCACACTTTCCCCTTTAATGTTCTCATGTTATCAATTGCGTCCACCTCATGGTTCTCTAATACGTCCGCAAATCACAAATCAGATAGGGCACACCGCTCATTTTGAAGAAAATTTTAGACTTTTAGGTGCGCCTTATGGTCGTGAAAATACGGCATATGTTAGGATGATTGGTTGCTTTGAAATTACCGCTAGGAATGCGTATGTGTGTGTGTGGCCCCATGACAAGACTGGTGACCTGTTCAGGGTGTACCTTGCCTCTCCTCTTTAAATCAGCCGGGATAGGCTCCGGAACCCGCGCGACCCCGTCAGGATATTAGCGGTTCAGGAGACGAAACCTTTAAATCAGTGCATGAACATGTTGTCGGACTCTAAACTGGTCCGTGGTGCAGAGAAGGTCGGGGGGTGACGGACTTAGAAGCTCTTCATGCTTCTATTTATACAGATGAGACGTGTCTTAACGGCTATTGAATTGAGATTTGATTTCTTCCTCTGATTAAAAGCCAGTAAAACTAGAGCTGTTATTTTGGTTCCTGATAAAACAGGAACTACTTGGTGTAACGAGACCGAACCGTGGTATCCTGCTCTGATCTACACGTGTTTGTTAGTTCCTGCTTCTTACTGATGACGTCATCGTCCTTCAACAAGTTCCAATCCATCTTAAACGCTGCTCCAAGGTTACACACAGGGTCAGGAAAATACCTACCCCCACTCAGTCCAGTCTTTATACAAACAGATGTCTTTTACTTACAAACTACTTTAAGATGAACACATTTTGTCGTTTTAGAACTTTTTAAGACTAAATCACCAACAATCTGAGCCCAGCCTGAGAATAGAGTCCGATAGTCTGCTGCTGACGAACCACTAAGACTGTACAAGCTAATTCAAATCTTCATATCCAGACGTAGTATTAGTAAGACATGGTTTCCAATGAGGCAGACCACGGATCTGCTGGAGAGACTATGTCTCACAGCTGGAAAAGGAACACCTCAGGATCCTCCCGGGTGAGCTGGAGGATGTAGCCGGAGTGAGAGAAGCCTAGGTTTCCTGTCTGAGGCTGTTCCCCTCGCAATCCCGGTCCCGGATAAGTAGAAGGGAATAGAACAGGAAATATGGGGTACAAATGACAGTTTCTGCTCCTATAAACGCCAAGACCATGCGTCAGAAACCATGATACTGCAGTCACGTGCCGCATACAGATCCGTGAGGCTATTCGTACGTCTCGACCAGTGGTGGAATGTAGCGAAGTAAATGTACTTCGTTATTGTACTTAATTAAAATAATTGTGTATCTGTACTTTACTTAAGTAAAATTTAAGACCGATACTTTTACTTTTACTTCACTACATTTTTAGAACCAATATCTGTACTTTTACTTCGCTACTTTTTAAAAGTGTGTTTTACATTTTTTGTTACATTTTCGTTCAGGAATTTGAAAAATACACAGGTTTTTTAGCGCATCTTGAAGCCGCATCACCAAAATCAATAGAAGCAGTTGATCGGAGAAGAAGTCATGAATCGAGAAACATTTTCCGCATTCATTCAGCACCAAAAACCTAACATCAAATCTAGTACAAATTAAAAAGAGTCAGAAGATCGTTGTTTGTTGTGTTTACTTCTAAATAAAAAGTTGTATTTTTATTTACAACTTTTTGTAATGCTCTGTGTAATGCCATCATTACACAGAGCAGGGGCGGAATTCTAGAATTTTCCAAAGGGTGGTGGGGCTTTGACAAAGCCAATATATAGTGACTGGGGGGCCTCCCCCCAAAATATTTTAAAAAACAAGTGTCATTTTCCTTCATTTTGGCGGCCCATTCACTGGCCCTTCTAGAGGATAGCTTGACTTGTCCCCTTTCCTTTAATTTTATTTATTTATTTTTTTTGTGGACCAAAAGAGGCGGGAGAGGGGGTCACACCCCTGCATAGTATTTATCCTGGTTACCATGGTGACACCCTATAGCACAAAAAATAACATTTGAATTATGATCGAATACTTTTACTTTTTACTTAAAAAGTAAAATTTACACCAATTACTTTTGTACTTTTACTTAAGTAGATTTTTTTATTGGTACTTTTACTTTTGTAATTTTTTTGCCAAATTATCTGTATTTTTACTTAAGTACAAAAAGTGAGTACTTCATCCACCACTGGTCTCGACTGAGTGTTTTAGCCACATGTGACTAATGACTAGCGGGCGACGTCACCCTGGCTGGAGAATAGTGACACCCTGCTGTTGTTCATTTAATCATTTTGGGTGCCACCGGCTCATTACTTGCAGGATCCATATTTGGCGTTCTGGGATGGATTCAAAGTTTACACCTGAGATTTGTCGCAGGTGATTTAGAAAGCATTCGCTGCGTGACGAGAGTGACGGTTGTTTTGATAAAATCCCAAGTTTGGGTCGCAGCAGTGAGCAAAAACGCTTTCTGAACCAAACATTTACACAATTGTTCGTAATCGAGCCCCCAGACCTTTAACTTAATCCCTTCTTTCTTTGTTTCTCTTGCTTGCTGAAGCGATGCCTGGCTGCTAGGCAACCGTGAAAGAGAGAGTGAACACATCGAAGGTCTAAACCAGTGTCACCTTACAGCTGGAAATAATTACAATCTAAAAAAAGGTCCGTTCTGATAAGTTATTTACTTTTTTAATGAGACATCTTCATGTCCGTTCAGGAACACAACGGTCATCGCGTTAAACACACACTTTGCCACAAAATAAAAATCAGTGTTCCTAAAGTTGTAATGAAAGGAAGGAACAGCTTGATGTGCATGAGTGTGTCCAGCTCATTAAGAGGTTGTAGATAAGTCTGAATGGGCCCACAGGTCACATCCTACGTGACCAGGTATACACAACACCCATTACTCCACACACACAGCAGCAATTTAATCCATGTTGGAGCAGCAGAGGAATCCATTAGAACATCACCACCAGGGTCTAATTGCAGTAACCTTTTTCAGCCGAAGAGTTGTTTTAATGCCCATGGAGGAACAAAGGAGCGAACAGAGGAGGGTTCAACATTTCCTTCCACACAATAACATTAGAAGCTCATTTGTTTTTCATTGCTTTAATAAATGGCCGTGTGCCAGCGTGTGATAACAGTCGACTAGGGAACGCTCCAGGCAATGAGAAAGTTGCCCGAACCTGCTTTGAAACAGTGGAGAGAGGTCTGGCTCGCACGTCCAAAACGTAGCTGTGTCACTGTGGCTGGTACGTGAACATCAGCAAGACAACGATCAATAAACCTTGTTGGATCTGAAAGCGTTTGAAGGTCTAGAGCAGGCATGGGCAAACTACGGCCCGCGGGCCACATGTGGCCCGTTAAACGTTTAATCCGGCCCGCTGAACTAGAAAATATATATAAAAAAATAAACCATGTTAGTTTGATTTTTCTTGATTTTTAAAATGTTCGTTACTAGATGGCGCCAAAAAATACAACAACACTGCTCCCATTAAAATGTGTGTGTCTCCGTGATGCGCACACTTTCAAAATAAACAGTGTGCACAGATATGGAAAGCCATCAGGTCCAACACATGCACGTAAAACAAGCGTGTTAGATGTTAAAACAAGCAAAATGTTACATCAAGCGCTTAGATTTTTAACCTAGCGCCACTAAATGCATGTTTTTGCGTCGCTAGGTCGATTTGAAATTTAACGCTCTTGATGTAACATTTAGCGCTCTAGTTTAAAATCTAGCGCACCATTCTATCGGTATAATCTAGCGGTTACCAAAGCATGCCATCCATCTGCTCCTGTTCCCAGGGGGGAATCCAGGATTTTCTAAAGTGGGGGCACAAAACACTAGAATCGAGGGGTCTGGGGCATCCCCCTCCCCCTCCAGACCGTTTTGAAAAATAAGTAATTTTTCTGCATTTTGGTGGATATTTTAAGTTTATAATAATTGAAGTAGTAAGAATAATTTTTTTGTTGTCAACCTAGTAGGGGTGGGATGCCACCCACCACCCGCTCCCCATTGGGTCCAGCCCGCTTGTCAAATGTTAGAACTCAATGTGGCCCGCGAGTCAAAAAGTTTGCCCACCCCTGGTCTAGACCAAGGGGCGGGTAAACTTTTTGGTTCGCGGGTCACATTGAGCTCTAACATTTGACCAGGGGGCCGGAACGGGAGCAGATGGATGTCATGCTTTGGTAACCGCTAGATTAGACCGATAGAATGGCGCGCTAGATTTTAAACAAGCATGCTAAATGTTACATCAAGATTGTTAAATTTCAAATCTAGCGGCGCTAGGTCTGAAATCTAGTGCGACAGCGCCTATAAACATGCATTTAGTGGTGCTAAATTTGAAATCAAATCGCTTGATGTAACATTTTGCTTGTTTTAACATCTAACACGCTTGTTTACGTGTGTGTATTCGGCCCAATGGCTTTCCATATCTAGAGTGCGCCATCTAGTGAAGAAACATCAGAATTGCAGGAGAAATGAAACACCAACATGGTTTATTTATTTATTTCTTTATGTTTCGGTGGGCTGGATTTAAACATTTAACAGGCCACATGTGGCCCGCAGGCCGTAGTTTGCACCTGCCTGCTCTAGACCCAGACACAAACCTACACACTGTTAGAGAATGACATTAATTATCATCTTAAATTCTGAAGCCTCATTTAGAACGCACTGCCCCGGGCAGCTGTCTGCTGCAGTGTTTCATGTTATTTTTTTTTTATCCACAGTTTTCTGGGTTTTTTTTTATTGTATTTCTGTCTCTTCTTCTGCGTATGTTTCGTCTAGTTCTAAAGATTGAACTTTTTCTGCATCATTTTGGACTGCATTGTTTTATTCCGGACGGCTGTTTTTTTCTCGTCCAGTTACCCCTGGTTGCTAATCATGGAGTTATCCCACTGTTTACATGAGCGACCAGCTGCTAGCTCTACGAACCATGTCTACTATGGTTGAAGGAATCAGTACGAGTCTTCACAAGGAGAAGGAGACAATCTCAGAGCCCTTTCAAGTCTTGTCTCCCGGTAGTTACAGTGGGAAACGTCCGGTCACTTGCTATCAAAACGGAGGAACTAGATGCGCAGACTCTGACCCAGCGGGAATACAGAGAGGTCAGACCTGGCTTCATGAACTCATTACACAATGAGTGGTTAAGGTCTGTGTGAGGCTGAAGTCTTGGGGGAGACATGGCTCAGTGGGAAAATTACCATCTTTGGACCAAAGAGGTGCCCGTTCGAACATTTAGACATGATTAAATTAATGATTAAAGACATTTAATCATGAGCTCATGTCTAAATGTCCCTGGAGAAGACACCTAACCCCTGTTTCTCCCACCATTAGCGCCATCCTGGCAGCCTGCTGCGGTGCAATGCTGCACACAAATTTTCCCGTTGAGGGATGAATACAGTACATTAAAAGAAAATTTAAAAAAAAATAATTGACCACTATGAAATTGCCCCTAGAAATGAGTGTGTATGTGGATGGTTGTGTATGTGGCCCCGCAACAGACTGGCAACCTGTTCAGGGTGTACTCTGTCTCTCTTGAGTCAGCCAGGATAGGCAACGGCACACCGCCCAAGTTGAGTACGAATTAATGCAGATTTTTATTGCAGACTGTTCCTTAATTTCTTAAATTTGTCTGAACCAGTTTCGTTAAAATCTCTTCAATAGTTTAGACGATGATCTCAAAAATACAACGCAAGCCCAGGGACTGAGAGGCGTTTGCTCAAGGCTTCCTCCCCATTCAGTGCTCAAAGGCGTAATAAACTCATTTTAATTAAAGATATCTAATATAAACATTGACCTTGGCGCAAAAATCAATATTAACACTAGCCATCAAACCATCTTCAGTTAAACTCAAAGTTTCTACAACGACGTAGCATCACATCTGAAGTTAGAACTGCCTCCAACCGAAGAGTATAGAACAGGCATGGGCAAACCACGGCACGCGGGCCACATGCGGCCCGTTAAACATTTTAACCCGGCCCCCCGAACTAGAAAAAATAAAGAAATAAACCTTGTTAGTTTGATTTTTTCTGCAATTCTGATGTTCGTCACTAGAGTTGGCACCAAAAATACAACAACACTGCTCCCATTAAAATGTGTGTGTCTTTGTGATGCGCGCACGTTCAAAAAAACAGTGTGCACAGATATGGAAAGCCATCGGGTTCAATTCACACACATAAGCAAGCGTGTTAGATGTTAAAACAAGCAAAATGTTACATCAAGCGTTTAGATTTCAAACCTAGCACCGCTAAATGCACATTTTTAAGTGCTACCGCACTAGATTTCAGACCTAGCGCCGCTAGATTTGAAATTTAACACTCTTGATGTAACATTTAACGCTTGTTTAAAATCTGCCCCGTCATTCTATTGGTCTAATCTAGAGGTTACCAAAGCATGCCATCCATCTGCTCCTGTTCCCAGGGGCGAATCCAGGATTTTCGAAAGAAGGGGACATCCCCTCGCCCCCGGAACCTTTTTGAAAAATAAGTCATTTTTCTGCATTTTGGTGCATATTTTGCCCAAAGTTTATAATAATTAAAGTAGTAAAAACACTTTTTTTTTGTGGACACCCCCTGTACACCTGCTCCCCAATTCCGGCCCGCTTGTCAAACGTTAGAACTCAAAGTGGCCCGCGAGTCAAAAAGTTTGCCCACCCCTGGTATAGAAGAAGCCCGTCCATGCTTCTGTAACACTTTTCAGAATGTGACACAGTTTCTCAGCACCAACTATAGATGAATTGATTAGGTTACAGGCACATTCTACAATGCCTTGCTGTTGACCTACTCTTGTTTATTTGAATTATTTAGTTACTCGAATTTTTTTCTCCCAATTTTAAACCAATAATTGAATAATAGGTCGTTATTAAAACTGAAAGATAAAATCCAACGGGTTCCAGATGTACAGTGTGATTGTGTTTTATTACCTGGAAAAGATTCAGCTGAATTACAAAGAGCTGTTCCGGCATGTTTCAAGAGGGAGGACTGGGTGGGAACATCCCGAGGGGGGTTTATCTAAACTATGATCTGGATTACAGATAGAAGCAGTGATGATCAGAGAAATCAGAATGATGGAGTCAAACCCGGACACCTCCTGATTAGCATGTGTGATCCCAGAATGGTTCATGTTAAAAATCAATGGTTTCTAAAGAATAGAAACCAAATCAAAGGAACCTAAACTAAAGTCATTCAGACCAGAAACAGATTCAAAGACTGGAACGGAAACCAAATCAGAGACCAGACTAAACATGTCGGGTTTATGGTTCTAAGAAACAGGGGATTAAAGTTTCATTTAATGTAGAAACTATCCAATCAGATTGGAGGAGCCAAAAGCCATTTTTAGACAGTGTTGTACAAATTAGAGTGAAAGGGATGGTTTGGAATATAGTTGTTAATCAGACACGTTTCGTTCCGTCGTCTTCCTATTATCCGGAGCCGGGTCGCAGGGGCAACAACCTCAGACGGAAACCGGGCTTCTCTCACCCCGGCTGCATCCTTGAGCTCACCCGGAAGGATCCCAAGTCGTTCCTCGGCCAGCTGTGAGACATAGTCTCTCCAGCGGGTCCGGGGTCTGCCTCTTGATCGCCTCGCGGTGGGATGTCCCTGAAACACCTCACCAGCGAAGGCGCTAAATGCCCGAATCTGGCACATATTTGGAGAAAATATGAAGGACTCATCATTTTGTGTAATTTGGAAATAATAAATATATTTTGAACATATTTGAACTTGAATGCAGATTGATTTTTTTTTATTAAAATTTGAGGTGGATGAAAATATTAAAGAAACATCTGTGAACAATAAAAGTGTTATTGATTTGATCTGGAAACGTGTTAAAGTTTTGTTGACAAATGACAAACAGATCACATGCAGAGAATCAGAAACGCCATCAGGATCCGGAATCCACATGGACATCCTGGGATTTTCTGTTGCAGTAAAACTAAGATCACAGAGTGGGATTTATTTACAGCCGGGGTCTCAAACATTAATCCCACCACTAAAACCTTCGATCAAATTCTTCTGGCGACCAAATTATACTCAATCCCTGCTAGAATATAAAACTTGTGGCGTACAGTCGTTAAAAAAGGGGGTTTAAAAAGCTTTTTTAATAGTTTTTTTCCGGCCAATTCCATCAAGAATTTAAAGGGTCCAAAAAGACCAATTTAAACTTTTTGCAAATTTTTGTAGTTTTCGTTTTGTAAAATTTCGTTTTGTAAATTTTCGCCCGGAAAAGGGTGGAATGCCCCCTGCGGGTCAGGGTCCTGCCCCAAGTGGAGGAGTTTAAGTATCTCGGGGTCTTGTTCACGAGTGGGGGAAGGATGGAGTGGGAGATCGACAGGCGGATCGGTGCGGCGTCAGCAATAACTAGGACAACGCATCGGTCCGTCGTGGTAAAGAGAGAGCTGAGCCGAAAAGCAAAGCTCTGGATTTACAAGTTGATCTACGTTCCCACCCTCACCTATGGTCACCAGCTGTGGGTGGTGAACGAAAGAATGAGATCACAGGTACAAGCGGCCGAAAATCTCACTCAGAGATCGGGTGAGGAGCTCTGCCATCCGGGAGGAGCTCGGTGTTGAGCCGCTCCTCCTCCAGGTCGAGAGGAGCCAGATGGGGTGGTTCGGGCATCTGGTCAGGATGCCCCTCGAGCGGCTCGTGGGCGAGGTGTTTTGGGCACGTCCCACCGGGAGGAGACCAAGGGGCAGACCCCGGACCCGCTGGAGAGACTATGTCTCACAGCTGGCCGAGGAACGACTTGGGATCCTTCCGGGTGAGCTAGAGGATGCAGCTGGGGAGAGAGGGTCTTGGGCTGCCCGTTTGAGGCTGTTGCCCCCGCGACCCGACCCCGGAACAAGCGGAAGATGACGGAACGGAACAAATTTTTGTTCAATTTTACTAAAACCGTTGCTCCTCATGGTCGAGAGAAGCCAGATGGGGTGGTTCGAGCATCTGGTTAGGATGCCTCCCAAATGCTTCGCTGGTGAGGTGTGTCGGGCACGTGTCAACAGGAGGTGGGTGTCCAGAGGCAGACCCTAGACAGTCTGGAGAGACTATGACCACCTCAGGATCCTCCTGGGTGAGCTGGAGGATGCAGCCGGGGTGAGAGAAGCCTGGGCTTTTTGTCTGAAGCTGTTGCCCCCACGACTCAGCCCCAGATAAGTTGAAGACGACGAAACGGGACAAAACATTTTCATTATTATACATGTTGTAGAAATTAATGTGTCATGATCCCCTCCCCTGTCACCAGAGGGAGCCCTGGACCTTCCCTCATCACCCTGATTAGGGACACCAGAGGGTGATTGGTCTGATAACACACACCTGTGGATCCCCCAGAATTCTTTGTCGGGTCATCGTCATCCTCCCTAGCGAGGTCTTCCTGGCTGCCTGATCATAAGTTACATCATTGAACTCTGTAATATCATTTGAACTTTTTGATCCTGAGTTAATCTTATGCCCTTTGCCTTACAGCCTTACTGGATTTATTTGGTTAATAAATCCCGTTTTGCGTCCTGCATTTGGGGCCTCCTCCTTCCACATCATGACACAATGACCAGGTAAACTCTGCAAATCTGTGTTTAGCTTTTAGACACACATCCGTACGCGCTGATTGGAAACATTTTACTGATTACCGACGTCTCAGAAGAACAAAAAAACGTACAATTCAATGCATCGATTAAAATGTCAGTCTGCTAATATGTTTTTGCCGTGGAGCAAGTGAACCCCGATGCAACGAGGTCAGACTGTTTCCACGGATATAAAGAAACAGCCTGATCAGGAGAGACTTGTGTTTGTGTTTCAACCAACAATCGGTTGGTTACACGAAAGTTTTTTTATAGTTCAGCAGCCGTTCTGTTGAAATGTTTCATCAGCTCTCTATCATACGCAAACATGGACGAGTCAACATCAGAACGTCTGAGTCGTTCCTCCTGGATGAATGTTGTTCAGCTTCTCTCACCAACATTAAAGACTGGGGGGTCCAACCTTTGTTGTCCAAAAAGATCTACTTTTCAAGTATCAAACCTTTTGGGAGCTACCCCATTCCGATCCCCCACCGGAACACACAGATCTACCAGTCCTGTGTCAACATCACAAATACAGACAAACTACCCTCACTACGCATTTTGTTGTTGTTACACAACCATTAGACATCACACACACACACACACATTCATACACACTCACTCACTCACTCATTCACTCTCTCACACACACATAATCCGCACACACACTGTCATAATGCTCTTACCTGCCACAAGAGGGAGCCCTGGACCTTCCTCCCTCTCCTGCATTCCAGCCTGATCCTAAACACCTGGGTGATTAGCCTGATGCTGATCAGCTGTGCGTTGTCAGCCTGGTGCCTATTTAAAGGGCCCATCTCATGCAAAATGGACTTTCCAGAGTTTTCTACCTTGTAAGAGTGATGTCTGGGCCTTGTATATGTCACCAAAGGGGTTTATAGATTGATTTAGCCCGTTTTTCACAAATTGCTGTGGATTTCTGGTACGCTCAGACAAAACAACGAATGACCAGATGTCTAAAGTATGACGCATTTGACGTAGCCAGGACGGACTTCGCACACGCCCCCCTCCCTCCTCACCACTTGCCCGCCCTCCTCACCCGCCTCCACTCCGGCCTTACGCCCTCACAAACTCGCTTTCAACGTCTGATATACAGGCTGGTTCACTGCTCTGCGTCTTTTTATTTTCTTGCTTGAAACACGCTTTTTGATGAATCGACATGATAAATTCTTATTTCAGACGCTACCAAACCGCTACGCATGGGTTTACGCCTGCCTTCCCCCTCCCGCTCAGAGATGGGCGGAGCAATAGCGGCTCAGTGAGCGCAGAGGGCGGAGCTTGTACTTTCTCAGGATGGGCGGGGGGATGAGCGATACCCGGCCTTTCTTAGTTCCGGGTCTGTGACTGCGCTCCACCAAATCAATATATTTTCATAACTATGGTGTAATGCATGTTGCAAACCCCACATTTTGCGTATGTGCATAGGATGCAATGTGAAAAGAGTCATTTTGCATGAGACGGGCCCTTTAAAGGCAGTTTTACCTGACTTCCTGGCCAGGTCATTACCATTCCTTCCTGCCAGGTCTTCCTGGCTGCCTGACCACGACTGCCATCATGTTTGATGGCAGTCTCTTGAACTCTGTTATCATGTTTGAACTTTGATCCAAAGACTTTTTGTTGTGTTAATCCTGTGCCCGTTGCCTTACTGGACCTTAGGGTTAATAAATCCTGTTTTGTTGTCCTGCATTTGGGTCCTCCTCCTTCCACATCACAACACTCGCAGTGCTTTGGAGGGGAAGGGGCCACAGCAGCAGCAGGCGCTGCTCAGTGAGAACAAACTTAACAACATGCTTTCACAATAAAAACTCCAAAAATCTCCAATAACACTAAAAAAGTGCACGATTGTCTCTTTTAAAAAAAAAAAAAACCCAAGAGTTTCTCGAGGGTCTGAATACTCGATTAAAAATGGCGTCAAAATTGTTTAGTTAGAAACACTGACTTCCTATCATTTCATATTTTATTTCTGCACACCTGGTGGTCGACTGGTTGGCACCCCTTGTTATAGAAGTTTATTGTATTTGTCTTTCAGGCGAAAATTTGTGGATTCATAAGAAAAATAACACTAAACTATAAAACGACTGTTTTATTTCGCTTTGCTTTCAGGAGCAGCTTTACTGTAACAGCATGATGTCGCCTCAAATCGTTTCAGCTCCATTAAAAAGCTCCAGAACATACGGAGTGGCATCCCGATGCTCATGCACGCCCTCATCGCCCAACCACTCGTTTCAGACCAGCAGTCTTTACCAATCTACCAAAAAAGATAAATTTACATGTTTTCATTAAAAACGCCTGAACGTTGCAGAAAAATGGATCCATGTTGAAGAAGAATGTGGTCCCATTAAGAAAGAGGTCACTTCCTGTTTGATACAAGAGCAAATATACTATGTGTGTGTGTGTGTGTGTGTGTGCCCGCCCGCCCGCCCGCTCAGCATTGGGTGATTTAATCTGTCTTTCTAATGTGCTTTAAAAGCTCAGACGGGAACAGCAGCAACCCTGACGCTCTGATACAAATAATAAGTTACCCTGCAGCTAAAACACATCCACACTCTCGTAAAACATGATGAAGGTTAAGCTTTCGCTGCTCAAAATGAATTTTAACATCAAATAACAGGACAATGCGAAATTTCAGGAACTCTAATCTCCACATGGCCACAAAAATCAGACTTCTAGGGCCGGATTTATTAAGTTTAAGCTTTAACTCAGTGAGCATTTAAGTTTCTATTAAAATGCTGAATCAAAATTTATGAAATTTTTAGCAACTTCATTTATGAAACTTAAATTTTCTAACTCCCGCCTGTTACAAATTACAGCTTTAAACCAACTTGATCTCCATCCCGCCCAAACCACGCCTCCATAGACTCAAAAACCAAGCATACGAAGAAAAGAACACTGTCCCTACGGTGAAACGTGGAGGAGGCTCATTAATGTTTTGGGGCTGCTTTGAAGTGTGCAAGGTAAAATAAAATCTGAAGACTATCAAGGCATTCTGGAGAGAAATGTGCTGCCTAGTGTCAGAAAGCTTGGTCTCGGTCGCAGGTCATGGGTCTTCCAACAGGACCATGATCCAAAACACACAGCCAAAAACACCCAAGAATGGTTGAGAGATAAGCGTTGGACTATTCTAAAGTGGCCTTCCATGAGCCCAGATCTGAATCCCATTGAACGAGCTGAAACATGCCATTTGGAGAAGACACCCATCAAACCTGAGACAACTGGAGCTGTTTCTTCACGAGGAGTGGGCCAAAATACCTGTTGACAGCCGCAGAACGCTCTTTGACAAATACAGAAATTGTTTAATTGCAGTGATTGCCTCAAAACGTCGTGCAACAATATGTTGAGTTATGGGTACCATCATTTTTGTCCAGCCCTATTTCATTAGTTTGTTTTTTTTAAATAATTATGTTAATCAACAATTCAAAAGTAATGGCTGATTTTGATTGTTTAATTTTCCATAAATTTTTATTTCTTGTTACTTTTGTGAGTTTCAAGTGATTTCAGTAAGAATTGTGGGTTTTTCCTTCTTTAACTGAGGGGTACCAACAATTAAAATGTCAGGAAATCTAGTAAATGAGCCGGTGAAACCAGTCATTTGGCAACACTGAAACTTGTGATAGCGTCTCCAATCAGTGAAAACCAGCGAAGTACAATGCAGACATCATGGCAACTCTGTGTTTGGGCACACACTGATCTGCCAATAAAGAAACGGTTTGATTTAAAATAGAAACAGGAATCCAATTCAGCCACTCGAGGCGGTCCAAGGATTTCCCAGCTTAAAGTTTTAATATATTTTTAATATTAATTTAAATAAAAATAATTGTCTCAACAAGCTTCACATAGAAGATTGAAGGAAAAATAAGTGCAAAACAACGCACAAATTTCCCCGGAAGAGGATTAGTAAAGTATTATGACGTTTTATCCCCGTCCTGGACATCTACGTGCTGAGGAGTCCCCATGTTTCCATCAGGATGAAGAACATCTATTGACTTCTTTAGATATTTAGCTGTAGAGTAGAATAAGCTAATATTTAAACAATAATCTTTGACACATTGGTTGCTCGTCCCGGGGGAGGGATCTCTCTTTCATGTGGATCCCCACAAGGTTTCTTGTTTTTTTCTCCACTGATGGGTTTTTTAGGAGTTTTTCCTCACCGTGAAGGAGAGTCTAAGGACATAAATGTGCTAGTCTTGTTTAGTTAGCATTTGTTAGTTATTTTTCTTGTTGTGTATTTGTGTTAATACATTCCTCTTTTTCTTGTGAAGCCCATTGAGACGGAAATTCTGTGATTTTGGGCTTTACAAATAAAATTGAATTGAGTTCAAAATGAGTTCAAACATGGTGATTAATAATATGCATTTATCTTAATTAACAATCTTTTTATGTACAGTCCTACACTGACAGGAATTTATGTGTACGTTTAATCTTCTGAGCCGCTCATCCCTGACGAGATTGCGGGGGTGGCCAGAAACTAACCCAACTGATTCAAGACGAGAGGCAGGATACACCCCAAACAGGTCGCCAGTCTGTCGCGGGCCACACGCATAGACAATCATCAACACACACACTCAATTCTAGAAGCAATTTCATAGCAGCCAACCAACCTAACATGCATGTTTTTGGAGAGTGGGAGGAAACCAGAGAAAACTCACACATACACGGGGAGAACATGCAAACTACACACAGAAAGCGGTGCTTCAATGTAGCACCGGTATGTTTTTAATTTGTCCCCATTGTGTGCACGGTGACTAGCGTCATATTTTGGCGTCCCTTCCTACTGTTCAAGAAAGCCCCGTCCCACCACAGACTTGAACCCCTGACCTTCTTGCTGTGAAGCCACCGTGCCACCCGTGTGCTTTCTAATTGTTTATTACTGTGTCAAATGCTTGATTTCACTCCGGCTTCTTTGACATATCTCCTTTTTTTTTTCATGTTTCATCATTTGCTTGAACAGACCAATAAAACAACAATATAAAATAAAACCAAATAAACCGCACGAACCAGATCAAATCAGCAGGTAAAAACAAATACATCCCAGTTGTATTTTTGTGGGCGTATTTTTTGTTTTTTAGGAGGGGTTTAGTGTTTTTTTTTCTATCAATATTCCTGTATTAAACTGTGAGATGCCGATGTCTCGCTAAACCCTGATTTCCTTCCACCCGCTGACAGCTGGCTAGTCAGGTTTCCACTGAGCGTCTACGATGCCATGCGGGCTTGTTGGCGTTTACACAGAAACAAAAAGGCTTGTGCACATACAGTAAAGTTCAGTCCTGATGGAAACACACGAAGAGGAAACGCCGCTGGATTCTGACTCATTAATATCAGAAAAAAAAGAGGAATTTTCCCCATAATTTGGTTGTTATGTGAACGTTCAGGCTTAAAACACAATGAATCAGTACGATATAGAGATGAACTGATTAGGTTTTCAGTCGTGCGACCAAAGATCAGAGTCACAAAGCTTACACATATGACTGCTTCATATGTGCAGCGATGAACTTTGGTTTGGCGTTTTTAATTAGGGTGTCGGAGCGGATCCAAGCAATCAAACGCTCGCAACCGCTTAAACAACTTTAGCTTCAGTGGTACACCACTAAGCCAACGCCCGGTGTTGTCAATTTTTTTCCTATTGTGTGTGCGGTGATGAGCGTTTCTAACCAATGCTTCAACTAGAGATGCCAAGTTTTTGGCCTCCCAAAGCGGGAGGGGAGATTTGAGGAGGCGGGCCTAAAAGGAGGAGGAGTTTAACGTCACACCCGCCAGTGGACAACACCCGCCATGACAATTGTCGTAAAACAAACCGTTCAAAACACGAGAAAGCAGCTGGAAAATTGTGCGTCTTCCGTGTGTTACCACCTAGCGTTATGTATCAGTACGAAAAGGAATTACCACCAGGAATACACCCCTGTTCTGCTTGTTCGCACTTTGTTTTGTGGCTCACGCACATAAGCTGTCACAAGACCAAAGTTCCTTGATGTCTGACTTCTTCCGTACGTTCACCAAAAACAATACTGGCAATAGACCATGCAGATCGCTACTAGCGGCTTTCAGATGCACAGCTACAGCAACTGGAGATGCCATGTGCTTAGCCCCATTATACCTAATCATGTTCATGGAATGGACAAGAGTGTTCATCATGCGGGAGTTTTATTAGCCTTTGCAGGTGAGCGTGAGTTAGATCCTAATTGCGGGTGTCTCCTGTCCAATGTGGGAGACTTGGCATGTCTGAACAATATAGTTCAGAAGGTGTGACCGGACCCGGAAGAAATAGTTGTAGACTTTAAGCAGATAAAGTATCTCATTCCTGTTAGGAAGTTTAATTGTTTTGCATGTTTCTGCATGTTTTGCATCTTCTTCGGTCACACCAACTATCTTCATGTCTTCCTTCACTGTATCCATGAACCTCCTCTTTGGTCTTCCTCTAGTCCTCTTTCCTGGTGGTTCCAAATCCAGCATCCTTCTTCTACTCTCTCTCCTCTACACATGTCCAAACCATCTCAGTCTTGCCTCTCTGACTTTATCTCCAAAACCTCTAACATGAGCTGTTCCTCTGATCCTGTCCATCCTGGTCACTCCCAGAGAGATCCTCAGCATCTTCATCTCTGCTACCTCCATCTCTGTTTCCTATCTTTTCCTCAGTGCTGCTGTCTCTAGACCAAATACACGGCCGGTTTTACCGTTTGATTCAATAAAACTCTGGGTTTAAAAGTTTCTTCTATTTTTAAGAAAAACTGTGAGGAACGAATAAACACAGTGTAGAATTTCAGTAAAACGGTGGTTAATTTGATTCTTTCTGTTTAAATGTAAGAAAACCATGAAACTAAACTCCAGCAACCCTGTCCTACTGACCTTCTGAATATCTAAAAGAGTTAAAGAATAATTTAAACGCTTAACTATGAAGAATTTATTGACTCCACTCGGAATTAAGACTCAAACTTTCTGAGAAAAAGATCACTTTTAATGACTTTAGAGGAAAGCTGGAAATTTAAATAATAGAAAAACAAAACAACGTTTAGAAGTCATGAGGTTTAATGATCAATTAAAGAAGAAGAAAATCATACATAGAAACTTTTACAGATTAAATTTGATCTTTGAAGTGAACTTAGTTTTAACAATGAAGTTATGGGAAAAAGTTGTCGAAAAAAGAGCACTACAGATGCAGTATTTGCCTTGAGGATGCTGATAGAGAAGTACAGAGAAGGTCAGAGGGATCTGCACCGTGTCTGCACCGTGTAGATCTAGAGCAGGGGTGCTCATTACGTCGATCGCAAATGCATTATGGGTAGATCACATGGCATTGAAAAAAGTAAAAAAAAAAAAAAAAAAGAAAAACTTTAAAAAGTGTAATCTAGCAGCTTTTCTGCTGTTACTGGAGATTTTTGGAGTCTGTGACGTGAAATCCAGTTATTAAGCCTGTAATCAATAAGCAGCCCGCAGTGCTGCTGTGGCCCCTCCCCCTCGCAAAGGGCTGTGAGTATGTGCGGATGTAACAAATCATGTTGTAGGAGTAGTTACAGCAGGCTGGAAACAATCTGCGGGGTATGCGATGGTAACATGGGACTGGTAGATCTCAGGAGATTTGATATTTGTAAAGTAAAGTTGGGCACCCCTGTTCTAGAGAAAGTGTATGACAGGGTACCTAGAGAAGAACTATGGTATTGTATGAGGAAGTCTGGTGTGGCAGAGAAGTATGTTAGAGTGGTTCAGGACATGTATGAGGGCTGTAAGACAGTGGTGAAGTGTGCTGTAGGTGAGACAGAGGAGTTCAGTGTGGGGGTGGGACTGCACCAGGGATCTGCTGTGAGCCCTTTGCTGCTTGCAACAAGGTCAGACAGGAATCTCCATGGACAATGATGTTTGCAGATGACATTGTGATCTGTAGTGAGAGGAAGGAAAAGGTGGAGGAAAAGCTGGAGAGGTGGAGGTTTGCACTAGAAAGAAGAGGAATGAAGATTAGTCAGAGAAAAACAGAGTACATGTGTGTGAATGAGAGGGATCCAAATGGAAAAGTGAGGTTACAGGGAGAAGAGATAAAGAAGGTGGAAGATTTTAAGTACTTAGGATCGACAGTACAGAGCAATGGAGAGTGTGGAAAAGAGGTGAAGAAGCCTATGCAGGCAGGATGGACCGGTCAGACTGAGATGGTTTGGACATGTATATAGGAGAAGGAGGAAGGCCAAAGAGGAGGTTTATGGATGCAGTGAAGGAGGACATGAATCCAAGAGGATGCACGAGAAGGGATTAAATGGAAGAAACCGACTTACTGTGGTGCCCCCTAGAGGGACATGACGGAAGGAGAAGAAGAATATGTACAGTATGTGTATAATTTTATAGACAAATGATATTATTCATAGTCCTGGTGGAGAGTGGTAGGTCACAAATTGTTTTCTTCTTGCTTGGGAGGGCGTTACCAAAACTAATTGAGAAGCATTGCGTTAAACGGAGTTACGAACGTTTTTATAAAGCCAGAGTTTGCGTGGTGCAACCCGAGCAAAATAAAAAGCTCTAGGCAAGTCCTTCTAAACTATTTTTAATCTTCAGAGGAGGATCTCTTTTAAGACAGAAACGTTTAGGTAAACACATACTGGCTGGTTTGCACAGACCAAAACTTTAGCCGGGACATCGTGTTCCCAAACATCCTCCCGTACAGCTGGAGACACTTTGAAAACAGGAGAATCAGAATGGTCCTCACCAAGGTTGAAACCTTCCTCATCCTCACTCCTCCTGTGCTACATCTGATCCGTAAGTCTATGTACGTCCATCTTCACTCAAAAAGCAGTACTGATTAAATCTTACGGATTGTCATTTCTAATCAGAGTTAAAACATTTATCGCTATTTAAATCCACCCAGTGACCAGAATAAATCCTGTGGTGGCCTTAGTTTGGACCGCAAGCTTTATGTTTGACACCAGGTTTAGAAAGAATGGAACCAGGACCTGCTGAACTCGATTAAACATCAGGACCGGTTCAGCTGCTTTCCTCCAGACTCAGTGTTTTACACCTTTCAGAAATAAAAAGCTTTTCTCTGCTTAGCAGATTTAGTAAACAAGCAGCCGGGGCACATCTGGAAGCAACAGATGTTCAGTAAGAAGCAGCGTCACAGGCGGAAATGAAAAGAAAAGATTCTCCTCAGCCTCATGTTGACGCAGCAGAAAGAGATTTAACCTTTTAGAGCTCAGGAAGTATTACTGATCAGCTCGTAGAAGAATAAAAAGTACTCTTCATCGTCTAATAGGAGACAGGGGGAGTTCAGACCCTCCCGCAGAAACATCAAAAATATTTAAAAAGACAGATTCTAAAAAAGAAAGACATGTCAAACAACATCCTCCGCCTGTTCTATTTAAGAACTATATTAACAATGAACGATGGTGGTCTAAATGAGGCTGAAGTAGGTTGTGGGTTCAAGTCCCGGGTGGGGACGAGGCTTGGAACACTGTGCTTTCTGTGTGGAGTTTGCATGTTCTCCCCATGTTTGCATGGGTTTCCTCTGGGTACTCCGGTTTCCTTCCACCCTCCAAAGACATGCATGCTAGGTTGATTGGCCGTTACCAAAATTGCCCCTAGGAATGAGTGTGTGTGTGTGGATGGTTGTATGTGTGTGGCCCCGTGACAGACTGGCGACCTGTTTGGGGTGTACCCTGCCCTTCGCCTTAAATCAGCCGGGATGGGCTCCGGCACCCCCGCAACCGCGTAAGGAATAGACGGATAAGAAGATGACTAACTGATCTTCTGAACCGTCCATCCCTGACGGGAGTGCGGTGGTTGTTGGAGCCTATCCCGGCTGATCGAAGGCGAGAGGCAGGGTACATCCCAAACAGGTTGCCAGTCTGTCAGGGGGCCACGCACACAGAGACCATCCACACACATTCATTTCTAGGGGTAATTTCATAGCAGCCAATAAACCTAACATGCAGAAGAGGGGTAGGGAGGCATAGCTCAGTGGTAAAAATATCCATCTTTTGATCTAAGAGTCACCGGTTCAATTCCTGCTGATCTCATATGCCAAGGTGTCCCTGGAGCAGACACCTAACCCCGAGTTTCTCCCTCCACTGGTGCTGTCATTGGCTGCCTGCTGCGGTGCAATGCAGCACAGTAAGTTCCCCATGAGGGATCAGTACAGTACGATAAAATAAAAAAATAAAGACACTTTCTACCAGGTTTTCAACAGTTTTTAGTGGTCCAAAATATCTCACCCATGAGAGAACAAAGATGATGGCGTGACATGAACACAAGCCTTCATCCTCCATGTTTGTAGTTCTGTAGATCCACCATGCTGTATGGTCCGTGTTGGTAACGATTCACCAGATAGAGAATTTAAAGACAGTGTTTAGAAAGTTTATTCAGAAAAAGTTTTACTTTTTATGCTCTGTTTTCCAAACTATACTGACTGTTTGGGTGCCTTCCATATGTCACGTCCGGTCCTCACCAAAAAGGAACGATTGGTTAAATAAAAAAAAAAGTCTCCACCCACCGTGTAGTGAGTGAACCCCTGCAAGGTCAGACTGTTTCCATGAAAACAAAGGAACAGCCTGATGGATCAGGACAGGAAGCAGGAATACACAAGCTTTCCAAGTCTGCGGTCCGCTGTTAAGTACTCAGAAAAGGCTAGCAACCTTCCTGCCTCAGCTAAAGCAAAAGCGGAGGTTACTCTAACTCAGTGCTTCTCAAATAGTGTGACCCTGTGGAACATGTTTTTTTTTTTTTTTCCGCTGTGCTAGAATAAAGTGTAATTGCACATTCACTACAGTAATTGGCTCTCTCGTTGTCAGAGTGTACGCAAGGAGTATTAACTCTATGGTGTAGAGCAAGGATCGCCAACCTTTTCTGCGCCATGAACCGGTTCAGTGTATGATAACATTTTCACGAACCGGTCTAAAGGTTATAAGACCAGCCGGAGAAACCTGTCCTTTTAAATCAATAAAAAATAAACTTAAATCCACTTTGTCTTCACGAGAAAATTTCTTAGCAGCGTCTTTATAATGTGGAAACATTCTCTCTGCTGGAATGCATTCTCGTCGCTATGGTGTTGCACTCTGGTTGCTATGGTAACGGTAAACATACCTTCAAAATAAAAGACATCACAGAAACAAAGTGAATAAAAATATCAGTTAGTCTCCTCACAGTAAGACTAGATCAATCGGAGTCGTGAGTTTGTTTTGCTGGAACCAGACAGTCCCATTTTGACCTGAAACCTGAAGAGTGTCTCTAAAGTCCAGCCTGCTTCGTAACTTGCGACATTCAATAAAGTAAAGTAACTCTGTATCTCCCCTTAGCAAAGGAGCTTTCTGTAGATCTTTGTTTTTTACTCATTTTGCTAGTTTAGGGGTTTAAATTTAATGGAATGACGCGTCATTGGTGAAAATAATGAAAGTTATTTCTTCTTTCTGTGCGGCCTGGTACCACATGGTTGGGGACCACTAGTGTAGAGTTAATAGTTAAAACAATGTTAATAAAGCTCTTCTTTGTTACGTTACTTTTTTTTTTGTTTTCTTTAATGTTAATGAGAATACAATGTTATGCAGAGGTGTACTTAGAACAATTTCATAGACAATTGATACTAACTATAGTCACGGCAGAGAGTGGGGGGGAAGCGGGGATTTTCTTCTTCCTAGGTGGGGCGCAACAGGAAATAATTGAGAAGCACTGCTCTAACTAGACTGAAGAAAACAAAAAAAAGCTAATCGTGGGCTAAAAGCTAAGTGGCTACAGTTAGAGGAACGAGTTCATACACGGGTGTTTGAACAACATGCTACAGGGAGAGTAATTGTGGATGAATCAAGACATGCTGAACTCCTGGCTTACAAAGTGCTGAGTGTCAGGATGGTTTCTTAACAGCACGCAAAGCTCTGCTCGATGAATGGGGAGCGCAGCTTCACGGTAATCGGGAGAATGCGCTGTGCAAGTTTCCTGGAAGTCATTGGTTGGATCGAGAAAGTTTGGGCTTCAGTGACAACTGAAACCATCCTTTCAGGATTCAGAAAGGTTGGAATAATCGGAACTGTAATTGAGGAGGAGTCGGATGTGCACCATATAGAGGAAGAAGCGGTACCCTGTTTACTTTCAGAGTTGGGGTAGTTGTTTAGAAGTGACATAGAGGATGAAGATTTTAATGGACTTGGTGATTTGGAGTGAAACTTCTTCTTCTTCTTTCGGCATTTCCCTTTAGGGGTCGCCACAGCAAGTCAGTTTCTTCCATCTAACCCTATCTGCTGTATCCTCTTTGGTCACACCAACTATCTTCATGTCTTCCTTCACTGTATCCATGAACCTCCTCTTTGTAATTCCTCTAGTCCTCTTTCCTGGTGGTTCCAAATCCAGCATCCTTCTTCCGATGTACTCTCTCTCTCTCCTCTGCAGATGTCCAAATCATCTCAGTCTGGCCTCTCTTTTGTAAACTGACTTGCATACTTGTATTTGGCATAGTTTTATGTCGAATGCCCTTCCTGACACAACCTCTGTGATTATCCGGGCTAATGCCCATTGCACAACCATTTGGATGGTTAGCGTTTAGATGTTTCACTGAGGAGTACAACATCTAAACGTGCAATGTGGGGTGAATGGTGTGATGGTGTGATAAAAGCACGTTTTTTTGTAGTAGTAGTTATCAATGTGTTGATAAGTAAATATACTTGGCACGTACTCAGTCTGTTTATGCGTCATGTAACTGTAGTATTCCGTTCTCCAGTATTGTTGTTCTCCATTCCGTTCCGTCATCTTCTGCTTGTTCCGGGGTCGGGTCGCGGGGGCAACAGCCTCAAACGGGCAGCCCAGGCCTCTCTCACCCCGGCTGCATTCTCCAGCTCATCTGGAAGGATCCCAAGTTGTTCCCCGGCCAGCTGTGAGACATAGTCTCTCCAGCGGGTCCGGGGTCTGCCCCTTAGTCTCCTCCCGGTGGGACGTGCCCGAAACACCTCACCCGCGAGGCGCTCGGGGGGCATCCTGACCAGATGCCCGAACCACTCAATCTGGCTCCTCTCGACCTGGAGGAGGAGCGGCTCGACACCGAGCTCCTCCCGGATGGCAGAGCTCCTCATCCGATCTCTGAGTGAGAGCCCAGCCACCCTGCGGAGGAAGCTCATTTCGGCCGCTTGTACTCGCGATCTCATTCTTTTGGTCACCACCCCCAGCTGGTGACCATAGGTGAGGTTTGGAACGTAGATCGACTTGTAAATCGAGAGGTTTGCGTTTCGGCTCAGCTCTATCTTTACCACGGCGAACCGATGCAGCGTCCTAATTATTGCTGATGCCGCACCGATCCGCCTGTCGATCCCCCGCTCCATCTTTTCCCACTCGTGAACAAGACCTCGAGATACTTAAACTTAAATCTATCTTGTTGTTCTCCATTTTATTTAATTTTTAAAATTACTTTCCAAGAGAGTAGAGGAGCCAGATGGGGTGGTTCGGGCATCTGGTCAGGATCCCCCCCGAGCGCCTCGCAGGCGAGGTGTTTCGGGGACGTCCCACCGGGAGGACACCAAGGGCCAGACCCCGGACCCGCTGGAGAGACCATGTCTCACGGCTGGCCGGGGAACGACTTAGGATCCTTCCGGGTGAGCTGGAGGATGCAGCCGGGGAGAGAGAGGCCTGGGCTGCCCGTTTGAGGCTGTTGCCCCCGCGACCCGACCCCGGATCAAGCGGAAGATGACGGAACTTTCAAAGAAACATGTCTGGTTTTGGTGTTGAATTTTATCAAATAAATTTACCCAAAAATGCGACTTATATCTGGGTTTTTTTTCTTCTTCTTTTTGTGTATTTTTTGACTGGTGCGACTTATAGTCCGAAAAATACGGTAGTAATTTTTATTGTTGTTCAATATAAAGAAGATAAACACACTACTAGTGAGGTTGTAAACAGATTTGAGTTTTAATTAACAAGCTGAAGGTATGAGTTCCAATCAGTCAAATCAAATAGTCTTAAAAGAATCAGATCAAATTCAAAGTGCAGTTTATCTCGATTCTAGTTCTCACCGAGTCACCTGGAAACATCTACGACGTTCCCCAAACGGTCCTCGACTCTCACTAAAGATACACACACCCAAACACACACAGGCCTGTGATGTCATACTGTGACCTTCTATGCATGTCGGGCCACAAACGTGCACACTCAGCCATGTGTCTGCCCCACATTAAAAGCCATTAGACAGAAACTTCCAGCAGGAAGGTCGTTAAAGCCCGAGCAAAGGTCATGATGTGTTTGCGGGAGAGAAAACACAAATTCACCACCGTCCCCGCCCCCACCCACGCCTCCACACACACACAGATATATTTACCAGTCTGACTGCAGACTTAACAGAAACATTTATCTTCAGACCAGAACGCTCCCGAAGCTTCTCTGTTGGTCTAAAAACATCTGAATCACAAACTGTTTATGGTTAGATTTTGCTTACTTGTCAATTTATATGTATTTAAATATTTTTAAAAAATGGGGTTTTAGCAAATACGGGCCTTTCTGTGTGTAGTTTGCATGTTCTCCTTGTGTATATGTAGGTTTTCTATGGTTTCCTACAAAACATGCATGTTAGGTTGATTGGCTGCATTGAAATTGCTCCTAGGAATGAGTGTGTGTGTGGATGGTTGTCTGTGTGTGTGGCTCTGCAACAGACTGGTGAACTGTTTGGGGTGTACCCTGCCTCTTGTCTGAAATCAGCCGGGATAGGCTCAGGCACCCTCTGACACTGATAGGGATCAGCAGATCAGAGAGAGGGGAAAAAAATCAACCCAAGGCACAAAACACTTGAAGGCAGAGGGACGCACGCACGCACACACACGCACACACACACCAGTAAATTACAAAATAAAACTACAGTCCTAATTGAAACATTTCCAAATAGAGAGTTTGCTTTTCTTCTTATTAAAAAGCCTCTTTAATTAGTTTTAAAAAGCCATCTTCTGCAGAGTAAAATCTTTCTGCATATCGTTCCATGACTACGCAGAACATCTGAAACTCTTTTTTCAACCCCAGAGCGACTCTGAGCAGAGAGAGCCAATGCTGAGAGTGTAAACTGTAAGCACTCCTGCGCCTCATGTCTACGAGCTGCTGAACGTAGGAAGGAACCAATCCAAGAATAGTTCAGATTAAATGTACCACTGTTTTAGCCAATGAGTAACAAGTATTAAATCAATTAACTTATTTCACCTTAATTTAACCAAGTGGTCGATTAAGAGCAATTTCTCATTTCCAACGACAACCTTAGCCGGAGCAGCACAACCAATAAATTTCAAACAAATAAAACAAGATATAGTACCCTTTCACAATAAGAGTCCTTAAGAGACAAAAGATGACAACAATAAAAAGGTATAAAATACTGTACACTTAAAACCTGGGTCGTCAACCCGCGGCTCCGGGTTTATAGGTCCGCCCTACTGGCTCCCTGGAGCTTTTTAAAAATTGTGGAAAACAAAAAAAAGATGGAGAGGGATTTTTTTCATTTTGTTTTAATACGATTTCTGAAGGAGGACAAACATGATACAAACATAACGTTCTTTTTTTTTTTTTAATCATAATGTCTTAATGTTTTCTCAACGTCAATGCTGTAAAAACGTGTGAAATAAATTAGGGCTGAAACAGTTATTCGATTTAATCGATTATAATCGATTATCAAAATAGTTGTCGACTAATTTGGTCATCGATTAATCGTCAAAAAAGTTTTTTGCTGTCAACTGCACTTAAATTGGTCTCCATGTGGGGCAGTAGAGAGCAAATTGACGATGCCAGCTACATAAATAGGAGGGGAAGAAGATAGCAGCCAATCATTGGCCTTCGTTTCACCCCACCTCACGTGATCAGGCAGATCCAACAACATAAACAAAAACACAAACAAAATCATCAGAAGTTTGGATCATTTTCCACTAAATTTGAAAAAGAGTTGCGTTAATATGCTAAGTTTGCGAAACGGACACGTTTTGGCACAGAAGCATAACGACGCTTCACGAACATCTGAAAAAAAACATGTCGGACTCGAAGCGGGAGACGGCAAACCGGAGCGATACACAATGTTATTTCTAATAAAAACAATTTTACAGGTCGCTAAATTCACTTTTTATTATCTGCAAAAAAACAAAAACAACCCAACATGGACTATTTTCTGTGGAAAACGGTTGCACTTCCCAGCAGAGCGTTTCTCTCAGGTACTCTTATTTTGGAAATGATCGTGTCCGATATGAGATCGCTGTCAGTAGGAAGACGAGGGGTTTAAAAAAAAAATATCGCTAAATTCAATCCAGGATACAAGACCCCCTCCTCTACACCGCAAAGCACATTTTTTCCCACAAAAAATGAGTGCTGTTAGTTGGGCACCCCTTTACCGATTAGTAGATGTGTGTTTGTAATATTATAAATGATAAAGATGGACCCAGGTCATTTTATTTATTAACGTAACTATTTTTACAGTAGAGATGGTGTTGTTGTTTTTGTTTTGTTGTTGTTGTTTTTTTTGCCCTAATACCACACAACTTATATGTTTTTGTATATTTTTTGCTCATGTTAATCTGGGTCCTTTTTTTTTTACGGTACTTCTGAACAAGCTCACTCAGAGATCGGGTGAGGAGCTCTGCCATCTGAGAGGACCTCGGTGTCGAGCCGCTCCTCCTCCAGGTCGAGAGGAGCCAGATGGGGTGGTTCGGGCATCTGGTCAGGATGCCCCCCCAGTGCCTCGCAGGCGAGGTGTTTCGGGCACGTCCCACCGGAAGGAGACCAAGGGGCAGACCTCGGACCCGCTGGAGAGACTATGTCTCACAGCTGGCCGGGGAACGACTTGGGATCCTTCCAGGTGAGCTAGAGGATGCAGCCGGGGAGAGAGAGAGGCCTTGGCTGCCCATTTGAGGCTGTTGCCCCCGCGACCGGACCCCGGAACGAGCGGAAGATGACCGAACGGAACTTCTGAACAAGGTTAAATTTGCGAATCCAGAAGTGTTAAAGGTTTCTTGTTTTCAAATGTGATCCAACAGTTTACATTTAATGTTTTATTAGCCAGTACTACTAAAGCACATTTTATGGGTGCTTATGAGTTACTTTTACTGTATACAGTAAGTAGATTTATTATTTTCCAGAAATTATAATATTCTACCTCTTTATTTGACAGAAAGATTAACATTTCTTCTTACTGGAATAAGCCCAACGTGTTGTTTATATTGTTATGAGTTGTGTTTTACACAATTACATTCTATAATATGCCAAAAACTAATATTTATTAAATTGTCATTTTTATCCGATTAATCGAATAATCTAGCTAATAATCGACAGATTAATCAATTACCAAAATAATCGTTAGTTGCAGCCCCTAGAATAAATATCAAATTTCAACATTTCTGTCAACAAAGATTTGCGTCATAGCCTGCGATACAGGTTTCCATGATCAGGGTAGGATGTCAGGCTGTTGGAAACAAACCAGAGGCTGTGTAGAAAGCCATCGATCCCAAAAGAAAAGAGTAAAATAACTGAGAATCATTTACATTCATTATCAATAAATTCTAATTGAAAATGAATAAAAAACTAAATTTAAACTCCCAAACTAGGTAATTCGCAAAACCCAAAACTCTTTAAAAAGTTTCTTTGCTAAGGGGAGTCATAGAGTCACAAAGTTACAGCGCAGACTGGATCTTAGAAACACTGCAGGTTTCAGACCAAGATGAGACTGTCTGGTTACAGCAAAACCAGCTCAGGACTCCCACTGATTTACTCTTACTGTGAGTGACTAGTATTTTTATGCACTTTTTGTGACGTTTTATTTTGAGGATATGTTTTAACATTACCATAGCAACCAGAGTGAACGTTACCCATGTTCTATTAGCGCCATGTTATAAAGACGCTGCTGATAAAGTTTTCAGTGAAGACAAAGTGGATTTATGTTTATTATTATTATTGATTAATTAACCGTTTTTAATGTTGGTCTTATTTAGTTTTTTTACGACACCTTTAGACCAGTCTATGAAAATATTGTCAGACACTAAACCAGTCCGTGGTGCAGAAAAGATTGAGTACGTACTCTCTTCTACAGGATGAACTTCAGGGAAAATAAACGTTTAATCAAGAAGGCTCGTTATGTATTTGGAGTCATTTTTATAGAAGGCTTCTTCTTCTTCTCCTTTCGGCATTTCCCTTCAGGGGTCGCCACAGCAAGTCAGTTTCTTCCATCTAACCCTATCTGCTGCATCCTCTTCGGTCACGCCAACTATCTTCATGTCTTCCTTCACTGTATCCATGAACCTCCTCTTTGGTCTTCCTCTAGTCCTCTTTCCTGGTGGTTCCAAACCCAGCATCCTTCTGCCGATGTACTCGGTCTCTCTTCTCTGTACATGTCCAAACCATCTCAGTCTGGCCTCTCTGACTTTATCTCCAAAACCTCTAACATGTACTGTTCCTCTGATATACTCATTTCTGATCCTGTCCATCCTGGTCACTCCCAGAGAGATCCTCAGCATCTTCATCTCTGCTACTTCCATCTCTGCTTCCTGTCTTTTCCTCAGTGGCACTGTCTCTAGACCAAACAGCATGGCGGGTCTCACCACGGTTTTGTACACTTTTCCTTTCATTTTAGCTGAAACTCTTCTGTCACACATCACACCTGATACTTTTCTCCACCCGTTCCAGCCTGCTTGAACACGCTTCTTCACCTCTTTTCCACACTCTCCATTGCTCTGGACTGTTGATCCTAAGTACTTAAAATCTTCCACCTTCTTTATCTCTTCTCCCTGTAACCTCACTTTTCCATTTGGATCCCTCTCATTCACACACATGTACTCTGTTTTACTCTGACTAATCTTCATTCCTCTTCTTTCTAGTGCAAACCTCCACCTCTCCAGCTTTTCCTCCACCTCTTCCCTCCTCTCACTACAGATCACAATGTCATCTGCAAACATCATTGTCCATTGTCCATTTTTATAGAAAGCTAATTTTACTAATATAAATATACACGGCACGTGTTGCCTTCATTCTAAGGCTTTTTATATTTGCAGCTCCAGACGCGTTAGTTTTTTTGTTTGTTTCGTCCAATGCAGCTCTTTCAACATTTTGGGTTGCCAACCCATGACTTAAAAACTACTACATTCATCACAAACTAAATGTGTTATGGACGACTTAAAGGCAGCTAAGGAGCCCACGGTGTGAAGTTTCAATGTTTTCTGCAGCTCATTTGGAGCAAAAAAAGGGAATAATGAGCGACGCAGAGAGGTACGAACTCTGGGGATTTATCTACAAATAATACAAGTCATTTGTGTTGCCTGAGTGGTTTCTTTCTTTATCAATAAGATGATTTTAAAACTATAAAATAGTCATCGAGGGGTTGATTTATGCAAATGGAGCACAACTGAAGGTCAAAGTGTCTGTCACTAATGTGTTTATATAAAGACTATGGCAGCACTTTTTATCAACTGTCTTAATTGGTTTAGAAATGTTCGCACAGTTGGGTTTCTTTTATTTTCACGCTGACTTAAGCCTAAAAGTTTAAAGCATCTCTGTTGGCATGGAAACGAGATTTTCTGCGTCCGTCAGTAAATCTGTGTTTTTCTGATAAGAAGTTTTTCTCATGTTTCAACATATTTTAAAAGATGGTTGTTTCATTCAAACTGACCAGCGCCAACCCTGACTGCCCCCGAGGAAATTCATCCCAGGATGTCACCCTGAAATACAAGGAACCATTCAGATCATCAAAACCATGATGATCTGAATGTAGCAGCTATTTAGAAGAGGAAACGTCTGCAGATAAATCAGATTCTGACCTTTTCATGAACAAAGCTTGATTCCCACGGCCACAGTTCCACTTACTCCCCTTGTGGCGAGAAAGCAGAGCATCGTGCAGACTGTGGGGGTGGGCAGCAGCTTATAATTGGCAGAGATCAAACAACCTTCTCCTCTTGTTGCCCATGGAGACAAAGTTTCATATCTGAAACTAGAAAAATTAAACGATACACCGTGTTTCCCCCTGACGTTTGTCTGGATAAAAACACTTCCATACTGGTCAGCACAAAGGAACTGCCTTAAAACGTTTATCCTCTTACTCTCTAAAAACATGCATTATTTGTAGATAAAATCCATCTTTTTCTCTCTTCAGCAAAGCTAAAAGTCCAGCCTTTCCTGTCCCATGCAACCCAGACTTCTGTACTTTGTTCAACTCATTTTGGAAGGTCTTGAAAATTATAACCTTTAAAGAAAATCAGCCACCAAATCTTTTTGATTTCCATTCAGACGACTGGCACACGCACTATTTGTTCACAACAATTTGTTATTCTGGTATTTTTTTTAACCATTTTTAATCCAAAATGGCAACGAGGGCAGAATTCGCAAGAGAAAACTACTGTTTTTACAAAAAAAAAATAAGGCTTGTCTCACATTTACTAAATAGACTTTTGAAGAAACATTATGTGGACTGATGAGTAAAAACTAGACTCTTTGGAAGATCCGCAGCCCGTTACATCTGAAGTGAAAAAAAAGGCACAGCATTTGATGAAAAGAACATGATGCCAACAATAAAGCATGGTGGTGGCAGTTTGATGGTCTGGCTGCATTGCTGCTTCAGTAACAGAACAACTTGCTGTGAAAAATGGAACAGCAAATTCTGCTGTTTACCAGATGATCCAGAAGGAGAAGATCCGGCCATCCCCTCATTCCCCAAATTCAAGCGCACTTGGATCATGAATTGAAAATACTTTATTGATCCTGAAGGTAAATCTGAGGGCTGATGTGCAAACAGAAAGACAGGATGACGAGAGGATGAAAGGTCTTTTTTAAGAGTCTGATAGAGGATGGCAGAAATGCACCTCCGAGCAGTGGGGTTGCAGGAGTCTGTCAATGAAGCTACTCCCAAGATGGTCCACAAATTCAACATGATCAGGAAAAAGTATCATAACATACGAGCCAGACCACCACTGTTGGCTAACAAAAAACCCTAAAGTTTGGCATGGCCGAGTCACAGTCCAAATTTAAATCCATTTGAAATGCTGTCTTCTGCTTCTTCTACTTTCATCATTTCCCTTCGGTGGCACCACAGCAAGTCAGTTTCTTTCATTTAATCCTGTCTCCTGCATCGTCTTGGGTTCATGTTCTTCTTCACTGCATCCATAAACTTCTTCTTTGGTCTTCCTCTAGACTTCCTACCCGGCAGTTCCTCTCTCTCCTCTACACATGTCCAAACCATCTCAGTCTGGCCTCTCTGACTTTATCTCCCAAACCTCTAACATGTGCTGTTTCTCTGATCCTGTCCATCCTGGTCACTCCCAGAGAGATCCTCAGCATCTTCATCTCTGCTACCTCCATCTCTGTTTTCTGTCTTTTCCTCAGTGACATTGTCTCTTGACCTTCTATCACACTGTTCCATCCTGTCTGCACACGGTTCTTCACCTCTTTTCCACACTCCATTGATCCTCACTACTATGCTACGGTGTGCCATGTTGGAGAAAACCCTCCAATATGACAGTCATAACAAGTCTACAAAGAAGAGTGAAATGAAATTCCTCCAAAGCATTTTGAAAAACTCATAAAAAAAATGATTGCAAACATTTGATATCAGTTGTTGCTGCCAAAGGACGCACAAGTCACAATTAGGTTCAGATTCAGAGGGACCATTTCACACACAGTTAGATTGGTTTCTTAATAAATGTCTTTGTGTGGGTTTTAAATTAGTTTGATAATATGAAACCTTTGTTTGTGTGTGTTATTTTTAATCCATTTCCAATGTTTTATATTTAAAATCCTATAGATTTTTTAGTGTAAAAATAATTTTTTGCACAAAAAGCTCTTTGAGTTAATATTTTTTAGAAAGTTTTTATGATTAAATATCGATTAGATACCGGTAAATTAAAACAACACCATCTGGATTTTGTTTTTAATTATTAAATTTATAAATCTGGGTAATTTATTTCCAGCCTATGATCAACTCAGTGTGAAATTTAATGAGAATAAATTCCAACAGGAGTGTGTTTTCTTTTTGAAAAGCTGCAACTTCTTCATCAGGCTGAGACTCAGAAACATCAAACTAACTCTTTTATATCAAAAACTAGAATAAAAAAACACAGAATAGAAGAAAAAAAAGCACAGACTAGAATAAAAACTACAGGCTGGTAGAAAAACCACGCTTTGGAATAAAACCCTAGCTTTTCTCCTCAGTAATGTTCCTGTTTCTCCTTCATAATTAATAAACACAGCAGTGCGTGAAGCGCGGGAAAGTGAAAAAATCTTTTAGGAAAGAAAGAGCGGGACTTACACAGAAGGAAAGAGGAATCCAGACTTTTCCAGCGAATCAGTCAGAGAGAGAACACACCGTGTTTCTGAGCGGTGATCCGGGATTCAGACTCGCAACAGCAAACAACGGAGTTACCGTAAAAAACAAAGCTCTGCGCAACAATGAAATTGTTACCGTAATAAAAGAAAAGCCGCCAGTTAATTTTTAACTATTTATTTTTTATTTAACATATGAAGATCAACAGTCCAGAACAATGGAGAGTGTGGAAAAGAGGTGAAGAAGCGTGTTCAGGCAGGCTGGAACGGGTGGAGAAAAGTATCAGGTGTGATGTGTGATAGAAGAGTTTCAGCTAAAATGATAGGAAGGTATACAAAACCGTGGTGAGACCGGCAATGCTGTTTGGCCTAGAAACGGTAGCACTGAAGAAAAGACAAGAAGCAGAGATGGAGGTAGCAGAGATGAAGATGCTGAGGACCTCTCTGGGAGTGACCAGGATGGACAGGATTAGAAATGAGTACATCAGGGGAACAGCTCATGTTAGAGGTTTTGGGGATAAAGTTCGAGAGGCAAGACTGAGATGGTTTGGGCACGTACAGAGGAGAGAGAGAGTACATCGGAAGAAGGATGCTGGGTTTGGAACTACCAGGAAAGAGGACTAGAGGAAGGCCAAAGAGGAGGTTCATGGACGCAGTGAAGGAAGACATGAAGATGTGTGACCAAAGAGGATACAGAAGATAGGATTAGATGGAAGAAACTGACTTGCTGTGGCGACCCCTAAAGGGAAAAGCCGAAAGAAGAAGAAGAAGATTAAACATATGAAGATATTAAAACACCGCTATTCTGCTCCCATAAGAAGAGAAAAGAAAATGGTTTATAATTCCTTTGACACACATATTAAGTGTGACGTAACGAGAGTCACATGTAGCTAAACAAGCGAGAGGAATCGTGGACGTGGAGCAGGGCGCAGGTGGTGATTGGTCGGTTGCGGATAGGGCACATGGGGTTAAACGGTAGGGCGATAGGAAGGCACCCGGATGGGAAGTGTGGGCGGTGTGGGGAAGTGGAGACAGTTGCGGTCAGTGGTGGATGAAGTACTCACTTTTTGTACTTAAGTAAAAGTACAGACAAGTAGGCAAAAAAACTACTTAAGTAAAAGTAAAATTACCAATAAAAAAAATCTACTTAAGTAAAAGTACAAAATAGTTGGTGTAAATTTAACTTTTTAAGTAAAAAGTAAAAGTAGTCAGTCAGTCATCTTCTCATCCGTCTATCCCTTTCGGCGTTGCGGGGGGTGCCGGAGCCCATCCCGGCTGATTTAAGGCGAAGGGCAGGGTACATCCCGAACAGGTTGCCAAAAGTAAAAGTATTCGACCAAAATTGAAATGTTATTTCTTGTGCTGTAGGGTCACAAATAAATACTCTGCTGGGGCGTGGTTGCGGTTAATGGTGGCAGATCTGGAGAACGTGTTGGGATTGGGTAGACAGGGACGGGGTCGTAATGCCTTGCTGTGTTGCTTACGAAGTAAAGGATGGATGGATCGGGTGTAAAGTGTTGTAGTTAAGCTAGGAAGCAGTAATGCCCCTGAAGGGTGCTTCTGCCACAAAGCCACAAGAAAAAGAGAATCGTGGACGTTTGTTTCTAGAGTAGACATATTATAACCATATTGAATTTAAATCTGGTGTAATTTTGCCAAACTGTTTCATCGATGCTTGGCGGCAGGATGTTTCACTTTGCCAGGAGGCGATATTTCTGTGTTTTTTCTTTCTAAATACACAGATGACATGTCTCGTGTTGCCACAAACTCCATTGTTCCTCCTGTACGAACATGGATCAAGAAAGCCACCATCACACCCTCTTCATCATTCACTCCTTCCCTCTACTCCCTTCAGGTTGGCGATACAAAATTCTATCAGCCAAAAAAGACATCCATAGAAAATCATTCATTCTGATGGTAATCAAAGCCCTGAACGTTAGCCTTCCACAGGTTTTTAGCGTGTGATTTTTGATGTTTTTATGTCTGCTCGTGTGAGCCCCGATGAAGGAAAATTTCTGTCCCATTGTGTCAGACAAATGAAGTTTTCTATTCTATTCCTGAAAGACAAAAAGCTGAGGAAACATTGTACGGGGCAGGTCCAACGATCTTGGTCTCCCTGGAAGCCCATTCATACATCGCCAACAGTTCACTGAGTCCGTTTCCTTCCTACTCCATCTCACATGGAGCAAATGAGAATGGAAGTCCAGATGCAATACCGATTACATTCCATCAAATTTTGGTAGTGTGGAGCCAGCCTAGCACTAACACGGACTCTCCAAGAACTAAGGTCCCTCACATTGTAAAGGAACTATGACTTCCAGCAGGAAGGACTATGTCTCCCTGGTTGTTCCTGATTTGGAAGAGTTAACTAATCAAATGTTGTTTGGTGGTACTTTCTAGTTTGAGACATTAACCACTTTGTTAAATTTCAATTGGCTCAAATATCAGATAACTTGAGGAGTTCCACAAGGATTTACTTTGGGTTCTTTATTTTTCAGCAATTTCAGACTCTAGCTATTTCTAGTAAAAGAAACAGATGTATTCTGGACAGCCTGATGGATGGAAGGATGACTCGGAGCAGAAGTTGTCTTGTTTCATCATCATTGTACCAAAGAGATGTCTGATGTCTTTCTAGGAATCTGTTGGAACCACTCCTCTAGTTTAGGGGTCACTGCCTCGAGTACACCGATCTCTACAGGTATCACTGTTACTTTCCAAACATTCTCTAGCTCTTCCTTGAGGCCTTGTTACTTCTCTAGTTTCTCCTGATGTTACCATTGCTTGGTATCGCCACATCCACCACTACTCCTTTCCTCTGCTTCTTATCTACCACTACAATGGTCGGTTAGTTCGCCATTACCATTGAGTCAGTCTGGATCTGGAAGTCCCACAGGATCTTGATACGGTCATTCTCTGTCACCCTTTGGGTGTTTACCACTTTGACTTTGGAGTTTCCAGTCAATTATCTGTGCATATGTACTTGTGTACGCTCCCAGCCACCTTGTTATGACGTTCCATGTTGGCATTGCCAACCAGCATCTTACACTCTGCAGTTATGTGCTGGACCGTCTTGGGGGCTTCTTTGCCCAACCTACACCAGGGGTGTCCAAATCCGGTCTTCGAGGGCCGGTGTCCTGAAGGTTTTCCATGTGTTCTTGCATCCACACACGTTCTGTCCGTTCCGTCATCTTCCGCTTGTTCCGGGGTCGGGTCGCGGGGGCAACAGCCTCAAACGGGCAGCCCAGGCCTCTCTCTCCCCGGCTGCATCCTCCAGCTCACCTGGAAGGATCCCAAGTCGTTCCCCGGCCAACTGTGAGACATAGTCTCTCCAGCGGGTCCGGGGTCTGCCCCTTGGTCTCCTCCCGGTGGGACGTGCCCGAAACACTTCGCCTGCGAGGCGCTCGGGGGGCATCCTGACCAGATGCCCGAACTACCCCATCTGGCTCCTCTCGACCTGGAGGAGGAGCGGCTCGACACCGAGCTCCTCCCGGATGGCAGAGCTCCTCATCCGATCTCTGAGTGAGAGCCCAGCCACCCTGCGGAGGAAGCTCATTTCAGCCGCTTGTACCCGCGATCTCATTCTTTCGGTCACCACCTACAGCTGGTGACCATAGGTGATCAAGACCCCGAGATACTCAAACTCCTCCACTTGGGGCAGGACCCTGTCCCTGACCCGCAGAGGGCATTCCACCCTTTTCCGGGCGAGGACCATGGTCTCGGATTTGGAGGCACTAATTCCCATCCCGGCTGCTTTACACTCGGCAGCAAATCGATCCAGTGAGAGCTGGAGATCACCATCCGATGAAGCCAACAGGACCACATCATCTGCAAAAAGCAGAGATCCGATCCTGAGGTCACCAAACCGGACCCCTCCAACGCCTTTGCATCCACACACGATCCAAGTTATTGAGTCATCGTGCCAAATTTTATTGGCTGATGATTTCACTTCATGTGCATCAGCTGTGTTGAACCAGGAACACATGGAAAACCTTAGGGACACCGGCCCTCGAAGACCGGATTTGGACACCATTGGCCTACAACTGGGGTTTTGTTTGGTGTGATTGATCTTGGCATCTATTGCTCTTGTGTTCAGGGTCTGCTTCTTTATGGCCAGTATGAGAGCTTGTGCAATTTTAAATGCACATGATAATCAGGAACAAATCAATACGATGTTTAAGAATTCGCTAACGACTGATGCGGTCCTATCCAGAACAATAGGATTACAATATTAACTGGTTATGCTATGTCTTTATTTTCAAACGGGTCAGAATCTCTTCACGATTGAATTGTTTCGCCTCCACTGATAAAAACACCGGTATTTATTTTCTCTGAGATGTTTGCTCGGACACTCAGGGGAAACGGTGACATTTGAAATCCTTAATGGCAGCAGGTGAGTGGCAGACTGGTCCGTTTACTGAAGATAAGAAAGACAGGAAATTATGGGCAATCCTGGAGGCCGTGCACGTTGGTGTGATGGGCAGGAAGATACAACATGAACACACAAACAGGAAAAAGACACAAGAGTTTAAAATCTGCACTGTTTCTTTCTTTATTTACTTTAATTTGTTTCTGTGTTCTATCTTCGGCCCGGAGACAGAGAAATGTGCACGAGCCGTGTGCAACGAACAGGAAAATACAGGCTGAGAAAGGCATGTGTGCTCTGTCTGTACTCACACTTCAACATGTCAAACAAAGAGCTCTCTCCTTCCATCACACACCAGCCAATGAGATTCCAGATATGAAAACTCAATTTATTTCCTTCTCTTTTTCCAGCAGCGATGGTTTGGAACGAGGTAAGAACAGATTTAAAATAGATTTGTCTTTCTGATGTTAGAAATTATCTAGAAAAATCAGAGTTCCTGTCAAAGGGACGGAGGATATTTTATAAACGCCCATTTCTACACAAATTGAGCAATCTGGGAAGGTGACGGAGGACATGGAATTTAACTCTAGGCAAAGTTAAAAGCTGCCAAACAGAAAGAAATGGGGAAACACATCAGTGGTAACAACAAATCAGTGGTGGAGCGTTCATCCTTGTACCGGAAGTTAACCGGAAGTTCGCGGGAATCCCACCGAGTTCGCATCTTGGGTCCTTGGAGAAGACACCTAAACCCCATGTCCCCACCATTGGCCCCGTCGTGGCAGCCTTCTGCGGTGCAATGCAGCCAACAAATTTCCATTGTGGAAAAGATTTTTCGGTGTCGAGACGCTCCTCCTCCAAGTCGAGAGGAGCCAGATGGGGTGGTTCGGGCATCTGGTCAGGATGCCCCCCGAGCGCCTCGCGGGCGAGGTGTTTCGGGCACATCCCACCGCGAGGAGACCAAGGGGCAGACCCCGTACCCGCTGGGGAGACTATGTCTCACGGCTGGCCGGGGAACGACTTGGGATCCTTCCGGGTGAGCTGGAGGATGCAGTTGGGGAGACAGAGGCCTGGGCTACCCGTTTGAGGCTGTTGCCCCCGCGACCCGACCCCGGAACAAGCGGAAGATGACGGAACGGAACAGAATGGAACGGAAAAGATTTTTGGTTAAGACGCCATGTTTGAACTGAAAAAGCTTCAGTGTCCTCTGGATGGTGTATTTTCTGATCGAGACGTTTCGACTTCCATTCGGAAATCATTTTCCAAGTGGGCTCATTGGGTGGTGAGCCCATTGGAAGGGCAGCCTATGTCCCTGTTCAGGCTGAGCCGTGCCCCATGGGTAAAAGCCTGGCCACCAGGCGCTCGCTTTTGTGGACCATACTCAGGCCTGGCTCCACAGGTCGGGGGGCGGTGACCCGCATCCGGGCAACTTGGTCATGCTTGATCTCTTCATAGGGGGTTTTGAGATGAAGCCAGTTGGGGTGGTTCGGGCATCTGGTTAAAATGCCTCCTAAGCGCCTTGCTGGTGAGGTGTTTTGGGTATGTCCCACGGGGAGGAGACCCTGGGGCAGACTCCAGACCTGCTGGAAAGACGATGACTTGCAGCTGGCTGGGGATTGCCTCGGGATCCTCCTGGATGAGCCGGAAAATGCGGCCGGGTTTAGAGAAGCCTGGGTTTCCTTTCTGAAGCTGTTGCCCCTGCAAATCGGCCCCGGATGAGCGGAAGAAAACAAACAAACCAACTTCGTGACTCTGATCCCGTGTAAGCTTTGGAGTCCGAGATAATCATCCATTAATCCTTGAAGCAACAGCAGCTAATTTGAATATTAATGACGCCAAGTTCTCATCAGCTTCATACCTCTTTGGATCTTTACTTTCAAACACTCCTCAGTCTTTCATACTGAATCCTACTTTGGCCCGGAGACTCCCCATCAGGATGAAGAACATCTATTGACTTCTTTAGATATTTAGCTGTAGAGTAGAATAAGATCATATTTAAACAATAATCTTTGACACATTGGTTGCTTGTCCCGGGGGAGGGATCTCTCTTTCATGTGGATCCTCACGAGGTTTCTTATTTTTTCCCCACCGATGGGTTTTTTAGGAGTTTTTCCTCACCAAGAAGGAGAGTCTAAGGGCATAAATGTGCTAGTCTTGTTTAGTTAGCATTTGTTAGTTATTTTTCTTGTTGTGTATTTGTGTTAATACATTCCTCTTTTTCTTGTGAAGCCCATTGAGACGGAAATTCTGTGATTTTGGGCTATACAAATAAAACTGAATTGAATTGAAAAATTGAACTTCAGGTTTTCCGTGCTGGGGTTTCACCAGGTCTATGAAATCATCATCCACACTGTGCATAAACCTTTAAAATAAAAAATTTCTCATTCCTTTAATCCCTTCTCGCTCCAGAGAACCGAGGATGTATTTACTCCGAGAGAAACAGTGTGAGCTTTATTTCACCGCTCAGTGAAAATCAATACCAGCGCAAGTTTTCTGAGGAAGACCAGGAACTATGATGATATCAGTAAAACAGATGAAAGAGGAGGGAAGCAGAAGGAAAGCAGAAGGAAAGCTGGCTGCTGGTTTACAGTCTTTCACTTTTTCCTGGATAAACTTTGCTGAGTTTATCGAGCTGTGTGCAGCTTCCATCTGACACTAAGCGGAGGGTGCAGAGTCAGCAGGAATCAGCTGTGTTCCCATTCCCCTGTTTACATCCCTCCTTATTCCACAGAGACTCAACAGTTGCTCTGCAGTGAACAGAAGGTCATCAGTGAGCAGATGTAAGCCAGGCCTCTGCCTCCTAAAGGTCACACAGTCTGATAAGAACCTCATCAATACTCTCATGTTTATTCACATTTATTCATCTGATTTGGTGGAAAATTGGGGGAAAAAATGCATGATTATTGTCCCAATAATGAAAAAGTCTTATCTCACATAAAAAAAATACAAACAAGGAGAAAAACAAACGTGGATGAGAAAAAAATACATTCTTAAACCAGTGGTATGAATGTTTTCTTTTTGGATCATTTTGTGATGCAGAAACTAGTTTCCAAACAGCAGCTCCACATATTCCTCTGAGGAAACCCACCGTGAGCATACTGCAGCATCTCAGCACTGGACTTTCACTTTTCTTTCGTTTCTGCCACACACTGTACATACTCGTGCAAAGACATGTTTTTTTGTCGGTGTTTCTTTTGGAAAATGTGTCCCACTTTTGGTCACGTACCATTCCAGGTTATCTTTTGGGTCTAGTATGGAACGTAGATCCTGGTTACCATGGTGAGGGTAGGAATGTAGATTCTGGTTACCATGGTGAGGGTAGGAACATAGATTCTGGTTACCATGGTGAGAGTAGGAACATAGATCCTGGTAACCATGGTAAGGGTAGGAACATACATCCTGGTTTCCATGGAGAGGGTAGGAATGTGGATCCTGGTGACCACGGTGAGGTTTAGAAACGCAGATCCTGGTTACCATGGTGAGGGTAGGAATGTAGCTCCTGGTTACCATGGTGAGGGTAGGAATGTAGAACATGGTTGCCACGGTGAGGGTAGGAATGTAGATTCTAGTTACCACGGTGAGGGTAGGAACGCAGATCCAGGTTACCATGGTGAGGGTAGGAACGTAGATCCTGGTTACCACTGTGAGTGTAGGAGCATAGATTCTGGTTACCATCGTGAGGGTTGGAACGTAGATCCAGGTTATCATGATGAAGGTAGGAACGTAGATCTTGGTTACCATGGTGAGGGTAGGAAAGTAGATCCTGGTTACCACGATGAAGGTAGGAATGAAAATCCTGGTTACCATGGTGAGGGTAGGAACGTAGATCCTGGTTACCATGGTGAGGGTAGGACCGTAGATCCTGGTTACCATGGTGAGGGTAGGAACGTAGATCCCGGTTACCACGGTGAGGATACGAACGTAGATCCCGGTTACCATGGTGAGGGTAGGACCGTAGATCCTGGTTACCATTGTGAAGGTAGGAACGTAGATCCTGGTTACCATGGTGAGGGTAGGAACGTAGATCCTGGTTACCATGGTGAGGGTAGGAACGTAGATCCTGGTTACCATGGTGAGGGTAGGAACGTGGATCATATGGACTGTTTGCTTGTCACTAAGGGGGTGTTTGTGTCTGTTTGCTAATAGAAATCAAATGGCCCGTTTCCTGATTTTGGAATTCCGATCTCAAAACAGAAACTGAATTGCAGCAAAATACACGGATTTCAACCCCATCGCTACACAGCTGGGAGTACTACTCACCTTTAAATCCAAATATTTAAAGGGTTTTCAATTTAAAGGGTTTTCAATCAGGGATTGCTGTCATTATCTTACAATTACAGCGAGGGGAAAACGTCTTACCCAATCAGAGAGCATAGATGACAGCGTGATGTGAACACATGCCTGTCAAGTTATACAGTTTCGATGTTTTGCATTCGGGGAAATGCAATTTTAGCAAATAAGGGCATCTGTCATTTCTATGTGGTCAAAAAAGAAATTTACTTAAAAAAAGACATCAGTTTCTTGTTGCTTGTGTCATTAAAATGCCTACAAAATGACTCCATTTCAAGCTGATTATAGTTCATTCCAGGTGGCCATTATTACAGCACAGTCAGAGATAGACTGATTACCTACCCATACGTCAGTCTGGATCATTATGAATTCACTGCGCATGTGAAAGCTTTTGTTCCGTTCCGTCATCTTCCGCTTGTTCCGGGGTCGGGTCGCGGGGGCAACAGCCTCAAACGGGCAGCCCAGGCTTCTCTCACCCCAGCTGCATCCTCCAGCTCACCCGGAAGAATTCCAAGTCATTCCCCGGCCAGATGGAGAGACATAGTCTCTCCAGCAAGTCTGGGGTCTGCCCCTTGGTCTCCTCCCGGTGGGACGTGCCTGAAACACCTCGTCCGCGAGGCGCTCGGGGGGCATCCTGACCAGATGCCCGAACCACCCCATCTGGCTCCTCTCGACCTGGAGGAGGAGCGGCTCGACAACGAGCTCTTCCCGGATGGCAGAGCTCCTCACCTGATCTCTGAGAGCCCAGCCACCCTGCGGAGGAAGCTCATTTCGGCCGCTTGTACCCACGATCTCATTCTTTCGGTCACCACCCACAGCTAGTGACCATAGGTGAGGGTTGGAACGTAGTTCGACTTGTAAATCGAGAGCTTTGCTTTTCGGCTCAGCTCTCTCTTTACCACGACGGACCGATGCAGCGATGCGTCGGTGCAAGCTTGCAAGCAATGCAAGCTTTTGTGATTTTTAAAATTGCCAATGATTTTGTTTTAAAGTACTCATTATTGTGTGAAAGCCAAGCAAACACGGGAGGCAGGAGGAATGCCTTGACAGATGTGTGAGCACCGGCGTTCGTCCACCATGTTTGTAGTTCCATGGTTGAAAAATGGAGACTGTATAGCATGGAGATCAGCCATGCTATACAGTCCGTGTTGACAATAATTCCTAATATCGAGTATTTAAAGACCATTTTTTGAAAGTTTATTCAGGAAAAGTTTGATTTTACAGTTTGTTTTCTGGACAAAACTGCGTCCGGTCGCCACCAGAAAGAAATACTAAATAAAAAATGACCTCCCGATCGTGGAGTGAATGAACCCCAATGCTGTGAGGTCAGACTGTTTCCATGATGTGGAAGTCTGATGGATCAGGCTGGTGCTTTAATAAAATATTAAAACTGTTGCTGCACCAATGGATTCCTGAAGAAAAGCGGGTGCTATTTTCATGCTGTGTTGTTCACACAGAGCCGGAAACATGTTTTTATTAATGAGCACAAAGATATTTTGGAGCAGCTTTTCTTTTTTTTTGCTGATTTTCTTTGTGCTCTTTAGAAAACCGACGTGGAAGCAGCTCGAGTCGTTTTCAGTAATTACAGGTTTCAAAGTTCAAACGCTGGTTCTTCTCTGACTGTGTTCAGAGAGCAGATCACAGTCAGCTTCTATTTCCATCTGAATCCAGAATGAATTAGAATTAATCTGTTTTTAATGAAGTTATTAGCATGTCTTAGAGCTCGGACCTGTTGGCACCTGGATGGTAAATGTATGTCTGATTTAGAGCTTTTCATTTTCACCATTCGACTCTTTGTCAAACAATTAGCTTTCATCCATCTTACAGAATCTGGTTTCAGTCACACAGAGCCTCAGCAGGAGCGGGTCAGATTAATTATTTCTCTTGCTGAAATAATTGGAAACCTGGTTCTCCAGATAGCTGTTGGCTGGAGAACTGAGGGAATGGAATTATCGTTATGAGAGGGTTATTGTTTTCATAAGATGGCTGACTCCATATCAGTCAGACCCTTCAACACGTCAGAGGCTAATCTGTTTAAATACAAACTAAGAGTTACGGCACAGGCTTTTATTATGAAGTTTTTCTTCCTGTTTCTTTCTCTTTGTGGAAACAGTGGCCGTCATTCTTTGGAGCTGTACTTCATGGAGAAGAAAGTACAGTAATCTTGCCATTCGGAATTCTGTTTATTTCTCTCTATACAAACAGTCTGACCTCGCAGATTTGGGGTTCATTCGCTCAACAGTGGGTGGATACTTTTTCTTTTAACCAATCAGTCCATTCTAGTGGGGACCGGACGGGGCGTATGTAATGCACCCGAATAGTCTGTATAGTCCAGAAAACGAACCGTGAAAACAAAGTTTTCCTGAAGAAACTTTCCAAACACTGTCTTTAAATTTTTTATCTTCGTACCGTCACCATGGTAACTGGGATCTACGTTCCTACCCTCACCATGGTAACCAGGATCTACGTTCCTACCCTCACCATGGTAACCAGGATCTACGTTCCTGACCTTACCAAGGAAACCAGGATGTACGTTCCTACCCTCACCATGGTAACCAGGATCTACATTACTACCCTCACCGTGGCAACGAGGATCTACGTTCCTATCCTCATGTGGTAACCAGGATCTACGTTCCTACTCTCACCATGGTAACCAGGATCTACGTTCCTACTCTCACCATGGTAACCAGGATCTATGTTCCTACCCTCACTATAGTAACCAGGATTTACGTTCCTACCCTCACCATGGTAACCAGGATCTACGTTCCTACCCTCATGTGGTAACCACGATCTACGTTCCTACTCTCACCGTGGTAACCAGGATCTATGTTCCTACCCTCACTATAGTAACCAGGATTTACGTTCCTACCCTCACCATGGTAACCAGGATCTACGTTCCTACCCTCACCATGGTAACCAGGATCTACGTTCCTAACCTTACCAAGGAAACCAGGATCTACGTTCCTACCCTCATGTGGTAACCAGGATCTACGTTCCTACCCTCACCATGGTAACCAGGATTTACAATCCTACCCTCACCATGGTAACCAGGATCTACGTTCCTACTCACACCATGGTAACCAGGATCTACGTTCCTACCCTCACCATGGTAACCAGGATCTACGTTCCTACCCTCACCATGGTAACCAGGATCTACGTTCCTACCCTCACCATGGTAACCAGGATCTACGTTCCTACCCTCACCGTGGTAACCAGGATCTACGTTCCTACCCTCACCATGGTAACCAGTGTGGGTGGTGACCAAAAGAACACGATCACGGATACAAGAGGCTGAAATGATCTTACGCCACAGGGTGGCTGGGCTCTCACCCAGAAATGGAGGGAGGTACTCTGCAATCTGCGAGGAGCTTGGAGTTGAGCCATTACTCACTCGGGTCGAGAGAAGCAAGAAGGGGTGATTCAGGCATCTGGTTAGGATGCCTCCCAAACGCCTCGTTGTTGAGGTGTTCTGAGCACGTCCCTGCAGGAGGAGACCCAGATGAAGACCCCGGACCTGCTGGAGAGACTGTGTCTCACAGCTGGACAGGGAACACCTCAGGGTCCTGCTGGGTGAGCTGGAGGATGCAGCCGAGGTGACAGAAGCTTGGGCTTATCTGAGGTTTTTTCCCCTGCGACCCGACCCAGAACAAGCAGAAAACACCAAATGGAACCCTAACGTGTATCCAAACACTTCCACGTTCTTATCATCCAGCATGTGCAGAATATTTCGGAGCCCTGAAAATACACTAAGAATTTTTTTTCAGAAATATTTGTATATTCATTCACTAGTTTGTACTTTTTACTCATAAAACAGGCATATTGAAGGTAAATGAGACCAATGTAACTTTACTTTTTGTTGTGAAAGTAAAACAAACATCTTTCAGAAACCTTTGAACCCATCTGAATGGTTTTAGTCCCAAACATGACCACACACGTGCAGCCGAGCGTGGCGAGGATTCAGCTGACTAAACATGGGCAAAACCTGGACAGCAGGAAGAGTCCGGAAATATTTGGCTGTGAGTTAAATTCTCTTTTAGATAATGAGTTTACACCCAAAACCGGAAAAGTTGAGATAAAATCTAAATTAGTGGAAAAACGTGAGTCCAGCAGATCTGTTTATAGTCGTCCACCGTTCCAAACCTCCAATACTCATACATATGAATGTGTCTTTAAAAGTGACTTCTCTCCATGTTTTCTTTAGTTTTAGCCTCCAAACGTCTCACTGGGGGTCTGTTTATGTCTAGTGGTGGTCCGGGGTTACATCACAACATCAGCTGTTGTTACATCAGGTGTTTCTGATTAAACATGATGAAATAATGTAGTTTTATTCTCAGTATAAAAACTTTATGTTCGCATATTAATGGAAAAAAAAACATACTTTGACACAAAAAACATAAATTCATTTCAATATTATTTTTACAGCCCAATATCACAAAAAAAAAAACAACCAAAAAACAAAAAACGGGTGTCAGTTTATAGGTTGAAAAAAAATGTACAAAAAACAAAAGAGACAAAATGTCCAAACACAACTAAAAGCTAGCTAACAAAAGTTAGCAAAACAATTTCAGCACATTCCCACCTTTTAGATCCTCCTTCACGATGAGGAAAAATTGCAAAAATCCTGCAGTGAGGAAAAAAAAAGAAACCTGTTGGGGATCCACATGAAGAAGAGATCCCACGCCCGGGTCGAGCAGACTGTTGATTAAATGTTTTCTTCTTCTAATTGAGTTTTCTGAATCATCATCATCATGGCTCTAGAGAAGGAGGGTGGATCCCGTCCTCGTGCGTTGAACCGACCAAATGAACCAAGTTTTTCTAGAGCTCGTGATCTTTTCCAGCTGTTCTGCTGACTGGTTGGGGGTGCCCAACCAGTGCCCAACCGGTCGACCGCGGTCCACCGGTAGATCACGGACTGGTCCCAAGTCGACCGTGAGACGTGTTGAAAAAAAATGAAGAAAAAAAAAAAATGATGACCGTTTTTTTTTTTTTAATGATAGAAAGTCAGTGTTGCCAATTAAGCTACTTTGACGCTAAATTTAGCGACCATTTAGCCGCTCATAAAGCTACAATCTAGCGCCTTTCTTGTGTTATAGAGCGCATTAACTCACATGACTAAAACCCTGAAGTCGGCCAGGATCAGAATGAAACTATCAAAGCAATATTTTTTGTTGACTGGTGGAGAAGATCCTTATACAATTCTAAATAATTTATTTCCAAACAACCCTGATTTGATGCCTGCAATTCAACCCAAGTTTCTACTCAGTTGCAGATCTGAAGGCTAATAAAGGAGTGGATGTATACTTCCGGGTTGATGGCATCATATGAGACGCCATCAACCCGAATGTTGATTGGATAATCAACTGTATTTTTCTACATAAATTTTCTATATGGTAGTGGATCTAGAGCAGGGTTGGGCAAACTTTTTGACTCGCGGGCCACATTGAGTTCTAACTTTTGACAAGTGGGCCGGACCCGGGGGAGGGGCGGGGCGGGCCGTGCCCCTCCCTAGGTCAATAACAAAAAAAATTGTTCTTACTACTATAATTATTGTAAATTTTGGTTAAAATATGCTCCAAAATGCAGAAAAAATACTCTATTTTCAAAAAGGTTCGGGGGGAGTGTGCCCCCTTTAGAAAATCCTGTATTTGCCCCTGGGAACAGGAGCAGATGGATGGCATGCTTTGGTGACTGCTAGATTAGATCGATAAAATGGCGCACTAGATTTTAAACAAGCACGTTAAATGTTACATCAAGAGCGTTAAATTTATAATTTAGCGGCGCTAGGTCTGAAATCTAGTGCAACAGCGCTTAAAAACGTGCATTTAGCGGTGCTAGGTTTGAAATCTCTGCGCTTGATGTAACATGTTGCTTGTTTTAACATCTAACACACTTGTTTACGTGCATGTATTGGGCCCGATGGCTTTCCATATCTGTGCACACTGTTTATTTTGAAAGTGTGCGCATCATGGAGAGACGCACATTTTAATGGGAGGAGCAGTGTTGTATTTTTGGCGCCATCTAGGGACGAATATAAAAAAGATCAAGAAAATCAAGAAAAATCAAACTAACATGGTTTGTTTATTCATTTTTTTCTTTCAAGTTCGGCGGGCCGTGTTAAAACATTTAACGGGCCGCATGTAGCCCGCGGGCCGTAGTTTGCCCGTGCCTGATCTAGAGGCACTACTCAGGACTGCTATTAGTTTTAATACAAGCTGGAAAAATCTGTGGTGGTTTGCAATGTTGCTGTGGGACTGGTAGATCTCAAGAGGTTTGCTACTTGAAAAGTAGATCTTGGGACAAGAAAGGTTGGACACCCCTGCTCTAAGGGTTTGTAGGATTCCCCATGGTGAAGCATGGCAAACGGTGTTGAAAGTTTCCTGAAGCTGAAATAAAATCCGTTCACAAAGTTTTTAATGTGATTTTTTACAAAGTTCACAAACATACAATCGAGTTGAATGAGATTGTTTTTCTGTATATTATTATGTCCCACATTCAGTCTGAATCTTTCTGACAGACAGTCATGTTTTGTATTTTCCTGCTGTGTTATCTATAAACCATTTGGCCCGTGGTTCATCACCCAGAGATCCGGTCTGGCAGGTCATCAGGTGAATCTTTCAGCTGCTTCCGGAAACAAATCAGAATCTGCTGACAGAGCGTTCACTGATCTGACTCACAAACACTTCACAACAAAGGCTTTCACTACCTTAAAGGAGAAACATTATGATTTATGACATGTCTAAACATGTTCGTATTAGATTTAATTATTGTAACATCTGCAGAATAAAAGGTATTTTATTGTTTCCACACATGAGAAACTTGTGAGATACAGCGGCAAGGTAACCACAAAAAAAAAAGAAAAGAAATATTATGTAAATATAAAAAAAAAGCAACATTAAAAAATGAAAAGAATAATGTGAAAATATGGAATAAAGTAGGCAGCACGGTGGCGCACTGGGTAGCACAGTGGCCTCACAGCAAGAAGGTCGTGGGTTCGAGTCCCGGGTGGGGACGAGGCTTGGAACACTGTCCTTTCTGTGTGGAGTTTGCATGTTCTCCTCGTGTTTGCATGGGTTTCCTCCCACCCTCCAAAGACATGCATGCTAGGTTGATTGGCCGGTGCCAAATTGCTCCTAGGAATGAGTGTGTGTGTGTATGGTTGTATGTGTGTGGCCCCATGACAGACTGGCGACCTGTTTGTGGTGTACCCTGTCCTTCGCCTTAAATCAGCCGGGATGGGCTCCGGCACCCCCCGTGACCCCAACAGGGACAGACGGATAAGATGATGACTTACTGACTGGATTAAAGCAGTGTTGTTTTCGTCCAAAGATGAAGACTAAAAACTTAGATGGCTGCCAAAAACAACAATGCAATAAAGTGGAACACGACAAAACGCAACAAAATAAAACAAGTTCTGTTCCATCGTCTTCCGCTTATCCGTGTCATTGGGGGCAACAGCCTGAGAAGGGAACCCCGGGCTTCTCTCACCCTGGCTGCATCCTCCAGCTGACCTGGGAGGATCCTGAAGTGTTCCCTGTCCAACTGTGAGACATAGTCCCTCCGACAGGTCTGGGGTCTAGCTCTGGGTCTCCGCCTGGTGGGATCTGCCCAAAACACCTCACCACCAAGGCGCTCAGAAGGCATCCCAATCTGATGCTTGAACCACCCCATCTGGCTTCTCTCAACCCGGAGGGGCAACGGCTCAATCTGACTCCTACCAGATGGCAGAGCTCCTCCCTCTTTCTGGTGTTTTTAGTGACTTGTTGACTCTATTTTTTTTTTTATGCCTCCGCCCACAGAATACGAAGGAGTCTTAAAGCACTTGGACCGTCCGTGCTTTCATGACACTTGAAAGAAAACTCCCAAAACTACTGAAGGGATTTTAATCAAACTGACCAAAGTGACTCAGAAACAACTATAGATGAACTGATCAGATTTCAGGGGCATACAACCAAAAACGTCAAGGTCTAAAATGTTTCTTAATTTAAAAACTTGACACATGCTGACAGACGGAAGCCATTTTTTAAAAATGCTTTAACATTGAATGTTTTATGTCTGTGTTAAAGCATCTGCTCTGTAGCTCATTACACGAGTTTACAAGGTTTACTGCCTTCTAACTGTTGTGAAAGAACAAGGTTAATGTTTATAGCTGGATCATTCTGACGGCTTTAGAAACCCCGGCTCTGTTTGCATTGCGTTCTGTTTAGCCGTGTGTTCTTAAGGTTGTTTGTTAACTAAGTAGGGGTTCTTCAGGAGGAATTACCAATGAGCCCATTTAATGTTTGAGGTAAATCCCATGTTGTGTTTTAGGAAAGAATCAGAGAGAAGAGGACGAACAGACCCAAGAAGAAAAATGTTTGTTTGTTTCCTCTTATCAGCATTTACTTTCAGGGAGCGCCACATCAAGTCAGTTTCCTCCATCTAATCCTGTCTCCTGCATTCTCTTGGGTTCAAGTCCTCTTTCGCTGCATCCATAAACTTCCTCTTTGGTCTTCCTCTAGACCAGGGGTCACCAACCTGGTGCCCATGGGCACCAGGTCGCCCGCAGCAACCGCATCAGTCGCCCGCAGGCCAGTTCTAAAAATAGCACTAATCACAAATTAGCTCTGTCTAAAATTTTATTTAATTATGTTGCTATTCTTTTTGAATTTCATTTACAGTGATGTAAATTTAAAAACAAATACATAAAAACGTTTAAAAAAAAAGTATATCACAAAAAAAAGTTTAATATACGAACTCTGACGTAGTATGGGTCGGAGGTCTGTCTAGTGCGCATGACAAACCAGCTTTGCTGAGATGAGCTCCTGAGCGCTGCAAAGATGTGGTTACGAACGCGTTTTCTACCCACAAAAACATGGCAGAAAAAAGGAAGAAAACTTATCATTTTCACTGTGTATTGGAGGAAGAGTTCTTTTTTACTAACGTGAAAGAAAACTGTGTGTGCCTCATCTGCGGTGCGACTGACGCACAGTCGCACCGTCCTTATTTTGAAAGGAATAGATTTTTGTTAAATCTCACATAATTGATTATTTGTACAAACATGGTTCAGAGTTTATGATTTGATAACTGTTGGTGGCTTGTAAAAATTGAAAAAGATTTCCTGCAAAATGTTGTGGGAATGATCCTTTGAAAATGAAACCCTTGGATATTACATATTGAAATGTATCTGTTTCTTACCTTGTTTAATCATACTCAAATAATTATTGTGATGGATCATTAACAATCAGTGTCTTCATATAGAATATCATTAATTATAATATCAAATTAAAGGTACACTGTGCAACTTTGTTATTTCAGAAGTGTATTATCAAAGTGGTAGCCCTTTGCATTACTCAGTGCCCTTGAAGTAGCTCTCAGTTTCAAAAAGGCTCTAGACCACCTACTTGGCAGTTCCTTTCTCTCCTCTGCACATGTTCAAACCATCTCAGTCTGGCCTCACTGACTTTATCTCCAAAACCTCTAACATGTGCTGTTCCTCTGATCCTGTCCATCCTGGTCACTCCCAGAGAGATCCTCTGCATCTTCATCCTCTACCTCCATCTCTGTTTCCTGTCTTTTCCTCAGTGCCACTGTGTCTATACCAATCAGCATGGCCGATCTCATCACGATTTTGTACACTTTTCCTTTCATTTTAGCTGAAACTTTTCTGTCACACATAATTTTCTCCATCTGTTCCAGCCTGCCTGCACACCCTTCTTCACCTCAATTCCACACTCTCCATTGCTCTTGACTGTTGATCCTAAGTACTTAAAATCTTCCACCTTCTTTATCTCTTCTCCCTGTAACCTCACTTTTCCATGTGGATCCCTCTCATTCACACACATGTACTCTGTCTTACTCTGACTAATCTTCATTCCTCTTCTTTCTAGTGCAAACCTCCACCTCTCCAGCTTTTCCTCCACCTCTTCCCACCTCTCACTACAGATCACAATGTCATCTGCAAACATCATTGTCCATGGAGATTCCTGTCTAACCTCGTCTGTCAGCCTGTTCATCACCACAGCAAACAGCAAAGGACTCAGAGCAGAGCCCTGATGCAGTCCCACCCCCACACTGAACTCCTCTGTCTCACCTACAGCACATCTCACCACTGTCTTACAGTCCTCATTCGTATATGGGGACTTTCCCTCCTTTCACTACAGATCACAACTACAGATCACAATGTCATCTACCTCCCAAACATCTCATTGGTGAGGTGTTCCGTCCCACCGGGAGGAGACCGAGAGGCAAACTTGCTGTAGAGGAAACACCTCAGGATCCTCGCGTGTGAGCTAGAGGATGCAGCCGGGGTGAGAGACACCTGGGCTTCCCATTTGAGGCTGTTGCCCTCACGACCTGACCCTAAATAAGTGGAAGATGAGCAGACGGAACAGAATTTTAATGCCTGGAATAAATTTGGACTTTCAAACATTCTGAACTCTCTTCTTTTTCTTTAATAAAGTGTAGCCTTTTGGGCGTCAATACGTTTTATAAATGAGTCCCCAGATGGATTTTTATCTTTCATGAAGACATTTGGAGCTTTTTTCAATGCAGAAGCTCAAAGAGAAGACTTTATGAAAAAGATGCACCAACACTGGGATCAAACGGCTAAGATTAGGAAGCCGTTGCTGTCTCTAGGTTCCTGAACTCCTCCGTCACTGAGATGCTTCCTGATTGAGTTTAAATGTTTAATCAGAAGGAAACAAGATGTGAAGTCTGCTATTTTTACTGAGAAGCTTCGTCTGTGTGTGGGTGCAAAGTCTTTCAGACCAGTCCGGTCAGAATATTCTCTTCCTCGACCTCCAACCGGGGTCATTTCTGGCCATTGTAACCGGACAGCAGGGATGGTGGAGCCTCGAATGAATTCATAAGCGACCGACCGACCACCCTGAGGGAACAATATGCTGTTCGCTTGCACCACCAAACCATGAAAGCTCTGAAGAGATAAATGCCAGAGTGTGTGAGGAGCAGAGAAGATAGTAATAGGACTGTTTGGTATGTGAGGAGTTCAGATTATTGAGCCCGATGTTTGCGGAGGCAGAAAATAAAAGATCTCATTTAGAAATAATAACTGGCACAAACAATACGAGGCGGAGAAAAGCCAGGAAGGTAATGAGGAGGTCTGCGTTCAGATGCTCCGTCTCCATGGTGCTGAGGTCCATAAAAGCTGCTGTTATGTCTCCATCAGTACAGAATATTTCCATCTGAAGGCAACAATCACTTCCAAAGCCCCTCATCTCCACTGGTGGTAGAAAAACATTCCAGCTAGATGAGAGAGGGGCCCTGCAGGGAGACGGGATGATTACATTAATCCCGCAGGACCCCAGACCATACCGATGGGAGGGTGGCAGGTTTTGCTATACATACAGATCAGGACTGGATTCTGAAAGTCTCCTCCTGGCGTAAAAATACCTGAGCTGCAAACTGCTGTTTATAATATTTATGACAATAATATTGATTAATAATTAATATCAGCAATAACTAGGACGCTGCATCGGTCCGTCGTGGTAAAGAGAGAGCTGAGCCGAAAAGCAAAGCTCTCGATTTACAAGTCGATCTACGTTCTAACCCTCACCTATGGTCACCAGCTGTGGGTGGTGACCGAAAGAATGAGATCACCGGTACAAGCGGCCGAAATGAGCTTCCTCCGCAGGGTGGCTGGGCTCTCACTCAGAGATCGGGTGAGGAGCTCTGCCATCCGGGAGGAGCTCGGTGTCGAGCCGCTCCTCCTCCAGGTCGAGAGGAGCCAGATGGGGTGGTTCGGGCATCTGGTGAGGTGTTTCGGGCACGTACCACTGGGAGGAGATCAAGGGGCAGACCAAGACCCACTGGAGAGACTATGTCTCACAGCTGGCTGGGGAACGACTTGGGATCCTTCTGGGTAAGCTGGAGGATGCAGCCGTGGTGAGAGAGACCTGGGCTGCCCATTTGAGGCTGTTGCCCCGCGACCCGACCCCAGAACAAGCGGAAGATGACTGAACGGAAATATTCCCAAATAATTGGCCGTTTTTTTCCATGTCTTTTTTTAAAAGCTGCACTGCTTACAAACATGTGGTTTTTGTTTTTAAATTAAATCCTTTGACCAATCACATTTCAGCCAGCATGTGTTGCCAGGTAGCGTAAAATAAGCACACTTTCCATAAAAGCCTTAAAAGTTCAGTTTTTCTGGATTTCTCTACACAAAAAGAACAAAATAAAACTTTACCCTCCGTTACCCTTCCGCTTATCAGGGCCCGGGTCACGGGGGCAACAAGCTTAGACAGGAAATCCAGGATTCCCTCATTCCGGCTGCATTCTCCATCTCACCCAGGAGGATCCTGAGGTGTTCCCTGTCCAGCTGGGGAGACTATGCCTCCCCAGAACACCTCATCAGTGAGGTTTTCAGGAGGTATCCTGACCAGATGCCTAAACCACCCCATCTGGCTTCTCTCGACTCAGAGGAGCAGCGGCTCTACTCCAAGCTCCTCCCGAATGACTGCAATGACTGCATTGTTTAAACAAACAACTAAAGGACAACAAAAAAATTTAGTGGCTGATTTATTTTAAAGACAATTTCTCAAAATGTGTTGAACAAAGTTAAGAAGTCCGAGCAGCGCGGGATAAGACACTTCAAAAGAAACGTGAAGGACAGGAGGGACTTATAGCTTTGCTGAGGAGAGAGAAGGATGGATTTGATCTACGAAAGACACAAAATTATATTCCATTCTTAGGATCTTCCTCCTTCCTTCTAGCTTCTCCCTGATGTCTCCACCTGTGTCTCGTCTTCCCCTGGTTATCCATCACTCTGGCGTCAGATCATCTGCTGTTCAGATCTCCTGCTGCATCCATGATGGTGTCCTTCAACATCTGGTCCCTCAGCCTCATGTTTCCCGTTCGATGGCTCCTCTCAAGCCATGTCTGGTCCTGTCAAGCCTGCCCAGGATGGCCTTCAGGCTGCATGTACCCTTGAAATAAACTGGTTTAAGGTGGCTATAGTTCTGGGTCCTACATCTCCACCACCTCGTGATAAGTCTGGTCTGGACAAGACATGTCTGGATGGTTTTGTGCAGCTGTTTGTTTTTACCTCTGGAATGTTTATAGAGGAAATCCTTTTATTGTGAAGTTTTTCATCATATTGAAACTTTTTTCTGCATTAATTCAATTTAAGATGGTTTTATAACCAGAGGCTGATGAATGGAAGTGGAGCAGTATTGAGGGTCTACAGTATGCCTGAAATGCCCGGTCCACCACTGACATAAATCCGTGTGTCATGTATGTATAAATATATGTGTCGTGGTCGCAAATAGAGACGCCTGCATGACGTCAAACCCAGTGACAGACGCTGCAAACCTTCACAGCCTTCTCTGCAGGTGAGAGTCACAAACTGGCGACAATTAGATTTCACTCATTAACACGTATAAAATATTAATGAGGGATATTTTTGTGCTTTTAAAGCATTATGTAGATGATGTAGAGGATCTATGTGATCCCAGTCCCGTCCATCTCTCCTCCAGATAGTGCTCCATCAGGGTGCACGTAGGTCATTATAAAATGTCAACCCATCTTCAGTCCTAGTGGTGAGAAAGTAGGGTCTCTGGAGGGTGTCAGGAGAGCTCCTGGCCGACATTTTCAAGCAGCAGGTGGAAAATAAACCCTATGACACTAACCCACTTATCGACTGTTAAAAAGTTCTCACTCCAAACCAGAGTTTTGTTTAGATTTACAGCAGATGTGAGGCGGTGGGAATCCCACTGACAGTTCTGGTTCATAGAATGTGATCAGAGATGCCTAGTTTTCCCTTGGAAGATTTTGCATAGTGTGTCTTAGCTTCACAAAGAGGGAGATTTTGAGGCGGGGCCAAAAGGAGGGGGGCTCTGGCATGACATCACATCTGCTAATGAACAACACCCGCCATGACAGTTGGTGTAAAACAAATCGTTCAAAACATGAGAAAGCAGCTGGAAAATTGTGCATCTCACGTGTGTTACCACCTAGCATTATGTATCAGCACGAAGAGGAATTACCACCAGGAATACACCCCTGTACTACTTGACATAAGATGTCACATGACCAAAGTTTCCGGATGTCCGACTTCTTCCATACGTTCACCAAAAGCAATACTGGTAACAGACCATGCAGATCGCTACTAGCAGCTTTCAGATCCACAGCTCCGGCAACAGGAGATGCCTTGTGCTTAGCCTCATTATACCTAATCATGTTCATGGAATGCACTAGAGCAGAAGTCACCGACCCGATGCTCGTGGGCACCAGGTCACCCACAGCGACCACACCAGTTCTAAAAATAGCACTAATCACGAATTAGCTCTGTCTAAAATTTTATTTAATTGTGTTGCTATTCTTTTTGAATTTCATTTATAGCTATGTAAATTTAAAGACGAATACATAAAAACGTAAAAAAAAATGTATATCACAAAAAAAAGTTTAATATATGAACTCTGACGTAGTATGGGTCGGAGGTCAGTCTAGTGCGCATTACAAACCAGCTTTGCTGAGATGAGCTCGTGAGCGCTGCAAAGATGAGGCCACCAACGTGTTTTCTACCCACAAAAACATTGCGTTAAAAAGGAAGAAAACTTATCATTTTCACAGCAGAGGTGTCAAAAGTACCAACATTTCCTACTCAAGTAGAAGTATAAATACCGAGTTAAAAAACTACTTTAGTAAAAGTAGAAGTATCAACTCAAGTTTTCTACTTAAGTAAAAGTAAAAAGTAACCTATTTTAAAACTACTTAAAGTAGAAAAGTAAAAGTAATTTTCAGAAAAAAAGGAATATTGTTAACAAAAGCGTGTGAACATATTTTTTAACTATTATCACATGCTTTAAGGAGCAGAAAATATGATAATAAATTAAAGTGTTTTGGTGTTAAACTTTATGAATCAGAAACATTTATTTCTTAATAATCTTTATTTGAAATCGATTAATGAACACAATCAAATGTATTAACATAAGCAGGGCATTATGTAACGTCCCTTCAGCTACCAAGCTTCACTCTGCATCACCTAATTTAACCAACTTCAGCAGACACAAACACACTCAATGTAAAAAAAAATAAATAAATAAATAAAAATGACCAAAAGGCTTTTTCAAGCCTTGAAGGCAGCTAGTTTTCAAAGTTCTTTGAGGCAATAATTAAAAGTCTTTAACAAGTTGGTAAGTATGGGAGTGCCACATACAGCCTGGGCAGCGTTGCCAGGTGGGAGGTGCTGGATTATTGTACTAATGACGTAAAATGATTGTATTTTACAAAAAATATCGTACACCCAGTAAAACCACGCCCATTGACAAAATAACACCCTTTACATGCACTCGTAAGGCAGTGGGAGTGAAGGAAACACACAGGAGGAAAAATCCTTGGATTCTTTTTCTAAAATGTTAAGAACTGTAAAAATGAAAAAAATAACCAGGGAAATAAGATTTTAAGAAACCCAGAAAGAAACCAGTAGGGGCGGGACTTAGGAGACGGTATATATAAATTTATATACATACATATCTACATATATGTGTACATATAAGGTTTTTTTTTTTTTTTTAATGTTAACCCAAACATCTTCATGATACAAAATCTAAGCGATGTGTAGTTTTAATCTCCTCAGTCAGTTTTTATAAACAAATCAATAACATTTTGGATGTTTTTAAGCACAAATACTTCATCCACTACTATTTATGGATTAATCAGTTCAATTAGCTTTGTTTCTAAAGATAAAATAGTGCGTCACAGATCAAAATTATTTTTATAAAAATACCATCTACAACATTTTCAGCAAAGACGTTTACAATAACTGCAGACTGAAAATAATAATAATAATAAAACATTTCTTTGCTGTTGTTTTTTTAAAAAAACTGATAATTCAATCAAAGTTCAGTGTTGCAGCATCAGAAACACTTTGATTTCCGAGCCCGCAACAAGTCTTAAACACGCAAACTAACGTTCCTGCTCTTTAAAAGTTTGTGGGCGGGGCTACTTGGCCCAAAGTAATGATTGACTGGAGCTGTCAGCCAATCATTCATCTGTTCCTTTGTTTGATGCATTCAGGGTTGATAAAAAAAAAAAAAACTCCGACAAACAGTCGCGGCTTTTTAACGGTGACAAAATGGCGAAAGTAGCGACTACTTTTTAAAAAATGAACGAAGTAAAAGTACAGATAATTGCATAAAAAAGTAGTGAGTAAAAGTAAAAAGTAGGCAAAAAAATAATTACTTCGTTAAAGTAAAGATACCGAGATTTTCTACTTGAGTAAGGTAACGAAGTAATCTTACTTCGCTACTTGACACCTCTGTTTCACAGTGAATGGGAGGAAGAGTTCTTTTTTACTAACGTGAAAGAAAACTGTGTGTGCCTCATATGCAGTCTTTTTTTGAAAGTAGATTTTTGTTAAAACTTACATAATTGATCATTTGTAAAAACATGGTTTAGAGTTTATGATTTAAAAACTGTTGGTGGCTAGTAAAAATTGAAAAAGATTTCCTGCAAAATGTTGTGGAAGTGATCATTTGAAAATGAAACACTTGGATATTGCATATTGAAATGTATCTGTTTCCTACCTTGTTTAATCATACTGAAATAATTATTGTGATGGATCATTAACAATCAGTGTCTTTACATAGAATATCATTCATTATAATATCAAATTAAACTGTGGAACTTTGTTATTTCAGAAGTGTATTATCAAAGTGGTAGCCCTTTGCATTACTCAGTGCCCTTGAAGTAGCGCTCAGTTTCAAAAAGGCTGGGTGACCCCTGCACTAGAGTGTTCATCATGCGGGAGTTTTACTAGCCTTGGCGGGTGAGCGTGAGATAGGTCCAAATTGCGGGTGGCATATCTGTGTGATACCAGCACAAAGAAAACTTTGTGAAAATGTTAGACTATAAAATACACTTTACAGCAAACATGGAAGCCTCATTTAACAAGCATGCACAAGCCCAAACACATCGACTTTTATACAAGCAGAGAGATTTATGAAAGTGGCAAAGTGCGTGGATTATTAAGTACCTTTAAAGCAACTCAGAAGCTTTGAGAAGCAGTCCGTTGTCATGATGATGGGGAAGTAGGTCCCAGATGCACGGCCAGTTTCCACCAGGTAGCAGGAGTGCAAAACAAGACATCGACCTTAGCAGGATGAGAGAGCAGAGGTAGAGCGATGGCAGGGTGCAGCAGGAGCAGGTTGAGGGACCAAATGTTGAGGGGCACTGTTATAGCTGCAGCAGGAGTGCATGACAACACCACTGCAGAAGGACGATCTGGCACAGAAATGAAGGACACCAGGGTTTCAATAATCCAGGGAAGGCAAGACACAGCTGGAGACATCAGGGGGAGACAATAAGGACCAGGTGTGCAGAAATAGGGCAGGATTAGAAGGGAGGAAATGTTCCAGATGTGGAGGATCATGACAGTTTGTACGACGTGGGGAGAAGATGACGCACGTGGATAAAACTGGAGGTGAACCATGGACAGTGAAATGAAGGATTTGAAGATTGAGGTTGAGTCGCCTTAAAGTTATGCAACAGTCCACTTTCATAAATCGCTCAACTTGTATGGAAGTTGATGTATTTGGGCGTCTGAACGATTGAAAAATGAGGGCTCAGGTGACGTTAACCTGAAACCTTCCCCAGACTCAACCACCTGTTCAGATAGTGAACCCTGAAACTGAAGACTCGGAAAGCAAGAGAAGTTCATAAACTCAGCTCAGAATGTTATTAAGAAACGTTGATCATCCATACAGAGGAACACTGGAGCTCTGACAGAGTGACCATGAGGTTATTGGTCACCTCCCGGATCAAGGCCCATCACCCCCTAACACTCAGCTCAGATGGCCAGTTAGGAAGAGTCCAGCTGGTTCCAAACTTCTGATGGAGGTCCCTGTGCTCATTGGAACCTTCCAGGCAGCAGAGATTTTTCTGGATGATTCCTCCGGCCGTGTCTCAAGACAATTTATAAGTTCTGTTCCGTCGTCTTCCGCTCATCTGGGGCCGGGTCGCGGGGGCAACAGCCTCAGAAAGGGAAGCCCAGGCTTCTCTCACCCCAGCTGCATCCTCCAGCTCAGCTGGAAGGATCCTGCGTCGTTCCCCGGCCAGCTGCGAGACATAGTCTCTCCAGCGGGTCCGGGGTCTGTCTCTTGGTTTCCTCCCTGTGGGGTGTGCCCTTAGCACCTCACCAGTGAGGTGCTCGGGGGCATCCTGGCCAAATACCCAAACCACCCCATCTGGCTCCTTTCGACCAGGAGGAGGAGCGGCTCGACACCAAACCTTTTGGATGGCAGAGCTCCTCACCTAATATCTGAGTGAGAGCCCAGCCGCCCTGCGGAGTAAGCTCATTTCAGCCGCTTGTATCCTTGATCTCATTCTTTCGGTCACCACCCACAACTGGTGACCATAGGTGAGGGGGAACGTAGATCGACTTGTAAATTGAGAGCTTTGCTTTTCGGCTCAGCTCTCTCTTTACCACGATGGACTGATGCGGCGTCCTAGTTATTGCTGACACCGCACCGATCCGCTTGTCGATCTCCCGCTCCATCCTTCCCCCACTCGTGAACAAGACCCCGTGATACTTAAACTCCTCCATTTGGGGTAGGACCCTGTCCCTGACACGCAGGGGGCATTCCACCCTTTGCCAGGCGAGGACCCTGGTCTCGGATTTGGAGGCGCTAATTCCCATCCTGACCTGAATGAACAATTTATAAATACATTCATTCATTCTTTTTGTCTTCTGGGCAGCTTGTCCCTAATGGGATCCTAGCTGATTTCAGGGAAGAGGCAGGGTACACCCTGAACAGGTTGCCAGGCTGTTGTGAGCCTCAAACCCCTGACCTTCTTGCTGGGATGCCACCGTGGAATCCCTCATTTATAACTATTTATTATTTTAATAATTTAGCAAATATTCAAAAAAACTTTTTCAACATTGTTTTTATGGGGAGTTTTTTTTTTCACTTTACAGGAAGAAAACTGATGGAGTGCCTCACAGCTGTCAAGAAGCAGTGGGCAGGGGTAAAGAGATGGACCCAATTGCAGACAGAAAATTGACAGAGAATTTGACTGTCCATTAATACTGTGAAAAGAAAAACAAAGTTTCAGTGGCATGGCAAGAGGTTATTGTATGAATGTGTATTTGGTCAGGCAACCAGAGAGATCTGGCTGGAGGGGATGGTATGACCCGACGCGGAAGTCCGGGGTGATTGCCCTTAAATAGATGGCGGAGTGCACAGACGTGTGGAATCAGTAATCATCCTCAGGTGACCCTAATCCGATTGATGAGAAACATCCAGGGTTCTCTCTGACGGCAGGAGAGGGGATACGAGGCTGCTGAGGAGAATATGAGAAGTTTTTAGGATCTAGTAAGAGGCAGTAACGCCTCTTTAATGGGTGCTTCGTGCCTTTAAAAAAGAAGAGGAGATCTTCTGCTGTCCTGATGGTGTCCCTCCACGTCGTCTTCCAGGTTGCACGTGTACCCACCTTCCCTAACTTTTAATTATCTGCAATAAACTGGTTAAAACTGGCTGCATCTCGGTCAGTGGTGTCAAGATCCGGTTCTAGAGGGCCTGATGGTGTCCTGAAGGTTTTCATTGTGTTCCTGGTTCAACAAATGATGCAAAGAAATCAAAAGCTAATCAAATTTTGCTCATTGACTCAATAAGCTGGATCAGGTGTGTAGAAGCAGGAACTCATGGAAAACCTTCAGGACACCTCGAGGCCCTCCTGGACTGGATCAGGACACCCCTGATCGAGGTCCTTCATTTCCACCATATGACATTATTCCATTTTCTAATACTGTGGCAGCAGCATGGTGGTGCAGTCTTAAGCACAGTGATCTCACAGCAAGAAGGACAAGGTTTGAGTCCCGGAGTGAGGGCGGGGTTTAAAACACTGTCCTATCTGTGTGTAGTTTGCATGTTCTCCTCGTCTATGTGTGGGTTTTCTCTGGTCTCCTCCAAAAACAGACATGTTAGGTTGATTGGCTGATATGAAATTACCCCTAGGGAACGAGCTTGTGTGGCCCAGTGTTGTTTTCGTCAACGATGACGAAAACGAAATGATTTTGTTGACGAAGCATTTTTCCATGACGATGACGTAACGATAACAAAATAAATGCGAAATTTTGGTGACGAAAATGTGACGAGACGTTTGCAAGTTTCTGCTGACGAGACGAAAACATAACAATATAGGCGTCAGACTTTCACATTTCTGTCTGTGAAAAAAAACCCCACGGCGGCACGCCCCCCACAATGCTGCACGTTCACACCGTCTACACAACACACCTGCAGCCACGAGGAAGTCACAAACCATGGTGAAAACAGTAACAAAGGAGCTTGGTGGTCAGAAAATTAAAGTTTTCCACATATTTTGCGCAAACAGCATGCTAACTTCAAGCTAATACTAGCTTGTCGGGGATGCTAACTTCCTAGTTAGCTTGGTTGCGCTAACGACTGCTTTAAATGCATTCCATGTTTACAGGGTTTTTAAGAGGTGTCATTTTTAAGTATTCATAAGTTACAACGTTCCTCACTCACTGAAAAAATTATATTTATTTTACGTAGTTTTACTATGTTTGATGTTTTGCGCAAGTTAAAGCTCGGCAGAGTTTTTTTTTTCTAAACAAATAACTTGCATCATTCTCAGTAATAAAGGCACGATTGTTAAAGTATTTTTTTTTTTTTACACTAAAACTAGACTAAAAACGTTCTAAGTCTTCCCTGACTAAAACTAGACGAAAACTCTTTTGGGGTTTTCGTGACTAAAACTTAAATTAATATTCGTCCAAAGACGAAGACTAAAACGAAAACCAAGCAACAATACAAAATGTTTTTTTTTTTATCCTACTTAGGGAAATTATTTTTGCTGCATTGCACTGCAGCAGGCAGCCAATGGTAGGAGTAACTGCGGGTTAGGTGTCTTCACTCTGCAGCACCTGGACTCCCCGGGAACCTATGCTTGGATCCTGCTTCAGCTCTGCATTCAACACCATCCTCCCTACTCTGCTTCAGGACAAGCTCTCTCAGCTCAACGTACCTGACTCCACTTGCAGGTGGATTACTGACTTCCTAACAGACTGGAGGCAGTACGTGCGGCTGGGGAAGAATGTCTCCACCTCTCGGACTATCAACACAGGATCTCCACAGGGCTGTGTCCTCTCTCCCCTGCTCTTCTCCCGGTACACCAACTGCTGCACCTCCAGCCATGACTCTGTCAAACTGATCAAGTTTGCGGACGACACCACTCTCATTGGGCTCATCTCTGATGGTGATGAGTCGGCCTACAGGATGGAGGTAGACCGGCTGGTGTCCTGGTGCAGCAACAACAACCTGCAGCTCAACGCTCAGAAGACAGTGGAGATGATCGTGGACTTTAGGAAAGCTATAGCACCCATTACCCCCCTTGCACTGACAGACTCCCCCATCACCACTGTAGACTCTTTCCGCTTCCTCGGCACTACCATCACACAGGACCTAAAGTGGGAGCCATCCATCAGCTCCCTGATCAAAAAGGCCCAGCAGAGGATGTACTTTCTGCGGCAGTTGAAGAAAGCCAAGCTGCCCACCCAGATGTTGGTGCAGTTTTACACAGCCATCATCGAGTCCATCCTCACCTCCTCCATTACCGTGTGGTACGCTGGAGCCACAGCCAGGGACAAACACAGACTGCAGCGCATTGTGCGCCCTGCAGAGAAGGTGATCGGCTGCAGCCTTCCATCTCTCGAAGACCTGTACGTCTCCAGGACTCGGGGGCGTGCAGGTCGGATAGCAGCTGACCCTTCCCACCCTGGACATGGACTTATTGAGCGACTCCCCTCGGGCAGGAGGCTCCGGTCCATTCGGACCAGAACGTCCCGCCACAAAAACAGCTTCTTCCCTTCTGCCGTTGGTCTAATGAATACTTTGTAACCTGATCCCCACATCTCTTAGTCACCTCCCTCTTGTCACTTTACTATCTTTATTATTTTCTATTATTTTCTATGACATTGCACTACTTTTCTTTTTCTTTCTGAGCACTCTTTGTTTTGTTAAAATTATTTTTATTTATTTTATTTTTTGTTGTTTTTGTCTTATATTATTGCACACCTGTATCAAAGCAAGTTCCTAGTCTCTGATATTCTTCATTGACATGGCAATAAAAGCATTCTGATTCTGATTCTCCAAGGACATTTAGGCATGCGCCCAGTGGGAATCAAACCGACTTCTCCAGGTCCAAAGACTAATTTTCTACAACTGAGCAACATGTACAGCACACATGACAGAAAGGCAGAGGATATGTGTCTCGTGCTGTTTGTTTTCTATGGTTACATAGTAAAAGTGACCAGTCCTGCTGTCATGCAATCAAAATGACTAAATTTTATACATACGTAGGATAACTAAATCATCCGATGTCCTTTCTTTCTTTTTTTTTCTAACATCGAACACAATGTGATATTCCAAACTTGCCCAGGGAATTACTGATCAATCCTGATTGATCTGATGGCCGCTCCCGATCAATGCTCATGTATTTATACACCAAAAACAACAATGGTGTGGCCCCACAACAGTCTGACAACCTGTACCTACCTCTCGCCTTGAATCAGTCGGGATAGGCTCCGCCACCCTCTAAGGAATGGACATTTCCGAAGACGAACAAAATTAAATCTGAATGCTTTTTTAAACGAGGCTGTGACATCATTAAATGTGGAATCCTTCCCAGATGACGTTTGGTGTCTTTATATACACAGACATGTATTTCTGTTCATCTATAGATAGACACACACATATAAATCCATCTATCTGCATGTTTAGACGTGTGTTTGCGTGCTGATAGAAACTGGGAGGTGTGATCTAGAAACCTGGGGGAGATAAATAGGCAGCTAACAATAGGTCTCTCATTTCCTGTCTCAGATTTCCACGGTCCGTGCCAAGCTTGGCAGGTGACTGGATGAGATATCCGAGACTCACCTGAGCCCACCAACTGTTGCCATGCCAACGGAGGATGTGAATGACGGACTGTGCCAGGCCTCTGGCCACACGCACAGAAAAAGGTCTCGTAGAAACGTCACAGTTTAATGGCTGTAAAGCAGAAACAGGCTTGGAAAGCGGTTCAATCTGTTCTCAGTGAGTTTATTTGTTCTTAGATGATTTGAATCTTCTCAAACATCCTGTCATCAGACTCTTAAATACCCAGAAAACAGATTAAAACATCAGATTTCTGGAAAAGTAAATAGTTTTCAGTGATGAGTAATCTTTAGCTGCCTGTTAAAGATCAGAATTCCCACACAGAGAAGAACCGATCATGTCTGAGAGTTTTTTTAAAATCAGATTAAAAAGTAATGTGGACACAGTGGGCTCTGCTGGAGTGTTTCCATCCACAGGGGCGGATCTAGGATTTTCTAAAGGGGGCAGGGTGTGAGGTCATTGACAAAGCCAGTCAAGGAGGTCCAGGGAGCAACCCCTCCAGAACATTTAGAAAAATAAGTACCATTTTCCTGCATTTTGGTGCATATTTTGCCTAAGTTTACAAAAATTAAAGTAATAATAAAAATAATTTAAACCTTTATTAGTCCCACAAGGAGATATTGCAATGCTGCATTGCACTGCAGCTGGCAGCCATGACGGCAGCAATGGTGGGAACAAGCAGGGGGGTAGATCTCTGCTCCAGGAAAACGTAGGCAGCTCTGTGGGGTTTGAACCAACTTTCCCCGGTTCAAGGACAAACACTCTGCCACCGAGCCAACGCCTCGCCCAAGAGTAAGTACTAAGAACACTTAGTAATTCGAGCTTTTGAAAAGTATGGAAGCTCAGAGGGTTCACAAACAGCATTCTGGGGGATGTCTTGTCCATGATGACCTCGTAGTCCAGGGGGACATCTGTCCATTGAGACGGTCCTCCCCCATGGTGGAACACAGCACTGTTTTGACCACCTTCATGGCTGAGTTGGCCCTCTTTGCCCCAGCACTGGTGACAGGGATCAGCAGCAGTCGGTAGAGTATACGATAGCAGACATGGATTCGCTGGCCCTGCAAAGAGATAGCTTGACGAGCCCCCTCCATTCTTCTTCTTCTTTTTTTTGTGGACCAAAAAGGGTGGCGCACACCCCCCACACCACTTCTGGATCCGCCCTGATCTTGTTGTTTTGGGTCAGTCATGGGCAAACTACAGCCCGCGGGCCACATGCGGCTCGTTAAACGTTTTAATTCGGTCCGCCGGACATAAAAAATTAAATTAAAAAAATCTTGTTTTAATTCTCCTGCAATTTTGATGTTTCCTCACTAGATGGTGCCAAAGATACAACAACACTGCTCCCATTAAAATCTGTGTGTCTCCTTGATGTGCACGCCTTCAAAATAAACAGTGTGCACAGATATGGAAAGCCATCGGGGCCAATACACGCACATAAACAAGCACGTTGGATGTTAAAACTAGCAAAATGTAACATCAAGCACTTAGATTTCAAACCTAGCGCCGTTAAATTTGAAATTTAGCGCTCTTGATGTAACATTTAGCGCGTTTGTTTGAAATCTAGCGCCTTACTATCGGTCTAATCTAGCGGTTACCATAGCATGCCAGCCATTTGCTCCTGTTGCGGCCTCCTGCTCAAATCTTATAACTCAATGTGGCCCGCAAACCAAAAAGTTTGCCCTCCCCTGTTTTAGGGGCTTCATGTCCATATCGGATTAACATTCAGGATTCATCTTCTGAACCACTCGTACCTCACGTCATGAGCCTCACTCCAAATCTGGCCCTCCGCTGTAAATCTGTACACCTGGTCCCAATCTTTCTGATGTCTCCACCTGTGTCTTGTCTTCCCCTGGTGTCCAACACTCCAATGTCAGATCTTCTTCTGTCACCAGGGTTTGTTACATTTTCAATATGGTGTCGAAGGTGGTGATTGGGGAGTTTGCGTTTATGTGGGTCCCGGGTCATTCTAGACTTGTGGGGAATGAACAGGTGGATGTGGAGGTGAAAAGAGCGGCTGTGGTGATGGTGGAGAGGGTCATGGCTCTGTCCCGGAGTGAGGCGATGGGGGTGGGGTTAATGATTGGGCACACAGGATTAAAGGATGCTCTTAGGGTTCCGGGGAAACATTTAGATGGAGCTGTGATTCTTGTGGTGGAGTTGGAGGGAGTGGGACACGTTTTGTTGCGTTGTGAGAAATACGGGGCAGAGAGGGAGGTTATGATGGGGGTGCTGAGGAGTGTTGGGCTTCTCTCACCCCGGCTGCATCCTCCAGCTCACCCAGAAGGATCCCAATTCGTTCGCTGGCCAGCTGTGAGACATAGTCTCTCCAACCGGTCCGGGGTCTGCCTCTTGGTCTCTCGGCCTGAAACACCTCACTACCGAGGCACTCGGGGGGCATCCTGACCAGATGCCCGAACCACCCATCTGGCTCCCCTCGACCTGGAGGAGGAGCGGCTCGACACCGAGCTCCTCCCGGATGGCAGAGCTCCTTACCCGATCTCTGAGTGAGAACTCAGCCACCCTGCGGAGGAAGCTCATTTCGGCCGCTTGTATCCACGACCCTGTCCCTGACATTATTCTATTTTTTAATACTGTGGCAGCATGTTGGCGCGGTGGTAAGCACAATGGCCTCACAGCGAGAAGGTCGAGGGTTCAAATCCCAGAGTGGGGGCAAGGTTTAAAACACTGGTCTTTCTGTGTGTAGTTTGCATGTTCTCCCCATGTATGTGTGGGTTTTCTCTGGTTTCCTCAAAAACATACATGTTAGGTTGATTGGCTGCTATGAGATTGCCCTTCGAAATGAGTGTGTGTGTGTGGGGTCCTGCAACAGACTGGTGACTTGTTCGGGGTGTACCCTGCTTCTCACCTTAAATCAGCCAGGAAAACCTCCAGCATTCCTCGCAACAAATTCAGAAAGCGAAACTAAATATGGCGGCTCCAGGTTTGCTCGTTACCGACCCTCTGATCTTGAGAAACTGAAGCTCCACTCTCTGCAGACCAGAACGCTCCTGACGAGCAGCGCAGTGAGACCCTCCCTCCTCTTTAGATGCTCTGCACCTGTCTCCACCGTGTCCGCTGAAGGAGCTCACGCTGGACTCTAATTGGCTTGTTTGGGATCCATCTTCAGTAAAAGCTGAATTATATGTGAGTGAAGCTCTCCGAGTCTCTTCACCCACCCTCAGCCCCCTGCTGACGTCAATCCCTTCGACCCCAGACAGGAAGAAGCAAGTCAAACAAGTGTTTAAAGTGCACGAAGAAGCAAAGAAAAGATGGAAAATGATCCAAATGAGATCAGATTTTATTCCAGGAGAAACACGATGACATTCACAGTAAAACATCCTGATTGTTTTTTATCTACATTAAAAAAATTACAAAAACATTTTCATAAAAAACATTTGGAATGATTATGAGATGAAAAAAAAAAATCACATTTATTTCTGTGTGTTTAAGGTTGGAACAGGTCGCACACAGTCAGGTGTTTTTTAGACACAGAGTAGGCGGGGTACACAGGAGCAGAAAAATTGTGCTTGTAGGAATGCAGTAAAACAAGACTGCCATCTGCTGTCACACTGAAGAACGACAAGATCCCCCCCTCAAAGTCCAGGAAGACCCCTACCCTCTGGAGCTGGTCGGCCTGAACGGTGAGCGGCTGCTTGTTGTGTAAAACTTCCAGTTTGTTTTTATCGAACGCCAGGCACCACGAGAAGGAGTTGAACCCCAAACGGGAGCCGTCTCTGTGACCTTTTCTATCGATCTGTCCCTCGGACACACCCACCTTCCAGCGGCCGTCAGACACACTGACCTCCCAGTACCAGCGGCCGCTGTGCAAGGCCTGCGAGGCCAGCACCTGAGGGAAGGAGATGAAACGGGCTTCGTGTTCGCTGTAGACCTGTTGAACCTCGCTGTGGGTCACACATTTGTTCCCGTCGGAAAGCAGCAGTTTTGGGTGGGCCGTGTCCTCGTCCATCAGGGGAACGATCCCATCTGCACACAGAAAACACACGTTAGAATTACGGGCTGACTGATTAATGACTGCTTAATTAAAATGATCTCATATTCTTATGACACATTAGAAACGGGCAAATACGTTTCCAATTGGTTTTGTTTCGTTATCTTCTGCTTAACCAGGACCAGGTCGGGAGAGGGGGGGCAACAGCCTCAGATGATAAGCCGAGGCTTCTCTCACCCCGGCTGCATCCTCCAGCTCACCCAGGAGGATCCTGAGCTGTTCCCTGTCCAGCTGTGAGACATAGTCTCTCCAGCAGGTCCGGGGTCTGCCTCTAGGTCTACTCCTGGTGGGACGGAACACCTCACCATCGAGGCATCCTAACTACATGCCTGAACCACCCCATCTGGCTAAGCCTTGATCTCATTCTTTTGGTCACCACCTACCGCTGGTTACCATGGTGAAGATAGGAACGTAGATCCTGGTTACCATGGTGAGGGTAGGAACGTAGATTCTGGTTACCATGGTGAGGGTAGGAACGTAGATCCTGGTCGCCATGGTGAGGGTAGGAACATAGATCCTGGTTACCATGGTGAGGGTAGGAACGTAGATTCTGGTTACCATGGTGAGGGTAGGAACGTAGATCCTGGTTGCCAGGTGAGGGTAGGAACATAGATCCTGGTTACCAGGGTGAGGGTAGGAACGTAGATCCCGGTTACAACGGTGAGGGTAGGAACGTAGATCCTGGTTACCACGGTGAGGGTAGGAACGTAGATCCCGGTTACAACGGTGAGGGTAGGAACGTAGATCCTGGTTACCACGGTGAGGGTAGGAATGTAGATCCTGGTTACCACGGTTAGGGTAGGTACGTAGATCCTGGTTACCATGGTGAGGGTAGGAATGTAGATCCTGGTTACCATGGTGAGGGTAGGAACGTAGATCCTGGTTACCATGGTGAGGGTAGGAACGTAGATCTTGGTTACCATGGTGAGGGTAGGAACATAGATCCTGGTTACCATAGTGAGGGTAGGAACGTAGATCCTGGTTACCATGGTGAGGGTAGGAACGTAGATCCTGGTTACCATGGATAGGATAGCAACGTAGATCCTGGTTACCATGGTGAGGGTAGGAACATAGATCCTGGTTACCATAGTGAGGGTAGGAACGTAGATCCTGGTTACCATGGTGAGGGTAGGAACGTAGATCCTGGTTACCATGGTGAGGGTAGGAACATAGATCCTGGTTACCATAGTGAGGGTAGGAACGTAGATCCTGGTTACCATGGTGAGGGTAGGAACATAGATCTGGTTACCATGGTAAGGTTAGGAACGTAGATCCTGGTTACCATGGTGAGGGTAGGAACGTAGATCGACTTGTAAATCGAGAGTGGTGCCTCTTTCAGTCACCACCTTATCACAGTGGAGGGTTTGCATGTCCCACTGATCCTAGGAGCTATGTGTCAGGGGGCTTAATCCCTGATACGGGCACCCAAGGTAAACCGGTCCTAGGTGAGGATCCAGACTAAGCGCGGCTCATAAACCCCCAATGAAGCGGTTAACCATGGCCAAGTTTCCCTTGTTTGGACGATCCCGGGGGTGGGGCACGAGAGCGAGCGCCTGGTGGCCCGGCTTATACCCATGAGGCTCAGCCCGAACAGGGCACATGAGCCATCCTTCCAGTGAACGCACCACCTGTAGAAAGGGCTATAGGGGTCAGGTGGAGAAGGGTGGCAGTGGACGATGTGGACCCTGGCAGTCAGACCCTCGGCTACTATCTAATGTAACATAGTTATTATCCAATCATTGATCTCGACAATGTTTAAATCGATACAAACAACTGTTGGGGTCTTCGTTAGTTAAACGTGTCTTATAACTCACACAGAATCCTGTAGAGGTCTCTGCTTCTACTCGGTACCGGCAGGACCACCGTATCCAATCGTTTCTCTGTAAAGCTCTGCAGGAAGCTCAGCCGAGCCTGGTCCACTTCCTCCGGTATTTCAGACTGCTCCAAATACGCCCCCATCTCACGGGTGCTGGACCGAACGGAACAAGACGTCAGATTAAACACTTCTAGAGTAAAAGAGTTAGTTGTTAAAAACCAGTTGGGTTACTTACACCTGAGAGACGGTGCTGTACTCCTGTAGAAAAAAAAAAGGAAATGGTTTTACTATAGACCACCAGGGTGGCACCAATACCAGTCTTTTCAACATGATACGAATACTTTTATTTAATTAAAGATGCCCTGTTCAAACTTAAAGAAGAAGACGTTTAATTTCATATTATTAAACGAGTGGGGGAACGATCGGTGGAGGGTCCACAATAATCAGGACGCTGCTCCGATCTGTCGTGGTGAAGAAAGAGCTAAGACCCTACCCTCACCGTGGTAACCAGGATCTACGTTCTTACCCTCACCATGGTAACCAGGATCTATGTTCCTACACTCACCATGGTAACCAGGATCTATGTTCCTATCCTCACCATGGTAACCAGGATCTATGTTCCTACCCTCACTATGGTAACCAGGATCTATGTTTTTACCCTCACCATGGTAACCAGGATCTATGTTCTTACCCTCACCATGGTAACCAGGATCTATGTTCCTACACTCACCATGGTAACCAGGATCTATGTTCCTATCCTCACCATGGTAACCGGAGTCTACATTCCTACCCCCACCATGGTAACCAGGATCTACGTTCCTATCCTCACCATGGTAACCAGGATCTACGTTCCTACTCTCGCCATAGTAACCAGGATCTATGTTCCTACCCTCACCATGGTAACCAGGATCCACAGTCCTACCCTCACCATGGTAACCAGGATCTACGTTCCTACCCTCACCGTGGTAACCAGGATCTACATTCCTATCCTCACCATGGTAACCAGGATCTCCGTTCCTACCCTCGCCATGGTAACCAGGATCTACGTTCCTACCCTCATCGTGGTAATCAGGATCTACGTTCCTATCCTCACCATGGTAACCAGGATCTACGTTCCTACTCTCGCCATAGTAACCAGGACCTACGTTTCTACCCTCAACGTGGTAACCAGGATCTACGTTCCTACTCTCACCATGATAACCAGGATCTACGTTCCTACCCTCACCATGGTAACCAGGATCCACATTCCCACCCTCACCATGTAACCAGGATCTATGTTCCTACCCTCACCATGGTAACCAGGATCTACGTTCCTACCCTCACCATGGTAACCAGGATCTACGTTCCTACCCTCACCGTGGTAACCAGGATCCACATTCCTACCCTCACCATGGTAACCAGGATCTACATTCCTACCCTCACCGTGGTAACCAGAATCTACGTTCCTACCTTCACCACTCTAACCAAGATCTAAGTTCTTACCCTCACCATGGTAACCAGGATCTACATTCCTACCCTCACCATGGTAACCAGGATCTACATTCCTACCCTCACCATGGTAACCAAGATATACGTTCCTACCCTCACCGTGGTAACCAGGATCTATGTTCCTACACTCACCATGGTAACCAGGATCTATGTTCCTATCCTCACCATGGTAACCGGGATCTACGTTTCTACCCTCACCGTGGTAACCGGGATCTACGTTCCTATCCTCACCATGGTAACCAGGATCTACGTTCCTACTCTCGCCATAGTAACCAGGATCTACGTTCCTACCCTCACCATGGTAACCAGGATCCACATTCCCACCCTCACCATGTAACCAGGATCTATGTTCCCACCCTCACCATGGTAACCAGGATCTACGTTCCTACCCTCACCATGGTAACCAGGATCCACATTCCTACCCTCACCATGGTAACCAGGATCCACATTCCTACCCTCACCATGGTAACCAGGATCTACATTCCTACCCTCACCGTGGTAACCAGAATCTACGTTCCTACCTTCACCACTCTAACCAAGATCTAAGTTCTTACCCTCACCATGGTAACCAGGATCTACATTCCTACCCTCACCATAGTAACCAGAATCTACATTCCTATCCTCACCATGGTAACCAGGATCTACGTTCCTACTCTCGCCATAGTAACCAGGATCTACGTTCCTACCCTCACCATGGTAACCAGGATCCACATTCCCACCCTCACCATGTAACCAGGATCTATGTTCCCACCCTCACCATGGTAACCAGGATCTACGTTCCTACCCTCACCATGGTAACCAGGATCCACATTCCTACCCTCACCATGGTAACCAGGATCCACATTCCTACCCTCACCATGGTAACCAGGATCTACATTCCTACCCTCACCGTGGTAACCAGAATCTACGTTCCTACCTTCACCACTCTAACCAAGATCTAAGTTCTTACCCTCACCATGGTAACCAGGATCTACATTCATACCCTCACCATAGTAACCAGGATCTACATTCCTACCCTCACAATGGTAACCAAGATATACGTTCCTACCCTCACCGTGGTAACCAGGATCTATGTTCCTACCCTCACCGTGGTAACCAGGATCTATGTTCCTACCCTCACCATGGTAACCAGGATCCACAGTCCCACCCTCACCATGGTAACCAGGATCTACGTTCCTACCCTCACCGTGGTAACCAGGATCTACATTCCTATCCTCACCATGGTAACCAGGATCTCCGTTCCTACCCTCGCCATGGTAACCAGGATCTACGTTCCTACCCTCATCGTGGTAATCAGGATCTACATTCCAACCCTCACTTTGGTAACCAGTGTGGGTGGCCACCGAACGAACAAGATCGCTGACACAACGGGACTGAAATGATCTTCCTCTGCAGGGTGGGCTGAGTCTCTCTCAGTGCTCGAGGCCGTAGCTCTGCCCTTAAGGAGGAGCTCAGTGTAGAGCCGTTGGTCCTCTGGGTTCAGAGAAACCACATGGCGTTGGTTAGGGCATCTGATTAGGATGCATCCCAAGCACCTTGCTAGTGAGGTGTTTTTGGGCACGTCCCACCAGGAGGAGACCCAGAGGCAGGTTCACCACTGTGCAGTCCAACACAGAATATAATACACTAATGAAAATGGATATTTTCATGAATACATGCCCTCATTTTGTTTATAGATCTACGTGGCGTATCGATTCGTATCTGCAGCGACATCTCTGTAAAAAAACAAGAGCTTCCATAACAGACTGACCATAACGAAAGCCTGGTCCTGAAGCCGTTTTTCTCCGGTATCAGACAGATTCTCCAGCGTGAGAAGACCATTTTGGATGGACTGGAGGGAGCTCTGGAGAAAATTGAGTTTCTCCTCTAGTCCTCCCAGGACTCTTTCCTCTTCCTTGGTAACACAGCGAGCCACCGACTGCTCCTCCTGCTCCAGAGCTTCTCTGATGGTTCCGTACTGCTGCTTCACTGCTGCGTCGGCTTTAGATAAAACCACCTGCACAGACAGACAGACAGACAGACAGACAGACACAGGAGGTCATGCTAGTGTCACTAACGGTATTCTCATGACTACAAGGCGCACATAAAAGGCTTGGATTTGCTTTGAAATGTGTGGCGCGTCCTATGTGTGTGTTAGTTGAAAGGTGGACATAGTAGAGAACACCATGAGAACATTACAGGGTAAAGTGTGGGCGTGGCTTGTTCATAAAAAAGCAGGTACGTTCATTGTTTTCAACAAAGAGACTCAGTTTAAAGCTGCCGAGTTTTAAGTTTAGCTGCCGAGTGTGAAGCGGCCGGGATGGGAATTAGCGCCTCCAAATCCGAGACCATGGTCCTCGCCCGGAAAAGGGTGGAATGCCCCCTGCGGGTCAGGGACAGGGTCCTGCCCCAAGTGGAGGAGTTTAAGTATCTTGGGGTCTTGTTCACGAGTGGGGGAAGGATGGAGCGGAGATCGACAGGCGGATCGGTGCGGCATCAGCAATAACTAGGACGCTGCATTGGTTCGTCGTGGTAAAGAGAGAGCTGAGCCGAAAAGCAAAGCTCTCGATTTACAAGTCGATCTACGTTCCAACCCTCACCTATGGTCACCAGCTGTGGGTGGTGACCGAAAGAATGAGATCGCGGGTACAAGCGGCCGAAATGAGCTTCCTCCGCAGGGTGGCCGGGCTCTCACTCGGAGATCGGGTGAGGAGCTCTGCCATCCGGGAGGAGCTCGGTGTCGAGCCGCTCCTCCTCCAGGTCGAGAGGAGCCAGATGGGGTAGTTCGGGCATCTGGTCAGGATGCCATCCAAGCGCCTCGCGGGCAGGGTGTTTTGGGCACGTCCCAACGGGAGGAGACCAAGGGGCAGACCCCGGACCCGCTGGAGAGACTATGTCTCACAGCTGGCCGGGGAACGACTTGGGATCCTTCCAGGTGAGCTAGAGGATGCAGCCGGGGAGAGAGAGGCCTGGGCTGCCCATTTGAGGCTGTTGCCCCCACGACCCGACCCCGGAATAAGCGGAAGATGACGGAACGGAACTCAGTTTAAACTGAAGACCATCAGCTACGAGGACGAACATAGAAATCCAGCAGCCAGAGAATTTAAGATCCATCGTGGCTGGAGGAGTCGGTGCAGTCCTGACAGAACTGAGATGGAGACGATCAGAAAGGAGGGGTTTGGGGCAAGTGTCCCTGCGGTAGTCATGGATGATACGGTCGCTCGCTGGCAAGATGGAGGATCTGGGGACACTCGTTCTGACCTAGCAGGAATGTGGAGGGGTGCTTTAGTGCCCAACTCCGTGGACTCATTATGGACTGGCTTTTCAACCGTTCAGACGTCAGGTTTCACAACATGTAAGCCAGTGCTTCTCAAATAGTGGGGCGATGCCAGGGGGGGGGCGCGTGTCACCCTGTGGATCATGTTGTTTTTTTTTTTTTTTTTTTTTGCCGTACTAGAATAAAGTGTAATTGCACATCCACCACAGCAGAGGTCCCCAACCTTTCCTGCGCTACGGACCGGTTTAGTGTCTGATAATATTTTCACGGACCGGTCTAAAGGTGTAGCAAAAAAATAAAATAAGACCAGCCTGAAGAAAATGGGGTTTTTAAATAAATGATCAACTTAAATCCTTTTTGTCCTCACGAGAAAATTTATTAGCTGCGTCTTTATAACACGGAAACATTCTCTCCGCTCGAACGTAATCTGGTTGCCTTGGGAACGGTAAACATACCTTCAAAATAAAATACATCACAAAAATAAAGTGAATAAAATTACCAGTTAGTCTCCTCACAGTAAGACTAGATCAATCGGAGTTCTGAGTTTGTTTTGCTGTAACCAGACAGTCCCATTTTGACGGATCCCTGAAGAGTGTTTCTAAAGTCTTAGAAACTGCTTCGGAACTCTGTATCCAGTAATTTTTCAAATTAAAATATTGTCATCAAGAAAACCTTTATAATAAAGACTCAAATAATAAACCAAATGGAAATAATGGAATTTATTTCTTCGTTCAATCCGGTCCGGTACTACATGATCCACGGCCCGATACCGGTCCGTGGCCCGTTGGTTGGGGACCTCTGCACTACAGTAGTTGGCGCTTTTTTAATTTCAAGTTAATTGATGCACTTTAAATATTTTGTTTCAGACTAAAAAACAATTTTAATAAAGCTGTTCTTTGTTGTTTGTTGCTTCTTTTTGTTGTCTTGTTTTCTTTAATGTTAATGAGGATACAATGTTATGCAGAGGTGTACTTAGAACAATTTCATAGACAAATGATACTAAGTAAGGTCACGGCGGAGAATGTGTGTGTGTGGGGGGGGGCGCGAAATATTTTCTTCATCCTAGGAGGGGCGCGACAGAAAATAATTGAGAAGCACTGGTGTAAGCGGACCGGGAAGGTGGTAGTCCAATGGAAGGGTGGCCCTTGTCCCCTGTTCGGGCTGAGCCTGGCCGGGCCCCATGGGTAAAAGCCCGGCAACCAGGCGCTCGCTCTCGTGCCCTTGGTATGGGCTGTCCGGTCTTTGTACGACCGGAGCCAGAGCTTGGTCTGGCAGTATGTCGATTCCATTTCCAGTGAGAGTTGGACTTCGCCAAATTAGCGCATCCAAATTCGAGACCATGGTCCTCGCCCGGAAAAGGGTGGAATGCCCCCTACGGGTCAGCGTCCTGTTCCAAGTGGAGGAGTTTAAGTATTTGGGGGTCTTGTTCACGAGTGGGGGAAAGATGGAGCGGGAGATCGACAGGCAGATCGGTGCGGCGTCAGCAATAACTAGGACGCTGCATCGGTCCGTCGTGGTAAAGAGAGAGCTGAGCCGAAAAGCAAAGCTCTCGATTTAAAAGTCGATCTATGTTCCCACCCTCACCTATGGTCACCAGCTGTGGGTGGTGACCGAAAGAATGAGATCGCGGATACAAGTGGCCGAAATGAGCTTCCTCCGCAGTGTGGCTGGGCTCTCACTCAGAGATCGTGTGGGGAGCTCTGCCATCGGGAAGGAGCTCGGTGTCGAGCCGCTTCTCCTCCAGGTCGAGAGGAGCCAGATCGGGTGGTTTGGTCATCTGGTCAGGATGCCCCCCGAGCGCCTCGCGGGCAAGGTGTTCAAGACCAAGGGGCAGACCCCGGACTTGCTGGAGAGACTATGTCCCACAGCTGGCCGGAGAACGACTTGGGATCCTTCCAGGTGAACTGGAGGATGCAGCTGGGGTGAGAGAAGCCCGGGCTTCCCGTTTGAGGCTGTTGCCCCTGCGACCCGGCCCCGAAACAAGGGGAAGATGACGGAACCTTATGGTCATGAAAACACGGTGAATCTGCATTCATTGACTGGATTTGAAAAATAAACACTTGTACTCAAATAAACAAACAAATAAACTGTAAATCCCTCCGACTTTCTGAAGTGGGTCCTCATGCTCGTCCAGTTTTCACTGGTGACTGTTTGTAGAAACTGGACTTAAAAAACCCACATCTGTCTGCATGCCAAATAGGAAGTACATATTAACATTTACCTCCTTTATCTCTCCTAGGGGGCACTATTTGGAGTGGTATTGAAACCTGGTCCTACTGGAATCGAATGATAGAACAGGTTATACGTTATTATTTTCTTACCCTGGATGTTTCTTTCTTCTCGGTCAGTTCAGTCAGTCTGTTTTGCACCCGCTGCTCCGCCTCCTGCAGCCGGCTGACGTCGTCATTCATTTTGGACTAAAACATAAAAGCATTTATAAATCTGGACCGTTTCAGATGAATTTCTGTGAAATAAATCTTACAGTTTATCTATACTTCGTATTGAGTAACTGTGGGCAGTTTCATTAAAAACACTTCTGTGCTTTAGGAAGTATTGTGTTGACTAAAGTGTTAGAGAAACGCAAACAGACGGATGGCCCGAGTGCTTTAGGCAAAAAAAACCCCAAAAATTTCTTTCGTTCTGTCATCTTCCGCTTGTTCCGGGGTCGGGTCGCGGGGGCAACAGCCTCAAACGGGCAGCCTAGGCCTCTCTCAGCCCGGCTGCATCCTCCAGCTCACCCAGAAGGATTCCAAGTCGTTCCACGGCCAGCTGTGAGACATAGTCTCTCCAGTGGGTCTGGGGTCTGCCCCTTGGTCTCCTCCCGGTGGGACGTGCCCGAAACACCTCGCCCGCGAGGCGCTCGGGGGGCATCCTGACCAGATGCCCGAACCACCCCATCTGGCTCCTCTCGACCAGGAGGAGGAGCGGCTCGACACTGAGCTCCTCCCGGATGGCAGAGCTCCTCACCTGATCTCTGAGTGAGAGCCCAGCCACCCTGCGGAGGAAGCTCATTTCGGCCGCTTGTACCCGCAATCTCATTCTTTCGGTCACCACCCACAGCTGGTGACCATAGGTGAGGGTTGGAACATAGATCGTCTTGTAAATCAAGAGCTTTGCATTTCGGCTCAGCTCTCTCTTTACCACGACGGACCGATGCAACGTCCTAGTTATTGCTGATGCCGCACCGATCCGCCTGTCGATCTTACGCTCCATCCTTCCCCCACTCGTGAACACCCAAAAATTTCTATCATACAAAAATATTCTGATGCCCTCACGACAGAGGGTGCCCCGATCAGGGGTCTGTTTTCAGCAGGAATAAAAATAATAATTTGACCTTGTGAAGAGAGCGGGTTCTACAGAGCATTCTGTTCTGTCGTCTTCCGCCGGGGCAACAGCCTCAAATGGAAACCCAGGCTTCTCTCACCCCGGGCTGCATCCACCAGCCCACCCTGGAGGATCCCGAGGTGTTCCCTGTCCAGCTGTGAGACATAGTTTCTCCAGCGAGTCCGGAGTCTATGTCATGGACTCTACCTTTTAGGAAGCGCCCGAAACACCTCACCAGCGATGGGATGCATCCTAACTGGATGCCCGAACCGCCCCATCTGGCTTCTCTCGACCCAGAAAAGCTCTGTTTACAACTTTTTCAAGAAAAAAAACTATCTTTTTTGTGACTTTTTTGACAAAAAAAAAGTCTGTTTTTCCTCAAAAAAGTCACAAAAAATTTGACAAAAACTCACAAAAATTTATTGTTGATGCAGGTAATAAACTTTTTGAATGAAGTCGTTAAACGGACGGAAGTCTGAACGCCTTCATGAAGCTCGACTTCACCACGTACCAACCAGACTAGTCTGGTACCGTGCGCCACCAGAACAAGTGCCAATACTAAGAAATACGTACCATTAATTAACAATCTAATTAAAATGAATTCAGAGACACAGAACTTACCCTGAGTTCCATTTCAGCCTCTCTGATGCTGATGCAGGTGTGGTTGCGGTGTGAGCCGATGACGGTGCACACGGTGCACACACACACTCCGCACTCCCGGCAAAAGATGCGGTTGATCTCGTGGTGTTCCTGGCACCGCCACAGCGATATGTCCTCCACCGGAGGTACCAACGTGTGACTTCGAAAGACGGGGGAATCCAGGTGTGAACGCAGGTGTTCTTCACACATGGATGCCCCGCACACCAGGCAGGATTTTACCGCCGGCTGGCAGACCGTCTCCGGGCAGTAATTGCAGGAGACAGGGCCATGGGATCTCTTGTTCAGGTTTAGGAAGAGCCCACTGCTGCTTGTGGACCACGGAGTAGATGGACCACTTGATGAGGGCAGTTTACTGATGGCTGTCTGGAACCAGCTCTTCTCTGGCTGGGTTGGAGAGGAACTGCTGGCAGGTGAAACCCCAAATCCATCCTTATCGTCGCATATCTCCACCTCTGAGTCCGTGTCGGACACTAAAGGGACTGGGCTTTCATCCAGGGCGATCAACGGAATGGTGTTTGGTGTATCCAGTGTGGGTTGTCCTGATGAGGACGAGGTTGGGGTTTCTGTGTCTGTACATTGCACGTCTGGAGTCTTGGCAGGGGATCGCTTTGCGACCGGCTCTTCTGAAACAGGTGGGCCGGCTTTTCTTTTACCCAGCAGTCGGCTCTTGAGGGAGGGTTTCTTCGGTGTGGAAATGTTTTGGTCATCAAACCGGAATGCACCTGCAAAAGAAGGAAAAAAAAAAAGTCAGAGGTTGAGACTTAAACCGGCAGTGACGTCCTAAGTAAAATCACAAACTGTCTCTATGTCTCCTCCCGGTGGACGTCCTTGAAACACCTCAACAATAGCAGATGCATCGCAATCGCATTTCCGAACCAATTTCACTTCTCTCTACCCAGAGGAGCAATGGCTCTACTCTGACCTCCTCTGGATGGCAGACCCCCTCCCACTATCTTTGAGTAAGAGGCCAGCCACCCTGCAGAGGAAGATCATTTCAGCTGTTTGTATCTGCGATCTCGATCTTTCGATCCTGGTTACCATGGTGAGGGTAGCAACGTAAATCCTGGTTACCACGGAGAGGGTAGGAACGTAGATCCTGGTTACCATGGTGATGGTAGGAAGTAGATCCTGGTTACCTTGGTGATGGTAGGAGCGTAGATCCTAGTCACCATTGTGAGGATAGGAACGTAGATCCTGGTTACTATGGTAATGATGCAACGTATATCCTGGCATCCATGATGAGGGTAGGAATGTACATCCTGGTTACCATGGTGATGGTAGGAATGTAGATCCTGGTTACCACGGTGAGGGTAGGAACGTAGATCTTGGTCACCACGGTGAGGGTAGGAACGTAGATCTTGGTCACCACGGTGAGGGTAGGACCGTAAATCCTGGTTACCATGGTGATGGTAGCAATGTAGATCCTGGTTACCACGGTGAGGGTAGGAACGTAGATCTTGGTCACCACGGTGAGGGTAGGAACGTAGATCCTGGTTACCATGGTGAGGGTAGCAACATAGATCCTGGTTACCACGGTGAGGGTAGGACCGTAGATCCTGGTTAGCATGGTGATGGTAGGAGTGTAGATACTGGTTACCATGGTGAGGGTAGGAACGTAGATCCTGGTTACCATGGTGAGGGTAGGAACATAGATTCTGGTTACCATGGTGAGGGTAGGAATGTTGATCTTGGTTACCACGGTGAGGGTAGGAATGTTGATCTGTGTTACCATGGTGAGGATAGGAACGTAGATCCTGATTACCATGGTGAGGGTAGAAACGTAGATCCTGGTTACCATGGTGAGAGTAGGAACGTAGATCCTGGTTACCATGGTGAGGGTAGGAACGTAGATCCTGGTTACCATGGTGAGGATGAATGACTGGTAGAACCAGTTTAGACTGGTAAATCCAGACAGTTGCTTTTCGGCGCAGCTCTTTTTTTTTCACCCAGACTGATTGATACAGCATCCTGATTATTGCAGACGCTGCACCGATCCGTCTGTTGATCTTCCGCTCCATCCTTCCTCCACTGTAAACAAAACTCTGAGGTGCCTAAACCCCTCCACTTGGAGCAGGACCCTCCCTCTCCTGCAGGGGCATTCCACCCTTTACAAGATGAGGACCACAGTCTCTGATTCCCTGAAATTTTGTTCTGTTTTATAACAAAACACAATTTTATAACAAAACAAAATTTAAATTTCGCTTTCAAAATAATTTTCCTACGTCACTTCCTGTATTGTTCTCTTTGGTTTAAATTGTTTTAAACTAGTAAAGATTAATCAGAGCTGCAGACAGAGGAGAGTTTACCTGGGACAGACTTACCTGTGGGGGTGATGGGTGGTCCTGTTGGGGTATGGGGGCGTCCCGTGGAAAAGGGCAGACTCTGGTAGACAGCGGGACATCGGAAGTGCGGGCAGTGGAACGGTCCGTTCGGTGTGATGCTCCATAAATCCCCGATGCACCTCTGACAGAAGCGGTGTTTACATTTCAGAGTGACGAGGTTTTCTGATAGCTCGTTGCAGATTGGACAGGATGCAGGTGTTTCTAACACAGCCCCCATTTTCTTTCTAACATTATTTTCTGTTTCCGGGAAGACCACAAGGGGGCGGGCCTGCAGCAAAACGTCATAGCTAATGAATTAAAATCTTTAAAAAATTTACTTTATAAGAAACGATTACGTAAACAATTAATTTGACTCTAAAAACTAGTAGATTTTGTAAACGTTAGTTTACAATTACATTACATTACAGTAGTTTACGGAAAAAATTAATCCAATCAACAAATTGTACATTCTCCGCCATGTTTGTAGTTCTTCGGTTTAAAAATAAAACGATACCCAATCAGAGAACAGAGATCATGACGTCCCTCCATCCGCCATTTTTGTAAATCTTTAATTTAAACGCTCATACCCAATCAGAGAACAGAAATGATGACATGAACAACACCAGCGTCTCTCCGCCATGTTTGTAGTTTAAAACCTGTAAAAAAGGAGATCAACCATGCTATACGCGCCATGTTGGCAACAATTCTCCAGATCAAAAATTTAAAGACAGTTTTTATAGAGTTTTATTCATGAGAAAGACGTGATTCTTCTTTTCTTTGCAAGAAAATTTTATTTATACACTCTCTTCCGGACTACACTAACTATTTCGTCACTTCCGTTCAGAAACAGAAATAAAGGATTGGTTCATTTAAAAAATACTTTCCACGGAATGAAAGAGTCTAACGTATTTAATCCTCACTAAACAGTGACACAAATTTCAAAATCTACTAATTTTCTCGTTAAAACATTGAAAATAAATGAATTTTTAGAAAATTGTTTTTTGTTTTTTTCCCCCTAAAATAAAGATGAATTGACTACTAGGACAAATCAATTTCCATCCAGGTATCATTAAAGCTCATCCATACATATGTGTATGTATACATGTTGAACCAACTAGACGTCATGGCTGTGGTAGAAAAGAAGCAAAGGAAAGAAGTAATGGTGGATGTGTCATGATGGTGGTGAGGGTGGTGAAGTGAGACCCACAAGCATTGCTAGTTTATCGAACAAAGTGCAGAAGTAGACAGAACTCCGCAAGATGAGGAACCAGAGGGAGACCTCGGTTGGATGTCAAGGGGACCAGAGGGATGGAACTCGACTAGACGATGGGGGGCCCGAGAGAGAGCTCGGCAGAAAGACCGGGTGCACCGGGAGCCAGGGTGTACAAGCTTAGCTGGATGACCCAAGAGAGAACCACATCCAGCTTTACACCTACCTCAATCCGGCTGTTGAATGGCTGAGGGGCCTTGTGATGGGTGCCCTTGTACTGAGGAAGTGATGACTTCTTCGTCTTTCGGCATTTCCCTTCAGGGGTCGCCACAGCCAGTCAGAACTCAGCAGGAAGGCAAGGTGCACCAGGAGCCAGGGTGAGAAACCAGGCCAGCAGGGTGACGGACCAGGACAACTGGCTGTACCATCATGGCTGCATGGAGACAGCACTGCAGGCCAGTGGAGCAGTGTGCAGAAGCGAAAGCAGCAGAGGAATGGCGCAAGGGATGTGATCCAGCAGGGAAATGAGGGACACCAGGACTTAAATAGACTGAATTTAACAGTGATACCTGTAGAGATCGGGGCACTGGGAGCAGTAACCCCCAGACAAGAGGAGTGGCTCCAACAGATCCCTGTAGAGACATCAGATATCTCAGTCCAGAAGAGTGCACTCCTACAAACAGAAAGAATACTGCACAGAACACTCAAGCTCCCTGGTTTCTGGTAGAGGACCCAAGCTTAGAGAGTGTGGAAGACCACTCATGGAAGACTGAGAAGAAATCTTTTATTTATGCCTATACATGCAGATGGATGAGTGTGGGGTCCACAATTATCAGGACGCTGCATCAATCCATTGTGGTGAAAAACAAGCTGCGCTAAAAAGCAAAGCCCTAGATTTACAAGTCGATCCACGTTCCCACCCTCTCCTCTGGTCACCAGCTGTGGGTGACCATAGGACCATGATCCCGGATACAAGCGGCTGAAATGATCTTCCTCTTCAGGGTGGCTAGGCTTTCACTTAGAGATTGAGAGAGGAGCTCTGTCTACTGGGAGGTGCACGGAGTAGAGCCGTTGATTCTCCAGGTCAAGAGAACCCAGATGGGGTGGTTTGGTCATCTGGTTAGGATGCTTCTTGAACGCCTCGCTGGTGACGTATTCGGGCACATCCCTTTGTGAGGAAACCCAGAGGCAGACTCTGTACCTGCTGGAGAGACTATGTCTCACAGCTGGAAGGGGAACACCTCAGGATCCTCCTGGGTGAGTTAGCGTATACAGTCGGGAGGAGAGAAGCCTGGGTTTCCTGTCTGAGGTTGTTGCCCCTGCGACTCGACCCCGAATAAGCGGAAGATAACAGACGGATGGATATGTGTGTATTGCCACGGTAACCCACATTCCTTTCCTTTTCAACCCACATTTCTTTTTTACTTCTTCCTTTGAGAAAATAAGTGCGGAGCAGATTTAAGAGTTTTAATCTGTAACCACATGCTTCACCTTATGAGGTTCCAAACTTGTGACATGGATAAAAACAGCTTTTTAAATTTTGAATGGGAGGCTAATCCTCCGTTTAAGACACTCACTTTTGTCAAATATGTGGAAATCTTGATTTTTTTTTTGTAGAAAGAATGAATAGTATTTATCTTTGTTTCAATGTATTTTGTTAAACAGTCAGTTTGTGAGTTTAAGTTTACTTCTTTCTTTTAGATTTTGTTTGATTTGTAAGAGTTGAAGTTTGTTTTAATAAACTAGTTTGTCTTTTTGAAGGTTTCGATCGGGTTTGAACATTTTTCCACCTCTAAAACATTCCAGAAGGGCTTTTCTATTCCATTCAATATTTAAGTTATTTGCAAATCTTTCTGGAATCCAAATATTAGCTGAATCCACATCCACAGCTTGTCAATGCCTGATCCCGTCAGACCTCAGAAGCTGAGGGATTCGTTGGCTCAGTGGTAGAATGTTCATCCTTGGACAGGGAGAATTCCCACAGGGTCATGCCTGGGAGTCCCTGGAGCAGACATTTAACCCCCTAGTTCAGGGGTCACCAGCCTTTTTGAACCCGAGAGCTACTTCAAGGGCACTGAGTAATGCAAAGGGCTACCACTTTGATAATACACTTCTAAAATAACAAAGTTACACAGTGTACCTTTAATGTGATATTATTATTAATGATATTCTATGTGAAGACACTGATTGTTAATGATCCATCACAATAATTATTTCAGTATGATTAAACAAGATAGGAAACAGATACATTTCAATATGCAATATCCAAGTGTTTCATTTTCAAATGATCACTTCCACAACATTTTGCAGGAAATCTTTTCTAATTTTTACAACAGCAACTCCTTTCAAAATGAGCATTTTGAAAATGAAAATGCTCATTTTGAAAGGAGATGAGATACACACAGTTTTCTTTCACGTTAGTAATAAAGAACTCTTCCTCCCATTTACTGTGAAAATGATAAGTTTTCTTCCTTTTTTCTGCCATGTTTTTGTGGGTAGAAAACGCGTTCGTAACCTCATCTTTGCAGCACTCACGTTTACGTTTTTATGTACTTGTTTTTAAATTTTCATCACTGTAAATGAAATTCAAAAAGAATAGCAACACAATTAAATAAAATTTTAGACAGAGCTAATTCGTGATTAGTGCTATTTTAGAACTGGTCCGCGGGCGACTGATGCGGTCGCTGCGGGCGACCTGGTGCCCAGGGGCACCGGGTTGGTGACACCTGCCCCAGTTGCTCCCACCATTGTGCGCTGTTCTGTGGCTGCCTGCTGTGGTGCAATGCAGCACGGTAATTTCCCCATTGTGGGATAAATGCTTATTCTAAGCATGCTGGATCTTGGCAGAACTCGGATGGGTCACCGCTGGAACTCCAGGTAACAGTGGGACGGCCGTTGAGAAAAATGTTGCTGTGTCCCTGGGCTGGAAACTTCACCCATGTTGCCTGGTCTATTAAGTTTCCAGCATGCCTGTAATTAAGTTGTTGCTTGTGAAAACATGGCGCTGCAAAAGCAGCACTATGGACCCATTCTCCTGATTGGTTGGTTCTGACGTCATTACGTTACACGTAATTAGCAAGAGGAAACAGAGATGGAGGTAGCATAGATGAGGATCTCTCTGGGAGTGACCAGGATGGACAGGATCAGGGGAACAGCACACGTTAGAGGTTTTGAAGATAAAGTCAGAGAGGCCAGACTGAGATGGTTTGATCATGTGCAGAGGAGAGAGAGAGAGTACATCAGAAGAAGGATGCTGGATTTGGAACCACCAGGAAAGAGGACTAGAGGAAGACCAAAGAGGAGGTTCATGGATACAGTGAAGGAAGACATAAAGATAGTTGGCGTGACCGAAGAAGATGCAGCAGATAGGGTTAGATGGAAGAAACTGACTTGCTGTGGTGCCCCCTCAAGGGGAATGTAGAAAGAAGAAGATCCAGTGTTCGAATACTGTTCAAATAATTGGTTGTTTGTGGCCATGGTTTTTGGACTCCGCCTGCTCAGATTCTCAGAAATTATAAAAACAAATCAGTCTTTGAGTGAAAATCTTTATTAAGTGTTCAGATGTTCTTTAAGGAACCATACATTCTGTATTTTATTTATATGTACAGTGATTTTACGGAGGGAAATATCCACAGTGGGCTACGACAGACCATCAGTGGAGGAATATACACCCTATTAACCCCTCCCCGCAATCCCCCATGTTACCCTGTATGTCCCAACTAAATCTAACCAAAGAGAAACAGGAAGACACGCACACGGACACACAGAGCTGGAGCTACACACCACGACAACCAGGATGGACGCCGCCATGTTGGCACGCTCAGTGCGATGTCTACTGTACACGCATGCTCACACACTCAGGGTTAAACGCACACATTCATACGCTTATATACACATAAACATCCTCACACACATGCACACACATATAGTGAGAGAGACAGAGAGAGTTAAAAATCTATCCCTAGAAGTGAGAGAGTTGTTATCAATGCATATAACAGAGATGATGACGAGGTGGTGGCTGGTATCCATATATCCAGGAGAGGGATACAGAAGGACAGATGCTGGTGGAACGTGGAACACAATGTGACCAAGCCTGATCCATCAGATTGTTTCCTCCTGTCCATGGAAACAGTCTAACCTCATCTGCGTCACGGTGGGTGGGTATTTTTTTTATTCAACCAATTGTTCTTTTCTGGCTGGGACCGGACATAGGAGGCATGGCTTAGTGGGTGAAGCGGCCATCTTGCAATCGAATGGTCCTTGTGTTCTTGAGTAAGACACCTAACTCCAATATAGCTCCTGATTGGTCGTGATTGGTGATTGGTTACTGCAATCGTAAGATAATGTAATACCAGACCTAGTTGCAGGAGTGAAATTAAATACAGCAGAGGTTCTAAGGTGAAGGCGCTGCCCTGGGCGGCTGCCTGCTGCAGTGCTGTCTGTTACTTCAGAGTTTAATCGCCAACATTTGATGAGTTTCTGTCCCTTCTTCTGGCTATGTTTTACCTCGATCTGGAGATTTAATTTTGAGCACACTTTGGACGTCATTTTGGACTTTATTTTTTGTGTCGGACATCTGATTTTTTAGAAATCGTCCGGCTAGCGTTCCAACCCTCACCTATGGTAACCAGCTGGGGTGGTGACCAAAAGAATGAGATTGCGGCGTACAAGCGGCCGAAATGAACTTCCTCCGCAGGGTGGCTGGGCTCTCACTCAGAGATCGGGTGAGGAGCTCTGCCATACGGGAGGAGCTCGGTGTCGAGCCGCTCCTCCTCCAGGTCGAGAGGAGCCAGATGGGGTGGTTCGGACATCTGGTCAGGATGCCCCCCGAGCGCCTCGCAGGCGAGGTGTTTCGGGTACGTCCCACCGGGAGGAGACCAAGGGGCAGACCCCGGACCCGCTGGAGAGACTATGTCTCACGGCTGGCCGGGGAACGACTTGGGATCCTTCCGGGTGAGCTGGAGGATGCAGCCGGGGAGACAGAGGCCTGGGCTACCCGTTTGAGGCTGTTGCCCCCGCGACCCGACCCCGGAACAAGCGGAAGATGACGGAACGGAATGGACGAACGTCCGCCTAGCTCCCAACAGCTAGCTCCCAACGGCTAGCTGGTTATGGAGTCATTCTGCCGTTGATATGCATGTTGACATGCGTGACCAGCTGCTGGCTCTCGGAGCCACATCCATCGTGACTGGAGGAGGTGGTTCGGTCCTAGGGGAGCTGAGAAGGAGATGATCTGGAGGAGGTGCAGGGAAGGAGACTGTCTAGAGGAGGTGCTTCCTGTAGTTTTTCGGTTTCCATGGAAACGTTCGGTTACTCGCTTGACGAACTGAAGGCGCTCACTCGGACCCAGTGAGAGGCCAGTTTGGTGTTCTTCACTGCGGCTTGGCTTCGTAGACCCTTTCCGGCCTGGCCAAGGATGAGGTGTAAAAGTGAAGAACTCACAAGTAGATTCCATCTTGCGAAGGAGATTAGTAACCTCAAATCCAGGGGTGGGCAAACTTTTTGATTCGTGTGTAGCCTGTGGGCTGTGGTTTGCCCATCCCTGCACTAGGTTGTAGTAGGAAACAGAGTAGCCAGACAGTAGAGGATGCTGGTGTGTAGAATGACAGGCTCTGGGTGCTCAGGATGTCCTTCCAGATGACTGAATGTGACCAGGAAGACTTGGTGGTGGAATGATGAGGAGTGGATCCCGTTAAGAAGAAACAGGACACTGAGAGGATTGAGGAGAGCAGATAGGGAGATTGCTGCGGAAGGTGGAAGTAGAGGTTACAAAGACAAAACAAGTGGCCTACAATGGCAGTAAGCCAGGGTTACTAGTAAGAAGGTAGAGATGGATCGGTACAGGTTGGTTAGACAGAGAGACAGAGATGTTCAGGAGATGCAGCAGGTTATTGTGATTAAAGATTGGAATGGATGTGTCCCGATAGGGGCCAGAAGATGAAAAGAGAACTTTGAAATGTTGAGGAATGAAGAAAATAAGAGACAGAAAGAGTGGAAGAGGTTTCCGTTGTGAAGAAGGAAGTATGAAAGATTAAAGAAGAGGTTCAGAGGGCATTGAAGAGGATGAAGAATGGACATATGTATCATAAAATCATGAGATTGGAATTCCAAAACAGAAAATGAGCCGTTTCCCAAGTACCACTTGACAAAAGATATCAGAAATACCAAAGAAACCGAATCCAAATATTCTATTAAAAGGAAGAAAATTCTATTAAAAGACGTGTCTTTGCTCAAGAGCGTGCACTTTATAGCAGAAAGGAAGAACAGTTAAAGTCCAGTGGTGAGATGCTTCTGCGCTGAGCTCACAGTTTGAAGGGATAAAAGTGTGTTTTCTCAGTGGAAGGTGAAGAGGTGACGTTCGGACAATAGTTTCAGCATCAAAAAAAAGTTTCAATGAGAAACGGAAAAAAACAATTCATACGACTGTTTTAAAATTTCCAAAAAGGGATTTTTTTTTTTTTATCTGAAGGTGTTATTTCACTTAAGTCTCCCGCACTGGACAGGAGACACCCGCAATTAGGACCTATCTCACGCCCACCCACCAAGGCCAATAAAACTACCTCTAGTGCATTCCATGAACATGATTAGGCATTACTCTTAGGTATAATGAGGATAAGCACATGGCATCTCCTGGTGCTGCAGCTGTGCATCTGAAAGCCGCTAGTAGCGATCTGCATGGTCTATTGCAAGTATTGTTTTCGATGAACGTATGGCAGAAGTCGGACAACCAGGAACTTTGGTCATGTGACAGCTTATGTGCGTCAGCCGCAAAACAAAGCATGAACAAGCAGTACAGGGGTGTATTCCTGGTGGTATTTCCTCTTCGTACTGATACATAACGCAAGGTGGTAACACACTTAAGAAGCACAATTTTTCAGCTGATTTCTCATGTTTGGAACGATTTGTTTTGCGCCAACTATCATGGCTGTTGTTGTCCATTGGCAGATGTGATGTCAAGCTCCTCCTCCTTTTGGCCCCGCCTCATCAAACCCTTCCATCCCCAAAAATCTCCCGCTTTGTGAAGCTAAAAACTTGGCATCTCTGTTTATGGATGAAGTGAAAGAGGGCATGAAGGCGGAGATGAAGGAAACCGACATGGTGTGGCGCCCCATGCACGGAATAGCAGGAGGGATAAACACACACACACTCGCTCACACGCACCAGCTGCTTCTAAACACCATCACAGTGTAAATTCAGAAAACATTTCCTTCCCTTTTAAAACCAAACTTTGTGCAAAGTTAGCTATTCATGTAAATAATCTGAAATATTTACAAGCCCTCCCTTTTGGGTGTTTTTATAAAAGTCTTTTTTTAAATCTTTCAGCATCACAGGAAATAGAACGAAGAACGAAGTGACGTATGATCAAGAGAACAAACTAAAACGTTCTTTCATAAAACTAAACACAACAGATTTACAATTTTAAAGCAGGTTTTTCTTCATTTCACAGACATGATATGCATTCTGACACACACATCTAAGAGTGCTAACATAGTTAAATATATGTAATTACATCGTTTAGAGGAGCTGTGTGTGTCTGTAGGAGCGTGTGTGTGTGTGTGTGTGTGTGTGTGAGTGTGTGAGTGAGTGTGAACCCTGTGTTGTTCATGTAGGTAGCGGGCTTCGTAATGTTTTTCTCCACATATGATCAGTCTCTGTTCCATGTGGATGCTCCAGCATGGTGAGGGGGATTTGAGGGGCTCAGGAAGCAGGACGTGGAGGGGTGGGATGTCTCCCCTCACAAAATGTACCGCTCCATCAACCTGGGAAACAGTTGTGATGGAAACGGTGACACCAAACTGTTAAAACCTGAAAGAAAGAACAAGAATAAGTCGTCGCCATGACAGTGATAGATACACTGATGTAGTCATGATCCGAAAAACCTAATCAGAGTATATATAGCTGGTACTCAGTGACTGCGAGCTAGAGCTGGGCGATGCAGCCTAAAAATTAAATTTTTTTCTCCACAAAACCCAATATTCAATTTTTTTCAATTATTTCGCCAAAAACAAATAACATAAGAAATTTTTTTTTTTTTTAAAGAGTTTGATTTTTGTTTTTCATTTTAGAGTTGAGCTGGCCCGGGTTGTGGGGGCAATAGCTTCAGACGAGAAACTCAGGCTTCTCTGTCGCCGGCTGCATCCTCCAGCTAACCCCGAAGGATCCTGAGGTGTTCCCTGTCCAGCTGTGAGACATAGTCTCTTCGGAAGGTCCGGGGTCTGCCTCTGGGTCTCCTCCTGGTGGGACGGAACACCACACCAGCGAGGGAAGAATCTTAACCAGATGCCCCAACATGCACGTTTTTGTAGAGTGGGTGGAAACCGGAGAAAACCATCGCATACATGGGGAGAACATGCAAACTCCACACAGAAAGACCATTGTTTCAAGCCTCGTCCTCCCTGTGGGACTCTAAACCTGACCTCCTTGCTGTGAGGCCCCCTCTACTAGCATGTAAAATATTATTTTACAATCAATTTCCATTAAAAACGCTTTTTTTTTTTTTAACTATGATCAGTTTCAGTAAAACTTGTTCTGTGATTTGGGAGACGTTACATTCACATGAATTTTTGACCTTGATCTTTGTAAGTTTTATTTAAATGGTGGCATGGTTCCCTCGCCCACCACCAGAGGGAATCTGGGGCCTTTTCTTATTTGCCTGATTTTAGACACCTGAAGGTCTTCCCTTCATGTGTCGGGCCATACCTTCCATTCCAGCCAGGTCTTCCTGACTTTGAACAATAACAATAACATGACATTTCCACTGATCCATGTGGTTGTTCTTTACTGGACTCCATTATTCAATAAATCATGTTTCTTGTCCTACAATTGGGTCCTCCTCCTTCCACCTGTATTCCACATCCTGACAAATGGCTCTAAAAACACAATCAGTTCCTCTATAATTGATTCTAAGTAATTGTGGGCAGTTTAATTAAGATCCCTCCAGTGATTTGGTTGTGAGTTATTAATCCCTCACCCACATTCTGTGGGTCAGAGGCGTAAAAATAAACTTTATTTACTCTGAAAGTTTACACGAGCGAAACAAAGTCAACAAGCTTTGGTCAAACAGACGGTCTGAAGGTCATAAAAACAGTCCAAACCTCCAAATTCACACAAAAAAAAAAATCATTCTGTGATTTTCTAAACTTTACACGACTTTCTTTCACCGTTTTTTACTTCCAGTCCTTATAAATGATGAAGTGTTTCCATACACATGTAAACATGACTCACCTATAGGTGTGTTTATGCGTTTCCTCCTTCTGAAAAAAAAAACAAGCACAGCCCGTTATTAACCATCTGATAATCTCATCTTTATCATTAAACACCAGTAAGTAGTTCAAAAAGATGCCATGATCATTTGATTGGAAAAAAAGGGTGGACAAACTAAGGTCTGAGGACCATATGCGGCCCATAATGCTTTTTAATACGGTCCGTCAAACTCGATTAGTTTACATAAACATTGCTTTAAGTTGTTTGGTTCTTTTACAACAGGTTTCACATCAAAAACAAGACGTACAGTAGTTGTGATGTGTTTGAGGACAGCTCAATCTTTCTCAGATATCTAAATTGATTTTTTTTTGCCTTGGTTTTTAATTTGTGTTGTATACTTTGCTTTAAGAATAAAGTAGATTCAAAAATATCAGTTCAAACACCTTGTTCTGTTTAACCAATCTTTTTTGTAGTGTGGCACTCTCTGGTGTCCATTTTGTGTATCGTTTCTTTTTCAGTTTCTCTTATTACCCCCCGCTGTTGGACCGTGGTGGCTGCTGATTGGACGACTGGCCTAATGAGGTTCACCTGCATCCACTGACCCCTTCATTTTTTAATGCCAAGGCTCATCTTAACACTTTGTCAGTCAGCTCAAGACTTTGTCAGTTCTGAAGGATATTAGTTGGGGAGGATGTAAGTTAGAAGTTGGCGTTAATACACCGACTTTGGTATTTCGCGACATTTAAAAAGTAAGTAACACTTGGTCCGTTCTTCAATAATTCTCGTGGTAACACTATGACTGACCCAACGACCTGTTATTCTTGCATGTTATTTTCTGGAACCCTTTAGCCTCAGTTCTCCTGAGCTTTTCTACTACCCAGTCCCACCTGGTTCATCCCCACTTCCATGTGAACACCATTTGTTATTTACTGACATAGTTTTTTCATGATCATTGACCTGCATCTGAATCTCCTTCCTCCTCTGATCCATAATATCTAATTTAAAAGGACTGAGTTAGTTGTTTTTTAAAATTCTTAAATCTAGGAGAAAAATTAAATGTTATTGTTGCATCAGAGATTCTTAAAAACAAACTTTACTGGATTAAAATCCACATGGAATTGATCAGGGATGGATTACTGCTGTCTGATTGGACCAGACTATTTCGCATTGATCAGCTTTACAAGAAAGAGGCCTGTTATTTGACGCTCGTGTTAAAATGACAGGCAGGGTAAAAATGTGTATCGTAATGAGCAGTTTTTTTTTAATTTTTTTTTTTACTATACACAATTTTTAACACTAGAACTACCCAGAGGTGTCAAGTAACGAAGTAAGACTACTTCGTTACCTTACTCAAGTAGAAAATCTCGTTATCTTTACTTTAACGAAGTACAAACCGGATTCCGAAAAAGTTGGGACACTTTAGAAATTGTGAATAAAAACTGAATGCAATGATGTGGAGGTGCCAACTTCTAATATTTTATTCAGAATACAACATAAATCACAGGTCAATAGTTTAAACTGAGAAATTGTATGATATTAAGGAAAAATATACTCATTCAAAATTTCATGGTGTCAACAAATCCCAAAAAAGTTGGGACAAGGCCATTTTCACCACTGTGTGACACCCCCCCTTCTTCTTAGAACACTCAACAGACGTCTGGGCATTGAGGAGACCAGCTTCTCAAGTGTAGACATAGGAATGTTCTCCCATTCTTGTCTAATACAGGCCTCTAAGTGTTCAATCGTCTTGGGTCTTCTTTGTCTGACCTTCCTCTTAATGATGCGCCAAATGTTTTCTATAGGTGAAAGATCTGGACTGTTGGCTGGCCAGGTCAGTACCCGAATCCTTCTCCCACGCAGCCATGATGTTGTGATTGATGCAGAATGTGGTCTGGCATTATCTTGTTGAAAAATGCAGGGTCTTCCATGAAAGAGACGACGTTTGGATGGGAGCATATGTTGCTCTAGAACCTGAATATATTTTTCTGCATTGATGGTGCCTTTCCAGATGTGCAAGCTGCCCATGCCACACGCATTCATGCAACCCCATACCATCAGAGATGCAGGCTTCTGAACAGAGCGTTGATAGCAACTTGGGTTGTCACTGTCCTCTTTGGTCCTGATGACATGGCGCCCCAGATTTCCAAAAAGAACCTCAAAACGTGATTCGTCTGACCACAGAACAGTCTTCCATTTTGCCACACTCCATTTTAAATGACTCCTGGCCCGGTGAAAACGTCTTCGCTTGTGGATCTTTGTTAGAAATGGCTTCTTCTTTGCAGAATAGAGTTTCAGCTGGCAACGGCGGATGGCACGGTGGATTGTGTTCACTGACAATGGTTTCTGGAAGTACTCCTGAGCCCATGCTGTGATTTCCTTCACAGTAGCACTCCTGTTTTTGATGCAGTGTCGTTTAAGGGCCCGGAGATCACGGGCATTTAGTATGGTTCTCCGGCCTTGACCTTTACGCACAGAGATTTTTCCAGATTCTCTGAATCTTCTGATGATATTATTCACAGTTGATGATGACAACTGCAAACTCTTTGCAATTTTTCGCTGGGTAACACCTCTCTGATACTGTTCCACTATCTTTTTACGCAACATTGTGGGAGTTGGTGATCCTCTACCCATCTTGGCTTCTGAGAGACACTGCCAATCTGAGAAGCACTTTTTATACCCATCATATTGCCAATTGACCTGATTAGTGCTGATTGGTCTTCCAGGTGTTTGTTGTATGCTCAAATGACTTTTTCCAGCCTCTAATAGGTTCTTGTCCCAACTTTTTTGGGATTTGTTGACACCATGAAATTTTGAATGAGCATATTTTTCCTTAATATCATACAATTTCTCAGTTTAAACTATTGACCTGTGATTTATGTTGTATTCTGAATAAAATATTAGAAGTTGGCACCTCCACATCATTGCATTCAGTTTTTATTCACAATTTCTAAAGTGTCCCAACTTTTTTGGAATCCGGTTGTAATTATTTTTTTGTCTACTTTTTACTTTTACTCACTACTTTTTTATGCAATTATCTGTACTTTTACTTCGTTCATTTTATAAAAAGTAGTCGCTACTTTCGCCATTTTGTCACCGTTAAAATGCTGCGACTGTTTGTTGGAGTTTTTTTTTTTTTTTATGAACCCTGAATGCATCAAAGAAAAGGAACATATGATTGATTGGCTGAAAGGTCCAGTCAATCATTACTTTGGGGCGAGTAGCCCCGCCCACAAACTTTTAAAGAGCAGGGACGTCAATTTCCGTGTTTGAGACTCGGGCTCGGAAATCAAAGTGTTTCTGATGCTGCAACACTGAACTTTGATTGAATTATCAATTTTTAAAAAAAACAACAGCAAAGAAATGTTTTTTTTATTATTATTATTTTCAGTCTGCGGTTATTGTAAACGTCTTTGCTGAAAATGTTGTAGATGGTATTTTTATAAAAATAACTTTGATCTGTGACGCACTATTTTATCTTTAGAAACAAAGCTAATTGAACTGATTAATCCATAAATAGTAGTGGATGAAGTATTTGTGCTTAAAAGCATCCAAAATGTTATTGATTAGTTTATAAAGACTGACTGAGGAGATTAAAACTACACATCGCTTAGATTTTGTATCATGAAGATGTTTGGATTAACATAAAAAACCTTATATGTATGTACACATATATATGTAGATAAGTATATATGTAAATTTATATATACCGTCTCCTAGGTCCCGCCCCTACTGGTTTTTTAAAATCTTGTTTCCCTGGTTATTTTTTCATTTTTACAGTTCTTAAAATTTTAGAAAAAGAATCCAAGGATTTTGCCTCCTGTGTGTTTCCTTCACTCCCACTGCCTTACGAGTGCATGTAAAGGGTGTTATTTTGTCAATGGGCGTGGTTTTACTGGGTGTACGATATTTTTTGTAAAATACGATAATTTTACGTCATTAGTACGATAATCCAGCACCTCCCACCTGGCAACGCTGGTTCCAGGTGTCACGCTGGCTTTATGTGGCACTCCCAACCTTATCAACTTGATAAAGACTATTCAGTATTGCCTCAAAGAAATTTGAAAACTAGCTGTCTTCAAGGCTTGAAAAAGCCTTTTGGTCATTTTTTTTTCATTTATTTATTTATTTTTTTTACATTGAGTGTGTTTGTGTCTGCTGAAGTTGGTTAAATTAGGTGATGCAGAGTGAAGCTTGATAGCTGAAGGGACGTTACATAATGCCCTGCTTATGTTAATACATTTGATTGTGTTAATTAATCGATTTCCAATAAAGATTATTAAGAAATAAATGTTTCTGATTCATAAAGTTTAACACCAAAACACTTTCATTTATTATCATATTTTCTGCTCCTTAAAGCATGTGATAATGGTTAAAAATATGTTCATACGCTTTTGTTAACAATATTCCTTTTTTTCTGAAAATTACTTTTACTTTTTTTACTTGAAGTAGTTTTAAAATAGGTTACTTTTTACTTTTACTTAAGTAGAAAACTTGAGTTGATACTTTTACTTTTACTAAAGTAGTTTTTTAACTCGGTATTTATACTTCTACTTGAGTAGAAAATGTTGGTACTTTTGACACCTCTGGAACTACCAACGCTGTCAATTTGACGTTTCTCAGAAGTTGACGTCTAATTACTGTGGTTACGTTGATCTTTGACGTTCCTGGGTTTTTAACTTTTTCTACTTTTTTTTTTTATATTTTTTTTTGTAATTTAACTGAAATAAAACACTAAAAACGAGTTTTGAGTTGTTCTTCCTCTAACTTCCACACCAGTCATTATGACGCCTCTATTAAATACATTGTAACTTTTTCCCACGCCTGACCGTAGCGCGGTTACTGTTGCCTAGTAACTGTTGTGGCGCCACTAAGGTGAAATCTAGGTAAGCAAAAATGGATTTGAGAAGACGTTTGTCAGTCACTGATTCACTTCAGTGTATGACGCCATTGCCATCGCGCTAATCGTCAAATTGATAGCTGTGGGAGTTCTAGAAGTTCTAGAATTCTGGTTGTTCTAGTCTTAAAAAAACTACGTTTAATGTGTTTATTTTAGCGAGAGTATTTGCTCTGATGCCCTGTAGCCCTGATTTACTCTGGCCCGCATTGGGCCAGATTAAATTTGACCATGGGCCGCATTTGGCCCCCTGGCCAGACGTTGGATATGTCTGTGTTAGATGATTATCCTTCACCTTTGCTTTCAGCCAGCAGCTCCTCAGACATCAGTCCATCCTGCCGGTTTCCCAGGACGAAAGCCAGGAAGGAAAGGATCAGAGCGTCCAGGATGCCGATGATGGCCAGGATGTAGGCCCAGCGTACCGAGCAAGCTCCCAGGCTGTACTTATCAGTCTGCTGGCCACACATCTGCCGTACCTCCTCACTGTCCCAGCCATCAGGGTAGATCATGCAACCCAGCACCAGACACACACCTGGAAAACACACCATAAAACCAGCTTAACTCAGAGGAAATGCAAAAATGGAGTGACTAATGAAGGGAAGCGTAATTACAGTTAGAGCTGAAAGGAATGCTTTATTAATGCTGTTCTCTGGTTTCTGCTTTGATCATTACCCAGGAGCAGTGTGTAGCAGCGTACGTACGTACGTACGCAGAATACACACCTTTAACAGCTTATCTTTCACACTACCTTATGGACTTTATGATTCTTTAAAAGACAGATTTCATGTTAAATCAACTTTTTAGAGCTTTTTTTTTTTTTTTTTTTATGTTTGAACGAACATTAAAAACATTCCTGAAATGGTTTTATATTTCATTCTTTTATGTTTGAGTCAGTAGGCATGGTGGTGCAGTAGTTAGTGGCCTCACAGCAAGAAGGTCAGGGTTTGGGTCCCAGGTGGGACAAGGGTTAGAACACTGTTCTTTCTGTGTGGAGTTTGCATGTTCTCCTCGGGTACGTGTGGGTTTTGTCTGGTTTCCTTCCACCCTCCAAAAACATACATGTCAGATCGATTGGTTGCTATGAAAATTACCCTTAGGAATGAGTGTGTGGCCCTACGACAGACTGGCGACCTGTTCAGGGTGTATCCTGCATCTTGCCTGAAATCAGCCGGAAAAGGCTCCGACGCCCCCTGTAATCCTGTTAGCGAGAAGTGGTTCGAAACGGACGAAACAGAAATGTTTGAGTCATTCAGATATTTTTTTAACTTTAAATTGATTGTGGCCATGAATTTTGTCCTTGGTAGTATATAAGTGCAGGCGCTCTGCTCACGCTCAGTTCTCTATTAAACTGGCAGAGCCATTTTTGTACAAATGCACCAAAATAAGAATATAAAAGAAAACATGTTAGGTTTGCAAACATGATGCTTCACACTGGATTTGTGGACAGGCTAGCGCCATCTAACACCTCCACACAATTTCATTTTCCTACAGCAACTAGGCCAAGAATTGCAGGTATTATCTTATGATTGCAGCGATGGTAAAACGTCCCACCCAATCAGAGAACAGAGATGACTCACGTGTAAATGTGTAATATATATTTTTTTAATGTTTTATGGTTGTGAACTCTTTTATTTTTTTTGGGTTTTTTTTCAATCGTTTGAACACAATCGTCCGTCCTCCATGTTTGTAGCTCTGTAGATCAACCATGCTGTACGGTCCGTGTTGTTAACAATTCCCCAGATTGAGAATTTTAAAGACAGTGTTTGGAAGTTAATTCAGGAAAAGTTTAGTTTTACTCTCTGTTTTAGAGAGGAATGGACCAGAGGCTCCATCCCTCTGGTCCCCTCAACGTCCAGTCGAGCTCCATCGCTCTGGTCCCCTTGACGTCCAGCCGAGCTCCATCCCTCTGGTCCCCTCGACGTCCAGCCGAGCTCCATCCCTCTGGTCCCCTCGACGTCCAGCCGAGCTCCAACCTTCTGGTCACTCATTGTCCAGTTGAGCTCCATCCCTCTGGTCCCCTCGGCATCCAGACGAGGTCTCCCTCTGGTCATTCATCGTGCTGAGTTCGGTCTGGTTCTGCACTTCCTTCAATAAACTGGTAATGCGTCTGGGTTCTACTCCCTCACCCTCACCACCTCTATCTTGACAAAGTAACTTTCTTTTGGCTCGTAGTGCATTTCAATTCAAACAAAAGAAAATATGTCTACAAATGATAGAAAATAAGAACTATTTTCCCACAAAAACCCAAAACTCCTCTTTTATGTGCAGCTCATTTAAAATGGGGTCGCTCATCCTCAGCTTTGTGCACGAGCCTTCATGGTTCTCTTCAGGTTTCAAGCTGAAGGCTGAATTTCTTCTCATTTTAATTTAAAGGAGCTTCTTTGCAGCAGATCCAAAAAAAGCTGAGTGCACATTTCTTCAGTGCATGAATAATAAACGAAGCTTCCTGATTCACTCTGAGATAATCTCTTTGTTTCCTGCAGGAATTCTGTATGGAAGGTTTTATTCTGGATGAGCCTGCGTGCACGCTAGTGTGCACACTACATCTCTGAGCTTCACACACTCAGTGCAGTCCTAATGCTGCAGGAATAAATAATTAAGAGGTTTCAGAGGGAGAAAACGAGTAGAACAGATACTCCACCTCCATGCACGCTACAAAGAACACCTGATGAAAACAAACTTTCATGTCTGATGTATGTTTATAGAAACTGGACAAAGCAAGTCACTTCCCCCTCCGTGCCTTAAAGGAAGTGGCTGGTGGCTCCTAAACATCAGAGCTTTAACTCATTCATAGTCACAAAAATCATAATTAGAACGTGTTCTCCATAATATTCACTTCATAGCACAAGTTATTCAAGTGAGAGGTGGAGGTTTGCACTAGAAAGAATCAGAATGCAGATTCCCCAGAGTAACACAGAGTACGTGTGTGAATGAGAGGAGTGAGGTTACAAGGAGAAGAGATAAACTTCTTAGGATCAACAGTCCAGAGCAATAGAGAGTGTGGAAAAGAGGTGAAGAAGCATGTTCAAGCAGGCTGGAACAGGTGGAGAAAAGTATCAGGTGTAATGTGTGATAGAAGAGTTCCAGATAAAATGAAAGGGGAAGTGTACAAAACCGTGGTGAGACCGGCGATGCTGTTTGGTCTAGAGACAGTGGCACTAAAGAAAAGACAGGAAAAAGAGATGGAGGTAGCAGAGATGAAGATGCTGAGGATCTCTCTGGGGGTGACCAGGATGGACAGGATCAGAGGAATGGCACATGTTGGAGGTTTTGGAGATAAAGTCAAAGAGGCCAGACTGAGATGATTGTGACATGTGCAGAGGAGAGAGAGGGAGAGTACATCGGAAGAAGGATGCTGGGTTTGGAGCCACCAAGAAAGAGGCCTAGAGGAAGACCAAAGAGGAGGTTCATGGATACAGTGAAGGAAGACATGAAGATAGTTGGCGTGACTGAAGAGAATGCAGCAGATAGGGTTAGATGGAAGAAACTGACAAGCTGTGGCGACCCCTGAAAGGGAAATGCCAGAAGAAGAAGCACAAGTTATTTAAGTCAAATAGCTGATCCAAACTGGAACGACTATAAATTTCTCGCTTAAAACTTTCACAGAGTGCCGCGCATAAGGGTTTAAATGATGACTGAATTGGTTTAATTTGGAGCCAAACATTGTGAGTGACAACACACTCAATAGGTCTGTTCCACTCTACGGTAGCAGAGCACAGACTCGCAGAGCTCGCTCTCTCCGCTCCTTCTCTATCCAGTTTTCTGTCACTATGGGGAGCAGAGCATTCAGCCGCTCTGCTTCTCAGCTTTGGAACGAACACTGATTCCGTAACACTGATACACTTTCACATTTCAAATCCAGATTAAAAACTCATCTCTTCCAACTGGTCTGTTCTCCTTCTGGTCTGTTTCCAGCTGAGCTTGTCGGCTCAGCTCTGTCTTTACCACGACGTGCAGCATCCTAATAATTGCAGATGCTGCACCGATGCGTCAGTTGATCTCCCACTCCATCCTTCCTTCACTGTGAACAAGACCCTGACGTACCCAAACTCCCCCACTTGGTGTCATGGTTTCCTCATCTACCACCAGAGGGGGCGTGGGACCTTTCTTCATTTCCCTGATTTGGGACACCTGAGGGTGATTGACCAGCTGCCTATTTAAAGGCAAAGCAAACAGAACCACATCATCCACAAAAAAACGGAGATCCAATCCTGAGGAGCTGGATCCCTCCAACGCCTCAGCTGCACCTACAAATTCTGTCCATAAAAAGTAATGAACAAAATCATTAACAAAGAGCAGCCCATGTTTTCATATGTCTTTGTTTTGATCTATGTTGATACATTTTTATGTGCCGATCGCCAGTGGAATATGTTTAGTCTCCGCTCTTGGTAGGTTCACTGCCATACAGTAACGTGCTGAGCACACATTTCCACTTGCGTAACATTAGACGTCTCCTCGGCACCACCTGGCGGGATCAAGTATCCAAAGTGGACGTCCTGACCCAGACGAGCATGTCCCCTATGTTCACCATCCTCTCCCAGAGGCGCCTGCGCTAGCTAGAACATGTATCCAGGATGAACAATGGCCATATTTCCTCATAGAGGACATCCCCAAGTGGAGGATGTTTCAGGGGTCTCGGGGTCTTGTTCACGAGTGGGGGAAGGATGGAGCGGGAGATCGACAGGCGGATCGGTGCGGCATCAGCAATAACTAGGACGCTGCATCGGTCCGTCGTGGTAAAGAGAGAGCTGAGCCGAAAAGCAAAGCTCTCGATTTACAAGTCGATCTACGTTCCTACCCTCACCTATGGTCGCCAGCTGTGGGTGGTGACCGAAAGAATGAGATCGCGGGTACAAGCGGCCGAAATGAGCTTGAAATGAGGGTGGCTGGGCTCTCACTCAGAGATCGTGTGAGGAGCTCTGCCATCCGGGAGGAGCTCGGTGTCGAGCCGCTCCTCCTCCAGGTCGAGAGGAGCAAGATGGGGTGGTTCGGGCATATGGTTAGGATGCCCCCCGAGGGCCTCGCGGGTGAGATGTTTCAGGCACGTCCAACCGGGAGAAGACCAAGGGGCAGACCCCGCACCCGCTGGAGAGACTATGTCTCACAGCTGGCCGGGGAACGACATGGGATCCGTCCGGGTGAGCTGGAGGATGCAGTCGGGGTGAGAGAGGCCTGGGCTACCTGTTTGAGGCTGTTGCCCCCACGACCCAATCCTGGAACTAGCGGAAGACGATGGAACGGAACAGAGGATGTCCTCCGTGGGGAGCTAGCTACAGGAACGCGGCCAACTGGACGACTTGCTCTGCGGTTCAAAGATCTTGTAATAGGGATCTGAAGTCGTGCAACATCAACGCAGCAGATCTCAAGTCAGTCACCTCTTATGACTGCTACAGGGCGCATGAATTTGGCTGAGGATAACAGAGAGATCCAGCATGAGGCTTCCAAAACCCAGAGAAGTCAGTGTGGCACAGCTCCCCCCATGACTCATACGGCCTATCACATTTACAGCAACTGTGGTAGGAGCAGCAGCTCCCGCATCAGCTTATTTGGCCACAGCCAACGCTGCTGTGGTTGCACAGATAAGTATTCAGGGTAGACTCTATTGTCTCTAGAGACAGAAGGATGCAAACAAACAACAACAACAATAATCTATTGTTTTTATATGTAAATGTGTTGTACGGTGACCTTGAGCGCCCAGATATAAAATGTTCTTCTCTCAAGTTAAAGATTTAAAAATGATGCTTTTATATTTTTTCTGTGATGTGGAGGGTTTCTGAACATCTCCTGCAGGCCTGGATGCATCATGAATATTAGATGACTGCTCAGAGGGAGAGGCTGGTTACAGCTGCAGGGAAACGCTGACGTCATAAAGAGAAGCAGTGAATCCTCTGCAGAGAATCACACCAGAGGGTGTCACATTAACGCTCGCCTGTCCAAAAACAGCTCGAGGTGAGACGAGCACTAACAGGAAGTCCGTCATCATCTCACAGTCTGTTCACACCTTCATTTTTATGAGGTGATGCTGGTTTTTGGCGTTGAAGCTTTTTGAAGAAACGGATACTTTTTCACGACTATTTTGTTTATTTATTAAAGTATTTGAAGTCAGGGATGAAACTTGAGGAGGGTTTAAGTTCACCTTCTAATTATAGCTTTTTGCTGGGTTTTTATTCACATTTAATTGGTCACAGAGTTCTCACAGTGTGCAGCAACAGCTTATTATGGGATGTTCATCCAGCAGGTGAACACAGAAAAAACTCAAATCAGCATCTAAACAACGAGACGCTGCCTTAAAAACTTACTGGAGAAAAATAAACTTCTAAAAGTTTTTTTTTCCAGAGGGAAAAAAAATATTGTACTTTCTGTTTAGCATTGAACCGCAGCAGGCGGCCATGATGGCTTCAGTGGTGGGAGTAAATGGGGTTTGAGGTGTCTTCTCCAGGGACACGAGCTCATTGCAACTCTTGGTCCAAAGACATCCATTCTACCACTGAGCTACGCCTCCCCTTAAACACATCATTAGATTAAATCAAGGATACAAGCGGCTGAAATGAGCTTCCTCTGCAGGGTGGCTGGGCTCTCTCAGAGATAGACAGAGGAGTTCTGCCATCTGGGTGGAGCTCGGAGTAGAGCTGTTGCTCCTCTGGGTCAAGAGAAACCACTTCCCTCATTGGTGAGGCGTTCGATCCGACCAGGAGGAAACCTAGAGGCAGACCCCAGACCTGCTGGAGAGACTATGTCTCACGCTGGACAGGGAACAATTCGGGATCCTTCCGGGTGAGCTGGAGGATGCATCTAGGGTGAAGGAAGTCTGGGCTTCCCATCTGAGCCTGTTGCCCGGTGACCCGACCCCGGGTAAGCGGAAGACGACGGAACGGAAATGATTTTTTTGCTTTAAATCAGTAAAACTCAATCTTATATTTATTAAATTGACTCTATTTATTTTTTAAATTAGCTGAGATGAGAATAAATGACATTTTGATGCATTCTTTTCAGACTGTGATGTGTCTAACTTTATTTAAACAGTCTTTAGAAACAAAGTTTATCCACATGAGTTTGTCCAGGTGACTGAATACATCAGAGCTTCACCAACTTATCAGCTTGCAGATCAAATCGGATGATCTCATGTTCTCGTTAGACATTAATCAGCAAAAAATTTGCAGATTGTAGCCGGAGGATTTCTCCCTGAACCGATCTAAACTCTCAAACTGACCTTTTAATTCTTTCCTCTCCAGCTCGTTGATCATCAGCCCAACGATCCGATTAATAAGAGAAGAGACTCAGCCGTTTCAAAGCGAGCACTGAGATTGGTCAGGCCAGCTAAATGGTCATCTTTTAAATCACTTATGTAACTCGATCTAATTTAGTGTCGTTCGTGGTTAAAAACCAGAAAAAAAAAAAAAGCTTGTGTGCAAAACAAACAGAAAATAAAAACCTACATGAAACACTACGGTGGTGCAGTGGTTGGCACGGTGGCATCACAACATGAAAAATGAGGTGTTCGACTCCAAGATTGGGGGCAAGGCTTGAAACACTGGTCTTTCTGTGTGGAGTTTGCATGTTCTCCTCATGTATGTGTGGGTTTTCTCTGGTTTCCTCCAAAAACACACGTTAGGTTGCGTGTCTGCTACAAAATTGCCTCCAGGAATGATTGTGTGTGTGTCGCCCCGTGATAGACTGGTGACCTGTTCGGGGTGTACCCTGCCTCTCGTCTGAAATCAGCCAGGTTAGGATCCAGCATCCTCCACGACCCCATTAAGGACGTAAGGTTCAGAAGATGAAACGAAACACAAAACATTTCAAAGATCAAAAAACTGTTGCAAAGAGAAATCACAGAAAACAAAACTAGAGAAAAGTAACAAAAAACTTTTTAAAAGTTTTGTCTTTTTACTGTTTGGTTGATTTTTTATTTGTACTTTATGTTTTTATTTTGTGTCGTGTTTTACGATGTAAAGCACTTTGTGACTTTTCTTTTTGGAAAACGCTGTACTAAAAAGTTTTATTTTGTCTTCCGAACCGTTCATCACTAACCGGGTGGTGTGGGATGCTGGGGTCTATCCTGGCAGATTCAAGGTGAGAGGTGGGGTACACCCCATACACACTCATTCCTGTGTGCGTTCAGTCATAGCAGCCAATCAACCTCACATGTATGTTTTTGAAGGGTGGGAGAAAACCCAGACATAGACAGGGAGAACATGCAAACTCCACACAGAAATCAGTGTGTACAAGCCTTGTCCTACTCGGAACTCGAACCCCTGACCTTGTTGCTGTGAGGCCTCTGACTCGCCGTGCCGCCCACAAACAAAGTTACTATTATAAATATCGTCCAGCGTGAGTTTTCTTGGATGCGTAAATCACCATGTGGCTGACGTAGGTGTGGAGAAAGAAAGCAGAAACAGACCTCTTTCTTCTCTGTAAAATGTATTATTTGGCACGATTTGAATGTTAGAATTCATAAGTTTAAAAAAAGTCAGTCCAAGTAATCTCATTTAGTAACAGCTTCATTATCATTTGTTTCCATTTCAGTAAATAAAGTTTTATTTGCACAAGAAATTAAATTTGCAAAATTGAATTGCAAAATGGAATCGATCGCTGCATCGGTCCGTCGTTGTAAAGAGAGAGCTGAGTCGAAAAGCAAAGCTCTCGATTTACAAGTCGATCTACGTTCCAACCCTCACCTATGGTCACCAGCTGTGGGTGGTGATCGAAAGAATGAGATTGCGGGTACAAGCGGCCGAAATGAGCTTCCTCCGCAGGGTGGCTGGGCTCTCACTCAGAGATCGGGTGAGGATATCTGCCATACGGGAGGAGCTCGGTGTCGAGCCGCTCCTCCTCCAGGTCGAGAGGAGCCAGATGGGGTGGTTCGGGCATCTAGTCAGAATGACCCCCCAAGCGCCTCGCGGGCGAGGTGTTTCGGGCACGTCCCACCGGGAGGACACCAAGGGGCAGACCTCGGACCCGCTGGAGAGACTATGTCTCACAGCTGGCCGGGGAACGACTTGCTCATACCCGCTGGCTGCTGGTCACTCATCTTGCCTAGCTCTGTCTGGTATTGCGCTTCCTTCAATATTCTGGTTAAAACCGGCTTTGCGTCTGGGTCGTATGTACCACCTTCACCACCATCATGACGGCTCAAGAGGGAAAAGAATAACAACAAACACAATCGAAAAAAGCGCAGGACAAAAGTTACGGTAAATATGGGATTTTTGGGAGGCGTTTTGTTAGGTCGATTGGCTGCTATGAATGAGTAAGTGTGTGGATGGTTGTCTGTGTGTGTGACCCTGCGAAAGACTGGTGACCTGTTCAGGGTGTACCATGTGTCTTGATTAAAATCAGTCGGGATAGGCTCCGGCTTCAGAAGCTGAATGAAGGAATCTACTTGTGACATGATAACATCATCATCAGTCAGTGATCTTCTTATCCATCTATCCCTTTTGCGGTTGCGGGGGGTGCCGGAGCCCATCCCAGCCAATTTAAGGCGAAGGGCAGGGTACACCCCGAACACGTCGCTAGTCTGTCGCGGGGCCACACACATACAACCAGCCACACACTCACTCATTCCTAGGGGCAATTTGGCACCGGCCAATCAATCTAGCATGCATGTCTTTGGAGGGTGGGAGGAAACCGGAGTACCCGGAGGAAACCCACGCAAACACAGGGAGAACATGCAAACTCCACACAGAAAGGACAGTGTTCCAAGCCTCGTCCCCACCCGGGACTCGAACCCACAACCTTCTTGCTGTGAGGCCACTGTGCTACCCACTGCGCCACCGTACTACCAGATTGATTGGTTGCTATGAAAATTACCCCCAGGAATGAGTATGTGGCCCTACGACAGACTGGCGACCTGTTCAGGGTGTATCCTGCAACTTGCCTGAAATCAGCCGGAAAAGGCTCCGGCACCCCCTGCAACCTTGTTTGGGATAAGTGGTTTGGAACGGACGAAACAGAAATGTTTGAGTCATTCAGATCTTTGGAGGGTGGGAAGAAACCGGAGTACCCGGAGGAAACCCACGCAAACACAGGGAGAACATGCAAACTCCACACAGAAAGGACAGTGTTCCAAGCCTCGTCCCCATCCGGGACTCGAACCCACGACCTTCTTGCTGTCAGCCCACTGCGCCACCGTGCTGCCACACATGATAACATGACTTGTAAAAAAAAAAAAATGAAAAAAATAAAAATAGGGGGAGGCAGTGGTTCAGTGGTTACAGTGTTCGCCTGCGAACCGGAAATCAACAGGAAGGTAGCGGGTTTGGATCCCACTGAGTGCATGTCTAGGGTCCTTGGAGAAGACACCTAACCCGCTGTTTCTCCCACCATTGGCGCCGCCGTGGTAGCCTGCTGCAGTGTAGGAGTGAAGCACACAAATTTTCCCAATGAGGGATGAATAGAGTGAGTAAAAATGACAATAATAAAAATAAATAAATAAATGAAAAATTTTGTTTCTTTTCCGAAGCAGAAAAGCAGAAAAAAAAGTTAAGAGTTACTCTTTGCGTTTCTTTTTTGTGAGAGTAACTTTTTTTTTTTTTCCGATCAAATCCGTCTGATCCCTTGTTCGTCCAGGAGGGATCCATCATAGGAACGTCTTGCCTTCTAGACGATGTCTTCGATGATCGAAACGTTTCGACTTCCAACCTGTAACCAGTTTCAATCCGATAAACAGGACCGGAGAAAATCTTTCTACTGTTTTCTGATCAAAATTAGAAAAATACTTAATCATTGTTTGAGTTAAGTTTAAAAATCTTTAAATAATTACAGTAATTACATTAATCAACGTCTGCAGCACATTGCACGTGTACGGGCATCATCCTGAGGACGCTTTAGAGAGCAGAAAAGGACAAACTGTGAGATGCAAAGGGGCCAAATCCTCGTAACCATGGTTACTGTCAGTGATAAAGAGTTTCCCAGTAGACAGATAATATTTTTAACACCGATCCGTTGTCCTATTTCTGATGCTGGTGTCATTCTAAGACTATTTTTATCATGACGGGTGGTTATTAGCTGGTGATCTGCCACCAGGCTACTGGGCATCCAGAAGTTTCCCACTATTCCCCACCTTATCACACAAACTGGTTGCACATCCAGCCAGCCATCCATCCCTCTATCCATCCATCGAGGTGCTGCTGTATGCACTCTGTCATAAAGGTGGTAGTGAAGTAGGACCCAGATGCATTGCCAGTTTTAACCAGTTTAATGAAGGAAGAGCAGAACCAGACAGAACTCGACCAGATGAGTGACCAGAAGGTCGGACATCAAGGCAACCAGAGGGATGGAGCTCGGATGAATGACAAGAGACCAGAAAGTTGGAGCTTGTCTGGATAATGAGGGATCAAAAGGTTGGAGCTCGGCAGGAGGATGTGGGGCCAGATGGAGAGCTCGGCAGGAAGGCAGCGTGCACCACAAGCCAGGGGTACGAGCTCAGGAGCACAAAGACTAGAGGTATGAGCTCAGCAGGAGCTCATATCCCCAGGAGCCAGGGGTACGAGCTCAGCAGTATGAGAACCAGAGCTATGGAGGGAGACTATCTCGGCTGCATGAAGGCAGTAGAGCAGTGTGCAGGAGGGGAAGCAGCAGCGGAATGAAGCGAGGGAAGGGGTGTTCCAGATTAGAGGGGATCATGACATGCACGCTGCTTGCACGCTGCACCAATAAACACACAAAGTTGTGAAAACTCAAAACTTTCTATTAATATTTTCTGCTTAAACAGAACTTTTATCAATTTAAATGATCTTAACTTAATAAAAGTATAAAACATGAACTTCTTACAAGTTTCTAACATGATTCAACGTTGTTCTAACATCATAACCATGTCATCCGGTCACGTTTGAGTCATCTGCAGATTCTCACGTCCAGTGTTTAGATAGTATTTGACCACCAGAAGCACGTCTGGTCACCGTGTGAAGCTAATACTAAAGCTATGGTAACGTCCTGTCAAAAAGCAGCTGTCGATTTGAGTTATTCGTTCCACTTCTGAACAGTCCATCCCTAAATGTTCCGTTCCGTCATCTTCCGCTTATTCCGGGGTCGGGTCGCGGGGGCAACAGCCTCAAACGGGTTGCCCAGGCCTCTCTCTCCCCGGCTGCATCCTCCAGCTCATCTGGAAGGATCTCAAGTTATTCCCCGGCCAGCTGTGTGACATAGTCTCTCCAGCGGGTCCGGGGTCTGCCCCTTGGTCTCCTCCCGGTGGGACGTGCCCGAAACACCTCGCCCGCGAGGCGCTTGGGGGGTCATTCTGACTAGATGCCCGAACCACCCCATCTGGCTCCTCTCGACCTGGAGGAGACTGAATTTGTCGCTAAATCCCTAAATGTGTCGCAGCCCATCTCGGCTGATTCAAGGCGAGAGGTAGGACACCCCGAGTAGCTCGGCGGTCTGTCGAGGGGCAACACACACACAGAACCATGTACTTACACACTCATTCATAGGGGCATTTTTATAGTAGCCAATCAACTTTGAAGAGTGGGAGGAAATCGGAGAAAACCCACTTATACACAGAAAGAACATGCAAACTCTACACAGAAAGACCAGTGTTCCAAGCCTGGTCCCCCGGCCTAGACTCGAACCCTCGATCTTCTTGCTGTGAGGTTACTGTTCTAACCACTGCACCACCATACCGCACACCAGTTAGAGTTATAATATGTTGCTGTGTGTGTGAGTGTGTGTGTGTGTGTGTGTGTGTGTGTGTGTGTGTGTGTGGGTCTGTGTGTCGGTCTGTGTGTATTCCATGAAAGACCAGTAAACCTTGCTGACGTCATTAGCAGCATATGCAAGATCCTGCTCGCCGAGCAGTTCTCACTTTCTGCTTTTACACACACACATGCACGCACACACACACACACACACACACACGCTCACAGATCTCCTTTCATCCCTCTTCGTGAGAACTCTGGGATAATTGGGTAAGAGGAGTGAGTGATGCGGAGTGGTTGGAAGCAGCTTACGTAAGGTTAGACACCAGCAGATGGTCTGTTTATTTCACTGTAAATCCTGTTTTAACCAGTAGAATCTTATTGCGCTGTAATCTCTGGACCATTAGTGAGTGATGGAGGTGAGTGGACGTCTAGAATGACCTCCGGCTTCGATCTGATTGGATTTACATGTCTGGTTGGCCAAACACAGGAGTAATCTGTTTTACTGTGACTGTGTTTCAACACGTCATATCTAACCGTCAACAATCACATTTTATACTGCCACCCTTTTTTTATGCTTCATTTTTTTCTTCTGCTCATTTAAAACACTGAGACCAACCAGATTACGCACAAGCACGTCCTCCAAAGCGCTGCGTGGATCCAGTTCCAACCCTGTCAGGACAATTTTGTAGATTTTCGATGAGAAAGGACCTCGATGACGTTTTAAAACTTGAGGTTTTAAAAACCCGGAAAAGGGTGGAATGCCCCCTGCGGGTCTGGGACAGGATTCTGCCCCAAGTGGAGGAGTTTAAGTATCTCGGGGTCTTGTTCACGAGTGGGGGAAGGATGGAGCGGGAGATCGACAGGCGGATCGGTGCGGCATCAGCAATAACTAGGACGCTGCATCGGTCCGTCGTAGTAAAGAGAGAGCTGAGCCGAAAAGCAAAGCTCTCGATTTACAAGTCGATCTATGTTCCTACCCTCACCTATGGTCACCAGCTGTGGGTGGTGACCGAAAGAATGAGATCGCGGGTACAAGCGGCCGAAATGAGCTTCCTCCGCAGGGTGGCTGGGCTCTCACTCAGAGATCGGGTGAGGAGCTCTGCCATCCGGGAGGAGCTCGGTGTCGAACCGCTTCTCCTCCAGGCCGAGAGGAGCCAGATGGGGTGGTTCGGGCATATGGTTAGGATGCCCCCCGAGCGCCTCACGGGCGAGGTGTTTCGGGCATGTCCCACCGGGAGGAGACCAAGGGGCAGACCCCGGACGCGCTGGAGAGACTATGTCTCACAGCTGGCGGGGGAGCGACTTGGGATCCTTCCGGGTGAGCTGGAGGATGCAGCCGGGGTGAGAGAGGCCTGGCAACCCGTTTGAGGCTGTTGCCCCAGCGACCCGACCCCAGAACAAGCGGAAGATGACGGAACAGTTTTAAAAACCATCGTAACTCTTCGTACCCAACAAAAGTTTAGTGAATCCCACCTGTGACAAATCTCAGAGGTAAACCAACTTGATCTCCATCCCGCCCCAACCATGCATTTAATACATGACGTTAGATTCTGTGATTGGTGTGATGCAAATCAACTGGTGGCGCCGCTGGACGTAAACTTAGTATTACTAGTGAGACGTTTGGAACGTGAGACATTGCCGTGATGATGTTGTGTTACTGTTGTGGTTAGGAAAGAAAAGTTAAGGTTCTGTTATCTTCCACTTATCTGTGTCCGGGTTGTGGGGGCAACAGCCTCAGACGGGAAACCCAGGCTTCTCTCACCCCAGCTACATCCTCCAACTCAGGATCCCGAGGTGTTCCCTGTCCATCTGTGTGACATAGTCTCTCCATCAGGTCCAGGGTCTGCCTCTAGGTCTCCTCAAGGTGGGACCAAACACCTCATCAGCGAGGGAGGTGGCTTCTCTCGACCTGCAGGAGCAACAGCTCTACTCCGAGCTGTTGCTCCTCCTAGAGTGAGGCAGTACTCCTCACTCTATCTCTGAGAGAGCCCAGCCACCCAGCAGAGGAAGCTCATTTCAGGCGCTTGTATCCTTGATTTAATCTAATGTTGTGTTTAAGGGGAGGCGTAGCTCAGTGGTAGAATGGATGTCTTTGGACCAAGAGTTGCAATGAGCTCGTGTCCCTGGAGAAGACACCTCAAACCCCATTTACTCCCACCACTGAAGCCGTCATGGCCGCCTGCTGCGGTTCAATGCTAAACAGAAAATACGATTTTTTTTCTCCGGGTAGAAACTGTAACTGAAACACCTCACCAGCGAGGCATTCATGAGGCATCCCAACCACCCCATCTGGTTTATCTCGACCCGATGGAGTAACAACTCTACTTCAAGCTCCTCCCAGATGGCACAGCTCCTCACTCTATTTCTGAGTAATGGCCCAGCCAGCCTGCAGAGGAAGATCATTTCTGCCGCTTGTATCCGTGATCTTGTTTTTTTGGTCACAAAGAAAAAAAAAATGTTCAGGTATGTTATTAAAACTTTGAAAACTTTTTCTGTGTACCATCTTTCTTTGTAAATATCTTGTTACGGTGTGGGCTCTGGGGTGTATGTATGAACAAAATGTGTTTTACTTTAAAATGTAGTGGGTGTGGCTTATACTAAAATACGTCTGGTAATCTGAGCCTCGTCTTTGGAACAGCTCAGTTGAGGATCTAGAGCTGTGGGTTTAAAGATCTGAAGTGTAACTTGATGCAAGACCCAAACAAGCTTTAAAAATAAAAGGTAAAATCTTGAAATCAATTCTAAAATGCACAGCTTAGCCAGTGAACGGAGGCTATGACAGAACCGATGTGTTCCCTTCAGTTACAACCAGTAAGAAGCCTGGTTAACCTTTCCAGCAATGTCTGACCCTTTAACTAGAGGTAGGATCTCAAGACTGAGCCCGAGCCCAAGCCCGACCCAAAATTCAGGTCGGGCCTAAAAAGTCGATCATTACTTCGGGTCGGGCCGGGCTCGGGCTTGGGCTCGGACTTCTCTCTCGCTGACTTTTTTCAAATAAATTTATGTTTACAAAATGTAAACTAAAACGTTGTGTTCCTGTATTTTCCTGAAAATGTTCCTATTTATAAATAACCCTCCTCTTCCCTCCCCGAGTCTTCACAAATAAAATATGACATTTCGGGTTTGCTTGGGGCTTGGGTCTGCAAATCAAGTTGATAGGTCGGGGTCAGGGTTGTTTTTGTCACCGATAACGACAACAAAATGATTTTGTTGACGAAGCTTTTTTTTATGACGATGACATAACGATAACAAAATAAATGCGACATTTTGGTGACGAAAATGTGACGAAACGTTTCTGTTGACGAAATGAAAATGTAACGAAATAGGCGTTAGACTTTCACATTTCTGTCTGAGAAAAGAAAAAAGCGCAGAGGTTGGATTCTGTCTCTCACGGCGGCACGCCCCCCACAATGCTGCACGTTCACACCGTCTACACAACACACCTGCAGCCATGAGGAAGTCACACACCATGGCAGCAACAGCGACAAAGAGGCTTTGTGCCCAGAAACTTAAAATTTTCCACATATCTTGCGCAAACAGCATGCTAACTTCAAGCTAATGCTAGCTTGTCGGCGCAGCTAACTTCCTCAATTAGCTTTGTTGCGCTAACCATTGATTTAAAGACACAATGCAGTGTTTACTTTGTTTACAGGGGCTTTTAAGAGGTGTCATTTTTAAGTATGTATAAGTTACAACGTTCCTCACTCACTGAAGATTTTCAATTCATTTTACATGAATTGAAATTGAAGTTTTACAATGTTTGCTGTTTTGCGCAAGTTAAAGCTCAGCAGGGTAGTCTTTATTTTAACAAATAACCTACATCGTTCTCAGTAATAAAGCCACGATTGTTAAAGTAATAATATAAAGAATATAAATTTAAAGTAAGTTGCTTTTAGCTTTTTTTTTTTTTTTACCCTAAAACTAGACCAAAAAACGTTCCAAGTCTCCCCTGACGAAAATTAGACGAAAACTCTTCGGTTTTTGTTGACTAAAATGTGACTAAAACTCAAATACATAGAGATGACAAAAACGTAATTAAAAATTAAATTAATTTTCGTTCCAAAGACTAAGACTAAAACTCAGATGGCTGCCAAAAAACAACACTGGTCGGGCTCGGTCCGGGTCGCGTCGGGCTGGATTTTTACGCCCGATCTCAACTCTACCTTTAACCATGTCTGAGTTACAAGTTTTAGTTGTTGATGCTAATCATCCATCAACCAGGTGGGCCTGGTAAACTGTCTGGTATGTGTGTACAGCAGTGACCGATCACACCAGATGTTTCACCTAATTCCAAACAGATGCACAACAAACAAAACAAACTGGGTTTAAAATGAGAATAAATGAGAAAACCAGTGAATCTCCTGCAGAGAGAAGCTCTAAGTGTAACATCTCTGGCTCTTAATATGATTTATGGAGTAACATGTTTACTGACTCCTAATTCTCTGCTGAGTGAGTTTGTTCCTGGTAAAGTAGGATTTAAGGTCAGATTGAAGCTGAAAATCAGCACAAGCCTTTTGGGACCGCTCGGGTGTTAATCCACATGCTAATGAATATGGAAAGGTACGGTAGCTTTAAAACCAGTGTAATTCCTCATGGTAACGGTGACCTGCTGGCTCCAGAAACTTACTGATTAACTCACAAGTTTGTTTAAATCAGACCTGGGCAAATTAAGGTCCGCGGGCCACATCAGGCCCTTTGTATGCCCCTGTCCGGCCCGCGTGGGGCCAATCATAAACACCATAAATTAAACTTTTTTTTTACTTTTGTTTTGAAATGTTATTTTATTTTGAAAAGCGTTACGTCGCTACGTATGCACGCATGCAGAGTGCATACGTAGCGATTTCAAAACTCTTGAGAGTGAAATGCACATGGTTTGTTCTCCCTTCAACTGCAGTGTGGATGATGCACCAAGTGAAGTGATCTGCAGTCTGACACACATCTGGCAGATCAAGTCAGTCTCACTGCTGGACTTTTACTCCGCCCTCAAAGAGGAGACCTTTCCACACCTGAGGAGGAATGCTCAGAGGATCCTAGTCCTCTTTGGATCTACCTATCAATGTGAACAGACATTCTCAGTTATGAAGTTCAACAAATCCAAACACAGATCCTCTATGACTGACCACCTCTCAGCTGTCCTTCACATAGCCACTTCAGACATTCCGCCAGATTTCAATGTTTAAGCCCAGAACAGACTGAATTATTCTCACTAAAGAGGTAACATGAGGTGGAAAGCATTACAAGTTATTTTTTGTGGAGATTAACAAGTTAAAAAATAAATTGCACTGGTTCAATAATTGTTTTTCTTATTTAACCAGTTTCACATAACCTAATATACATATTTACAGAGTGCTTTATTCTTCTGATTATCAGTACCAGCTATTCAAAATATTGAAGTATTTTACAATCAAAGAAATTTGGTGGCCCTCTGACACAATTCAGGCTTCTCATGCAGCCCCTGATAAAAATGAATTGCCCTCCCCTGGTTTAAATCAACTCAGCTGTGATTAAACGTTTTATTAATGGAGTTCTCACTGATTTCCTGTTGAGTTTTATTTTGTGTTTGAGTGTCATGTTTTGCTTGCCATATTTTCTCAACTATAAGTCCCACTAATCTGAAACTACATGGTAGGGTCACATTTTCAATCATTCATCTTCTGAACCGTTCATCCCTATTGGGGTTACCTAAGCCTACCCTTGCTTATTCAAGGTGAAAAGCAGGGTACACCCCAAACAAGTCACTAGTCTTTTGTGGAGCCACACACACACACACACTCTCATTCCTACGGGCAACTCTATAGTGGCCAATCAACCTAACATGTATGTTTTTAGAGGGTGGGAGGGAACCAGAGGAAACCCACACATACATGGGGAGAACATGCAAACTGCGCACAGAAAGACCAGTGTTTCAAGCATCTTCCCCCCTCCTGAAATCGAACCTCGACCGTCTTGGTGTGAGGCCACTATGCGACCCACTGCACCACCGTGCTGCCCAAGTCACATTTTTTTGCATGTAATTTTTTTTTTACCAACTACTCAACCAAAAACTAACCTTATGGCATGTTGGAAAGCGGAACACCCGACTTTATAGAACCAACTGTCCAACCAACCGACAGACCTCCACATCGTCCATTAAATTTGGACGATGACTCCTTCAAATGGCATTGCCCACTCATACCACGGTCAAAAGAAATAATACACTCATTATAGGTGAGTGTTTTCTCATGCAGTCCTTAAATTGTGGCTGCACGGTGGCCTAAGAGCAAAAAAGTCAGGGGTTCGAGTCCCAGAGAAGAAGAATAATTATACTTTATTGATCCCTCAACAGGGAAATTTGTGTGCTGCATTGCACTGCAGCAGGCAGCCATGACGGTACGGTACCAATGGTGGGAGAAACCGGGGGGAGGGGAGTCTTCTCCAAGGACCCTAAACATGAGCTCAGCGGGGTTTGGAGAACTTTCAGTCCAAGGGCGAACGCTCTACCACTGAGCTATTGCCTCCCTTTTAAGTGGGGAGGGTTGGAGAGTGGTGCGAGGGTTTAATCTTATGGCCTTTCTGTGGGAAGTTTGCATATTCTCCCTGTGTACGCAAAGGGTTTCCTCTCATTTTCCAAAGAGATGCATGTCTGGTTGTTTGGCCTAAGAATGAATGTGTGTGAATGGCTGTCTGAAAGTGTGGGTTCGTAACAGACTGGCGACCTGTTCAGGGTGCACCCCTGCCTTTTGTCTATTATCTGCCGGGATAGGCTTCGGCTCTCCCCCTTTTTTTCAGAAACTAGGATGAGATTTGTCCTGTTCTCAGGTTTCTGCACTGGGTTCCTGACTTTAAAGCTGCTCTGCTTGTGTTTAAGTCTCTTCTGAACCATCTGAAACTCTGAGGACCTCTGGGACAGGCCTCCTGTTGGCGTCTAGAGTCAGAACTAAACATGAACCATCTAGAACTCTGAGGACCTCTGGGACCGGCCTCCTGCTGGTGTCTAGAGTCAGGACTAAACATGGAGAAGCTTCCTGAGGCTGTGAGACAGACCGACACTGTCATGATCTAGACTGAAAACATTTGACTGAAGACTAATCAGTGTTTTTTTTAATCTTTTTTTAAAGTGTACTGCATTCATTCCTCAAAGGGAAATGACTTTGCTGCCTTGGACCGCACCAGCCAGCCGTGACGAGGCCAATGGTGGGAGAAACTGGGCGTTAGGTGTATTCCTCAAGTAGTTTCCTCCAAGGCTACTTGGGCATGGACCCAGTGGCAATTAAACCAGGTTTTCCCGGTCTAAGAACCGACATTCTACCATTGAGCTAACGCCTCCCTTCATTATTTCTATTGTATATTTTGTGATTTTAATGCATTTTTCTTGTCTTTAAAGCACTTTGAAATCAATCATTCACTCATTATAAAGGTCTAGATTTATGTTTGATGACGTTTGAGATGCTCCCGACTAAAACACCTCATTAGCTGGATTCCTGTTCTGCAGACGTTCCTTTGCACCCTGAGCTGGGACACCCAGAGGACGGTTAGAGATGCTAATCCACATCGTTGGGCTGAACTGCTGCTGCGGGCCGAATGAAACTCTGAAGCTAAATGTGACATTTCAGTCGGGCGCTGGATGACTCATGAGACCGAGTATGGAGACAAGATGCCCGAGGCTGGGCACTAAATCATGGAGGGGGGGACCTTTCAACGCCGCTCTTCCAAACATCCATGAGATGCTCAACGTGTTTCTAGAAGTTTTTTTAATCCTGTCAGAGATTCATTAATCTTTCACGTCTTTAGCAAACATCATTTCCCCCGATTGGAGGGTCAGGACTCCGAAAGATACTCTGTAACCATGATGATAATTCTTAATTACATGCAGAAAATGGAACAAATTAACAGTGAGTTTTGTTTGGAGGCCAAATGTGAGCAGTTTGGATAAAAAATGTTAAACAGATTTCAATGAATCATTTTTAGAATAGATGTCTCCATCAGTTTTTTTAAAACGCCAAAAGACTTTTAGAAAATTATGTGTTTGGTTCTTCCAGTAAGGGTTAGGGTGTCACCCAGAAACAGGAAGCATGAACGTAAACATAAACTTGTAAATACAAAAAGCTTTAAAGGCTGGTCACACAAGCAGAATTTCAGCTGGGATGCCGTTGTTTGTTTTGTCTTCTGATCAGCTTATCCCAAACGAGGTCGCACGGGGTGCCGGAGCCTATCTTGGCTGCTTTCAGGTGAGAGGCAGGATACACATCCTGAACAGGTCGCTAGTCTGTTTTGGGGTCACACAAACACAAATTTATCGCCCAGGTGTTTGGGATCAGGATTCACCCTGATCCCAAACACCTGGGGAATTAGCCTGATGCTCGTCAGCCTGGTGCTTATTTAAAGGCAGTCTCTCCTGACTTCCTGGTCGGTACCAGAGGTGTCAAGTAACGAAGTAAGACTACTTCGTTACCTTACTCAAGTAGAAAATCTCGTTATCTTTATTTTAACGAAGTAATTATTTTTTTGTCTACTTTTTACTTTTACTCACTACTTTTTTATGCAATTATCTGTACTTTTACTTCGTTAATTTTATCAAAAGTAGTCGCTACTTTCTCCATTTTGTCACCGTTATAAAGCCGCGACTGTTTGTCGGATTTTTTTTTTTTTTATGAACCCTGAATGCATCAAACAAAGGAACAGATGAATGATTGGCTGAAAGGTCCAGTCAATCATTACTTTGGGGCGAGTAGCCCCGCCTACAAACTTTTAAAGAGCAAGGACGTCAATTTCCGTGTTTGAATGATCGATATTTATTTTTGAAATCACAGGGGATTTCGGTTCCCTGTTAGGCGTAATATACCAACACTGGTATCTCGCGACATTTAATAAAGTAAAGTAAAGTAAGTAAAGTATTTCCGTGTTTGAGACTCGGGCTCGGAAATCAAAGTGTTTCTGATGCTGCGACACTGAACTTTGATTGAATTATCAGTTTTTTAAAAAAAAAAAACAACAACAGCAAAGAAATGTTTTATTATTATTTTCAGTCTTAGGTTATTGTAAACGTCTTTGCTGAAAATGTTGTAGATGGTATTTTTATAAAAATAACTTTGACCTGTGATGCACTATTTTATCTTCATAAACAAAGCTGATTGAACTGATTAATCCATAAATAGTAGTGGATGAAGTATTTGTGCTTAAAAGCATCCAAAATGTTATTGATTAGTTTATAAAGACTGACTGAGGAGATTAAAACTACACATCGCTTAGATTTTGTATCATGAAGATGTTTGGGTTAATATTAAAAAACCTTATATGTACACATATATATGTAGATATGTATAAATATAAATTTATATATACCGTCTCCTAAGTCCCGCACCTACTGGTTTTTTAAAATCTTATTTCCCTGGTTATTTTTTCATTTTTACAGTTCTTAAAATTTTAGAAAAAGAATCCAAGGATTTTGCCTCCTGTGTGTTTCCTTCACTCCCACTGCCTTACGAGTGCATGTAAAGGGTGTTATTTTGTCAATGGGCGTGGTTTTACTGGGTGTACGATATTTTTTGTAAAATACGATAATTTTACGTCATTAGTACGATAATCCAGCACCTCCCACCTGGCAACGCTGGTTCCATGCGCTGGTTCCATTATTAAGAAATAAATAATTCTGATTCATAAAGTTTCACCAAAACACTTTCATTTATTATCATATTTTCTGCTCCTTAAAGCATGTGATAATAGTTAAAAAATATGTTCATACGCTTTTGTTAACAATATTCCTTTTTTTCTGAAAATTACTTTTACTTTTTTTACTTTAAGTAGTTTTAAAATAGGTTACTTTTTACTTTTACTTAAGTAGAAAACTTGAGTTGATACTTCTACTTTTACTAAAGTAGTTTTTTAACTCGGTATTTATACTTCTACTTGAGTAGGAAATGTTGGTACTTTTGACACCTCTGGTCGGTACATCCCATCAAGCAAGGTCTTCCTGGCTGCCTGTCCAAGATGTACATTTGAAACAATAACCTGTAACATTCCACTGATCCGTGTGTGTTTTCATTTATATCTTAAATTGGACTCCTTTACTGAAATAAACAACGTTTGTTGTCCTGCCTCTTCAATCCTTCTGGACCCTCATGTTGTGACACCAACAGGCATGTTTTTGGAGGGTGGGAGGAAACCGTAGGAAACCCACACATAGAGAGGGAGAATATGCAAACTCCACTCAGAAAGACCAGTGTTTCAAACCTCATCCCCACTCTGGGACTTGAACCCCAATCCTCTTGCTTTGAGGCCACCATGTTTATCAAAGTTCAATATGCAAAATTCCTTCAAATAGCTGGTGTGCGATCAGAACAATGAGCTGAAAAGAAATAAACACCAGAATCTAATTACCGTATTTCCCGTACTATAAGGCGCACTGCATTATAAGGCGCTACAGTAAAGGCTGCTCAACTTTGACCTCTAACTGTGGCCATCTCGCTTTGTTCCGCGGACACTCTGTTTAGTCTTGTTTACGTGGCGCAGCACATCCTCTTGCTTCCTCCACTTCCTCACCATTGATTCATTGATGTTAAACTCTCTCGCTGCGGCTCTATTCCCGTGTTCTACTGCGTGACCGATCGCCTTGAGTTTAAACTCTGCAATGTAACAGTGTCTCTTGGTAGGAGCCATTTCCGGGTCTTTACACAAACACACAAATGGAAATGAGACGACCTTTCATATATCCCAGCATGCACCACGCACTACTTCTTTTACGGAGGAAATGGAGTCGGGGGAAATGGAAACAGGTTACCGCAGTTGCGACACCTGTTGTAGCTCAATATTAATCCATATATGAGGCGCTCCGGGTTAAAAGGCGCATTGTGGACTTTAGAGAAAATTTAAGGTTTTTAGGTAGTGCGGAAAATACGGTAGTTACAATAAATAGAAATAATGAAGGACTGAAACAATTCCTCAAGAAATTTGATTTTGGAGTCTTCAAACTTTGCTCTATTTTTCGTCAGTGTTCTCTTTTAAGGCTCCTTGAGACAAAAATTTAGGCTGTGCTATCGAGCTACAAATAAAAGTACTTTAAAATTAAACCGATGTATTTCTGGCTCCTCATTTTCAAACTGACTAGAGTTGGTATGAAAGCAGAGATAGGATGTGTCCTGGAATGACTGACTAGCAGCTCTGACACGTAAGGTGTGGACGTGGATGTGGCTCCAGGTTAAAGCGTAGCTGTGCAGACGTAGCTGAGCATAAACCGCAGTGAGCAGAGCAGCAGAGCAGCAGGGAAGAAGGCTTATATAACAGACCCACATGCAGCAGAGGATAAAGACTGGCAAGGGCAACGAGGATCAAAAAACCTCTGAGTTTAAGGAAATAAATATTACCTCTGTTGATAGTTTTATGAATCAGTGAGACAGGAACATGTTCGCACAGTTAGACGACTCTCACTTGGTAGAGAACGCCCATGTTTCTGTCTCCATGTTCGTGTCTGAAGGCGTTAGCCATCACATGCTGAACAGCTCCAAAATGGAAAAGAGCTCATTTGACTCATTTTGAAATGGTTAATTATTAAACCGAGTCTCTGTGTTGTGACGTTAGCATGTAAAGCAAAGTGTTATACTATGATTCATCTATAACGAGAATCTCTTCTTAATTTAATTTCATTCGGCACCAGGCTTGATATAGCAGGCATTAGTTCATGATTAAGAGGCCCTCGAGAAGAACAATCAAATCTAGAATTAGAGATGACGTTATGAAGTCATACAAAAGCATCTATCTGGGTCTGTTTGTAGTTTAGAGGCTAAACATGGAGGTCGACCAAGTTATACGGTCTGTGTTCACAACGATTCCCAAATCTGAGAATTTAAAACCAGAGGAAGGAACCAAAAGCTCCAACAGGTTAAAGAAAAAAACTACCCGCCAATCGAGGAGAAACAAATCCTGGGTTACTAGATCTACATTTCTACCCTCATAATGGCAACAAGGATCAACGTTCCTACCATTACATAGGTAACCAGGATCTACGTTCCTACCCTCACCGTGGTAACCAGGATCTACGTTCCTACTCTCAACGTGGTAACCAGGATCTAAGTTCCTACCATTACCGGGGTAACCAGGATCTACGTTCCTGCTCTTAACGTAGTAACCAGGATCTACGCTCCTACCCTCACCATGGCAACCAGGATCTACGCTCCTACCCTCACCATGGCAACCAGGATCAACGTTCCTACCATCACCTAGGTAACCAGGATCTACATTCCTACCCTCACCATGGTAACCAGGATCTATGTTGCTACCACCACCATGGTAACGAGGATTAATATTCCTACCATTACCGAGGTAACCAGGATCTACGTTCTCACTCTCAACTTGGAAACCAGGATCTCCGTTCCTACCCTCACCATAGTAACCAGGATCTACGTTCCTACCCTCACCATGGTAACGAGGATCAACGTTCCTACCATTACCGAGGTAACCAGGATCTACGTTCCTGCTCTCAACATGGTAACCAGGATCTACGTTGCTACTCTCAACTTGGAAACCAGGATCTACGTTCCTACCCTCACCGTGGTAACCAGGATCTGTGTTCCTGCTCTCAACATGGTAACCAGGATCTACGTTCCTGCTCTCAACTTGGAAACCAGGATCTACGTTCCTACCCTCACCGTGGTAACCAGGATCTACGTTCCTACCCTCACCGTGGTAACCAGGATCTACTTTCCTACCCTCACCGTGGTAACCAGGATCTACGTTCCTACTGTTAGCATGATAATTCAATTCAATTCAATTTTATTTGTATAGCCCAAAATCACAGAATGTCCGTCTCAATGGGCTTCAGGATGTACTGTATGTTCCTACCAGAGGTGTCAAGTAGCGAATTAGAACTACTTCTTTACTTTACTCAAGTAGAAAATCTCGTTATCTTTACTTCAATTGTGTGACGGTGGGACGGTGACCGCGTGGTTAGAGCGTTCGCCCGCGGACCGGAAGGTCGCGGGTTCGCGTCCCACGTAGAGCATGTCTAGGGTCCTTGGAGAAGACACCTAACCCCCGCTTCTCCCACCATTGGCGCCGTTGAAGGGCAGCCTGCTGCGGTGTAAGGAGAGCAGCACACAAATTTCCCTGGTGAGGGATGAATAGAGTAATTCATTTTTTTTTTTTTTTTCAACGAAGTAATTATTTTTTTGTCTACTTTTTACTTTTACTCACTACTTTTTTATGCAATTATCTGTACTTTTACTTTGTTATTTTTATAAAAAGTAGTCGCTACTTTCGCCAATTTGTCACTGTTAAAAATAAAGAAAAAAGTCAATAAAACCAATCCGGATCAATCGCGCCATTTAATTTCAATGTGGTTGGATGAGGAGAGCTAACGCAATCTCAATACGACTTCCTCATGCTTCAATCAGCCAATCAGATTACAGTTGTTGACGTACACACCTTCACGAAGGTTCTGAACGTGACATGTACACGTGACATGTACGCGTCTTGTGATTGGATACTCACTTGACGTAAGCGGAAGCAACCCTCAGCATGTCAGCAAAACTACACCTGAGCCAGACCCAGAACATTTAACAGAAAAATCTAAAATATCTACTCGTTTTTTTCACCAACAATGGCAGAAGGGTTTCAGAATGGCAGAATCGATTTCAAGACCACGAAAAATGACTGTTTCTCTACCTTCTCGACCCTCAGCACTTTCAGACATACTGGAGAAAATTTTCGCAGCCGTTTTTGGTGAGTGTAAGCATTTTATTATTTTTATATGTTTTATACGCGGGTTTATTGATGTTTAAATGCTCTTGAAAATTGCCTGTGTTGTACATCAGTGGTCCCCAACCACTGGGCCGCGGACTGGTACAGGGCCGCGGGTCATGTGGTACCGGGCCGCACAGAACTGTTATTTTTATTCACTTTGTTTTTGTGATGTATTTTATTTTGAAGGTACATGTTTACCGTTACCATGGCAACAAGAGTGCGTTCGAGCAGAGAGAATGTTTCGCGTTATAAAAAAGCTGCTAATAAATTTTCTCGTGAAGACAAAGTGCATTTAAGTTTATTATTATTGATTTTGAAAAGCCATTTTTTTAGGCTGGTCTCATCATCTTAAGACCAGTCCGTGAAAATATTGTCAGACACTAAACCGGTCTGTGGCGCAGAAATGGTTGAGGATCCCTGTTGTACACAATTAAGGTGATGTAACACCCAGCAGTGCCTACGTCTGCTTCTGTATATGATTTCTCCAGCCGTGGTGTCATTAATGATGGTATTTGAGGGGTATTTATTCAAGTCGGACAAAGTAGCACATCACCAAATGCCTAGGTGTGAAATGCACGGAACGCCACTGCTTCTACTTTTATTAAAGTAGTTTTTAACTCAGTATCTATACTTCTACTTGAGTAGAAAATGTTGGTACTTTTGACACCTCTGGTTCCTACCCTCACCATGGTAACCAGAATCTACGTTCCTACCCTCACCATGGTAACCAGAATCTCCGTTCCTACCCTCACCATGGTAACCAGAATCTACGTTCCTACCCTCACCATGGTAACCAGGATCTACGTTCCTACCCTACAAACAAACAAAATAAAGTATTATTTTCTCTCTTTCTCACATGACCGTGGTGTCAGTGTCATAATGCCCTTCAAGGTGTTTGTAACAAGTTCTACATAAAAAATGTGAATGTTCGGTTTTATTTGCGTCATGATTCTGCATAAAGACCTTCAGGTTGTTTCTGCTCCACACTGTGCACCTCATGAGGGTAATTACAGCACGGGTCACCGTGTCCTTCCTGTCCCACCTCGTCCCAGTGGAATAAATTGCCAGCCGAACCTACAGATGCTTTCTGGTTAATCTTTGTTCTGGTTTCACGGACTCTAAACAGCAGCTCAACCGACATTCAGTAACTATTCTGAACCAGAAGATCTAAATGAGAGAAGTTTAAGCTGATTAATTACTACTGATTTGTTTGATTTTTATCTCCAAAAGCATCTTTCAAACGAGTGATTCTGCAGGCGTTTCAGGAGGAAGAGAATAAACATCTGTCAGCCGGGATGTGCAGATCTCCTTCATTTCTCCTTCCTATCTACCATCAGCAGCACTGAAAGCTGCATGCATAATATTCATAATTACAATCTGAGTTCACTTCCTGATTACAACAATTATTAGAAGTGAAGGAATGATGAGAGAAAATCACCAGAAAAACATTAAAAAAGGATGGAAAAGAGACCAAATAAAGGAGACGTGTTTCAGAACGGTGGATGTGAGGATGAAAAACCATCTCTACATCTGTCCCATCAGTTTATTCAAACATCTGTTTGACGAGTAAAAACCTAATTTTTATTTTGGACATTGTTGTTTTGTGTCGGACAGCTGATTTTTCAGAAATCATCCGGCTAGTTCCCAACGGCTAGCTGGTTATGAAGTCATTCTAACATTGACGTCCATGTTGACGTGTGCGACCAGCTGCTGGCTCTCAAAGGCACATACAGTGCGTGTGTGGCTGGAGGAGTTGGTTCCGTCCCGGGGGAGCTTAGGAGATAGAGTCAATCTGGAGGAGGTGTGGAGAAAGAGACGGTCTAGAGGAGGTGATTCAGACCCTGTGTTTTTACGGTTTCCATGGAAATGTTCGGTTGCCTGCTTGAAGAACTGGAGGCGCTCACTTGGACCCAGTGAAATACAGAGAGGCCAGTTTGGTGTTCTTCACTGCGGCCTGGCTTTGTGGACCCATTCTGGACTCCAGCTTTTGGGTTTAATATACTTTATTAATCCCTCACCGAGAAATGTATGTGCTGCATTACACCGCAGCAGGCTGCCATCTAAGACGGCGCCAATGGTGGGAGAGGCGAGGGGTTAGGTGTCTTCTCCAAGGACCTCCAAGGTCACTACACCCCCGAAGATGCCAAGTTTTTGGCTTCACAAAGCGGGACATTTTGGGGGAAACGAGAAATTTCGTTGGCGGGGCCGAAAGTAGGGGGAGCTTGATGTCACATCCACCAATGGACAACAACCGCCATGACAGTTGGCGTAACACAAACCATTCAAAACATAAAAAAGCAGCTGGAAAATTGTGTGTCTTACGTGTGTTACCACCTCGCGTTATGTATCAGTACGAAGAGGAATTACCATCAGAAATACACCCCTGTACTGCTTGTTCGCGTTTTGTTTTGCGGTTCATGCACATAAGCTGTCACATGACCAAAGTTCCAGAATGTCCGACTTCTTCCACACATTCACCAAAAACAATATCGGCAATAGACCATGCAGATCGCTACTAGCGGCTTTCGGATGCACAAGTGCCACAGGAGATGCCATGTGCTTAGCCTCATTATACCTAATCATGTTCATGGAATGCACTAGAGTGTTCATCATGTTGGAGTTTTATTAGCCTTGGCAGGTGTTGGCATGTTTGTACCCACTGAGCCATCCTTCTCCTGAGTGAAGTTACTAACAAGGTGTGACGTTGTCGTACCTGTAAACAACCAAAGTCCTGCTTGTTTACTCAGAACAATAAGCCTTCAGATGGAAGTGATGTTATTTTATAACAATTAAATTCTGTGGTGAGATGACTTTATAGTTTTATATTTATTATCAGACAAAACAAGACAAATTATTGGTGTTTTTTTGCTGACTCTATGTTTTGGGTTTCAGATCCCGTCTGTCTGGATATTTTCCTCTTAGTAACAAAGTTAAGAAACAGGCTCATCTTCAGGTTAGACGTGGCTCCATTCTTAATGCAGGCTTCTTATTCTTACTGTCTTGGTTTATGTAAATTTTTGCAGCATGGGCAGAGCATGCACCGTGCCTGCAGGATCCTCTGACACTAATCTGCCTTTAAAGGTCTGAAAGGTGTCAGCGCTGCTCGTTTCTAGCATTAACTCTACAGCTGTTGCCGTGACGGCTACTCTCCACCTCTGTTTCTATAGAACAAGCTTCTCTGACCTCCAACCTCTCAATTCCAATAATGGATCCAGGGAATTAAAAACTAGGCAAGGATAATGGATGCTGGCCAAGAGGACCAAAGCATATTATCTGACCACCTTTCAAATGGACAGATGTTGATCATGAGGTCCTAAAACAAGGTTTCTATGCTTTTATTGTTGGTTAGGGTAGGAACGTAGATCCTGGTTACCATGGTAAAGGTAGGAACGTATATCCTGGTTACCATGGTGAGGGCAGGAACGTAGATCCTGGTTACCATGGTGAGGGCAGGAACTTAGATCCTGGTTACCATGGTGAGGGTAGGAATGTAGATCTAGGTTACTGTGGTCAACGTAGGAACGTAGATCCTGGTTACCATGGTCAAGGTAGGAACGTAGATCCTGGTTACCATGGTCAAGGTAGGAACGTAGATCCTGGTTACCATGGTGAGCATAGTAAGGTACGTAGATCCTGGTTACCATGGTGAGGATAGTAAGATAGATCGTGGTTACCATGGTGAGGGCAGGAACGTAGATCCTGGTTACCATGGTGAGGGTAGGAACGTAGATCCTGGTTGCCATGGTGAGGGTAGGAACGTAGATCCTGGTTACCATGGTGAGGATAGGAACGTATATCCTGGTTACCATGGTGAGGGCAGGAACGTAGATCCTGGTTACCATGGTGAGTGCAGGAACGTAGATTCAGGTACCATGGTGAGGGTAGGAATGTAGATCTAGGTTACTATGGTCAACGTAGGAACGTAGATCCTGGTTACCATGGTCAAGGTAGGAACGTAGATCCTGGTTACCATGGTGAGCATAGTAAGGTACGTAGATCCTGGTTACCATGGTGAGGGTAGGATTGTAGATCTAGGTTACCATGGTGAGGGTAGGAACGTAGATCCTGGTTACCATGGTGAAGGTAGGAACGTAGATCTTGGTTACCATGGTCAAGGTAGGAATGTAGATCTTGGTTACCATGGTGAAGGTAGGAACGTAGATCATAGTTACCATGGTGAGGGTAGGAATGTAGGTCCTAGTTACCATGATGAGGGTAGGAACGTAGATCGTGGTTACCACGGTGATGGTAGGAACGTATATCCTGGTTAAATGGTGAGGGTAGGAATATAGACCCTGGTTACCATGGTGATGTTAGGAATGTAGTTTGACTTGTAAATCAAGAGCTTTGCTTTTCGGCTCAGCTCTTTCTTCACCACGACGGACAGATGCATCTTTAAACCACCTTCAAGAAATGAATTAATAAGATGCTGCAGAAAAACCTCCACGATATAGTTTGTGGTTTTTTTTTCAGACGAACTAACTCAAGTTATCAGAAAACATGACGTCTTAAAGTCTCTAAATACAGGCCCTCTGTCTCATACGGCAGACCCATGACTCACATCTGTCTCTAAGATGAACCAGGCCAGCAGCTGCATGGCGGCATGCACGCAGGCAAACAGAGAAGTAATTAGAACCGACCTCGCAGGACTCAGAGGTAATTGGTGCACACAGTCAGAGGACAGAGAAGAGGAGGAGAAAAGATAAAGAAGAAAAGCACTCAAGAGAAAAACTGGGTAAAGATGAGCAGGCAGAGAGCTTTTAAATCTGCAAGAAAAAGCTCTTGGTGACAGATGGAGGTCCATCCAGGACAGGATGAGACTTTATGAACTCCACTCAGCAGCCTCGCTGATCAAACACTCAGTTTTCTACCCATGGTGGGCCAGCCTCTCACTGGGAGAACATTTGGTGTGAACATCTAACAGGGGCTAATCTCGTGACACCTGACCCTAAGAGTTTATGGAAAACAGAAAAAGATGGTGATGTTGCTGCTGGTCCTACACGAACTCTCCATTAAGATTAAAACGGTCCTCTTTGGACGAGCTGATCAGGAGTTCAGCTGCTTTCAGGCTGCTTAGAAACAGAAACGCAGGAAGTAGGGTGCACCATAGAAGAGATAAACCTTGTGAATGTGACGCAAACCATTAGGTTTGACTCCAAACAAATGAAATCCAATCCATTGCATTCCGGCAGTTCATGCTGAAGACCAACGGAGACACTGGAACATTTTAGAAGAGAAAATGTAGCTGACCAAGTTCCTGCTAGTATTTAAATCTCATTTAAGAACGTCGGAGATTTGAGTACTGAGTGAAGTTGAGGCTGGAAACATTGGCTTTTCTGTGTAGAGTTTGCATGTTCTGGTTTCGTCTGATTCTCTACAAACATACATGTGAGGTTGATTGGCCGTAATAAAAAAAAATTGCCCCTGGGAATGAGTGTGTGGATGGTTGTCTGTGAGTGTGGCGTTGTGACAGACTGGTGACCTGTTTTGGGTGTGTCCTGCCTCTCGCCTTGTCAGCTGGGATAGGGTCATACACGTGCTGCGACCCTGTCAGAGTGGACGCTGTAGAAGATGAATACATGCTGCCATTGTTCTGTATTACGCTGGGTTTGATCTCATCTTTCTGTCTGTATTTTGAATGTTTTTTTTTTTTTAACTTTCTATTTTTACGTTTTCAAGGACTGTGTAACTCGGTCCAGAAAAGCGTCATAAATGTTGAATTTTTGTGGTCTCCTCTCTTTTGCCATAGCAACCCCTTTGCCAACCAGGAGTGAGTATTTTGATGATGCACTGCTACAGATCACCTCCTGCATATCTCTACGAGCACGTTGAATTCTACATCTTTTCTGCCAACCTTAACCAAGGCCACATCTGAACTGACCTTTGCTGAACATCAACATTAACTCCTAAACTCCCTTTGCTGGGTACACAAAGCCCAGAGTTGCATTTCCAGTTTCTGTGGCGACAACGGCGTAAACTGGATAGAAACTTAGTCTTTGACAGTTTCTAATAGCTGACGCTAATGAAGCTGAAGAAGTTTTTTTGGTGGGGGAGGTGTTGGCTGAGTGGTAGAGTGTCCGTCCTTGGACTGGGAAAAGCTGGTTCGATTACCCCCTACGTATCCCTGGAGCAGACACCTACCCCCCAGTTGCTCCCACCATTGGCGCCGTCATGGCTGCCTGCTGTGGTGCAATGCAGCAAAGTAAATTCTCCATTGATGAATCAATATTGTACGGTAAAATAAAAAAAATAAAATAGAAAGTGTCTTCTACTTCTAGTGAGGTGTCAGAATGTGTATGGGCCAATATGGAGTCCATGCGCCTGACTACGGATCAGAAGACTCCTGGCTGGTTCAAAATTTATCAGCCCGGCTAGCTTAGTCGGTAGAGCATGAGACTCTTAATCTCAGGGTGGTGGGTTCGACCGCTGATATTTATTTGGGGAAGGCGTTGGCTCAGTGGTAGAGTGTTTCTCTTTGAACTGGGGGAAGCCGATTCAAAACCCACTGAGCTGCCTTGGTGTCCCTGGAGCACAAACCTAACCCCCCATTGCTCCTACCATTGACACCATCATGGCTGCCTGCTGCTGTGCAATGCAGCATTGCAATTTCCCCATTGAGGAATTAATAAAGGTTTGAATTATTATTTCATTTTGTCTTTTTAATATATTTTTTTTTAGTTTGTCCTTCCAGTTTTCAGCCCCTTACCCCCAGGCAGAGCTTCGGTCCTGTGGGATTTGAACCCGGTTCTCCCGGTCGAAAGATGGTAATTCTACCACTAGGCCAACGCCCCATGGGGGCAAGGTTTGAATTATTATTAATTATTAGAGAGCAAAGACTTGTTTCTAGTTCTAGTGTTATTGTGTTCCATAGAACCATAAAACATATCAATACTGTAGACCTGCATACAGATTACATTTAGAATCATATTTAGAATCACCAGCAGAAGGAAGAAGTCCACATTCAGCCGACCATCTCTTTATCTCCATCATATTGGTGATTTGTACGTGTGTATTAAAGCATCAGCGGCCATCTGTCCCACACGGGGCCAGTCAGTGAAGGCAGCAGCGTTAAGAGTAATAAAGTCAGACAGCACTAATCATCCAGGTTGCTCATTAAGCATCCCAGCGCTGCTGAGGCTCCAAATGCTTCTCTTTTATCTCTGAGCAGCACAAAGCCCAGCGGTCCAGTTCTACAGCACAGCTCCTTAAATTCAGCTGAAGCAGATCCAAATTTGTTCGCTGGGAACCAAAAACAGCGGACCAGAAGACTCGGTTAGAAAGCGAGACCACTTTAAATCTGTGCTAGACAGATTTCCACAGTGTAGGATTATACATGGAAAAATTGATGTCATAATTGTCCTCATTTTGGAACGCTTCCTCCCATCTATCCTGGCCTATCCCCTAACTTTGCTCACCTGGTCCCAGTCCCTGGGTGTGTTGTATCCCGCCAGAATATTAAAGCCCTGGTGACCCTCACTACCTTGTCAGATCATTCCCCCGCTGCATCTCCTGCTGCACCCATGGTTTCCCATCATGTCTGGTCCTGATGCACCGTGCTACTCTGGATCCCGCTCCTGCTGAGCTCTACTTCTAGTCCCTCATCCTGTCAAGCTCTACCTCTAGTCCTTCCTCCTGCTGAGCTCTACCTCTAGTCCTTCCTCCTGCTGAGCTCTACCTCTAGTCACTCATCCTGCAGAGCTCTACCCTTGGACACTCATCCTGACGAGCTCTACCTCTAGTCACTCATCCTGAGCCGAGCTCTACCTCTAGTCACTCATCCTGCTGAGCTCTACCTCTAGTCCTTCCTCCTGCTGAGCTCTACCTCTAGTCCTTCCTCCTGCTGAGCTCTACTTCTAGTCCCTCATCCTGTCAAGCTCTACCTCTAGTCCTTCCTCCTGCTGAGCTCTACCTCTAGTCACTCATCCTGCAGAGCTCTACCCTTGGACACTCATCCTGACGAGCTCTACCTCTAGTCACTCATCCTGAGCCGAGCTCTACCTCTAGTCACTCATCCTGCCGAGCTCTACCTCTACTGTAGTCACTCATCCTGCCAAGCTCTACCTCTAGTCACTCATCCTGCAGAGCTCTACCTCTAGTCACATATCCTGCCAAGCTCTACCTTTAGTCCTTCCTCCTGCTGAGCTCTACCTCTAGTCCTTCCTCCTGCTGAACTCTACCTCTAGTCACTCATCCTGCTGAACTCTACCTTTAGTCCTTCCTCCTGCTGAGCTCTACCTCTAGTCCTTCCTCCTGCTGAGCTCTACCTCTAGTCACTCATCCTGCTGAGCTCTACCTCTAGTCACTCATTCTGCAGAGCTCTACCTCTAGTCACACATCCTGCTGAGCTCTACCTCTAGTCACTCATTCTGCAGAGCTCTACCTCTAGTCACACATCCTGCCAAGCTCTACCTTTAGTCCTTCCTCCTGCTGAGCTCTACCTCTAGTTCTTCCTCCTGCTGAACTCTACCTCTAGTCACTCATCCTGCTGAGCTCTACCTTTAGTCCTTCCTCCTGCTGAGCTCTACCTCTAGTCCTTCCTCCTGGTGAGCTCTACCTCTGGTCACTCATCCTGCCAAGCTCTACCTTTAGTCCTTCCTCCTGCTGAGCTATACCTCTAGTCACTCATCCTGCTGAGCTCTACCTCTAGTCCTTCCACCTGCTGAGCTCTACCTCTAGTCACTCATCCTGCTGAGCTCTACCTTTAGTCCTTCCTCCTGCTGAGCTCTACCTCTAGTCCTTCCTCCTGCTGAGCTCTACCTCTAGTCCTTCCTCCTGGTGAGCTCTACCTCTGGTCACTCATCTGCCGAGCACTACCTCTAGTCCTTCCTGCTGCTGAGCTCTACCTCTAGTCCTTCCTCCTGCTGAACTCTACCTCTAGTCACTCATCCTGCTGAACTCTACCTTTAGTCACTCATCCTGCTGAGCTCTACCTCTAGTCTTTCCTCCTGCTGAGCTCTACCTCTAGTCACTCATCCTGCTGAGCTCTACCTCTAGTCCTTCCTGCTGCTGAGCTCTACCTCTAGTCCTTCCTCCTGCTGAACTCTACCTCTAGTCACTCATCCTGCTGAGCTCTACCTCTAGTCTTTCCTCCTGCTGAGCTCTACCTTTGGTCACTCATCCTGCCGAACTCAACCTCTAGTCACTCATCCTGCCGAGCTCTACCTAGGACTCAAACCCCTGACCTTGTTGCTGTGAAGCCACCAAACTACCTACTGCACCTCCGTGCAGCTCCTTGACAGAAACCATTGTTTTATTATAAACAGAAAAAGTTTTATGAGGTTTAAAAAAATCACTTTTTACTGTAACTTTTTGAAAAATTTCTTTTTAAAATCAGGCATTTTAGACTAAAACAATCATAAATAATGCTGAAAAATCCTGGAGGGTTGCCGTGTACTGTCATGCCACCACTTCTATACAATATTTCACATAATAAGATGATCAATAACAATATTAATAATAGGAACAGGAAGTCACACGAACTGCCTCCCGTGACTGACATGGATTCTTCGTTTCTTACTGTCGTGGTTCCCTCGAGCCACCACCAGAGGGAGCCAGGGATCCCCTCACCTTTCCCCCAAATCTGGCAATTGGCATTTTGAACACCTGTGGGCTCAGCTGGAGCCAATCTCCCGGCTGCCTACTTAAGGGCAGCCTCGCCAGCCTTTAGTTGTCAGGTCTTACAATCATCTGTCCCAGCCAGGTTACCCTGGTTGCCTGACCATGTTTGTTATTTTTTTATTTTTGTTGGACTCTGGAAGCCTTTAGTTAATCATGTTTGTTTTTCCTTTACAGACTTTCCGGTTTTATGTTAATAAACTCTGTTAAAGTCCTGCATTTGGGTCCTCCTCTTTCCACTATACCTTCCCCCACCACAACAGAAAGACCTGATCACAACTGGACCCAGCGGACTTACACCCAGTGCACCTCGAGGGGGCAGCGTCCCGCCGGAGAATCCCCTGCCCGAGGAGGCAGCGTCCCGCCGGAGAATCCCCTGCCCGAGGGGGCAGCGTCCCGCCGGAGAATCCCCTGCCCGAGGGGGCAGCGTCCCGCCGGAGAATCCCCTGCCCGAGGGGGCAGCGTCCCGCCGGAGAATCCCCTGCCCGAGGGGGCAGCGTCCCGCCGGAGAATCCCCTGCCCGAGGGGGCAGCGTCCCGCCGGAGAATCCCCTGCCCGAGGAGGCAGCGTCCGTCGGACTCCCACCTTCTGGCTCCCGAGCTCGTTCCGCCGAGCTCCAACCTTCTTCTGGCTCCCGAGCTCGTTCCGCCGAGCTCCAACCTTCTTCTGGCTCCCGAGCTCGTTCCGCCGAGCTCCAACCTTCTTCTGGCTCCCGAGCTCGTTCCGCCGAGCTCCTGGCTTCCCCTGGCTCGTTCCGCCGAGCTCCTGGCTTCCCCTGGCTCGTTCCGCCGAGCTCCTGGCTTCCCCTGGCTCGTTCCGCCGAGCTCCTGGCTTCCCCTGGCTCGTTCCGCCGAGGAGCAACCCGTCTTCTGGCTCGTCCCGCCGAGGAGCAACCCGTCTTCTGGCTCGTCCCGCCGAGGAGCAACCCGTCTTCTGGCTCGTCCCGCCGAGCAGAAACCCTGCCAATTCTCGACCACCTGGAGGTGGTCATAGAGGGGGGGTACTGTCGTGGTTCCCTCGAGCCACCACCAGAGGGAGCCAGGGATCCCCTCACCTTTCCCCCAAATCTGGTAATTGGCATTTTGAACACCTATGGGCTCAGCTGGAGCCAATCTCCCGGCTGCCTACTTAAGGGCAGCCTCGCCAGCCTTTAGTTGTCAGGTCTTACAATCATCTGTCCCAGCCAGGTTACCCTGGTTGCCTGACCCTGTTTGTTGTTTTTATTTTTGTTGGACTCTGGAAGCCTTTAGTTAATCATGTTTTGTTTTTCCTTTACAGACTTTCTGGTTTTATGTTAATAAACTCTGTTAAAGTCCTGCATTTGGGTCCTCCTCTTTCCACCATACCTTCCCCCACCACAACACTTACTTTTCAGTCGTTCAAGGTCAGAACCTTCCTTTTTATTTCACCAACAGATTAAACAGGGAGTTGCCATAGCAACCGCTTCCTACTTGTTCTCCTTCATTTGTGTGGAGACGTGACCACAGCTGCACAACTTGGACACCTCAACATTGTTCGTGATTCATTTCTAAAGCTCATTAGAACATCATTACATATACATAATGTCATTTGCATGATCCATATATGGAGCTATAGAAGCGGGATGGAGATCAAGCTGGTTTATGCCTGAAATTTCTTATGAAGTTTATGGGGTGTAAAAGAAGTTACGGTTTCCGTGGCGACCAGCACCTGACATGCTTCTCTGACAGTGAGTGTTTAGTTAACTATTAAAACACATCATACATGCATCCTCTGTAGCTCGGCTTCATTTCATTCGTTAAAAAAGCAACGAAACAAACATGTTTCATAATGTCATCAAGTTATGTTTAGATTTTGGTCATAATTAAACATATAAAACACGCGCGCACACACACACATAGACGCACATGTGTAAGCCCCACTTTGCATTAAACATGAAACATGTTATATAAACAAACCGAATCTTGTTTAATTCAATAAAAAACACATTCATACACTCGTAAAAAAATGCACGTGTGACCTTTTATTCATCAAAAGACACAAACTTGGTTTTAAACACAGATTCAAGGAATTAAACTGCATAAGAATTAATTAAATTTTAGTGTCTGATGTGTTGATTTGGACCAAAAAATTTGACGTTTATCCATTTCAGCTTTAGGAATGTGCACACAGCAGGTGGACACCTGCTCTTATGAATATAAAACCTCTGTGTATATGTGTGTGTGTGTGTGTGTGGCAGGGTGACACCTGCCACACACACAGATACATGGATGAATGGTTTACCTGATGCTGCCTGCATCCAGCCGCAGATCTTATACACAGTGGAGGTGCTGAGCAGGAAAAAGAGGCTGAAACATCCGATGCAGGTCACCACAAGCATCATGGACATCCCAATGAAGAAGGAGGCGGCCTTGAAGGCACCAGAAGGGATGGCAGAGAACTCAGTGAAGCTCCCCTGGCAGCTCAGGTCTCTGGAATGTCCTTCACCGATGCAATAGTGGAACAGGCCAAAGTATCCAGCCTTAGGGGTGTCCATACCGTCCCCAATCCAGTACGGCTGTGAGAAGATGGTGACGTTCACCATGCCGAACAGGATGGTGAAGATGGCCCACAGCAGTCCGATGACACGGGAATTGCGGACATAGTTGGTTTGGTAGAGTTTGGCAGCTTCTGCGGAGGGTAGCATTGATGCGGCAGATCCTGGTATCATGTTAGGCAGCAAATCACTAATCAATCACATCTGGTCAGTCATCACATCTGGATGCTGCTGAGAGAAAAACATTCACATCCATCTGATCCATCTGCAGGACGCACAGCAGCACGATGCGTTCAGGGACCCGGACAGCCGCCTTTCTGATGCTGAGGCTGAGCAGAGGATGGGAGGGGCGGAGCGTCCGTGCACGCACAACGCACATGAGATGCGCATTCTGCACACACAACGCAGATGTGATGCGCACATGCGTCAAGTCGCGCTTAGATTTTTCAGCATGGATTGAAATAATGATGGAGAGGTTTTGCGTGTCAGTGTGTGGACCGAACAGGCCGCCATAGAAGCGCTCAGAGCGCACACACACTTACATAACACCCTTATTCCCCCCCTCCCAACCTCCCCACACTCACACACACCATCATCATCACATAATAATAATCTCATAATGAAAATGACTGAGTTTTTTTTCTTCAGAGAAAAGGAACATTGTGCCCATCTTGTGATCACTAGTGGGTCAAATTCAGAAATGTAATTAATTAAGGTAAAAAATATTTTTCTCAAAAGGTAACTGAGGCATTAACTCAATTACAATCATATAAAAAGTAATGAGTAACAAACTTAAGTACAAACCCAATTCCAAAAAAGTTGGGACACTGTACAAATTGTGAATAAACAGAAAATGCCATAGTTTAAAAATTTCACAAACTTATATTTTATTCACAGTAAAATGTAGATAACATATCAAATGTTGAAACTGAAACATTTTGAAATTTTGGGCCAAATATTGGCTCATTTTTTTTATTTCTTGAGAGCTACACATTGCAAAAAAGTTGGGACAACTTTTAACAAAAATGAAATGAACACATAAGGAACAGCTAGAGGATCAGTTTGCAAATAATTAGGTCAATTGGCAACATGCTTGGGTGTAAAAAGAACCTCAGATTGGTAGTGTTTCTCAGAAGTCAAGATGGGCAGGGGACCACCAATTCCCCCAACGCTGCGACAAAAAATAGTGGAGCAATATCAGAAAGGAGTTTCTCAGAGAAAAATTGAAAAGAATTAGAAGTTATCATCATCTACAGTGCATAATATCTGGACTGGTAGGTCTCAGGAGGTTTGATACTTCAAAGTAGGACAAAAAAGGTTGCCCCCACCCTGTCTTTAGATTCTTAGTAACGGAACTGTCATGATTCACTTGACCTTCCTCCCTCTTTATTTAGCAAGTTTTCAGAACCTCTACCCGTGTTTTCTTTTCAAAAAAGCATCAATCTAGTGTCTTTTTCTTGTGTTTTTGAAGACTTTTGGTGTCTGTGATGTGAAACACGTTGCTCACCCTGAAATCAATAGACAGCGTCTGTTGCTGTTATGGCCTCTCCCCCTCGCAAAGCACCGTGTGCACGCAAAAAATATAAAAATATGTGTGTGTGTCAAAGAAAGAAAAAGAGAGCAAGAGAGGAAACTGCCGGAATGTGTGTGTGTTTGAAAGAGAGAAATTTGTCTGTGTGTTTGAGTGAGCAACATGCACTTGTCTGTGTGTGTGTGTCTGTTTGAAAGAGGGTAACTTGTGTATATCTGTTTGAGAGAGAGAAACTTGTCGGTGTGTGTATTTGTTAAAGAGAGAGGATTTTGTCCGTGTGTTTAAGTGAGAAACTTGTCTGTGTGTGTGTGTGTGTGTGTGTCTGTCTGTCTGTCTATTTGAGAGAGAGGACTTTGTCTGTGAGAGAAACTTATCTGTGTGTGTGCCTGTCTGTCTATTTGAGAGAGAGGATTTTGTCTGTGAGAGAAACTTGTCTGTGTGTATTTGAGAAGCAGGTTTGTGTGTGATGTCTATTGGTTGTGTAACAACAACAAAACATATTGTGAGGGTCGTTTTATCACAGGCTGTAAATGATCAGAGGGGTTTGCAATTTTGACACTGGACTGGTAGATCTCAGGGGGTTTGATACTTCAAAGTAGCACAAATAAGGGTCCCCCGAGCCCCTCATTCCACCCCGTGCTTTGGATTCTTAGTAACGGAACTGTCATGATTCACTCGACCTTCCTCCCTCTTCCGGATTCCAACCTGATGCTAAACACCTGTGGTCATTAACCTCATGCTGATCACCTGTTGATCATTTGCCTGCTGCCTATTTGAATGCCAGACCCTTTTTGTTAAAAATATTGTTTGTTGTCCTGTTATTGGGTCGTCCTCCTCCATCCGCACCCTCATTATGACAGGAAGGCTTTTGTTACTATAGGAACAGTAACTATTAGATTATTTTGTTTCTCAAAAGTAATGCTGTTTATTATTCCGTTTGACTTAAACAACAGTTTCATTAAAATCTGTTTCCTGTTTTGTTAGATTTCACTGATGGAAGTCTGTGTGACATTAAAAAAAGTTAAAAGAGACTAAAACATTTCTTTCTGTTCCACGTTCTTTTGTAAGCGTCACGTTAAAAGCTGCATCATCACCCCGGTTCACTTGTAGGGATTAGAGCCTGAGGATTTACTGTGATGCTGATTCCTGGAGCAGATGGGTTTCACCACAAAACGTCCAGTCATGAAACACATGTACAGACACACACATAGACGAACACACACACACACACACACACACACACACACACACACACACACACACACACACACACATACACACAAAGAGAAAAGAACCAACTTTTGTTTACATTGGTTCTACAGATAAAAACTATGTTCAGTATTAAAATTGTGAGTGAGACAGAACATCTGTCTGTCTATCTCTCTGTGCGCGTGTGTCTGTGTGTGTGTGCGTGTGTCTGTGTGTGTGCCTGTCTGTGTGTGTGTGTGCATTTGTCTTTGTGCGTGTGCGTGTCTGTCTGTGTGTGTGCGTCTGTCTGCGTGTATTTGTCTTTGTGTGTGTGCGTCTGTCTGAGTGTGTGCTTGTGTGTCTGTTTGTGTGTGTGCGCGTGTTTGTGTGCATCTGTCTGTGTGTGTTTGTCTTTGTGGGTGTCTGTGTGTGTGTCACACACACATACACAGAGAGACTAAATCAACTATTATTTGTTTCTCTTTGCTGAATCTCCAGATTTTACCAGCAGGTGGCGCCACCGATCTTTGTTGTTGAAAATAAACCACTTTCATCAGATTTTTTATTTTTTTATTCTCTCCTGCTTTTAATATTTCAGATCATCACAAGGAAACACAATACAATAACAAGTCAAGACTCTTCTGCTTGTTAAACTAGAAGTTAAAACTAAAATTCTCCAAAGTGTCTCATTTATTTCTTCAAGACAAAATAAGGATCTGTTTTTTTTAAGATGTGTCCCCTCAGGAGTCACATACAGGCCTCTTTCTAAGGCTGCACGGTGGCTTCACAGCAAGAAGGTCAGGGACCGAGTCCCGGAGTGGAGACGAGGCTTTGAACGCTGTCTTTTCTATGTGGAGTTTGCATGTTCTTCCCGTGTATGTGTGTGTTTACTCTGATTTCCTCCATAGACAGAAAGACCTTCCTTCCAAAGCCCTCAACAATAAATCTGCATTCAGCATGAGTTTGTTATCAATCTGTAAAGTATTGTTGTATCAATTTCAGACATGCCAAGTCTCCCACATTGGGTGAGAGACACCCACAATTAGGACAATTAGGATCTCGCGCTCACCTGCCAAGGCTAATAAAACTCCAGCGTGATTAACACTCTAGTGCATTCCATGAACGTGATTAGGTTTAATGAGGCTAAGCACATGGTATCTCCTGTGGCTGCAGTTGCGCATCTGAAAGCCGCTAGTAGCGATCTTCATGGTCTATAGCCAGTATTGTTTTTGGTGTGAACGTAGAACATAGAAGAAGTCGGACATCCGGAAACTTTGGTCATGCGCTAGCTTATGTGCGTGAGCCGCAAAACAAAGCGTGAACAAGCAGTACAGGGGTGTATTCCTGGTGGTAATTCCTCTTCGTACTGATACATAACTCTAGGTGGTAACACATGTAAGACGCACAATTTTCCAGCTGCTTTCTGATGTTTTGATCGGTTTGTTTTATGCGAACTGTCATGGTGGGTGTTGTTCATTGGTAGATACAATGTCATGTCACGTCTAGCCCAACCCCCTTTTAGCCCCACCTCAAAATGTCCCTCTTTGTGAAGCCAAAAACTTGGCATCTCTGGCATTTTAGTCAAGGTTTTTTCATGATAAAGTGTTTTTATGTCTTGCATTGTGAGCTGTGTAAAAGACAACTCTCTGTCCAAATCAAATTATTCTTAATCTGACTTATGTCTCATTTCAAGTTGAGGGTTAGATCTCACATGAGGATCAGACTGTCGTCTCAATTTGAGGAATTAGGGAGTTCTCCAACTGAACTCAGTTTAAAAACTCTCATATTAAATTTGTTTAAATCACAGGTGTCAAACTCTGGTCTTGTAGACCTTACAGTGGTCCTGAGACGTTTCCATGGGTTTTTATTGGCTGTTGATTCCACTTTAAAAGAAACAGGAACAGAATGAAAACCACATCAGGTCAGTTTCTTCCATCTGATCCTGTCTCTTGCATCTTCTTGGGTTCATGTCCTCCTTCACTGCATCCATAAACCTTCCTCTTTGATCCTACTTTAGGCCTAATTAATATTTTATTATTTATAAATAAATCAGATAAATTAGCTTCTTGCTTTAAAACTCTTTTTTTTTTTTACATTAAAACCCAACAATCTGATGTGGTGCAGTTTCTATAACAACCACTAGATGTCAGTAAAATCCACCAAAACAGTCTGAATTGTTTCATCCAATCCCACCAACACAAGAAGAGGAATGGATGGATGAGTGGATGGATGAACGGATGAATGGATGGATGCATGAATGAATGATGAGTGGATGGATGAATGAATGGGTGGATGGATGATGAATGAATGGATGGATGATTTAATGAGTTGGTGAATTGGTGGATGAAAAAAATTCATGTTTAGGTTCATGTGAGTAAAGATTCCGTAGTAGTGTTCCAGTGTCTAAAGGTGGGTGTACACTGGGCAAATTTCAGCAAGAATTAAGCCCAATATCAGGACAATTTTAAGGTTGTTCTGAATTTCATCTCAGTGGTCTATCTTGATGTCTCTATGTATAGGAAATTACGAGGAGACGTTTGTTTCTCTCAATTAGTCATCAAACAGTTGGACAGTTTCTGGCATGTCTGTAATTTTGTTGTGGAAACGTGGCACTCTAGAAGCAGCACTATGATCAATTTGTTCTTACATCATCATTATGTTGAATTTTTTGTTTCATCTTCTGAACCACTTCTGATCCGTCACATCAAATCGATTACATCATCAGCCTTTTACCAACTTAAAAACAGCCAAAACCAGAGGCCTGGTGTCTAAACCAGACTTGGAGGTTCTTATCCAGGCATTTGTTTCCAGTAGGTTAGATTATTGTAACGGTTCTTAACAAAAAAGACCTGAAATAAGTCCTGTGCTCAGGTCCCTGCACTGGCTTCCTGACTTTCAATCTGATCTGCTTGTCTTTAAGTGTCTTTATGAATCATCTAGAACTCTTAGGACCTCTGGGACCGGCCTCCTGCTGATGTCTAGAGTCAGGACTAAACATGTTCCATCTAGATCTCTGAGGACCTCTGGGACCGGGCTCCTGCTGGTGTCTAGAGTCAGGACTAAACATGAACCATCTAGATCTCTGAGGACCTCTGGGACCGGCCTCCTGCTGGTGTCTAGAGTCAGGACTAAACATGGAGAAGCTCGCCACCTATTGCGGCCAAAGGTCACTGACTCGAGATCTGCTGATTTGAAGTTGCACGACTTCAGATCCCCTTGGAGGCATCTTTGTACCACAGGGCAGGTCGTCCATTTGGCCACGTTCCTGAGGGGAGCCACTCATAGAGGATGTCCTTTGGAATTCGGCCATCGTTCATCCTCCATATCTGTCCTAGCCAGTGAAGGCACCTCTAGAAGAGGATGGTGAACATACTGAACATGCTCATCTGGGTCAGGACGTCCAATGTTTGATCCTCGATCTTATCTGGTGACCTCGGACAGGCATCTAAGGTTACACAGATGGAAGGCGTTTAGCCTTCACTCTTGATAGTGCTAAGCTTCAAGTTAGTACCTAATGAACCATCTAGAACTCTGAGGACCTCTGGGACCGAGCTCTTGCTGGTGTGTAGAGTCAGGACTAAACATGAACCATCTGGAACTCTGAGGACCTCTGGGACCAGGCTCCTGCTGGTGTCTAGAGTCAGGACTAAACATGAACCAATACAGAACTCTGAGGACCTCTGCGACCGGCCTTCTGCTGGTGACTAGAGTCAGAACTAAACATGGACCATCTAGAACTCTGAGGACCTCTGGGACCGGCCTCTTGCGAGTGTCTACAGTCAGGACTAAACATGGACCATCTATAACTCTGAGGACCTCTGGGACCGGCCTCCTGCTGGTGACTAGAGTCAGAACTAAACATGAACCATGTAGAACTCTGAGGACCTCTGGGACAGGGTTAAACATGGAGAAGCGTCCTGAGGCCGTGAGACAGACCGACACTGTCATGATGTTTAAATCTAAACTGAAGATGAATCACTCTGTTAATCATTTTCAAATTTTATTCCACGTTTTGTGATTTTTATGGATTTTTTTCTGTCTTGTAAAGCGATTTGAAATGTCTTGAACGGAGGTTCGATTTGAAAGGTTCGGAAATCGTGTGAAAGTGTGCGTCCAGCTGCACCGTGTAAACTTGCCCAGAAACCGACCATCAGAACCCAACTCCGAAGAACAAACTTGATCATTTATCAGGAATGGAATGAAGAAACGAAATGACATGAAGTGATCGGGAAGAAAACTGTTCTGTTTCTGCCTAAATTGAGCGGATGGTGGGAAAAGAGAGCAGCGCCTGTGAGAGTTGAGGAGCAGAATGATTGTTGGAGGATGAGAGAGATTTGGGATAAAAGATGAGCTGGTGTGTGAATGCCAGACAGAGAAAGCCTGGCTGTGTGGAGATAAGCCGGGTCGCTGCTGATTGTTTCTGCACAGAGCTGCTTTGGACTGGAATCAGAATAAACACCCCCTTCCACTAATATTTACAAGCTTGGGTTATGTAGTGTTACTTTGATGCTGAAAAGTTTGTGTGATTTTGTTTCCAGTAAACTTTATTCAGAAGTCCTGATCCAATCAAGAAATTAGAAATCAGACCTGATCTTGTTGTTTCAGACTTGATTGGACTCGGATTTTACCTCTCGATCAAAAGATGGAAGTGGACTCACCTTACAGATTATTAGGAACACCACACTAAAACGATGTTTGATACCCTTTCGCCTTCTGAACTGTATTAATTCCCCGTGGCATTGATCCAACAAGGTGCTTAAAGCATTCTCTGGAAATGTTGGTCCTTATTGATAGGAGAGCATCTGCCAGCTGATGTAGATTTGAGGGATGCCCGTTCCACCACATCCCAAAGATGCTCTATGAGGTTGAGATGTGCTGACTGTGGAGGTCGTTGTAGTACAGTGGAAACATTGTCACATTCAAGAAACTAATTTGAAAAGATTGGAGTTATATGACATAGTTCATTATCTGTCTGGACGTAGCCATCAGAGGATGGGGACAAGTTGGTCATGAAGGGATGGACATGGTTGGAAACAATGTTCGTGTTGCCCATGGTCTTTAAATGATGCCCAATTGGCAATAAGGGACCTAGAGGCCTCCTATACCATTATACCACCACCACCCTGATTGCATGATGGATCCGTGCTCTCATTCTGATTCTACCATTTGAACGTCTCAACAGAAATCCATCAGACCATGTTTTCAAGAATCAAGAAAACTTTTATTTGTCCCACAATTGGGAAATTCGGCCTTCAACTGTTCAATTTAGGTGAACTTGTGCAAATTGTGTCCTTGAGTTAGAGTCATTGGGTTTGGTCCAGGTTCGATAGCGTATAACGGATCAAGACGAAAAGTTTAGATACTTAAGATACCAAAGTAAACATACTTGCTACGTTGATGTTTTGTCTGGTGATGTGATTCTGCATGTGTCTGTGCGTCTATGTGGAATTGAGAGTTCCCACTCTGTACCACTGAGCAACTGGATCTGATTCTGAAGCAAGTGATGAGAACACGTTTCCACGTCTTGATTGAGAGGTAACTGTTGGGATGGGGGTGCGGAAGGAGGAGAACCCAATTGCGGATGAACAAACAAAGATGTATTTAACAAAGGTAGTCAAGCAAGGCTGTAAAAAAGGAGCAGGAGTCAAAGAGTTCATGGACAGAATTAATTTCCAAGGTATCTTTCTCAAGTTCGAAAGGATATTCTCTGGGTCGGGAGCCAGGCAAGGAAGGAAGGAGTGAAGACCCGACAAAGAATGTCGAAGAGGCTGCCTTTAAATAGGCAGCTGGTCAAACGAGGCGCAGGTGTACAGAATCAGGTAGGATTTGGGGGAAGAAAAGGTGGTCTAGGGCTCCCTCTGGTTGCGGGTGAGGGAACCACAACAGTAACATCTGATTTTAATCGAGTCTAAAGCCCTTAGACCGGGCCCGGATTGGGACTTCCCCACTCTTAGCCGAGGAGTTTAGTTTCTCTCGTCGAAGAAAACAATAATATCTAAAATGTAGAAAAAAATAATGTTTAATTTCTGTTACAAAAACTTGACAGTTTCTTTTTATTTTCTGCACGAGAAGAAAATGAAACCAATTAGATTACTTTAAAATAAACTTTGGTAAAAGAAAATTATTTAACAAACTTCTACTTCATTTTTTTTTTTTTTTCTCCCAGTTTTGTTCAGATCTGTTGCTTGTTTCTCAGTTTGCTTCCAGCTTGCCGAGGGATTCTCAAAAAGTTTCTAGAGGTGACCCCCGTCGTGTCGGCAGTCTGATTACCATCACAGTGTTTCCCCCTGTCAGCACCACTCATCTTTATGTATTTTATTGTAATTCCATGGCAGGTTTGTGCCCCGCTGGAGCTTCTCTACCACATCAAACTGAGATGCTGCCAACAGTTTGCTTTGCCAAATCCAACCAGTCAACAGAAGATAAAACAGCCAAATAGAAGCTGGAGAGCAAAACCAACACAATGAGGGGCTTTATGGAGGAGAGGAGTGTGTGTTTGTGTTGGAATTTGTTGCCAGTAGAAGGTCTTATGTTGCCCATGTTTGTCAGTGATTTTGGTTTTGTTTTGTCACGGATTCTGTTTATTACTTTATGAACAGAATTTCTCGGTGGAGCTCCGGCATTGGAGTGATCCGGTTCTTCACGATTGGTTCTTTATTTTTGTAGATGATGTAACTCTGTCGGCTTCATCGGACCATAATCTCCAACTCTCACTGGACTGATTTACTGACCAGTGTGAACAGCCGGTGTTCTGTTCGTCTGAGCCATCCGTTGAGTTATGCTATTTATTGAAAATAAAAAGCATAGCTCAACATGAAGGTGTTGTTCTGGCATTTTATTACAGGAACATCATTTGTACAATAAATATGTTTTAAGTATCTTGGGTCTTGTTCACAGTAGAGGAAGAATGGAGTGGGAGATCAACAGACGGATTGGTGCAGCATCTGCAACAATTAGGACGCTACATCGATTTGTCATTGTGAAGAGAGAGCTGAGCCAAAAGGCAAAGCTCTCGAATTATCAGTCGATCTACGTTCCTACCCTCACCATGGTAACCAGTATCTAAGTTCCTACCCTCACCGTGGTAACCAGAATCTGCATTGTTATCATCACCATGGTAACCAGGATGTACGTTCCTACCCTCACCGTGGTAACCAGGATCTAAGTTCCTACCCTCACCATGGTAACCAGGATCTACGTTCCTACCCTAACCATGGTAACCGGGATCTATGTTTCTACCCTCACCATGGTAACCAGGATCTACGTTCCTACCCTCACCATGGTAACCGGGACCTACGTTCCTACCCTCACCATGATAACCAGGATCTACGTTCCTACCCTCACCATGGTAACCGGGACCTACGTTCCTACCCTCACCATGGTAACCGAGATCTACGTTCCTACCTTCACCATGGTAACAAGGATCTACGTTCCTACCCTCACCATGGCAACCAGGATCTACGTTCTTACCCTAACCATGGTAACTAGGATCTACGTTCCTACCCTCACCATGGTAACCAGTATCTATGTTCCTACCCTCACCGTGGTAACCAGAATCTGCATTATCATCACCATGGTAACCAGGATCTACGTTCCTACCCTCACCGTGGTAACCAGGTTCTAAGTTCCTACCCTCACCATGGTAACCAGGATCTACGTTCCTACCCTCACTGTGGCAACCAGGATCTACGTTCCTACCCTCACCGTGGTAACCAGGGTCTAAGTTCCTACCCCCACCATGGTAACCAGGATCTACGTTCCTACCCTAACCATGGTAACCGGGATCTACGTTCCTACCCTCACCATGGTAACCGGGACCTACGTTCCTACCCTCACCATGGTAACCGGGATCTACGTTCCTACCCTCACCATGGTAACAAGGATCTAAGTTCCTACCCTCACCATGGTAACCAGGATCTACGTTCCTACCCTCACCGTGGTAACCAGGATCTACGTTCCTACCCTAACCATGGTAACCGGGATCTACGTTCCTACCCTCACCATGGTAACCGGGACCTACGTTCCTACCCTCACCATGGTAACCGGGATCTACGTTCCTACCCTCACCATGGTAACAAGGATCTAAGTTCCTACCCTCACCATGGTAACCAGGATCTACGTTCCTACCCTCACCATGGTAACCCGGATCTAAGTTCCTACCCTCACCATGGTAACCAGGATCTACGTTCCTACCCTCACCATGGTAACCAGGACCTAAGTTCCTACCCTCACCATGGCAACCTGGATCTACGTTCCTACCCTCAGCATGGTAACTAGGATAAGAGGAAGATGATGAAACAGAATAGAATAAAGCTCATCTCATAAGGTATCACTTTTAAACGAAGTAGCATGAATCGATAGACGACACTTCCAGTAGGTCATCTCGATGAGGCAGCACATCTCGACAGAACACCGGGTGGAAATCACAGTCTGCAAATCAGAGACTATGGTCCTTGACTAAAAAAGGGTGGTCATGTATGATGCGAAGATGTGAACACACATTTGGAAGCAGCTCAGCTCTCAGAAAAGCCATAAAAAACAGATTCCATTTGGACATATGGAAATTTGAAGGTAAGAATATAATTAGTTCAGGACTCAGATATTTTTAGGTCAGTAAAGTAGGCCTTGAAAGCATTCAAGGTTCACCACTGGATTTAACTGATTCATTTAAAACCGTCTGGGAATTTTCCAGAAAGAATAAAAAGCTGACCCACAGAACCCAGTAAATACAACAGCCTGCATGTTCGAAAACATCAGTCATGCAGCAATGAGACTTCTTTATGCATGATCACAGCTCTTCCTGTAGATGGCGACCTTAGAGAAGTCTTACGAACTACCCGAACCTTCATCAGACCGAAAGAACTTCAGAGCATCCATCCAGTTCAGGCCCCATGTCTGTTTATATAAACCAGAAATATTCTATTTGTCCTCCTCAAGACTTCTTTATTTTCTTTTTTTGTGGAATAATATCGTTTGTCTGTGATTTATGAACGTGTTTGAGAATGTTTCTGCACATCTCTGGTTGGTTGATGTGATTAACTTGTCTTTATCCGGCCAAAAAAAAAAAAAGGCACTTGTGGTTCCAGCGGTCTCCCATCCCGGTACTGCCCAGGCATGTGTAATTTGATGTGTGCAAATATCCAATTTTACTAGAAGAATTATGACTTTTTGAATTGGGGTTGCATTTAAATGAGCGTTTGAACTGATTTAACAAGAAGGTCGGGGATCAAGTTCTGGAGTAGGCGCAAGGCTTGAGACATCGTTTTTTTCTGTGTGGAGTTTGCATGTTCTCCCCGTGTATGTGTGGGTTTTTTCTGGTTTCCTCCAAAAATATACACATTGGGTTGATTGGCTGCTATGAAATTACCCCTAGGAACGAGTGTGTGTGTGTGTGTGTGGATGGTTGTCTGTGTGTATGGCTCTGCATCAGACTGGTGACCTGTTTGGGGTGTACTCTGCCTTTCGCCTGTAATAAGGGCCCCGGCAACCCCTGCGACCCCGTCAAGGATGGACGGTTGAGAAGCTGAAACTAATATTCATTCATTCATCTTTTGTACCATCTATCCCTAACGTGGTTATGGGAGGTGCCAGAGCCTATCCCGGCTGATTCAAGGGAAGAGGCAGGGTACACCCTGAACAAGTTGCCTGATGTTGTAGGGCCACACACACACAACCATCCACACACACATTCATTCCAATTTTATAGCAGCCACTCAACCTAACGTGTATGTTTTTGGAGGAAAGCCAGAAAAAACCCACACATACACGGGGAGAACATGCAAACTACACACAGGAAAGACAGTGTGTCAAGCCTAGTCCAACTCCAGGACTCAAACCCTGACCTTCTTGCTGCGATGCCACCGTGCTGAATGGAATATTGACGCCAACAAATATGCAAATCTTGACAAGTTTTCACTGCTGTATTATTTAATTTTATATCGTTTATTGTCTGAAAATTGATTTTAATAACTTTGATGTTCCGTTCCGTCATCTTCCGCTTGTTCCGGGGTCGGGTCGCGGGGGCTACAGCCCCAAACGGGAAGCACAGGCTTCTCTCATCCCAGCTGCATCTTCCGTCTCACCCAGAAGGATCCCAAGTCGTTCCCCGGCCAGCTGTGAGACATAGTCTCTCCAGCGGGTCCGGGGTCTGCCCCTTGGTCTCTTCCCGGTGGGACGTGCCCAAAACACCTCGCCTGCGAGGCGCTCAAACCACCCCATCTGGCTCCTCTTGATCTGGAGGCGGAGCGGCTCGACACCGAGCTCCTCACGGATGGCAGAGCTCCTCACCCAATCTCTGAGTGAGAGCCCAGTCACCCTGCGGAGGAAGCTCATTTCGGCCGCTTGTACCTGCGATCTCATTCTTTCGGTCATCACCCACAGCTGGTGACCATAGGTGAGGGTAGGAACGTAGATCGACTTGTAAATTGAGAGCTTTGCTTTTCGGTTCAGCTCTTTCTTTACCATGACGGACCGATGCTGCGTCCTAGTTATTGCTGACGCCGCACCGATCCGTCTGTCGATCTCCCGCTCCGTCCTTCCTCACTCGTGAACAAGACCCCAAGATACTTAAACTCCTCCACTTGGGGCAGGACCCTGTCCCTGACAGGTGGCATTCCACCCTTTTCCGGACGTGGACCACGCTAAATCCCATCCCGGCCGCTTCACACTCGGCAGCAAATCGATCTAGTGAGAGATGGAGATCACGGTCCGACTTTAATGTATGAATTATAATAAAAATTCATTTTAAACAGGGTTTAATTAATCTGATTTAATCCATCAGACTCTAGTTTGTAAATGAGGGATCTGTTTTATAAAGAATCTCAGAGAAAAACAAGCTCAATCACTCCCACTGCCTCACTTTTCTTTGCAAACCTTTTCTCATCCATTATTGAGACTTGTTTTTTTTTTACTTTCAGTCTCAGAATAAAGCAGGAGAACAGATCTCTTCAATTTTTAATGTTTCATATGAAAAATGGAGCATCAGTCATTTCTCTGTGATGGTAAACTTTTAGGAAACAACCGAAGAAGAGACGGTGTGTGTGTGTGTTTGTGTGTGTGTGTGTGTGTGTGTGTGAGAATGCTGTGCCCCACGGACAACATAAAACCAATCCCATCATCTTTATTTCTCAAAAGAAACAAAGTTTTATGATTCTTATGTAATAAAAATGTGAAAAAAAAGATCAAGTTTAAACAACTTTTATTTGATTTGAACTGAATTATTTATAGAAAAATAATGTTTTTCTTTCTTTTTGTCAAACATTTGCATCAAACCTGCAAAACTTCAGAGTAAAGTGGTTATAATTGGGTGTCTTTGTGTGTGTGTGGATTTATTAAAGTGTACGAGTGTTTACTTGCACGTATTTATGTGTGTTTCTTCATAAATGAAGTTGTGTATCAAACTCGTTTGTTTGTTGTCTTCTGCTTATCCGAGGTCGGGTCGCCAGGGGCAACAGCCTCAGGCGGGAAACCCAGCCTTCTCTCACCCCGGCTGCCTCCTACAGCTCACCTGGGAGGATAGAGGGAGGAGCTTGGAGTAGAGTTGTTGCTCCTCTGGGTCGAGACACACCAGATGGGGTGCTTCGGGCATCTGGTGAGAATGTATCCTGCGCCGGCAAAGCAAAAGACAATGGAATGGAAGAAAAGTTAATTATCAACAACAGCTCATTCTTAAACAAATAATTTTAAAAAAATCTTATTTGGACAGGAGTAGCATTTATTAAAAGAAAAAAAATGGTTTCTTCGAGGTTAAAATGGAAGTTTTCTTAGTTTGTAAATAAAACCAAACGCGTCAAAGTTCTGAGTGTTTAGAAACAGTTCAGAACTGAGATTAATTTTATGATAAAACCACATCTGGTTCATTAGACTTTGGGAAAGTCACACCCCCAATTACCCGCTTTGCACTGACAGACTCCCCCATCACCACTGTAGACTCTTTCCTCTTCCTAGGCCCTACCATCACACAGAACCTAAAGTGGGAGCCGTCCATCAGCTCCCTGATCAAAAGCCCAGCAGAGGATGTACTTTCTGCAGCAGCTGAAGAAAGCCAAGCTGCCCGCCCAGATGTTGGTGCAGTTTTACACAGCCATCATCGAGTCCATCCTCACCTCCTCCATCACCGTGTGGTACGCTGGAGTCACAGCCAGGGACAAACATAGACTGCAGCGCATTGTGCGCTCTGCAGAGAAGGTGATCGGCTGCAGCCTTCCATCTCTCGAAGACCTGCACGTCTCCAGGACTCGGGGGCGTGCAGGTCGGATAGCAGCTGACCCTTCCCACCCTGGACATGGACTTATTGAGCGACTCCCCCTCGGGCAGGAGGCTCCGGTCCATTCGGACCAGAACGTCCCGACACAAAAACAGCTTCTTCCCTTCTGGATCCCCCACATCTCTTAGTCCCTTTATAACCTGGATCCCCACATCTCTTAGTCCCTTTATAACCTGGATCCCCACATCTCTTAGTCACTTTATAACCTGGATCCCCACATCTCTTAGTCACTTTATAACCTGGATCCCCACATCTCTTAGTCACTTTATAACCTGGATCCCCACATCTCTTAGTCACTTTATAACCTGGATCCCCACATCTCTTAGTCACTTTATAACCTGGATCCCCACATCTCTGAGTCACTTTATAACCTGGATCCCCACATCTCTTAGTCACTTTATAACCTGGATCCCCACATCTCTTAGTCACTTTATAACCTGGATCCCCACATCTCTTAGTCACTTTATAACCTGGATCCCCACATCTCTTAGTCACTTTATAACCTGGATCCCCACATCTCTTAGTCACTTTATAACCTGGATCCCCACATCTTTTAGTCACTTTATAACCTGGATCCCCACATCTCTTAGTCACTTTATAACCTGGATCCCCACATCTCTTAGTCACTTTATAACCTGGATCCCCACATCTCTTAGTCACTTTATAACCTGGATCCCCACATCTCTTAGTCACTCCCTCTTGTCACTTTACTATCTTTATTATTTTCTATTATTTTCTACGACATTGCACTACTTTTCTTTTTCTTTCTGAGCACTCTTAGTTTTGTCAAAATTATTTTTATGTATTTTATTTTTTATTATTTTTATTTTATATTTTTGCACACCTGTATCAAAGCAAGTTCCTAGTCTCTGATATTCTCCATTGACATGGCAATAAAAGCATTCGGATTCTGATTAGATTAAAATTCATTCCATTACAAAACAGTTAGACTTCACTCATCTGAAATATAAGTGTGTAAAAATACACATTTAACCTTTTTTGTGAAGCAGAAAAGAAGACAATGCAAGTCTGGTTGTCATGGTTACTGGAAACGATCCTGTCTGACCTCAGTCAGCAGACCCCGAAATAATTCAAATCCCAAAAGTTTGTCTTCTCTCCTCTCTGATGCCCTCCGGGTTCTTGATTTCAGAGAATCAAGACCTGCTTCTCTCTTTCCACCATGTTTGGTACATTTTATTGCTTTTACAAGTTGGTGGACATTTTTTTTTTTCACCGTCTCAACTCCTGCTTGTGTCTCAGATGGTGACTGCTTCATCCCAGTGGGTCGTGGGCTCAGGAGCCTTGGCACCCTTAGCAGGGAAGTCCAGACTTCCCTGAGCTGGTCGAGGGAAGATCAATAGGCATTCCCTCTGCCAGCTCTGACGTAGTCCTTTCAGCAAGTCATTGGTCGGCCTCTGGGTCTCATTTGATGGAACTGAACTCTTCAACAAGAGGGATCTAGATGGAATCCTGATTAGACACCTGAACCAGCCCATCTGGTTCAACGGTGCATTTAGCGGCGCTAGGTTTGAAATCTACGTGCTTGTTTTAAAATCTAACACGCTTGTTTACGTGTGTATTGGGCCCAATGGCTTTCCATATCATAAAGTATGCCATCTAGTGAAGAAACATCAGAATTTCAGGGGGTATAAAAACACTAACAAGGTTTATTTATTTAAATTTTTCAAGTTTGGCGAGCCAAAATTTAAACGTTTAATGGGCCGCATGTGGCCTGCGGACCGTAGTTTGCCCATGCCTGATCTAGCCTGTCGTGGCTGGTCCTGTCGTGGCTGTGCAAAGGAAGTTTGTGTAGGTTACCACAGCAGCTCTTTGGGTGGCACCCACTAATCTGTCACTGAAATAACAAAGAACGTTTCCGTCGTGTTCCACTTTTCCGGAGCTGGGCCACGGGGGGAACAGCCTCAGATGGGAAACCCATGCTTCTCTCACCCAGACTGCATCCTCCAGCACATCCAGGAGGATCATCAGGTGTTCCCTGTCCAGCTGGGCGACATAGTCTCTCCAACGGGTGTGGGGTCTGTCTCTGGGTCTCCTTCTGGTGGGATGGAACACCTCATCAGCGAGGAGTTCAGGAATCATCCAAACCAGAAAGTTTAATCTACGTCTCCCGATCATCAGAATTGATTTGAACTTGTGGATCTGTTAAACAATGGCTGCCAAAATATGGACGCATCCCTCCATAGATTCAACATGTGAACCAGGAATTTGATGTGTTACTTCGAGCCCCCCCATGAGTTTCTCAGTCACCTGATTGGACAAATAAAGATGTGTTAAAGCGAGTGAACGAACTAAACTTGCCTGACGAGAGGTTTTATTTTCTGCAAGATAATTTGATACAAAAATCTCCAAACTGATATTTTACAGTGTGCAGAGAGCAGGTGTTTCCTCACACACAATATGCAGAATGTATAGCCCGTGGCGATGGACAGAAATAGAAGCAACAGCCTGGCAATGAGGTGTCGGGAGACGAGGGGCAAGAGGTTCAAATGAAGAGGAGGAGCAGAACGAGCGAACCATCCAAATTCCTTGATAACAACAGGAGAGAAAGCAGAGACATCTACGATCATATCAGGAGAAGGTCTTCTGTCTTCGTTTTACTGCCTCTCCGTCCCCTCTGTGACAGCGATGAAGTTCTAATGAGGGATTGATTTTTTTGGGTCATTTAAAGGGGCTACCCTTTGACCTTCAAGCTGGTCCTCATTCAGAAGGATCGATGCTTCATATCCACCGCGGCTGATTTCATCGTGTCATCGACGTGTCATGAGCAATGCATCTTTTTCAGCTGTGACAAGATGCACCTTCCCCCCATCGGGTGGACAGGCATAATAAAGAGGGACATGCCTCCTGGTCTCTATCAGCCTGGGTGTGAAGAGCTGACCTCCTGTGAAACTCGGTCCGAATGGCCTCGTCTATCTGTCAGTGAATAGGGGGGTGGGATATGGAGCCAGCAGCCAATCTCCCCTCTGAAGATGCATAATTCAGTGTTTCTCTCACAACAGCCTGAGCTTCAGAAGCTCAGTTCCCCCAGTCTGCTAATACCAGCCCAGCTCCAGGCTCTCAGGCTCGCACTCATACATCTATGATTTATTCAGCTTGTTCATCCATGGCGTGAGACCCCGGTGGACGAGTTGGGAAACATTTTTGTCCTTGGCAGAGGAAGTGTGTCGGCATCACTGTGGGTTGTCACAGTGACACTGGAGTAGCTTAACCTCCCACTGGTGGGTAGTTTTACTGCCGGCCCAGTCTGTTACAACCCCACTTGGCCTGAATAAGAAACGGAAGAGGACAAGAACACAGGGTGATGCTTCCAGTTCCTCAGTCCTTTGAAGTTTGATATAAAAACTGAATAATTAATAAAAACAAACATGTTTTTCGTCCAGAAAAAAGTTCAATTTGGACGACAAAACATTTCCCCGTTTGGCCTTCAGTGGCTCCATCTGAATTCATCCACTCCTTAGAAACAATTTTTTGACGATAAAACCATCTTATTCTTAAAAAAAAAAAAAAAAAAAAACAGCTCTAAAAGCCGACCAATCACAGATTTAAAAATCCCTACAAAATAAAACGTCTTACTTGAATTAACAGGCTGCACGATGGCGTTTAGATCAGCATGGTGGCCTCACAGCAAGAAGGTCAGGGGTTCGAGTCCTGGACTGGGGCAAGTCTTTGAATCACTGACCTGTCTCTGCGGAATTTGCATGTTCTCCCATGTATGTGTGGGTTTTTTCTGGTTTCCTCCAAAATCATACATGTTAGGTTGACTGGCTGGTATGAAATTACCCCTAGGAATGAGTGTGTGTGGCCCCCAACAGACTGGCGACCTGATCAGGGTGTACCCAGACAGGCTCTGGTACCCCCCACAAGCCTTTCAGGGGTTCAGAAAAATGACTGAATGAATGAGCCTTATGAACAAACAGGCTACGAACATGTCTTTATCAACTGCTGCTGAAGGCCATGGAAACATCACGGCCTTCAGGATCCTGGAGGGAACGTGGACTAACGAGTCTAGATCTGCTGTTTAGATCTGGAGAAGGCATTCCACCGTGTCCCTCTGTGACTCTCTTAGGAGGTGATCCGGAGACCTTGTTGGGCTGTCCGGTCTCTGTATGACAGTGCCAGAGTTTGGTCCATATTGCCGGCATACTGTATATCGTGTCGAATTCCATCAAGGCTGCCCCTTGTCACTGATTCTGTTCATTACTATACGAACAGAATTTCTAGATGCAGCCAAGGTGGTGGTGGGGGGATCCGGTTCCTCAGAATTGGGTCTCTGAGCTTTGCAGATGATGTGGTTCTGTTGGCTTCTACGGGATCACACTCAAAGTGAAATCACTTCTTCATCTTGTCGTTGTGGGTGTATGGTATTTTTTTTTTCAAGTTATCTTGCCTGCCTGGGACAACCCGCTGCCTGCCTGGGACAACCCGCCGCCTGCCTCGAACAATCCACCTCCTGCCTCGGACAACCCACCTCCTGTCTCGGACAAACTGCTCGCCTCAGACAACCCGTCTACTGCCTTGGACAACCCACCTCCTGTCTCGGACAAACTGCTCGCCTCAGACAACCCGTCTACTGCCTTGGACAACCCACCTCCTGTCTCGGACAAACTGCTCGCCTCAGACAACCCGTCTACTGCCTCGGACAACCCGTCTACTGCCTCGGACAACCCACCTACTGCCTCGAACAACCCACCTCCTGCCAGGGACAACCTGCTGCCTGCCTCAGACAACCCGCCGCCCGCCTCGGACAACCCGCCTACTGCCTCAGACCTCCTGCCTCGGACAACCCGCCTCCTGCCTCGGACAACCCGCCTCCTACCTACCTACCTCCTACCGCCTTTACCTTTTGAGAAATAAATCTTGAATGACACCTTTTTTCTTGTTTTTCGCGGTTGGATCCTGCCTCACATCTTCACAACGACTGAGAATCTACACTGACTTTTAGATGCTCTGTTTCTGTCTCCATCGGCCTGTTTCATCGGCTAGTCGTTGTATAAGTGACTAGGGTGGAGTCCATCCGTGTGACGTTTCACTTCAAACTCACGACACTCACGACATTCCTTGTAAGACTAAAAAAAATCCACCGTATTATGATGTTAGACTTCGTTCTTCTGCTGTTTTTCCTCCTCTTACTGTGAAAATCTATAAATCTGACAAAGCAAACAGTTTTTATTCAGATGGCCTGAAGGAACTGATGAAAAAAACCTCAAGAATGGAAGCTCTTTGCTCCATAAATATCACAGCCAGAGGTTTATTAAACACAAAGAAGCATCTATCTCTTACAAAAGGTTTAGTGGTTGAATGAAATTTTTTTTTACTAAATTTTTTATGTACAAGCGACCGAAAAAAGCTTCATCCGCAGGGTGGCTGGGCTCTCACTCAGAAATCGGGTGAGGAGCTCTGCCATCCGGGAGGAGCTCAGTGTCGAGCCACTCCTCCTCCAGGTCGAGAGGAGCCAGATGGGGTGCTTTCGGGCATCTGGTCAGGATGCCCCCGAGCGCCTTGCGGGCGAGGTGTTTTGAGCATGTTCCACCGGGAGGAGACCAAGGGGCAGACCCCGGACCCGCTGGAGAGACTATGTCTCTCCAGCTGGCCGGGGAACGACTTCGAATCCTTCCAGGTGAGCTGGAGGATGCAGCCGGGGAGAGAGAGGCCTGGGCTACCCGTTTGAGGCTGTTGCCCCCGCGACCCAACCCAGGAACAAGCAGAAGATGACGGAACAAACGGAACGGAAAACTTTTATGTGGAAAATGGAAAAAAGTTATTTCAATTTTTTAGTCATTTTAGTTGACTTTTTTTTAAATAATATAAACATTCATCATTTTAAACTGATACAAAATAGTTTTATTTTACATCCAAGTTTTTTGTGATTTTTCAAAAGTGCTCATAGTTAACTAGTACAAACTACCGATTAACCAGTTCAAAGTTCAGGTTCTTGGAACTAAAAAATTAGGGTGACCGATGGTTTATTGGTAATTCAATTGCTTCCTGTTTTATTTTGAAATCCCATACCTTCTCATTTCAGGTGTCTTGACTTCCCCTCATTGTGTTCTCCCTCCTCCTGATGATTACCTGCTCCTTGCTAATGTGTCTCACCTGTGTCTCATTGTCTCTCCTTTCCTTCTGTATTTAATCTGTCTTTTCCTCCACTCCCTACCAGTTTGTCTTGTGTTCTCACAACAAATTAAAACTTGCTAATATTTTTTACAATTTATCGCATATTTTTTCAAACGTCCCTCATCTCTGGAGACAATAAAGCCTGCACGTGCACATCTATCTGTGCAGCGTGGGCTGTGGCTGTATAAGCCGATGCGGGACGTGCTGCTCCTACCAAACTTGCTTCAAATGTGATAGGTGGTATGAGCCATGGGGGGAGCAGTGGCAGACTGACTTCTCTGCTGTTCTCCTCGGCCTGCTTGATACCAATTTTGACAGTTGCACGCCACCTGTAACTCAAGATCTGCTGTGTTGATGTTGGACGACTTCAGATTCTCTCGGAGGCATCTTTGTACCACAGGGCAGGTCATCCAGTTGGCTGCGTTCCCGTGGCGAGCCCCCCATAGAGGATGTCCTTTGGAATGTGACCATCGTTCATCCTGCACACAGGTCCTAACCAGCGTAGACACCACTGGGAGAGGATGGTGAACATATTGGACATACTCGTCTGGGTCAGGACGTCCGCTTTGGAGACTCAATCTTGCCAGGTAATGCCTAGGAGACGTCTAAGATTACGCAGGTAGAAGGCATTTAGTCTCCGTTCTTGGTGGGTAAACAGTGTCCGAGCTTCACTGCTGTACAGTAGCGTGCTCACCACACACGCTCGTTAAACCTTCATCTTTGTTAGGGGGGTCAGCATGGGTTCTCCTACGCAACCCCAATCAGTGAAATCAGTAATTTTTAAAATATTGATGACATATTTTCTGTTTTGAATTGTTTTTCACTGCTTTGAGTTTAAGAACTTTGTTTTTTAATATCAGAACAACCCCACCATCATTCAGGGTCTGCTTGGTCATTAGCTGACGGTCATTAGCCGCTAGTTTAATTGAACTCATTTACAAGCTGAGCTGATCTGCGGAGGTGACCTTGTTGTGATGTTTGCAGCCGATTCTCCATAAAATCTGCACTTCATTAGTCAGAAAACTGCTGCCAGATGAGCTTTTCTGTTCAATCTGACTCATGCCAACAGGAAACTCATCAAGTTACAACGCTTATAGTCGCTTCCCCACACACACATGCCCACCGTGCCCATTGACTGTCCATCAGTGGAGATTAGCCAGTGGACAGAAGTTGTGACTCTGAGTTGCAGCAGGTACATGATGGATGAATGAATTCATCGGGTGGAAAAGTAGAAAATATAGTAAAATTTTGTTTATTCAACAAATAAAAAGAATAAAAATATTATCCGTGCTTGAAGGGAATTTATGAACTCTGACCCTCCATTTGCAGTCCTGGCCTCACAAGTCCTGGCCTTCCTCTGATTTAAAGAGGAAGTACTATGCTTTGTTCTGTTCCATCGTCTTCCACTTATCTGGGGCCGGGTCGTAGGGGTAACAGCCTCAGATGGTAAGCCCAGGCTTCTCTCACCCGGCTGCATCCTCAAGCTCACCTAGGAGAATCCCGAGGTGTTTCCTGTCCAGCTGTGAGACATAGTCTCTCCAGCAAGTCTGGGGCCTGGTTCTGGGTCTTCTCCGGGTGAGACAAGCCTGGAACATCTCACCAGCGAGGCGTTCAGGCAGTGGCGGGTCGTCAGAGCCAGCAAGGACTCCTCTGCTTGCCTAACTTAACCAGACAATCATTATCATAATTATAATAAAAGTCAATTTCATTTTAAATGTATTTTTCCCAAATATATATATATAATTATTCTCCATATTCTGTTTTCTTCATGTCATATTATATCCATTTGGTTATACAGCTTCCAGTGTTGTAACGTTAGGTTAAAGTTTTTATCCAATCAGAATTTAGCTAGCTGGTGTCGCTAGGCTGTATGAAATCTGCCTCTAGGCCTTCACATCGAAGAGTGCGGGCTCTGCGCACTTCATAGTGAACGGATCCCTGTAGTTTCTGACAGCCAATCAGATCATCAGTTGGTGACGTTTACGCCTTCGCGAAGGCGTTGAACGTGACATGTATGCGTGACATGTACGCGTCTTGTGTTTGGATACTCACTTGATGTAAGCGGAAGCAACCCTCAGCATGTCAACAAACCTTTCACTAGAGCCAGGCCCAGAACATTTAACAGAAAAATCTAAAATCTCTTTTTTTTCCACCAACAATGGCAGAAGGGTTTCAGAATGGCAGAACCGATTTCAAGACCACGAAAAATGACTGTTTCTCTACCTTCTCGACCCTCAGCACTTTTAGACATACTGGAGAAAATTTCCGCAGTCTTTTCCATTGGCCTCCACATGTCGATAGAAAAAGAATTTATTGTTCAAACTTAAACGCACAAACAAACTGTAAAACCGAAGGATTCACGCCTTCTTGAGGAAAGAAAGGAGAATGGATTTGTGTTTTGGGGGACACTTTGGTGAGTGTGAGCAATTTATTTATTTTTATATATTTTTTACGCGGGTTTATTGATGTTTAAATGCTCTTGAAAATAGCCTGTGTTGTACACCAGTGGTCCCCAACCACCGGGCTGCGGACTGGTACAGGGCCGCGGGTTATGTGGAACCGGGCCGCACAGAACTGTTATTTTTATTCACTTTGTTTTTGTGATGTATTTTATTTTGAAGGTACATGTTTACCGTTACCATGGCAACAAGAGTGCGTTCGAGCAGAGAGAATGTTTCCACTTTATAAAGACGCTGCTAATAAATTTTCTCATGAAGACAAAGTGGATTTAAGTTTATTATTATTGATTTTAAAAAGCCATTTTTTTCAGGCTGGTCTCATCACCTTAAGACCAGTCCGTGAAAATATTGTCAGACACTAAACCGGTTCGTGGCGCAGAAAAGGATGGGAACCCCTGTTGTACACAATTAAAGTGATGCAACGCCCAGTAGTGCCTACGTCTGCTTCTGGATATAATTTCTCCAGCCGTGGTGTCATTAATGATGGTATTTGAGGGGTATTTATTCAAGTTGGACAAAGTAGCACATCACCGAAGGCCTAGGTGTGAAATGCACGGACCGCCACTGACAGGATCAGAGGAACAGCACATGTTAGAGGTTTTGGAGATAAAGTCAGAAAGACCAGACTGATATGGTTTGGACATGTGCAGAGGAGAGAGAGAGAGTACATAGGAAGAAGGATACTGGATTTGGAACCACCAAGAAAGAGGCCTAGAGGAAGACCAAAGAGGAGGTTCATGGATACAGTGAAGGAAGACATGAAGATAGTTGGTGTGGCCGAAAAGGATGCAGAAGATAGGGTTAGATGGAAGAAACTGTGGTGATCCCTGAAGGGAAATGCCGGAAGAAGAAGAAGAAGTCATTACAATTTTAGGTTGATCTTGGTCAACTTTTGTTTCAAGGCCAAAGTCTCGTCAAACGGTGTCACTTTAAGAGGCGGAGCATAGACTCTGGTTTCTAAGGAAACCTTAGGATTTGACCTAAGGTTCCGATTTATTGTTTGTTTGTTAATCTGCACCAATTGGCTGCCTGGAAAAACAGACCTTGTTGGAAGTCAACACTTTTTAAATGCTTTCCTAGTTTGATCTCATTTTAAATTCTGCGGGAATTTTTTGGTGAAGAACAAACTTTCTGCATACATTTTTGTTCCTGCAGCTTCTTTACATGATCTTTTTTTTTTAAATCAAACTTGAGGATCATTTTAAATCCACTGTGTTGGTGTTGCCTCACTAACCCTGCAGTCAGCTAGCACACTGATACTTCACAGAAACAAAGACACAACCGTGCCCCAGAGAGAAGAATAGTTCCCTTTTTTTCAGGTCCACTGGGTTAAAAAGAGGCCCTGCCCTCCTCCTACCCATAGTCCCTACGCCCCCCGGGCAGGAGACATACGTACGATGTGACGATGACGGAGGAAAGGATGAAAAAAAGTAAATACACGAATGAGACGGAGGACTGCAAAGATGATAAAACAAGAAACACAAGTTGTTTTTATTTCTCTGACATATAGTTGGCCCGATGCGGGTGGGGAAGGAGTGTGTGTGTGGATAGTAACGAGGTCCTGATTGGCAGACACATTTGTGATGAGACAAAGAGCGAAAGCTCCGTGAAGACAGTGAAAAGCCGTTTAGTGGAAATGAAGTGAGAGAGGACGGCTGAGCAGAGACGAGAAGAGGATGAATGGATGAGTGATAGGAGGAGGGGGTGGGGACTGTGATCTCTGACCTCTGATTGGATCAATGAGTGTGTGATGGAGGACCCACTGTGTGTGTGTGTGGTCTTGGTCTATGTGTTGTTGGTGAACCACATGAGGCCTCAGGGTCCCCATCATTCGAGACCAGGGGCCTCATTTACGAAAAAATGTGTAGGGTTAGTCATTTGGGATGAGGACCCTCCTTACGCAATGTAAGCCTCAGAAACAACAGTTGGGATTGATCTGCATCTTGTCCCGACCCCGCCTCCAGATCTCCCTCGATGGACCATACATTTGTAATCATATTTAAATGATCCGATGTCACCTGAAATCACCCATAAACGATGACAAGGTGTCACTATTGTGTGGCCGTTGTGACATCTCCCACAAGCAAAGACAGCGGTTACTACGGCAACCTTGTGAGTGCCACAAACCAATTTGTAAGTAAACGAGGGTTAGCACGGTGGCCTCACAGCACCCAGAGTGGGGTTGAGACTATTTTATGATGATAAAACCATCATATTAGGGGGTAGACGGTGGCTCAGTGGTTAGGGCATTCGCCCGCGGACCGGAAGTTAACTGGGTGCACGTCTAGGGTTCTGGGAGAAGACACCTAACCCCCCGTTTCTCCCACCATTGGCACTGTCGTGGGCAGCCTGCTGTGGTGTAGAAGGGCAGCACACAAATTTTCCCGGTGAGGGACAAATAAAGTAAGTATGTAAAAAAAAAGAAATTCTTCAAAGGAATAGCGTCAAATTAGAACTAAACTAGCTGGTCAGCAGGTGGGATCTGTGGTTGGCTCGTTAATCATGCTGAACCCCTCCCACACTCTCCATAAATTTGTGGATCATCTTGGAAGTAGCTTCGTTGACATACTCCTGCGACCCCACTGCTCGGAGAAGCAGTGCAGGGAATCATTTCTTCCGTCCTTCATCAGACTCTTTAAAAGGCCTTTCATCCTCTCGTCATCCTGTCTTTCTATTTGTACTGCAGCACTCAAATTTACTTGAAGATCAATAAAATATTTTCAATTAATTTTAATTCAATTTAATTAAAGCTGACAAATCACAGATTGAAAAAAAATCTATGTGATAAAACGTCTTATTTTAATAAACTGGCTGCACGAAGGGGGCAGTGGTTAGCAAGGTGGCCTCACAGCAAGAAGGTCAGGGGTTTGAGTCCTGGAGTTGGATAAGGCTTGAATCATTGATTTTTCAGTGTGGGGTTTGCATGTTCTCCCCATGTATCTGTGGGATTTCTCAGATTTCCTCTAAAAACATTGTGAGGGCCCTGGGCCCTTTCCTGCTGCTGTCTATCTCTCTCTCCTGTGTGCAGGAGACTGTTGCTCCGCTGCCACATAGTTCCTGAGAGTCCGTGGTCTGATAGTGGATTGATTGAGAGCAGCTGTGGCTCTCTTCCTGCTGGCTGCCGCCTGGGACTCACATGCTCCAACTCTGCTCCTTTTTATTGTTGGTTATTTTAATATTATTATTAATAAAAGGTGTTAAACCATCCGCCTGCCTTCCTCATCTTCTGTTTTGTCGGGGTCTTGAGCCAAACCCCTGATAACATACGTTAGTTTGATTGGCTGCTATAAAACTGCCCCTAGGAATGAGTGTGTGTGTGGATGGTTGTCTGTGTGTGTGGCCCTGTGACAGACTGGTGACCTGTTTGGGATGTACCCTGCCCCTCGCCTTGAATCAGCCTGGGTGTTCTCCAGCACGCCCTGAGACCCAATTAGGGATAGACGGTTAAGAAGGTGACTGACTGACAATTAAAGCTGATGAATCACAGATTGACGAGTTTCTCTCGTTACATCCTTGTTATTGTAATGAAAACACCGTGTTTAATCATCGCTGCGTGGCTGCTCGTCGTGGTTGCTCGTGGTCCGTTCCATCAAACACAATACAATAAAAATCTTCAAGCATCAGATCTGCTCCCCGTTATTTTCCCAATCCTTCCTCCACATCACCCCCCCGTCCTGCCTGCTGGGATGGCGAATCAGTGTCTGTGGTGTCAAACTTCTCCACTCTCACTCCGTCTGTCTCCATCACAATGTGGCCATGTGTCTGTCAGCTTTCTGGTCCTCAGCTTGTTCTTTCACAGCTCCGTTACCATGACCACAGGATGGATGGGAGGGGAGCTCAGACGACTGGAGAGAAATTAGGATACTATCAGTCCTGAAGAACACGCCTGGGTTTGATTGTTTATCAATCAAAGTGACTCAAATATTGAAAAATCTATCCCATCTGGAGAGAACCAAACCATGCCATCCCTTCCCGGTGTCTGCCTGTACATGAGTTAGTAACCGCATGCTGTTTTCTCCCAGATAGTGGATGTAAAGGTTGTACTGTAGACAGGAAGGTACTCGTCTACAGCATCGTCCTGGTTCATTCTGTGGACCTTCAGGACCTGCTTCTCTGAGTGATTGGATTTCTTTACAGTTTAGATTTAATCTCAGGTATTTCTGCAGGGTTTTTCTTTTCTCTGATTGGTCAAAGACAGTAAGCTTGGCCCCTATAGGTAAACACCTGCAGCCCAAAACGCAAAGACTTGACCAGATCTTTACCTTTTCTGCTCAACGTACACGCCTTGCTTACTTCGGGCAAATTAGTTACTTATAAAAAGCTCTGTCACTGCATTCCTAAATTATTCTGCAGATGGATTTTAAGTCTCATCTAGATCATTGCTTTGGTTTATATGTCTTGTTGTTTTTTTTTATCTCAGGTTTTTAGGATTCCTGAAATCAGATTTTTCTGATACGCTGTTCCACATTATTACGCAGATCAATATTTCCATCAATCCTGGAAAGAAAACTGATCTCTGCTGCTGAAAAGCAAGATATATGTGGATTAAACTTTCCATTTTTTATAGTTTAAAGTGACATGTCGAATTCGAAGCTAACACTGCACCGAGTAGATTAAGACACGATGAGGAAGGATTCTGCAGCTGCTAAAGTGACATTACAAAGCAGTAAACAGGAAGTGTGGAAGATCCACTGGAGAAACAGAAAAATATAATTTGGAACTCAGTGTCAGCTTTGTAGTAGATCACACCGGCAACAAATCTCATACATCAGCAAACTCGATCTCCATCCAGCACAAACTCTGCCTCTAGAAAACTAAATTTTTTTTTTTTTTTTTTTTCAATTTACTTTATTAATCCTCCACCGGGAAATTTATGTGCTGCATTTCACCACATCAGGCTGCTGCCTATGATGGTGCCAATGGTGGGAGAAACAGGGGGGGGGTTAGTCTTCTCCAAGGACTCTAGACGTGCACTCAGTAGGATGCAAACTCGCGAACTTCTGATTGACCAGTGGTTCGCGGGCGAACGCCCTAACCACGGAGCCACCGTCTCAACCTCTTTCCCTTCTTTGTATTGAAAACAAAGGCCCACAGTTTCCCTGCTATCAGTGGTAGAAAGATACACTATGACACCTCAGAAGTGATTTCTTAAGTTCATCTATAGTTGGTACTGGATAATTGTGGAGGGTGGCATCAAATTCCATTAAAATCTCCTCGTCGTGTTTGGTGAAGGCGGAGATGTGGGACCCAAAAACATAGCCAGTTTGAATCAGTTTACTGTAGTTAATCATGGGTTAGGAAAGAGTGCATGTGCGGCCTGGTAGGTAAACTCCGCAGGACCAAATAGAAGAGCCATGGAAGGCTGAAGGACCAGGTGTGAAGGGGCAGGACCAGATAGAAGAGCCGTCGAAGGCTGAAGGATCAGGTGTGGAGGGGCAAGACCAGATAGAAGAGCATCGAAGGCTGAAGGACCAGGTGTAGAGGGGCAGGACCAGATAGAAAGAGCCATGGAAGGCTGAAGGACCAGGCGTGGAGGGGCAGGACCAGATAGAAAGAGCCATAGAAGGGGAACCATGAGGCTGAAGGACCAAGCGTGGAGAGGTACCATCATGGGTGCAGCAGGAGAGCAGAACAGCAGATGATCTGACCCCAGAGTGATGGACACCAGGGGTTAAATAGCCAGGGGATAACGAGACACAGGTGCAGACATCAGGGAGAGCCAGTCAAGACCAGGTGCGCGAGGGTGGAAGTAGAAGGAAAGAGTTGAGGATCATGACACCCCCGCGTATTTTGTAAGATATTGCGTTCACACAAATTTGCGACTTCGGTCTTTGAGACGTTTGACCTTTGGTCGTATAATCATGATGACCTGATCAGTTCATCTATACTGGGTACTGAGTGGGTGTAAGCAGTTTATTAAAAATCCATTTTGGGACTTGGGAAATCTTTTGTTGATAAAAGTGTTACAGATGCACAGACAGCCCGAGTGTTTAATGCTGGTGATACACATGTACGAGTATGAGCCACCAGTCTGCTGCAGGGCCACAAAGAGATGCATCGTTTTCTCATTCGGTCCTTCTTTCTTGACTGAGGTCCAAACAGGCGGAGAAGCAGCAGCCTGTGGATGCTCACCTCACTCACCTCCCCCATCTTTCACACCACAGTGGGAGCGTGTGAATAACCTCGCTGGTTTTTAAATACATGCTGATCAACACGACACATTCACGAGACTTCATACATGTTGTTTGTAAAGACCCTGATGGTTCTAAACACACAAATATTTTAGTGTACACCGGTCCCCTGATATAACCCGGGTCACTGCTCACAGCCTCGCTGTTTTACAGATTTTACCACATTGTTTTATGTAATTTCAGAAAAGGAAAAGTGTACAAAACCGTGGTGAGATCGGTCATGCTGTTTGGTCTAGAAACAGTAGCACTGAAGAAAAGACAGGAAACATAGATGGAGGTAGCAGAGATGAAGATGCTGAGGATCTCTCTGGGAGTGACCAGGATGGACAGGATCAGAGGAACAGCACATGTTAGAGGTTTTGAAGATAAAGTCAGAGGTCAGACTGAGATGGTTTGGACATGTGCAGAGAAGAGAGAGCAAGTACATCGGAAGAAGGATGCTGGGTTTGAGAGAGTAAAGTAACCAAGTGATGATTGGATCCAGATTAGAAAGTCTTCATGAGGTCCCAGCGGACGTTAGTCTAGTGGTAGAGATACCATCTTTCGACCGGGAGAACCTGGTTCGACTCCCACTGGGCCCAAGACGTCCCTGAGACTACTGAAGATAAGAGAATAAACACCAATAAGAAAGTCTTCTTAAGTCTAACGGCAGAAGGTAAGAAGCTGTTTTTGTGGCGGGACGTTCTAGTCCGAATGGACCGGAGCCTCCTGCCCGAGGGGAGTCGCTCAAAAAGTCCATGTCCAGGGTGGGAAGGGTCAGCTGCTATCCGAACTTCACATCCCTGAGTCCTGGAGACGCACAGGTCTTCGAGACATGGAAGGCTACAGCCGATCACCTTCTCTGCAGAGCGCACAATGCGCTGCAGTCTGCGTTTGTCCCTGGCTGTGGCTCCAGCGTACCACACAGTGATGGAGGAGGTGAGGATGGACCCGATGATGGCTGTGTAAAACTGCACCAACATCTGGGCGGGCAGCTTGGCTTTCTTCAGCTGCCGTAGAAAGTCCATCCTTTGCATGGCCTGACCGTGTTAGAGCCAATCAGTCCAGCAATACTTAACATTCAGATCTCCTTTTTGCTCGTCAGAACGCCGGACAGGGTTAAAAAAAAAAAAAAAAAAAGAAGTTCCAGAACCTCAAAACTTCCATAAGATTGAGTGCCTCACAGAATTCTTCTATTTTTTTTCCTCCCCCTTAGAGATTTCGCTAATTGCAGCAATTAATGAGGGACTGTTTTAAAGAGAGAAAAAAATTCAAACATGTTTCTGATGAAAAATGAGGTTGTTTGCTGATGATTTAAATTTCCATTGTGAAACGCGCACGCCGAGATTGAAAGATAATGTGTTTAATGGCTCTATGAGAAGTTTGGGGGTGATGGCGGCCGACACGCCCCTTCTTTAACTCCTCTAAGAGGGGCACGAGCTTTTCATGGGACTAATTGGAGTGTGCAAGCCATCACATTGGAAGTGCTCCCTAAGGCATCTCCATCCCCTCCTCCAGCATCAGGCTTTTATTATCTTTCATCACATCAAGTAAACAACCTGTTAGTGTAAATTAGGGTCCAGTGAGTGATGAAGCGACACATCCAACCCCTGGTTCTCTCTCCATCATACATCCCTCTGAGCCCTTTGTGCCCCCTCCCTGTCTTCTGACTTGTTTAGCACGCAGGCTTTTCACACACGCTCCTGATGAGGATGGTGTGTATGGATGCAGGATGGGGGTCTGAAATGAAGATTGAAGCAGACAAAAAAAGCCCCGGCGCAACCTTGAGGAGGAAATTAATAACGATGAAAATAATTACTGCCCCTTTCTTCTTGCCTACCAGTCCCGACCTAGTTTTTTTAATGGAGAGCGATGGCCCCCAGTCGCACACGGTGTGTGTTTAAATGTGTGTGCTTAAGAGAGGCCAGCAGAATGACCATGGAGTAAATGTGGATGGATGTAGGACAGGACCTACATGAAGACGGAGACCATGAGGTGCTGACATCTTCCTGTTTTCTTTCAAAGGAACAAACACTTCACACTTTCAGTGGTGCTCCGTATGAACCAATACGACTTTAATGTTATAGGTTATTATAGATATTAAACCGGAACATCTTTTTAGGTAGAAATACAGAATAACTAGCTGCTGAATCACCGATAAAAAACACTACGATAAATATCCTAACTAATCAATACTCAGACGATACTCGTCTTATTTCCCTCCAGGGGGCGCCACATTAGGTCAGTTTCTTCCATCTAACCCTATCTGCTGCATCCTCTTGTGTTCATGTCCTCCTTCACTGCATCCATAAACCTCCTCTTTGGCCCTCCTCTCTCTTCTCTGCACATGTCCAAACCATCTCAGTCTGGCCTCTCTGACTTTATCTCCAAAACCTCTAACATGTGCTGTTCCTCTGATCCTGTCCATCCTGGTCACTCCCAGAGAGATCCTCAGCATCTTCATCTCTGCTACCTTCATCTCTGTTTGCTGTCTTTTCCTCAGTGACACTGTCTCTAGACCTTCTATTACACTGTTTCATCCTACCTGCATACACTTCTTCACCTATTTTCCACACTCTCCATTGCTCTGGACTGTTGATCCTAAGTACTTAATATCTTCCACCTTCTTTATTTCTTCTCCTTGTAACCTCACTTTTCCATTTGGATCCCTCTCATTCACACACATGTTCTCTGTTTTACTCTGACTAATCTTCATTCCTCTTCTTTCCAGTGCAAACCTCCACCTCTCCAGCTTTTCCTCCACCTCTTCCCTCCTCTCAATACAGATCACAATGTCATCTGCAAACATCATTGTCATAATCTGTTATATTTCTTAACTTGGAAATTCTTTTTTGAGGGACAGGACCGAGCATGAGCAGAGCACAGGCACCAAAACATTTCTTTTTTTGTTGGGAAATGAGCGTGGTGGAGAACAAAATCCATTGGCAAGAAAAACCGTGTGACTTGTATCCTGACTTGCACAAATAGAAAAGCACTTCAGGTGTGTTTATGTTGTGGGAATGAGGTTAAAAACATGGTAGGAATAGAAGCGTTGGCATGAAGACTGGCAAACAAGGAGGGATGAACACGTCCACTTCTACTCCAGCCACAGCTGACAAATGCATAATAATCTCTGGAATTACTTATCCCTAATGGAGTCACGGGAGTGCCGGAGCCTAACCTGGCTGATTTCAGATGAGGCAGGATACAACCCGGACAGGTTGGTTTGTTGCAGGACCATACACACAGGTTACCATCTACGCAGACATTCATTCCAAGGGACAATTTCATAGCAGCCAATCAACCTAACATGTATGTTATCGGAGGAAACCAGAGAAAACCCCCCACAAATACACAGGGAGAACATGCAAACTACACACAGAAATGACAGTGCTTGAAACCTCACCCCACTCCAGGACTCAAACCCAAATCTTCAAGCTGGGGAAAGTACGACACATCGGGGTGCTGTCCTCTAATCCTTCCAGCTATTCCCTGCCAGACGTCTCGGGTGAGGGATCTTTCTTTTGTGTGGATCCCCTTGAGGTTTCTTATTTTTTCCCCACTGATGGGTGGGACAGTGATTTTGTTACTGTCCATAAAACTAAAGGCTGTAGCTCCAACTAAACTTTTAGAAATCCTGTCGGCATGAATGATTTCATCATTAGGAGTCAATGTGTGAGAATAATTACAGATTAAAAACACCTGCCTTTTTTTCTAAAAATGGCTAATTAACTGTACTTGTTATCACTTTCACACGTTCTCTTAACATAACATTTAAAATTATTAATACATTAAGTTCATTCGTTAATCTATTTAAAGGCTTAACATTCATGCCTCAGGTCAGAGTTAACCACCCGTCCAGCGTTACAGTCTGACCAGAACGTTACAAACATTTCCCCCACAAAACAAATATTTACTGACCTTCATGCTTTCCTGGAAATCTCTGAACAAAAACCACAAGAAAGGAAAGAACCGCAGGATAAAAAAAAAACTAAACAGTAAAATAATCACTGGGGTCATAATTAAAACAGACCCCCAGAGCAGAATTATAAAGGAGAGGTAATCTCAGCCTCCAGGATAAACACGAAGTAGAAAAGACTTTAATTTGACTGGTTTATTTGGTTTAAACACGGTTTGATTGTTTTTACTTTGAGGCACAAAAAAAAAATCAACTAAACAGTTGATTTTCTGAAAGACGAGACGTTCATTCCTCATTCTGAACTTTTATCTTTGCGTTGTAGTGACCGCCGAAAAGTGAAGTAAACCAGTTTAAAAACATGTGTTTACATCAAAGTCCGTGGGTTTGAAAACTTCCACACAAATTGGGCGATCTCTAAAGATGGTGGAGTGCGTGGACTTTTTAACTCTGAACAACGTCAGAAAGCTTCTGTAACCAAATAATACGACGTGAGAAAAAGAGACATGTGGACAGAATCTGAAGTGACCCGAAGACAGTGAAATGAAGCATTTGAAGCAGTGAAGAAACAATTAGTAAGCTACATAAATACCTGTCAGTGTAGGACCGTACATAAGAAAAGATTCTTAATTAACATATACCGTAAATTCCAAATGAAGGCACAACTTTTTTTACACACTTTCAATCCCGCGACTTATACAATGACATAGTCTATTTATAGATGTTTCTAACGACCGCTAGGGACGCTCAGGCAGAAAAGGCTGGGCTCTCACTCAGAGTAGAGCTGTTGCTCCTTCAAATCGAGAGAAGCCAGATGGAATCGGACATCGTGTTGGGATGTCACCCGAGCCCTTCGCTGGTGAGGTGTTTCGGGCCCGTCCCACCGGGAGGAGACCCGGAGGCATACCCCAGACCCGACAAATAAACTATGTCTCACAGCTGCACATAGAACACCTCAGGATCCTTCCGTGTGAGCTGGAGGATGCCATCTTAGGCTGTTGCCCTTGTGGCCCGGCCCCACATAAGAGGAAGACTCTGCATCACATCATTTGGATGAGTTATATTTGAATTTCCAGGGGCGCGTTTGGGGTGAGGTGTGAAATTTATTACAGGTATGCCAATCCTAAAATTGGCACGGTGTATCGAAGCACGTAATTAACCTTAAAAAACTCTTGCCCAGTCTAAAAATCAAAGTAGTTTTTTTTAAAAGTAAGATCCCTTGTCTTCACGGTGAGGATAATTAGGAATGATGAGGTGCGTAGGACGGTGGTGCATCCAATACGTAAACCACACTGTTAAAGAACACCGGCCACCCTGCTCATTGCTTCAATCAGAAAATAAACACATTCTAAAAAATAAATAGAACTCCTGGAACTTCTGAGGGCTTTGTTTATTTCACTTTGTGGACTGAACTCTGGTGACTTAAATTCTTCTTTCCGACAAAATAAAACCCAGACGTTTCACACAAACAAGACAGAATCAGCAGGACTTATGAAAAAATGAAAACCAGCCTCGTGAGTCTGTATAAAATTTACAAAGTCTGCATGGTGTCACAGTGGTTCTACGGTGGCCTCACACCAAGAGGGTTGGGGTTTGAATCACGGATCACATAATAATAATAATAATGCATTATACTTCTATAACACTTTTGAGGACACTTCACACGTATTCATTTTTCATTCCGTACATTCAAGGTAATAGTAAGCTACTGTTGTAGCCACAGCTGCCCTGGATTAGACTGGCAGAAGTGAGGCTGCCATTTTGCACCATCAGCCCCTCAGACCATCACCAACCAATCACACACACCATTCAGACCAGGCAACATGGATGAAGTTTCTTTCCCAGGGACACAGCGACAATTTATCTCAACGGCCGTCCCTCCGTGGCACCTTGGGTTCCAGGGGTCTGCCATCCAAGTACTGCCCCGACCCAGCATGCTTAGCTTCTGAGGTCTGACAGGATCAGGCATTGACAGGTTGGTATGGCCACAATTGAAATGGTTTCAATTGCTGTCCTTTCTGTGTGGAGTTTGCATGTTCACTCCGTGTATTTGTGGGTTTTCTCTGGTTTCCACCCACTCTCCAAAAACATATACGCTAAGCTGATTGGCCACAACAAAACTGCCCGTAGGAATGAGTGTCTGTGTGTGTGGCCCTGCAACAGACTGGGGACCTATTCGGTGTGTACCCTGCCTCTTGTCAGCAATCAGACTGGATAGACCCTCCTGTTACCCTGTTTTGTCAGGAACCAACAATAAGTAGGACTCAGATGCAGAGATCTTTACAAAGGTTTAATCCAACAGGCCGATCATGAACATAATCCAAAACACTCTGACACAGGACAAGGGGAGACAAGGACTATTTAACACAGAAGGAAGGGGATCTCAGGTGGAAACAATGAGGGACAATTAGACATACACAGCTGTGGGAAAAACACTAGGGCAGGAAGTAACAAACATGAAACAAGAGGAAAGTTCGTTTTCAAAATAAAACAGGAAGTGCAAAACACAAGACATTACAGTACCCCCCCCTCAAAGACCGGCACTGGACGGTCCAGGACCACGAGACTTGTAGAAGTCCTTTAGGAGAGTTTTGTCCAAGATGTACCGCTCTGGAATCCACTCCCGCTCCTCAGGACCATACCCCTCCCAGTCCACCAGAAACTGACGCCCCCGACCCCTGCGACGGACATCCAGGATCTCCCGCACAGTGTACACTGGGCCACCCCCGATCATTCTGGGCGGCGGTGGGGGCACAGTCGGAGGGACAAGTGGACTATCCACCACTGGTTTCACCTTGCTAACGTGGAATGTAGGATGAACACGAAGGGACCGAGGCAGACGAAGGCGAACAGCGGCCGGACCAACAACCTTGGTAACAGGAAATGGACCCACAAACCGTGGAGCCAGCTTTCTACAGGGCACTTGTAGGTTGAGATCCTTGGTGGAGAGCCACACCCGCTGTCCGGGTCGATAGATTGGGGCAGGACAACACCTACGATCGGCAGCCTTCTTAACACGATCTCGTTGGCGAAGCAGAACTTGGCGGGCGGCAGCCCAAATGCTGCGACAGCGCCGAACTAGGGCGTGGGCCGATGGAACAGAGACCTCCGGCTCCAGGTCTGCAAAAAGGGGAGGGTCATAACCAAAAACACACTTGAATGGAGACATACCCGTGGCTGTGGTAATCAAGGAATTGTGGGCATACTCCACCCAGACCAGGTTCTTGCTCCATGTTGAGGGGTTCTGGGAGACCAAACATCGGAGACCAGTTTCCAGCTGTTGGTTGAGGCGTTCAGTCTGGCCGTTGGATTCCGGATGATAACCAGAGGTCAAGCTGACCCTGGCGTCGATGAGTCGGCAAAACTCCCTCCAGAACCGGGACACAAACTGAGGCCCCCGGTCAGAAACAATGTCCTTAGGGAAACCATGATATCGGAAGACGTGGTTCATCATTATCTCAGCCGTCTTTTTGGCCGAAGGCAGTCTGGACAGGGGAATAAACCTGACCATCTTTGAAAACCTGTCAACAACAGTTAGTACAGTGTTGTTACCTTGAGAAACCGGAAGCCCTGTGACAAAGTCCATGGATATCTCTGCCCATGGGCGAGAGGGAATGGGAAGTGGTTGAAGCAGTCCCATGCGGGCCCTGGATGAGGTTTTGTTTCTGGCACAGACTGAACATGCTGCCACGTACTCCCGGACCTCCTTCTCCATGCACGGCCACCAGAATCTCCTCGAGATGCTGTACATAGTCCGCCGGACACCTGGATGACAAGAAAGTAGTGAGGCATGGGCCCAATGAATCACCCTTGAGCGTAACGCCGGAGGAACAAATAAACGATTGTCCGGACATCCAGTAGGCAAAGGCGTCCCACTGTTGGCCTGCTTGACCTCATTCTCTATCTGCCAAGTCACCGCTCCAACCACACAGGTTCGTGGAAGAATAGGCTCTGGTTCCTTGGCAACAGGCTCGGGGTCGTATAGACGAGACAGGGCATCAGGCTTGATGTTCTTGGACCCCGGCCTGTAAGATAAAGAGAAAGAAAAGCGGTTAAAAAATAACATCCACCTGGCCTGGCGAGAATTAAGTCTCTTTGCATTGCGGATATACTCAAGGTTCTTATGGTCCGTCCAGACAATGAAGGGATGGGCCGCTCCCTCCAGCCAATGCCGCCACTCCTCCAGAGCCACCTTAACTGCCAGCAACTCCCGGTTGCCAACATCATAGTTACGTTCAGCCTTAGACAGTCGCCGAGACAGGAAAGCACAGGGGTGGATTTTGCTGTCGATTTCTGAACGCTGGGAAAGGATCGCACCAATCCCCTCGTTAGAGGCATCCACTTCAACCACGAATTGGCGGTGAGGATCTGGAAGTGTGAGCACTGGAGCCGAAGAGAAGCGTTGCTTAAGAGTCTGAAATGCTGTCTCAGCATCAGGTGTCCATCTGAACAACGCTTGACGAGACGTGAGAGCATGGAGCGGAGCGGCCACGGTGCTGAAACCTCTGATAAACCGTCTGTAGAAGTTAGCAAAGCCTAAAAACTGTTGTAGTTTCTTGCGGCTCACAGGCGTTGGCCAATCCATCACAGCACTCACTTTGGCAGGATCCATCTCTACCTTACCGGCTGACACTATAAAGCCGAGGAAGGAGATTGTCGTGGCATGAAACTCGCTTTTCTCAGCCTTGACGTAGAGGTCATTTTCCAAGAGACGCTGAAGGACCTTAGTGACATGGATTTTGTGAGACTCCAAGTCAGGGGAATAAATGAGAATGTCATCCAGGTAAACATAAACAAAGTGATCCAAGAAGTCTCTTAGGACATCATTGATCATCGCTTGAAACACTGCAGGAGCGTTTGTGAGGCCAAAAGGCATGACCAGATATTCATAGTGACCCCTAGGGGTATTAAATCCGGTTTTCCACTCATCCCCTTCCCTAATCCTGACCAGGTGGTATGCATTGCGTAGGTCAAGCTTGGTAAACACCTTGGCCTGCTGGAGCTGGTCAAAGACAGATGACATGAGAGGAAGGGGATATCGATTCTTTATTGTAATTTTATTGAGAGCACTGTAATCAACGCAGGGTCTGAGAGATCCATCCTTTTTCCCACGAACAAAAATCCCACTCCTGCTGCAGAGGAGGACGGACGTATAAGACCCGCTGCGAGAGATGTGTCGATGTATTCGTTCAGTGCGTCTCGCTCAGGAGCGGAGATTGAGAAAAGACGCCCCTTTGGAATGGTGGAACCTGGAACCAGATCTATAGAACAGTCATATGGGCGATGAGGTGGAAGACTTAGAGCTTTGGACTTACTAAAAACTTCTCCCAGATGGTGGTAGCAGACTGGCACCGTACTCAGGTCTGTGGTTCTTGGACCTGAAGTGGGATGAGCAGAGACTGGATTACTAACAGTAATGCATTGTTTCAGGTTAGTGAGGCAATTATGCTGTTTCTCACAATCTGGCCCCCATCTCAAAACCATTCCTGTATTCCAGTCTATCTGGGGATTATGCTTGCACAACCACGGGTATCCCAGAATCAGAGTCTTAGACGGACATCTGAACAAGTAAAAGTTCATCAATTCTTTGTGTTTCTCAATGGAAACCAGAAGAGGTTCAGAGACGTGAGTTATGTTAAACAGTCCTTTCCCATCGAGAGCTCTGGCCTGGATGGGTTTTCTTAGCAGTTTAGTACACAGTCCCAAACTGTTAGCTAACTCCCAAGACATCAAACTCTCATCAGCGCCAGAATCTATGAGTGCTGGTAGTTCTATGGTGTTGTCGTGGTGAGTTATCTCTACAGACGTGAAGCTCCGTGTGGAATGAGCAGTAGTGGAAAACTGACTCACCGTTGTAGATTTCTTCATCGGACAGGAGGAAACAAGGTGATTCCGCTCCCCACAGTAGTAACACCGACCTTCCCGCCGGCGCAATCTCCGTTCCTCAGTGGACAGTCGTGCCCGACCCACCTGCATGGGTTCAGTTTCATCCTCCCTGGGGGAACGACGATGTGGGTTGACTTGAGAATGGTGGACTCCTTGTTCAGCTGAGGTGTGAGACAACTCCACATCAGTAGATCTATAATGCTGTTGGCGAGACAGCTGGCGTCCCCGGTTATCTGTACGTATCGCGAGTGTGATGAGAGAATCCAGGTCCGGTGGTAGATCCAGCGGCACCAACAGCTCCTGAATGTGCCGAGCCAGTCCCTTCAGGAAGGTATCATACAAGGCAGTGGGACCCCACCCGCTCTCCGCCGCCAACGTGCGGAAACGAATGGCGTAATCACAAACCGTTTCCTTGCCTTGTCTTATCCCGGTGATTTCTCGACCCTTCTCCCGGCTGGTGGACACCGGATCAAAGGTGTTCTGCAGGGCGGTTTTGAAAGCAGCAAGTGATGAGCAGAGTGGAGAATCGCGAGCCCACTCCGTCATGGCCCAAGAACGAGCTCTTCCTGATAGGTAGGAGATCATGAAGGCAATCTTGGCTCTGTCAGATTCCAGGCCATGAGGAGAGTGTTCAAAATGTATTGAACAAGCTGTTAAGAACTCCTGGCAAGATCCCGGCTCTCCAGAGTAGCTCACAGGAGGAGCGATCTTATCCTCAACATTCCTGGTAGACATGGTGAGAGGATGAGCTGGTGCTGCTGAGGAGAGACCCGGTGGAATGGGATTCCATAGCTGACCTGAAGGAAGATTCTGGACGTGAGAGGAAATCTGGACCATATGGGATGCCAGGTTCTTCTGGTAATCCTCCTGCTGCGCAAGGCGGGCTTCCAGGTTTTGCAAAACAGCAGCCAGTTGCTTATTCTCTGCTGAGTCCATGGTGGTCAGAGTGTAATGTCAGGAACCAACAATAAGTAGGACTCAGATGCAGAGAGATGCAAAGGTTTAATCCAACAGGCCGATCATGAACATAATCCAAAACACTCTGACACAGGACAAGGGGAGACAAGGACTATTTAACACAGAAGGAAGGGGATCTCAGGTGGAAACAATGAGGGACAATTAGACATACACAGCTGTGGGAAAAACACTAGGGCAGGAAGTAACAAACATGAAACAAGAGGAAAGTTCGTTTTCAAAATAAAACAGGAAGTGCAAAACACAAGACATTACATGTTTGAGACAAGCGGTTAGGAAAGGAATGAAAATTACGGACACGTTAAATGTGTGTTTGCCAGTGGCGGGCGGTCAGGGCCAGCAGAGCCTTCTCTCCTGGCCTAACTTAACCAGACATCATTATCATAATTATAATAAAAGTCAATTTCATTTTAAACATATTTTTTCTAAATATATATATTATTATTGTCCATATTCTGTTTTCTTCATGTCATATAATATCCATTTGGTTATACAGCTTTCAGTGTTGTAACGTTAGGTTAAAGTTTTTATCCAATCAGAATTCAGCTCGCTGGTGTCGCTAGGCTGTTTGAAATCTGCCTCCAGGCCTTCAGATCGAGCAGTGCGGGCCCTGCTTACTTCGTAGTAAACGGGCACCTGTAGTTTCTGACAGCCAATCAGATCATCAGTAAGTGACAAGAAGACCTTCTAGAATACCTTACGTAAAACGTGACATGTACGCGTCTTGTGATTGGATACTAACTTGACGTAAGCGGAAGCAACCCTTCTCATGTCAACAAAGCGACACAGAGCCAGATCCAGGAGCTTTAGCAGAAAAATCTGAAATATCTACTCGTTTTTTTCATCAACAATGGCAGAAGGGTTTCAGAATGGCAGAACCGATTTCAAGACCACGAAAAATGACTGTTTCTCTCACTCCTCGACCCTCAGCACTTTCAGACATACCGGAGAAAATTTCCACAAACAGCAAAATTTCCACAAACATGGAAAACATTGGCCTCCATGTTTTAAGGAAAGAAAGGAGAATGGATTTTGTGTTGAAATAAGTGTTTTGAGGGACAGCTGTTTTGGTGAGTAAATGTTTTATACGCGGGTTTACTGATGTTTAAATGCTCTTGAAAATAGCCTGTGTTGTACACCAGTGGTCCCCAACCACCGGGCTGCGGACTGGTACAGGGCCGCGGGTCATGTAGTACCGGGCTGCACAGAACTGTTATTTTTATTCACTTTGTTTTTGTATTTTATTTTGAAGGTACATGTTTACCGTTACCATGGCAACAAGATTACGTTCGAGCAGAGAGAATGTTTCCACGTTATAAAGACGCTGCTAATAAATTTTCTCACGAAGACAAAGGGCATTTAAGTTTATTATTATTGATTTTAAAAAGCCAGTTTTTTCAGGCTGGTCTCATCATCTTAAGACCGGTCCGTGAAAATATTGTCAGACACTAAACCGGTTCGAGGCGCAGAAAAGGTTGGGGACCCCTGTTGTACAAAATTAAGGTGATGCAACGCCCAGTAGTGTCTATGTGTGCTTCTGTATAAATTTCTCCAGCCGTGGTGTCATTAATGATGGTATTTGAGTGGTATTTATTCAAGTCGGACAAAGTAGCACATCACCGAAGGCCTAGGTGTGAAATGCACGAACCACCACTGGTGTTTGCCATATAAAATAAACTCTGCTCCACCGAAGAAAACCAAACACAACTAAAAAAAAAATTATCTCCTCAATAAATTATGAAAAATGTTTGGAATTAAGTCTGTGTGTGTGTGTGTGTTTTACGGTTTACTCTAACTGGGACATTAAACACACCCCTCAGGATTTAACACTTCAACTTTAAACACTGTGATAACCAGTCTGACGTGGTGCTACAGCCACGTAGTGGACTGAGCGTGATAACCTCAGACACTGCTCCATGCAGCTGTGGGAGGGTACACACCCTCTCCACACACTCCCCAAACACACACATACATGTACATCGTAACATACCTGCTATCAGTGTCTCCATCAGCCGACGACGTGTGTTCACATGGATTATCTCTGACCTTTGACAGGGAACATAATTGCTTTCCCCGGCTGATGACGGGATACTTTGGGGGAATTTTGGGGAGAAAAATGCTGCTTTATGTTTAACATGGACTAAAAATAAAATCTGACCTCATCTCCGTGGAGAGCGGATTGAGAAAGACTTGGAACGTTTAGAGAAACGAACATGTGAAAGATATTTTCTGCTTGACAAAGATAATTTTTATATAAATGTTTAAGTCTTTGTTTGGAAGGACCAAGGTAGAGGGCAGTGGGTGTGGGGAGCAGGAGGAGGTCACTCTGTGAGAGGTAGCTGGGGTGGGGGTGAGAATAGAGACCTCTGGATACACATCTGGAAACAGGAAAAGAATTGAGCAGTCAGACTGTCTGTTACTGGTCAGCCAGAGTGTGTGTGTGTGTTTATTGGGGTAACTTAGCGTACGGTGTATAACGGTACATAAAACTCACGGCTCGGTACGTTCCTCAGTTTTGATTTATTTTTGGTGAAATTTTGAGCAGAGCTCCTCCCTTTACCTCTGAGTGAGAACCCAGCCACCCTGCAGAGGAAGCTCATTTCGGCCACTTGTGTCAGCGATCACTCTAGGCCACGGTTCCATGATTGACTTCATAATCGTTTAATCAAACCTGCGTTCGCATGTCTTGGATGCTTGGGTGTAGAAGGGGCAGAGCAATCAACTGATCACCACCTGGTCATGGGTTGGCTTTGATGGTGGAGGAGGAAGCCGGTCAGACCTTGCAGGGCCAAACAATCTGTGAGGGTCTGCCGGTAACGTCTGGTAGATCATTCCGTCAAAGAGAATTTCTACTCACACCTCCGGCATAGCTTCTCGCGGGTATTTCAGACTTCCAGCACAACTCCGATTCATGCCACCTACAGAAATTCTCTGATGACTCTGCAGTTGTAGGGTGTATAAGTGGTGGGCATGAGGAGGAGTACAGGAGTGTGGTGGATGGATTTGTGGTGTGGGCGGGAGAGAATCACCTGCTCCTCAATGTGGACAAGACCAGGGAGATGGTGATTGACTTCCGGAAGAGGAGGACTGCTTTGCAGCCGCTTTGCATTCTGGGTAGAGATGTGGAGGTTGTGGAGGAGTACAAATACCTTGGAGTGACCATCGACAGTAGACTGAGCTGGAGGAGCAACAGTACTGCTGTGTACAAGAAGACCTGCAGCCGACTTTACTTTCTAAGGAAGCTGAGGTCCTTCAATGTGTGCTGCAAGATGCTGGAGACCTTCTATCAGTCTGTGGTGGCCAGCACCTTGTTCTTCTCTGTCATCTGCTGGGGGAGCAGCATCGCAGCCAGTGACACCAACAGACTGAATAAACTAATCAGACTGGCTGGCTCTGTCATTGGCAGCAAACAGGACTCACTTGAGGCAGTGGTAGAGAAGAGGTCACTGAACAAACTTTTGTCCATCATGGAAAACCATGACCATCCTCTCTACCCACTCCTGGAAGAACAACGGAGCTCCTTCTCCAAGAGGCTCAGACAGCTCCGCTCGAGAACATCTCGTTACCGGAGGTCTTTCTTTCCGTACGTGATCGGGCTCTACAACGACTCACTTAGCAGATAGGAAGTTGTTGCTGTGACACACAAATTTCCCCTGTGTGGGATCAATAAAGTATATTCTGATTCTGATTCTGTATCAGAAGAGGTGGGGGACATCGAGTTAGAGTGGACCCTCTATTGTTGAGACGGTAAGCTGGAGTTTTGGACGCTGGGTCATTGGTACCTGTCATGCCCGAACCCGCTGGTGGACACCATTGGTGAGGAATGCCGTCAAGTTAAAGCAGGAGTCTTACCAGGTCTTCTTGGCCTGTAGGACTCCTGAAGCAGCCAATAGGTATCGGTGGACAGAGCGGAACGCGGCTTTGGTAGTCGGTGATGCAAATGGCTGGCCTTGGGAGGAGTTCGGCGAGACCATGGAGATCGACTTTCAGACGGCTTCGTACTCGATAATTTCACCAGAAAATTCTCTAATTTATTTTCTCTGATTCTGATGTTTGATTTCCGTTCTGATTCCATCAGATACATCTTTTTTCTCTTTCTCTCTAAAAATGTAGTTAATCTATAATTGGTACTGAGTAACTGTGGGAAGTTTAATTTCAATGCTTTCAGTGGTTTGGGGAAAAAATGTTTTACAAATGCAGGAGTGTTTTAACCCCTCCCCAACATTCTGTGGAAGAAGGCATAAAAAAATGTTCTGAAAAAGACGATAAAACCAAAGAAAAGAGAGCATGGGGAAAGGAGAAGCAGGGCTGGAAAAGTGGGGAGGGGGATCGAGTGGAAGCAAGACAGAGAAAGGAAAAAGGAGAATAAGAGAGCTTAAGAGGGAGGGAGAAAGGAGGTGTGATGGTGGGTGGGACGGGGGCAGTCTGGTGGATGGGCAGAAAGACAAAGAAAAAAAAAAGAGTGAAAGGAATGTGTCATAAAGCAGGAGGAAGGCATGAGTAAAACGTAGAGGTCCAGGATTTTATTTGTACTGTCCAATATCCAAACTCAGTCGTCTCAACGGGTTTCACACAGTAAATTAAACAGTGAGACAAAAAAAAAAAACAAAACAAAATATTTGCTACAGCTATAGACCAACTAACTAAACTCAGATTATTCCGGCCTTAGACCCTCCTTTTGGTGAAGAAAAACTCTTTAATAGTAGGGGAAAAAAAAGAAGAAACAATGGCTAATGAGCAAATGGCTTTGGTCCAAAGCCTCTTTGGTATTTAGACGGAAGAGTTGGCCATTTGATTTCTTGGAGGAGACACCTAAGCCCCAGTTACTGGTGCTATCATGGCTGCCAGGCAAGAGGAATCCCGACATGCCAATGTAGGAGACATCCGTATTTAGGATCTATCTCATGCTCACCCGCCAAGGCTAATAAAACTTCTGCACGATGAACATTCAAGTGCATTCCATGAACATGATTAGGTATAATGAGGCTAAGCACATGGCATCTCCTGCTGCTGCAGATGTGCATCTGAAACCTGCTAGTAGCGATCTACATGGTCTATTGCCAGTATTGTTTTTGGTGAACGTATGGAAGATGTCGGATATCCGGGAACTTTGGTCACGTGACAGCTTATGTGCGTGAGCCGCAAAACAAAGCGTGAACAAGCAGTACAGGGGTGTATTCCTGGTGGTAATTTTTTTTTGTACTGATACATAACGCTAGGTGGTAACACACATAAGACGCAACATTTTTCAGCTGCTTTCTCATGTTTTGAACGGTTTGTTCTATGCCAACTGTCATGGCGGGTGGTGTCCATTGGTGGATGTGACGTCAAGCTCGTTCTCCTTTGGTCTCCTCCTCAAATACTCCCGCCAAATCTCCTGCTTTGTGAAGCCAAAAACTCTGCATCTCTGGCAATCAGAGATGAGATGAGGGCCACAAATCAGAAAATCTAGAAATCATCCAAAGGGAATACAGAAATGTTAATCACCAAGGACCCAAACTAATCTAATCCAGTCGAAACTAATGATTTTCACACCAAATTCAGCCTGATTTATGGTTTCACAACCATTTTAAGTGGAATTTTATTTTAATGATGCATCTTGACGCCTCTTTGTACAGGTTATTACAAGCAGCCATTTCTGGGAATTCTGAAATTTCGTCATCACTAAGGAAAACAGAACTGTAGAAGCAGCGTTATGAACTTGTTTTCCTGATCGGTGGGTTCTGACATCACCTTAACTACGTTACCCAAAAATGCAAAATACGGAACGCAAAAATATATATTATTACAGAGTCAAGGTATGGTTAAAACAAGACCTACATACAGTAACATGACTTATGCTTATTCTGTATGTCTTACCCCAGGCGTTATTTTTTTTTACACTTGCTTACGTTCAATCCTGTCTGCTAATAAGTGGGCATAACATTGAAAAAAAAAACCCTCTTACTGTGGGAATATGCCCTTATGACTAGGAAGGGCCTGTAAATGATTGTAAGTTCTTAGACTCCCGACTTGAGTCGGTGTGTGTGTGTGTGTTGGTGGTGGTGGTCGGGATCCGGGCCCTCGGACAACAAAACTAGAAGTGGTGCAAAGCTTTTACCACGCACTGAAGCGCAAGAGTAGACACCTTAACTGTTCTTGCTAAACATTGTGAGAAGATTGTTGATGTGCTGGAGGCAATCAACTGTCACAGTTCCCTCGCCTACCAACAGAGGGAACCCGGGGCCTTCCCTTTTGCCTGATTTTACACACCTGAAGGTCTTTGTGTCGCTGCCTTTAAATAGGCAGCCTGTCTTCCCTTCAGGTGTCGGGTCATACCATCCCTTTTAGCCAGGTCTCCCTGTTTGCCTGACCATGAAACACATTCTGAACAATAACTTCTTGCCATGCCACTAAAACCATAGGTTTTTCTTTACTTACTGGACCGCCATATGTAAATAAACCATATTTTCTGTCCTGTAATTGGGTGCTCCTCCTTCCATCTCCACACCGCTTCATGATATCAATGAGCCAGAAGCCTCTGTTCTTTTTTTTTTAACAGTGTCACCACTTAAAGCTTTCTGCTTCTTTTGCTGGGATGGCGGCTCAGTCTCGTAAATTACGTTCAGTTTATTCTTCGGGATCCCAAAATGGACTTCCATGAAGTAGCAAAACACATCAAGAGGCTAGGAGAATGTCTCCTGAATATGCAGGAAGACCTGACATCTGTGGCAGTCTATCAAGCACTGCTTCTTGAAAGACTGGCATTAAAACTCGGTGTCTCTGAGCCAAGATCAAGAAAGAAGAAGATGCCAGGTGAGACAGCTCACGATGAAACATCTCTTCCACTAAAAGCTTGCAGCTAAAGATGAAAGCGTTCATTGATCGTCTCTTTGCAGAGCTGAAGGTTTGATCGTCTTGAAAATCAGGACCAAAGCTTTGGTTTTTATTTGGATGTTGAATCTCTTTTAGGAGAATCCACGCTGCTCGAAGTTTTGAAAAAGATGCCAAGTCTTCGCAGAAACCTACGATGAAATAAACGCCAAAGAACTGGCAAACGAGGTCATGAACACAGCAGCACTGATCAGAAAGCAGGAAGAAAAAAAAGTGGCCACAATAATAGACTTTCTTGAGTTTATCGTCACCTACGGAGGACACGCCTTCCTTACCTACGAGCTTCTCAGCAGCACCCTACATACATCCGCCATACATCCGAGGCACTTGGGGGGCATCCTGACCAGATGCCCAAACCACCCCATCTGGCTCCTTTTGACCTAGCAGAGGAGTGGCTTGACACCGAGCTCCTCCCGGATGGCAGAGCTCCTCCCCCGATCTCTGAGTGAAAGCCCAGCCACCCTGCGGAGGAAGCTCATTTCGGCCGCTTGTATCCGCGATCTTATTCTTTCTGTCACCACCCACAGCTGGTGACCTCCTTGAGCCACCACCTTATCGTGGTGGAGGGGTTGGGTGCTCCAATGATCCAGGAGCTATGTTGTCCAGGGCCTAACGCCCCTAGTAGGGTCACCCAAGGCAAACAGGTCCTAGGTGGGGGGCCAGACAAAGCGTGGCTCATAAATCCCTATGAAGAGATCAAGCATGGCCAAGTAGCCCGGACGCGGGTCACTGGGGCCCCTCCTTGGAGCCAGGCCCGAGGGTGGGGCACGAGAGCGAGCGCCTGGTAACCAGGCTTTTACCCATGGGGCTCGGCCAGGCTCAGCCCGAACAGGGGACAAGGGCTGCCCTTCCAGTGGACTCACCACCTGTAGGAGGGACCATAGGTTGAAGGAGGAGATGGAGGGAATCTTCGTACATGGTAGAAAGATCCAAAAAGTTTCATTTTCATTAAACTCCCTTAAAACAAAAGAAGGATTAACGATTCTACGGAAGCCCAAACAGACCAAACATCAAACTTGATATTTAATTAGGAAAATATCAACATTTTATTAAGAAAAAATGCAGAATTGGGCTGTACATTGGCACGGTGTGTAGCACAGTGGCCTTTGGGATCGAATCCCAGGTGGTGCGAGGTTTGAAACACTTGTCTTTCTGTGTGGAGTTTGCATGTTCTCCACGTGTATGTGTGTTTTTTCTCTGGTTTCCTCCAAAAACATACATGATAGGTTTATTGGCTGCTATGAAATTACCCCTAAGAATGAGTGTGTGTGTGGATGGTTGTCTGTGTGTGTGGCCCCACAAAAGACTGGTTACCTGTTCAGGGTGTACCCTGCCTCTCGCCTGAAATCAGCCAGGATAGGCTCCGGCATCCCCGAGACTCCGTCCGGGCATAAGCAATTTAGAAGACGAAAAAAGCAGTTTTTTTTTAAATGAAAGAACATTTAAATATTTTCTATATTTGTTCCAATTGCTTTTTTTTTTCATAATTTTTTTCTAATAAATCAATAAAATATAGAATGAATTTAAATAAAAGTCAAATAGAAAGTCTTCAGATAATTTTTTGCATCCTTGAAGTAACCGAGTCTCTGTTTGATGGAAGGTGGATGGAAACGGGGCGAACGATGGACTGGTGGAGAAAAGAGAGAGAGGCCGTCTTTTAAAACACGGAGCGAGCGAGTAAGGGAGGGTAGGTGGGAGGAGAGATAGTCAAATAGAGGGAGGGGGGGAGGTATTTAAACGCAGAGCAGGACGGAGCGGTGAGAGTGGAGGTAGGACAGGGAGAGAGAGCAATACCTCACACACACATACAAACACTCTCACACACTTTCGGACTCTTCTGTGGACTCTACCCAGGTCACCACTGCGCCCCCACCCTCTGGCTGAAAGCCATGGCTCCTCTTGGGGGCGTTTTCGCCTGTGCCCTGCTATCCTGTGTCCTGGCCAGTGTGGATTTCGGGGTCCCCCCTGCGAGTTTCTACCCCCGTTTCAACCCCTTCTTCTTCCTGTGCACCCACCATGGGGATGTGGATGGGGTGGCAGAAGGAGGGGGTGAGGTGCTGCTCACCCTTCAGATAGCGGGCAACCCCAGCACCTACACGCCCGGACAGGAGTACCAAGGTAGGCTGAAAGAAAACGTCCCGAAATTTGAGTCAATGTTTGTTTGATCTGCTTTAAAATGAATTAAATTAGCATTTTTTAACAGTTCTTTTCTTTTTTTAATTAATGCATGATGTTAATTAACTTTGTGACGAATGAACAAATTCATCCAGATGTTTTCAGACGTTTAACACGTTCATCCAGATGCTTCACGCTCGCAGATGTCTCAAAAATAAACACGAGAATTACAAAATAATTCCAATTTCTCAAGTTAATGTTTGAGGTAAATAAACTTTCTGGAGAGAAAACGATGTTCAGACAGATGTTTCAAACATTTAACATGTTCATCCAGATGTTTCAGACATGTTCAACATTTATCCAGAAGCTACACACAGATGTCAAACACACCTTCATCCAGATGTTTACAGACATGTAACAAAGACAGCTCAGTGTGTAGAGCCGACGTCCTGCGCACGTTCTCCCTGCTTAAAATGAGGTGTCGCTGACCAAGGCACCCAACACCCAATGAGGGCAGGTAGCACCTTGCGTGTCAGCTTCCACCAACAGGGAGGAACGTGTGTGTGAATGGGTGAATGTGAGCCGCAGTGTAAAACACTTGTCGACGTAGGTAGAAAAGGGCTGTATAACGAGATTAAGATTACCAAGGGCGGCACGGTGGCACAGTGGGTAGCACAGTGGCCTCACAGCAAGAAGGTCGTGGGTTCAAGTCCCGGGTGGGGACGAGGCTTGGAACACTGTCCTTTCTGTGTGGAGTTTGCATGTTCTCCCCGTGTTTGCGTGGGTTTCCTCCCACCCTCCAAAAACATGCATGCTAGGTTAATTGGCCGGTGCCAAATTGCCCCTAGGAATGAGTGTGTGTGTGGATGGTTGTATGTGTGTGGCCCCGCGACAGACTGGTGACCTGTTCAGGGTGTACCCTGCCCTTTGCCTTAAATTGGCTGGGATGGGCTCCGGCACCCGCGCAACCCTGAAAGGGACAGACGGATAAGCAGATGATGAAGATTACCAACTAAGTGTTTCGGACATGCAAGACGTCAATACAGATGTTAACACTGTGACCTCACAGCAAGAAGATTGGGGGTTTGAACCCCAGCTGGGGTGAGGTTTGAATTACTGGTCTTTCTGTGTGGAGTTTGCATGTTCTCCCTGCTTATGTGTGTGTTTTTTTCTGGTTTCCTCCAAAAACATGCATGTTATGTTGATTGGCCGCTGAGAAATTAGCCCTAGAAATGTGTGTGTGGCCTTGCAATAGACTGGCTACCTGTTTAGGGTGTACCCCGCCTCTCACTTGTAACCAGCCAGGATAGGCTCGGGCTTCCTCACAACTTCAAAACTGATGTGTCTTAGAAGCTGAAGGAGCGTACAGATGTTTCAGATGTGCGACCATGTACTTGCAATTGAGTCAGATGAAGAACATGTTCATACAGATGTTTCCGTCTCAGAGGGTAGAACCAATGTCTTGTAACTGGGTTCATGTCGCGATGTCTCTGAGCAAGACGCTGAACCCCTAATGTCTCCTGATGGTGGTTTCCAGCTTGCATGTCAGCTTCCATCATCAGGTATGAATGTGTGTGTGAATGGGTGACTGTGAGCGATGCAGATTTTTCAACTCAACACGTCCAAATGCCAAACAGAAACAAAATTTAGCAGCTAATTAACATCCAAAAAAATTACTTAGACAAGATAGTACTTATTATTTTAATTTAAGGAGAGACCGAATGTGAGCCGAGTCTCTAAGTATCTACACGACTGCAGAGAAATTTTAAAATGCTTTGAGTGCCGACGCCGGACGGAAAGAAAGGTACGAGTAAAGTGTGTTTACGATTCACCATGCAGATGTTTCAGCTGTAGAACATGTTCATACCCTTGTTTCGAACATGCAACATCGTCATACAGCTGTTTGTGATGTTTGCAACATTAAATCAAACGCTCCAGAATTTCACAGGAATTTTTTTAATGATTGTTTTGGTCTAAAACACCTTATTTTGAAAGTAATTTTTTTAAATGTTGGAGTAAAAAGTTAGATATTTTTAATCAATTAATTAGCAGTTACGAGGCACGTTGGTTAGCATAATGGCCTCACAGCAAGAGGGTCAGGGTTTGAGTCCCGGAGTCAGGGCAAGGCTTGGAACGTTGGTCTTTCTGTGTAGAGTTTGCATGTTCTCCCCGTGTATACGTGGTTTTTCTCCGGTTTCCTCCCACTCTCCAAAAAGATGCAATGATTGGCTGCTATGAAACTGCCCCTAGGAATGAGTGTGTGTATGTAACATTGTGGGTGTGTGGCCCCACGACAGACTAGCGACCTGTTCGGGGTGTATCCTGCCTCTCACCTTGAATAAGCCTGAATAGACTCACTCCTCTCCGCTCACTCCGTTGGACGGATTTACAATTAAATAATCTGTTTGTTTTATTTTTTCCCATTTAAAATTAATAGAGATGTTAAAACTAGCAACAGTTTGATTTTAAAAAGTGGATTAAATCTAAATTAAAGCAGAATAACTTGATCCACTTTTTTTTTTAAGTGCAAAGATTTTTAGCCTCAAAACTGCTAAACTCATCACTGAACTGTGTGTTTGATGATCAAGACGTTTTGACTTCCATCCAGAAGTCGTATTCGGTCGAAACGTCTCGATGATCAAACAAACTGTTCAGAAGACACTTTGAAGCCTTTTATACAACGGGCCCCTGCTGGATGAATAAGGAATGACACTGGCTTGTTGTCCTCTTGCTTTTCCTCTGTTGGTACTCTCCATTGCTGAAAACCGGATAACTTTACAGCTGTTGACACCACTAGCACCCACAGCTTGTTCACACACTCATTACAATTCAATTCAATTTTATTTGTACAGTATACCCCAAAATCACAGAATTTCTGTCTCAATTGCAGATTCAACAAGAATTTAAGGCGAAGGGCAGAGTACACCCCGAACAGGTCGCCAGTCTGTCGCGGGGCCACACACATACAACCATCCACACACACACACTCATTCCTAGGGGCAATTTGGCACCGGCCAATCAACCTAGCAGGCATGTCTTTGGAGGGTGGGAGGAAACCGGAGTACCCGAAGGAAACCCACACAAACACGAGGAGAACATGCAAACCCCACACAGATAGTACAGTGTTCCAAGCCTCGTCCCCACCCGGGACTCAAACCCATGACGTTCTTGCTGTGAGGCCCTTAGACTCTCCTTCACGGTGAGGAAAAACTTCTAAAAAACCCATCAGTGGGGAAAAAAATAAGAAACCTCATGGGGATCCACACGAAAGAGAGATCCCTCCACTAGGATGAGAATCCAACGTCTCTAAGACTATTGTTTAAATATGATCTTATTCTACTCTACAGTTAAATATCTAAAGAAGTTAATAGATGTTCTTCATCCTGATGGAAACATGGGCGGCTCCTCGCCCCGGAGATGTCCAGGATGGGGATGAGTAGATGGATTTCATCCTGATGAAACGGGGATGATGAAGCGTGGAGGAATTAATGTCTAAACTAATCTCAAACAGGAAGTTAAGACCTTGTTGATGTGGAAAAGATGTGGTGGTTGGACAAAGTTGAGGATTACTGGTTGATTTTGTGTCAATAATTGCGATTGCAAAAATCTTGGTGGGCCTTGTTTATGATATGCAACATTCCGTCGTCTTCCGCTTATTGCGGGGGAACAGCCTCAGGCGGGAAATCCAGTTTTCTCTCACCCTGGCTGCATCCTTCAGCTCACCCAGGACGATCATGAGGTGCTCCCTGTCCAGCTGTGAGACATAGCCTCTCCAGCAGTTCCGGGGTATGCCTCTTGGCCTCTTCCCTGTGGGACATGACTGACCAGATGCCTGAACCACCCCATCTGGCCTATCTCAACCTGGAGTAGGAGCAGCTCCTCACCCGATCTCTGAGTGAGAGCCCAGCCACCCTGCATCCGGGGTTGGGTCGCAGGGGCAGCAGCCTCAGATGGTAAGTCCAGGCCTCTCTCACCCCGGCTGCATCCTCCAGCTCACGCGGAAGGATCCCAAGTCGTTCCCCAGCCAGCTGTGAGACATAGTTTCTCCAGTGGGTCCGGGGTCTGCCCCTTGGTCTCCTCCCGGTGGGACGTGCCCGAAACACCTGGTGCGCAAGATGCTCGAGGGGCATCCTGACCAGATGCCCGAACCACCCCTCCTCTCGACCTGGAGGTACGTATCTTGACACCGAGTATCTCGAGTATCTCTGGAGTATCTCGACACTGAGCTCCTCCCGGATGGCAGAGCTCCTCACCCGATCTCTGAGTGAGAGCCCAGCCACCCTGCAGAGGAAGCTCATTTCGTCCGCTTGTATCCGCGATCTCATTCTTTCAGTCACCACCCACAGCTGGTGACCATAGGTGAGGGTTGGAACGTAGATCGACTTGTAAATCGAGAGCTTTGTTTTTCGGCTCAGCTCTCTCTTTACCACGACGGACCGATGCAGCGTCCTAGTTATTGCTGATGCCACACCGATTCGCCTGTCGATCTCTCGCTCCATCCTTCTCCCACTCGTGAACAAGACCCCGAGATACTTAAACTCCTCCACTTGGGGCAGGACCCTGTCCCTTCCCCAAGTTCTACTGAAATAAATTCCAGTGGAAATAAATTTTTGCACATCCCACATTCAGACATTCAGACACAGTCCAGATGTTTCTCTCTGTCTCCGTTGACCTGCAGACAATGACCTCACACTCACACGTTGACACCTTTAATCTCTCTTTAACGGTCTTTTTTTTCGGCACATATTTTCTAAAATGTGATTAATTTTATTGCATTTTTAAAACCAATCATTGAGTCCAATCAGATGCGGAGGAGAGTTTGTGCTGCTCCAGATGTGGATGTTAGAGACGGAGAGCGGTTCAGATAATTAGCATCAGAAATGTCGAGCAGAGATTTAAAGAGAGAACAGCGTGGGGGGAGATTTAAATGATCGTAGAGATAAAAAACCAACTGGCAGGAAAAACAAAGCAGATTATTAACATTTAACTCTTTATTCAGACGGGTTCAGATTAGGAACATTTTCTGTGTTTTGTGTCAAGATTTGACATCAATACAAAGAAGTAAGCGAGGCTTGGGACACAGGTCTTTCTGTGTGGAGTTTGCATGTTCTCCCTGCATATGTGTGGGTTTTTTCCGGTTTTCCCCGACTCTCCAAAAACATACATGTTAAGTTTGGTTAACCACAAACCACAAAATTGCCCCTAGGAATGAGTGTGTGTGCATGGTTTTGTGTGTGTGTGGCCCTGCAACAGACTGGCGACATGTTCGGGGTGTACCCTACCCTTTGCCTTGGATCAGCCGAGATAGTCTTTGGCACCCCCCGCGACCCGGTTTTAGAATGAGTGGTTCAGAAGACGAAATGAAACAAAAGAAGTGACTAAAAATAATAAAATGTGTTTCATTTGATGGTTAGTACAGTGGCCTCACAGCAAGAAGGTCAGGGGTTTGAGTCCTGGGTGGGGGCGGGGCTTGAAACACTGGTCTTTCTGTGTGGAGTTTGCATGTTCTCCCTGTGTATGTGTGGGTTTTCTCTGGTTGTCTCCAAAAACATACATGTTAGGTTGACTGGCTGCTACGAAATTACCCCTAGAAATGAGTGTGTGACCTGTTCAGGGTGTACCCTTACTCTCACCGTAAATCTGCTGGGATAGGCTCTGGGACCCCACATAACCCCTTAAGGGATAGACGGTTAAGAAGATGAATGAATGAAATGTTTGTTATCTTTTGAATCTAATCGAAGTTTTTTCTGATTCAATGTGGTTTAAATTTTATTTTTGTCTTTTATAATAAAAATGAACTGAAGCAAAAAAACCAAAAAACAACAATGAAACAACAGAAACTGAAAAAAAAATAATCTGCATTAAAAAAAAAAAAAAAAACAACTATAAACATTCTTTTAGAAAAATGAGCAGAATGTTTGGTGGAAATTTTTTTGCAGAAACTAAAATTTTTTATATGTGTTTTTCAGTCTTCTTGTGTGTGTGTTTGTGTGTTTATAGATCAGTGTGTGTGTTTTAGTAAAATATTTCAGGATGTGGGTGTCTTATTGGCCGGGTCAACATGGACAAAATGGAAATAAAAATCTTTGAACCGCGTGGAAACAGACGGAGGAAAACTGAAAAGAGAGTGAAAACGGGTCAGAATGAAAAAGAAAGAAGTAAAAAGCTGTTGATGCACACCTGCAAAGGAAAATGGTTATCTGGATAAAAATGTTTTTATTTAGTGTCTGCACTCTTTCAACTCTACAGCGGGAATGTGAGATGGTCTCATGTTTATAAAAAGAAACATCAAATCACAAAAGCCAGAACGCCGAGTCTAAACACTGTAAATCACAGAGAGCAGATCAGGTCTGTGAGTTAGACTCACAAAGAAAAGGAGACGTGTGAAAAACAGAAACCAAAAAGCTTTCCGTTAAGTTAAAACAAGGAAAGTGGAAAAAATCCATCAAAGCAAAAGGTTGAAAGTCACGCTGAGTGGTGTGTGAAGGTGGCGGTGTGCGTGGATTTATATACAGTGGTGGTCAAAAGTTTACATACACTTGTAAAGAACATAATGTCATGGCTTCTTCATTGTTCCATTGACTCTCTGTAAAGCACCAGTTCCATTGGCAGCAAAACAGGCCCACCGTGCTTGATGGTAGACATGGTGTTCTTGGGGTTAAAGGCCTCACCTTTTCTCCTCCAAACATTTTGCTGGGCATTGTGGCCAAACAGCTCAATTTTTGTTTCATCTGACCACAGAACTTTCCTCCAGAAGGTCTTATCTTTGTCCATGTGATCAGCAGCAAACTTTAGTCGAGCCTTAAGGTGCCGCTTTTGGAGCAAGGACTTCCTTCTTGCACGGCGACCTCTCAGTCCATGGCGATGCAAAACACGCTTGACTGTGGACACTGACACCTGTGTTCCAGCAGCTTCTAATTCTTGGCAGATCTGCTTTTTGGTGCTCCTGGGTTGACTCTTCACCCTCCTGACCAGTTTTCTCTCAGCAGCATGTGACAGCTTGCGTTTTCTTCCTGATCGTGGCAGTGACAAAACAGTGCCATGCACTTTATACTTACAAACAATTGTTTGCACTGTTGCTCTTGGAACCTGCAGCTGCTTTGAAATGGCTCCAAGTGACTTTCCTGACTTGTTCAAGTCAATGATTCTCTTTTTCAAATCTGTGCTGAGCTCCTTTGACTTTCCTATTGTAGCGTTTGTGGGTGTTTTTATCCAATGAGCCCTTTTTAAATGGCCTCAGAGAAGTCACCAGCTGTAGTCACTCATAATCACTCACAAGAAGTTAAGAGGTCATGCTATGAAGCTCATGTCATTGACACAACTTTCTAAGTCTCCAAAATTGCTTAGTCATGTTGCTGTATGTATATTTTTGACCCAGCTGATTTCGTCACATTTTCAGTTTACCCATAATAAAGTCATAAAAGAATCAAACTTCATGAATATTTTTTGTGACAAAGAAGGATCTGTTCCAATCACTATATCAGAGAAAAATCAGAGTTGTTGAAATAACTGGAAACTCAAGACAGCCATGACATTATGTTCTTTACAAGTGTATGTAAACTTTTGACCACCACTGTACGTACCTCATGTTAGAGCAAAAAAAACACCTGAACGCAGATGATAAAACGTGGGAAAAAGATGAGATGTGTGGACAGAAGGGGAAGTGAACCGAGGACAGTGAAATGAAGCATTTGAAGCAGTGAAGAAACAATTAGAAAACACACATTAACTCCTGTGGGGCTGCACGGTGGCGTAGAGTAGCCTCCCAGCGAGAAAATCAGGGTTCACGACCCGGGTAGAGACGAGGCTTTGAACACTGGTCTTTCTGTGTAGAGTTTGCATGTTCTCCCGTGAATATGTGGATTTTCTCTGGTTTCCTCTCACCGTCCAGAAACATAGATGTTATGTTGATTGGTCATTACATGATTGCCCCTAGCGTGTGAGTGTGTGTGGATGGTTGTCTGTGTGTGTGCTCCGCGACAGACTGGTGACCTGTGTGGAGTGAACCCAGCCTCTCGCCTTGAGTCCGCCTTGATTCAGCCCCCATAACCACGTTAGGGATGGAACGTTCAGAGCTACTCTTTTCATCCGTCATTGGGGAAATTTTGTGTGTCTTCACCAAGGAGCCTTGACGTGAATTCAGTGGAATTTGAACCTGCAAACTTCCGGTTAGCTTCCGGTTAGCTTCCAGTTAGCTTCCGGTTAGCTTCGAGTTAGCTTCCAGTTAGCTTCCGGTTAACTTCGAGATGTAGGACCCAGAAGCATAGACAGTTTTAACCACTTTATTGCAGTTATTCAGGGTGTGGGAAAGAAGTCTAGGCATGTGTCGCTTGGAAGCCAACCTGGGCAGGCTTGTGTATCCTGGGCAGGACCAGAAAGAGAATTCATCAAAGGGAAACATGAGGCTGATGAACCAGACGTGGAGGGACATCATCATGGCTGCAGCAAGAAAGCAGAACAGCAGATGATCAACACCAGAGTGATGGACACCAGGGCTTGAATAACCAGGAGGAAGACGAGACACAGGTGGGGAGGCAATTGGGACTAGAAGTGCTGAATTAGGGCACAGGACTGGATTAGAAAGGAGGAAATGTTTCTGATGGAAGGAGGATCGTGAGATTTATGTCACATCCTGCTCATGAAGATAACAAATAATAACAATATGATTAAGACATCCTACTGGGACTTACGTGGACCACCTCTAGTGGCTGACATGGATTCCTGATGCGGCTCATCTCTTTTTGCACTATTTAAATATCAGACGTATTCTTTTTTATTTCACTGACAGATCATTGTGTGTCACTGACAGGGTAGCCATGGTGGCGTCTCCCATAGCGGCATGGCAAACAGTCACCACGGCTGTACAATATGTAAACAAAGAAGTATACTTTTTGAACTTGGTGAAAAATGTTAATTATCTAGTGTTCTGTCATAACAACAGGAGCCACCGGCTCATACCCATCGTCTCATGTACAGATCCATATTTGGAGTCAGAGAGGCGTGGTTGGGGCGGGATGGCGAGATTTTTCGCAGGCGTGATCTATAAAACTTAAATTTTATAAGTTTATTCAAAGGGATTTTTATAATCACCCAAATTTGCAAGTTGCAAACAAACTGACCAAAAAAATTGTTCAAATTAAGATTGACGTAAATCTTTACAAACAAGGCCCAGAATTTTCTCATTGACGAGGCGTTTTAAATTCGAAACTTTCTTTGGTCTGGAGACAGTAGCACTGAGAAGAAGACAGGAAACAAAGATGGAGGTAGCAGAGATGAAGATGCTGAGGATCTCTCTGGGAGTGACCAGGATGGACAGAATCAGAGGAACAGCACATGTTAGAGGTTTTAGAGATAAAGTCAGAGAGGCCAGACTGAGACGATTTGGACATGTGCAGAGAAGAGAGAGGAACTGCCAGACTGGAGGTCTCTAAACCTCTAGACCTGGGAAGAGGTCTAGAGGTCTTCCACCTAGAGGAAGACCTTTGGTCTAAAATGGACCAAAGGTCCAAATGAACCAAATGGACTTTGGAAGACCAAAGAGGAGGTTTAGGAAGGCAGTGAAAGAGGACATAAACCCAAGAGGATGCAGGAGACAGGGTTAGATGGAAGAAAGCGGAAGAAGAGTAGGCTTTTTTAAATTCTAAAGCAAAAGCCTCGTGGATGAAAAGCAAACGATCATCAAACTCAATACAAGTCTAGAAGACCGCCTCCCAAAATAAAAACCTAACATAAACTCATTATCAGGAACAGTCAATGTGATAACCTCTGGAAAAGAAATATTAAAGTCTGAGCATCCATTGGGTGTTCTTTTCAGGTCAGGACGTTCAAAGTCTTCATGGATTTTGCACCATCAAGTGATCAAAGCAAAGCTCGTTTTTTTAACCTATAGATTGATGGATAGATTTCTATTTGGATGTTTTCGGTAAAACGACACATTTGCTGAACGTGTGAAACCTCATTAGAATTGTGCAGCTGCAGTTTTTTTGCTCAAAGTGAATGTTTTGTTCGTGCCGTCATCTTCCGTTCATCCGGGACTGGGTGGCGGGGGCAACAGCCTCAGATGGGAAGCCCAGGCTTCTCTTACCCCAGCTGCATCCTCCAGCTCACCCAGAAGGATCCCAAGTCGTTCCCCAGTCAGCTGTGGGACTCTAGTCTCTTGAGTGTGTCCGGGATCTGTCCCTTGGTCCCCTCCCGGTAAAACGTTCCCAAAACAATTCGCCCGCGAGGCGTACGGGCGGCATCCTGACCAGATACCCGAACCACCCCATCTGGCTCCTCTCAACCTGGAGGAGTGGCTCGACACCGAGCTCCTACTGTATGGCGGAGCTCCTCATCCGATCTCTGAGTGAGAGCCCAACCACCCTGCGGAGGAAGCTCATTTTGGCCGCTTGTATCCGCCATCTCATTCTTTCGGTCACCACCCACAGCTGGTGACCAGAGGTGAGGGTTGGAACGTAGATCGACTTGTAAATCGGGAGCTTTGCTTTTCGGCTCAGCTCTCTCTTTACCATGACGAACTGATTCAAAGTGAATGTGCAGGATGAATTCACCCTGAAGAAGACGTTAATTTTTCTCCCAGATAAAACAAAGTTGAATCATTTTAGTGGGTGAAAATGTTGGGGACGTTGTGAAGCTGCCGGGATGAGATCCAGCGCCTCCAAATCCACAACCGGAAAAGAATGGAGGTTAGAGAAAGAGTTCTACCCCATGTGGAGGAGTTTAAGTATCTCTGGGTCTTGTTTACAGTAGGAGAACGATGCAGCGGGAGATCAACAGACAGATCGATGTGGCGTCAGCAATAATTAGAACGCTGCATCGGTCTATCGTGGTGAAGAAAGAGCTAAGCCGAAAAGCTATGGATTTACCAGTTGATCTAGTTCCCACCCTCACCATGGTAACCAGGATCTACGTTCCTACCCTCACCATGGTAACCAGGATCTACGTTCCTACCACCACCATGGTAACCAGGATCTACGTTGCTACCCTATCCATGATAACCAGGATTTACGTTCCTACCCTCACCATGGTAACCAGGATCTACGTTCCTACCCCCACCATGGTAACCAGGATCTACATTTCTACCATCACCATGGTAACCAGGATCTACGTTCCTACCCTCCCCATGGTAACCAGGATCTACGTTCCTACCATCACCATGGTAACCAAGATCTATGTTTCTACCATCACCATGGTAACCAGGATCTACGTTGCTACCCTATCCATGGTAACCAGGATCTACGTTGCTACCCATCCATGGTAACCAGGATCTATGTTCCTACCCTCACCATGGTAATCAGGATTTACGCTCCTACCATTACCATGGTAACCAGGATCTACGTTCCTACTCTCATCATGGTAACCAGGATCTACGTTTCTACCACCATCATGGTATCCAGGATCTACATTCCTACCCACACCGTGGTAACCAGGATCTACGTTCCTACCATCACCATGGTAACCAGGATCTACGTTCCTACCATCACCATGGTAACCAGGATCGACGTTCCTACCCTCACCATAGTAAAGCCTGGAGAAGCCTGTGTTCATCGTGTGAGGCTGTTGCCACCTCGATTTGGCCCCAGATAGACGGAAACAGAACGGAATTATTAAACTTTTTTCGGTCTTTATGGATGGTTTTGTGGGTTGCAGCTGTTTGCACAATAAGAGACTTTCTCACCTCTGGAATATTGATTGAGTAAAGACTTCCTACCATCACCATGGTAACCAGGATCTACGTTCCTACCATCACCATGGTAACCAGGATCTATGTTTCTACCCTCACCGTGGTAACCAGGAACAATGTTTCCACCATCACCACGGTAACCAGACCTGGATAAGTGGAAGACGATGGAACTGAACAGAGATTTGTACAAAACACTGTTGATTAATGCGGAGTATAAAATTAACTTTTTTTTTTCCAAGAAAAAAATTAGTGAAATCTATCAAACTTTTAAAGCTTAGTCTTCGTGATCAAAGAACCATTTTTTTTGTTAATGAAGTCCTACTTCAGTGTTTCATACACGACTTGTTAGGAGATTATATTCAGTGTGCTCTGAAGTGAAAACGGTCCTTAACGTTCTCTGGTTGTGTAATTGGACATCATTCATTCACAAACCTGATTTTCCTGCATGCTGAACACTATAAAGAGGATAATGGTCCAGTTAAATGACCTTGTTGGACTCTAACTGTGAACATCATCAGTGTGTGTGTGAGTGGGTTTATTAGAAGTGTGTTTATATGCATGCGATGCAGGGTTAATGGAACATATCCGAGCACTGAGAGAGACACAAACCACTCCGTTAATCCAGGCACACATAGACGGTTTGGCCCACATAAGATATTATCTCTTTTATTATCATTTGCTTTTTAGTTATCATTTTGTTGCCAGATGTTTGTTGGGCTTTTCTACTCACATTGATATAAAATCTGGTGATTACATGATGGGATCCAGTCTCTACATCCTTTAGGTCGCAGACATGGAACGACCCAAACCGCTTAAATACATCGGAATCACAGTCTGGGGACAGATTTCAGACCAAATATTTCCAAATAGTCTATTTTCTTTCAAACAGCTGTGCTGGTTCCATCTATGTGTTTTCACATTGAAACATTTGACCAACAACATTTCAGCCAGCATATGTTGCCAGGTAGACTAAAACCAGAATCCATTCCGATGGGTTTTTTTGTACAAAGCGAACAGCAATCAAACTTTTGTTTCAACCATACATATTTTGAGCTGTTTGTCTGGAGCGTCTCAAAGCCTTGGGACATGTCGTCATTTTCAGATTTGCTGATTGGCTGGTCAGACGGCAGGTAAACGGCAGCATCGGTAGCAGCGGCATGAACGGAAATATTGTTTCTTTGATGTGAAAATCTTTTTTTTTTGTCAAAAATAATAGAAACAGGAGAACCAATAAATTTGGTTTATTTACTTACCATTAAATGTAGAGACAAACTTTTCAATAGAAGGTGAACAAAGTAAACTTTTGTTGAATTTCATTCAGGCCAGCCGGCCAGCCCGGGACAGGACAGGAGTCCACATGTGTAGAAAACTTCATCAAAAATAAGAAGGACAGGCTGGAAATTTAGCATTGCTGAGGAGAGAAAAAAGATGGAGTTTATCTACAAATTATACTTGTTTTTAAAGCCGGAAAGCAAAGGTCCGGATTTACAAAATGATCTACGTTCCTACCCTCACCATGGTAACCAAGATCTATGTTTCTACCATCACCATGGTAACCAGGATCTACGTTGCTACCCTATCCATGGTAACCAGGATCTACGTTGCTACCCATCCATGGTAACCAGGATCTATGTTCCTACCCTCACCATGGTAATCAGGATTTACGCTCCTACCATTACCATGGTAACCAGGATCTACGTTCCTACTCTCATCATGGTAACCAGGATCTACGTTTCTACCCTCATCATGGTAACCAGGATCTACGTTTCTACCCTCACCATGGTAACCAGGATCTACGTTTCCACCCTCATCATGGTAACCAGGATCTAAGTTCCTACCCTCACCATGGTAACCAGGATCTATGTTCCTACCCTCACCATGGTAATCAGGATTTACGCTCCTACCATTACCATGGTAACCAGGATCTACGTTCCTACCCTCACCATGGTAACCAGGATCTACGTTCTCACCCTCACCATGGTAACCAGGATTTACGTTACTACCCTCACCATGATAACCAGGATCTACGTTCCTACCCTCACCATGGTAACCAGGATCTACGTTCTCACCCTCACCATGGTAACCAGGATTTACGTTACTACCCTCACCATGATAACCAGGATCTACGTTCCTACCCTCACCATGGTAACCAGGATCTAAGTTCCTCCCCTCACCATGGTAACCAGGATCTAAGTTCCTACCCTCACCATGGTAACCAGGATCTACGTTCCTACCCTCACCATGATAACCAGGATCTACGTTCCTACCATCACCATGGTAACCAGGATCTACGTTCCTACCCTCACCATGGTAACCAGGATCTAAGTTCCTACTCTCATCATGGTTACCAGTGTGGGTGGTGACTGAAAGAATGATACCACGGATACAAGCAGCTGGAATGCTCTTCCTCTGCAGGGAGCTCTGCATTCCGGGAGGAGCTTGGAGTTGAGCCGTTGCTCCTCTGGGTTGAGAGAAGCCAGATGGGGTGGTTCGGGCATCTGTTTAGGATGCCTCCCGAACGCTTCACTGGTGAGATGTTCCATCTCATCGGGAGGACATCCAGAGCAAGACACTGAACCCAGTGGAGAGACTATGTCTCACAGCTGGACAGGGAACACCGCAGGATCCTTCCAGGTGAGCTGGAGGATGAAGCTGGGGTGAGACAAGTCTGGATTTCCCGTCTGAGGCTGTTACCCCGCGACTCGGCACCGGATAGGTGGAAACACAATGGAATTATTAACCTTTCTGAGTTTTTTTTTTTTTTTTATGGATGGTTTTCTGTGTCACAGCTGTTTGCACATTAAGAGATTTTCTCACTTCTGGATTATTTATCTAGTAAAAACTTTTATTGTGAAGTAATTATTTATCCTAAGATGGATTTGTGACTCTAAATTCTGATTAATCCAGACAGGGCACTGCTGAAGGTCTAGGTGGGAAATACTGTGTCCATCACTGGACTAACCAATCATCAGTGGTGGATGAAGTACTCACTCTTTGTACTTGAGTAAAAGTACAGATAATTAGGCAAAAAATTTACTTCAGTAAAAGTAAAAGTATCAATTAAAAAAATCTACTTAAGTAAAAGTACAAAAGTAGTTGGTGTAAATTGTACTTTTTATGTAAAAAGTAAAAGTATTCGATCATAATTCAAATGTTATTTTTTTGTGCTATAGGGTGTCACCATGGTAACCAGGATAAATACTCTGCAGGGTTGTGACCCCCCCTCTCCCGCCTCTTTTGGTTTACAAAAAAATAAATAAATTAAAAAAAAAGGAAAGGGGACAAGTCAAGCCATCCCCTAAAAGAGCCAGTGCATGGGCCGCCAAAATGGAGGAAAATGACACTTATTTTTTAAAATGTTTTGGGGGGGAGGCCTTCCAGTCACTATATATTGGCTTTGCCAAAGACCCACCCCCCTTTGGAAAATTCTAGATCCGCCCCTGCTCTGTGTAATGATGGCTCAACTTTTTATTTAGAAGTAAACACAACGAACAACGATCTTCTGACTCTTTTTAATTTGTACTATATTTGATGTTAGGTTTTTGGTGCTGAATGAATGCAGAAAATGTTTCTCGATTCTTTACTTCTTCTCCCGATCAACTGCTTCTTTTGATTTTGGCGATGCAGCTTCAAGATGCGCTAAAAAACCTGTGTATTTTTCAAATTCCTGAACGAAAATGTAATGAAAAATGTAAAACACACTTTTAAAAAGTAGCGAAGTAAAAGTACAGATATTTGCTCTAAAAATGTAGTAAAGTAAAAGTAAAAGTACCGGTCTTAAATTTTACTTAAGTAAAGTACAGATACACAATTTTTTTTACTTAAGTACAGTAATGAAGTACATTTACTTCATTACGTTCCACCACTGCCAATCATTATGTTGTGGTGACATCAACATGTGGTCGTCATGCTTTTGAAACATCCTTCTTCTCCTTGCGGCATTTCCCTTCAGGAGTCGCCACATCAAGTCAGTTTCTTCCATCTAACCCTATCTCCTGCATCTTCTTCAGTCACGTCAACCATCTTCATGTCTTCCTTCACTGTATCCATGAACCTCCTCTTTGGTCTTCCTCTAGTCCTCTTTCCTGGTGGTTCCAAATCCAGCATCCTTCTTCCGATGTACTCTCTCTCTCTCTCCTCTGCACATGTCACAATCATCTCAGTCTGGCCTCTCTGACTTTATCTCCAAAACCTCTAACATGTGCTGTTCCTCTGATCCTGTCCATCCTGGTCACTCCCAGAGAAATCCTCAGCATCTTCATCTCTGCTACCTCCATCTCTGTTTCCTGTCTTTTTCTCAGTGCCACTGTCTCTAGACCAAACAGCATGGCCGGTCTCACCACAGTTTTGTACACTTTTCCTTTAATTTTAGCTGCATGCTTTAACATCATGCTTTCGAAACATGCTTCCCATTATTTTATTTAATTATTTCTATTCACGGATCTAAATGCAAAAATCCATCCAAATGAAGCTGAATGTGTCAAACTGGATTTCAGTTGGATCACATTTGATCGGAGTAGCTTTTTCTTGGTTGACATTTTGAATTTACCTATTTAAAATGCCAGGAAAAGTAACTTTGCAGGAAGCTTCGGCTCATGAATAAGAGTGTCCTAGTTTTTATGGAAACATCTAGTTTCGAGCAGCATGGAAACATGTTGGAGGAAAGAATGGTTTATTATGATTCTCTTGTGAGTTAGAAAGGAAAGCAACATGCACGCTTTACCAGCACTTTCTAATGGTCCAAACCTTCGTATTCATCTGCTTCCCAGTTTCTCTGCCTGCCCCCCCCCCCCTGCTGCTTTGTCTGAATAGAGAGAAGTGTGTCAGTGTATTATGGTTTGTATAGGCCTGCTCGGTGTGTTTGGGTGTCTTCTTTAGACAATGAATGATGAACCATTTAGAGACCATTGTGTCTTCAGATATGCCAGTTTCCTTTCTATCAGGGAGCAGATGGGCGAGAAATGAGAATGGATATTCATTGGGAATCTTCGTCACTGACGCATGCCTGCCCGTGTGCACGGCTCTTAGCGGGTGATCCATCATGACTTAAAGACAGGTCAGATGTTCCGCTGCCTAAACACAAATGTCCCAATCAGTGGACTGCGTATAAAAACCCCTTTGAGTTTTCTTTCTCGCAAATAAAAGCCTAACAAACATAAAAATAGAAGCAGAAAATCTCACGGTGAGGTTTTAGGTGCCATTTCATGTCCAAACAGCAGGTAAATTGATTTACCGCATCAGATGGTGGAGATTCTCCTGTGTGGGCGGTCATGTTGGCAGGTGTGGCAGAAAGAAGCAGACATGGGGATGGAGGGTGGACTAAGGCCAGGTGAAGATGTGAGTCTGTGCCAGTGTTTTTTTTTGGCCAAACACAAAAACTGTACATAAAAACTGAACATACCAAGTCCCTTTTGCCTGGTTGCCAAATAGGTGGAAGCTTCTGTCTCCAAAAATCTTTAGCGTTCGTAGACTGTGATAAAAATTCAGCCGCTTTTACTTGACGGTAGCCATTCTTGTCTCTATTATCTAAGCATTCTCTGAGCATGCACCTTCAAAAAGCTCACTCCTGGTCAACAAAGGGGTTGCCAACCGAACGCAAACTGATCCACTAGCTGTGAAAATTCAACACGGGGTCGATGAAATCCCCCTCACTAGGTAAATACCTTCCATTTTCAATCAGCTTTCTTTACATATTTTGCTCAACAGTGGTTTGATTTTCTAACCAGAATGAGTTCAGAGTGAACGGATGTAATCTAGAGAGTTTTTTGAGTGGGCAGAGATGTGGAGAGGCTCTTTATAGATGATACAAGCACTCCAACCAGGACCCAGGTCTCTGCTGTCTGTACTCAAACCACTCTGGGGGATCTCAGTCTATCACACATTACAATGAACAAGAATAAATACACGTTTTTATGCAGAAATTTATCAGAAACGCACACCTTCCGAAATACTGATTCACAACCAATGACATTACGACAAAGATCAGGTGTCATTTGTGAACGTGATGTTTACCCAATGTTATTATGAGGTTAAAAAAAGACTTTTTTTCATGTGACAAACCCGTTTTTCCAAAAGGCCTCTGCTCCTGTTTTAGTTGCATATTTAAGATAATTTTAGTTTTAAGCCATTCCATCAATTTGATCCAGAAAAGACATGGTTATTTCACATCTGGAAAAAATATGTTCAATTGTTTCTTCTTCCTGCAAACGAAAAACACACGTCAACGCCTCAAACCCAAACATTGCTACTGGATAAAACCCATGAATTATTTTCAACTGCATTGTTTTGACTACAGGGGTAATGACCACTTCATAAATTTTATTCATTTATTTGTGATTCTACCACTACTATTAGATATCTTTTCATTCCAATCAAAATGATTAATAATTGTGTCGTAGACCTTCTTGTTGGGAGATGTAGTCCTTACTGCTGGGAGACGTAGTTCCTACTGCAGAGAGATGTAGTCCTTCCTGTTGGGAGATGTAGTCCTTTCTGCTGGGAGATGTAGTTCTTCCTGTCTGGAGATGTAGTTTTTCCTGTTTGGAAATGTAGTTCCTTCCTGTTTGGAGATGTAGTCCTTCCTGCTGGGAGATGCAGTCCTTCCTGGTGGGAGATGTAGTCCTTCCTGCTGGGAGATGCAGTCCTTCCTGGTGGGAGATGTAGTCATTTCTGCTGGGAGATGTAGTCCTTCATGTTTTGAGATGTAGTCCTTCCTGCTGTGAGGTGTAGTTCTTCCTGGTGGGAGATCTAGTCCTTCCTGCTGTGAGATGTAGTCCTCGCTAGTGGGAGATGTAGTCCTTCCTGCTGTGACATGTAGTCCTTCCTGCTGGGAGATGTAGTCCTTCATGTTTTGAGATGTAGTCCTTCCTGGTGGGATATGTAGTTCTTCCTGCTGTGAGATGTAGTCCTTCATGTTTTGAGATGTAGTCCTTCCTGCTGTGAGGTGTAGTTCTTCCTGGTGGGAGATCTAGTCCTTGCTGCTGGGAGATGTAGTCCTTCATGTTTTGAGATGTACGTAGTCCTTCCTGGTGGGAGATGTAGTCCTTCCTGCTGTGAGATTTAGTCCTTCTTGTTGGGAGATGTAGTCCTTGTTGTTTGGAGATGTAGTCCTTCTTGTTGGGAGATGTAGTCCTTGTTGTTTGGAGGTGTAGTCCTTCTTGTTGGGAGATGTAGTCCTTCTTGTTGGGAGATGTAGTCCTTCTTGTTTGGAGGTGTAGTCCTTCTTGTTGGGAGATGTGGTTCTTCCTGTTTGGAGATGTAGTCCTTCTTGTTGGGAGATGTAGTCCTTCTTGTTGGGAGATGTAGTCCTTGTTGTTTGGAGATGTAGTCCTTCTTGTTGGGAGATGTAGTCCTTGTTGTTTGGAGATGTAGTCCTTGTTGTTTGGAGATGTAGTCCTTGTTGTTTGGAGATGTAGTCCTTCTTGTTGGGAGATGTAGTCCTTCTTGTTGGGAGATGTAGTCCTTGTTGTTTGGAGATGTAGTCCTTGTTGTTTGGAGATGTAGTCCTTCTTGTTGGGAGATGTAGTCCTTGTTGTTTGGAGATGTAGTCCTTCTTGTTGGGAGATATAGTCCTTCTTGTTTGGAGATGTAGTCCTTCCATCTGGGAGATTAACGAGTATCCCCTCACCAGAGTCAACATTGTCAATAAGCCTGCTGGTTGTTTTGCTCAAGTGACCATGTGAGAGATAACACATCTGCCCATGTTCAGTCACCTGAAGGAGGAACGCCGTGTTTTGGAAAAGGATGCAAATATGGATGACATCCCACAAACCTAGTCCAACCGAAAAACATAACTCGCAACATTAAAAAAATTCTGGAAAATGGTTAGATTTCACATGAAGCCGTGGGTCAGACCAAATTAATTAGATAAAAATAAATAGCCATAGATTTTTAAACACTGGTGTCAGACATATTAGATGTAGATTTTAGAGTCCAACATGAAGAAATGTGTTTTGTTCAGAATGGACAGGGAATTTCCCGGCATGCTGGCTGGAGGAGTCAAAGTCCTGTTTACAGAACAGACTGGATCCAAACAGTAAAACTTCTGCCAAATAAGTCAGATAAAAGGTAGGTCTGGAAATTAATGATACACAAAAAACTAAATAAAAACTGTTTCATAGAAGAACCAAACCTTCTGGTAGAACCGGCCAGAACAGCGCGTCCAGTTAACAACATGGTAAATAAGACAAAGGTTGACAGTAAAGGTATCAAACAAGATTACAGCAGTTTATCTATAGTTGGTACTGGGGTTGGGTGGGTAATGAATAAATACAACTTCTTCTTCTTTCGGCATTTCCCTTCAGGGGTCGCCACAGCAAGTCAGTTTCTTCCATCTAACACTATCTCCTGCATCCTCTTTGGTCACACCAACTAACTTCATGTCTTCCTTCACTGCGTCCATGAACCTCCTCTTTGGTCTTCCTCTAGGCCTCTTTCCTGATGGTTCCAAACTCAGCATCCTTCTGCCGATGTACTCTCTCTCTCTCCTCTGCACATGTCCAAACCATCTCAGTCTTGCCTCTCGAACTTTATCCCCAAAACCTCTAACATGTGCTGTTCCTCTGGTATACTCATTTCTGATCCTGTCCATCCTGGTCACTCCCACAGAGATCCTCAGCATCTTCATCTCTGCTACCTCCATTTCTGTTTCCTGTCTTTTCCTCAGTGCCACTGTCTCTAGACCAATCAGCATGGCCGGTCTCACCACGGTTTTGTACACTTTCCTGTTCATTCGAGCTGAAACTCTTCTATCACACATCACACCTGATACTTTTCTCCACCCGTTACAGCCTGCCTGCACACGCTTCTTCACCTCTTTTCCACACTCTCCACTGCTCTGGACTGTTGATCCTGAGTACTTAAAATCTTCCACCTTCTTTATCTCTTCTCCCTGTAACCTCACTTTTCCATTTGGATGTAATGAGTAAATACAACTATAAAGATGAAAACTTATCAGCAGGTTCTTAAAAGTACTGATTTCTGGTAAATTTGCATGTCTTTTCATCCTAGTTATTTTAAAAATTTCTTTCCAAGAGCATTGATTTGAAATAATAAGAATATAATGTTAAAAATCCCAGTTTTTGTGACGTGATAGGCTCCAGCACCCATCGTGAACCCATTAGGGATAAGAGGTTCAGAAGCTGAAACTAAATCACTCCTAATTATAATTATATTAATTTGTCTTAATTACCGTATAATTATCCTCTTGTGTTTACAATGGATTTACTTTCTAAAACAATGATGGCAACACTGATGTATTTTTACCTGGAGGAGAATTTTGTTCTAGAATTTCAAAGAAATTGCTCAGTTTTGAGAAAATTTACGAAAACGAATCGAGACGAAACAACAAGTTTTAAAAAACGAAAATGAAAACAAAAAAAAAAAACATATTAGTGAGAAGGTGGAAGATTTTAAGTATCTAGGATCAACAGTCCAGAGCAATGGAGAGTGTGGAAAAGAGGTGAAGAAGCCTGTGCAGGCAGGCTGGAACGGGTGGAGGAAAGTATCAGGTGTGATGTGTGACAGAAGAGTTTCAGCTAAAATGATAGGAAGGTATACAAAACCGTGGTGAGACCGGCCATGCTGTTTGGTCTAGAAACAGTAGCACTGAGAAAAAGACAGGAAACAAAGATAAAGGTAGTAGAGATAAAGATGCTGAGAATCTCTCTGGGAGTGTCCAGGATGGGCAGGATCAGAGGAACAGCACATGTTAGAGATTTTGGAGATAAAGTCAGAGAGACCAGACTGAGATGGTTTGAACATGTGCAGAGGAGAGAGAGAGAGTACATCAGAAGAAGGATGCTGGGTTTGGAACCACCAGGAAAGAGGCCTAGAGGAAGACCAAAGAGGAGGTTCATGGATACAGTGAAGGAAGACATACGTATTTGGTGTCACCAAAGAGGATGCAGCAGATAGGGTTAGATGGAAGAAACTGACCTGCTGTGGCGACCCATGAAGGAAAATGCCGAAAGGGGAAGAAGAAGAAAAACAAATCAACACATTATTGAGAAACGTAAATGTAAGTAAACATGCTGCAAAAGACTTTAATTGGAATTAAACATAAACCTATTTATAAATATCTAAATGTACAGATAACGTCTTTAAAATCTACAGATAACAGATCGTTTTAAACGACCCGGTGATACGGGTTTCAATATGTCTGAGATCCATATGCGCCAACCCTAGTTGGAATTGAGAAGATGTGTGTTCTTAAATCCTTTCATGGTTTGGAAGGATTCACATTTTTAGGAATTAGTAATTCAATGTTTGTGACTTTGACTTTTGATCACATGACTTTGAAAGCTTAATTGGTTAATCTACAGTTGGTACTGAGTAGTTTTTTAGTGAATATAAAAAATGTGTTCTTAGAAGTGTTACGGTTGGTGCTACTCTTTAAAATTGTTTATTTTTACGATGCGTTAGTGGTACGACTAAGCATGAGGTCATCATGACAGGAATCAAAGACCAACGGGGTTCTCGATAAAAACCGCTTGGGAACAACTGGTCTAACCTTTTTCAGACTCAGTTTCTCTCCATGCGTCGCTTGTGAACGGCTTTCTCATGATGACTCCGAATAAAACCAAAAGAGCCAAAAAAGAAAATGCTGTCTGTGAGGCGAAGAATGCTGAAAATGTTCAGTGGTAGTGTTCCTACAGATTATTTTGTATTTCAGGGTCCCAGACAGGGTGTACCTCTTCTTCTTTTGGATGGAGAACCTCCTCCTCCTGGCAGCTTTGGTGAGGGGGCTGTAATCCCTGCTCGGGGGGCAGCGTGTCGGCTGTGCTGATAGCATTCAGAGGGACTTGTAGCGTTCCGGTGGAGCCACTACAGAGGAGGCGATGGGGTGCTGGGCACACGGAGCATGGCACAGGATTAACGCCGGCCCTGCCCCCCATTCAGCATCACAACTCCACAATGAAGCTCTTTCTGTCTGCAAAGAGACAGATTACACACACGTTCACACTGAAATATCTAAAACATTCTCATCTCCACGCTGAGATTCAGCTGGAAGAAAACAATTCAAACAATTAGCTTCATCAGCATTTTATTCTTTGATTAAGAATCATTCTCTGAGTTTGCAGATGACATTGTGATCTGTAGTGAGAGGAGGGAAGAGATGGAGGAAAAGCTGGAGAGGTGGAGGTTTACACTAGAAAAAAGAGGAATGAAGATTAGTCAGAGTAAAACAGAGTACGTGTGTGAATGAGAGGGATCCAAATGGAAAAGTGAGATTACAGGGAGAAGAAATAAAGAAGGTGGAAGATTTTAAGTACTTAGGATCAATGGAGAGTGTGGAAAAGAGTTGAAGAAGTGTATGCAGGCAGGAAGGAACGGTATGATGTGTAATAGAAGGTCTAAAGACAGTGTCACTGAGGGAAAGACAGCAAACAGAGATGGAGGTGGCAGAGATAAAGATGCTGAGGATCTCTCTGGGAGTGACCAGGATGGAAAGGATCAGATGAACAGCACATGTTACAGGTTTTGGAGATTTTAAGTACTTAGGATCAACAGTACAGAGGAATGGGGAGTGTGGAAAAGAGGTGAAGAGGTGCGTGCAGGCAGGCTGGAATGGGTGGAGGAAAGTATCAGGTGTGATGTGTGACAAAAGAGTTTCAGCCAAAATGAAAGGAAAAGTGTACAAAACCGTGGTGAGAGCGGCCATGCTGTTTGGTCTAGAGACAGTGGCACTGAGAAAAAGACAGGAAGCAGAGATGGAGGTAGCAGAGATGAAGATGCTGAGGATCTCTCTGGGAGTGACCAGGATGGACAGGATCAGAGGAACAGCACATGTTAGAGGTTTTGGAGATAAAGTTCGAGAGGCAAGACTGAGATGTTTTGGACATGTGCAGAGAAGAGAAAGAGTACATCGGCAGAAAGATGCTGGATTTGGAACCACCAGGGAAGAGGCCTAGAGGAAGACCAAAGAGGAGGTTCATGGACGCATGAAGGAAGATATGAAGATAGTTGGTGTGACCAAAGAAGATGCAGGAGATAGGGTTAGATGGAAGGAACTGACTTGCTGTGGTGACCCCTGAAGGGAAATGCCGAAAGAAGAAGAAGAATTCTCTGAGTTTGTGAATCTGAAGAAATGAATATGAGAGGAAAAAGTTCCCATCCCTCTGTGGCTGAGGGCAAATGTTCCATCCAGAAGAGACATGATGCCAACACTGAACTATTTGAACAAATATTTGCAATTTTAATGTGTTTTAATTACATGATGCAAAAAAAATGAAGTCATTTTGTCTTTGCTTTAAATTTAAGTCTTTTTGTGCCGTTTTGTTTAAATTTAATTTACTCGGAAATACGGAAAATGTGGGGGGCACGGTGGTGCAGTGGTTAGCATTGTGGCCTCACAGCAAGAGGTGGGTACGAGGCTTGGAATGCTGTCATGTCTGTGTGGAGTTTGCATGTTCTTCCCGTGTATGTGTTGGTTTTCCCTAGTTTCTTCCCACCCTCCAAAAACATATTTTGGGTTGATTGGCTGCTACAAAGTTGTCCCTAGGATTGAGTGTGTGGATGGTTGTCCGGGTGTATATGTTGATCCCCGGCAGACTGGTGACCTGTTCAGAGCATACCCTGCCTCTCTTCTGGAATTCCTTGGATGAGATCCGGGACCCCTCACGACCATATAAGGGATAAGCGGTTCAAGAAATGGAATGGTTTGAATTGTAGGGTTGTCATGGTTACCAGCATCTGTTTTCGTTTGTAGACGATATTAGACTAGCTAAATTGGACTAGAGTAGAATAACGTCAGTTACCTCGTTATCCATCTATCCTTTCTGGGGTTGTGGAATGGGCCGGAGCCCATCCCGGCTGATTCAAGACTAGAGCAGGGTACGCCCCGAACAGGTCGCCAGGCCACACACATACAACCATACATACACACACTCATTCCTAGGGGCAATCATGTCGTGGCCAATCAACCTAACATGCAGGTTTTTGGAGGGTGGGAGGAAACCAAAGAAAACCCACACATACAAGGGGAGAACATGCAAACTCCACACAGAAAGGCCAGTGTTCCAAGCCTCGTACCCACCAAACCCATGACCTTCATGCTGTGAGGCAACTGTGCTACCCACTGTGCCACCGTGCCACCCTAGAATACTGTAATACGGTAAAAAAAAAAAAAAAAAGCTAGTATGAAAACAAGAATAGCAACCATGGGGATTCATATTTCTGATTATTGTTTGAATTGGAAAGTCAGAGCCTCTCTAAACCTTCTGATTGAGTTGTTGACTTAAAAACGAGAAAATAAAATCCAAACTGATCAGAGTGAAGAGCGTCTGATGAAGATCAGATGTTACATGAAGCATCGATCCACTAATGGGATAAACCATCATGGCTTCCAACTTGTTAATTACAAATCAATCCATGTCTTTTCTTTTTAAATCTCTCTGTGTTAACATCAAATTCAATCTAAGTAAAGATCATCAGCTCAGCAAACTGGATTCAGCAGCCAAAATACCTTTGGTTCTTTGTGCATGAATTAATCTGGATTTAGTTTGATATTGGACTGAATATAGACCACTTTGTGAATCTTTTTTGGCAAAATTTGTGTGTCCTATAGCTCCAAGCAGTCCAAGAGAGAGCACCAACCAGATTTTGAACAGGTGCTAGAAGGTGTTGAGTTGGCTGGGGTGGAGCTGGAACAGCAACTTGGTAGAACAGCAGCTTGGTGGAACAAATGACAGTGTGCCCCGCACTGGGTGGAATGTGTGTAACCATGGCAACAATGTTTAAAAGCACCAGTGAATCCTAATTAGATCTTAAACCGTCACTAAAAGCTCCAAATCTTGGCAGCAACTCAAATCCTTCACTGTGGTGGAACAACACTATTTGTTGTTGTCAAACACCATCAGTCCACCATCTTTAGTTCCATAGTGAAGCCGGGTATGTTCAGACAGGAATCACCTCTGATTTCACTCAGAGGATCCTGTCTTCATTCCTTCTGATTCACTCCATCACGGGACATCTCCACACGTCCACTCTGACTCCACATTCCTCACTGATGAAGGAGCTCATTTCTTTCAAACTACAATAAAAATACCCCAAAATATCCAACATAAACATGGAGCACCACATGGACTTGCTGCCATCACAAGTAGCGCCTTGTTTAAAAAAACTAAATTTGTTTTGCAATATTTATTAGCTGGCTGTAGGCGCCATGAATAATCAGTTGGCTCCTCAGAGACATTGTAAACTTATTAAAACAGAAGAGAAAATTAAAGAAAAAAATGCATTTTTTTATTTATCTAATCAAAAGGGTCAAAATAATACGTATTAATATTAAATCAATATAAGTTGTGCAACTGGATAATGCTCTCACTGCATAAATGTTTGCAATTATTTCTCACTCGTTTGTTATTTTAGAAAATTTTATTAAAACACATTTATTTAACTGTTTTCAAAGCTTTCAAACCCTCCAGTTGGATCCCAGCGACCGGCTCAAAATTGTTTTGCATTTTTCTGATTTTTAGCCTCATAAAATGTGAAATGTGAACTATTTACTTTGAGAATGTTAGTAGAGAAGTTCAGGGAAGGTCAATGGGAGCTTCATTTTGACATGTCATGACAGGGTATTACGCCGGAACGTCTAAAAAACATTAAGGTTGAAACTTATCAGTCCAGTCAAAATTAATGGTGAGAAACTGTTGTCAGGGCGGCACGTTGGCCTCACAGCAAGAAGGTCGGGGGTTCGAGTCCTGGTTAGATGAGGCTTGGAACACTGGCATTTCTGTGTGGAGTTTGCATGTTCTCCCCGTGTATGTGTGGGTTTCCTCCCACTCTCCAAAATCAACATGTTATGTTGATTGGCCACTATGAAATTGCCCATAGGAATGAGTGTGTGGCTTCTCAACAGACTGGTGACTTGTACTGGTTGTACCCTGTCTCTCGCCCTAAATCAGTTGGGATAGGCTCCAGTACCCCTTGATGCCCGGTCAGGGATGGATGATTCAGAAGAAGAAAAACCCTCCCAAAAAGTAGCGCCAAATGATCCCATCAGTACTCATTAGTGAGCACGTTTCTCTGTAACTATGAGACTCTAATGTCCACCGTGAGCAACGTTGGGAGCTTAAGAAACACTGCTTGTGTGAGGAATGCACAGCTTGTCAGCAGATTATTTTCCAGGTGTTGGTCTCCAGCATCTGGTAAAACCTTCTCAGGATGACGTGCACGCTCAGCAGCTTCTTGGATTAAACTCTTGTGATCTGTCATTCTGCAGAGCAGAGCCGTCCTCTCACAGCAGGAGAGTTGACTCTTTTCTTCTCAAATTCAGCCGAAAAAAACAAAAACATCAGGGCTTTTGTTCCAACCATTTACTCACCTTGGGTGAAGATTAATGTTGTGATTGTACTTCTGTGAATGTACCAACATCAGAATAGTGGTGTTTGGTGATGAATGACTGGTATTCTCCATCTGTTGATCAGCAGAAAATGTCTGCCAACATGATCGGACATGACGCCAACAGACTGAATAAACTAATCAGACTGGCTGGCTCTGTCATTGGCAACAAACATGACTCACTTGAGGCAGTGGTAGAGAAGAGGTCACTGAACAAACTTTTATCCATCATGGGCAATCATGACAATCCTTTTTACCCACTCCTGGACGAACAGTGGAGCTCCTTCTCCAAGAGGCTCAGACAGCTCCGCTCGAGAACATCTCGTTACCGGAGGTCTTTCTTCCCGTACGTGATCGGGCTCTACAACGACTCACTTAGCAGATAGGAAGTTGTTGCTGTGACACACAAATTTCCCATGTGTGGGATCATTAAAGTATATTCTGATTCTGATATATATTATTAAGTCAAAGTCTTTCTGCAGATCATTTTAGATTCATTCTAAAAATTACTTTGGCCCAGTCTTCAATATTAGAAGGTGGAAGGCTCTGAAAAATGATTTCACAATTAAATGCGACCCTTAACATCATTAAGAAAACAAGAAGCAGAAAAAAAAACCCCAGTCTTTTATTAAAGGTAAACTAAGGAGACCACCGTGGTGGGTGAATGAGTTGAACTGAAAGAGGAGCAGTCGGCAACCTGATAGCTTCAAACGTTCATGTCCTCAGGATTCAGGTGATCCAAACCTGGATAATTGATGCCATTTGACAAATTTGAGAAGCAATTACAAGACGGTTGCACTAACTGATCAATGTTCGCGGCACATAAAGAACTCTAGTAGTATGAGCCGAACATTCACTCTGCAATTCTGTTGAGAATTCAGCTTAATTTCAGATTGTACAACAATTTTAAAATCGAGACTAAACTGATCTGAATGGTGCATCTTGGTGTCTCTGTGAACAGGAGGTTATGTGGAGCCATTTGTTGCCTCTGACTAGTAATCGGACCCTCAGTTGAATTTCAGGCATGACTTAAATCACACTTTGGAAGCAGCACAATGGATCCATTGTCCTGATCGGTTGGTTCTGACGTAATTACGTTCCACATAAACCCAAAAATATAACTACACTCAATCAATTAAATTTTATTATATTCTTGTGGTCCAGTTAAAAATGACGTCACATTCGCCCATGGACAACACCCACCATGACAGTTGGTGTAAAACAAACCATTCAAAACAATGAAAAACAGCTGGAAAATTGAGCGCTTTACGTGTGTTACCATCTAGCGTTATGTATCAGTACCAGAGGTGTCAAAAGTACCAACATTTTCTACTCAAGTAGAAGTATAAATACCGAGTTAAAAAACTACTTTAGTAAAAGTAGAAGTATCAACTCAAGTTTTCTACTTAAGTAAAAGTAAAAAGTAACCTATTTTAAAACTACTTAAAGTAAAAGTAATTTTCAGAAAAAAAGGAATATTGTTACCAAAAGCGTATGAACATATTTTTTAACTATTATCACATGCTTTAAGGAGCAGAAAATATGATAATAAATGAAAGTGTTTTGGTGTTAAACTTTATGAATCAGAAACATTTATTTCTTATTAATCTTTATTGGAAATTGATTAATTAACACAATCAAATGTATTATCATAAGCAGGGCATTATGTAACGTCCCTTCAGCTACCAAGCTTCACTCTGCATCACCTAATTTAACCAACTTCAGCAGACGCAAACACACTCAATGTAAAAAAAATAAATAAATAAATTTAAAAAATGACCAAAAGGCTTTTTCAAGCCTTGAAGGCAGCTACTTTTCAAAGTTCTTTGAGGCAATAATGAATAGTCTTTAACAAGTTGGTAAGTATGGGAGTGCCACATACAGCCTGGGCAGCGTTGCCAGGTGGGAGGTGCTGGATTATCGTACTAATGACGTAAAATTATTGTATTTTACAAAAAATATTGTACACCCAGTAAAACCACGCCCATTAACAAAATAACACCCTTTACATGCACTCGTAAGGCAGTGGGAGTGAAAGAAACACACAGGAGGCAAAATCCTTGGATTCTTTTTCTAAAATTTTAAGAACTGTAAAAATGAAAAAATAACCAGGGAAATAAGATTTTAAGAAACCCAGAAAGAAACCAGTAGGGGCGGGACTTAGGAGACGGTATATATAAATTTATATATATACATATCTACATATATATGTGTACATATAAGGTTTTTTTAATGTTAACCCAAACATCTACATTAAACAAAATCTAAGCGATGTGTAGTTTTAATCTCCTCAGTCAGTCTTTATAAACTAATCAATAACATTTTGGATGCTTTTAAGCACAAATACTTCATCCACTACTATTTATGGATTAATCAGTTCAATTAGCTTTGTTTGTAAAGATAAAATACTGCGTCACAGATCAAAGTTATTTTTATAAAAATACCATCTACAACATTTTCAGCAAAGACGTTTACAATAACCGCAGACTTAAAATAATAATAAAACATTTCTTTGCTGTTGTTTTTTTTAAAAACTGATAATTTAATCAAAGTTCAGTGTTGCAGCATCAGAAACACTTTGATTTCCGAGCCCGCAACAAGTCTTAAACACGCAAACTAACGTTCCTGCTTTTTAAAAGTTTGTGGGCGGGGCTACTCGGCCCAAAGTAATGATTGACTGGACCTTTCAGCCAATCATTCATCTGTTCCTTTGTTTGATGCATTCAGGGTTCAGTAAAAAAAAAAAACTCCGACAAACAGTCGCGGCTTTTTAAGGTGACAAAATAGAGAAAGTAGCGACTACTTTTTATAAATTTAACGAAGTAAAAGTACAGATAATTGCATAAAAAAGTAGTGAGTAAAAGTAAAAAGTAGACAAAAAAATAATTACTTCGTTAAAGTAAAGATACCGAGATTTTCTACTTGAGTACGGTAACGAAGTAGTCTTACTTCGCTATTTGACACCTCTGATCAGTACGAAGAGGAATTACCACCAGGAATACACCCCTGTATTGCTTGTTCACGCTTTGTTTTGCAGCTTATGCACATAAGCTATCACATGACCAAAGTTCCCGGATGTCCAACTTCTTTCGACCAAAAACAATACTGGCAATTGACCAAGCAGATCGCTACTAGCGGCTTTCAGATGCACAGCTGCAGGAGATGCCATGTGCTTAGCCTCATTATATCTAATCATGTTCATGGAATGCACTAGAGTGTTCTTCTTGCAGAAGTTTAATTAACCTTGGCGGGTGACCGGGAGATAGGTCCTAAATGTGGGTGTCTCCACCCAATGCGGTAGACTTGGCATGTCTGACAATAACACACGTGAGACACACTAAGGAGGGGAGCTGGCAATTACCAGAACAGAGGGAGCACATGAGGAGAGGAACTCAAGACATCTGAAATGAGAGGGAGGCCAGAATTTCAAAATAAAAAAGGAAGTTAAATTAAACAAAACCACTGGTTAAAACCTGTAAGCCTGACAGTCATGATGGCAAGCGGGCACATGGATTTCTGTTTAATTTTACTGGTATAGTGTGAGTGTTTCACTCGCAGTAGACTACCGGATTGTATTGTCTAGTCACTGTGAGGCTCAAATTGTTGGAGATTTAATGTCACAGTGCAGAGGGAGATTCCTTTTGAAATGTTTGGAAACTCAACTTTGGGAGGGAGAGATTTTTTATTTTTCCCTGTGGATATGTCACAGTTTTCTTCATGTAACCTCGTCCTCTTTGTAACCATTCACCTTCATGGCCTCCTTCACCACATCTATGAAGTTTGGCCGGAAAGAGAAACCTCTCTGGTTACAAACACAAACCCAGACACCAATGAACTTTTTTACTTGGACCCTTAGATCAAATAAAATTTTTTAAAATAAAACTATTTGTGGCTGCACGATAGCGCAGCAAGAAGGTCGGGGGTTCAAGTCCCAGAGTGGGGATGAGGCTTGAAACACTGGCTTTCTGTGTGGAGTTTGCATGTTCTTACTCCCACCCTGTAAAAACACACATGTTAGGTTGAATGGCTAATATGAAATTCCCCCTTGGAATAAGTGAGTGTGTATGGATGCAGTGGCGGGCGGTCAGGGCCAGCAGGACCTTCTCTGCTTGCCTAACTTAACCAGACATCATCATCATAATTATAATAAAAGTCAATTTCATTTTAAACGTATTTTTCCTAAATATATATATATATATATATATGAAATTATTCTCCATATTCTGTTTTCTTCATGTCATATTATATCCATTTGGTTATACAGCTTTCAGTGTTGTAACGTTAGGTTAAAGTTTTTATCCAATCAGAATCCAGCTGGTGTCGCTAGGCTTCATAGTAAACGGACCCCTGTAGTTTCTGACAGCCAATCAGATCATCAGTAGGTGACAAGAAGACCTTCTAGAATACCTTACGTAAAACGTGACATGTACGCGTCTTGTGATTGGATACTAACTTGACGTAAGCGGAAGCAACCCTTCTCATGTCAACAAAGCGACACAGAGCCAGATCCAGGAGCTTTAGCAGAAAAATCTGAAATATCTACTCGTTTTTTTTCACCAACAATGGCAGAAGGGTTTCAGAATGGCAGAACCGATTTCAAGACCACAAAAAATGACTGTTTTTCTCACTCCTCGACCCTCAGCACTTTTAGACATACCGGAGAAAATTTCCACAAACAGCAAAATTTCCACAAACATGGAAAACATTGTCCTCCATGTCTTGAGGGAAGAAAGTAAAATGGATTTTGTGTTGAAACAAGTGTTTTGGGGGCCAGCTGTTTTGGTGAGTATATGTTTTATACGCGGGTTTATTGATGTTTAAATGCTCTTGAAAATAGCCTGTGTTGTACACCAGTGGTCCCCAACCACCGGGCTGCGGACTGGTACAGGGCTGCGGGTCATGTGGTACCGGGCCGCACAGAACTGTTATTTTTATTCAGTTTGTTTTTGTGATGTCTTTTATTTTGAAGGTACATGTTTACCGTTACCATGGCAACAAGAGTGCGTTCGAGCAGAGAGAATGTTACCACGTTATAAAGACGCTGCTAATACATTTTCTCGTGAAGACAAAGTGGATTTAAGTTTATTATTATTGATTTTAAAAAGCCATTTTTTTTCAGGCTGGTCTCATCACCTTAAGACCGGTCCGTGAAAATATTGTCAGACACTGAACCGGTTCGTGGCGCAGAAATGGTTGAGGATCCCTGTTGTACACAATTAAGGTGATGCAACGCCCAGTAGTGCCTACGTCTGCTTCTGTAGATGATTTCTCCAGCCGTGGTGTCGTTAATGATGGTATTTGAGGGGTATTTATTCAAGTCGGACAAAGTGGCACATCACTGAAGGGCTAGGTGTAAAATGCACGGACCGCCACTGTATGGATGGTTGTCTGCAATGTTCCCTCTAAGCTGCACGCCTGCGCAATTGCGCACTGCTCGCAGATTAATAGCGAACAAGAAAACCTATGCAGCGCACAAAATAAAACTCAATTTAAGCTAGAGATGGTAAAATGAGACAGATCTCCGGAGCATATCTCTTTCTTCTTTCTTTCTGAAACAAATTGTTTCAAAGCACTGCGTCAGTGTTTGGCTCGTCACTGCTGGTGACGTCACAAAAGATTAAAAGTTTTTGCTCCGCCCCCTTCTGCTCAGGAAGCTTGTGTATTTGCTCAGACACATGAAAAATTAGAGGGAACATTGGTTGTCTGTGTGTGGCCCTGCAACAGTCTGGCGCCCTTTTCGGGTTGTATCTAACTCTTACCTGAAGTCATTTGGGGTAGGCTCTGGTACCGTACCCCGTATTTCTTAAGGGATAAGCGGTTCAGAAGTGAAACTAAAACTGTTTGAATATGTTCAAATCTCTGCACCGAACTCTTTAGCAGTGAGCTCAAAGGAAAGAAAAGCTGATGTTTAACTCTGCTGTCATCATCAAAATGAACAAAAAAAATAGTCTGACATAAATATTTTAGTTGCTTTAAAACAGTCAAGGTGCCTTCCTCATAAACCATGCATTCACTGTCCCTGCATAGAAGATGAATGCAGCCAAATTCAACGGCATTCAGAATCAAATACCTGCATAGGGGTCACACAGGGACGCATCGAGATGTGTGCAGCTGCTGGAGAGTTTAACCCAGTTTCAAAGAGTGAAACCCAATGAAAGTCATGTTTTATTAAAGTGACCTTAAAGAGCACATGGTGCACATTGAAGCATGCACAATATGTCATACTGTTTCCTGTCTGCTGTATCCCGTCCTACCCTGGATTGTCTGTCCAGCAGATCTGCCTGCTCTCAGTCTGTGGGGGTCTGACTGGCCTGGGTGTTGCGAACCCCTGTGGTCTTTGGCCGCTGCAGTCATGGGCGGGCCGACTCCTGGTGTGGATTGATCCCCAGTTATTGTTTCCTCATAGCATCAGGCCAGATGCTTATTTTTATTTCAGCTAAAGAGACAGTAGCTTGCAGTTCAGGTTTAATGGGGGTTGGGAAAGGATGGGCGTATGAGGGGTACGGTGGGTTGGGGGGGCTATGTGAATGTCAATGCATGTGGCATTTTTTTTTTTTTTTTTGGATGCTTATTTTTATTTTGACTTTTCTACTTTTGATGTTGTTTACGTTTTTATTTGTTCTGTTCAGCACTTTGTGTGACCTTGTGTTGGAAAAGTGCTCTATAAATAAAATTTGATTTGATTTTGCATAATTGTAGATGGTTATGAGCCAGGCTGGTGCCACCTAGTGCCTCTGCTCAATTTTATTTCCCTCCAGAAACTAGGTCAGGGATTGCAAACATTATCTTACAATTGCAGTGATGGGAAAATGTTCTATCCAATCAGAGAACAGAGATGACAGCGTGACATAAACACAAGCCTCTGTCTGCCATGTTTGTAGTTCCATAGCTGAAAACAAGGAGATCATTCATGCTATGCGGTGTGTGTCTGAAACGATTCCCCAGCTTGAGATTTCCCTTCAGTGACTAGGTCAGGGATTGCAAGTTATTGTACAAATGCAGCAATGGAAAAATGTTCTATCCAATCAGAGAAGAGAGATGACGTTGTGACATGAACACAAGCCTCTGTCCGCCATGTTTGTAGTTCTATAGCTGAAAACAAGGAGATCAACCATGCTATACGGTTCGTGTTGGTTACGATTCCCCAGATTGAGAATTTAAAGACAGTGTTTAGAAGTTCATTTATGGGAAAGAAATGGTTGGAAAAGTTTTTTAATGCTCTGTTTTCCGGACTACATTGACTATTCAGGTGCATTACGTTGGTCACGTCTGGTCTCCACCAGAAAGGGACAACAAAAAAAGTCCCCGCCCACTTTAGAACGAACAAACCCCAATGCTGCTGATGGATCAGGGTGTGTTTACATGGCAACTGGTTGCTAACTAAGAGCAAGCTTTTTGAAGGTACACATTTCTGTTATTTGGAGACAAACTCACAGATGTCAAATGAGGTGTCCTCGAGAGCCGGTGGACACCGGCCAGGATCACCAGAAACCAGGAACACCTGGTTCAACACAGCTGATGCACATAAAGTGGAATCAACAGCCAATAAAATTTGGCGCAGTGACTTGTTAACCTGGATCAAGTGTGTAGATTTAAGAGCACGTGGAAAACCTTCAGGACACCAGCCTTCCAGGACCTGAGTTTGACACCCCTGCCTAACTGCATCCAATTAGTCTGACTCACAGTCTGACTTCCTGCACTCATTGGTCAAGTAAAATCAATCAAACCTGTTAAACACGTCCACGTGGGACGAACTGCTTCTTCAAGATTAGTGCAAACTTTTAGAGCCTTTCTGGTTAAGCTCCTTCTTACATCAGTGGTTTGATCCAACATTCCTGGCCATCTCCAGCACTGCAGTCTGTGGATAAAAATCGATCGTTGGTTTGATGGATCCACTTCAGACCAGAGGGAAGAAATCCTTCCAGACTATTTTGCTCCAAGGCTTTGGAATGATCTGTCATCATGCCTGCATTTCTTAGCCTGTCTGAAAGCTCTTGAAAGCCAACTCAACACTTTTTATCTTGGCGAACATTTTGATAATCTTTTTGTGGGGTCTGGTTTGGTAGGTTTATGTATTATATCAGGTGTGATGTGCGACAGAAGAGTTTCAGCTCGAATGAAAGGGAAAGTGTACAAAACCGTAGTGAGACCGGCCATGCTGATTGGTCTAGAAACAGTAGCACTGAAGAAAAGAGAGGAAGCAGAGTTGGAGGTAGTAGAGATGAAGATGCTGAGGATCTCTCTGGGAGTGACCCGGATGGACAGGATCAGAGGAACAACACATGTTAGAGGTTTTGAGGATAAAGTTCGAGAGGCCAGACTGAGATGGTTTGGACATGTGCAGAGGAGAGAGAGTACATCAGAAGAAGGATGCTGGGTTTGGAACCACCAGGAAAGAGGCCTAGAGGAAGACCAAAGAGGAGGTTTATGGATACGGTGAAGGAAGACATGAAGATAATTGGTGTGACCAAAGAGGATTCAGGAGATAGGGTTAGATGGAAGAAACTGACTTGCTGTGGCGGCCCCTGAAGGGAAATGCCGAAAGAAGAAGATGTATATTACATCCAGAAATCAGAATTTTGGGTTGAGGGCCGTTCATATTCGGTCAATCGTAGAACTGCTTCTGGCCATTGTGACAACTGAGTAAAAGCTACTAATTTTTAATAGAAGCTTAAGTTCGATGAGGCTTTATGAAGTTAGCAGGCACGTCCCATTTGGCCATTGGAAGCAGGAGTGACTTGCTAAGTCCAGTTTTTTTTCCGGTCTTTGTTCAGACCCTAATCAGATTCAGGAGGTGAGAAGGCGGTCCATGAACTTGGCTCAGCGGTCAAATTACTTTGATTCAGTCTTTGCAAACAAAATGTTTGTGAGGTTCATCAGACCTGCTCGGAGCCTGATAGGTTGTCTGATCTCACAGCAGCAGATGGCAGTGCCAGCAGGCCAGGACAGTGCCAGAAGGTTACGCAATGGAATGATGCTTCTAAGACCTGCCTGAACACCACATGACACAAATATGTGCAGAAGCACACCTCCCACACATCCAGACCTCAGGAACTCTCATCACATCTCCTCACTATTTCATTTATCACTCTAAACCGTTTCACCAGCTTGCTGTGTCCAAACTTCTGCTCTGCTCCATCCAGCTTAATAACCCAGCGGACCGTTTGGAGCGTTTCAGAAGGTTCGGAGTAAAGCGGCAGCCCAACACTGGCAAAGCCATGGAAACAGATGGAAATGGCCTCTATTTCCTGGTCCTCTCCAGGGCACGTGTGTGTCTGCCAGTGGGATATGGGTCAGATGGTCAGGTTTTTTTAACCAGAATGGTGCCAGGAAACTAAAGCATCCTCCTGGGTCACCGTGGGAACAGAAAAGGAATTTCATTGATGGTCTCATGGTTTCTGTTTCCGTGAATAAATAATGAGTTGTACCTTATATTTCACGATGAAACTGGGTCTCTGTGACACATAGATGCTTTTTATTGGGACAGATTATTGGGAATGGGTCATGGTTAGGTTGTGTGTAGGTGTGTTGGGGTCTTGACAAAAAGATTTTACACATATTTCTTTAAAATCCCAACACAATATTCTTGATGGGCTTCACTTTGTAAATCAAACAAAAATGGAATAAAAACCAAAATATCAGCTCAAATAGACCAAAAATCTAATCCAGGCTAATTTTAAAACTGACCAAACAAACTCAGTGCATTGCTGCCCCTGGACCCCCTGTCATGAAGGAGGAGGGCCCAATTGCAAGACAGAAAACATGGTTTAGTTGAATATGGTAGTCCAGTGATGCTGTGAAAGAAAACCACAAGGTTTTACTGGCATTGCAGTGTCAGGCACTGGCAATTCCTGTTTAGAATGTGTTTCATGGTCAGGCAACCAGGGAGACCTGGCTGGAAGGGATGGTATGACCCGACGTGGAGGTCCAGGGTAATTGCCCTTAAATAGGCAGCAAGGTCCACAGGTGTGTGGCATCAGAACAATCACCCTCAGGTGTCAGGGTGATGAGGGGAGGTCCAGGGCTCCCTCTCGTTGCAGGTGAGGGGATCATGACACCCTCCTTCTCGGTAAAATACACAGCAGTGGAAAAAACAAAAAACAAACCTGGCGGAAGATCCTTCAGGAGAACCTGATGAGGGTTTGGTTTCAGTCCGTCCCCACATCAGGTTTCCTGTAGTGGAGCAAAGATTTATTTTATAAGACCAACACACGCTCAATTTGTCCAGAATACAGTGAACCCTCACTACTTTGCGGTTTGACCATCACGGATTCACAACTTTGCATTTTTTGTCATTATGTATGTTTTTTATAAGAAAAATATATCACGGATTTTCTGGAAATCTTTTGTATTGCATCCAATAATATTGTTTGTTGCAAAAATCCCATCTGGAATGAGCCACGTCAGGAATATATCGATGTGAGAATAACGGTCAAATATGGTCTAATGATGATGGGGAGTTTTGGGTGTTCTCATGACTAGTAAATCACACTGGTCCTCCAGACCAGAACTGGGTGGACCTAGGTAGACTGTACTATGTACCTGCGAAAGCTCAGGTCCTTCAATACCTACAGCGGGATGATCTCCGTGTTCTGGGGGTTCATCATGGAGAGGGTCTCCTTGTCCTGTTCTTCTTTGTGATCTGTTGGGGAACTGATGTGGAGACCAAAGGATGCCAGCTAACTAAACTAGCTGACTGGGAGGGCTGAATCTGTGGTTGGAGCCCATCCCACACCCTCCATTAATTTGTGGACCATCTTGGGAGTAGCTTTGTTGACAGACTCCTGCAACCCCACTTGTTCGGAGGAGCAGTGCAGGGAATCATTTCAGCCGTCCTCCATCAGACTCTTTAAAAGGCCTTTCATCCTCTCGTCATCCTGTCTTTCTCAAATTTGATTTAGCATAAAAGGTACCTCTAAGAAAGTAAACGAATTGGAAATACTTTATTGATTCCTAAAAGGGAATTTTAATGGCTGCAATGCAAATAGAAAAGCAAAAGAAGAGCCAGAAACTACCTCCAGAGTGATAGCTACAGACTAGAGAATGAAAGGTTAAAGTTTCATGGAAGACAGTAGAAACAATTTTCTGTACCGTTCCTTTGAGCAGCAGGGTTGCAGGGAGTCTGTTGCTGAATCTACTCTTTCGGTGGTCCACAGATTCATGGAGGTATGGGAGGAGTTAAAAAAGATCATTCCGTCCCTCACCACCTCCCCCATGCAGGCGAGGTGCGAGCCAACCACAGACACAGCTTTTTTTTATTCAGTTTGTTGGCGTTCTTTGTTTTATAGCAGCTCCCTAGCAGACCACAAAAAAGAACAGGACACTCTCCGTGATGGACCGGTAGAACATGGAGACCCTCTTGATGATGGGCCGATAGAACTATGGAGACCCTCTTCATGATGGACCAGTAGAACATGGAGACTCTCTCCATGATGGAACAGTAGAACACGGATACCCTCTTCATGATGGACCAGTAGAACATAGAGACCCTCTTCATGATGGACCGGTAGAACATGGCAACCCTCTCCATGATGGACTGGTAGAACATGGAGACTCTCTCCATGATGGAACAGTAGAACATAGAGACCCTCTTCATGATGGACCGGTAGAACATTAAGACCCTCTCCATGATGGACTGGTAGAACATTAAGACCCTCTCCATGATGGACTGGTAGAACATGAAGACCCTTTCATGATGGACCAGGAGAACATAGAGACCCTCTCCATAATGGAGCAGTAGAACATGGAGACCGTCTACATAATGAACCGGTAGAATGTACAGACCCTCTCCATGATGGACTGGTAGAACATGGCAACCCTCTCCCTGATGGAACAGTAGAACATAGAGACCCTCTCCATGATGGACCGGTGGAACATGGACACCCTCTTGTTTCGATCTGAGCTTGCTCGGGTAGTACAGTCCACTCAGGGACTGAGTTTGGGTTATTTAAAAGTTCAAAATCAGCATAATGTGTCCAATCTCATAACTGATGTTAACCCGGTGTCACCTGATCAGACTTGATGTTTGGTTCTGTTTTTCCAATGCTGGTAAACCCCAGAGCCAAGTGACCATGCTTGACTGTGTGTGGACCAGATGTAGATTTGCTGTTTGAAATCGGGGTGTTTAGTCCCTTTTAGTCACTTAGTTGTAAATAAATGAAAGACAGAAGCCGTTTTTCTGTCCAACTGGCAGACATTTTTTTCTGTGGGGGTCACCTCTCTGGGACCAGGTAAAGCAGGCCATCTCATTAAACTTTAAAGAACTTTTCAGTGTAATCATGTGTTGTACAGGAGGTTTTAAAGCATTCAGGAAGAACATAATGCGGTTTTGTTGTTCCAGGTGCCGGCAGGAGGAAATCTAACTCAGATCAAAACAAAGATGAAACAATATCTTTTTCCACATGAATACACACCCATCTAAAACACGCCTTTCATTTGACTGCTTGTTTACGTGCTGTATTGATAATTATGGGGGAGAAACATTCCCCACCTGATCAGCTGCTGTGTGTGTGTGTGTGTGTGTGTGTGTGTGTGTGTGTGTGTGTGTGTGTGTGTTGTGTGTGTGTGTGTAGGAGCTCATGGGTTTGTCAGGAAAACCTGTGTTGTGTTTGTGCATATGTATGTTTCTTGGTTGTGGTACTTTGTGCCCTAACATTACTCACGGTGCATCCAGAGAAGTGAAAAAAGCCCCGGGCCCATCAATAGTTGAGTAGTAGCAGAGTTGTGTGTGTCTATAATGAGGCGTACCACATCGCTTCATCAATATTACATGCTGGCTGTGGGCCAAGACGTGCTCACTGGTCTGTTCACGTCTGTGTATGAGTGTGTGTGTGAGTCTGACTCGTTTACATGTAGCGAGTGTATGAGCACTTTGCAAATCACTGACTTACAACTAGCAATCCTAAAGGTAACTTTCTATCCATCTACTTATGATTAGGGGTTTAACGGGTACAGAAAAATGACGCTTAGATCGGTTGCTTGGTTTTAAAGTTGTAGTTTGGTTATTTTTTTGTTACAGCGTTGAAACAAAATAATAAAAAAAAACCTTTGTTGTTCGGTTTAACTTTATATCATTCCGTTTCGTCTTCTGGCTGCTCATACCTGACAGGGTCAAGGAGGAAGCCGAGCCTGACCCTGCTGATCCCCAGCGAGAGGCAGTGTACACCCTGAACAGATTGTCAGTCTGCCGCGGACCCCACACACACACAGCCATCTATACACACTCTCAGTCTTAGGGATATTTCATAATGGCCAATCAAGTATATGTGGGGGAAACCCACATATACTTGGGGAGAACATGCAAACTCCACACAGAAAGGCCAGTGTTTCAACCCTCTCCCCAATCTAGGACTCAAACCCTGACCTTCTTGCTGTGAGGCCACTGTGTTCTTTATACAATCGTGTAAATAAAATAAATTCAAAGTGCTGCTTGGTAATAAGTTCAATAAAATATTCACCATCAAATTTATGAAAAAAAATACTTGTAAACATTAAACAAACTAAAAGCAGTACAAACAGTTTAATTGAATCAGGTTTTAGATTCTATGCTATAAACGCTTCATTTGATGCTGTTATAACTGGTTTGAATTTACCGGAACAGGCTGCTTGAATGGTGACCATCTGAGTTTGGACACACTCAGCTCCAGTGATATTTCTCAGTGTCTATACACACCATTGGTCTACCCATTTCCTGGATTTAGAACTTGGCCTAACTGTTTTTCCTTCATTTCATACATAAAGTTTGTTTCACCTCTTAAATGCTGAAAGGTATTCATTTCAAAATGACTGCTGTTTGTTTCTGTTAAAGAGGTTTATCAAATTTCTCACTCTAGCTCACCTGGAAGGATCCTGAGTCTTTCCCTGGTCAGCTGTGAGATATAGTCTTTCCAGTCTGCCTCTTGGTCTCCTCCGGGTGGGACGTGACCAAAACTCCTCACAAGCGAGGTGAAATACCAAGAAATTACAAACGGCTGCAGATAAATTAGAACGTAAGACGGTAAACACTGCTCTAAAGCTAAACCTCACAGCCCAAGATTCTAAACATAACCTCCCAAACTAGGTCGTCCTAGCTATCCCAGTGCTGGTGATCTTGTTCCAGCTGTTCTGCTTGCTTGACAGTGACCCCCAGTGGTTGGAGTTCACCCGAGATTACGTTCAGCCACAGGGGACGGTTCTTACTTTGTGGTCTTTTCCAGCCTGCGACCTTTTATATGAAGGATAGCTCTGCAGGATGGTCAGGAGGTGGACGGAGGACGTGGCCAAACTAGCGAGACTGGATGCGTTGGGTTGGCACGTACGAGCTCTGGTACGAGCGCCTGGTTTAATACTCGCTGGAACCACCTGATGTTTTCAATGGTTCAGAGAGCCCTGCAGTTGAAGCCATCAATTTTAACTGCCAAAGTCTTGGGTCTGGCCTTCCCGTTGCGAGTGGGCTTGTGCGTTCTGATGACTCTGGAAAGCGATACCGTCCGGAGCTTGCTCCTGATAGGGTCACCCTTGTACCGACATCACTTCCTTAGTACAGACAGGATTAGGACACTCTGAAACCTCAGGTTATAGAAACCAATGCTCCCAGGGACCAAAAAACAGATGTCGGTAGTACACCTAGCATGTTGCCAATGTTTTAGTCTACGCACGAACAAGGACGTCCAACAGACTTTGTCACAGTTGGTTGTCATAGCTGATAAGCAATAAAAGTTCTCTACAAAAAATTCTCCTTCAAGATATTACTCTGAACGGGATGCCTCCCAAGCGCCTCGCTAGTGAGGTGTTTTGGGCACTTCCCACCGGGAGGAGACCCGGAGGCAGACCCCAGGCCCGCTGGAGAGTCTATGTCTCACGGCTAGACAGGGAACACCTCAGGGTCCTCCCGGGTGAGCTTGAGGATGCAACCAGGGTGTGAGAAGAGTGTCCCGGTTAAAGCTGTTGCCTTCGCAACCTGTCCCCGGATAGGCGGAAGACGACGGAACGGAACGGGAATATGCCACTCCGACTTTTCACAGTTTGACGCCTGTACACACTCAATGGCCAGCCGGTACTGAACCGAAAGTCCTCTACCGTTACACCCCGAGAAGATAGGGTTATAGATGATCAAAAAATACGTACATATCTCCATCAGGATTTTACGATTGGCTAGATTTTTTTCTCAATGTTTTCTTACTCTTTAGAAGCAAAAAATAAAGAAATTTTCAACTATCGAGTAAATGGTTGCGGTAGAGGTCGAAATGTATGAAAGGGGAGGAGTTTTAGGTCTGTGCAAACTGAACAGTGCTCCAGATGTTTGGATGATGAGTGCAGGTCACACACACACACACACACACTCACACACACACACACACACATGCTGAAACACCTTCTAACACAATGTGAATGAGAGTGTGTAATAAATGTTCCTCTCATCCCACACCGTGGTTTCTCTCAATTCGGCCGAGTGAAGTATGGACAAGAATGTTAACGGCTACCATCAAAGGCCTTTCCAGTGTGTGTGTGCGTGTGTGTGTGTGGTTGTGAGTGAGTGAGAGTGTAAAGTACCCCCACAGGTGATTGGATCTGATCTGATTGGCTCATCTGTCTGATGCCTTGCACAAGCGAGCGAGGGGGGATGAAGGCTTACCTAAATAATTTAAAGCCTGGATTTGTATTGATCACCAGCCATTCCAACACTTCTTTTCCAGGATTTTCTTGTTTTGCCATGGTAACCTTCTGCCCCCACTACTCCCACAGCTCCCCACCTCTACCTACACATCCAGGGGGAGTCGATCCATCGCCGAGAGGAGACAGAAAAATCCGGAAAATGTTTGTTGTTTTCCTAAAAAGCTTTAAGACCAGAAGGAAGACCCACAGTGTTAGCTGACTTTTCTTTGTCTTGCCGTGTTGGTCGGGCGTGTGCAGGAAGTGGGAGTGTGTGTAACCTCTCCGTGCGGGTCAATGGGAGAATAGAAATGTGTGTTTTTTTTGTGAGGGGGCTTGATGCATCACTCCATTTACTATCATGACCTCGGGCCGGTTTTTACGAGCTGGAGTGGATGAGATGAATGGATAATGCAGGTGTGGAGCTTTAAATGTGATAAATATGATCGTTAGATGTTTGAACGACATGTTTACCTCATATTTTAACATTCAATGAGAACAAAAAACTCTCTTTTATTAAAATAAATATATTTTCTGTCAATTGAAACCTTTTTTTAACCTTTCAGATGGACTTTGTTTGCTCAAAATGGCGCTGATCTGTTTTCTTTCTAACATGAGGAAAAATGATAGAATTTTTATTTGTAGTATTTATGCAAAATACACACGTAAAAACTGAATCAAGGCAGAAAAAACTAGCTCTGGAGTCACAGATCAATGATAATCCAGTGCTGACAAAGTCTCTTATTGTATAAGCAGCTGTGACACACAAAACCATCCAAAAAATCATCGTAAATTAAGCGAAAAAAACCCCCACTAATAGAAAATTGAAAAGTAAGAAAATCGCTACTCGTGATGGCAGCAGATTTGTGTAGCGCTCCATTTTTTTGTTGATTTTTTTAGATTTTAATGAATTTTCAAATGAAGATCTCCTTAATTAGTGAAGAGTGTGGAGTCTTTGTGGACGTGTGGAGATGTTCCGTGCTGGAGTGAATCAGAAGGAATGAAGACCGGATCTTCTTAGTGACATCAGAGGTAATTCCTGTCTGAACATACCCGGCTTCACTTTGGAACTAAGGATGGTGGACTGCTGGTGTTTGACAACAACAAATAGTGTTGTTCCACCACAATGAAGGATGGGAGTTGCTCTCAAGATGTGGAGCTTTTTAGTGATGGTTTCACATCTTATTAGGATTCACTGGAGATTCAAACATTGTTGCCATGGTAACTCAGTGTGGAGATAACTGTTGTGTGTTCCAACAGCTGTTCCTGCTATGTTCTACCAAGCGGCTGTTCCACCAAGCTGCTGTTCCAGGTCACACCACCATACTCAGCACCACCTAGCAGCTTTCTAAAGTTGCTTGAAGCTCTCTCTTGGACTGCTTGGAGCTACCGGACATTTGAATTTCCTTTGTAGGGGATTGATAAAGTATTTTGAATTTAAAGACAGAGTTCATGTGTGTGAATGAGAGGGACCCAAGTGGAAAAGTGAGGTTACAGGGAGAAGAGATAAACTTGTTGGAAGGTGGAAGATTTTAAGTACTTAGGATCAACAGTCCAGTGCAACGGAGAGTGTGGAAAAGAGGTGAAGAAGCGTGTGATGGCAGGATAGTACGGGTGGAGAAAAGTATCAGGTGTACATGATACACCGGTGAGGGTAGGAACGTAGATTGGTCTAGAGACAGTGGCACTGAGAAAAAGACAGGAAACAGAGATGGAGGTAGCAGAGATGAAGATGCTGAGGATCTCTCTGGGAGTGACCAGGATGGACAGGATCAGAGGAACAGCACATGTTAGAGGTTTTGGAGATAAAGTCCGAGAGGCCAGGCTCAGATGGTTTGGACATGTGCAGAGGAGAGAGACCGAGTACATCGGAAGAAGGATGCTGGATTTGGAACCACCAGGAAAGAGGACTAGAGGAAGACCAAAGAGGAGGTTCCTGGATACAGTGAAGGAAGACATGAAGATAGTTGATGTGACCGAAGAGGATGCAGCAGATAGGGTTACATGGAATAAACTGACTTGCTGTGGCGCCCCCTGAAGGGAAATGCCGAAAGGAGAAGAAGAATCAACATAAAAAAAAGTGCCACTCAGTGATCACATGTAACAAACATCTACAGATTTAACAGATAAACTTCTGTTTGAAATCAACTGAAATCTTTACTTTTAATTACAGTCATGTTTATCAAAAAATTCTCATTTTTAAAAACCCCAGCTCGTTTAGAAAAACAGCTGCAAACATGCTGCTTATTTGCTTTTAGCAGTATTTTGGTCTTTCTTTGGATTTTTTTTCTACATGAGAAAAGGTTATTTATGTACTGTATCTAAGTCAAACATACAAGATTTGCCCTGCAATGGACTGGCGACTTGTTCCAGGTGTACCCTGCCTCTTGCCTGTAACCAGTCAAGAAAGGCTCTAGCGCCCAAACAACCCCATTTGGGATAAGCGGTTTAGAAGAAAATTGACTGACATATGGGATGTTTTATCTCCACAGTTTAATTTACGTTTTAAAATCCCATTTAGTTTCTTTATGTTTGTTGATTTGGAGGAAGTTGAGAGAAGAAACCAGAACAGGAAACGTCTGGATCTAATCAGACATACTGTAGCTCCAGAATGAATTATTGAGGTTTTGATATGAAGGACAGGTTGGAGGGAGGAGATGGTTTCAGCTCTGCTCTTCAGGCGGGGTGTAACACATCCAGTATATATACACGCAGACAGACAGACTGACAGGCTACAAGGGAATTACCCCATACTCTCACCACATGGCAACCAGAAGGAGGAACGCCCCACCAAACTGTCTGCTTTGCTGTTTGCCAGGGGAATCCTGGATCAGGAAGCAAACCTGACCTTTCCTCTTCTGACTGTCATCTGGACTCTGCTCTGTCCGGCACACCTTTGCCTTTATTAGTACTCCATCAGCATCAATCAGCGTCACTGTAACTACTGTATGTTTATAAAACCATCTTATTATGTTAAATTAACCTTCCAGTCTTCTTCTTCTTTCGGCTTTTCCCCTTAGGGGTCGCCACATCAAGTCAGTTTCTTCCATCTAATCCTATCTTCTGTATCCTCTTTGGTCACACCAACTATCTTCATGTCTTCCTTCACTGTATCCATGAACCTCCTCTTTGGTCTTCCTCTAGTCCTCTTTCCTGGTGGTTCTAAATCCAGCATCCTTCTTCCGATGTACTCTCTCTCTCTCCTCTGTACGTGCCCAAACCATCTCAGTCTTGCCTCTCTGACTTTATCCCCGAAACCTCTAACACGTGCTGTTCCCCTGATGTACTCATTTCTAATCCTGTCCATCCTGGTCACTCCCAGAGAGATCCTCAGCATCTTCATCTCTGCTATCTCCATCTCTGCTTCCTGTCTTTTCTTCAGTGATACTGTTTCTAGGCCAAACAGCATGGCCGGTCTCACCACGGTTTTGTACACTTTCCCTTTCATTCTAGCTGAAACTCTTCTATCACACATCACACCTGATACTTTCCTCCACCCGTTCCAGCCTGTCTGCACATGCTTCTTCACCTCTTTTCCACACTCTCCATTGCTCTGGACTGTTGATCCTAGCTACTTAAAATCTTCCACCTTCTTTATCTCTTCTCCCTGTAACCTCACTTTTCCATTTGGATCACTCTCATTCACACACATGTACTCTGTCTTACTCTGGCTAATCTCCATTCCTCTTCTTTCTAGTGCAAACCTCCACCTCTCTAGCTTTTCCTCCACCTCTTCCCTCCTCTCACTACAGATCACAATGTCGTCTGCAAACATCATTGTCCATGGGGATTCCTGTATGACCTCGTCTGTCAGCCTCCCTCACCATAGCAAACAGCAAAGGGCTAAGAGCAGATCCTTGGTGCAGTCCCACCCCACACTGAACTCCTCTGTCTCACCTACAGCACACCTCACCACTGTCTTACAGCCCCCATATATGTCCTGAACCACTCTAACATACTTCTCTGTCACACCAGACTTCCTCATACAATACCATAGTTTTTCTCTAGGTGCCCTGTCATACGCTTTCTCTAGATCTACGAAGACACGGTGCAGCTCCCTCTGGCCTTCTCTGTACTTCTCTATCAGCATCCTCAAGGCAAATACTGCATCTGTAGTGCTCTTTTTAGGCATAAAACCATACTGCTGCTGACAAATTCGTACTTCAGACCTTAGCCTACCTTCGACAACTTTTTCCCACTATCAGCGTCACTGTAACTACTGTATGTTTATAAAACCATCTTATTATGTTAAATTAACGTTCTAGACTGAAGGAGCAGAAAATCAAAAAGCCTTTTTCCTAAATTCAGACTTAACCTTAAAGACTGACTCAGACAACAAAAACAAGTCCTGCATCATTCTGGAGAGTTTAACTTTGAAGGCATGAAGGAAGCTGACCAGGAATGCTGCCCAACGCTTGCTGGCTCTAAGCTGAACCATTCGTTTAAACTACATCTGCATAGTCCAACAGTAGCAACTACAAGTGTTTTTCCAGCTTCAAAAGAAATCGAGCTCGGATTCGAAAGAAAACCCCTAATTTAAGCCTCAATTTGTTGGTTCCGGTGTCTTCTATTCAGGGCCAGGTCATAGGGGCAATATCTACAGAGGTCCACCCCAGGTTTCTCTCACCGCGGCAGCCCCCTCCAGCTCATCTGGGAGGATCCCGAGGTATTTCTCGGGATCTAGCCAGTTAAGTGATCAATGGGTCCAGGTTCTATCAATGGGTCTCCTCCTGGTGGGACATGCCCAAAACACCTCACCAGCGAAGTGCTCGGGTGGCATCCCAACCGCATGCCCGAACCACCCCATCTTACTTCTCTCGACCTGAAAGAGCAACAGCTCTACTCCGAGCTCCTCCTGGATGACAGAGCTCCTCCTTCTATCTCTATCTCTAACGTAGACCTGGTTAACCTGGTTACCATGGTGAGGGTAGGAACATAGGTTCTGGTTACCACGGTGAGGATAGGAACATAGATCCTGGTTACCACGGTGAGGGTAGGAATGTAGATCCTGGTTGCCACTGTGAGGATAGGAACGTAGATCCTGGTTACCATGGTGAGAGTAGGAACGTAGATCCTGGTTACCATGGTGAGGGTTGGAACGTAGATCCTGGTTACCACGGTGAGGGTAGAAACATAGATCCTGGTTACCACGGTGAGGGTAGGAACATAGATCCTGGTTACCATGTTGAGTGTAGGAACATAGAGTCTGGTAACCACGGTGAGGGTAGAAACGTAGACCCTGGTTGCCATTGTGAGGATAGGAACATTGATCCTGGTTACCATGGTGAGGGTAGGAATGTAGATCCTTGTTACCATGGTGAGGGTAGGAACATAGATTCTGGTTACCACGGTGAGGGTAGGAACGTAGCTCCTGGTTGCCATGGTGAGGATAGGAACATTGATCCTGGTTACCATGGTGAGGGTAGGAATGTAGATCCTGGTTACCATGGTGAAGGTAGGAACGTAGATCCTGGTTACCATGGTGAGGGTAGAACGTAGATCCCGGTAACCACGGTGAGAATAGGAACGTAGATCCTGATTGCCATGGTGAGGATAGGAACATTGATCCTGGTTACCATGGTGAGAGTAGGAACGATGATCCTGGTTACCATGGTGAGGATAGGAACATAGATCCTGGTGACCATAGGTGAGGGTAGGAACATACAGTATATCAACTTGTAAATCGAGAGCTTTGCTTTTCGGCTCAGCTCTTTTTTCACCACGATGGACCGATGCAGCGTCATGATTATTGTCCGAAACGTTATTGGTCAGATACTTTAAAGTGAAAACACTCGTCTGGAATCAGTGCCGCAGCTGAAATATAATAAACATTTTGATACTTTTAGGCAATCAGAGAAGGCTTTGAAGGCTTTCAGGGTCCGTCGCTGTTTCTCCCTGAGGAAACGGATGCTGATGGTCGAGTCAGCGAGCAGCCGATTCCTTCCATATGGTTACAGATCAGCGTCAGGTTATAACGATGCTATCAGAGCTCTGGGTAATCAGCTGATCCATTTCCGCTAACAGGCTGTCAGGACCAGAAACTGTTTCCAAGACGCTGGTCTGATTACTTCCTTCTAAATCAGGATGTTTTTCTCATTCCCTGCCTCACAGTGACAGAAAGCCAGCTCCAAACATCCCTGTGTGTGTTTTACTTTGGCACGTTTGACACAGAGATCATGAGTGGGACACTGAGAAGAGAGTCGAGAGGAGTACAGGGAGGAACAGACCAAACAATCGGCCCGTGATTGTATGCAAAGCTAGACAGTAAGGAGGGAGAAATGGATCTGTATCTGTATGTCAGACAGAGACGTTCAGGATGTGCAGCAGGTTAGGATGATTAAAGATAGTGATGGATGTTCCGTTCCGTCATCTTCCGCTTGTTCCGGGGTCGGGTCGCGGGGGCAGCAGCCTCAAACGGGCAGCCCAGGCCTCTCTCTCTCCGGCTGCATCCTCTTGCTCACCTGGAAGGATTCTAAGTCGTTCCTCGGCCAACTGTGAGACATAGTCTCTCCAGCGGGTCTGGGGTCTGCCCCTTGGTCTCCTCCCGGTGGGACGTGCCCAAAACACCTAGCCCGCGAGACGCTCGGGGGGCATCCTGACCAGATGCCCGAACCACCTCATCTGGCTCCTCTCGACCTGGAGGAGGAGCGGCTCGACACCGAGCTCCTCCCGGATGGCAGAGCTCCTCACCCGATCTCTGAGTGAGAGCCCAGCCACCCTGCGGAGGAAGCTCATTTCGGCCGCTTGTACCCGCGATCTCATTCTTTCGGTTACCATCCACAGCTAGTGACCATAGGTGAGGGTATGGATGGATTAGTGATGGATGTGTTCTGACCAATACTGTGACGGGAAGAGTTGGTGATTGGAAAAAGTGAGAGAGAGGAAAGACTAGAAGAGGTTCCTATCATGAAGCAGAAGAAATTCAGAGGGCATTGAAGAGGATGAAGAGCGGACAGATTGTTGGTCCTGATGAAGGAATGAGAGACGTGGGTTTGATTGATGATTGTAAAATGTCAGTACTGTCAGGAGAGTAGTCTATTAACCCTCTGTGTCCTGTTTCCCCCTTCCTCTTGTCCCCGTTTGTCTATGTATGTGTGTGGAGTTGGGTGGACCCAGCAGGGAGCTGCAACAAGTCACACCTGAAACTCATCTACTCATCTGCTGCAGCATAAATGGATCAGTTTTTGACACACTCTTCACCAAATTGTTTGTTTACCATGCTTGACCTGTTATCTAGTTTTTGGCTCCAGCTCCTACGTCAGAACCTGCCTAATTAATCTGTTTTTATCTTCTTTATTTGGACTTTTTATCAATTTGATAAATCTGCTTTTTGATTTCTTCATCTGAGCCTGTCTGTTGTGTCAAGAGTGTATGAACAGTTCCTTTCCTTCTGTGAGCTCCAGGGGCCTCAATTACAAATTTTTGTGAAGATCTTTGGCGGGGCAAACATACAGTTTTTGGATCACGTAAATGACGTAATGCATCAGCAATTGTGTTCGGATAAGCCGGTGCTGCCTGTCACTGTTCATGAAAAATAGCAAGGATGGCAAAGTGGTAGACACGCCACGGTTGCACGACGAAGTCACTCTTGTGCAGGCGTGGAGGCAACTCCTACCAGTGGAAGGCAGTGTAACAAAGGTGGTCACCACAACAACTCTGTGTGTTGTACGGTACATATCAATGTGTCGCGGAATTAAAAATAAATGATCAAAAAAGCTGTGCAATTTTGTTCAGAAAGACGTGTCAAAATGAGTTCAAACATGGTGATTAACAATATGCATGCGTCTTAATTAGCAATCTATTCTTATGTACGGTCCTACTCTGACAGGTATTTACAGTATGTCTGTTTTCTAATTGTTTCATCACTGCTTTAAATGCTTCATTTCACAGTCCTCACTTCGGTCCACAAGTCTCATCTTTAACCCATGTCTTACTATTCGGTAGCTTCCGATTTTGCTTAAGCAGGGTGCACACTGTACAATATGCGCCCTGAAATTAGCTTGACTTCAGTTGGGGTCAAAGTCAGGTTTAAAGGATCTTTAACATGCAAACCTGCCGCCTGCCAACAAAACAAGAAACAACTCAAAAACTTGCATCCTTTTATTAAAGGTAAACTAAGTAGACTGGGGGTGAGAGCTGAGGGGTGAGCGGTGGGTGAATGAGTTGAACTGAAACGGGAGCAGTCTGCAACCTGATAGCTTCAAACTTTCATGTCCCGAGGATTCAGGTGATCCAAACCTGGATAATTGATGCCATTTGACCAATTTGAGAAGCAGATAAGAGATAGTGGCACTCACCGATCAGAGCTTACGGGGTGTTAAGAGCCTTATGAAGAGTGGTTTAAGCTGGGTGTTCACTGTGTGATACATGGCTTGAATTCAGCACAATCTCAGGTGGTGTGACGTTTTGAGATTGGACCACATTGAAAGAAAGCATTGAAAGAAAGAGCTGAGCCGAAAAGCAAAGCTCTCGATTTACAAGTCGATCTACGTTCCCATCCTCACCAATGATCACCAGCTGTGGGTGGTGACAAAAAGAACGAGATTGCGGATACAAGCGGCCGAAATGAGCTTACTCTGCAGGGTGGCTGGGCTCTCACTCAGAGATTGGGTGAGGAGCTCTCACATTAAGGAGGAGATCAGTGTCGAGCCGCTCCTCCTCCAGGTCGAGAGAAGCCAGATGGGGTGGTTTGGGCATCTGGTCAGGATGCCCCCGAGCGCCTCGCTACTGAGGTGTTTTGGGCACGTCCCACCCGGAGAAGACCAAGTGGCAGACCCCGGACTCGCTGGAGAGACTATGTCTCACAGCTGGCCGGGGAACGACTCGGGATCCTCGGGAGGATTATCTCCAGCTCATTATCTGGGGTGAAAGAAGCCCGGGTTTCCCGTCTGAGGCTGTTGCCCCCATGGTCCAGCCCTGAATAAGCAGAAGACGACGGACCGGAACGGTGTTTCTTGATGTTTTTGTGTACAGGAGGTCACGAGAAGAGACTTTCTGCTCGTGATTATTAATCAGATGATCGGATGAGTTTCTGGCATGTCTGAAATTTGTCTGATTGGTTTGTTCTGACACCATTACGTTGAACGTAAACCCCCCAAAATAACTGCAAACATGGCAACACATGGATAGAGGCAAAACTTGTGAACAAGATTTACTCAATTTTGTTAGTACAGTATGATTGGTTCACTCGCAGCAGACTATCTGAGGCTCAGATCCTGGGTAATGTGTGGATGAAGGTTCTTTTAGAAACCTTCTGAAGTCATACAGTGTATGCTCAGCTTTGAGACGCCCAGGGAAGGAACAGATGATGGAACACCAAATGAAAAGTCATTAAAGAATAATGGACGAGATGAGGGTCACAGGACAGCTTTAGAGTTACACCAAACTCAATTTACTCCAGCACCTTTCTAATTTGCTCTGTTTGAGTGAGATTCAGTGAATGCTTGGATTTTAATGCAGCGATGCTTCATAAATGAGACTGATGTGGCAGAACTAAGTGAACCAATAAGTCACTCTGTCAGGAAGTGCTGAAAGTGTAACAATGTGTGTTTTTTCTGTTTCTTCAGTGACCATCTCCACCAGCGTGCCATTTGACGGTCTCTTGATAACCGGCCTGTACACCTCCACCCCGGTTCAGTCAGCTCCGATCCCGGCACCAGCAGCTTTCGGCTTCGGTAAGTCTCACCAATTATTATGACCCAGCATGGACAAGTTCTCCAAAATGAGAATACATGTCCTGGTATTTTTGGTTTTACCGTACCAGGATGGAAATGGTTTACATAAATGGGGGTGATGGTGACACTTTAAAAAGCTGAATTATGAAGATGAAAACGATTTCTTGTGTCCGATCGTCAAATATGGTCACCAGCTGTGGGTGATGAGTATAAGAACGAGAACGTGGTTACAAGCAGCCGAAATTATCTTCCTCCGCAGGGTGGCTGGGCTCTCACTCAGAGATAGAGTGACCAGCTCTGCTATCCGGGAGGAGCTTGGAGTAGAGCCGTTGCTCCTCCAAGTCGAGAGAAGCCAGATGGGGTGGTTCGGAAATCGCGAACATCTTGCTGGTAAGTAGTTCTGTCCCACCAACAGGAGAACTGGAGGCAGAACCTGGACCCGCTAGAGAGACTATGTCTCACAGCTTGACAGGGAACAGGTATCATCCTGGGAGGATGCAGCGAGGGTGTGGGAAGCGTGGGTGTCTCGGTTGAGGTTGTTGCCCCCGTGACCCGGCCTAGATAAGCGGAAGACGACGGAACAGCATGTTGCTTCATCCAAACCGTTTGGGTGGAGGCATTCTAAATGTTTATCATGCATGCAAACCTCTTTTCCCTCGGGTGTGTGGTGTCACATCTGGAGTGTGAGGATGAAGCAGGATCTTCCTGAGGAGACTAGACCTCATCAGTGAGCTCATGGAAACCTAAAGACATCTCTTTGCATCAGAGACCAAGTTTGAGCCAAAATCTTTTAGAAAACTAAAAAAACTGCTCGATGTTCACTGTGACAGGGTGACCTGTGAGGGTCACAGACTTCCCCTGCAGAGATTTACGAGAATGTTGTTTTGTGTGAAGCAATTAGGGCCGGGTGTGGCTGTAATCTCACCGCATAGAGACATGATGAACACACATAGAGAGGGAATTAGAAATATGATGAAACACACACGCTGCAGTGGTCGTGGGCTCAGAGCGCATGTGGCTGACAGATGCAGGATTAATATGAACTTGGAATAATTAAAGTACATCACAGACTGGCAGGAGATCAGTGGATGAAAGTTTCTAAGGTTTAAGAATCTGTTGTTGAATTCCAACTATAATCTCATAAAGAGAACAGCCTTTTTGGCTCTAAGGTCTGACTGGATGGAACGGTACCGTGTTCTATAGGAACGGCGCCCTTAAGAACAGGTGTACCCCGCTTCCAGGGATTTACCTGAGACTGGGATTACAAATTAGATTGTGAAGAAAAACAGAGTCTAAGCGTTACTCCTTTTAATTTAAACGTTTCTCCCACTCGTTCTTTACTCAATGATCCACTGCTCTAGACTTTCCTCCACTCGTTCTTTACTCGGTGATCCACTGCTCTAGTCTTTCCTCCACTCGTTCTTTACTCGGTGATCCACTGCTCTAGTCTTTCCTCCACTCATTCTTTATCGATAATCCACTGCTCTAGTCTTTCCTCCACTCATTCTTTACTCGATGATCCACTGCTTTAGTCTTTGCTCTATTTGTTCTTTACTCGGTGATCCACTGCTCTTGTCTTCCCTCCACTCATTCTTTACTCGATGATCCACTGTTCGAGTCTTTCCTCCACTTGTTCTTTACTCGATGATCCACTGCTCTAGTCTTTCCTCTACTCATTCTTTACTCAATGATTCAATGCTCGAGACTTTCCTCCACTCATTCTATCGGTGATCCACTGTTCTAGTCTTTCCTCTTGATTCGATGAACTGTAGTCTTTTCTCCACTTGTTCTTTACTCAGTGATCCACTGCTCTAGTCTTTCCTCCACTCGTTCTTTACTCGGTGATCCACTGCTCTAGTCTTTCCTCCACTCATTCTTTATCGATAATCCACTGCTCTAGTCTTTCCTCCACACTCGTTCTTTACTCGATGATCCACTTCTTTAGTCTTTGCTCCATTTGTTCTTTACTCGGTGATTCACTGCTTCAGTCTTTCCTCCACTCGTTCTTTACTCAATGATCCACTGTTCGAGTCTTTCCTCCACTTGTTCTTTACTCGATGATCCACTGCTCTAGTCTTTCCTCCACTCGTTCTTTTTTCAATGATCCACTGCTCTAGTCTTTCCTCCACTTGTTCTTTACTCGATGATCCACTGCTCTAGTCTTTCCTCTACTCATTCTTTCCTCAATGATTCAATGCTCGAGACTTTCCTCCACTCATTTTAGCGGTGATCCACTGTTCTAGTCTTTCCTCTTAATTCGATGATCCACTGCTGTAGTCTTTTCTCCATTCGTTCTATCAGTGATCCACTGCTCTCGTCTTTCCTCCACTCGTTCTTTACTCGATGATCCACTGCTCTAGTGTTTCCTCCACTTGTTCTTTACTTGATGATCCACTGCTCTAGTCTTTCCTCCACTCGTTCTATTGGTGATCCACTGCTCTAGTATTTCCTCCACTCTTTCTATCGGTAATCCACTGCTCTCGTCTTCCCTCCACTCGTTCTTTACTCGATGATCCAATTCTCTAGTCTTCCCTCCACTCATTCTTTACTCGATGATCTACTGCTCTAGTCTTCCCTCCACTCATTCTTTACTCGGTGATCCACTGCTCTCGTCTTCCCTCCACTCGTTCTTTACTCGATGATCCACTGCTCTAGTCTTCCCTCCACTCATTCTTTACTCGATGATCCAATGCTCTAGTCTTCCCTCCACTCGTTCTTTACTCGATGATCTACTGCTCTAGTCTTCCCTCCACTCATTCTTTACTCGAGGATCCACTGCTCAAGTCTTTTCTCTACTCGTTCTTTGCTCGATGATCCACAGTTCTAGTCTTTCCTCCAACCCGGGCCACATCGTCTTGTGTCCGTGGAAACTCAGCCACGTCTTCTTGAACCTGTCGTAGCTCATTTTTCAGCTTCCATTCATTCGTTAATCTGAAATTCTCTGGCCGCTGAATTTCCATGTTCCTCCTCGTCCCTGATGGTCTTCAGTTTAAACCGTGTCTCTCTAACATTTTCAGAGTTGTTAAAACAACGAACATACCACTTTTTTTATAAGCAAGCCACGCCCACACTTCACCCTGTAATGTTCTCATGGTGTTCTCTACTACATCCACCTTACAACAACAACACACAGATGTAGACTTTTATGTGCACCGTATAATCGTGAAAATACGATATCCCTGTATGTGTGTGTGTGATTGCGTGTGTGTATGAATTCCCTTTTAATGCATGTGTTTATTGTGTTGTCTTGTTATGGTTTGTTTCCACCAGGCCAGCACATGCAAACTGGGCCGTTTGTGGACAGACATACAAACACCAGCCCACACACACAAACACACACTGACTTTGTTTTCTTCCACTGGCTTCATTAAAAAGTTATTTTCCTATAAATTTTGGTGGTTTTCCCTGTTTTTCCAGCTCACACTCATCGTCACTGTGGAACAAAGGCATTGTGCTGCCGTGGAGTTTTTCTGAGGAATGCTTTGTCTCCAGCTAACCGCACAGCTTTGCGGTGCTGCAATCCTTCTGTTCTGGGTTTTATAGACAAACTAGGGCTGGTGTGAGCTGGCCCGGTGCCGAACATGGAGGGTAAAATGTGTCTTTCATAAATGCGAGCAGAGAAATGCGTCTGGCTGAGGCGTACTGCATCGAGGTGCCAGCGGCTGGCAGGAAACTGCTTTTCTTCTCTGGAACTACCGCCACACTAACTTACAGCGTGAAGTCTTGTGCTTACACAGAGTGAAAATTCACAGCTCAAACTGGTTCCATTTACTGCTCAGAAGACAAGTTTGAGATTTAAATTCAGTCTCAAATTAGTCTCTATTTTTTAACCATTTCCCCAAAAATCCAAAAATGGGTGACAAAATAGTAATTAGGAGTCACACCTGGGAAAAAGGTGAGATACGCTCATCTTACTCCAGTCTCTACAGCATTGTTGTTTTTGGCATCCATTTGAGTTTTAGTCTTCGTCTTTGGAACGAAAATTAATTTAAGTTTTAGTCACGTTTTTTCGTCATCTCCACATATTTTAGTTTTAGTCACGTTTTAGTCGACGAAAACCCAAAAGAGTTTTTGTCTAGTTTTTGTCAGGGAGACTTAGAACGTTTTTTGTATAGTTTTAGTGTAATTAAAAAAACAACTTACTTTAACAATTGTGTCTTTATTACTGAGAATGATTAACTGGAGCAAAACAACAAACATAGTAAAACAACGTAAAATAAATGGTTCTCGGACATGTCAGCCTCGGAGATTTCAGCCACGGACATCTGGGCCAAAAACCTATTTCATGTAGAAAAATGTGATATTTTATGTAAAACATTGTGATATTTTGTAAATAGCCTAGGTTGCAGTTTCTTGGCCCAAATGTCTGTGGCTTACATGACCGTTCACCCAGTAGGACAGTTATGTAACCCTTTGTGTTAGGTGTGAAGTAGATATATTCTGAGCGTATCTCAATATGTGGTATTCACACCTAACACAAAAGGGCATGAAGAAATTCTGATATTTTTAAAAAATTCTGATATTTTATGTAAAAATTTTATCGTAAATAAACAGTTGCACTACAAAAAATAATTGCTTTTAGTCATTTTTATCCCATGGCTTTTAATCATTTTTATTCCATGGCTCAAATAAAAAATTCTGATATTTTTTAAAAATTCTGATATTTTAAAAAAATTCTGATATATTATGTAAAAATTTTATTGTAAATAAACATTTTTATCCCATGGCTCAAATAGCCTAGGTTGCAGTTTTTTGGCTCAAATGTCTGTGGCTGAAATCTCCGTGGCTGAAAAGACCGTTCACCAAAATAAATAGAAATTCTTCAGTGAGTGAGGAACGTTGTAACTTATTTATACTTAAAAATGACACCTCTAAATAACCCTGTAAATAAAGTAAACATTGGAATGCATTTAAAGCAGTCGTTAGCGCAACCAAGCTAACTAGAAAGTTAGCAGCGCCGACAAGCTAGCATTAGCTTGAAGTTAGCATGCTGTTTGCGCAAAATATGTGGAAAACTTTAAGTTTCTGACCACCAAGCCTCTGTGTTGCTGTTACCGTCATGGTGTGTGACTTTCTCGCGGCTTCAGGTGTGTTGTGTAGACGGTGTGAACGTGCAGCATTGTGGGGGGCGTGCCGCCGTGAGGGCCGAATGCAGCAGCTGTGCTTTTTCTTTTCACAGACAGAAATATGAAAGTCTGACGCCTATTTCGTTACATTTTCGTCTCGTCTACAAAAGTGGCAAACGTCTCGTGACATTTCGTCACCAAAATGTCGCATTTATTTTGTTATTGTTACGTCATCGTCATAAAAAATTGCATCGTCAACGAAATAATTTTGTTGTCGTCATTGTTGACGAAAACAACACTGCTCTACAGTGAGTCCTTTATTTCTTTTTAGAAAGATGATGAGGTCTAGTCTCCATATAATTTATTATATGGGCCTCCCTAACAGTAGTCTCACCACCTGTAGGAGGCGCTATAGTTAAGGAGGAGATGAGTGGCAGCCGATAACGGGGAGCCTGGTGGTCCGATCCTCGACTACATTAGGCTAGCTCTTCTTCTTCATTTCCCTGTTCTAAGTTCATTTCAGATTCTGTCCACAATCCTCATCTCAGCAAATATAGGGGCTCAGGTGTCAGCTCCAGGGGCACCTAGGGGGTTCAGAGGGAATCGAACCAGCTTCTCCTGGTCCAAGGATGGACACTCTATCACCAAGCCAACTCTTTCTAAAGGTAGTTCCCTGATTGGGAATTGAACCCAGGCCATGGCGGTGAGAACGGCGAAACCTAACCAATAGACCATCAGGGAGCAACTTTGCTTGGCGTGACGCTAAAATCCATGAATCGCTCAGTGTGCTTAGAAGTTGGTCCACCCTTGGATTTGAGCGTAATAACGCTTCATAAATGAGACTTGGCGGCACGGTGGTGCAGTGGTTAGCACAGTGGCCTCACAGCAAGAAGATTGTGGGTTTGAATCCCGGGCGGGGACGAGATTTGAAACACTGGCTTTTCTGTGTGGAGTTTGCATGTTCTCTGCATCTATGCATGGGTTTTCTATGAGAATCTCCTTTCCTCGCATCTCAAGAGGCTTATCCTCCTAGTAAAAAAAATACTTCTGATGACACGTGTCTCAGTTAGGGACAGTTTGACATGAGGTAAACAGGTAAGTAATTAAACCTTCCGATTACAGGACGTACACTTTATTTTCAGAGTACCTGAAAGCAAGCATGTGTATGCAGGTGTATAACCTAAACCGAGGTTAAGTTGAAAATACATTGCTTTCATTTGTAGATCTCTGATTTCTCAGTCTGAGAGCACAGAAACAAACATTTGGGGAAGTTGGAGCATCGTCTGAAATATTGTTGAGGTCTCATTCTTAACTTGAAATGAGACTAGATTGAAATTTAATGCTTGTTATTGACACATGTAACAACGCTGATCACAGATGACATTGTGATCTGTATTGAGAGGAGGGAAGAGGTGGAGGAAAAGCTGGAGAGGTGGAGGTTTGCACTAGAAAGAAGAGGAATGAAGATTAGCCAGAGTAAGACAGAGTACATGTGTGTGAATGAGAGGGATCCAAATGGAAAAGTGAAGTTACAGGGAGAAGAGATAAAGAATGTGGAAGATTTTAAGTATCTAGGATTAATAGTCTAGAGCAATGGAGAGTGTAGAGAAGAGGTGAAGAAGTGTGTGCAGGCAGCTTGGAACGGGTGGAGAAAAGTATCAGATGTGATGTGTGATAGAAGAGTTTCAGCTAAAATGAAAGGGAAAGTGTACAAAACCGTGGTTAGACCGGTGATGCTGTTTGGTCTAGAGCAGTGCTTCTCAAATAGTGGGGTGCGCCCCCTGGGGGGGACATGTTTTTTTTGTTTTTGTTTTGCTGTACTAGAAGAAAGTGTAATTGCATATCCACTTTCTTTTATGTTTTCTTTAATGTTAATGAGGATACAATGTTATGCAGAGGTGTACTTCTAACAATTTCATAGACAAATGATACTAATTATAGTCACGAGGAGTGTGGTAGGGGCGCAAAATATTTTCTTCTTCCTTGGGTGGGAGCGGGGGTGCAACAGGAAATAATTGAGAAGCACTGCTCTAGAGACAGTGGCGCTGAGGAAAAGACAGGAAACACAGATGGAGGTATCAGAGATGAAGATGCTGAGGATCTCTCTGGGAGTGACCAGGATGGACAGAATCAGAGGAACAGAAAATGTTAGAGGTTTTGGAGATAAAGTCAGAGAGACCAGACTGAGATGGTTTGGACATGTGCAGAGGAGAGAAAGAGAGTACATCAGAAGAAGGATGCTGAATTTGGAACCACCGAGAAAGATGCCTAGAGGAAGACCAAAGAGGAGGTTCATGGATACAGTGAAGGAAGACATGAAGATAGTTGTTGTGACCGAAGAAGATGCAGAAGATAGGGTTAGATGGAAGAAACTGACTTGCTGTGGCGACCCCTGAAGGGAAATCTCTCTTTATTTTCACACTGTTGTCTGTGAGAACTAGATGAGACATTTTGGAGGGCTTTCAGTTTCTTCATTTGAAATAAATCCTGATGGTGAAGTTACTCAGTATTAATCTTTAAAAGACTCTCTCGCGTACTTCTGGACTTTATGTAAGCTGCTGAAAGGGATGCCTGTGAAGCCTGCCAGCGAAGCAATATGAGCCCAGACTGACTCAGCTGCTGGAGAATTCCAACTTGTTCCATCAAGGGAGCTTTCTTTCCAGTCCGGTGTCCTGGCTTCATGAAAGGAACTCACACAGCTGCCGAATTGGCATCTAGGAATGTTTTTATAATGAAAACAATGTCACATGCACTCAGACGAGGACGGTATCAAAACAAAAGCTTTTCTGTTTTATGTCACATGGTAATTATTAAGAGATGGAAACAGCGGTCACATGTGGTCTGATTTGTGTTGCTCCCTTAATGGCCAAACATTTCCCATCATATCGTCGCTGGAACAAGCACACATTCATCCTGCCTCCTGCTAACTGGTAATTACCATGATGAACGTACACTTAAGATGAGATGAAAGCCGAAAAAGTTGGATGGAATGAAGGGGCAGAATGCCAGTTTTCTGCTGACAGACTGTGTGAAACTACAGGAACGAACAGAAGTGCAGAGAGACGAAGGAGTGCATGAAAAATGACAAAGAAGGAGCGACGGAAGGAAGACGGGGTGTGAATAAAGGGGGAGGGGGATGTTCCATCTCTCCTTTTGATGGACTGGCTGATTGCTGATGCTGAAAAACTGGTCATTGATGGATAACTGGTTTGCAGGTGGTGTTTAGTTTGTCCTTAATTTGCATATTTGTATGTATTTGTGGAGCAGTTGGCTTCTGCTTGTAGGTGTGTGTCCCCGTCTTGGTGTGATGAGTTTGGCTGTCTGACAGAATGAGACACTTAGTGACAGGGACATCCTGCACACACTCCGCCACCATGACGGATGGGCTCATGCTAACACACTGGCTGATTACAGATAAAAATCCGTCTGCACCTTGACCTGCAGAGGAGGGGCGAGACTGGGTCTGCAGCCTAAAGAGTAATCATATTTCAGACAGATTTACCTTCAGAAAGCATTCCCCACATCATCAACATCACATCCAGGACTACGTTACAACCAACAGGATTATTTATTCCTGCTTTTAAAAGGAAACTCAGCTTTATACTTTTTTTACTTACTGTGCAGAATTTTTAGCTCTAAAACCAGCCTCATCGTTATACCAGCGAGAATGAGTCTAATCCGCTCAGTGTCAATTCCAGTTCAGTGGCGGAGCGATACTCACCATATGGACTTAGTCAGAAAAGGGTGGCTACGAATTCAACAAAGACCTTGAGTTGTGAACGTAAAGGAGAACGAGTACGGCTAGAGTCAGATGAACTGTTATCAAAGCCTTCAGTAGTGCTCCATTTGCATCTAACAGCTCACCCTGGAGGATCCAGAGGTGTACCCTTTCCAACTGTGAGACAGTCTCTTCACTGGGTCGAAGGTATGTCTCGGTTTCTTCTCCCGTTGGGATGTACCCGAAACACCTTACCCGCACAGTGCTCGGGACGCATCCTAACCAGATGCCTGAAACACTCCATCTGGTATCTCTCGACATGGAGGAGCAACGGTTCTACTCCGAGCTCCTCCCAGATGGCAGATTTCCTCCCTCTATCTCTGAGTGAGAGCCCAGCAACCCTAAAGGGGAAGCTCCTTTCAGCCGCTTGTATATGCAATCTCGATCTTTTGGTCACCACCCAAAACTGGTGACCAAAGGTGAGGGTAGGAACGTTGATCCCACTTACTATGGTGTGAGTAGGAATGTAGATCCTGGTTACCATGGTGAGAGTAGGAACGTGGATCCTTGTTACCATAGTGACGGTAGGAACGTAGGTCCCGTTACCATGGTGAGGGTAGGAATGTAGATCCTTGTTACCATGGCGAGGGTAGGAACCTAGGTCCTGGTTACCATGGTGAGGGAAGGAACGTAGATCCTGGTTACCATGGTGAGGGAAGGAACGTGGATCCTGGTTACCATGGTGACGGTAGGAATGTAGGTCCCGGTTACCATGGTGAGGGTAGGAATGTAGATCCTTGTTACCATGGCGTGGAGGGTAGCAACCTAGGTCCTGGTTACCATGGTGAGGGAAGGAACGTAGATCCTGGTTACCATGGAGAGGGAAGGAACGTAGATCCTGGTTACCATGGTGAGGGTAGGAACGTAGATCCTAGTTACCATGGTGAGGGTAGGAATGTAGATCCTGGTTACCATGGTGAGGGTAGGAACATAGATCGTTTGTTAAATTGAGAGCTTTGCTTTTCAGCTCAGCTTTTTCTCCACTGAGATGGGCCAATGCAGTGTCCTATGTGTTGCAGATGCGGCACTGATGAACGTGTGGCGTCCAAAAAGACCTCACAAACTTTAATAATATATACAAATATTTGATCAGAATCACAAATTTCCCATGTGTGGGATCATTAAAGTATATTCTGATTCTGATTCCGAAATATGTCAACATTTTACGTTTTAAAACTTTGATTCTTGTGTGTGTCTGTGTGTGTGTCTGGTACCAACCAGAAAGCAATAATTGGTCAAACTAAAAAAGTACCCACCCATCAATGAACGAATGACTCATGTCTTAGGCTCAAATGTTAGAAATTGGAAAGTCATCATAGCAGATGGGCTTCATCCAGACAGGAAAATATGGAAAAGGTTTATAGTAAAAAAAAAAAAAAAGCAAAGTCAAACAGAACAAAACTGAATGGAAAATAATAAATATCACATTTTTAGTTAAATTTTTCTATTAAAGCCCATATTTTCCACAAGTTTGTGCTGATTTGAACCCTTTGGTCACAGGATAGGACCCTATGAGACCCACAAGTCAAAAAATGTGCCCAAAAAAACAAAACAATTAGACGCCCACAAACCCAGATGCCTCAGAACAGACTGTTTCCACAGAGTTTCTGTTTGAGGAAACGTCGGTCTCATTGAGACACAGAAACACTGAATGGTCATTATGTTTTCCAATCATGCATTCAGATGTGAATATCCTGGTCTCATCCATCTCCAGATTGAAGGTTAGCTGTCTGCACCTTCTTGCCACCAAACCAGATTGGATTTCAGCTGAAATGTCAAACAATGAGAGATGGCAGCTCATCATGTCAGTATTTACAGACACACACTCACAGGTGGCTTTGCTGTTGAACAAAGCCTTGTTTTGAAATGTTTCCAGTCCCAGATGAGCACCAGGGAAGATGCTGTATATGGAAAGATGGAGGATAAAGAAGAACGGTATAGAGGGAGGGTGTTGCAGGGGTTAGAAAAAGGGTTCTCCTGGGTAGAGAAGCTGTCAGTCCCTGGGAGACATCAAACGCTCAGCATCCCTGTGATCAGCGTACACCCTGCTCTTCTGCTGACAGCTCCCTGACTGCGCCGCTTACACTCCTTCATACACACACATCTACAGCGACCATACGAGCTCTCACACTCTCATTTATCCATTCATACCGCAACACATTCAAATTCCACCGACATCCGCGAACTCATGCTGACTCCCATACATGTGATGCTTATATTTGTGACACGTTACCTCTGGTATCCATTAGGGCTGAAACAGTTAATCGATTCAATCGATTATAATCGATTATCAAAATAGTTGTCAAAAAATAGTTGTCAACTAATTTGGTCATCGATTAATCGCCTAAAAAGTTTTTGCTGTCAACTGCACTTAAATTGGTCTCCAAGTGGGGCAGTAGAGAGCAAATTGACGATGTCAAGTACCAAAGTAGGAGGAGAAGAAGATAGCAGCCAATCATTGGCCTTCATTTCACCCCGCCTCACATGATCAGGCAGATTCAACAAGATGGCGGAAAGAAAAACACATACAAAATCATAAGAAGTTTGGATCGTTTTTCCGCTAAATTTGAAAAAGATTCGCGTTAATATGCAAAGTTTGCAAAACGGACATGTTTTGGCACGGAAGCATAACGACGTTGCGAATCCAGAAGTGTTAAAGGTTTCTTGTTTTCAAATGTGATCCAACAGTTTACATTTGATGTTTTATTAGCCAGTACTACTAAAGCACATTTTATGGGTTCTTATGATTTACTTTTACTGTATACAGTAAGTAGATTTATTATTTTCTAGAAATGATAATATTCTACCTCTTTACTTTCCAGAAAGAGTAACATTTGCTCTTACTGGAATAAACCTAACGTGTTGTTTATGCGGTTATGAGTTGTGTTTTACACAATAACATTCTATAATATGCTGAAAAAGTAATATTAAGTAAATTGTCGTTTTATCCGATTAATCGAATAATCGATTCAATACTCGACCAATTAATCGATTACCAAAATAATCGTTAGTTGCAGCCATAGTATCCATCCTCACAGTAACCTGAAAGTTCGGCTGTTGGTCGGACTGTTTTGCTGAGGCCAGACACTCTCCTCCTCCTCCTGATGATGATGATGACTTTTCTAAACCATCACTCCTCTGCTAAGAGTCCAAAGGCAGATCCCTCTTGGTGATGAATTCATTAGCAGAGAAGATGAACTGAGTTGTCAGGGTTGGGTTATGGATGGAGGCTGATTTGTGTTCTCTGTGGCACCGTGTTAGATGGGTTGGTTGTAAATTATCCTGCTTTGCTGGCACAGGACTTCCCCAGCCCTCTCGCCCAGACCGAGCCGTTGCTTAGCACCCCTCCTGCTGCCTGCTAACAGGTGGCTAAACATTTGTGCTCTCTCAGAGTCCAGAGGACTGCTCGACTAATTATGCAGCGCAAGTAGAAAGTGGTTTCTATCAGTGGTGGACTCTAAATGCATTCAAAGCCCTATCTGCTGGCTGCTCTGCTGTCAGTGTCAGAGGACACGCTCTGCTCTGACCTTGAGCGTTACGTACGCATTAAAAGTGTTTCCAATGTAATTTTATTGGAGCTTTCTGAGACTCATCACCTGTTGTTACGCTATGGATGTTAAGAAAGACAAACTTGAAAATAAAAAAGTCTAAAATTGAGCAAATAAATCTTTTGCAAACTTAAAATTAAAGAAAATTTTTGATACTGAACTCAACCGATTTATGACATTTTTATGCATTACTTTTATTTATTCATTCATCTTCTGAACCTCATCTCCCTAATGAGTAAACTTCCTCATTACCTGTAGAGCTTCATAATTAGTCCACTTTTCATACGTTCATTTTTATTAACTTCTAATGTAAACGAGATGAACAAATGGATTTGATGGCTGATTTTGTTTGAGTCATTTTTGAGACAGACTTAAAAAGGGCTACACAGTGGCCTCACAGCAAGAAGGTCACGGGTTCGAGTCCCAGAGTGAGGACGAGGCTTGAAACACTGGCCTTCCTGTGTGGAGTTTGCATGTTCTCCCTGTGAATGTGTGAGTTTCCTCCGGTTTCCTCTCACTCTCCAAAAACATGCATGTTAGGTTGATTGGCTGCTACAAAATTGCCTCTCTGAATAAGTGTGTGTGTGGATAGTTGTATGTGTGTGTGGCACTGCAGCAGCCTGGTGACCTATCTGGAGTGCATCCTGCTGTTTGCCTGAAATCAGCCAGGATAGAATCTGGTACCCCCCTTAGGGATAAGTCCTCAGAAGACAAAGCAGAACTTTTTTTTTATTATGTTATTGAACAAAGTAAAGAACTCTGAGAATCACGAAGCACGACAGGTGTCACCAAAGATTACAGAAGGATTGTTTTATGTTTTTCCTGATAGTTGTGCTGCTTTTGGCTTGTCACAATTCAGCTAGAATTGTAGCTCACTGGTCATCTTTGGACCAATAAGTTGCAGGTTTGATTCACGCCCTGAGCTCACGTCTAAGCATCCCTGGAGAAGACACCTAACCCCCAGTTTCTGCCACCATTGGCACCGTCATGGCTGCCTGCTGCGGTGCAATGCAGCACAGTAATTTTCCCACGGTTGATTAAAAAAGTCGGGTTATTATTATTAGTAAAATACGCGGCACGGTGGCGCAGTGGGTAGCGCATTGGACTCACAGTAAGAAGGTTGTGGGTTTGAGTCCCGGGTGGGGACGAGGCTTAGATCACTGTTCTTTCTGTGTGGAGTTTGCATGTTCTCCCCGTGTCTGCGTGGGTTTCCTCCGGGTACTCCGGTTTTCTCACACCCGCCAAAGACATGCATGCCAGGTTGATTGGCCGGTGCCAAAGTCCCCCCTGGGAATGAGTGTGTGTGTGTGGTTGTATGTATGGGGCCGTGCGATCTTTTCGGCATGTTCCTTGCCAATTTCTCTCAATACAAAGTGAACGGCGATGAAGCGTTTGCTTCAACCAATCAGATTCAAATCCACCTGGGCATGTGACCAGCTGATTGGACAGCAGTGGTGGAACTTAACGAAGTAAATGTACTTCGTTACTGTACTTTAGTAAAAAAATTGTGTATCTGTACTTTACTGAAGTAAAATTTGAGACCGGTACTTTTACTTTTACTTCACTACATTTTTAGAGCAAATATCTGTACTTTTACTTCGCTACTTTTTAACAGTGTGTTTTACATTTTTCGTTACATTTTCGTTCAGGAATTTGAAAAATACACGTTTTTTTTGCGCATCTTGAAGCCGCATCGCCAAAATCAAAAGAAGAAGTTGATCGGGAGAAGAAGTAATGAATCGAGGACCAATGAGAATCGAGAGTAAACATTTTCCGCATTCATTCAGCGCCAAAAAACTAACATCAAATATAGCACAAATTAAAAAGAGTCAGAAGATCGTTGTTCGTTGTGTTTACTTTTAAATAAAAAGTTGAGCCATCATTACACAGAGCAGGGGCGGATCTAGAATTTTCTAAAGGAAGAGGGGGTGGGAGGGCGTGAGGTCATTGACAAAGCCATTATAGGCTGACTGGGGGCCTCCATTCCCCAGAACATTTTAAAAAATAAGAGTAATTTTCCTGCATTTTGGCGGCCCATTTGCTGGCCCTGCTAGGGGATAGCTTGACTTGTCCCCTTTCCTTTTTTCTTTTTTTATTTGTGACCATAGAGCACAAAAAAAGACATTTGAATTATGATCGAATACTTTCACTTTTTACTTAAAAAGTCAAATTTACACCAAATACTTTTGTACTTTTTCTTAAGTAGATTTTTTTCTTGGTACTTTTACTTTTACTTAAGTATTTTTTTTTGCCTAATTATCTGGTACCTCCGCAGGGTGGCTGGGCTCTCACTCAGCGATCGGGTGAGGAGCTCTGCCATCCGGGAGGAGCTCGGTGTCGAGCCGCTCCTCCTCCAGGTCGAGAGGAGCCAGATGGGGTGGTTCGGGCATCTTGTCAGGATGCCCCCCGAGCGCCTCGCGGGCGGGGTGCTTCGGGCACATCCCACCGGGAGGAGACCAAGGGGCAGACCCCGGACCCGCTGGAGAGACTATGTCTCACAGCTGGTCGAGGAAAGACTTGGGATCCTTCCGGGTGAGCTGGATGATGCAGCCGGGGTGAGAGAGGCCTGGGCTGCCCGTTTGAGGCTGTTGCCCCCGCATCCCGACCCCGGAACAAGCGGAAGATGACAGAACGGATCTGTACTTTTACTTAAGTACAAAAAGTGAGTACTTCATCCACCACTGTTGGACAGTCATATTAAACAGTTCCAAATGATTCTGCAGATGAAAGTTTTTTAGCTTCTCTGAAGGATCCTCCACACTTCCTATTTGCTGCTTTGTAATGTCATTTTAGCAGCTGCATCTTCAATCTAAAAAAAAGTGCGGTTGGTTAGCACAATAAAAGACTTTTTAACCCCTGGACTTTTATTTTGAAGGGTTTTTTTTATCTGTGATGTCCAAGTTGTTCTTTATTTCTTTATTAATTCAGTTCAAAACAGTCATTGAGTGTTTGATGCAGATGGAGCACTACTGAAGGTTTAGTGGTTCACAACTGGATTTTTTTAGAGACCTCCTCAGGGAGCTCAAACACAGAGATTTTAAAGCCCAGCATCATTTATAATGTATGTAAGGTGGATGTAGAGCTCACATCTAATAGTCCCGTTCTGGAGCACATGCTGCTGGGAATTTACTGGAGTTCTCTTAAAAAGCACAATCCCTGCTTTCAATTCCTGCCGTTTCACTACATGCACTCACATCCAAACGTGCACGTGATGCTAATATGTGTTTGTATCTGCGTGCACGCGTCGGGGAAGGTTCAGCGTGAGTAAGAAACGTTAGAAAGCAGGAGCTGGACTCGCTTTGAAAGCAGCGTGTGAGCTGTTGGGCATTTTTATTTTTATTTCTTTTCCATCATGCGAGGCGTAGGTTGTTTCTCCCATGTGTGGCCTCTCATGAGCAGAGCAGCGTTATTTTCCACCAGCAGAGAGGTGGTTATGTGCCAGTGAGAAGAGAAAGCTTTGAGTCAGATTGACACGTTTCTGTGGGTTTGCATCACTTTGAAACACATCTTTGTTGTTCGGTGATGTAAAAACTGCACTTCCATACCTTCACATGCACCTTGCACGTGTGTGAAAACTGAGTGTGTGATTTTACAAAGTCTTTTCCACAACGTGCTGCCAAGCAAGCTATATTCTTATTCATTTTTAAATTTTTTTTAAACAAAACATTTAGAAACTGGATGTTTCGCTCTGAGATGAACAGCTTGGCTCTATTTTTTCTGCATGTCGTCCACTCTGACCCACATTCTGGCACAGAAACTAGGAGATGACCTTCTACTTGTTTTGCTCTCCTTATGAGAGCCGATCTGTTTGTTCACGGCTCCCAGCATGCCCGATCCTTGAAAAAAACACACACATTTATATGTAATCACACAAACATACATGCAAAGCTGACACACATGCATGCAGACACATTCACAGACACATAGATCTATACACCAGTGATGGATGATGCATTTCACACCTTGGCTCTCAGTAGTGCTCCATCTGGATCAATCGAACACTCAACTATTTACTGTATGACTGTAAAGTATCTTACCAACTGAATTAATACAGGAAATAATATCTCAGGCATCTCAGATTGAAAAAAAAAACCCGCCACAATAAAAGCCTCAATGAAAAAAAGTCTTGTATTAATCACACAAAACCATCCATAAAAATCTCATCAATTTAAATCATATTTAAGAATAATTCAACATTTTATTGTATAAAATGCAATGTGCTGAAAAATGCGCCACTCGTGATGGCAGCAGGGCCGTGTAGCGCTCCATATCTATGTTGGATTTTTATGGTTGTTTTTAAAGAGATGATCTCCTTCATCAGTGAGGAATGTGGAGTCAGAGTGGACGTGTGGAGATGTTCGGTGCTGGAGTGAATCAGAAGGAATGAAGACAGGATCTTCTGAGTGATATCAAAGGTGATTCCTGTCTGAACATGCCCGGCTTCACTATGGAACTAAAGATGGTGGACTGCTGGTGTTGTTCCACCACAGTGAAGGATGTGAGTTGCTGTCAAGATGTGGAGCTTTTAGTGACAGTTTAAGATCTTATTAAGATTCACTGGAGCTTCAAACATCGTTGCCATGGTAACACACGTTCCGTCGTGCAGAGCCAACTGTTTTATGTTCCACCAAGTGACTGTTTCATCTCCACCCCACTTATGTCGGTCTCACCTCGTAGCTGTTCTGAAGCTGTTTGGAGCTCTCTCTTGGACTGCTTGGAGCTACCGGACACATGAATTTCCTCATAAGGAAAGTTTTCTACACACGAGGACACCTGTCCTGTCCCCTGCTGCTCAGACTTCTTTACTTTGTTCAACACATTTTGAAAAATTCAGCTCAAGATGATTTGAAAGTAAATCAGTGACCAAATCTATTTTATTTCTCTCTTCAGTTATTGATTGATGAAAAAAAAAAGATTAATCAGCAATGAAGGACATCGGCAACGACCTTAGTTACCTTGGATGATAAACTTGGATGACTTTTCTTGTCGAAAACTGTCGAAAGTTTTCTTGTTGACGTGTTCTTCATGGTCAAGGGAGAAAGTTTAAAATCTGAAATCAATCACCGTTCAGTTTCAACAGGAGGATGAATCAATCGACAGATGGATTGGTGGTGCGGCGTCAGCAATGACTAGGATGCTGCATCGATTTGTCGTTGTAAAGAAAGAGCTGAGACAAAAAGCTCTCAATTTACAAGTCGATCTATGTTCTTACCCTCACTTATGGTTACCAGCTGTAGGTGGTGACCGAAAGAATGATACCACGGATACAAGCGGCCAAAATGTGCTTCCTCCGCAGGGTGGCTGGTCTCTCACTCAAAGATTGGGTGAGGAGCTTGGTGTTGAACCGTTCCTCCTCCAGGTTGAGAGAAGCCAGATGGGGTGGTTTGGGCATCTGGTCAGGATGCCCCCTGAGCGCCTCGCTAGTGAGGTGTTTTTTGGGCACGTCCCAAAAACATTTGGAGATATTTATAAAAAATAATGGTCAAAATATTCAGACAATGATTCAGTTATAATCAGGCCTACAGAGACGAGTCCACCACTGATACACACACAGACCGCGTCCCATTCCCAGGGTGTTCCACCACTTCCTCACCTGTCCCCTCAGGTCTTTGATGGTTGTACTGCGCTAACGGGTGTCGGGCGGGGTTGTGAGTGGAAGAAATTAGCACAAGTCAAATCAGATTAATTAATCTGCAACTCAAACTATTAGCCGAGGAGTCGTGTTGAATTAAAAATCAAATTAGCCTGGCGGTGAAGTTGTGTTCCTGCCAAGCTGCAGTGACACACACCCACAGGAGCCAGCTGCTCACGGTGAACTGTGAGGCCGTGTGCTTCTGCGGGCCTCACACCACCTCCACTCAGCGTTTTGGCCTCACCAGCAACCCTTCAGCAGAACTTCACCTTCATTTATGTAATACAAACTTGTCTTGAGCCAGTTTTTGACAGCGACTGCTCTTCAATGAGTTCATCAGATTGAGGGAAACCCAGAAGGAGAAAGAAGTTTATTCTTCCAAGTTTAACAACTGCCTGTAACTTGAGGCACTTGCTTGTGACTTAAGGCAGTGGTAGAGAGGATTTCACTGAACAAACTTTTATCCATCATGGACAACCATGACCATCCTCTCTACCCACTCCTGGACGAACAACGGAGCTCCTTCTCCAAGAGGCTCAGACAGCTCCACTCGAGAACATCTCGATACCGGAGGTCTTTCTTTCCGTACGTGATCGGACTCTACAACGACTCACTTAGCAGATAGGAAGTTGTTGCTGTGACACACAAATTTCCCATGTGTGGGATCAATAAAGTATATTCTTATTCTGATTCTCATTCTGTAACTGGAGTGGTTCGAGACGAGAGAGAGGCGGGTAGAAACGACCGAACACCACATCCCGTCCACTTAAGTTGAGTCACTGCTCTACATGAGTGTGAGCCAGACGGAGTCCCTTCACACACTCGGAATGAACTGCCTATAGCCTGATACATCAGACTGTTCATTTTATTCTGTGGAAACAGTCTGACCTCACAGTTCACTCCCCGGTAGGAGGGTACTTTTTTAATTTAACCAATCGTTCCTTTCTGGTGGGGACTGGACGTGACGTATGTAACACGCCCTAAAAGTCAGTTTCAACCAGAAAACAGAGAGTAAACACAAATCTTTTCTGAATAAACTTTATAAACAATTTTTAGAATAAGATCGTGGATACAAGCGGCCGAAATGATCTTCCTCCACACGGTGGCTGGGCTCTCACTCAGAGATAAAGTGAGGAGCTCTGACATCCGGAAGGAGCTCGGTGTCGAGCCACTCCTCCTCCAGGTTGAGAGAAGCCACTTGGGGGTAGTTCAGACATCTGGTCAGGATGCCCCCTGAGCGTCTCGCTGGTGAGGTGTTTCGGGCACATCCCACCGGGAAAAGACCAAGAGGCAGACCCCGGACCCACTTGAGAGACTATGTCTCACAGCTGGTCGAGGAACGACTCGAAATCCTTCCGGGTGAGCTGAAGGATGCAGCTGGGGTGAGAGAAGCCTAGGCTTCCCAACTGAGGCTGTTGCCCTCACGACCCGGCCCCGCGGGAAGACGATTCCAGCGGAAGACGATAGAAGAGAACAGAACGGTGTGGAAACAGAAATGCTAATATATTGGTGATGTTTATTGGTGACACATTAGATGAGAAATGATGCTCCGTGGAAAAATCTTTTATGGTATTTAATTTCAAACATAAAACATTTAAACCAAACTCACATCAGGAGCAATAATATTGTTTCCATTGTCAGACCAGTCTTGAGAAACGATCCCACATACATAAAAAAATGAGATGGAAACCCACACCTGGATCTGATAAACTAGCTTTAATAAAACGACCCAAACCATAAAAATCTGTTTGCCCAAAAGCACAAACTGTATTTACAATGTGATAACGAGGTTGAAGCAGTCATAAGTCCGGTGAATGTGCCCGAAACACCCCTTCTGGCTTCTCCCGACCCGGAGGAGCAGCAGTCCTACTCCAAGCTCCACCTACATTGCAGAGGTCCTCACTCTATCTCTGAACGAGAGCCCAGCCAACCTGTGGAGGAAGATCATTTCAGCCACTTGTATCCACAATCTCATTCTCTCAGTCACCAACTACAGCTGGTTACCATGGTGAGGGTAGGAACGTAGATCCTGGTTACCATGGTGACGGTAGGAATGTAGATCCAGGTTACCACGGTGAGGGTAGGAACGTAGATCCTGGTTACCATGGTGAGGGTAGGAACGAAGATCCTGGTTACCATGGTGAGGGTAGGAACGTAGATCCTGGTTACCATGGTGAGGGTAGGAACGAAGATCCTGGTTACCATGGTGAGGGTAGGAACGTAGCCCCTGGTTGCCATGGTGAGGCTAGGAACGTAAATCATGGTTACCACGGTGAGGGTAGGAATGTAGATCCTGGTTACCATGGTGAGGGTAGGAACGTAGATCCTGGTTACCATGGTGAGGGTAGGAACGTAGATCCTGGTAACCACGATGAGAGTAGGAGCGTAGATCCTGTTTACCATGGTGAGGGTAGGAACGTAGATCCTGGTTACCATGGTGAGGGTAGGAACGTAGATCCTGGTTACCATGGTGAGGGTAGGAACGTAGATCTTGGTTACCATGGTGAGAGTAGGAACGTAGATCCTGGTTACCATGGTGAGTGCAGGAACGTAGATCTTGGTTACCACGATGAAGGTAGGAACAGAGATTGACCGGTAAATCTAGAGCTTTGCTTTTTGGCTCAGCTCTTTCTTCACCATGACGGACCTTTTGCAGCATGCTAAGAAGTTATACGTGTAAAGTTTTAAAATACTGTCTTCTGAATCCTGAAAACCAAATCAGTTAATAAATAATAGGTACTTAGTGACTTTGGGCAGTTTCATTATAATCCCTTCAGTGGTTTGGGAGATATAAAAGTGTCATGGAAACGAGGAAGCATGGGCAGCACGAGTTTTTAATGCCTCCTCCACATTCTGAGGCCGAAGGCAGAAGAGAAATATGTGCGTTGCTTCTTATTGATCCTGTCCACATAATGGGGTCCTCGGATCATCAATCTGAGCCTGAAAATATAAAAACTAAACACACGTTACCTTCAGTTCATTTTCCCACAGTCTTTTCTTTCCTCTGGCACTATTCACCCCCCATATTAACACACAGCTTCTTCCTGGAACCACGAGCCAGACCCCTGCCATCATCACCATGCTCGCCAGCCTGTCGCCATGGCATCGTGATTGGCAGGTGCTGGGATGGATCCATAACTGGGCCAATAGCAGATGAGCGTGGTGCAACGGGCTGGCCGACCAGCTGAGGATGGCACTGCGAGAACGGGGTGAATGTATGAGATCTTTCAGCAACACAAAGCGTGTGAGGTCCCTGCTCAGGCTGTCAGAAACGCCTGATGGATCATTTAATGTCCCCATTGTGCTGCTTTTCTGCAGGCGTGGTGGTACAGCTATTATTCTGAAATATGACAGGTTCCCATACGTCTGCACGCTAATGCTCCAGCAGGTTTATGGAGAATTACCACCTTCTGATGGGCGTCTGTAGGGTGTTTAATCTCTGAATCAGTAGCTGGATTATGGCTCATTGGAGGGGAAGTGCTTGCCTAGTTGTAAACACACTGTAACACAACCTGGCGGCAGGATAACCAGGTACCTCAAGCAGGCCGGGCGTATACTGCATGTGTGAAGTGACTCCACTCTCGATAAAGCAGGCTGTGAATTTGTGACTCATCTTTAAAAAAAAAAAAAAAAAATGAATTACTCTATTCATCCCTCACCGGGGAAATTTGTGTGCTGCACTCCTTACACCGCAGCAGGCTGCCCTTTGACGGCGCCACTGGTGGGAGAAGCAGGGGTTAGGTGTCTTCTCCAAGGACCCTAGACAGTGGTCTCAGCGGGAATCGAACCCGCGACCTTCCGGTCCACGGGCGAGTGCTCTGTTTTTACAGTCGTTCTCCTTCAGATGGGATGTGCATTTCTGTATACGCGCAGTGGTGGCTGGTGACGTGTGGCGCAGAGGGGCTGCCCCCCCGACCTGATCACCAAAAAATATATATGTATATATATATATATATATATATATAAATATATATACTTTGTACATATTTATATACAAACATGTATGTGTTTATAAGTATGCAAAACTGTCGAGTGTGAAGATTACATGCATTTTAATAATGTTTTACACCGTTTTATTTTATTTTCTTACTTCCTGTGCAAACCGGAACGAGGGCGAGGAGTATGTACGCCCTACCAGGAAAACCTATTAGTGTGTATGTGGCTTCCGGTTTTTATGGAAAAAAACGTGACGTCAGCTCTAAATTTTTTTCCATTCATGTGTATTGCAAACCATAACCACGCCCACGGGGCGCAGATATTTCCGCCCATCGGGTGTGTAATAGGTTATCCTCTCTGTCAGTCTGTTACATGAACCAATCAATTAGCTATGAGCTGACCTATAAATCCCACCCACGCCACGCCCTTTCTTTTCACTGCGGAATTCTGGGAGTCTTCATCATGGCGTCGGAAGCTAGTTCAGTTGCTAACAACGCTAGTGGCTTTTTTAAAGAGAATTCAGTGTCGTCCCTTCTACAGAATCCGTTTTCTAAGCGTTCTAAAGAAGAAAAAAGAAGAGTGAAGGAGCTTGGACCGGACACCCCAGATTTGACTGTGCAACAAAACAGTGGAGATCGTGGCCGTTTTTTATGTGAGAGGATTTTTTTCCTGCTGTCTATGAAAAGTGACAGTGGCTAACTGGATGCAACATGAGAAACACTTTTTTTTGTTTCCCCTGCTTATTGTTTAGTTCAGCAGCAGCCGAAAAGGTGTGGATATCAAGAGGGGTGAGTGACTTGAAGCATTTGTCTGAAAAGTGCAAACGTCATGAAACTTGCCGCACCCATCTTGATAGTAGCTATAAGCTAGGTGTTTTTGGCAGTAGTAACATCCTGGCACAATTAAATGAAGGCTACCGAACTGGCATAAGGAAACATAATGAAGAAGTCACCAAAAACAGACACATATTGTCACGAATAATTTTATATTTATTTTATATATATATATTTATATATACTTTTATATAATATATCTAAAAAAAAAAAAATTTGTGTGTGTTTGAAAAATGTGCGCCCCCCAGTTTTTTTTTACCACCAGCCGCCACTGTATACGCGTAAATCAAGTGACGATTAAATTGAGGCATGGACCAGGTGATTCTTAACTTGCGCTGTTGGCACCATCAGTCATAGCGATACATCTGTCCTGAGAGACAGTGGCTCAGTGGTTAGACCGTTCGCCCGCGGACCGGAAGTTTGCGGATTCGCATCCCACTGAGTACATGTCTAGGGTTCTTGGAGAAGACACCTAACCCCCTGTTGCTCCCACCATTGGCGCCGTTGTGGGCAGCCTGCTGCGGTGTAAGGAGTGCAGCACACAAATTTCCCTGGTGAGGGATGAATAGAGTGATTAAAAATTAAAAAGAAAAAAAAAATTAAACACATTTATTTAATAGGGTGGAGACGGCAGCTCAGTGGTTAGAGCGTTCGCGCGCGGACCGGAAGTTTGCGAGTTTGCGTGCCACAGAGTGCACGTCTAGTGTCCTTAGAGAAGACACCTAACCCCCGCTTCTCCCACCATATTTAAAAAAAATTTTTAATTTTAATATACTTTATTAATCCCTCACAGGGAAATTTATGTGCTGCATTATACCGCACAAGGCTGCCACCTATGACAGCACCAATGGTGGGAGAAATGGGAGGTTAGGAGTCTTTTCTAAGGACCATAGACGTGAACTCAGTAAGATGCAATCCTGCGAACTTCCGGTTAACTTCCGGTCCATGGGCGAACGCTCTAACCACTGAGCCACTATCTCCACCCCTACTGAGCCACTGTCTCTTCCCCTACTGAGCCACTGTCTCCCCACATTATTGGTTAGTTAATCAGCCTACTGATTAACTAGCCAGGCTGTAGTTCTCGGAGAGCTGGATAAATATGTACTGACTGACTGGGAAAATATGGAAAAAGTCTGAAAAGCAGATTTTACAGTATCTATAGTTCCTGAATTATTTCTGCTTTTGATTCTTCTATTAATTTTCTCACTGTGATTTTAATGTTTTTATGTTAATCACTTTGAATTGTGACGCTGCACGGGGGCCTCACGGCAAGAAGGTCGTGGGTCAGATCCCCAGAGTTGGAACAATGCTTAATTAAACACTGGCCTCTCTGTGTGGAGTTTGCATTTTCTCCCTGTGTACTATGTATGGGTTTTCTCAGGTTTCCTCCAAAAACTTGAATGTTAGGTTGATTGGCTGCTATAAAATTGCCCCTACGAATGACTGTGTGTGTGGATGTTTGTCTGTGTGTGGCCACACGACAGACTGGCGACCTGTTCAGAGTGTACCCTACCTCTCGTCTGTAATCAACTGGGATAGGCTCCAGCACCCTCTGCGGTACGATCAGAAATAAGTGCTTCAGAAAATGAAATGAAAACATTGAATTATCTTGTTGTCTTGTTTCAGGTGATGAGTCTCCAGGTCAAAGTCAGACCTGCAGAGGACGTCCCTGAAGGGGGCGCTCTGATTTACCTTCATAAACAATAAAAGTATTTAGGGAGATCTTTATAAATTCTGTTTTTTTTTGTTTTTTGTTTTTTTTTTTTTTTGCAATTTCACTTAAATCTAAATGCTAAAAATGAAAAATGCATGTATCTATAAATTTTCGATTTTACGGGAGATGAAAAACCTCAGGTAATCCTTTTTGTATTAAGAAATTCCAAAAAAATTCTGGAAGATTAAAGAGAATATTAATGTTTTCACAAAATTACTGGAAAAAATTTTGAATTTTGAATCTTATTTTCAAAAAGAAATGTTATGACCTGCAGATAAAAAAATGCAAATCTTTCCACCACCGAGGGATTTTATTCCTCTGGGCTCGGTGTTCATACACATTTAATCTGATCAAACCAGCTCCTTCACGTTGATCAGAAACTCCACTTTTTACTTTTTTATATAAATGATTAGTAGAATAAATTCATGCTGGATTTTATGAACATTTAAAACCACTCTCCATGTTTGGAAATGCTCCATCCAGACAGACACAGATGGGTCAGTGTGTTGCTTCTGCAGATAAAGAACGATGATAAAAGGAGTTAATACTGCAGACCAGATGCCGAATGGAGGGAATGGCGTTGGTGAATTTGCCATAAAGCTGAACTATTTGCTGTAATGTTGGTTAGATGAGTCCTAACGTGCCGGGCAGCGCCACAGATAGCCCATCTGCTCCATGAGGGACAAATCTCACTCCATCCATTTGACTTGTTTGGTGTTTGGCTGTGAGAAACTCATTAGCTTTGCAAAGTAAGAGGCAATGTTTTAAACAGAATGAGACTGATGGAGATAGAGGGTCCTTTCCAAAATGACTCCCTACGCACTTCCCCTCAAAATGAAAACAAAAGAGATAAATCATCTGCAAAAACAGACGCCGTCTTTTTTACAAACACTTTAGTGAATATTAATTTATAGAATAGATACAAGATTAATTGAATCGTTTTGGTCCTGTTAGCCTGTTCGGGACATGATCTCCAACTCTCGCTAGTCTGATTTGCTGCCATGGTCGGGCAACTGTGCCTCCAAATCCAAGACCATGGCCCTGACCCGCAGAGGAGTGGAGTTTCCCCTGTCCCTTGGGAAGGAGTTTAAGTATTTTGGGGTCTTGTTCGCGGATAGGGGAAAGATTTTGCGGGAAACCGACAGACGGCTCAGGATGGTGTCTGCACCAATTAGGATGCTCGTTCGTCGTCGTGAAGAAAGAACTGAGCAGTAAAGCAAAGATCTCAATTTACCAGTTGATCTACGTTCCTACCCTCACCATGGTAACAAGGATTGACGTTCCTACCCTCACCATGGTAACCAGGATCTACTTTCCTACCCTCACCATGGTAACAAGGATCTACGTTCCTACCCTCACCATGGCAACCAGGATCTACGTTCCTACCCTCAACATGGTCACCAGCATCTACATTCCTACTCTCACCATGGTAACCAGGATCTATGTTTCTACGCTCACCATGGTAACCAGGATCAACGTTCCTACCCTCACCATGGTCATCAGCATCTACATTCCTACTCTCACCATGGTAACCAGGATCTATGTTTCTACGCTCACCATGGTAACCAGGATCTATGTTCCTACCCTCACCATGGTAACCAGGATCCACGTTCCTACCATCACCATGGAAACCAGGATCTATGTTCCTACCCTCACCATGGTAACCAGGATCTATGTTTCTACGCTCACCATGGTAACCAGGATCTATGTTCCTACCCTCACCATGGTAACCAGGATCCACGTTCCTACCATCACCATGGAAACCAGGATCTATGTTCCTACCCTCACCATGGTAACCAGGATCTACGTTCCTACCATCACCATGGTAACCAGGATCTACGTTCCTACCCTCACCATGGTAACCAGGATCTACGTTCCTACCCTCACCATGGTAACCAGGATCTACGTTCCCGGCCTCAACCTGCCGATACAAGCAGTTGAAATGAGATTTGTCTGAAGGGTGGCTGGCCTCTAACTCAGCGATAGAGTGAGGAGCCCTGTCATCCTGGAGAAGCTTGGAGTAGAGCCGTTGCTCCTCCGGGTCGAGAGAAACCTGATGGGATGGTTCGGGCATCTGGTTAGGATGCCTCCTGAACGCCTTGCTGGTGAGGTGTTTCGCACCACCGGGAGGAGACCCAGAGGCAGACCCCAGATCTGCTCACAGCTGGACAGGAAACACCTTGGGATCCTTCCCCACAGCTCCTGGTGAGCTGTGGGATGCAGCTGGGTTGGCAGAAGCCTGGGTTTCCGATCCGCGGCTGTTACCCTCGTGACCCTGTCCAGGATAGGTGAAAGATGATTAAACGGAACAGATTTGTGATCGTTAAATAGTAACTGTGAAGCTGATTGATTCATGTGAAGCACTAATGAAGGTTGAGGTGTGAAATGGAGTTTGCCACTGGTAATCCAGTACGTGCACCCAGGTTTCGGTCCCAAAACATATCCATTTACCAAACAAATCCAACTCATTCACTGTGTTTATGAATGACTACTTCACACATCTCTTTTATTCACCATTTTAAATTTCCTTCAATTACCAGCAGAGATGGATGTCGAGGTGACACTCTGACAACCATCATGCGACCCTCAGAGCCCAGACACACCCATTTCCTCTATAGGTCGGTGTGTGGGCATGTGTGTGTGTGTGTCATACCGTGGGAGTTAGCAGGTCATTTTCTCCTGCCATTAATCACCAGCGACAGCTCATAAGCAGCCGATCTGCATGTGAAAGATCTGCATGTGTGTGATCCCCTGTGGCTGATTATTGAATTAGAAGTGGCCTCTGCTGATGGTTTAGTAAAATGCAGCCTGAATGCATCACTGGTGGCATTTGTGTTGCAGCTCCAGCGTCTGTTTCTGGCAGCTCATTAGTTACGTTTGCATTGGGTTCTTTGTGAGCCAACAGGCACCAACACGGGCAGCTAACAACTTCTACTCAAACAAGGTCTCTTCTCTTTAGTTTCGGATGAATGGATTTTAATAAAGCATCAAGTTGTTGCTTTGTTTATCAAAATAAAAACATCCTTTGCGCATAAAGTGCGTAGCTGTCAGAAGCAGCTTTGTTACGACAACAATAAAACCCAAAACCAGCTTCATTTGTTAGGCTTTAGTTTCATTTCCATAAGTATTTCTCAAACACTTGGCAGTCCGACAGAACTTCTCTCAAGAACCCCTGAATAGGCATTCCTAGAGAGGAGTGTTATCCCTCTGTGATTGGAGGACGAACTACAGTACCCCTTCTTATAAAATTGGACTACCACCAGTCTGGCAATCACGAGGCACTGTCTCTTATTTGCGTGTCATGGTTTCAAAGAACCTTTAGGAGCTCTGCGCTGATTTCGTCCTCACCCTGAGTCCTTCTGTCATGGAGCTTTTTGAGCGAGTACTTCGTCAATCTTGGCACTGGAAATCCCATCCCAGAATCCAACAACTCAGCCTTCTGCTCAGAAGATGTATTTGTAAGCTAGGCTGTTATGGTTCCGTCGCCCACCCCAGAGGGAGTCCAGGAGCGTCTTTCATCTCCCTGATTAGGGACACCTGATAGTGATTGAGCAGCTGCCTATTTAAAGGCAGCCTGCCTTGCCTTCCATGTCCGGCCATCATCCCTTCCGGTCAGGTCTTCCTGACCAAGAGATGATTTTTAACATGAAGCACAAGACATTCCTTTGAACCACATGTTTTTACTTTAAAAAATTACTGGACTCCTTCACAAAATAAATCTTGTTTGTCATCCTGCACTTGGGTCCTCCTCTTCCTTCTGCACCCTCATTATGACACAGGTTTGGGCCACCTAGGACCTCCGCTCAGTTTCATTTTCTTCCAGCAACTTGGTCAGATATCGCAGGCACTACCTTATGATTGCAGCAATGGGATGATGTTCTGTGCAATCAGAAAACAGAGTGTGACATGAACACAAGCATCCGTCCTCCATATTTGTAGTTCTATAGCTGAAAATAGGAGATCAACCATGCTATACGGTCCGAGTTGGCAACGATTCCCAAGATTGAGAATTTACACATCCCAAACCCTGACAGTAAGAACTGATATCAGGCTGAATTTGAGCCGACCACCACATCATGTGTGCCGGTCTTATGATGGTTCAGTCCTTCGCATCGTTCATTGATGTAGGAGAATCGACATCTCGTTGGGCCTTACCTTTGACATGTACCGTATTTTCCGCACTATAAGGCACACTGCATTATAAGGCGCACCTTCAATAAATGACATTTAAAAAAAAAAAATTCCATATATAAGGCGCACCGCATTGAAAGGCGCTACAGTAAATGCTGGGGTTACGTCATGCATTCACTAAATGGTGCTGCGCTAAAGGGAATGTAAAAAAAAAAAAAACAGTCACATAGGTCAGTCAAACTTTATTAATAATTACAAAACAGCTTTCTGTTTTTACTCCCAAAAATGAATAAACAGCTGTTTTATTATTTTCGCCGAGATAAAGCATTAGTATTTTCGTGACACAGTTTATCTTCCATTGGAGATAAACTCTGTTTAGTCTTCTTTACTTGGCGCAGCGCATCCTCTTGCTTCCTCCACTTCCTCACCATTGATTCATTGATGTTAAACTCTCTTGCTGCGGCTCTATTCCCGTGTTCTACTGCGTGACCGATCACCTTGAGTTTAAACTCTGCGGTGTAACAGTGTCACTTGGTAGGAGCCATTTCCGGGTCTTTACACAAACACACAAACGGAAATGAAATGCCCTTTCATATATCCCAGCATGCACCGCGCACTACTTCTTCTACGGGGGAAATGGAGTCGGCGGCTGCTTACCGCAGTTGTGACACCTGTTGTAGCTCAATGTTAATCCATATATAAGGCGCTCCGGGTTAAAAGGCGCATTGTGGACTTTAAAGAAAATTTAAGGTTTTTAGGTGCGCCTTACAGTGCGGAAAATGCGGTAAACATATCTTAGAGTTTGTTTGCATGCATATTCCCTGTCTATTGTTTTCATTTTAATCTTTAGAGTCCAAATAATATTTTCACTCAATCCCATGCAGTCATGTTTTATGAAACCACCTGAAGGTGTGGTGGTGGTCGAACTGGAAGAAAAAGCTTTGCTACATTTTCTAATTTCACAGATTTTCTCTCCTGACGGAACCAGGAAGGTTCCTGCTTTTCTTCGTCCAGCTTCTTGCCTCAATGAAACTTTCTCTCACATTGAAAACCAGATTTTCTCCACACTCCAAACATGAAAGGATTATTTGCATTTTTATGCCCGGCTGTATTTTTCATGTGGGAATAGAAATTCAGTGAGTGGTGTCAGTGCTGCATGTCCTGGAGTGAAGCAGCAGGCTTTTCATCAGTTTCTACACCTCATATTTCTGGTTTCAGGATGTTTTTACCACCACCGGGAAACTTTGCTCTATTGTGTTTCTTTTCTTTCTGTTGGTTTAATCAGTTATTTGGCTGTTCAGAGTTTGTCTGGAGATAACAAAAGATCCCACATGGTTTCTGTAAGCGATGAGTAACCGTGTGGGAGTCAGCTAATCAAATAACTTTCTTTAAAAAATGTCTTTATTGTAATCCGTGGTATTAAAAAGTCATGTAATCACACCACTTTTCTGTGTCTGACTTAATAAGCTAAAAATGACCTCTTTCAAACAGTAAATTAGTTAATCACTGACAGATCAGTGTGTATCTGTCACTGAGATTCAGCTTATGGTGGTTATGGCCGCCTCCCATTCCCTTTTTTTCACTAGTGAGGGCTGTCACTATATCGACACCACTGTACATTACAGATGACAAGCATCACTGACTCAATAGAAAATCTTTGCATATACATGACATTATTTGCATGATCCATATTTGGAGTTTTTGAGGCGTGTTGGGGCAGGATGGCGATCATGTCACAGGTGGGCTGTAAAAAGCCACTAAATGAAGTTTAAAAAACAAATTTGTGTGGCATAATCAAGGTGGGGCTGCATGGTGGCGCAGTGGTTAGCACAGTGGCCTCACAGCAAGAAGGAAGTTCAAGTCCTGGAGTGGGGGGATGCTTGAAACACTATCCTTTCAGTGTGGAGTTTGCATGTTCTCCCTGTGTATGTGTGGGTTTTCTCAGGTTTCCTCCCACTCTCCAAAAACACGCATGTTAGGTTAATTGGCCAATATGAAACTGCCCCTAGGAATGAGTGTGTATGTGGCCCCACAACAGACTGGTGACCTGCTCAGGGCATAGCCTGTCTCTCGCCTGAAATCAGTGGCGACAACCCACCCGCAAACATCAGAATCAGAATGCTTTTATTGCCATGTCAATGAAGAATATCAGAGACTAGGAACTTGCTTTGATACAGCTGTGCAATAATATAAGATAAAAATAATAAAAAATAAAATAAATAAAAATAATTTTAACAAAACAGAGTGCTCAGAAAGAAAAAGAAAAGTAGTGCAATGTCATAGAAAATAATAAAAAATAATAACGATAGTAAAGTGACAAGAGGGAGTGACTAAGAGATGTGGGGATCCAGGTTATAAAGTGACTAAGTAAGAGATGTGGGGATCCAGGTTATAAAGCATTCATTAGTCCGGAAGGAAGAAGCTGTTTTTGTGGCGGGACGTTCTGGTCCGAATGGACCGGAGTCTCCTGCCCGAGGGGAGTCGCTCAAAAAGTCCATGTCCAGGGTGGGAAGGGTCAGCTGCTATCCGACCTGCACGCCCCCGAGTCCTGGAGACGTACAGGTCTTCGAGAGATGGAAGGCTACAGCCGATCACCTTCTCTGCAGAGCGCACAATGCGCTGCAGTCTGTGTTTGTCCCTGGCTGTGGCTCCAGCGTACCACACGGTGATGGAGGAGGTGAGGATGGACTCAATGATGGCTGTGTAAAACTGCATCAACATCTGGGCGGGCAGCTTGGCTTTCTTCAGCTGCAGCAGAAAGTACATCCTCTGCTGGGCCTTTTTGATCAGGGAGCTGATGGACGGCTCCCTCTTTAGGTCTTGTGGGATGGTAGTGCCGAGGAAATGGAAAGAGTCTACAGTGGTTATGCTTATTTAGTCTTTATAAATGAGGCACCTGGTTAACTTGGATTCGTCTTCACAGTGGGGGTTTCCAACCCACCAGGAAGAACAACAATCTCCTATGTCGAAACATCTTGGAATAATTAAGAAGAAGTGGCTCGGATGGGATTGACTTCGGGTTTAGGCTGCTCCTGTTATTCGGCTTTTTGAGGAGAAAGTAACAGTTTTTGTTTCTTACTGTAAACAACTAGCCATGACATGAAGAACTTTTACGTTTAGATTCTCTGACCCCGAAAGTTCTCCCCATCTGCTGCTAAAACAGCAAAAAATGTCTCACATATTTTGGACTTTAGGATTTGCAGCAACAGTAATGCTGGACGCCCTCTGATAGACCGGGGTCCTGTCCAGTTCTATCACTGCTTGTCCTGCAACCGAACTGTGGAGCAACATTTCGGAAAAGAAGGGAATCAATGCAAACAAACAAACATTTGTGTGTGTGTGTGTGTTCCGGATGGATTGCAGTCATTTTGTAGGCAGGTGATTGGGCAGCCGTGGCTCTATTAGTGTCTGATTACTCTCGTTCTGTTTCTGTAAACCTCATTATCACGGCAAAGCTGTTGTTCCTGACACCTCATTAATCCCACACATAGGAACCACACCCCTCAACAACACACGCTGAAAACAAGACTGGCTTTTTACCGTACTTCCAATCCCAAAGAAGAAGCTTGAGCTAACGTTTTCAATTACATTCAAAGATTAAATTTCTTTACTAAAGGTTTTGTAATATAATTGTTCAACAAGGTTCAATAGTTTGTTCTTTCAGAAGCATTTCTGGATTTTTTTCTGGCACTTGAATAATACTGATAAACACACCCGAACTGCATTGATCCTATCCAAGGACCAACTGGATTCCTTGGTCAACTGTGTCTCCACACCAATCAGATCTAATCACAGATCACATCTCTATACCAACTGTATTTCTGTCAAGAAGCGGTAGGCAGGTGGAGGGCCCAATTGCAGGACAGAAAACATGGGTTATTTGAGAATGGCAGTCCAGTAATGCAGTGGAAAGAAAACAAAGTTTTAGTGGCATGGCAAGAGGTTATTGTTTCAGAATGTATTTCATGGCCAGGCAACCATGAAACCTGGCTGGAAGGGATGGTATGAACCGACCAGAATGTCCGGGGTGATTGCCTTTAAAAGGGCAGCAGGGTCCATAGGTGGGTGGCATCAGAATAATCACCCTCAGATGTCTCAATCAAGGTGATGAGGGAAGGTCTAGGACTCCCTCTGGTGGGAAGTGAGGGGATCATGACAATTCCCACACAAAAGCGTCTCCACACTGGCTCCATCTCTACACAGATCATATCTCGCATGGGCCGCTGCTCTACTTCGATTGTATCATCACAGCGGGCACATCTACACACCATTTACAACTGCGTCTTCACACCAACCACGTCTTTAGATTGACTAATTGCGTCTCCACACCAAGCACATACCTACACCAATACCTGAAACATCTTGGTATGTTTGCTCTCTTGTCTTCATCCCATCCGAATGCGCAGACTGGTGATAGATGCGCCGCCTGGACGGAATGGCATTTACATGCCTCTTTACTGACACAACAAAGTCATTTAGAGTAAATTATGAAAGTGTTGGTCTGTCCATGGAGAGACGGATGACTCTGCCGGTGTCCTGTCCTTGCACTCTGAGGAACATGATGTCGTACCAAAGATGCAATCATGGCTATTAAAGTCAGGGCTGTCATCACGCACGGAGAGATAGAAGAAAGAGAGAAAATAAAATAGAATTAATCTCCAGATTGAGGATTTTCAACACGGACAGACAAGCAGGCACTGTCTCTCCGTCCGAGGTTAGGATTAAAAAGACAAATAGAAACGCAGTAAACTTCATAACTGCCACCGGAATCCGGAAGAAGTACGGTTCACTGGAAAAAAAAAAACAGGTTTAAAAAAGGCAGCTTGACAAAGTTTCTGGTTAGAAAACGTTCGGCCTTGCATCCGAGTGTCTTCTTCAGTTCTGTCCGACTGGTTTTTGGGCTGGCAGTATGTTTCCTCCTTGATGGAGTTTCACTTCTTTTATGTCCAACTCTTGCCCTTGATGACTGTGCCATCTCCTCATGTCGTTCAGCTTCGCTGAGTGTCATGGGATTCTCCTTTGCATATCGAGGTTAAGAAAGAGCTGAGCCGAAAAGCAAAGCTCTTGATTTACCAGTTGATCTAAGTTCCTACCCTCACCATGGTACCCAGGATCTACGTTCCTACCCTCACCATGGTACCCAGGATATACGTTCCTACCCTCACCATGGTAACCAGGATCTACGTTCCTACCATCACCATGGTAACCAGGATCTACGTTCCTACCCTCACCATGGTAACCAGTATCTACGTTCCTATCCTCACAATAGTAACCAGTATCTACGTTCCTAACCTCAACTACGGTCACTATCTGTGGGTGGTGACACCCTGCTGTTACAAGCAGCTGAAACGAGATTTGTCTGCAGGGTGGCTGGGCTCTCACTCAAAGATAGAGGAAGAAGCTCTGCTATCTGGGAGAATGTGGAGCCATTGCTCCTCCTGGTCAAGAGAAGCCAGATGGGGTTGTTGGGGCGTTGGGTTAGCATGCCTTCACAGCCCCTTGCTGGGGAGGAGATTCCATTGGGAGGAGAACCAGCACAGACCTTGGTCCTGCTGGAGAGACTATGTCTCACAGCTGGCCTGGGAACACCTTGGGATCGTCCGACTGGCCGGAGAAGATGCGACCAGGGCAAGGGAAGCCAAGATTTCTTGTCTGAGGCTGTTGACCTGGCCATGGACAAGCGGAAGACAACGGAATGGAATAAAGAGGCCTTTTGTCACGCTGTGTGTGTTTGGGTTTTCAAAACAAGATTGATAATGAATGAAAGGTTGTACCTGAGTCCAGCATCTCTGTTAAGTTGAGGGTTTTGCAAAGGTGGCTTCCTTGACTCCTCTTTTGAACCAGCGATGGGCCATGGAGAGAATCTGAACCTCTCTGTCCTCAAAAGATTGTCCTTTTTCTTTTAGGTGGAGGTGGACAACTGATTCTGGTCCTCTGGAGCCAGACTGGAATTGCCCTGTGACTAATGCACAAATATTAAGATCAACGACAAGTTTCTGCCTCGATAGTTCTGATGTTCTTGTTTTCATTTGCCCTGCAGCACAAGTTATTCTAGTTATTTACTGGCCAATCAGATGGACCAATTGAACAATGTCATTTCTGGGACGTTTGACAGATTGTACTAAGGAAGTCAGACGGATTGGCTACAGTTAGGGTCTTCAGCGGGATGTGTATATTTAAAAAGTTTTTGCAAGGTGGTTACTATGCAAAAACATACTGTATCAATGACCAAAAGATCAATACGGCATCGTGCATGAGGTAGAAAATAGTGACTGAATTGTCTTCGTTCAGAATCGAACACCATGGGTGACGTCCCACTCAAGAGTCCACTCTGCCTCCAATGAAGGTTCAAGAACCACTTTAAACTTTTCTGTTTTTTTCTGGTTTTGTGTGTTCCATCAATGGAAAGACTTAATTGTCTCCAAAACAAGTAAAGTTAAACCATCTTGTGCACAGATATTTGTCTTATTTCTCTCCTTTCCGTCTTGTAGGGGTGATGCCTGATCGTCAGTTTGCTGGAACTCAGTTTGTCTGCAGCGTGGTGGCCTCTCATGTCAGCCACCAGCCCTCTAACAGCTTCAGCTTCGTCTGGATTGCTCCACCGCCCGGCACCGGCTGCGTCAACTTTCTGTAAGTCCCACACATGTGCAGGGAATCTGTGTTCGGTTGGTTTTGTTGTCATGTAGCAACAGATATTAATAAAATATGATGCACAGCACCGGTAGTTTGTTTTTTATGTCTAAATAATTGATGATTTTCTTTTGGTAAAAAATCTAAATGTTAATGTGTACGAAGCAAAACCAATAAAAAGCTACCAAATTATTTTAAAATTGACCATTTATAACAATTGATAATGCTAATGGTTGTATAGATAAAGTTGTGTAGAGTCCCACAAGGTTCAGTGTTTGGACCAAAATGATTTTTTAATAATTTGGACATTAAAATTTTACAATGTGAACAAACCAAATAAAAAAATTAAATGAGATGTGCACAGAGATGGTTATCGATTATCTTATTGATACCAGTACTCTTACCGATACCGCTCATCGATCCGGTATCTTATTGACACTCTTTTAGTGTAAAACGAGAAGGAGAAAAACAAACTACCTGTTGATTTAATGACCCTGTGCATCTTTCTGTTTGAATCTTGCAGATTTTGGCGAGGTGTTTGTTTAAATTGCTGATGATTCCATCTTTGCAGCTACTTTTGGTTACATTTAAGGCAGCGTGTGCTGTCTGAATCAACTTTAAAGAAATGCAACCACACTTCAGATCTTTGTTGCTCTGCCTTACGGTAAACGATCAGGGCCACTTCACGTACATAATCAAGCACGTTAAATTTTGAATCTAGTGCTTATTTCAGACCTTTCCTTTCATCATCCTCTTCATATTCGGGGCGGGTCGCAGGGTCAACAGCCTCTGACGGGAAGCCCAGGCTTCTCTCCCCCCAGCTGTATCATCCAGCTCACCTGGGAGGATCCCGAGGTGTTCCCTGTCCGGCTGTGAGACATAGTCTCTATAGCGGCACCAGGGTCTGCCTCCAGGTCTCCCGATGGGATGAGCCCAAAACACCTCACTATCGAAGCCCTGGGAGGGCATCCTAACCATCCCAACCAACCCATCTGGTTTCTTTTGACCAATGGCTTTACTCCAAGCTCCTCCCAGATGGCAGAGCTCCGCCCTCTATCTCTGCGTGAGAGCTCAGCCACCCTGTAAAGGAAGCTCATTTCAGCCACTTATATCTGCAGTCTCATTCTTTCGGTCATCACCCACAGCTGGTGACCAGAGGTGAGGGTGGGAACGTGTATTTCGGACCATTTGAAATCTAACACGCTTGTTTAAATACGTTTATTGGCCCTGATGGCTTTCCATACGATCATTTTCTTGTTTGTTTGTAATTTGTAAAAATTAGCAGAAGAAAAACCTCCTCCTGCCCTCCTATTTTCAAACATTATTTTCAGTGCAGCAGAAATCAAGACAGACAGTCTTTCATTGGCAAACGAAACAAAAGTAGCGCGCATCGTGTTTTCTCTTTTGCCCAACCTCTCAGCTGATACCGTTAAGAATACCGATGAGACCGAAAGTTTTCGGTCCGCTCAAAAATACTAATGGGTAACAACGCCAAACGGCATCAGTTTCATTATCCTATCCATAGTTGTGCAGCTGGATGACCTTTCATATTCCTCGTGTTCATCCCACACTTACAGGCTGTAAACTTTGTGATGGTGTGACAAACCACAGAAGGCTCAGAGAGGTTTACAGACTCAAAAACACTTCTAATTACCTCATGCAACACGCCAGCAGGTGTGAATGTGTGTTTATTCAGCTGAGAATTAGAGGAAATGTCTCTATCATTTCACCCGGCAGATCGTTTTTCTCCTTGGATAAGTGTGATCAGTCGGTCAGATCCACCCTTTCTCCCTGGAGGGTATGATGTAGAAAACATGATCTTATAGAGAGACATCAGCTGTTCCCACAGGAGTACTTAAAACAGTTTTAACCTCATTTAGAAGGAACCACAGCAGCGTGAGTTTGTCATGCTGGATAGAAGCCCTAGTCTTTCTTCATCTCAGCTTTTCATCACCTTCTCGCTCTCATACCAGCCATCTTTCTTTCTCTTCGTCCTGGCTGGAGATTTACAGCCCCGCACTGACCGTCAGTCAAAATGCAATTAGCTGGTGGTAGACGGAGGGAGGGGCACGCCCTGGCCGCCCTCAGCCTCAGAAACACTTCATAGAAAAATGCTTTTGGAAACATTTTTTTTTGGAAATGATGGAATTCATGAAACCAAATGTAAGTTGGCCAAATAACTTTAAACGGGAGTAAGTCAACAGCAATATTCCTCTACCTGAGCTGTAAATTTGTGACCTGATTTATCAAACATAAGTACACTTATTCGTCAGGGTTTTTGGGATGTTAAAGAGGAGGACCCAATTGCAAGACTTCAAACAAGGTTTATTAACTCAATTCAGGAAAGTCTGTAAAGCAAGAAGCACGGGGTTAACTCAATGTTTCAAAAGTTCAAATAATAGCAAAGTTCAAAACATGGTCAGGCAACCAGGGTGACCTGGTTGGAAGGGATAGTAAGACCCAACAAGGGAAGTCCAGGGTGATTACCCTTAAATACATGGCAGGGTGCACAGATGTGTGGAAACAGGAATCATCCTCAGGTGATCCTAATTGAATTGGTTAGGAACATCCAGGGCTCCCTCTGGCGGCAGGTGAGGGATCCTGACAGATTCTACATAAATTGAGCATTTTACGCAAGTGGGGGAGTGCGTGGATTGTCGCGTAACTTTAAGGCAAATCAGGAGCTGCCATAGGCAGACTATAAGAAAAGAGAAGACTTGTAGACAGGAGCTGAAGTGAACTGAGGACAGTGAAATGAAGCATTTGAAGCAGCGAGAAAACAGTTAGAAAACACACATACATACCTGTCATAAAAAAGACCCCATTACAGAAGAATGGTTCGTTATTATATATGCATATTGAAATGATTTTGAAATCAGGCACAACTGCACAGCCATTTCTATACAATATTTGACTTCAAATACTTAGAGATAATAAATATTAATAACGATAATGTAGTCATGGTTCCCTTGCCCATCACCAGAGGGTACCCGGGCCCTTCCCTCATTTGTCAGATTTTACACACCTGAAGATCGTTGTGCAGCTACCTTTAAATAGGCAGCCTATCTTCCCTTCAGGTGTCAGGTCATACCATCCCTTCCAGCCAGGTCTCCCTGTTTGCCTGACCATAAAACACATACTGAACAATAACCTCTTGCCATGCCACTGAAACCTTGAGTTTTTCTTTCACAGCATTGCTGGACTGCGATACTCAAATAAACCATGTTTTCTGTCCTGCAATTGGGTCCTCCTCCTTCCATCTGAACACCGCTTCATGACAAATGTTTAAAAAGTCCAACTGAGAGTTAATCATGGCCGACATGAATCCGAGCAACCAACTGTCTCCGTCACCACTACAAGTTCGAATGCATATATTTTTAATCAACAGACAAATTATTTTGTAAATCACACATTTGCCATGGCAATGATATTCCACTCTCTTTTGCTTAGGGGATACACATCATGGCTGCACAACGGCAACATCTTGTCATGTGAGGACCATAGCAAATCTATCCTATTTTCATGATCCACATATGGAGCTCTAGAGGTGTGGTTGAGGTGAAATGGATTTCAATTTGGTTTACTTTGGAGATTTGTTGAATGTCTGAATGTATGAAATTTCCATTGCGTAAAAAGAGTTACAGTGGTTTTCATAAATCTCAAGTTTGCGTGACGTAAGCACCAACGTCCCAGCAAACAGAGAACCTCTAGGGAACATTAGCCTAAAGTTCTCTAAAGGTTTGTTCTTAACCAACCCAAAACTAACATTCCCTGAAAATTAGTTAGAGGTTATGTTAGAACCTATAACCTTCCCAGAACGTTGAGAGAACCAAATCTCAAACGTTATAGTTGAAATTAAGGCTAGAGGAAAATTCTGGAATCTTAAAAAAAATACGTTTTATAACCGACATAAAACATTCCATTTGAATATAATAGGGTTGTTTACTGGTCTGTGGCTACAATAGGAGCCATTCACGGCCATCTTAGGTAACACAGGCTCATTGGTCGAGCCCTCCTTACTATTTTTTTACCTTTTACTCAGGTTAGTATAAATAGATCCAGTTTTCTGTCCATTTCATTCAGATTGAAAATGATTTCCGGATGGAAGTCGAAACGTCTCGTTCAAGAATTTAACTGTCCAGAAGACTTTTTTAAAACTTTTTCTACTATGGATCACTCCTGGATGAATGAGGGACTACACGAATTCCATTTGAACCTTTAGAGAACCAAAAATAACCTTTAAGGAACGATCCGCTAACTTTTGAAAAATCTTCCCAGAACGTTCTGGGAACGTTAAATTGTTAGCTGGGGTAGTGCTGAAGGGTGTTCTGGGTACATTCCAGATTGAGACCCAGGAACGCACTGTAGTGGTGGGTAGTGTAGGCTTCCTGCTAAGGCTGCCTTACTTTGATTCAACTCGGGCCAAGCCGAAGAAAAGAGAACAGGCCAAATTTGTAAAGAGAAAAATCCGTGTTTTCATCCTTGTGTTTTCATTCCATTGCTGCAAACAGCAACAGGAGAGACAGAAACAACAGGAAGCAGCAGTGTAGGTGAGTTTAAATGGAGGCTCATTGAAGAACATCAAGAATAAAGTTCTCGAGTTGAGACTTTTTTTTTCTTCATTTGGGTTTGTTTGAATTCAAATTTTTTCTCATTTTTAGTTGCTATGATAAAATGATGTCCTACCAAAAGCAGACCTGTCCCAACGATGGAAAAACACACCGCTGCCCTTGCCAGAAGCTCTCCTGTCCTGATTGATACAAGGACTTTTTTTCCCCAAGCGTTGTCCATGAGTGTTTAAATTAAAGTCACAGACATCCTCTGTCCTTCAGAGGGCTGCAGCCGCTCTCTTGCTACATTAATATAAACCCTGTGAGCAGGTTTATGGGCAATATTGTAGGAGTGTCCCTGGTAACACATCACTGAGAGGAGTGTGATGGAGTGCAGTGACGTGGGCATCCAGAAGAACTCATTTTCAGAAAGGTTGTAAATTGCCAGCTAAAGAGAAGGAGAGGCCTTGGAGAAGAAGAAGCAGAGTCTGGAACACACACACAGAAACACACACAAAAATGTATTCGGACAAAGAGTAAACTAGAACCTTCACACCTAACGGGTAAAACGTCTTCTATACCTCTATTGTTGTTTTTGGCTGCCATCTAAGTTTTTGTTTTAGTCTTCGTCTTTGGACAAATATTAATTTAAGTTTTAGTCAGGTTTTAGTCTCAAAAACCCAAAAGAGTTTTCGAAATGTGAAAATTTGACGCCTATTTTGTTTCGTCTCGTCAGCAGAAACTTGCAAACGTCTCGTCACATTTTAGTCACCAAAATTTCGCATTTATTTTGTTATCGTTACGTCATCGTCATGAAAAAATGCTTCGTCAATTAAATCATTTCGTTTTCGCCATCATTGACGAAAACAACAATGTATACCTCCTGTTAATTTTGACCCAATCAGTGATCAACATTTATGTAAACATTCAAGCTCATTAACATCTTCCTGACAACTCCCCAACAAAGCATATTGGTTGGTGTGCCCATTATATTTTGGTCTTGTTCTAAGAGGAGTCCCACTTGGTGCTAACGGAGCAGGATGACTGAACAAATAGATCTATGGTCAAAACCTTGCTTCCACACTGTAAACAATATTAAAGCTCCAAACATGAATTTGTTTTTAGTGCAAATTTAAATATCTTATGTTTAAGAACTATATGGCAAGGAAGATTCTTCCACAAAGCAGTCGCCTAATCTGATGTGTCTTCACTGAATCGTACCAATCTATCATTTATTTTTACCAGGAAACAATAATCAGGATGCTGCATCGGTCCGTTGTGGTGAAGAAACAGCTGAGCTGAAAAGCAAATACAGTATCTAGATTTACCGGTCGATCCACATTCCTAACCCTCACCATGGTAACCAGGATCTACTTTACTACTGTCACCATGGTAACCAGGATCTACTTTACTACTCTCACCATGGTAACCAGGACCTACTTTACTACCCTCACCATGGTAACCAGGATCTATGTTCCTACTCTCACCATGGTAAACAGGATCTACGTTCCTACCCTCACCATAGTAACCAGGATCTACTTTACTACCCTCACCATGGTAACCAGGATCTATGTTCCTACTCTCACCATGGTAAACAGGATCTACATTACTGCCCTCACCATTGTAACCAGGATCTACTTTACTACTGTCACCATGGTAACCAGGACCTACTTTACTACTCTCACCATGGTAACCAGGATCTACTTTACTACTGTCACCATGGTAACCAGGATCTACTTTACTACTCTCACCATGGTAACCAGGACCTACTTTACTACCCTCACCATGGTAACCAGGACCTACTTTACTACTCTCACCATGGTAACCAGGACCTACTTTACTACCCTCACCATGGTAACCAGGACCTACTTTACTACGCTCACCATGGTAACCAGGATCTATGTTCCTACTCTCACCATGGTAACCAGGATAATACATTCCTACCCTCACCATGGTAATCAGGATCTACGTTCCTATCCTCACCATGGTCACCAGCAGTGAGTGGTGACTGAAATAACGAGATTGCGGATACAAGTGGCTGAAATGATCTGATGGGATGATGGGATTCTCCTTTGCATATCGAGGCTAAGAAAGAGCTGAGCCGAATAGCAAAGCTCTTAAATTACCAGTTGATCTACATTCCCACCCTCACCGTGGTAACCAGGATCTACGTTCCTACCCTCACCATGGTAACCAGGATCTACGTTCCTACTCTCATCATGGTAACCTGTGTGGGTGGTGTCTAAAAGAATGAGATCCTGGATACAAGCGGCTGAAATGAGCTTCTTCTGCAGGGATGCTGGAATCTCCCTCGGAGATCTCGTTTTTTCGGTCACCACTCACGACTGGTGACCATAGGTGCTTACTTTCAGTCACCTTTTTAACCGTCTATCCCTTTCGAGGGTGCCGAAGCCAGTCTGTCGTGGGGCAACACACATACAACCATCCACACACGCTCATTCCGTGGGGCCAAAGTAGTGGCCAATTAACCTAACATGCATGATTTTGGAAGGGGTGAAGAAACCGGACAAAACCCACACATACACGGAAGAACATGCAAACTCCACACAGGAAGACCATTAATTCAAGCCTCGTTCCCATCCAGGACACAAACCCACGACCTTCTTGCTGTGAGGCCACTGTGCTAACCACTGTGCCACCATGCCGCCGGTGCTTACTGTGTCTAATAAATTATCAGGGCGAGCATGAAGAACCAGGATGCGTCCTGAGCGCCTCGCTTGCGAGGTGTTTCAGGCTCGTCCCTCCGGGAGGAGACCAAAAGGCAGACCTCGGACCCGCTGGAGAGACTATGTCTCAGGCCGGGAAACGACTCTGGATCCTTCCGGGTGAGCTGGAGGATGCAGCCGGGGCGAGAGAAGCCTGGGCTTCCGGTCTGAGGTTGTTGCCCCCGTGACCTGGCCCCGGATAAGCAGAAGACGACGGAACAGAACGGAAATGATGAACCACCAATGTGCAACTGCTTTTCTTTGTTTACAACCTGGAGCTGACTGTGTGTGTTCCACAAAAAGTATCTTCCCAGGAACATGTTTAACAAGCAGAGAGCGACTAGAGAAAGTATGTGTGTCTGTGTGTATGTGTGTCTGTGTGTTTGTGTGTGTGTGTGTCTGTGTGTGCGTGTTTATTTTTATTTTATTTTTTTATTTTTTTTATTTTGAATTACTCTATTCATCCCTCACCGGGGAAATTTGTTTGCTGCACTCCTTACACCGCAGCAGGCTGCCCTTCAACGGCGCCAATGGTGGGAGAAGTGGGGGCTAGGTGTCTTCTCCAAGGACCCTAGACGTGCTCTCCCTGGGACGCGAACCCGCGACCTTCCGGTTCGCGGGCGAACGCGCTAACCACGCGGCCACCGTCTCCACCCTACTAGTAGTGTTTGTGGGTGTGTGCATGCTCACATGCAGCCCAGGCCTGACATATGTGCTCCGTAGGAATCAGACAGATGCTGGTGCTTCAGTTATTACCTACTAACCCTCCTTCCAACATGTTTCCCTGAGGGGGACCGTGTTCCACTCTTCCATCCTGCCTTCTGTTTATGTGCATGTGAGGAGAAACGTGTGTCTGCTTGTTACCTGTGAGTCTGATAGGATCAGTTTGATCTTCGGTGTTAATCACCCAAATCATCTGTGAATCTATTCCCAATTCTAATTGCTGTTTCAATCTGATCCTTTTAAATGGTTAAAATGGACATTTTAATCGTTTGTTTATGTCTTATTGAAACCATCTTTTTATTATGAATGAATCACAGATAACAAACGTCAAAATAAAAGCCTTGAAAAAAAACAATCCAGCGGTGAAAAAGACTCTTATTGTGAAAACAGCTGACATTAAGTCCTCGTAAACTTCAATTATAAATATAAAAATAACATTTCACTCTTTATACACTTGTATTATTAATTGCGGATAAAATCCACCTTTCTCTGTCTTCGGCAATGATAATAGTCCAGCCTGTCTGTCCTGATTGCCCGAAGCTTCTCAGAGTTCCTTACTTTGTTCAACAATTTTTTTTTTTTTTTTTTTAAAAATCAGTCTTTAAAATAACCTTGAAAGTAATTCACCCTGAAAATCTGTTTTCATCCTTCAATTAATGTTCCCAAATGAAGAATTTTACAGTAATAAAATGATACAAAGATGCCAAGTTTTGGGCCTCACAAAGAGGAAGATTTTTCTAGGCGGGACGAAAAGGAGGAGGGGCTATGACGTGACATGACGTTACCTCCGCCAATGGACAACCCCCGCTATGACAGTTGGAGTAAAACAAACCATTCATAACATGAGAAAACAGCTGGAAAATTTTGTGTCTTATGTGTGTTACCACGTAGCGTTATGTATCAGTGCGAAGAGGAATTACCACCAGGAATACACACCTGTACTGCTTGTTTGCATTTTGTTTTGTGGCTCACGCACGTAAGCATGAGCCAAAGTTCCCGGATGTTCGACTTCTTCCATAGGTTCACCAAAAATAATACTGGCAATGGACAATGCAGATTGCTACTAGCGGCTTTCAGATGCACAGCTGCAGCAGCAGGAGATGCCATGTGCTTAGCCTCATTATACTTAATCATGTTCATGGAATACACTAGATTGTTCATCATGCTGGAGTTTTATTAGCTTTGGCTGGTGAGCGTTTGATATAATCTAATTACAGGTGTCTCCCACCCAATGCGGGAGACTTGGCACGTCTGATGATATTTCCATTGAGATGTTCTGTCATGGGCTGCACGGTGGCCTCACAGAAAGAAAGTTTGGGTCCCGAAGTGTGGACGAGGCTTATATCACTGGCTTTTCTGTGTGGGGTTTATTTAAATTTCTGGGGTTAAAATTTAAGATATAGTTTTCTTTCTGACGCATTCGAGATAAAATTGGTGGATTTTCAGTCTGTGCGTCTGCAATATTTTTGTTAACGTGATAACATTGAAGGAATTTTAATGAAACTGCTCATAGTTTCTCAGCACCAGTCCTGCTGGAGACAAATCGTTTGATCATTTTTCATCGACTTATTTTTGTTCCGATTTAATCAGATGGCCAGACTTTTCCTGTTTTCCATAATCATTCTCTCTGTATTGACTTTTTCTTATTTCCCATGAGACGACCTATGCGTGTGCATGAAAGACATGCATGACCGGTGCGCAGGGATCAATATTTTCTTCTTTTTGACCAACATAAAGGTCTGACAATGGGATGAAAAGTGTCCCACATCTTCTTCTTCTTCTTTCGGCTTTTCCATTTAGGGGTCGCCACAGCAAGTCAGTTTCTTCCATCTAACCCTATCTGCTGCATCCTCTTTGGTTACACCAACTATCTTCATGTCTTCCTTCACTGTATCCATGAACCTCCTCTTTGGTCTTCCTCTAGTCCTCTTTCCTGGTGGTTCCAAATCCAGCATCCTTCTTCCTATGTACTCTCTCTCTCTCCTCTGCACATGTCCAAACCATCACAGTCTTGCCTCTCTAACTTTAACCCCAAAACCTCTAACATGTGCTGTTCCCCTGGTGTACTCATTTCTAATCCTGTCCATCCTGGTCACTCTCAGAGAGATCCTCAGCATCTTCATCTCTGCTACCTCCATCTCTGCTTCCTGTCTTTTCTTCAGTGCTTCTGTTTCTAGACCAATCAGCATGGCCGGTCTCACCATGGTTTTGTACACTTTCTCTTTCTTTCTAGCTGAAACTCTTCTGTCACACATCACACCTGATACTTTCCTCCACCCGTTCCAGCCTGCCTGAACACGCTTCTTCACCTCTTTTCCACACTCTCCTTTGCTCTGGACTGTTGATCCTAGATACTTAAAATCTTCCACCTTCTTCATCTCTTCTCCCTGTAATCTCACTTTTCCATTTGGATCCCTCTCATTCACACACATGTACTCTGTTTTACTCTGACTAATCTTCATTCCTCTTCTTTCTAGTGCAAACCTCCACCTCTCCAGCTTTTCCTCCATCTCTTCCCTCCTCTCACTACAGATCACAATGTCATCTGCAAACATCATTGTCCATGGGGATTCCTGTCTGACCTCGTCTGTCAGCCTGTCCATCACCATAGCAAACAGCAAAGGGCTCAGAGCAGATCCCTGGTGCAGTCCCACCCCCACACTGAACTCCTCTGTCTCACCTACAGCACACCTCACCACTGTCTTACAGCCCTAAAAGTGTCCCACATGCAGGTTCAAATACGCAATGATGTGTCCAATAAGTTCCACCACAGAATTTCTGTGTATCGACGGAGCTAGAATCCAAATCTTCCATGTTTTATTCTGCATTCCACACTTTGATGAATGCCACAAGTACTGGAAGGAATTGATGTGTCTACTCAGCTTCTTCAGCACAGTTTGACCCTCACATTGCAAAGAGTGGATTAGAAGCAGTTTGAGTCAGGCAAACACGTAGATACCAGCAGCTTTTTAAGCCTGTTTAATCCCAAGTATCTACAGTTGTTTTTCTAATCCCTCTCGTTATTACCCGCTGATGGCCTGCATTCCTGTCTGAGCTGTAGGCTGTAATAACGCGGCTTCTTCCGGCTGTGTTCAGAGCCATAACTCTCAATGACCCCGCGCTAACAAGCAGGTAATTTGCTAAACAAGTCCCAAATCCCTCGTCTGAAGAGCTTCATTAAATTTGCATGAGCGCTTTTCAATTAATTAACGTGAAGCGGCAGGAAGAGGAGATTTGTTCAGACCAACAGTCAGAAAAACCAGAAAAAACTTTTCAAATTACACCAGCTCTTATAAACACAAAAAATATAGAATTATTGGCTCAGCTACATCCATTGAAGTGTCCAGCTAACAATTTAATGTTCCCATAACGGTATTGGAAGGGTTTTTTAAAGGTTAGGAGAACGTTCCTTAAAGGTTATTTTTGGTTCTCCAAAGGTGAATCAGAAAGTTTCATCACGGTGGCAGAACGTTATTTTTTGGTTTTTCTGAATCTTTCCCTTAAGGTTCTCAGAAGGTTCCTCTAACCTTAATTTTAACCTTCAGGGAACCATGACACAATGTTCTTTGAAAGTTCTCTTAACGTTCATGTAACCTAGAAAACTAACCTTCAGGCAACCCTCACAAAACCTTCATTAGAACCTCTTCACAATCCCCACAGAACCTTCAGCTAACCCCAGAAAAAACTAAACTTCACAAAACCTTTACAGAACCCTCTGATAACCTTCCCAGAACGTTCTTCTAACTAAATATCTGTAACCTTCAGGTAACCCTTGCCTAACCTTTGGAGAACCCTCAGATAACCTTCCCAGAACATTCTTCTAACTTAACATCTGTAACCTTCTGGTAACCCTTACCTAATCTTTACAGAACCCTCTGATAACTTTCCCAGCAGTGGTTTGTTGCCATGCCAACAAACCACTACCAATGACTGGAACTACATCCACAAAACCCACAGCAAAAGAAGGGATACTGAAACTGGAATTGTTTGGTTCCGTTCCGTCATCTTCCGCTTGTTCCGGGGTCAGGTCGCGGGGGCAACAGCCTCAAACGGGCAGCCCAGGCCTCTCTCTCCCTGGCTGCATCCTCCAGCTCACCCGGAAGGATCCCAAGTCGTTCCCCAACCAGCCGTGAGACATAGTCTCTCCAGCGGGTCCGGGGTCTGACCCTTGGTCTCCTCCCGGTGGGACGTACCCGAAACACCTCGCCTGTGAGGCGCTCGGGGGGCATCCTGACCAGATGCCCGAACCACCCCATCTGGCTCCTCTCGACCTGGAGGAGGAGCGGCTCGACACCGAGCTCCTCCCGAATGGCAGAACTCCTCACCCCATAACTTTGTGTCCATCTCTGAGTGAGAGCCCAGCCACCCTGCGGAGGAAGCTCATTTCGGCCGCTTGTACCCGCGATCTCATTCTTTCGGTCACCACCCACAGCTGGTGACCATAGGTGAGGGTTGGAACGTAGATCGACTTGTAAATCGAGAGCTTTGCTTTTCGGCTCAGCTCTCTCTTTACCACGACGGACCGATGCAGCGTCCTAGTTATTGCTGATGCCGCACCGATCCGCCTGTCGATCTCCCGCTCCATCCTTCCCCCACTCGTGAACAAGACCCCGAAATACTTAAACTCCTCCACTTGGGGCAGGACCCTGTCGCTGAACCGCAGGGGGCATTGTTTGGTGCCAGTTTTTATGCTTTCATTAGTTTTATTGAACTGATAAGTTTAGCTTTGATAGTATTTGTCACGGTAGCGGCGCAGTGGTGCGGCAAAAGACAAGGCATTGCTATACCTCAGCTTACCTGCGGCAGTGCGAAGGGGAGGGACTGCTCACTCTGATGCATTAGTGGTCTGTATCCAACGTAGATGTCACGCTGTCGTCTCTATTCTCAAATTCTGTAAACCGTTTTCTGATCGATGCAATCGTCAACTAATGCTTGCAATTCCTGACCAGTTGCTGGTGTAAAATGAAGTTTGGTAGAGGAACTATTTTGTTCCAGCCTGGCTAACCGATACTCATTCCAAGCCACAAACGTCTGGTTTGGTTATTTTGGAGAGAAAATGAACTTATGAGATTCATACCTGGCGGTACGGTTAGAGTGATGGAAAAGAAAAGAGAGCTTCCTTTCAGATAAAAAAAATCCACTCCTCTAACGCCCGGGAGGACGAGGGAAAAGGGTGAGGAGGAGGAAAATGTTCGCTCCTGGTTTTAAGTAGCTGTGTTTAACATTTTTATTGCTTTTGGGTGAATTAGCAGAGTTTATAAATATATATTTCTGTGTGAGTGGAAAGCAGGCCTCCTGGGGGGGACGCTTCTAGACAGCAGAAACATGTAATCCAACATGGAGGACATGCGTGGTAATTACGCCTCCCAGCCCTTTGGGGAGCTGTTTAAGTGACAGCCTGTCCATCTGCATACATGTTAAACCTCGGAGATGGCTGCATGTGTGTGTGCGCCTTACACACTTTCCTAGCTGCTTGACAGCTGATGGTGGGCTCTGAAAGACAAGGCCACGCAACCCTCCACCTCTTATCCTCTCCGGCTCCCTCAACCCAGAATCTTCATCCCCGTTCACTCTAAAATCTCCTCATTTCATTTTTCCATCTGAGTTCTTTCTACTGATTAAGGAGAGCGGAGAGGATGACACTTATTTCCAGAAGATGAATGAGCTCGTATTAGAATAAAAGAGTGGGGAATGATTAGAGGAGGAGGGAAATGTCAGAAGAACATTTGAGTCCGGGGGCCTCATTTTAAAGCGTGCTCTTTCCAAAATCCACGCAACACCAACTAGCACGCCAAGTGAGCCGCAGTGCATGGAATATTTTGTAACTTTGTGTCGGGTGGTCTTATTCTCCGTTCGGCATTTCCCTTCAGCAAGTCAATTTCTTCCATCTAACCCTATCTCCTGCATCCTCTTTGGTTACACCAACTATCTTCATGTCTTCCTTCACTGTATCCATGAACCTCCTCTTTGGTCTTCCTCTAGGCCTCTTTCTTGGTGGTTCCAAACCCAGCATCCTTCTTCCTATGTACTCTCTCTCCTCTGCTCATGTCCAAACCATCTCAGTCTGGTCTCTCTGACTTTATCTCCAAAACCTCTAACATGTGCTGTTCCTCTGATCCTGTCCATCCTGGTCACTCCCAGAGCGATCCTCAGCATCTTCATCTCTGCTACCTCCATTTCTGTTTCCTGTCTTTTCCAGTACAACTGTCTCGAGACCAAAGGTGGGCAAACTTTTTGACTCACGGGCCACATTGAGTTCTAACATTTGACCAAGGGGCCGGAACAGGAGCAGATGGATGGCATGTTTTGGTAAAACCGCTAGATTAGTCTGATAGAATGGCGCACTAGATTCTAAACAAGCGCGCTAAATTTTACATCAAGAGCATTAAATATCAAGTCTAGCGGCGCTAGGTCTGAAATCTAGTGTGTTAGCGCTTAAAAACGCGCATTTAGCGGCGGCTAGGTTTGAAATCTAAGCGTTTGATATAACATTTTGCTTGTTTGAACATCTAACATGCTTGTTTATGTGCACGTACTGGCCCCGATGGTTTTCCATATCTGTGCACACTGTTTATTTTGACAGCGTGTGCATCAGGGAGACACACTCATTTTAATGGGAGCAGTGTTGTTGTTTTCTCAACAAAACTACTATATCCATAGTGCGCCATCTAGTGTGGAATCATCAGAAATGTAGGGTAAATAAAACATTTACAAGGTTTATTTATGTGATTTTTTTCAGTTTTGCAGGCCGGGTATAAACATTTAGCGGGCCGTATTGGCCTGCGGGCGGTAGTTTGCCCATGCATGCTCTAGGCTGGTCTCACCACGGTTTTGTACAGTTTTTGTTTCATTCTAGCTGAAACTCTTCTATCACACATCACATCTGATACTTTTCTCCACCCGTTCCAGCCTGCCAGCACATGCTTCTTCACCTCTTTTCCACACTCTTCATTGCTCTGGACTGTTGATCCTATGTACTTAAAATCTTCCACCTTCTTTTACTCTTCTCCCTGTAACCTCACTTTTGAGGTGGTATGAAACAGTATTTGCTTTAAGGAAGAAACTCCAATGTTTTTTTTTTTTAATTATTTTATCACCATTTTGAACCACCTGTCCAACACTAGGTGGAAGAGCTTCTATTCTCAATGAGCCTCCAATGGGGTACACCCTGCACACATCACCAGCCAGACAGAGACAAATAGCCAATCATGCACTCACTCATATTGGTGGGCTGTTTAAGCTAATCTGTCTAATGTGTGAGGAATTGCAGGGTAAACCCCACCCATGCATATTCGTCCCACTGGAAGACCACGTCACTGTGAGACCCCAGTAATCAGTGCCCTCAGTGGTCACTAGACCTATACATGTGTCTTTCATGCCCTGTCTGTTAACATAATATGTGTTTTGTAAATATTTAACGGTCTACGTCTTTCCTCGTGTTCGTTACACTCCATCTTTTATTCATAAATACCAAACTCAAATTAGTTTTCACTATTTCTGAAATATGAGTGTAATTAAGTGTGTTTTCTCTGCTGCTTTGCTCGGGCATAAGAGGTGGTTATTAATTAATGAGGAGCCCGTTCATTATTCATGAGATGAGATGAACGTGTAAACGCCTCGGCAACCAGAAAGTCTTCGGGCTAAAGAAGGAGGGGGAGACGCAGAGTTTTAGATTTTGTAACACAGACCTCCACCACGGTGTCTGCACATACTTATTCTCTGGTGGAGACTGGGTGTGGCTCAGCAAACAAAACTGCTGCCGTTGCATCCAGACCAGATGTGATCCAGCACACACTCATCGTGTCAAAGATCAATTCTGATCAAATTTAATTTAAACCTGGGACAAGAAAAGGGCAGACAGGGTGGAGGAGGGTGGACGGTGGAGTCAGACGTGCAAACACACTGCACATAATTTCCTCTTAACAGATGTGTGAGCTGTGTAAGCGGAGATGTTTGAGCGGAGCGAGTCTGTCTGAACAAAACGCCTCGATAAATCAAAGTGTTTCACATAAAAATAGAAAACATGACACAGAAAAAGATCAAAATGAGGTTGAATATTTTTTTAAAAATCCAGTCAAACTAATTAATAACATTAATCTATTCTTTCATCTGGTTCTTCATGAATCTTTTTGTCTCTTAATTCATCTACCCGTCCCAAAGTCTCTCGATGCGCCGATCCTATAAATCGTAGAAAAAGTTTCAAAAAAGTCTTCTGGACAGTTTAATTCTTGATCGAGACGTTTCGACTTCCATCCGGAAATCATTTTCAATCAAATAGAAATAGACTGAAAACTGGATCTATTTATACTAACCTGAGTAAAAGGTAAAAAATAGTAAGGAAGGGCTCGACCAATGAGCCTGTGTAACCTATGATGGCCGTGAATGGCTCCTATTGTAACCACAGACCAGTAAACGATCCCTATTATAATGATGCTAAAAGCCTAGTGAATAGAAACTCCTGCTAACGAGAGTCGTGAATCTGGGTCACGAGGTGTCCTCTTTGGTCCATGGCTTCAGAATGCTGCTGTAAATCCCGGGAAGAATTTATCTAACGCCTCCACTCCGATTCAGTGAGGGATTTTCTTTCATCACAAAGATGGCTTTCTTCACCCCTCTTTCAAACCATCCTTTCTCTCTACTTAGAATCTTCACCTCGCTGTCCTCAAAAGTTTGTTTGGTGGATTTAAGATGCAAATGTACAGCAGACTGTGGACCACTTGAGGCTTCTCTTCTGTGTTGGTAAAGTCTTTTGTGGAGTGGCTGCTTCGTTTCCCCAATGTAGTGTTCTTTGCAACTACCTTCACTGCACCGGATCGAATAAACTACATTGCTCTGTTTTTCTGTAGGCATCTTGTCTTTAGGATGTACTAGTTTCTGCCGTAATGTGTTGACCGGTTTAAAGAAAACCGGGATGTCATGTTGTCTGAAGATTCTCTGCACCTTCTCTGACAGTCCTGACACATAGGGAATAGAGACTCCATTTTTCCTCTTCTCAGTTTCTGTTTCCCTCTTCTCACATTTCTTGGACGTTCTCACCCTACTCACCCTATAAATCATCCATCTATAAAGCCTATCAAGCCTTTATCTACAGTCTGTCACCAATTACAAATTGAGATGCTTTTTGTGGTTCAACACCCGAGCATGTCGACCCTCACAGTGGTCCTGTGGACCGGAGATCAGTGTTGACTTATGAGAAATCCCCTGGTTTGGACACAGCGAAAATTCTTTTGCTTTGGCACCTGGGGTTCCATCCAAGTACTGCCCAGGCCCAGCATGCTTAGCTTCTGAGATCTGACGGGATCAGGGATTGTGAGGCTGGTATGGCATAGATTGCATACCATACTTAGGTCTTAAGTTCCTGTGTCTGACATTCATGATCATACCAGCCTGTAAATGCCTGATCCCGTCAGACCTCAAAAGCTAAGCAGGGCGGTTCTGGGCAGTACTTGGATGGGAGACTGTTGGAACCCCAGGTGCCACAGTGAGACGGCCGTTGAGATCAAATTGTCGCTGTGTTCCTGAGCTAGACACTTCACCCACGTTGCCTAGTCTGGATGGTGTGTCTGATTGGTTGGTGATGGTCAGAGGGGGTAATGGTGCAAAAATGGCAGCCTCTCTTCTGTCAGTTTGCCCCAGGGCAGCTGTGGCTACAACCGTAGCATACCATTACCTGGTATGGAGTGGGTGAGTAATGAATATGTGAAGCGTCTTTGAGAGTCCTGAAAAGCCCTCAATAAGTACATTGTGTTATTATTATTATTAGGTCGGTCCTGTCGTCTCGATCAGATCAAGTTGGAACATCTGGCTGCATCAGGTTTGCACCATTTTTCTTTACGAAGTCAGATTTTGCTGTAAAATGTTCCTGGAAACCCGATTTACATTTTTTTTTAACCGTCCTTTTTCACGGCAGATATGTCGAACAGTGGGGAGAAAAAAAAAAACGATTCTGCTCAGATTGATGGAATAATGAGAGAGAAATGATGGAATAACTCCGAGTCAAGGTTATCGGATCTACTCCATCTAACCGCTGTGCACTTTCACCGTGCATTCAGAGGAAATCTAATTGTATGTGGTGCGCTATATGTTCAGAATAGGATTTTTATGTAATTCATCTGAAAGTGGAGAAATCTTTTAAAAGAGACAGAGTGGTTTGGAGGGAGTGAGGTTATCTAACAGAGACACTGAAGCGGAATAAAAGCGACTCAGACGGGAATATTTAATATTTCTACCACTACGATCTTCACAAATAACAAAGTTGAAGCCAAATCGTTGAACAAAACGCCTCTGTAGTTTGGGTAATATCGTATTCACACAAATTTGTCATTTTGAGCTTTGATTGCACAAACCTGAAAACCTGATCAGTTCATCTATAGTCGGTACTCTGTAACTGAGGGTGGTTTTACAGATGCTCTGACAGCCCGCTGGATTCCTCCTCTGGATTTTGTGATCAGAGACATAAATGTTTTGTTTCATCTTCTGAACTGCTTGAGGTCTCATGGGTGCCGGATCCTATCCCAGCTAATTTAAAGTGGGAGACAGGGTACACCCTGAACAGGGCGCCAGTCTGTCGCAGTGCCACAAACACTCATTCCTAGGGGCAATTTATAGCAGGCAATCAATCTAACATGGATGTTTTTGGAGGGTGGGAGGAAACCAGAGGATACCCACACATGTATAGGGAGAACAAGCAAACTCCACACAGAGGGACCCATGTTCCAAGCCTCGTTCCCACCGCGGGATACGAACCCCGACCTTCTTGCTGTTCTGCCACTGTTAATCACTGTGCCACCCAACAACAAAAAAAATACTTTGAAAATATATCAACATTAAAATAACAAACTGAAAATTTGGATTTGAATATTTCGTTCACCCCTTCTGGTGTTTGCTGCAGTGATCTGTTCTCTGTTTCCTTCCAGAGCCACGGCAACACACCGAGGACAGATCATGTTTAAGGATGCTCTGGCCCAGCAGCTCTGCGAACAAGGAGGTAAGAACCAGCAACCCGTCTTTCCTGTCTCACACCCATGCATAATAAAGTAGACTCCGGGAATGAGGATGTCATGAAGAAGCTGATGTGCTTCATCTTTCTGACTGTGCAGCACTTCTTTCTGCCTAATGGTACGGCCGCAGTCTGACATATTCCAACGCCCCGTATTGCCAGCTTAATTTCAGCTTATGCTAAACTCTTCCCCCTCTCTGCCGGAGATTACGCTTCGTGGCCGACACTTGTGTGACAGTGTTAAGCAGCGGCGAAGGGGTCCCACACTGAGGAGAAAACTCTGTCTGGATTAGAAATGAACTGACGGATTTTCTCCTGCAGAATTTCAGCAGCATATTAAGAGCGAAATCTTGGAAAACAGGAAAAAAAAAATGGAATTAAAAACTATCTTGGAAGTAAATGTATTAATTTTAGAGTGTGTGTGTTTAGCCTCTGAGCAGAGCAAAGTGTTTGGCTCGTTCAGAGGAGACACGGCACGATGCCCAGGAAGCTCTGGATAGAAACGAAGGGCACAAAGTTTCTTCTTTTTGTCTCCTTGTTTTTCAAAAACAACTGGTTCCAGTGAGATACACAGAAGTATCTGCAGCCGATAACTTTCACACACACAGACACACAAACACACACACTCACACAGAGACACACACAGACACTCACACAGACACACACTCATACAGACACACACACACACACAGAGACACACAGACATAGACACACACTCACACAGACACACACACAGAAAGACACAAGGACAAGGACACTCACACATACACATATACAGACACAGACTCATACAGACACACACACAGACACACACTCACACAGACATGCACAGACACACACACACACACACACACTCATACACACACACATACACACACATACACATACACACACTCACACAGACACACACTCACACAGACACACACTCACACAGACACACACTCACACACAGACACATACTCACACACACACAGGCACACAGACACACACTCACACACACACAGACACACACTCACACACACACAGACACACACATACACACACACACACTCACCCACACATACACACACACACACACACACACTCACACACACACACACACACACACACAAAGCACACAGACACAGACACACACACAAACACAGTCACACACTCACTCACACACACACAACACACACACACACACAGACACACAGAAAAACCACATAGGCACACACTCACCCACACATACACACACAGACACAAAGACACACACACACACATACACACACACACACACACACACACACACACAGACACACACTCACACAGACACTCACACAGACACACACACAGACACACACACAGACAAACACAAAAACACACATACAAACACAGACACACATACACACACTCACCCACACACACAGACACAAAGACACACACACATACACAGACACACACACTCACACACACAGACACACACACACACAAAACACACAGACACAAACATACACATTCATACACAGACACACAAACATACACACACGGAGACACACACAGACACAGAGACACAGACACACACACACAAACACAGACACAGCAAAGAGTTTAGCGGTTACTTTTGTGAAACGGCAAGTAGGAAAACCTTGTGAAGATGATGAACACACTTAAACACACACAATATCTCCCTCACACAGACACACACACACACATATTAACAAAAACAGAGACACCACACACGCTAAACTCATGCATACTCACACACAAAAACACAAAACATATAGATATGTTTTCTGGGTGTGACGGGGTATGAATTTGTACCATAAATTTGGGTTGTGGAAGAATGATGTGAGGGTAGAAACGTAGATTCCAGTTACCATGGTGAGGGTAGGAACGTAGAACCTGGTCACCATGGTGAGGGTAGGAACGTAGATCCTGGTTACCATGGTGAGGGTAGGAACGTAGATCCTGGTCACCATGGTGAGGGTAGGAACGTAGATCCTGGTCACCATGGTGAGGGTAGGAACGTAGATCCTGGTTACCATGGTGAGGGTAGGAACGTAGATCCTGGTCACCATGGTGAGGGTAGGAACGTAGATCCTGGTTTCCAGGGTGAGGGTAGGAACGTAGATCCTGGTTACCATAGTAAGGGTAGGAACGTAGATCCTGGTTACCATGGTGAGGGTAGGAACGTAGATCCTGGTTACCACGGTGGGGGTAGGAACGTAGATCCTGGTTACCACGGTGGGGGTAGGAACGTAGATCCTGGTTACCACGGTGAGGGTAGGAACGTAGATCCTGGTTACCATGGTAAGGGTAGGAAAGTAGATCCTGGTTACCATGGTGAGGGTAGGAACGTAGATCCTGGTTACCATGGTGAGGGTAGGAACGTAGATCCTGGTTACCACGGTGAGGGTAGGAACGTAGATCCTGGTTACCATGGTGAGGGTAGGAACGTAGATCCTGGTTACCATGGTGAGGGTAGGAACGTAGATCCTGGTCACCATGGTGAGGGTAGGAACGTAGATCCTGGTTACCACGGTGAGGGTAGGAACGTAGATCCTGGTTACCATGGTAAGGGTAGGAATGTAGATCCTGGTTACCACGGTGAGGGTAGGAACGTAGATCCTGGTTACCATGGTGAGGGTAGGAACGTAGATCCTGGTTACCACGGTGAGGGTAGGAACGTAGATCCTGGTTACCATGGTGAAGGGTAGGAACGTAGATCGACTTGTAAATTGAGAGCTTTGACTTTCGGCTCAGCTCTTTCTTTACCACGACGGATCAATGCAGCATCCTAGTTATCGCTGATGCTGCATCGATCCGTCTGTCTCCCGCTCCATTCTTCCCCCACTCGTGAACAAGACGCCAAATGATCCAGAAAATCTGCAAACTGTCATTAATGAGATGTATAAATGTGAGCTTTAAAGTTATCCAGCAGGTGGTTTAATCTGGCCGTTACGATTCACAGTGAATCATCAGATATGAAAGCAGCTTTAATTATGTGTAAAGTCCACATGCTGAAGAATGAAACTTTAAAGATGGATGTTATCTTAAGCTGGTTTCTGATCCTGGATGGGAAGGAGAGGATGTGCAGCAGACATTAAGACCTGACCCTAATCACTTCAAACTGATTAAATACCTTTAATGAACAATAGGTCTAATTTCTAAAGCTTGCTCATGTTAAATCAACTTCTACTCTAATCGGGTGATTTAAAAAAGTGGCTAAGTCTGTGGACTTTAGCCTAACTCTACGCAAAGTTAGAACCTGCTGTACGTAACTGGAAAGACCTGGGGAAAAGATGACCAGACATGTCAAGTCTCTGGCATTGGGCAGGAGACACCCGCAATTAGGACCTATCTCATGCTCACCCGCTAAGGCTAATAAAACTTCCGCATGATGAATACTCTAGTGCATTCCATGAACATGATTAGGTATAATAAGGCTAAGCACATGGCATCTCCTGTAGCAGCTGTGCATCTGAAAGCCGCTGGTAGCAATCTGTATGGTATATTGCCAGTATTGTTTTTGGTGAACGTATGAAAGAAGTCGGACATTTGTGAACTTTGGTCATGTGACAGCTTGTGTGCGTGAGCCGCAAAACAAAGCGTGAACAACCAGTACAAGAGTGTATTCCTGGTGGTAATTCCTTTTCGTTCTGATACATAACACCAGGTGGTAACACACGGAAGACGCACAATTTTCCAGCTGCTTTCTCATATTTTGAACGGTTTGTTTTACGCCAACTGTCATGGCGGTTGTTGTCCATTAGCGGATATGATGTCAAGCTCCTCCTCCTTTTGGCCCCACCTCAAATCTCCCTCTTTCTGAAGCCAAAACGTTGGCATTTCTGGATGACAGAATGAGGAGTGAACTGAGGACAGTGAAATGAAGCATTTGAAGCAGCGAAGAAACAAATCGAAAACAACATGTGATGCAAACTTACGTAGATTAAATGAAACTCTGGGAAACCTGAAAGTCTAGTTTCTAGTCTGGAAAGTTTGAAATGTTTCCAACAAGCATAGAAACCTAAAATCTCAACCAACTGTTTCTTACAAACACATTTTGAGCATAAAACATGAAAACAATGGTATTTGTGGGCAATGTTCCCTCTAAGCTGCGCGCCTGCGCAATTGCGCACTGCTCGCAGATTAATAGCGCACAAGAAAACCTATGCAGCGCACAAAATAAAACTCAATTTAAACCAAAGATGGGAAAATGAGACAAAACTCCGAAGCATATCTCTTTCTTCTTTCTTTCTGAAACAAACAGCTTCAAAGCGCTGCTTCGGAGTTTGGCTCGTCACTACTGGTGACGTCACAAAAGAGTACAAGTTTTAGCTCCGCCCCCTTCTGCTCAGGAAGCTTGTGTATTTGCTCAGACTCATAAAAAATTAGAGGGAACATTGTTTGTGGGCATGTTGGGAACCAGTAAACCTATACTACCTCCTAAGTTTTCTGAGAGTTCTAATATTGAAGGTGTGTCATCATAAAAGTGCCAAGAAATGTTAGAAAACAATCCGCCCCACCCCCACACACACCATCCCTCTCCTTTCTGCTGTGTCAGCACACTCCTTCTCTCCATCTCTTCAATCTGCCTTCATCCCTCTCAGTTAGCTCTGATCTACACCCCGAAACTTCCTCTACAGAGCTCCATATTTTGTATTTATGTGTGGATTTAGAGGACATTAATAATCTGAACAGGTCGTGATGGCCCGGGATCTGAGAGGTGCTCTCAACCATGACACGGCAGAATGTCCTGATGGGGTTTTAAACAGATGACAGGTCGATGAGACATGGACGTATGATCGAAACTCTGATGCCCAGTGATCAGGAATTGACGAAGGACCCCATTTTTGCAACTTGCTTAGACTATACAAACTCTGGATTTATAAAAACCTGTGTTCTGCTCTTTACGCAGTCTCAGGCAGAATTCATCTTTGTCTACACCTCCCCCTAAAGACGCCTTCAAAACTCCACATATGGCTCATGCAAATGACGTGATGGTATTCAAACAAGCCCTTACCACCTGTCAGTAGTAGTTCACAATAACAAGGGGAAGTGTACCGTTTGGTTTAGAGACAGTGGTACTGAGGAAAAGACAGGAAACAAATATGGAGGTAGCAGAGATGAAGATGCTGAGGATCTCTCTGGGAGGGACCAGGATGGACAGGATCAGAGGAACAGCACGTGTTAGAGGTTTGGGGATAAAGTCCAAGAGGCCAGACTGAGATGGTTTGGACATGTGCAGAGAAGAGAGAGAGAGTACATAGGCAGAAGGATGCTGGGTTCAGAACCACCAGGAAAGAGGACTAGAGGAAGACCAAAGAGGAGGTTCATGGATACAGTGAAGGAAGACATGAAGATAGTTGGTGTGACCGAAGAAGATACAGCAGATATAGTTAGATCAGAGGTGGGCAAACGTTTTGGTTCGCGGGCCACATTGACTTCTAACATTTGACCAAGAGGCCGGAACAGGAGCAAATGGATGGCATGCTTTGGTAACTGCTAGATTAGACCGATAGAATGGCACGCTAGATTTTAAACAAACACGCAAAATATTACATCAAGAATGTTAAATGTCAAATCTAGTGCGCTAGGTCTGAAATCTAGTGCGATAGCGCTTAAAAACGTGCATTTAGCGGCGCTAGGTTTGAAATCTAAGTGCTTGATGTAACATTTTGCTAGTTTTAACATCTAACGTGCTTGTTTATGTGCGTGTATTGGGCCCAATGGCATTCCATATATGTGCACACTGTTTGTTTTGACAGCGTGTGCATCACGGACACACACATTTTAATGAGAGCAGTGTTGTTGTTTTCTCAACAAAGCCAATACATGTAGAATGCGCCATCTAGTGAGGAAACATCAGAATAGCAGGAGAAATAAAACATTAAAAAGGTTTATTTATTACATTTTTTCAAGTTCAGCGAGCCGGATTAAAATGCTTAACAGGCCGTATGTGGCCGCTGTTATACGGTCCCACATACGGGCGTCATCCGTCATGGAGACATTAAAATCCATTTTTAATCACAATGTTTTTTCCCTTTTTGAAGACAACCTTAACCTTTAAAAGTTTTAAAAATTTTAAATTCTCTTGCGTCTTGTATAGTACACAACATGGCACATGGACTTTCCCGCCTCCACAGTTTGACTTTATCAAAAGAAAAAAGGCCCCTTCTCGGGGGAACTTTTAGGTCAGAAAAACACAGCTTTTGGACCAAATGCTCTATTTGTAAAAGCCAGTAAATTCTGTTTTTCTTTCAGTATGAGAATCTCCAACATTTTCTAACTTTAAAACACATTTGAAGCAGTGTTTGAAAATGAACCAGACCTGCAACCACTGAGATTTTAAATGTGTGTGATCTTACTGTCGAGTGTTTGTTCTGATTGGGTCTTCTTCTCTGGTCATATCTTGTAGGGTTTTTTCTTTTTCCCTCCTTTGATACTGTGAATGCAAATTATTTTTGATGCTATAATCCCAAATGTTTACATGTATTTCTGTGGAATATATCTTCAATAACAGGCACTGTCCTTATTAAATATTTAATTAAGAAATTAATATAGAACTACATGGTGGTGCAGTGATTAGCACGGTAGCCTCAAAGAAAGAAGACCAGGAGTTCAAGTCCTAGAGTAGAGGCAAGGCTTGAAACACTGGCCTTTCTGTGTGGAGTTTGCATGTTCGCCCCACGTGGGTTTTCTTCAGATGGTCTGGTTTCCTCCAAATCTCCAAAGTGTTGCATGTTTGGTTGATTAGCTGCTTAGAAATTGCCCCTTGGACAGAATGAGTGTGTGTGTGTGTGGATGATTGTCTGTCTCCATGTGTGATTCAGAAACAAACTGGCGACCTGTTTGGGGTGTATTCTGCCTGGGTGCATCACCCAGCATTGGCTTCGGTACCCTCTGCAAGTCCAACTGGAATGAGGGGTCCAGAAGACGGATCAATGAAAATGAAATAGTCAAACCTTAAAGTCGTGACAAAAAAGGAACTAGCTGCACATCTGGATTCTGGAGTTGCTCATCAGTTATGGAGTGACTTTTTCAGCTTGATGACTTATTATTTTATTACTATTGTTAGTTATAATTATGTGTAGGATGTGAAACACGGTGTAAATGCAGGTATTCAACAGTTAAAGTTCAAATATGGTATTTAGCTTAGTTAACAATCTTTTCCATGATGTGGTCCACTTTTCTTATGTACAGTCCTACACTGACAGGTGTCTATGCGTGTTTTCTAACTGTTTCTTCACTGCTTCAAATGTTTCATTTCACTGTCCTCTGTTCACAAGTCTCCCCTGTTCCCCTCGTTTTAACATTTGGCAGATCCTGACTTTAAAGTTTCACTAAAGTCCACGCTCTCCCACATCTTTATAAATCACTCCATTTACATGGAGGTTACTGATACTAGGATGAGTCTGGAGGGTTTGGAGATGAACTGAAGCTCCTGCAGACCGTCCATCAGCTCTGTCTCCTGACAGCCCGGCCAGTTCTCCTCGCTCTCCGCCCAGCATCTCCACGTCTTCTCATTTTCACCAAGAAAATAAATCAGACCTTTATGGGCCGATCAAGTGCACTGCACCCCAGATGGATTATTAAAGGGACATATAACTCAGAGAGGCCACCGCTCCCTGAGGGACACCCGATCAGCGGAGGAGGAACGGCGGGCTCGGTCTTAAACACCTCCTCCTCACCAGGCTGGCTGGACGCCATCCCTCATCGCTCACAGACTAATCTTCAGACCTTGCTTGTCTTCCTCTCCTCTGGTTATCACTACTTGTTTATCTTTACAAATTGACCGTGCTGATCGCGTTGTTTTGATTAAGACCGGAGTTTCAAAGTTAATCCAGCGAGAGGCCTATCGAGGTGAAGTCTGGGTGAGACTGAATCAGGTTCGCAACAAGAAAATTATGTTTAAAAGCTGAAGAAAAGATAAGATAGAAATTTTAAATAATAAATCAAGAGGTTTTAAGAAATTTAAAAAGAAAAAGGTGTGTTTAAGTAGAATTTTTACAGCTGTTAGGAGTTAAAACTCCATGAAAATCTCTTGTTCATTCTTAAAGTGTTACCACAAAATTTTATTTACAAAACATTGAATTTTTATATCAGTTTTTCCTTTGAGTATTATCAAAATTGGGATTTGTCATGAAGTGGTGTGCAGATGGAAGGAGGAGGACCTAATTGCTGACAGAAAACATGGTTTGTTTGAATTTGGCAGTTCATTAATACTGTGAAAAGAAAAACAAAATTTCCGTGGCATTGCAAAAGGTTATTGTCAAAATATGTTCTTGATCAGGCAACCAGGAAGACCTGGATGGAAGGCATAGTATGACCCAACAGGGATGATTCCCCTTAAATAGATGGCAGGGTCCACAGATGTGTAGCATCAAGAATCAATCTCAGGTGCCCCTAATCTAGGTGATGAGGAACATCCAAGGCTGGAGAGGGGATGATGACAGGTTTTTCCCATTCCATCGTCTTCCACTTATCCAGGGCCGGATCTTGGAAGCAACAGCCTCAGACGAGAAACCCAGACTTCCCGTAAGTTGTATCGGATTGAACATGTAGTTTTTTCAATTCTACATGAACACTTAAATAGGTCCTCAGGAAGAATAGCATAAAATAAACTAAAACCTTTCATAAATACTCTGGAAAAACTTCACTTACATGAAAAAGAGAAAAGACAGGAACAGTTTATCTTTGAAAATAATATACTTTATTGATCCCTCACCGGAAAAATTTGTGTGCTTCATTACACCGCAGTAGGCTGCCACAACACCGCCAACGGTGGGAGAACCCAGGGGTTAGGTGTCTTCTCCAAGGACCCTAGACGTAAACTCAGTGGGAATCGAACTCACGAACATCCGGTTCAAAGGTGGACGTTCTACCACTGAGCCACTACCTCTACCTTGCTTTCAGTCAGTATATCGTTGTCTTATCGTTATCGTTGTCTTTTTATCGGTCGGTTTCGTCGTTGGATTTTCCTAGTCTCGTTAATTCATGTGAGATTTTGGAAAACAAAATCCTGGCATTCAAATACCGGACAAAAGAGTTTTCAAATGTCTCAAACGTGCAATAAAATAAAAACACTTCAGGAGTGTTTTTATGGTGTGAATAAAGTTCAAACATGGTGGTTTACTGTTCCACTCGTCTCCAACTCTCTCACCACACAATTTTTCTCATAAAGTTTTCACAGCACTTTATGTAGATTTAATTTCCTTTTAAAGACCTGCCAAAATGAGCTGTTTTGCATCTTCGTAACATCTTTGAAACTTTGTTTGTTTTGGATCCCAGCTGGAAAACGTAGCTCTGAATGGGAAAATTGCACCATTTGCACCATTTTTTCTCGTGCTTGCTTTCATTCTCCAACGATTATCATGATTACAACAGTTAAAGCTCAAACAAAGGCCATGTTTTCACTCAGTTTTACCTCAGAGAACATTTTCTATTCAGTCCGTGCAAAAAAACAACATCCTGCACCCCGGTGAGTCGGTAATTACAACCAAGAGCAAGTCAGACGGATGGATGTGGGCCAGATGAGGACATGACGGGTTGGGAGTTTGGTTCACAGAGACAGAGCAGGAATATTCTCGAAGAGAACATGGTAGGAGTTTGTTTCATAGAGAGTGAAGAGGAGAAATATTCTCGAAGATGACATGGTAGGAGTTTGTTTCATAGAGAGTGAAGAGGAGAAATATTCTAGAAGATGACATGGTAGGAGTTTGTTTCATAGAGAGTGAAGAGGAGAAATATTCTCGAAGAGGACATGGTAGGAGTTTGTTTCATAGAGAGTGAAGACGAGAAATATTCTAGAAGAGGACATGGTAGGAGTTTGGTTCAAAGAGACAGAGCAGGAATATTCTAGAAGAGGACGTAGAGACAGGAATATTCTAGAAGAGGACATGATAGGAGTTAGGTTCATAGAGACAGAGCAGGAATATTCTAGAAGAGGACATGGTAGGAGTTTGGTTCATTTAGACAGAGCAGGAATATTCTAGAAGAGGACATGGCGGGAGTTTGGTTCATAGAGACATAGCAGGAATATTCTAGAAGAGGACATGGGTGGAGTTTGGTTCATAGAGACGGAGCAGGAATATTCTAGAAGAGGACGTGGTAGGAGTTTGGTTCATTTAGACAGAGCAGGAATATTCTAGAAGAGGACATGGCGGGAGTTTGGTTCATAGAGACATAGCAGGAATATTCTAGAAGAGGACATGGGTGGAGTTTGGTTCATAGAGACGGAGCAGGAATATTCTAGAAGAGGACATAGTAGGAGTTTGGTTCATAGAGACGAAGCAGGAATATTCTAGAAGAGGACGTGGTAGGAGTTTGGTTCATAGAGAAAGAGCCGGAATATTCTAGAAGAGGACATGGTAGGAGTTTGGTTCATAGAGACAGAGCAGGAATATTCTAGAAGAGGACATGGTAGGAGTTTGGTTCATAGAGACGAAGCAGGAATATTCTAGAAGAGGACGTGGTAGGAGTTTGGTTCATAGAGACAGAGCAGGACTATTCTAGAAGAGGACATGGTAGGAGTTTGGTTCATAGAGACAGAGCAGGAATATTCTAGAAGAGGACATGGTAGGAGTTTGGTTCATAGAGACGAAGCAGGAATATTCTAGAAGAGGACGTGGTGGGAGTTTGGTTCATAGAGACAGAGCAGGAATATTCTAGAAGAGGACATGGTAGGAGTTTGGTTCATAGAGACGAAGCAGGAATATTCTAGAAGAGGACATGGTAGGAGTTTGGTTCGTAGAGAAAGAGCAGGAATATTATAGAAGAGGACATGGTAGGAGTTTGGTTCATAGAGACAGAGCAGGAATATTCTAGAAGAGGACATGGTAGGAGTTTGGTTCATAGAGACAGAGCAGGAATATTCTAGAAGAGGACATGGTAGGAGTTTAGCTCATAGAGACTAAGCAGGATTATTCTAGAAGAGGACATGGTAGGAGTTTGGTTCAGAGACAGAGCAGGAATATTCTAGAAGAGGACATGGTAGGAGTTTGGCTCATAGAGACTGAGCAGGATTATTCTAGAAGAGGACATGGTAGGAGTTTGGTTCAGAGACAGAGCAGGAATATTCTAGAAGAGGACATGGTAGGAGTTTGGTTCATAGAGAAGAAGCAGGAATATTCTAGAAGAGGACATAGTAGGAGTTTGGTTTATAGAGAAAGAGCAGGAATATTATAGAAGAGGACATGGTAGGAGTTTGGTTCATAGAGACGAAGCAGGAATATTCTAAAAGAGGACATGGTAGGAGTTTGGTTCATAGAGACAGAGCAGGACTATTCTAGAAGAGGACATGGTAGGAGTTTGGTTCATAGAGACAGAGCAGGAATATTCTAGAAGAGGACCTGGTAGGAGTTTGGTTCATAGAGACGAAGCAGGAATATTCTAGAAGAGGAAGTAGTGGGAGTTTGGTTCATAGAGACAGAGCAGGAATATTCTAGAAGAGGACATGGTAGGAGTTTGGTTCATAGAGACGAAGCAGGAATATTCTAGAAGAGGACATGGTAGGAGTTTGGTTCATAGAGACGAAGCAGGAATATTCTAGAAGAGGACATGGTAGGAGTTTGGTTCATAGAGACGAAGCAGGAATATTCTAGAAGAGGACGTGGTGGGAGTTTGGTTCATAGAGACAGAGCAGGAATATTCTAGAAGAGGACATGGTAGGAGTTTGGTTCATGGAGACAGAGCAGGAATATTCTAGAAGAGAACATGGTAGGAGTTTGGCTCATAGAGACTGAGCAGGATTATTCTAGAAGAGGACATGGTAGGAGTTTGGCTCATAGAGACTGAGCAGGATTATTCTAGAAGAGGACATGGTAGGAGTTTGGTTCAGAGACAGAGCAGGAATATTCTAGAAGAGGACATGGTAGGAGTTTGGTTCATAGAGACGAAGCAGGAATATTCTAGAAGAGGACATGGTAGGAGTTTGGTTCATAGAGAAAGAGCAGGAATATTCTAGAAGAGGACATGGTAGGAGTTTGGTTCATAGAGACAGAGCAGGAATATTCTAGAAGAGGACATGGTAGGAGTTTGGTTCATAGAGACGAAGCAGGAATATTCTAGAAGAGGACCTGGTAGGAGTTTGGTTCATAGAGACAGAGCAGGACTATTCTAGAAGAGGACATGGTAGGAGTTTTGTTCATAGAGACAGAGCAGGAATATTCTAGAAGAGGACATGGTAGGAGTTTGGTTCATAGAGACGAAGCAGGAATATTCTTGAAGAGGACGTGGTGGGAGTTTGGTTCATAGAGACAGAGCAGGAATATTCTAGAAGAGGACATGGTAGGAGTTTGGTTCATAGAGACGAAGCAGGAATATTCTAGAAGAGGACATGGTAGGAGTTTGGTTCATAGAGACGAAGCAGGAATATTCTAGAAGAGGACATGGTAGGAGTTTGGTTCATAGAGACGAAGCAGGAATATTCTAGAAGAGGACGTGGTGGGAGTTTGGTTCATAGAGACAGAGCAGGACTATTCTAGAAGAGGACATGGTATGAGTTTGGTTCATAGAGACGAAGCAGGAATATTCTAGAAGAGGACATGGTAGGAGTTTCGTTCATAGAGAAAGAGCAGGAATATTCTAGAAGAGGACATGGTAGGAGTTTGGTTCATAGAGACAGAGCAGGAATATTCTAGAAGAGGACATGGTAGGAGTTTGGTTCATAGAAACAGAGCAGCAATATTCTAGAAGAGGACATGGTAGGAGTTTGGCTCATAGAGACTGAGCAGGATTATTCTAGAAGAGGACATGGTAGGAGTTTGGTTCATAGAGACGAAGCAGGAATATTCTAGAAGAGGACATGGTAGGAGTTTGGTTCATAGAGACGAAGCAGGAATATTCTAGAAGAGGACGTGGTGGGAGTTTGGTTCATAGAGACGAAGCAGGAATATTCTAGAAGAGGACATGGTAGGAGTTTGGTTCATAGAGAAAGAGCCGGAATATTCTAGAAGAGGACATGGTAGGAGTTTGGTTCATAGAGACAGAGCAGGAATATTCTAGAAGAGGACATGGTAGGAGTTTGGTTCATAGAGACAGAGCAGGAATATTCTAGAAGAGGACATGGTAGGAGTTTGGCTCATAGAGACGAAGCAGTTATATTCTAGAAGTGGACATGTTAGGAGTTTGGTTCAGAGACAGAGCAGGAATATTCTAGAAGAGGGCATGGTAGGAGTTTGGTTCATAGAGACAGAGCAGGAATATTCTAGAAGAGCACATGGTAGGAGTTTGGCTCATAGAGACGTAGCAGGAATATTCTAGAAGAGGACATGGTAAGAGTTTGGCTCATAGAGACTGAGCAGGATTATTCTAGAAGAGGACATGGGAGGAGTTTGGTTCAGAGACAGAGCAGGAATATTCTAAAAGAGGACATGGTGGAGTTTGGTTCATAGAGACGAGGCAGGAATATTCTAGAAGAGGACATGGTAGGAGTTTGGTTCATAGAGAAAGAGCAGGAATATTCTAGAAGAGGACATGGTAGGAGTTTGGTTCATAGAGACAGAGCAGGAGTATTCTAGAAGAGGACATGGTAGGAGTTTGGTTCATAGAGACGAAGCAGGAATATTCTAGAAGAGGACGTGGTAGGAGTTTGGTTCATAGAGACAGAGCAGGACTATTCTAGAAGAGGACATGGTAGGAGTTTGGTTCATAGAGACGAAGCAGGAATATTCTAGAAGAGGACGTGGTGGGAGTTTGGTTCATAGAGACGAAGCAGGAATATTCTAGAAGAGGACATGGTAGGAGTTTGGTTCATAGAGAAAGAGCCGGAATATTCTAGAAGAGGACATGGTAGGAGTTTGGTTCATAGAGACAGAGCAGGAATATTCTAGAAGAGGACATGGTAGGAGTTTGGTTCATAGAGACAGAGCAGGAATATTCTAGAAGAGGACATGGTAGGAGTTTGGCTCATAGAGACGAAGCAGTTATATTCTAGAAGTGGACATGTTAGGAGTTTGGTTCAGAGACAGAGCAGGAATATTCTAGAAGAGGGCATGGTAGGAGTTTGGTTCATAGAGACAGAGCAGGACTATTCTAGAAGAGCACATGGTAGGAGTTTGGCTCATAGAGACGTAGCAGGAATATTCTAGAAGAGGACATGGTAAGAGTTTGGCTCATAGAGACTGAGCAGGATTATTCTAGAAGAGGACATGGGAGGAGTTTGGTTCAGAGACAGAGCAGGAATATTCTAAAAGAGGACATGGTAGGAGTTTGGTTCATAGAGACGAGGCAGGAATATTCTAGAAGAGGACATGGTAGGAGTTTGGTTCATAGAGAAAGAGCAGGAATATTCTAGAAGAGGACATGGTAGGAGTTTGGTTCATAGAGACAGAGCAGGAGTATTCTAGAAGAGGACATGGTAGGAGTTTGGTTCATAGAGACGAAGCAGGAATATTCTAGAAGAGGACATGGTAGGAGTTTGGTTCATAGAGACAGAGCAGGACTATTCTAGAAGAGGACATGGTAGGAGTTTGGTTCATAGAGACGAAGCAGGAATATTCTAGAAGAGGACGTGGTGGGAGTTTGGTTCATAGAGACGAAGCAGGAATATTCTAGAAGAGGACATGGTAGGAGTTTGGTTCATAGAGACGAAGCAGGAATATTCTAGAAGAGGACGTGGTGGGAGTTTGGTTCATAGAGACAGAGCAGGAATATTCTAGAAGAGGACATGGTAGGTGTTTGGTTCATAGAGACGAAGCAGGAATATTCTAGAAGAGGACATAGTAGGAGTTTGGTTCATAGAGACAGAGCAGGAATATTCTAGAAGAGGACATGGTAGGAGTTTGGTTCATAGAGACGAAGCAGGAATATTCTAGAAGAGGACGTGGTAGGAGTTTGGTTCATAGTGACAGAGCAGGACTATTCTAGAAGAGGACATGGTAGGAGTTTGGTTCATAGAGACAGAGCAGGAATATTCTAGAAGAGGACATGGTAGGAGTTTGGTTCATAGAGACGAAGCAGGAATATTCTAGAAGAGGACGTGGTGGGAGTTTGGTTCATAGAGACAGAGCAGGAATATTCTAGAAGAGGACATGGTAGGAGTTTGGTTCATAGAGACGAAGCAGGAATATTATAGAAGAGGACATGGTAGGAGTTTGGTTCATAGAGACAGAGCAGGAATATTCTAGAAGAGGACATGGTAGGAGTTTGGCTCATAGAGACTGAGCAGGATTATTCTAGAAGAGGACATGGTAGGAGTTTGGTTCAGAGACAGAGCAGGAATATTCTAGAAGAGGACATGGTAGGAGTTTGGTTCATAGAGACGAAGCAGGAATATTCTAGAAGAGGACATAGTAGGAGTTTGGTTCATAGAGACAGAGCAGGAATATTCTAGAAGAGGACATGGTAGGAGTTTGGTTCATAGAGACGAAGCAGGAATGTTCTAGAAGAGGACGTGGTAGGAGTTTGGTTCATAGAGACAGAGCAGGACTATTCTAGAAGAGGACATGGTAGGAGTTTGGTTCATAGAGACAGAGCAGGAATATTCTAGAAGAGGACATGGTAGGAGTTTGGTTCATAGAGACGAAGCAGGAATATTCTAGAAGAGGACGTGGTGGGAGTTTGGTTCATAGAGACAGAGCAGGAATATTCTATAAGAGGACATGGTAGGAGTTTGGTTCATAGAGACGAAGCAGGAATATTCTAGAAGAGGACATGGTAGGAGTTTGGTTCATAGAGAAAGAGCAGGAATATTCTAGAAGAGGACATGGTAGGAGTTTGGTTCATAGAGACAGAGCAGGAATATTATAGAAGAGGACATGGTAGGAGTTTGGTTCATAGAGACAGAGCAGGAATATTCTAGAAGAGGACATGGTAGGAGTTTGGCTCATAGAGACTAAGCAGGATTATTCTAGAAGAGGACATGGTAGGAGTTTGGTTCAGAGACAGAGCAGGAATATTCTAGAAGAGGACATGGTAGGAGTTTGGCTCATAGAGACTGAGCAGGATTATTCTAGAAGAGGACATGGTAGGAGTTTGGTTCAGAGACAGAGCAGGAATATTCTAGAAGAGGACATGGTGGAGTTTGGTTCATAGAGACGAAGCAGGAATATTCTAGAAGAGGACATGGTAGGAGTTTGGTTCATAGAGACAGAGCAGGACTATTCTAGAAGAGGACATGGTAGGAGTTTGGTTCATAGAGACAGAGAAGGAATATTCTAGAAGAGGACATGGTAGGAGTTTGGCTCATAGAGACTGAGCAGGATTATTCTAGAAGAGGACATAGGAGGAGTTTGGTTCAGAGACAGAGCAGGAATATTCTAGATTGAGGTTATGGTGGAGTTTGGTTCATAGAGACGAAGCAGGAATATTCTAGAAGTGGATATGGTAGGAGTTTGGTTCATAGAGAAAGAGCAGGAATATTCTAGAAGAGGACATGGTAGGAGTTTGGTTCATAGAGACAGAGCAGGAATATTCTAGAAGAGGACATGGTAGGAGTTTGGTTCATAGAGATTGAGCAGGAATATTCTAGAAGAGGACATGGTAGGAGTTTGGCTCATAGAGACTGAGCAGGATTATTCTAGAAGAGGACATGGTAGGAGTTTGGTTCATAGAGACGAAGCAGGAATATTCTAGAAGAGGACATGGTAGGAGTTTGGTTCATAGAGAAAGAGCAGTAATATTCTAGAAGAGGACATGGTAGGAGTTTGGTTCATAGAGACAGAGCAGGAATATTCTAGAAGAGGACATGGTAGGAGTTTGGTTCATAGAGACAGAGCAGGAATATTCTAGAAGAGGACATGGTAGGAGTTTGGCTCATAGAGACTGAGCAGGATTATTCTAGAAGAGGACATGGTAGGAGTTTGGTTCAGAGACAGAGCAGGAATATTCTAGAAGAGGACATGGTAGGAGTTTGGCTCATAGAGAGTGAGCAGGATTATTCTAGAAGAGGACATAGTAGGAGTTTGGTTCAGAGACAGAGCAGGAATATTCTAGAAGAGGACATGGTGGGAGTTTGGCTCATAGAGATAGAGCAGGATTATTCTAGAAGAGGACATGGTAGGAGTTTGGTGTGTAGAGACCAGGCAGCCATGACAGGACCAAAGGCGGGAGCAACTAGGTGGTAAGGTGTCTTCTCCTGGGACAGTTGGTGGTCTCAGTGGGATTTGAACCAGCCTCTGCCGGTGAAGGACAAACGTTCCACCACTGAGCCAATGCCCCTAAGTGTATTAAAACATTAAGTTTGTTCAAATATTTTTCTGCAGAACGTCAGGTCTCTGGAGGATCCTCCACACTTCCTGTTTGCTGCTTTGTAATGTCATTTTAGTAGCTGTGTCATGGTGTGGAGCTGAGGCCAAAAATATACCCATGACACAACAGACAGGCTCAGATGAAGAAACCAAAAGCAGATTTGTTAGATTCAGATTTGTTAGATTCAGATTTTTTAGATTCATCTGAACCTTTAGATGAAAGGTTCAGATGAAGAAGACAAAAACAGATTAATTAGGCAGGTTCTGACATCGGAGCTGGAGACAAAAACTGATTAGCAGGTCAGGCATGGTAAACAAACGATTCTGCGACGAGTGTGTGAAAAACCGACCCATGACCCATTTATGCTGCAGCAGATGAGTAGATGAGTTTCAGGTGTGACTTGTTGCAGCTCCTGGCTGGGTCCGCCCACACACACGCACGCACGCACACACACCCCGGCACACCCCACTCCCATACACACACACACACACACACACAGGGACAAGAGGGAGGGGTGGAACAGGACACAGAAGGAAGACACTACTCTCCTGAGAAGCTGTATATTTCTTCCAGGTGGAATTCTTCCTCATCATGTCTTCATCGGCACACACAGTTTGAGCTCTGAATCACACACACATCTCTTTAAAAAATGAAAACTGGAATAAAATCTATAAAAAACAAACAGATGATCTTGATGAGAGTTAAATTAATTTGCAGAATAATTTGGAATGTGTGTTTTTATCGGTATGTGTACACGTGTTTGTATGTGTGTGCATCTGTGTATATGTGTATACCTGCATGTGTGTATATCTTTATGTGTGTCTAGATTGTATGGGTGTGCATATTTGCCCGTGTGCATGTGATTCTATGGTTCTCTATGTGTGTGTGTATGTGTGTGTGCAGTCTCGTTCAGTAGAAAGTGGGATTATCAGAAACGAGCTGCTAATGGAGAAGGAGGTAATTGAAGTCTTTAGGAAAGTGAGAGGGATTAATCTGAACGAAACGAGCGGCATGTCTGCTTACAGAAGGAATGTGAGACAGCGGGAGAGCGCAATGAAGCGGAGAGAAAGAAAACTGTAAATGAGGCCTTTTGGAAGCAAGAAGGGATTATCCACCCAAACAGTCTTCTGGGCTCTTCTCCAGCCAAACGGCCTCCCCTGGAATATGCAGAGGCTTATTTAGGACAGAGAGAGAAGCATTAAACTGAAAAACCAGAGAGAAACTTTCCGGATCTTCGCAGGATGAGTTTACTAAATAAGCTAAATGTGTCTGTTTGGTTCAAAAACTAGATTAACAACAATAGCAGACACTCCTCTGGGGTTCCGATCCTCATGTTCTCTGAATCAGCATCTATTGGAGGATTAGATGAGAGGGAGAAACTGTTTATTGGTTTCATTGCCGAGCGTCTTGTGGTGGACAGTTCTTAAAGGACTAAGTCATCCGTGCTCGTGTTGTACTGTTTACTGTTTGTTCTTATGTAAGGAACTTGAATCTTTGAGCCAGTTGAAAGGCGAGCAGCTTACATTAAGAGACGAGGCACTTTGAGGACGCATATTCATCTAGGCAAACTGACGCCTCATTTATAAAGCACAGTGCTGTCCCTCTGAAATGAGTGTATCAGAGGAACAGCACATGTTAGAGGTTTTGGAGATAAAGTCAGAGAGGCCAGACTGAGATGGTTTGGACATAAGAAGAGGAGAGAGAGAGAGTACATCAGAAGAAGGATGCTGGATTTGGAACCACCAGGTAAGAGGCCTAGAGGAAGACCAAAGAGGAGGTTCATGGATACAGTGAAGGAAGACGTGAAGATAGTTGGTGTGACCGAAGAAGATGCAGCAGATAGGGTTAGATGGAAGAAACTGACTTTAAACTGTCGTGTTGTGGCGCCTCCTGTAGGAAAATGATGGAAGAAGAACAAGAAAGTAGAGAACCAAAAGAGCAGAAGAATCTTTTCCTATCAAGAAACCAGATAGGAATGAGTGAAGTTGCGGTGTCGAGGTTCTTGAATGTGTTCTGCAGCCTGAGAAGAGTGTGAACCAGTCACTCCTGGACTTGGACGATCTGTGCTCTAATCACAGTGACCCCCATTTGTGTGAATTCATTGAGACTCACTACCTCGATGAGTAAGTAAAGTCTATTAAAGAACAGGGAGACTGGGTGACCAACTTGCGCCGTATGGGTGCTCCTCAGATTGGGATGGCTGAATATCTGTTTGACGAACACTCTCTGGGCAAAAGAGAGCAGCTAAATTCATCCAGTGTCTTGGTCAAAGACACCCTTCGGTTATGGCGCAGTCACCCTACTCACTCAGCCATCCTTCCCAGCCATCACGGTTATGCCAAAATCCCCACATATGTGGATTTCTTACCAAATTGAGCCATTTATAAAGTTAGCAGAGTGGGTTAAAAATTGCATAACCCTAAGCAAAATCACAAGTTGGCATTCATAAATGTTAAGAATTGAGGAAAAGCTGACTCTTGTGGATGGAAGCTGAAGTGAACTGAGGACAGTGAAATGAAGCATTTGAAGCAGTGAGAAACAATTAAAAAACACACATAAATACCTGTCAGTGTAGGACTATACATAAAACGGCGATGGCGCTGCCCTGGGCGGCTTCCCTGGGCGGCTTCCCTGGGCGGCTTCCCTGGGCGGCTTCCCTGGGCGGCTTCCCTGGGCGGCTTCCCTGGGCGGCTTCCCTGAGGAGCGCTTCACAACTAACTAACTTCATAGCGTGCTTCATAACTAGCTGGTTATGAAGTCTCTCTGCCGTTGACACGCATGTTGACGCGCGTGACCAGCTGCTGGCTCTCGGAGGCACATCCTTGTGTGCCTGGAGGAGTTGGTTCCTTCCCCGGGGAGCTGAGGAGAAGGTGACAATCTGGATGAGGTGCAGAGAATGAGACGGTCTAGAGGAGGTGCTTCCTGTGTTTTTGCGGTTTCCATGGAAACGTCCCGTTGCTGGCTCGAGGAACTGGAAGCAGTCACTCGAACCCAGTAAAATACAGAGAGACCAGTTTGGTGTTCGTCACTGCGGCCTGGCATTGTGGACCCAGTCTGGACTCCAGATTTTGGGTTGCCAGGTTGGACACAGTGCGACCGGATTGAGACGCAACTCATCGAGGGGTTTAAACTGCAACACTCAAATTTTCCTTTGGGGATTAATAAAGTACATTTAATTCAATGAGAAAATATTGCTCATTAAGATATATGCACATCGTTAAACATCATGTCCCGAACTCATTTTGCCGTGCACCTGCTTTCCTGATTTACACATAAAGAAAATTGGTCCTGAACAGAAAGGTGATAGGTGTTTCCCCACTCAACGGGAAGCATATAAACCCCAAAGTTGTGAGGTCGGACTGTTTTAAGAGAGGGAAAGAAACTGTCAGGAGAGTTTAAGTCCAGTGCTTAGAACAGACATGTCCAAAGTCCGGCCCGGGGGCCAAATGCGGCCCGTTGTCAATTTTCATCCGGCCCGCAGCCTCCGTCATAAATCAATAGCGCCTGGCCCGCGTGTAGAATTACGTAATACATTGGGTGTTCTAAATGCTGCCATCTAGAGGCTAAAATAGGAACAGCAAATTAGTATGGGAGCCTCCCAATTTTCTAAAATGGCGGCAATTAATAAAAGGAGGGAAAAATTAGAATCTAGCACGCCATTTAACCAGTCTAAACTAGTGGTTACCAAAGCATGCCGTCCATCTGATCCTGTTCTCAGGGGCGACTCCAGGATTTTCTAAAGGGCTTTTTGTCTATGACCTCACGCCCGCCCCCCCGTCCCTTCGGATCCGGCCTGCTTGTCAAACGTTAGAACTCAATGTGGCCCGCGAGTGAAAAAGTTTGGACACCCCTGGCTTAGAAGTCAGGCAAAGATTTCAAGAGGACTTTAATGATAAGAGTCGTTTAGCTAATCCCTCCTCTTATTCTGTTCTGTTCCTCTTAAAGGTCCTCGGCTCGTTTCGAGACGTTATCTTAAAGAAAAATGAGTAAAACTTCAGGAAGAAAGCTCTCCGTGTTCGATCAGACTCATTCTAAATGTAGAAAGCTTGGTTGGATTATTTTTTATCTTCATCCCGTTTTAAAATATCCCTAAGTTTAACAGGTCACCAGAGTAAGTCCTGGTGTAAATATAATCTCCCATAAAATATGAAAATATCAAAAGCTTCATCTGGACTTTCTGCTTTGGAAGCCTTTAGTTTCTGTTCTTATTAATCCAGTGTCATCGCTCACAGGTTTCCTGTCTAAACCAGCTGGAATAACACCCTTCCCTCTCATCCATCACATCATGAATATCACTGCACAGTTTGTACAGTTCCGCCCAACTCTCCGTGTTTTACTAAATGACTCTACAAAGTGCTTCATTAACACAACAGATTAATGAAGACGTAGCAGTCCAACCTCCCTCCGTCCAGGCTGGAGATGGATGGCCATAGATTACAGCACACGCACCTCTGGGGAGGACGCCGGCTAATTGCCATTGAACCATTAATCACAGCGGCCGGTTGCTTCATTACTGAAGAAATTAACATCAGTCGGCAGTTGGGACTCAAACCAAGATGGTTTAAGGCCGACAGGATGAGGTGTTGAAACTTTCTGCGTTTACTTACAGACTAAAAACTCTGTGTCCTCTTCAAAGTCAGTTTGGTGGATCTTCTGGAAGCATTAAGACCGACGTCGGTCTGTTCTGGCCACATCTGGGTTAGCGTCTTAAACCAATAGAAATGCTAATAATAATAATTTTTATTTGTAACGCACTTTATATCTCCAGTGGAGATCTCAAAGTGCTTCAATGACCAAAAGGAACAGCAAACAGCAAAATTAAATAAAACTACAACACAAAAAAAAAACACTAAAAACTTTGTTGAAAAGCCTTTAGAAATAAAAATGTCTTCAGTCTTTTCTTCAAAACCTCAACGCTCTGTGGAGCCCTCAAGCTCTCGGGAAGAGCGTTCCAGAGTTGTGGAGCAGCTGCCTGGAAGGCCCTGTCCCCCATAGTGGAGAGTTTGGTCCTTTGTTGGTGCAGGCGGAAGGAGGAGGAGGAGTGCAGGTCTCGGACAGTGGTGTGGAGGGTTAGGAGTTCTCGGACAGTGGTGTGGAGGGTTAGGAATTCTCGGACAGTGGTGTGGAGGGTTAGGAGTTCTTGGAGATAAACAGGTGCAGTGCCGTGTATGCACTGCTGGATGAGGAGGCAGAGCTTGTACTGAATTCTGTATTTAACGGGTAGCCAATGGAGGGATTTGAGGATGCGAGTGATATGGTCATTTTTGCACCTCCTTATCAGGATCCGGGCAGCGCAGTTCTGGATGTGCTGGAGCTTTTGTAAGCCCCTGCATGGGATCTCCACAAGGAGGGCATTGCAGTAATCCAGCCTGGAGGAGATTAAAGCGTGAATCAACCTCTCAGCGTCCGGTTTGGAAAGACATGGACGTAGCCTGGCTATATTTTTAAGATGGAGGAAGGAAACCTTACAGAGATGGTGAATGTGGGAGTCAAAGGTGAGGTTAGAATCCATTTTGAGTCCAAGGTTTTTTACAGAGGATGACAGAGGGAGGCTGTGTCCAAAAATAGGGTTACTACCGAGGGAAAGTGACTGGGTTTGGTGAGGCGTGCCGATGAGAATGGCTTCTGTTTTGCTGCTATTGAGTTGGAGAAAGTTTTCAGACATCCATGTCTTAATCTCCTCCTGGCAAACCGAAAGTACAGATGGCAGAGCTGAAGGTAGTGCAGTGTACTATGTTGTTTTGAAATCCAGGAAGTTGTTGTGATCCAATGGGCCAATGATTTCTGTTCACCAAACAAACATGATTGCATAACGCTTAATTAACAGTTCATTTCTTGACTTTGAAGTCGTCAATGAGATCCTTTGCCTCAAGACTCTTTGTCATCGTCCTTGACAACACAGCTGCAGCCAATCCCGGCTTTTCTTCAACAGACCAACCTACTTATCGATCTTCTTATTGTCGTCCACCTTCATCAAGTTGATCTGATGTTGAGCGCTGAGAGTCTCGACAAGTTTGAATGCTTTGTCACAGTTGGCTGCCAGAACAGAGAGATGAGCCTGACGTTTATTCAGTACCATAATAACCTCCCAGATGCCCCCCAAACGAGGTTACGATCACCTCCCAGTCTGGATGGAAGAAGGTGGTCTTGTGCATTGACGTCTATCACACCTCCAGCATTAATGTCTTCCTCAGCCATGGTAGAGTTGTGATAAATGGTGTTTCTAAAGTTTCTCTCCTCCTGTGGGGCAGCGAGTAAAGAGAATTACAGCTGCTGTACGTGCCTTCTAACCGACTGAGGGTTTCAGAGTCCAAAAGACGCTCCAATTTATTAACATATCTATTTTTCATCCAATCAGAGCGGGCAGATTTAAGATCCGAACTCGAACATTTAATTTTCTCAACCAAGGTTAGGATAGCGTCAGAAACTCTTGTGAATGCAACATTTCCCGCATTGCTGGATGGATTTGAATGAAACTGCCTATAGTTACTCAATACCAATTTTATATATATGGGAAAAAAAAATGTGTGTGCTGCACTTCTTACACCGCAACAGGCTGCCCTTCGACGCTGCCAATGGTGGGAGAAACGGGGGTTAGGTGTCTTCTCCAAGGACCCTAGATGTCTGCTCTGTGGGACGCAAACCCGCGAACTTCCAGTCCGTGCGCGAACGCTCTAACCACTGAGTCGCCATCTCCTCCCTAAATATATATATATTTAAATTTACTCACTCTATTCATCCCTCACCGGGGGAATCTGTGTGCTGCACTCCTACATCACAGCAGGCTGCCACGACGGCACCAAGCGTGGGAGAGACGGGAGGTTAGGTGTCTTCTCCAAGGACCCTAGAGGTGCTCTCAGTGGGATGCGAACCCGTGAACTTCTGGGTGACTTCTGGTCCACGGACGAACGCTCTAACCACTGAATCACCATCGCAGATGAACATACTGGGGTTTCAGACTTGTGCGAGAAAAGTCTGGGGTCGCAAACCATCGCAAACCAACATTGGCACCAGGCAGGCGGAGGCTACTGTTAGACGCCTTTTTGTTGTTTTATTCTCATTGATATAAAACATTAAAAAAAAAAAGGTTTTCCTCCCCAAGAAGTAGTCTCTTGGGGAGGACATGGACGTTCTCACTTTGGTCGGTTTAAGTACTTTCTGTAAACTAAACAAACTCCTCCATCTCCACCAAACTAAGTCTCTGAGGCGTTTCATCCCATTTAATTTGTTCTTTTTCTTTCAGCTCCAACCGAGTCGCCGCTGAGGCCGAACCTAGGTGAGTTTTACATGTTCTACTGGCGAACAGCTGGTGTCTAACTGTGAGGATTTGCTCTGTCTTTAGTGGAGCTTCATGGAAAACACGCGGTGCTCCGGGACGACTTTGACTCCAACCTGCAAGGCGAGTTGGAGCCGAGCATCTGGTGAGTGAAAATATGCCGGCCTCAAAAAAAAATAAAAGGAAAAATTACATTTTTTAAAAAACAAAAAAGCAAGAACACACAAGGAAAAAACAAATGTAAAATAAACTTGAAAGAAACATTTTGCATCGGTCCGTCGTGGTAAAGAAAGAGCTGAGCTGAAAAGCAAAGCTCTTGATTTACAAGTCGATCTACGTTCCTACCCTCACCGTGGTAACCAGGATCTACATTCCTACGCTCACCATGGTAACCAGGATCTACGTTCCTACCCTCACCGTGGTAACCAGGATCTACATTCCTACGCTCACCATGGTAACCAGGATCTATGTTCCTACCCTCACCGTGGTAACCAGGATCTACATTCCTACGCTCACCATGGTAACCAGGATCTACATTCCTACACTCACCATGGTAACCAGGATCTACGTCACTACCCTCACCATGGTAACCAGGAGCTACGTTCCTACCCTCATCGTGATAACCAGGATCCACGTTCCTACCCTCACCATGGTAACCAGTATCTACCCATCTACCCTCACCATGGTAACCAGGATCTACGTTCCTATCCTTACCATGGTAACCAGGATCTATGTTCCTACGCTCACCATGGTAACCAGGATCTACGTTCCTACCATCACCATGGTAACCAGGATCTACGTTCCTACCCTCACCGTGGTAACCAGGATCCACATTCCTACCCTCACCATGGTAACAAGGATCTATGTGACTACCTTCACCGTGGTAACCAGGATTTACGTTCCTACCTTAACCATGGTAACCAGGATCTACGTGACTATCTTCACCGTGGTAACCAGGATCTACTTTCCTACCCTCACCATGGTAACCAGGATCTACGTTCCTACCCTCACCATTGTAACCAGGATCTACTTTCTTACCCTCACCATGGTAACCAGGATCTACGTTCCTACCCTCACCATGGTAACCAGGATCTACTTTCCTACCCTCACCATGGTAACCAGGATCTACTTTCCTACCCTCACCATGGTGACCAGGATCTACGTTCCTACCCCTACCATGGTAACCAGGATCTACGTTCCTACCCTCACCATTGGTCACCAGCTGTGGGTGCTGAACGAAAGAATGAGATCGTGGATACAAGTGGCCAAAATGAGCTTCCTCTGTGGTGTGGCAGAGCTCTCACTCAGACCCGGAAACGACATGAAAGTCAGTCAGCCAGCCACTGCTCCCGCCATGCCTCATAACACCTATCACATTTTCAGCAAGTGTGGTGGAATAAACCGCATCGACTTCTTCCGCCACAGCCGATGCTGCACAAACAGATAAATATCCAGGTGCAGACTCTGTTGTGTTTAGAGACAGAAGGATGCCAACAAGACAGTAATAGAAGTCAAGCTAGGATCCACCCTAACTAGAGTGATCATCCTACCTATGTGGACCACCCTCCCTAACCAGAGGTTCGTTGGTGTTAGCTCCTCTTTAGAAGATAGAAATATACTTTATATCTCCATCAACGGGAAAATTTCTGTGCTGCATTACACCACAGCAGGCTGCCAGGATGGCGCCAAAGGTGGGAGAAACAGGGGGTTAGATGTCTTCCCCAAGGACACCCAAACATGACCTCAGTGAGATTCAATCCCATGAACTTCCGGTCCAAGGACGAACATTCTACCACTGAGCTATTGCCTCCCCTTCCCGCTTTAGGGGAGTTTATATAAACAAACTCAGGTTAGTTTATCTAGAACCAGTTTTCAGGTTCCTTTTATCAGGTTCAAAATGATTTCTGGATGGAAGTCGAAACGTCTCGATCATCAAACACACTTTTTCAACCTTTGAAGTGTGAACTACAAACTTAGAGTGTCTTTCTTCCATTTTAATGTAAACAAAGAAAAAATACTAGCATGAGAGTTGAAATTTCTGTTTTTAATAAGAGTTTAACTTTTGTTTTTTGTCAGATTGTGATCGCCACGGTGTGAGAGTTAAACGGTTAAACTCTTCTTCCTGTTTAAGCTCCTTTTTCCTCATCCTGCAGGTCTGAATGCAGCTACTGTGACGTGGGAGAACAGTGTGGTGCGCTGATGCACGGCAGAGCCGTCACCTTCTGTGAACCCTTCGGAGAGCGAGCGCTGGTAACGTGTCTGACCGCACACAGACCACTGTGCACTCCGCCATCCTTCACAGACACTCAGGAACCTAATACCAACATCAGGATGGAAAGACTGGGCGGAGATTTCAGAGCTGTTGCACATTTGAAACTAGAAAAATGAAAGTTTAGAACTTTTTTTGTTCATCAATCTGCCATCTATCTCTTCATCCACCACTTCAATCCACGTCTCCAGCCACCTACTTATTTATTTATAGGGTTTATCTATTAGTCCCTCTGTCCTCCGCTCTGGTGTACAACATGTCCACCATGCAGAGAATCCTCTCAGTCTTTAACACAAGACATCATCATGTGAACATCAGTAGTAGCCGTATTTGCAGTAAAAGCAGTATTTGCCTTGAGGATGCTGATAGAGAAGTACAGAGAAGGCCAGAGGGAGCTGCACTGTGTCTTCGTAGATCTAGAGAAAGCGTATGACAGGGTATCTAGAGAAGAACTATGGTATTGTATGAGGAAGTCTGGTGTGACAGAGAAGTATGTTAGAGTGGTCCAGGACATGTATGAGGGCTGTAAGACAGTGGTGAGGTGTGCTGTAGGTGAGACAGAGGAGTTCAGTGTGGGGGTGGGACTGCACCAAGGATCTGCTCTGAGTCCTTTGCTGTTTGCTATGGTGATGGACAGGCTGACAGACGAGGTCAGACAGGAATCCCCATGGACAATGATGTTTGCAGATGACATTGTGATCTGTAGTGAGAGGAGGGAAGAGGTGGAGGAAAAGCTGGAGAGGTGGAGGTTTGCACTAGAAAGAAGAGGAATGAAGATTAGTCAGAGTAAGACAGAGTACATGTGTGTGAATGAGAGGAGTGAGGTTACAGGGAGAAGAGATAAAGAAGGTGGAAGATTTTAAGTATTTAGGATCAACAGTCCAGAGCAATGGAGAGTGTGGAAAAGAGGTGAAGAAGCGTGTGCAGGCAGGCTGGAACGGGTGGAGGAAAGTACCAGGTGTGAAGTGCGACAGAAGAGTTTCAGCTAAAATGAAAGTGAAAGTGTACAAAACTGTGGTGAGACCGGCCATGCTGTTTGGTCTAGAAACAGTAGCACTGAAGAAAAGACAGGAAGCAGAGATGGAGGTAGCAGAGATGAAGATGCTGAGGATCTCTCTGGGAGTGACCAGGATGGACAGGATTAGAAATGAGTACATCAGGGGAACAGCACATGCTAGAGATTTTGGGGATAAAGTCAGAGAGGCCAGACTGAGATGGTTTGGACATGTACAGAGGAGAGAGACCTAGTACATCAGAAGAAGGATGCTGGGTTTGGAACCACCAGGAAAGAGGACTAGAGGAAGACCAAAGAGGAGGTTCATGGATACAGTGAAGGAAGACATGAAGATAGTTGGTGTGACCAAAGAGGATACACCAGATAGGGTCAGATGGAAGAAACTGACTTGCTGTGGCGACCCCTAAAGGGAAATGCCGAAAGAATAAGATCATCGTGTGAACATCTCTAACATGTTTCTTGTGTCCTGTCTCTGCAGACCACCGTACCACTAAACACCAGCACCGCCTCGGTTCTGCAGTTCGCTCTGGGTGAGTGTCTCCAGAAAATCCAGAAAGTTTGGGCTACTTTTCCAGTTTCTGCTGGTTCTTGTTTAATCTGGACAGAACATGCATATGTCCGATCAGCACTGTGTAGTATTTATGCCTCCTCCTCTCATCCTTCCTCCTCTTTCTCTCTGATAACTTTACTGAATGATTTACGGCATGTTTCAGTCACTGAGACGGCCGTGCTGGAGGTTTTTAGGCATGTTGTATTTTTCATGTCCATTACGTACCAGCTCACCTGGGACTGTGGCATGAAGAAAGAGAGCTCCTAACATCTCATTTCTGTCTGACTGCTTGAGTCTGTTTTATGAGAGGAAGAGGAGGGAGAAAAAGGATTTAAAAAAATGGACAAAGTATCTGGTTAGAAGGCGTTTTGTCTTTCATTCAAGTGGCTTCTTCAGTAGATACTGATCTGTGTGCGTCGGTTTCCAATATATTTCCGCCTTTAAGCTTCTGTCTCCTTCCCTGTAGACAGCACAGGACAAACAGCTTTTTTTTTTCTAGCATCCTCCAGGGTGAACTTCTGAGTCCTGATCTCTACCGAGGTGTTGTCCACATAACTGGACCAATGGCGGGTTTCTTTTATGTACAAACTGGCCACTATAGTAGACACTGGACAGCCCATCGCACAGCCGTGCTACTTTCTGTAGAAATTTTTCCTAAACTAAAGTGGGTGGTGTTTAAACAGAGCAGCTCCAACAATCTGAGGTTCACTGTGACTGCCTCTGTGGTGAGGGCGCCCAAAGGGATGCAACTGAAGAAGCCGCTTGGATGAGAGACGAAGCGTCTTCTAACCAGAAACTTTGTCCAGTTGATTTTTTTTAACCTTTTTATTTTTATCATCGTGTCCTTGATGACTGAAAATTGACACCGACAAGAGTCGGGAGATGAACACCACGCATAGCCAGAGAAACCTGAGGGTTACAGTCTTCCATTCTGCAGGACTCTCTGGGTGTTTAGAAGGTTTGATGCGTCACAGGCGTACACTTACAGTGTCCAGCTAGACCAACCAGTCCAGCTAGCTACGTCCAAAATATAAATTAATAAATGAATTACTCTATTCATCCCTCACCGGAGAAATTTGTGTGCTGCACTCCTTACACCGCAGCAGGCTGCCGTTCGACGGCGCCAATGGTGGGAGAAGCGGGGGTTAGGTGTCTTCTCTAAGGACCCTAGACATGCTTTCTGTGGGACGCGAACCCACGAACTTCCGGTCCGCGCGCGAACGCTCCAACCACTGAGCTGCCGCCTCCACCTACCGTCTCTATACAACAGTTCAATGAAAAAAAAATTTGGTCAGGCAATTTGGTCAGCCAGAAAGACCTGGCTTGGAAGGATGGTGATGACCCCATATGGAAGTCAGGGAAGACTAGCTTTAAATAGGCACCAGGATTCAGACTAATTGTAATCAGACCAATCACCCTCAGGTGTCCCTAATCAGGGGGATGAGGGAAGGTCCGGAAGAAGCATCAACTGAAAAATGATTCACCTGTCAAGTGATGCTACGATTCTTTTGCTTTGATAAGGATCGATAAGGATCAATATGCTGTAGTTGGGATCAATAAATAAGTCCTAAAGCTGTCCAATTTAATGTAGTTATTTCTCAAGTAAAATAAAAATTACCTCACTTGGTACTTATTTAGGGAGGAGACTGCAGCTCAGTGGTTAGAGCGTTCACGCGTGGACCGGAAGTTTGTGGGTTTGTGTCCTACAGAGAGCACGTCTAGGGTCCTTGGAGAAGACTCCTAGACCCCGCTTCTCCCACCATTGGCGCCGTTGAAGGGCAGCCTGCTGCGGTGTAAGGAGTGCAGCTCACAAATTTCCCCTGTGATGAATGAGTAATTCATTTTTTTTTTTTTTTTACTTGGTGGCACTTTTTAACCCACCGGTAGCAGCTCCGTGAAGTTGGCCCCCCTTAAAAAAAAAAATTTAACAAAAATTAACAAAAAATATGTCAATCGTTTGTGCTGCGTTTGTGCTGTTTTGTGCTGTACAAATTTTCGTTTGTGCTGTTTTATTTTTGTAGATATTTACGATTCTTTTATAGGTCAATCTGCGGTCATCCAGCCCCTCACATTGCTTAAAAATACGAAAAAACTCTTAAGAATGGTGTCAATCGTTTGTGCTGTTTTGTGCTGTAAAATTTTTTGTTTGTGCTGTTCTACTTTTCTTTAATTTAAAGAAATAAAATGGACGGTGACGTCAAACAGCCCTCCTCTTCCGCCTAAAAATGCTAGAAAAATTATAAAAATGGTGGGAATCATTTGTGCTACGTTTGTGCTGTTTTGTGCTGTAAAACTTTTTGTTTGTGCCATTTTAGTTACAATTTAGTTTATTTAAATTGTAGGAAAACGATTTGGACAATGACATAATCAAAGATGGCGACGTCCGGAAGTAAATAAAGGTCTCGATGACGTCATTGTCCAAATCGTTTTTCTTAAAATTTAAATAAACTAAAATGGCACAAACGAACATTTTTACAGCACATAACAGCACAAACGTAGCACAAATGATTGACACCATTTTTAAGAGTTTTCTAGCATTTTTAGGCAGAAGGGGGAGCTGTATGACGTCATCGTCCAATTTTATTTCTTTAAATTAAAGAAAAGTAGAATAGCACAAACAAAAATTTTTACAGCACAAACGCAGCACAAACGATTGACATATTTTTTGTTAATTTTTGTTTAATTTTTTTTTTTAAGGGGGGCCAACTTCACGGAGCTACCGGTAGCTCATCTTACTGAGGCAGCATATGACTGTGTGAAACCCGTCATCGATGAAGCGTCCGCTTGTTTCCTTGTTACCAGAGGTGTCAAAAGTACCAACATTTTCTACTCAAGTAGAAGTATAAATACCGAGTTAAAAAACTACTTTAGTAAAAGTAGAAGTATCAACTCAAGTTTTCTACTTAAGTAAAAGTAAAAAGTAACCTATTTTAAAACTACTTCAAGTAAAAAAAGTAAAAGTAATTTTCAGAAAAAAAGGAATATTGTTAACAAAAGCGTATGAACATATTTTTAACCATTATCACATGCTTTAAGGAGCAGAAAATATGATAATAAATGAAAGTGTTTTGGTGTTAAACTTTATGAATCAGAAACATTTATTTCTTAATAATCTTTATTGGAAATCGATTAATTAACACAATCAAATGTATTAACATAAGCAGGGCATTATGTAACGTCCCTTCAGCTATCAAGCTTCACTCTGCATCACCTAATTTAACCAACTTCAAGACACAAACACACTCAATGTAAAAAAAAAAAAATAAATGAAAAAAAAATGACCAAAAGGCTTTTTCAAGCCTTGAAGGCAGCTAGTTTTCAAAGTTCTTTGAGGCAATACTGAATGGTCTTTATCAAGTTGATAAGGTTGGGAGTGCCACATAAAGCCTGCGTGACACCTGGAACCAGCGTTGCCAGGTGGGAGGTGCTGGATTATCGTACTAATGACGTAAAATTATCGTATTTTACAAAAAATATCGTACACCCAGTAAAACCACGCCCATTGACAAAATAACACCCTTTACATGCACTCGTAAGGCAGTGGGAGTGAAGGAAACACACAGGAGGCAAAATCCTTGGATTCTTTTTCTAAAATTTTAAGAACTGTAAAAATGAAAAAATAACCAGGGAAACAAGATTTTAAAAAACCAGTAGGGGCGGGACCTAGGAGACGGTATATATAAATTTACATATATACTTATCTACATATATATGTGTACATACATATAAGGTTTTTTTTATGTTAACCCAAACATCTTCATGATACAAAATCTAAGCGATGTGTAGTTTTAATCTCCTCAGTCAGTCTTTATAAACTAATCAATAACATTTTGGATGCTTTTAAGCACAAATACTTCATCCACTACTATTTATGGATTAATCAGTTCAATTAGCTTTGTTTCTAAAGATAAAATAGTGCGTCACAGATCAAAGTTATTTTTATAAAAATACCATCTACAACATTTTCAGCAAAGACGTTTACAATAACCGCAGACTGAAAATAATAATAAAAAAAAAAACATTTCTTTGCTTTTTTTTTTTTTTTTTTTAAATTGATAATTCAATCAAAGTTCAGTGTTGCAGCATCAGAAACACTTTGATTTCCGAGCCCGAGTCTCAAACACGGAATTCTTCTTCTTCTTTAGTTTGCGGCATGAAGCACCAACCTGGGTGCATTACCGCCACCTACTGACTGTCACGAACCTTAAATCCTCCTCAATAACCCTGTACACCTCAAAAAAGTGTACAGGGCACCAAAACCCTTCCCCTGACGTCCATACAAAAACACCTCCTTCAAGCACACTTGTCTCATCCCAACACTCCTCAGCACCACCATCATAGCCTCTCTTTCTTCCTCATACTTTCTACATGATAACACCACGTGACCAACCCCTTCCAACTCCCCACAGAAATCACAACACCCATCCAAATGTTTACAAACACGGAAATTGACGTCCCTGCTCTTTAAAAGTTTGTGGGCGGGGCTACTCGCCCCAAAGTAATGATTGACTGGACCTTTCAGCCAATCATTCTTCTGTTACTTTGTTTGACGCATTCAGGGTTCATAAAAAAAAAAAACTCCAACAAACAGTCGCGGCATTTTAACGGTGACAAAATGGCGAAAGTAGCGACTACTTTTTATAAAATGAACGAAGTAAAAGTACAGATAATTGCATAAAAAAGTAGTGAGTAAAAGTAAAAAGTAGACAAAAAAATAATTACTTCGTTAAAGTAAAGATAACGAGATTTTCTACTTGAGTAAGACACCTCTGCTTGTTACGTGAAAGGAAGCAAAAATTCTTGTAGTGTTTCTTCTAAAACCGCTGAATCATTCTAAGAAACAGTGTTGTTTTCATCAAATATGACGAAAACGAAATGATTTCGTTGATGAAGCATTTTTTTATGACGATGACGTAACGATAACAAAATAAATGCGAAATTTTGGTGACGATAACATGACGAGACGTTTGCAAGTTTCTGCTGACGAGACGAAAACGTAACGAAATAGGCGTCAGACTTTCACATTTTTGTCTGTGAAAAGAAAAAACACAGCGGCTGCATCTGCCTCTCACGGCGGGACGCCCCCCACAATGCTGCACGTTCACACTGTCTACACAACACACCTGCAGCCATGAGGAAGTCACAAACTATGGTGAAAACACCAGCAAAGGAGCTTGGTGGTCAGAAACTTAAAGTTTTCCACATACTTTGCGCAAACAGCATGCTAACTTCAAGCTAATGCTAGCTTGTCGGCGCTGCTAACTTCTTTAGTTAGCTTGGTTGCGCTAACCACTGATTTAAATGCATTCCAATGTTTACTTTGTTTACAGGGTTATTAAGAGGTGTCATTTTTAAGTATTCATAAGTTGCAACGTTCCTCACTCACTGAAAAAAATTATATTTATTTACGTTGTTTTACATCATACTCCTCAGCCTCCCTGGGAAGGTCTATTCGGGAGTGCTGGAGAGGAGGGTCCGTCGGATTGTCGAGTCTCGGATTGAAGAGGAGCAGTGTGGTTTCCGTCCCAGACGTGGAACTACGGACCAGCTCTATACCCTCTTGTTCACGAGTGGGGGAAAGATGGAGCCGGAGATCGACAGGCGGATCGGTGCGGCGTCAGCAATAACTAGGACGCTGCATTGGTTCGTCGTGGTAAAGAGAGAGCTGAGCCGAAAAGCAAAGCTTTCGATTTACAAGTCGATCTACGTTCCTACCCTCACCTATGGTCACCAGCTGTGGGTGGTGACCGAAAGAATGAGATCGCGGGTACAAGCGGCCGAAATGAGCTTCCTCCGCAGGGTGGCTGGGCTCTCACTCAGAGATCGGGTGAGGAGCTCTGCCAATCGGGAGGAGCTCGGTGTAGAGCCGCTCCTCCTCCAGGTCGAGAGGAGCCAGATGGGGTGGTTCGGGCATCTGGTCAGGATGCCCCCCGAGCGCCTCGCCGGCGAGGTGTTTTGGACACGTCCCACCGGGAGGAGACCAAGGGGCAGACCCCGGACCTGCTGGAGAGACTATGTCTCACAGCTGGCCGGGGAACGACTTGGGATCCTTCCGGGTGAGCTGGAGGATGCAGCCGGGGAGAGAGAGGCCTGGGCTACCCGTTTGAGGCTGTTGCCCTCGCGACCCGACCCCGGAACAAGCGGAAGATGACGGAACGGAACGTTGTTTTACAATGTTCGCTGTTTTGCGCAAGTTAAAGCTCGGCAGAGTTTTTTTTTTTTTTTTTTTAAAAACAAACAATCTGCTTTATTCTCAGTAATAAAGACACGACTGTTAAAGTTTTGTTTTTTTTTGTTTTTTTTTTTTACACTAAAACTAGACTAAAAACGTTCTAAGTCTTCCCTGACGAAAACTAGACGAAAATTCTTTTGGGTTTTTGTTGACTAAAATATGACTAAAACTTAAATTAAAATTTGTCCAATGACGAAGACTAAAACGAAAACTTAAGTGGCTGCCAAAAACAACAATGCTAAGAAACGCTTTGGTGGCAAACACAAGGTGGACACATTCATAGCCTATCATCACAACGTGGAGGCAACGTGTGAGCAACCATCTGTGTGGTTTCAGACTCCAACCAAAATGTTGACTTGGTATTTGTGCCCAGGGTCAGGCTCGTGCCGGTTCAGCTACTCGGACCCGAGCATCACCGTGTCCTACAGTCTGAGCAGCATCGCTAACACCTCTGAGGACTGGATCACGCTGGAGAAGATCAGGTCTTTCTTTTCCTATCCATCCATCCATCCCACAGTCTCTCCATCTGTCAACCTCTCCCTCCTTCCTCTTTCACACCTCCTCCTCTCAGTTTGCTATCAGTGATCCTCCTGATTGGAGATCCATCGTCATGCAGGGTGTAAATTTAGTGCTTGAGTGGAAACACATTTAATTTTAGATGTTTTATTTGTACAAAAATACCAAATCTTTTCAGAAATATCAAAACCCTCCAGACTCAGTCAGGCACCTTGTTTATGAACTGTGCTTACGCCAAATGCATATGTATTACGTTATTTGCATGATCCATACATAGAGGTCAAGAGGCGTGGTTGGGGTGGGATCAAGTTCAGGATGGCTCACAACTGGAATTTATCACAGGTTTTATCTATTAAGTTTAGATCATGAAAATTTTCATGAACTGTGAATTTACACGACACAAGCAAGGTGTATGGCAGTATGTCGATTCCATTTCCAGTGAGAGTTGGACTCCGCCAAGGCTGCCCTTTGTCACCGATTCTGTTCATCATCTTTATGGACAGAATATCTACAGTAGGTGCAGCCGAAGCATTGGAGGGATCCAGTTTGGTGACCTCAGGATCGGATCTCTGCTTTTTGCGGATGATGTGGTCCTGTTGGCTTCATCGGAACGTGATCTCCAGCTCTCGCTGGATCGATTTGCTGCCGAGTGTGACGCGGCCAGGATGGGAATTAGCGCCTCCAAATCCAAGACCATGGTCCACGCCCGGAAAAGGGTGGAATGCCCCCTGCGGGTCAGGGACAGGGTTTTGCCCCAAGTGGAGGAGTTTAAGTATCTCGGGGTCTTGTTCACGAGTCGGAGAAGGCGGATCGGTGCGGCATCAGCAATAACTAGGACGCTGCATCGGTCCATCATGGTAAAGAGAGAGCTGAGCCGAAAAGCAAAGCTCTTGATTTACAAGTCGATCTACGTTCCTACCCTCACCTATGGTAACCAGCTGTGGGTGGTGACCGAAAGAATGAGATCGCAGGTACAAGCGGCCGAAATGAGCTTCCTCCGCAGGGTGGCTGGGCTCTCACTCAGAGATCGGGTGAGGAGCTCTGCCAATCGGGAGGAGCTCGGTGTCGAGCCGCTCCTCCTCCAGGTCGAGAGGAGCCAGATGGGGTGGTTTGGGCATCTGGTCAGGATGCCCCCCGAGCGCCTCGCGGGCGAGCTGTTTTGGTCACGTCTTACCGGAAGGAGACCAAGGGGCAGACCCCGGACCCGCTGGAGAGACTATGTCTCACAGCTGGCTGGGGACCGACTTGGGATCCTTCCAGGTGAGCTAGAGGATGCAGCGGGGGAGAGAGAGGCCTGGGCTGCCCGTTTGAGGCTGTTGCCCCCGCGACCCGACCCCGGAAAAGCGGAAGATGACGGAACGGAACAAGTAAGGTGTGTAAAATGAGCCAAAGCGCTGGTTCAACTTGAAATCTTTGCAAGTCTTTAAAAACGAGGCCCCATACCATCTGCTAGTTTTTAACATGGACTTCCTCCAACTCTCCTGACTCAGATGAAGGTTTATTTTTGCAGAACATCACTGATTGTTGAGTCAGAATTATTCATTTCCTCCTGATGTATCTTTGTTTCCCTCCATCAGCGCTCCAACCAACAGCAGCACGGTTGTCCACCTGCTTCCCCTGCCACGTTCCTCCAGAGGTGATGGAGTCCGTCTCCGCTGGTCCCAGGAGATGCCTCGTGGCTCAGAGGGCTACGAGTCGTGCTGGGGTTTGGACAACATACTGCTGGTCAACGCTGCCCACCAGGTCCCCCTCATAGAGGACAACTTAGATCCTCCAGACACAGCAAACTGGCTCTTCTTTCCCGGAGCGACTGTTAAGGTACCCCCGCCTAGTAGGGAAGAAAAAGATGTTGTCATGGTAATAGATTGCTGTCTAGCAGCTTCCTGTGTTCGCGGAAATGCATTTCCTTTCAATGTCTTTCAATGAGGTTAACAATTTAGAACTGAAACGGTGTTTGAAGTCCAGTGATGGGTAATTGGTGAGGGTGGCGTCATCTGTAGCGTCCCGTCCCAAACAAATGAAGCTATTCAGTCGCTCATTTTCTGCGCAACCCACATCGCCGTGTTGGATTTATGGCACCGAAAATAGTCATTGGTCCTGTCTGTTTGCATTGCAACTGCTTTGCCAACCAGGAAGCATCTTCTTAAAGGCATACACCCCTTTCCAAGCGGACCCTAACTGCACGATCTGGCTTCTTGATGTCAACCTGTGAAATGTCCCTGCCCGTACACTGTTATAACTGCATCTGATTGACTAGTTATTAACTTAATTGACTAGTGCATAAAAACGTGCGTTTCGGAGTGATGCTTCGGTCAGAAAAAAATTTCCACCACAAACGCAAAGGCTTCATCCTGATATCGCTCAGTGCTAGCAACGTCTCCTGAAATTGATCAATTAGACGTTTAGACGTTGTCCTGCTACCAACCGGATTTGGGTAAGGTTTAATTTTCAGCTAGCCTTCTTACCGCATTACCCACGCCAGGCTCTGAACAAAAGGTAGGTATTGGTCTAGAGCAGGGGTGCCCCAACCTTTTTTGTCCCAAGATCTACTTTTCAAATATCAAAATTCTGAGATCTACCAGTCTGACGTTGCCATCACACACACACGCATCCTGAGATCTACCAATTTGGCGTTACCATCACACACAACATGTTTTGTTGTTACACTACCATTAGACATCACATCACAAACATAAACTCAACACAAACACAGACAAGTTACTCTCTCAAGCACACACCAACAAATTCCTCTCTCCCGCTCGCCCTCTTTTTCTCTCTCAACACACACACACACACTGACATTTTCCGCGCACACGCAGTGCTTTACAAGGGGGACTAGCCACAACAACAACAGGCGCTGCTTATTGATTTTAGGTTCAACAATGTTCTTTCAAGTCACAGACTCCGAAAACTCCAATAACACTAAGAAAAAGCTGCTAGATTGACAATTTTTGGGAAGGAAAAAAAAAAGAAAGAACAAAGAGTTATGGCCCCGCAACAGACTGGCGACCTGTTTGGGGTGTACCCTGCCTCTCTCCTTGAATCAGCCAGGATAAGCTCCAGTACCCCCGCAAGCCTGTTAAGGAATAAGCGGTTCAGAAGACTAAACGAAGAAAGAAACTATAACGGCGAGAGGGTCTGAAAACTTGCTAAAAATAGTGTCAAAGTCGCTCAGTTGAAAACACTGACTTCATTTCATAGTTTTTTTTTCCTACACTCCTGTCGGTCGACTTGGAATTGTCCGAATCAGACGATGCGCCTGTCCTGGTTCCTCACCCTGGCTCCTGATGCACTCTGACTTCCTTCTGAGCTCATACCTCTGGTCTTCGTCCTACTGAGCTCATACCCCTTGCTTCTGGTGCACCCTGACATCCTGCCGAACTCTTCGACGTTCTGGTCACTCATCATCCGGTCGAGCTGCATCCTTCGTGTCCCCTCAACGTCCAGCCTAGGTCTCACCCTGATCCCTCGTTTTACCCAGTTCTGTCTGGTTCTGCACTTCCTTCAATAAACTGGTTAAAACTGACAACACATCTGGGTCCTACTTCACTCCCCTTCACCACCTCCAACATGAAATATTTTCCATTCTCAGTCAGGAAGCCGAAGAGCATCAGGAACACATTCTTCCTACAATTTCCCAATGAGCGAAAATAGAAGTGGCAATCTCCATGAGGTGGTATGAAGATAAAAGTCTGACAAAAAAAAGCGGTTTAACTGCCTGAGAAAGAAAACACAGTTTAACATCTCGGCACCTCGTAGAAATTGCTGGTATTTCATCATAATTCCATTAAAATATTCAAGTTAACGTCTGTGTGCCTGACAACCTGCAGCCTGATCCACCAAGCTCCACGGAGGTGACAAACAAACTGCGAGAAGCTGAAAAATTTTCACTGACAAACTGAAAAAGTTTTTTGCTTTTAAAGTTTTCTGCTTCCAAATGAGAAGAGAATTTACCAGAAAGCTGATGTAAGACGTCTGTAAACACGTCAGAAACTCTGAAAGATGGCCGACCAAACTCAGCCACTGATTTTCAAAAAAGTTTTTTCCATTTGGTCAGCTTTAAAGTTTAAAGGGATGAAAATAGGAACACAGTTGTTGTTATGATGTGGAAAGAGGAGCAGGACCCAAATGCAGGAAAACAAACGAATTAACGAAACATCTGGCAAGGCTTTAAGACAAAAGCACAAGATTAACACAAAGAATTGTTTTTTGGTCTAAGCTAAAAAAATACATATTCCTTAGATAAAGACTTGGGCGGATGATGACTCAATAAATAAGCATAAAGCTAACGCTGACGCTAATGACTAGCATTGAGCTAATCACCACAGGTGTTTGGGATCAGGTTGAAATCCAGGAGATGGAAGGTGCAGGGATTCCTGTGGTGGTAGGTGAGGAGATCATGACACCATCATGATATGAAGAGGCATAGCTCAATATCTTGCCTGTCATAGTTCTTGCCTACATGTCCCAGGAGAAGACACCTAACACCCAGTTTCTACCGCCATTGGCACTGTCATGGCTGCCTGCTGCAGTGCAGCACAGGAATTTCCCCATGAGGGATTATGATAAAATAAAATAAAAAAAAAGACTTCAAGCATGTTTCTTATGTGTGAAACATGTTTTTAAGGTGTAAACAAGCAGGTTATACCGGTAGTGAAATGAGTATCTTGGAAAATTGTAACTACTGTATATCTGCTCACAACAGAAAGTCCAATCAGAGTGAATCTGTGTTCTCTTGTTTTCCTTCAGCATGCGTGCCAGTCTGAGGGCAACGCTTTGTATTTCCACGGTGGCGAGGAAACCGGGCACAGTTTCGCCTCCACCAGAGACGTGGACCTGCACCGGGAAGAGGGGCGCAGCTACTGGGAGGAAGACTTCGAGAGCCCGCCTTCGAAGTAAGTCGAAACGACTCTGATGAGTCAGAAAAACTTCTGAAAATACATTTGATTCACAAGCTACGAGCTACGAGCTTCATTTTAGTGTCTGTTTTTTCTGTTTTATGGATGTAAGTAATAACAGGATGGTGACTCGTCCATAGAATGTGAAGAAGGCGTTAAGGACTCTGATGCCCGTGCGTTCGTGCTTCTGTAACATTCTTGAGAACATGATATCTCCCAAACTAATGAAGGGGTTTTAATAAAACTGCCCACACTTAGCTGGTACCAACTGTATATGATCTGAGTAGGTTTTCATGGTCATGTGGCCAAAGGTCTAAAAAAAAAAAAAAAAAAAAAAAAGGCCTACAGACCTTTCTCTTTGAAAAGGCTTTTAATTTGTGACTTTATGATTTTCTGAATGCAAATTTTGGGTTTTTGAAATTGTTTTTATTTACCGTAATTTCACGGCCATTAGGCGCACCGTACGAAAAGGCGCAGCCTCAGTTTTGTGCGCCGTTGCTGTATTTAACACACACATAAGGCGCACCGTACGAAAAGGCGCAGTCTCAGTCACACACCGCCTTACAACAACACACGCAAGCATGCAAATGGGCGTATTAAAAAATAGTCCAGTGCTTCTCAAATAGTGGGGCGCGTGTGATCCTGTGGAACACGTTTTTCTTTTTTGCCGTACTAGAATAAAGTGTAATTGTACATTCACTACACTAGTTGTAGTTTATAGTTTAAATAAGAATTATTTTTATTAAAATTCAAGTTAATTGATGCACTTTAAATATTTTCTGTTACACACTAAAAAACAATGTTAATAAAGCTGTTCTTTTTCTTTTTTTTAATTCTTTAATGTTAATGAGGATACAATGTTATGCAGAAGTGTACTTAGAACCAGGGGTCCCCAACCTTTTCTGCGCCACGGACCGGTCTACAGGTGATAAGACCAGCCGGAAAAACTGGCTTTTTTAATCAATAATAATACATTTAAATCCACGTTGTCTTCACGAGAAAATTTATCAGCAGCGTCTTTATAACGTGGAAAAGTTCTCTCTACTCGAACGCACTCTGGTTGCCATGGTAACGGTAAACATACCTTCTTATAAAGACATCACAAAAACAAAGTGAATAAAAATATTAGTTGACTCGTTAATGCTGAAATTTCTCGCGGTGGCTCGATTCCCATGTTCCTCCGCGTAGCTGATTGCCTTCAGCTTAAACTGAGCGTCATAAGCGTGTCTCTTTGCCATTTTCAGGGTTAAAACAGCAATGTTGTGCATACAGCACATACCTTTTTTATACACAATCCACGCCCACACTTCACTCTTTAACGTTCTCATGCTTTTCTTTCAGGTCCGCCTCACCTCACGGGCACCGCTTTTTCTTTTAGGTCACACACAAGGCGCACCGCACGAAAGGGCGCACCGCTCATTTTGAAGAAAATTTTAGACTTTTAGGTGCGCCTTATGGCCGTGAAGTTACGGTATCTTAATTTTTCTAGCTTTTGATGGGATTTTTGTCTTAAAATGTAAAGCCCGTTATAAATAAAATGTATTATTATTATTAAGGTCAAAGTCACAATGCTTAAGGCCACAAATAGAATGTGAGCGTGACAAATTCCGAACCACTGAAGGGATTTTATTGAACCCCTAAACCTCTCCACAGCAAGACCGTGTAATCCCTTATTCGTCCGGGACTGATCTATCGTTAAAAAGCCTCCTAAGTGTTTTCTGGACTGTGTGTTTCACGATCGAGACGTTTCAACTTCCATCCAGATTATTATTTTCAATCTGATCAAAGGAAACTAAGAACTGGTTCTAGATAAACTAACCTGAGTTAGTCCAACCCCTGAGGAGGAGGAGCTAACACCAACAAACCTCTATGCAAACTGGTTTTTGAACGAGCCCTGTGAAACTGAAACAGAGAGGATTCTTGGTTAAGAATCTCCCTTTTTGAGTTTTAGTTTCTCAAAGCCATTTTTGTGAAAAAAGGAAACTCTTCTGTGACCAGGAATGGAGGCTTAAGATGCAACCTAAATGGTGTACATGATAGCATTCTTACCTACTGGTCTAAAGAGTATTCCTAGCTCAGAATCAATGCTCTCTTTGGGACCAGTTCAGACTCAAATTGGTATAAGGGTGTGGAGTATAGGGAAGCTTCAAAATTGTTAGTTTTTGGTCAGGACAACAGAATATACTTGAGTGTATAAAGCAGGGGTCACCAACCCGCATCAGTCGCCCGCAGGCCAGTTCTAAAAATAGCACTAATCATGAATTAGCTCTGTCTAAAATTTTATTTAATTATGTCGCTCTTTTTTAATTTCATTTACAGTGATGTAAATTTAAAAACAAATAGATAAAAACGTAAACGCGAGCGCTGCAAAGATGAGGTTACGAACGCGTTTTCTACCAACAAAAACATGGCAGAAAAAAGGAAGAAAACTTATCATTTTCACAGTGAATGGGAGGAAGAGTTCTTTATTACTAACGTGAAAGAAAACTGTGTGCGTCTCATCTGCGGTGCGACTGTGGTGACGCACAGTCGCACTGTCCTTATTTTGAAAGGAGTTCATTTTTGTTAAATCTTACATAATTGATAATTTGTACAAACATGGTTCAGAGTTTATGATTTGATAACTGTTGTAAAAATTGAAAAAGATTTCCTGCAAAATGTTGTGGAAGTGATCATTTGAAAATGAAACACATGGATATTGCATATTGAAATGTATCTGTTTCCTACCTTGTTTAATCATACTGAAATAATTATTGTGATGGATCATTAACAATCAGTGTCTTTACATAGAATATCATTAATAATAATATCAAATTAAAGTTACACTGTGTAACTTTGTTATTTCAGAAGTGTATCATCAAAGTGGTAGCCCTTTGCATTACTCAGCGCCAAAAAGGCCTTTTTTTGGCGCTGAGTTTCAAAAAGGTTGGTGACCCCCGGTATAAAGGCTTTCTCACCCCCTGCTCCAAAGAGGAAGATTCTAAACCCAGAATGCTCTCTTTGGGGGACTAATTTCAGTTCCCAGGGCTATTAGCACGTACGTATATATATAACAGGGAAGTGTCAAACTGGTTTGTCAGTTTCTGTTAGTACAAGGCAATTAGAAGTTAAGGTAGGAGCCCCTCTCCCACCACCACCATTGTTTAACAAGTCACATAACCACAGGTTTGGTGGAGTTAGCTCCTCCAAACTTGAGTTTGAACAAACTCAGGTTGGTTTATAAATAACCAGTTCTCAGGTCGGCCCCGCGACAGACTAGCAACCTGTTCGGGTTGCACCTAGCCCCACGCCTTGAATCAGCCAGGATGTGCTCCGGCAGCGCCCGCAACCCCAAAAGGGATAGACGGTTAAGAAGGGGTTCATTCTTTCGGATTGAAAAAGATTTCAAGATGGAAGTTGAAACGTCTCCATCATCAAACACACTGTCCAAGACACTAAAGTTTTACTACGATGAAACTGCCTATAGTTATTCAGTACCAGCTATTGATTAAAGTATTAGAATTTTAGGGTCAGACGATGAAAAGTTCCGTTCCGTCATCTTCCGCTTGTTCCGGGGTCGGGTCGCGGGGGCAACACCCTCAAACGGGCAGCCCAGGCTTCTCTCTCCCCGGCTGCATCCTCCAGCTCACCCGGATAGATCCCTAGTCGTTCTCCTGCCAGCCTTGAGACATAGTCTCTCCAGCGGCTCCGGGGTCTGCCCCTTGGTCTCCTCCCGGTGGGACGTGCCCGAAACACCTCGCCCGCGAGGCGCTCGGGGGGCATCTTGACCAGATGCCCGAACCACCCCATCTGGCTCCTATCGACCTGGAGGAGGAGCGGCTCGACACCGAGCTCCTCCCGGATGGCAGAGCTCCTCACCCGATCTCTGAGTGAGAGCCCAGCCACCCTGCGGAGGAAGCTCATTTCGGCCGCTTGTACCTGTGATCTCATTCTTTCGGTCACCACCCACAGCCTGTGGCCATAGGTGAGGATGGGAACGTAGATCAACTTGTAAATCGAGAGCTTTGCTTTTCGGCTGAAGGGTAACATTTAAAAACCTTCTACACATGACTATTCCAAACTAGTTTTCAGTTAGACTTCAAAATGCAGTTTGCAGGTGGGTTTGTTTTGCTTCGGCTTCGACTTATTCTTGTTGTTTAAGGTTTTCGTCTCCATCTGCTGGTGAATATCTATCATTGTACTTCCGTACAAACTTCAGCGCATGTTTTAATCTTGTTGATTGAGCACATGTAAATAAGTTCACATGGGGTTTCACTTCTGGTTGTCCCCTGATGATGGCTGATAGGGTTCGAGTCCTCTGAGACGCGTCATTAAAAAAATAAAGGCACGCTTACTGGTTCAAAGAGAATCATGTTCTCTTCAATCTTCTGTTATTCTGACTTTATTTCCAAATTAAACACTAATCTATTCATTCTCTGAGCTGCTTCTTCTAGTTTAAGTAGGCAAGTGAACACACAGACATACTGTACAGAAACCAGTGGTGGAATGTAACGAAGTAAATGTACTTCGTTACTGTACTTAAGTAAAAAAATTGTGTATCTGTACTTTACTTAAGTAAAATTTAAGACCTGTACTTTTACTTCGCTACTTTCTAAAAGTGTGTTTTACATTTTTCGTTACATTTTCGTTCAGGAGTTTGAAAAATACACAGGTTTTTTAGCGCATCTTGGAGCCGCATCGCCAAAATCAAAAGAAGCAGTTGATTGGGAGAAGAAGTAATGAATCGAGAAAAATTTTTCGCATTCATTCAGCGCCAAAAACCTAACATCAAATATAGTAGAAATTAAAAAGAGTCAGAAGATCGTTTTTTGTTGTGTTTAATTCTAAATAAAAAGTTGAGCCATCATTACACAGAGCAGGGGCGGATCTAGAATTTTCCGAAGTGAGGTGGGGTTTTGACAAAGCCAATATATAGTGACTGGGGGCCTCCCCCCAAAACATTTTAAAAAATAAGTGTCATTTTCCTCCATTTTGGAGCCCATTCACTGGCCCTTCTAGGGAATAGCTTGACTTGTCCCCTTTCCTTTTATTTTATTTATTTATTTATTTATTTATTTTTGTGGACCAAAAGAGGTGGGAGAGGGGGGTCACACCCCTGCACAGTATTTATCCTGGTTACCATGGTGACACCCTATAGCACAAAAAATAACATTTGAATTATGGTCGAATACTTTTACTTTTTACTTAAAAAGTACAATTTACACCAACTACTTTTGTACTTTTACTTAAGTTGATTTTTTTTGCTTAATTATCTGTACTTTTACTTAAGTACAAAAAGTGAGTACTTCATCCACCACTGACAGAAACACACACACTCCAAGAGAGGAGTAGGTGTGTGAGAAACCAAAAAAATATGGAGACACACAGGCAGAACGCTGACACACATCTCAATCCTTGGCTCAAACCAACAAGAATCACTAATCAGTAACATGCCATCTGGATTTGGGGATGATGCAGGTGAGCTCCAAACATTTCCACACAGGAACAACATTTGTTTCCCACGCACACACAGGTGTGGGTATGTATGTTTGTTTGTGTGTAAGGTAAGAAGAAAATAATCGGTGGGGTTTCTGCCAGAGAGAAATTATTCACCTGCTCCGTCAGTGCTGTTTCACACACATCCACACACACACATTGCACCAACATGTTGCTCTGCATGTTCCCATCAGGTGTCTGACACAGGTAGACAGCAGAGGATGGGGGGGTGGTGGGGTTTCCTTACTGAGCTAACTACTGTCAGCCTAATGAGAATCCTCTGTCTGCTGTGTGTAAGTGTGTGTGTGTGCAGGTTTTCTTTCAGATTATTCATGCCACCATCCCAACGGGGCAGGATTTTTATCCACTACTGCCTCCTCTACAGGACAGAATCAGAAATACACCTCCGCAATGTGTTTTTATTCGAGTCAAATGTGTTTAAAAGCACCGTTGTTTTTTTGTTCCTTTCCTCAGCTGGGACATAGAGGGGGCCGTCTACGGAACCAAATGTGGAGAAATCGAGTCTGGAGCTTCGCTGGTGTTTGAGAAGGATGGTCGTAGGAGAGTTTGCACGCCCTACCTGGACACCACTTCATATGGAAACCTGCGTTTTCACTTCACCATGGGTACGGCATTCCTCCTTCCATCAGGCTTTATATTCCTACACGTGATTGTTTCAGCAGAAACCCAGTGAGGTGTGTTTTGTGCGCAGGTGGGGGCGAATGTGATCCTGGAGAGTCACATGAGAACGATGTGATCCTGTTTGGGAGGTCAGAGGGGAGGAGGGAGAGAGTGATGCTCGACACTCTTCCATACTCTTCTTACAGGGTGAGACATATCACATGGCAAATCTTTTTTTATTCACCCTTTAAGACATTTATGCTCACAGATTAACGCGAGCGTACAGCAAGTTTTACGCTAATTGATATTTAAACAAAGTCAGAAGCTGAGGTTGCAGATGTTAAGAAATGAGGAAAAGACGTCAGCACTAGGGCTGCAACTAACGATTATTTCGGTAATCGATTGATCTGTCGATTATTGGGGCGATTATTCGATTAATCAGATAAAAATGACAATTTAATAAATATTACTTTTTTGGCATATTATAGAATGTTCCGTCCCGTTATCTTCCACTTGTTCCGGGGTCAGGTCGCGGGGGCAACAGCCTCAAACGGGCAGCCCAGGCCTCTCTCTCCCCCGTTGTTCTCCGGCCAGCTGTGAGACATAGTTTCTCCAGCTGGTCCAGGGTCTGCTCCTTGGTCTCCTCCCGGTGGAACGTGCCCAAAACACCTCGCCCGTGAGACACTCGGGGGGCATCCCAACCAGATGCCCGAACCACCCCATCTGGCTCCTCTCGACCTGGAGGAGGAGCGGCTTGACACCGAGCTCCTCCCAAATGGCAGAGCTCCTCACCCGATCTCTGAGTGAGAGCCCAGTCACCCTGCGGAGAAAGCTCATTTCGGCCGCTTGTACCCGTGATCTCATTCTTTCGGTCACCACCCACAGCTGGTGACCATAGGTGAGGGTTGGAACGTAGATCGACTTGTAAATCGAGAGCTTTGCTTTTCGGCTCAGCTCTCTCTTTACCATAACGAACCGATGCAGTTAGGGTTACAGTTAGGGTTATCCTAACTGTAACGTTCCACCAGGTCAGCTCATAGCTAATTGATTGGTTCATTTAACAGACTGACAAAGAGGATAACCTATCACACGCCCGAAGGTGGAAAAAATGCGCCCCACGGGCGTGGTTATTGTTTGCAATACACATGAATGGAAAAAAATTTAGAGCTGACGTCACGTTTTTTTCCATAAAAACCGGAAGCCACATACACACTCATATGTTTTGCTGGTGGGGCGTACGTACTGGGGCGCCCTCGTTCCGGTTTTCACAGAAAGAAAGAAAATAAAACGGTGTAAAACATTATTAAAATGCATGTAATCTTCACACTCGACAGTTTTGCATACTTATAAACACATACATGTTTATATATGTATATTTAGATATATATGCATATATATTTTTTGGTGATCAGGTCAGGGGAGGCGGAGTCCCTGCGCCATACGTCACCAGCCGCCACTGGTTTGAACTCATTTTGAAATTAAATTTGTCGAAGGTGTGATTTATGAAACTTACGTTGTTTAAGTTGAGTTACGTCAGCGTCCTTCACAAATGAAAATACATGAATCCGCCCAAAGATTCTTCATACAGGATCCTCTTTTGAAGCATGCCCAAACTGCTTTTACCTTCTAATTAATCTGATACTGAATGATGTTTTTAACCCTCAGACTCCGTCAGTGGTATCGATAGCCCTTCCTTCTGAGCTCCAGACCACTGTTACACAATTCTGCTTGGAGCAACGTTCGCACGGTGGAGCAAACCGGCACGTTTGGGCCGTGGACTTCATGCAGCTGCTGCCCGTCCTGCCTGGAACGCACACACACATCGCTCAGTTCTCCATCAATCTGGGCTGTGGCTCCTACCAGCCTGCCAACAGGTGGGTGATGGTGTTCACACGGTGGACTTGGAGAAAGGTTCACTGGGCTGCAGAAATATAATGGGTCAACTTTTCTAATCTTTCTGTAATTAAATGGTTATATGCACACCAGTGGTGAAACGTAACAAAGTAAATGTATTTTGTTACTGTACTTAAGTAAAAAAATTGTGTATCTGTACTTTACTTAAGTAAAATTTAAGACCTGTACTTTTACGTTTACTTCTCTACATTTTTAGAGCAAATATCTGTACTTTTACTTCGCTACTTTTTAAAAGTCTGTTTTACATTTTTCGTTACATTTTCGTTCAGGAATTTGAAAAATACACAAGTTTTTAGCGTATCTTGAAGCCGCATCGCCAAAATCAAAAGAAGCAGTTGATCGGGAGAAGAAGTAATGAATCGAGAAACATTTTCCGCATTCATTCAGCGCCAAAAACCTAACATCAAATATAGTACAAATTAAAAAGAGTCAGAAGATCGTTGTTCGTTGTGTTTACTTCTAAATAAAAAGTTGAGCCACCATCATTACACAGAGCAGGGGCGGATCTAGAATTTTCCAAAGGGGGCGGGACTTTGACAAAGCCAATATATAGTGACTGTGGCCTCCCCCCAAAACATTTTAAAAAAGAAGTATCATTTTCCTCCATTTTGGCGGCCCATTCACTGGCCCTTTTAGGGGATAGCTTGACTTGTCCCCTCTCCTTTTATTTTATTTATTTTTATTTTTTTGTGGACCAGAAGAAGCGGGAGAGGGGGGTCACACCCCGGCAGAGTATTTACCCTGGTTACCATGGTGACACCCTACAGCACAAAAAATAACATTTGAATTATGGTTGAATACTTTTACTTTTTACTTAAAAAGTACAATTTACACCAACTACTTTTGTACTTTTACTTAAGTAGATTTTTTATTGGTACTTTTACTTTTACTTAAGTAAATTTTTTGCCTTTACTTTTACTTAAGTACAAAAAGTGGGTACTTCATCCACCACTGATGCACACATATCTATGTATAAAAATTCCCTTCTTACCCTTCGCTGGGTGGTCTTTCACGATCTCTAAACTTGGGTCGTCTACCGAAAACCAAAGACCTTGAGTTCTCTTTGGAGTATCCTTTCTGTTCCTAGGACTTCACTTTTCTGGACTGACATATCTGATGTCTCTCCAGAGATCTGTTGGAACCACTCCTCTAGTTTGGGGGTTACTGCCCCGAGTGCCCCGATCTCTACAGGTATCACTGTTACCTTCACTTTCGAAGCCTTCTCCAGCTCTTCCGTGAGGCCTTGGTACTTCTCCAGTTTCTGCTGATGTTACCACCACTTGGTATTGCCACATTGATCACTACTCCTTTCCCCTGCGTCTTATCTACCAACACCATGTTTGGTTGGTTCGCCTTTACCATTCAGTCAGTCTGGATCGGATCTAGAAATCCCCTAGGATCTAAGTTCGGTCACACTACTCCTTTCCCCTGCGTCTTATCTACCAACACCATGTTTGGTTGGTTCGCCTTTACCATTCAGTCAGTCTGGATCGGATCTAGAAATCCCCTAGGATCTAAGTTCGGTCATTCTCTATCACCATTGGCGTTGTTTCCCACTTTGACCTTGGCGTTTCCAGTCCATATTCTGTGCATATGTTCCTGTATACTATCCCAGCCACCTGGTTATGGCGTTCGATATAGGCATTGCCAGCCAGCATCTTACACTTTGCTGGACCACCTTAGGGGCTTCGTTGCACAATCTACACATTGGGTCTTGTCTGGTGTGGTAGATCTGGCCTCTGTTGCTCTAGTGTTCAGGACCTATACCTGTGCGGCTGGTATCAGAGCCTCTGAGCGTTCCTGAAGCCCCGCCCTTTCAAGCCATTGGTAGGATTTCTGAGGCTCATATTTTCCCCATTTTATTATGTTGTGGTTTTATTACGTTGATCTGAAAGAGTTCCGTTTATCATGTTTAGTTGGCTTTAGATTTGCATGTTTCTTCTGATGAGATTCTAAAACTAACTTCCTGTTTCTAGTGTGAGTTTGGAGTTTTCCACCAACCTGGGTCGTTCCTGGTCTCTCCTTCACACCGAGTGTCTACCAGAGCTCTGTGCTGGACCCCACCTACCCCACAGCACCATCTACTCCTCTGACAACTACAGCGGGTACGTCTGAGTCTGCAGGCCTCTGTTACCTCTTGCTTTTTGTTGTTTTAACATCAACCTTCTGCGTGTTGTATCTCTACAGCTGGAGCAGGATCTCCATCCCTCTGCCCAATGCTGCCCTCACCGAAACCACCCGCTTTCGCTGGAGGCAGTCTGGGGTTGGAACCGGCAACATGTGGGCCATAGACAACGGTCAGAACCACTCATGTTTATGAAATAAAGGGAAATACATTGGATTTAGGATGCTAGTAACTAGTTAAGCTGTTTACGGTCATCTAGAAGTACTAAACAAATCCTCTTGTAACGTTTCAGTGTACATCGGTCCAGCTTGTCTCCGTTTCTGCTCTGGAAGAGGACACTGTTCCCGCACAGGCTGCAAGTAATAATCACATTATTTATTTCAACAAATAAAAACAAAATTACTCTAATCCTCCAACTAATTAGTGATGGAAAGGTAAGACTCATATTCACAGACAGTTTTAACCAGTTTGTTAAGGAAGGACTTCGGGGAAGAGGTCAGGGAGTTGCAACATGGTAGCCGTCCTGAGGAGGGTCTGGTCCTTGGTAGGCTTCAAATAAAAATGGACCTAAGAGATGGAGAAAAAGACAAGTACAAAAAAACAGGGGCCTTATTTACTAGGAATCACATAGATCTTTGGCTGACCAAGTTTCTGCTCAGCTTAAGTCACGCAAATGTCAAGCAAATAATCCCCACCCCAACCAAACCTCTCGAGCTCCATTTAGAGATCAAATTATGTGATGGCAGTGTAATGCTATTCTGATGAACTCGAGGCACCTGAAAATACAAACAATAGCAAGGTGTGGTGAGATTGAAAGAGAGTGGGAGGTGACTTTATGGTTAAAAATTAAAAAATGAAGAAGAAAAACAAAAAACAACAGGCAGAGAAAAACTTAATAAAACAAAAATTCTCCATAAAAAGTCTCTAAAGAAAAGAAGCCCCGCCCATAGTGTACAGGATCCGCCCTATGAGTGGCTTTTTTTTATGAAAAAATACTGACGGATTTTTTCATCCATCAGTAAAATAAAAAAATAGCCGCGAATAAAAAAACTAAAGAAGCCACGCACTGAGGATTATTGTCAGCCACTGCAGGCAGTCCATGTAATTCACAGTTTCATGTTTTTATATTATTATAATTGCTATCATAATTATCTTTTAGTGTAGGATGTGAAATACTGCGTTGCCGCAGGCGGACGACAGCTCACGGTTTCAAAATGAGTTCAAACTTTGGGATCGACAATGTGAACATATCTTAATTAATAATCTTTTCCATCGTGCAGTCAGATTTTCTTGTGTTTCGTTCTGTCGTCTTCTCCTTATCTAGGGCCGGGTTGCAGGAGTGTTTTACCGAGATCTGCAGCCTCATTGAGATCTGAGTTCTGAAAACTAACCCTAGTGCTAATTCCAATAGAAGTATGGTGGGTCGCAGATCTTGATGGTCGCAGATCTCGTCAGGACAGGGGTAACAGCCTCAGACAGTAAACCCAGGCTTCTCTCACCCCGGCTGCATCCTCCAGCTCACCCAGGAGGATCCAGAAGTGTTCCCTGTCCAGCTGTGAGACATAGTCTTTCCGCAGGTCCAGGGTCTGCCTCTAGGTCTCCTCCTGGAGGGATGAGCCTGAAACACCTCACCAGCAAGGTGTTTGAGATGCATCCTAACCAGATGCCCAATACACCCCATCTGGCTTCTCTCAACCTGGAGGAGCAACTGCTCTGCTCTGAGCTCCTTCCGGATGGAAGAGCTCCTCACTCGATTTTTGAGTGAGAGCCCAGCCACCCTGCAGAGGAAGATTATTCTTTCACTCTTTCTTCACCACAACGGATTGGTGCAACATCCTAATTGTTGCGGACGCTGAACCGATCCGTCTGTCGATATTTGTGTGCTTTCGAATTGTTTTTTTGCTGCTTCAAATGCTTCATTTCACTGTCCTCAGTTCACTACTGTCCACGACTGTAGCCTTTTTCCTCACATCTTACTGTTTGCATACAGCAGCTTCTTACTTTCACGCACTCCACCACCTTTATGGAGTGCGAACATCTGCCTCCAGATGTTCTGTTTGCGTAGAAGTCGGTGTTTTTTCATATTTGGGCGTACGGACATATAAATAGGGAGGCCCCTGAACAGCAGACGACCATACAAAGTTGTGAACAATATCAGGGCTTGTATAACAAAGGGAAAGATGAGACACAGGTGTGCACATTAGTTAGAGACAATAGAGACTAGGTGTGAGAAAGTAGGGCAAGGAGCAGGACAAGGAAGAAGGAAAAAGGGGGAGGGTCATGAAAGTTTACATCAATCTTTCTCCATCTCGATCTTTTTCTCTCTGCCTCCAGATGTGACCCAGGTTTCAGCGGTCCAGCCTGTGAACTAGCCTCCCAGACCTTCCCAGCCTTCCTATCAGAAGGTTTCTCCAGCCCACGCCTCTCCTCCTACCACAGCTTCTCCTCTCTTCGCGGAGCAGAGGTCAGCTTCGGCTGTGGCGTGCTGGCCAGCGGGAAGGCTTTAGTGTTCAACCGAGACAGCAGGAGACACCTAATCACAGCGCCTCTGGACAGCTCACAGGCCAGGTAACGACACCGAGACTTGGGAAAAACAGCTGTTTAAGAGATGGAGGAATAATGGATGGATGTTTGGATGGATGGACAAAAAGGAATGAATGTACATCAATATTTTTTCCTGTCGCTTTAAATACGTACCTATAAAGCCCGACTCATCAAACAATGCTTTGCTCATGGCTCTCACACCCCACGCTTGAAGTGGAGCTCCAGCTATGATGAGATGATGGAAAAGAATAAAAAAGAGAGATGAATATGTGAGAGATGGAGTGGAAATGATGTGTTTGGACATGGCTGATTGGATCTCAGTGTGAGCCACCTGATGACCAGGTTAGATGCCAGTTCCCCGGCTCATCGAGCAAACAAAACAACGGGGGAGTCGGGTGGACGTGTGGGGAGATTAACGTGAAGCTTCTGGCAGGTTATAAAGAAAACATTAGATATTATAGTGAAGAGATTAACATTTCTCTGCAGAATACTACTGGACCAGACTTAGAAACATGGAAGATCTGATGCATTTAGAAGCTTTTTTGGGGGGGGGTGGCTCAGTGAGCAGGGCGACCGCCCGGTAACTAGAGTGTTACTGGTTCGATTCTCCGCCCGGAGTTTATGCCAAGGTGTCCTTGACAGAGGTGTCAAAAGTACCAACATTTTCAACTCAAGTAGAAGTATAGATACCAAGTTAAAAAACTACTTTAGTAAAAGTAGAAGTATCAACTGAAGTTTTTACTCAAGTAAAAGTAAAAAGTAACCTATTTTCAAAACTACTTAAAGTAAAAGTAATTTTCAGGAAAAAGAAATATTATTAACAAAAGCGTATGAACATATTTTTAACCATTATCACATGCGTTAAGGAGCAGAAAATATGATAATAATAGAAAATGTTGTGGTGTGAAACTTTATGAATCAGAAACATTTATTTCTTAATAATCTTTATTGGAAATCGATTAATGAACACCATCAAATGTATTAACATAAGCACGGCATTATGTAACGTCCCTTCAGCTACCAAGCTTCACTCTGCATCACCTAATTTAACCAACTTCAGCAGACACAAACACACTCAATGTAAAAAAAATAATAGCCAAAAGGCTTTTCAAGCCTTGAAGGCAGGTAGTTTTCAAAGTTCTTTGAGGTAATAATGAATGGTCTTTCCCAAGTTGCTAAGGTTGGGAGTGCCACATACAGCCTGCGTGACACCTGGAACACAGCAGGGGGGGAGGGTATGTGTGCATGCATGCACGCGTGCTGTGTGTCACCTGTTAAAGTGATGAAGCAAGAGGAAGTCGTATTGAGATTGCGTTAGTTCTCCTCATCCAACCACATTCAAATCAAATGGCGCGATTGATCCGGATTGGTTTTTATTGATTTTTTTCTTTATTTTTAACGGTGACAAAATGGCGAAAGTAGCGACTACTTTTTTATAAAAATAACGAAGTAAAAGTACAGATAATTGCATAAAAAAAGTAGTGAGTAAAAGTAAAAAGTAGACAAAAAAATAATTACTTCGTTAAAGTAAAGAGAACGAGATTTTCTACTTGAGTAAAGTAACGAAGTAGTTCTACTTCGCTACTTGACACCTCTCGTCCTTGAGCAAGACAATGAACCCCAAATGTCTCCTGATGGTGGTTTACAGCTTGCACGTCAGCTTCCACCATCATGAAGAAACATGGGTGTCAATGTAAAGAACTCAACCAACGCAGGTAGAAAAGTGCTGTTTAATGTGGAGTCCATTTACCAAGCTTTTTACTCTCCCTCTCATGTTGCCTTTATTTTGTTATCTTATAACCATCCACTTCTTTTTGTGTGTGTGACTACAGGGGTACTTGTCCTTTAAAACCCCTCCTTTATTCTGCCTCTCCTTCTAAAACAGCTTACCTTTTCATCCCTGAACCCACAGAGTATGAAGAAGGCATTCGGGTTGTCTGTGCGTCCATCCCTCGGTAACATGACAAGATTTTAATGAAACTGCCCACAGTTACTCAGAATCACCTATAGATGAACTGATTGAGTGTCAGGGTCACTGAGCTTGAAGCATTTCTTCAGAAAAACACATCATTAATGAAATTATTGCAACAATTAACCTTTCATTCATTTTTTTTTTTTTTTTGTGAAACCCGACAACACAAAACAATTGTCTCAACAGGTTTTACTTTTAGCTACCTAAACAAAATCTAGCTACACAATTTCAGCACATTCCTGCTCTAAACACTTCGTCTTGGTGAGAAAAAAACTCCCAAAAAAAAAAAAAAAAGGCGGAGAAAAAAAATTAGAAACCTAATGGGGATCCACATGAAGGAGAGATCCTCCTCCGGACAAGCAAACTGTTAATTAAATATTGACAGCTTTATATCTGAAGAAATCAGTAGATGTTCTTGATCCTGATTGAAACGGGGTGGTAGATCAAACACAGAGGACTCCTCAGTCATGTGTGATTTACCGGCTCAGAGTTGGAACACTCGGAAAAAGTGCTGTATAATGTGAAGTCCATTTACCAAGCTTTTTATGCTCCTTCTCATGTTGCCTTTTTTTTTTTCTTACAATCATCCACTTCTGCAGGGGTACTTGTTCTTTAAAACCCCTCCTTTATTCTGCCTCTCCTTCTAAAACAGCTTACCTTTTTATCCCTGAGTCCAGAGAGTATGAAGAGAGCATTCGGGTTGTCTGGGCATCCATCCTTTGGTAACATGACAAGATTTTGATGAAACTGCCCACAGTTACTCAGAACCACCTATAGATGAACTCATTGAGTGTCAGGGTCACTGAGCTTGAAGCATTTCTTCAGAAAAACACATCATTGTCCAGTACCCCGTACTGGACATCGCCAGGCTGAGGAGTCCCCCGTGTTTCCATCAGGATGAATAACATCTACTCATCCCCGTACTGGACATCTCCGGGCCGAGGAGCCCCCCGTGTTTCCATCAGGATGAAGAACATCTATTGACTTCTTTCGAGTAGAATAAGCTAATATTTAAACAATAATCTTTGACACATTGGTTGCTCGTCCCGGGGGAGGGATCTCTCTTTCATATGGATCCCCACAAGGTTTCTTATTTTTTCCCCTCTGATGGGTTTTTTATTTTTTATTTTTTTTTTTTTATTTTGAATTACTCTATTCATCCCTCACCGGGGAAATTTGTTTGCTGCACTCCTTACACCGCAGCAGGCTGCCCTTTTAGGAGTTTTTCCTCACCGAGAAGGAGAGTCTAAGGGCATAAATGTGCTAGTCTTGTTTAGTTAGCGTTTGTTAGTTATTTTTCTTGCTGTGTATCTGTGTTAATACATTCCTCTTTCTTGTGAAGCCCATTGAGATGGAAATACTGTGATTTTGGACTATACAAATAAAATTGAATTGAATTGAATCATTAATGAAATTAATGCAACAGGTTAACCTCTCATACATTGTTTTTGTAAAGCCCGACATCACAAAACAAAAATTAGAAACCTGATGGGGATCCACATGAAGGAGAGATCCCTCCCCGGGACGATTCAAAGTATTAACAGCTTTATATCTGAAGAAATCAGTAGATGTTCTTGATCCTGATTGAAACGGGATGGTAGATCAAACACAGAGGACTCCTCAGTCATATGTGATTTACCTGCTCAGAGTTAGAACACTAGTGAATAATTTTTTTTTTTTTTTTTATTAGGAGGATAACCCCCTTGAGATGTGACATCTCGTTTTTGAGGGGGGGTCCTCAACCTAGCATGCATGTTTTTTGGAGGGTGGGAGGAAACCGGATTACCCAGACGAAACCCGTGCATACATCAACGATTTTGTTTTGCCTCTTTCTGTTCGTCTGAAATCATTCTAGAATTTTGAGCGGCCATTAATGAATGGTCTATAAATCAATTGTGTGTCATCACATGTATCTCTGAATGTTTCAAAACAGACTCCATGGAGGACACAAAATTTAAAAATGTATAGCAGCGTATCGATAACGTAAATCTCAACCATTCAGTATTAATACCGTTTGTGATTTAAAGTCACTAAAGTCATTCAGTTTGATGCCTAAGCTGTTATCTCCTTAACTCTGTTGGACCTGCATCCACAGATACCTCCAGTTCACCCTTCGCCTGGGCAGTCGGAGCATTTTGAGTTCATGTCCCGCCCCTGATCAGCCAGGAGAAGGTGTCCTGCTGCATTACTCCTCTGATAACGGCATCACATGGACTCTGCTGCGACACTATGCGTACCAAGGATTCCACGAGCCAAGGTAGTTTCAGGGAACGTGTCCTATCATATTTGTTCAGAGCATCCTCCAGGAGGATACCAAGGTGTTCCCTGTCCAGCTGTGGGACATAGTCTCTCCTGCAGGTCCAGGGTCTGCCTCTAGGTCTACTTCAGGCGGGATGATAACCTATCTGGCAATAAATGCTGGTTGAAATGTGATTGGTTTGGAAATATGTAATAAATTTTAATGGCAAAAATTTAAAGGAAGTGTGTTTCTTTAAAAAAAGCTCACAAAAAAATATATTTTCTGTCGTCCACCAGCCTAAAGTGCTGGGATGAGTTTGATTCTGATCTTCTCTCATTTAGGATTGTATCTGTGGAGCTTCCGTCAGGAGCTCGAAAGTTCGGCGTGCAGTTCCGTTGGTGGCAGCCGTACCACTCTGGTCGCGGCCATGACGTCTGGGCCTTGGATGAAATCAGCATGACATCAGTGCTCTTCAACACCATCAGTCTGGATTTCAGCAACGTGTTGGACGTCACCCAGAGCCTGGGCTTCTATCTGGGCCACGTCCAGCCGTACTGCCAGCATGACTGGACTCTAAGGTACCAGATGATCGGATATAGTTTCATACTTCTGGACTATTTTTGAGCAGTGGTGGAACGTAACGAAGTAAATGTACTTCGTTACTGTACTTAAGTAAAAAAATTGTGTATCTGTACTTTACTTAAGTAAAATTTAAGACCGGTACTTTTACTTTTACTTCACTACATTTTTAGAGCAAATATCTGTACTTTTTTTTTTTTTTTTTCTTCTAAAAAAAAAAAATATCTGTACTTTTACTTTGCTACTTCTTAAAAGTGTGTTTTACATTTTTTTGATACATTTTCTTTTTTCGAATTTGAAAAATACACAGTTTTTTTTTTTAGCACATCTTGAAGCTGCATCGCCAAAATCAAAAGAAGCAGTTGATCGGGAGAAGAAGTCATGAATCGAGAAACATTTTCCGCATTCATTCAGCGCCAAAAACCTAACATCAAATATAGTACAAATTAAAAAGAGTAAGAAGATTGTTGTTTGTTGTGTTTACTTCTAAATAAAAAGTTGAGCCATCGTTACACAGAGCAGGAGCAGATCTAGAATTTTCCAAAGGGGGGTGGGGCTTTGACAAGGCCAATATATAGTGACTGGGGGCCTCCCCCCCAAGACATTTTAAAAAATAAGTGTCATTTTCCTCCATTTTGGTGGCCCATTCACTGGCCCTTCTAGAGGATAGCTTGACTTGTCTCCTTTCCTTTTATTTTATTTATTTATTTTTTTGTGGACCAAAAGAGGCGGGAGAGGGGGGTCACACCCCTGCAGAGTATTTATCCTGGTTACCATGGTGACACCCTACAGCACAAAAAATAACATTTGAATTATGGTCGAATACTTTTACTTTTTACTTAAAAAGTACAATTTACACCAATTACTTTTGTACTTTTACTAAGTAGATTTTTTTATTGGTACTTTTACTTAAGTAATTTTTTTGCCTTTACTTTTACTTAAGTACAAAAAGTGAGTACTTCATCCACCACTGTTTTTGAGTATCAATGGGAAGTGATCTGGATCTGAGGGATGGAACCAGACACTTCATTTATAAGCATGCAGACACTCAAGTGTGAGCAAACGCCGACTCCAATGGAAATGGATTAAGCTCTGAAATGGGCGGAGTTCGTGGGCCGTCGTGTAACTTTAAGCAAAGTTCGAAACCTTCAAACACAATCGTAGAATGTTGGAAAAGTCGACATTTGAATGAATGAGGGAAGGATGGAGGTTCATTACCAGAGTTCCATGATCTTTTCTCTCACCCCGTTCCTTTGTAGCTTCTCCGGTGAACCGAGTCCTGGTTCCAGCATCCGCTACGTGGAAACTCAGTCCATGCAGATCGGAGCATCCTACAGTCTGCAGTTCTCTTTGGTGATGGGGTGTGGGCGTGAACCCTCCCCCCACATCGACACACAGGTTCGTCTGGAGTTCTCCACCAATCACGGGCTGACGTGGCACCTGGTTAAAGAGGTAAGACAGACTTTCGAACAATGAATGGATCGTTTGAAGGTTCTGTTCCATTCCGTCGTCTTCCACTCATCCGGGACCGGGTTGTGGGGGCAACAGCCTCAGAAGTGAAGGCGAAGCTTCTCTCACCTCGGCTGCATCCCAACAGCTCCCCCGGAAGGATCCCAAGTTGTTCCCCGGCCAGCTGTGAGACATAGTCTCTCCAGCAGGTCCGGGGTCTGCCTCTTGGTCTCCTCTCGGTGGGACGAGCCCGAAACACCTCACCAGTGAGGCGCTCGAGTGCATCATGACCAGATGCCCAAAGCACCCCATCTGGCTCCTCTTGACCTGGTGGAGTAGCGGTTCAACACCGAGCTCCTCCCGGATGGATGGGCTCCTCACCCGATCTCTAAGTGAAAGCCCAGCCACCCTGCGGAGGAAGCTCATTTCGGTTGCTTGTATCCGCAATCTCGTTTGAAGGTTTCATAAAAAGTACATTTTTTGAAGTTTTCTACCATTTTTACATCAAAAACATTCATCAATTGTTTTTCTTTTTTATTCTTGCATGTTTGAGAAATGTAGGAGTTTTTCAGTCAGGACTAGAAAGGTTTAAACGCTAGGTTGTTCTTGGCCATGTTTTTTTTCTTCTGCATTGCCCACATTTGAACGTAAGAGCGAAGTGTAAAAAAATATAAGTAAACCTAAAGCATATTTTTATAAACTTTTTAGGGCAAAATTACATTTATGACCTAATGAAACGCATCATGCGTATCGGGTCCTGCAACGTACTTTGTACTTGATCGGACAAATCTGACCCAATTCTGGCTGTTATGTTACTGTTTATGGTATATAAATGAAGTTGTTAAACCCAACCAGACGCAGACCTCACCTTAATCCGATCTTGTGGCGTCTGAATCTATCCACAGCAAGTCTACTGGTCGGTAGTGCAGTTCAATTTTGTAAAATTATTATGAATAAATGTCTATTTCTGCTGACGTTTTGTCGTCTCCGTCGAGCTCTGTCGGGGCCGGGTCATGGGGGCAACAGGCTCTGACAGGAAGCCCAGGCTTCCCTCACCCCGGCTGCATCCTCCAGCTCACCCGGAAGGATCCTGAGGTGTTCCCTGTCCAGATGTGAGACATAGTCTCTGCAGCAGGACCAGAGGCTGCCTCTGGGTCTGCTCCTGGTTGGATGGAAGACCTTACAAGTGACTTGTTTAGGAGGCATCTCAACCAGATGCTCGAAACCTCCATGTGGCTTCTCTTGACCCGGTGGAGCAACGGTTCTACTCCAAGCCCCTCCCAAATGGCAGAGTTCCTCCCTATATCTCTGAGTGAGAGCCTGGCCACCCTGTAGAGCAGGGGTCACCAACCTTTTTGAAACTGAGAGCTACTTCAAGGGCACTGAGTAATTCAAAGGGCTACCACTTTGATAATACACTTCTGAAATAACAAAGTTACACAGCGTACCTTTAATTTGATATTATTATTAATAATATTCTATGTGAAGACACTGATTGTTAATGATCCATCACAATAATTATTTCAGTATGATTAAACAAGTTAGGAAACAGATACATTTCAATATGCAATATCCAAGTGTTTCATTTTCAAATGATCACTTCCACAACATTTTGCAGGAAATCTTTTTCAATTTTTACAACAGTTATCAAATCATAAACTCTGAACCATGTTTGTACAAATTATCAATTACGTAAGATTTAACAAAAATCTACTCCTTTCAAAATAAGGATGGGGCGACTGTGCGTCGCCACAGTCGCACCGCAGATGAGACGCGCACAGTTTTCTTTCACGTTAGCAAAAAAGAACTCTTCCTCCCATTCACTGTGAAAATGATAAGTTTTTATCCTTTTTTCTGTCATGTTTTTGTGGGTCGAAAACGCGTTCGTAACCGCCGACCCATACTACGTCAGAGTTCGTAAATTCAACTTTTTTTGTGATCTATATATTTATTTATTTTTTTACGTTTTTTATGTATTTGTTTTTAAATTTACATCACTGTAAATGAAATTCATAAAGAATAGCAACACAATTAAATAAAATTTTCGACAGAGATTATTCATGATTAGTGCTATTTTTAGAACTGGCCTGCGGGCACTGCAGGCAACCTGCTGCCCGCGGGCACCAGGTTGAGGACCCCTGCTGTAGAGGAAGATCATTTCAGTCACTTGTGATTTTTTTAATTTGTCATTTATCATCATCTTGAAAATTATCCAACTGAGAGAGAGAAAAATTAAAAAGTGTATCATTTATTCATGAATATGATTTAATTTTAGCATCAGTAAGAATTTGTAAATATTAATGTGTTTAAATTGATGTAATACTTTGTTAGAATTCAGTATGTAGTAAGTGTGTTTAGATCTACATGCAGATCGTCTTCTCATGGTTCATCTGATCATTATGAATATTTATTAGAATCTGTTAGGATTTTATTCCTTTTTGAGTTGAATGAACCGGAATGACTCGTCCGTGATTCTCTCATGTGAGAGAAAGACGGTCGTCCTGAGAGTAGAGATTAAAACTTTCTAAATGTCTGGAGGTGTTAAACGTCTCTGCTCAGTAAGTCACCGTGCTGTGCATACACACATGCTAATTACATGTGAACGTGTGTGTGTGTTTGCTATGTACGCAGGCCTGCTTACCCGGCATGCCGAGCTGCACTGAGTTTACATCACCCAGTGTGTATCATCCTTCAGAGTTCAAAGACTGGAGACGTATCACGCTGAGTCTACCACAGAAGACCTGGTGAGTAACACACACACACACATCTCACATTACATTTATTTTACACACTGATGTCGATTTTTGATGCATTACCACCTGAACAATAAAAGAACCCGGACTCTCAGTGTTTGTTTTAGGCCTTACCACTTTCTGTGTTCCATCATCTTCCGCTTATCTGGGGCTGGGTCGCGGGGGCAACAACCTCAGATGGGAACCCCATGCTTCTCTCACCCATTTACGTCCTACAGCTCACCAGGGAGGATCCCAAGTCGTACCCCGGGCAGCTGGACGACATAGTCTCTCCAGCAAGTCTGGGTTCTGCCTCTTTGTCTCCTCGTTGTGAGACATGCCCGTCCCAAAACACCTCACCAGCAAAGCGCTCGGGAGGCATTCAGACAAGAAGCCCGAACCACCCCATATGGCTTCTCTCGACCGGGAGGAGAAGCGGCTCGACATCAAGCTCCTCCCGGATGGCAGAACTCCCCACCCAATCTCTGACTGAGAGCCTAGCCACCCTGTGGAGGAAGCTCATTTTGGTCGCTTGTATCCGCAATCTCATTCTTTCGGTCACCACCCACAGCTGGTTACCATGGTGAGGGTTGGAACGTAGATCGTGGTTACCATGGTGTGGGTAGGAACGTAGATCCTGGTTACCACGGTGAGGGTAGGATCGTAGATCCTGGTTACCATGGTGAGGGTAGGAACGTAGATCCTGGTTACCATGGTGATGGTAGGATCGTAGATTCTGGTTACCATGGTGAGGGTAGGAACAAGGCTCCTGGTTACCATGGTGAGGGTGGGAATGTAGATCTTGGTTACCATGGTGAGGGTAGGAACATAGATCCTGGTTACCATGGTGAGGGTAGGAATGTAGATCCTGGTTACCATGGTAAGGGTAGGAACATAGATCCTGGTTACCATGGTGAGGGTAGGAACATAGATCCTGGTTACCATGGTGAGGGTAGGAATGTAGATCTGGTTATCATGGTGACGGTAGGAACGTAGATCCTGGTTACCATGGTGACAGTAGGAACGTAGATCCTGGTTACCATGGTGAGGGTAGGAACAAGGCTCCTAGTTACCATGGTGAGGGTAGGAACAACGCTCCTGGTTACCATGGTGAGGGTGGGAATGTAGATCTTGGTTACCATGGTGAGGGTAGGAACATAGATCCTGGTTACCATGGTGAGGGTAGGAATGTAGATCCTGGTTACCATGGTAAGGGTAGGAACATAGATCCTGGTTACCATGGTGAGGGTAGGAATGTAGATCCTGGTTACCATGGTGAGGGTAGGAACATAGATCCTGGTTACCATGGTGAGGGTAGGAATGTAGATCTGGTTATCATGGTGACGGTAGGAACGTAGATCCTGGTTACCATGGTGACAGTAGGAACGTAGATCCTGGTTACCATGGTGAGGGTAGGAACAAGGCTCCTGGTTACCATGATGAGGGTAGGAGCGTAGATCCTGGTTATCATGGTGAGGGTAGGAACAAGGCTTCTAGTTACCATGGTGAGGGTAGGATCGTAGATCCTGGTTACCATGGAAAGGGTAAGAACGTAGATCCTGGTTACCATGGTGAGGGTAGGAACGTAGATCCTGGTTACGATGGTGAGGGTAGGAATATAGATCCTGGTTACCATGGTGAGGGTAGGAACGTAGATCCTGGTTACCATGGTGAGGGTAGGAACGTAGATCGACTTGTAAATCGAGAGCTTTGCTTTTCGGCTCAGCTCTTTCTTTACCACAACAGACCGATGCAGCGTCCTAGTTATTGCTGATGCTGCACCGATCCGTCCGTCGATCTCCCGCTCCATCCTTTCCCCACTCGTGAACAAGACCCCGAGATACTTAAACTCCTCCACTTGGGGCAGGATCCTGTCCCTGACCTGCAGAGGGCCTTCCACTTTTTTCAGGGCGAGGACCATGGTCTCGGATTCGGAGGCGAATACCTGGCCTTGCCCCTTACGTACAGTAAATTTTACCAATTCTCTGACAGACTGCACATGATAAAATCCCGACATTTGTTGCAATAATTCATTAGGAAATGTCGTCAGACCGTTCAACATTTCGCTCACATTTTATTCCCAAAGTGGTGTCTCCCACATCCTTCCAGCAGGTTCCTCTTTGTCTCTCGGAGTGTTTCTACTTGTATTTAGCAGGTTTACAGCCTGCATTATAAAAACATGACCTGTTAGAGCTTCAGCACATATATCAGCTCCAACAACCCAGTAAACCATGACCTGCACCTCCATTTCATTACACACCCCCACAAATCCCAAATAAAACCGCTTCAATCTGCGGGAAATTGTTGGCGGGGTGAGAGGCTACGGCACTTAACGGTAATGAAATGGGTTGGATGATCAGAAGCTGGCTGGAGATGAAATATAGCAAAGCAGGATTTACCAGATGATTTTTATACCAAACAGCAGACATTCACTCAGAGTTCCTTCATCTGAAAAACACATTTTTACCCGTCGGACAATTCACTGTGCTCTGTCCACCCGCACTGTGCACCCGCGCTGTGTACCCCATGCTGATATGAATAAATAAACATATACTGCCAAACCACCAATGGGATTTGAATTAAACTGCACACATTTAATTCCTGCTCACACAAAATGAGATGCATCATCGTCTGGGAAAATCGTGGGGATTTCCCTATGTGAGATGATAGGGTTGCAGTAGGTGTTGCTCACATTAAAGCGACTCGTTAGCGTCATATGTGTGTTGAATTGGGACATGAAATGATCTAAATCGACCACATCTCAGGAGAACATCAAACGATGCTGTCTTGACTGTATGGCAACATCCGACCGTAAAGCGCTTGATGAAAAGCTCTCACAGACCGTTTGACGATGCATCGCAGAAATATTGCGACACATTCTCGGTGGCTTCCTTGAACTCCAGAGCACCGAACGGCAGATCTACACATAGAAGAGTTTGGGTTTTTTATGCATGCAGCTACTTTTTATAAGCACTTGAAATGACGTTGATTGCCAGGATTGTCATTTAAATTCTGTTCTAAAAATCTACACAAACTCCTCCCACTGACCTGGTTTTGGAAATTCATAGACGAAAATCAGATGATTAAATTTACAACATAGTAAAAAAAAAAAAAATTAAAAACTTTCAATCTTATTCTCACACAGATCTTAACCATCCAGACCTCTTTTGTGCCGTCAGACTTTTTTTTTGTCTTTTCACGGTTTTTATTTTCTTTACTTCTTTTGTTTTCGTGTCTATTTCGGGACGGCTTAGGCCAAGCAGGAATCGAACCAGGTCCTCCTGGTCGAAAGACAGTATCTCTACCACTAGGCCAATGCCCACTCTTTCATGGAGCTGCATCGGACGGGAGCAAAAGACAGCTGCTGTTTTATGATTTCACTGATTTTACTGATTAGATCTTTAAGTATCAGGTGTGATGTGTGATAGAAGAGTTTCAGTTCAAATGAAAGGACAAGTGTACAAAACCGTCGTGAGACCGGCCATGCTGTTTGGTCTAGAAACAGTGGCACTGAGGAAAAGACAGGAAACAGAGATGGAGGTAGCAGAGATGAAGATGCTGAGGATCTCTCTGGGAGTGACCAGGATGGACAGGATCAGAGGAACAGCTCATGTTAGGGGTTTTGGAGATAAAGTCAGAGAGGCCAGATTGAGATGGTTTGGACATGTGCAGAGGAGAGAGAGAGAGTACATAGGAAGAATGATGCTGGATTTGGAACCACCAGGAAAGAGGCCTAGAGGAAGACCAAAGAGGAGGTTCATGAATACAGTGAAGGAAGACATGAAGATAGTTGGTGTGACCGAAGAAGATGCAGGAGATAGGGTTAGATGGAAGAAACTGACTTGCTGTGGCGCCCCCTGAAGGAAAACGCCAAAAGAAGAAGATTATTAATACAGTTTGTGATGCAAGCATTCTCGATGCCTTGGTATTTACTTATTCTTGCCTAGATTCAGACGCTTTGTTGAACCCCTGGTGGGGAAGTTTGTGTGTTCAGAAGCTTTAAGCAGTTAGAGAGAGAGCTCAAACAGTCAGTTGGGTGGAGTAGAGCTGGAACACAAAAGTTGTTGTCCACATTATACCGGATATTAATCCTGATTTTATGTTTTTATAATCTAGGTCCAGTGCAACGCGGTTCAGATGGATCCAGAACTACTACGGAGAGCAGGATGAGTGGGCCCTGGATGATATCTACATCGGCCAGCAGTGTCCCAACATGTGCCATGGACATGGATGGTGTGACCACGGACACTGCAGGTCTTTCTCACTCTCTCACACACAAGTCCATGTAGTCCCTCATTCATCTGGGAGGGATCCATCAGAAAAAGGGTTTCAAAGTGTCTTCTAAACAGTTCATTTGATGAGCGAGACGTTTCATCTTCTGTCCGGAAATCATTTTCAATCTGATAAAACAGACCTGAGAACTGTTACGTTACGTCGTCTTCCACTTATCCGGGGCCGGGTCGCAGGGGCAACAGCCTCAGACGGGCTCAGGCTTCTCTCACCTTAGCTGCATCCTCCAGCTCACCCGGAAGGATCCTGAGGTGTTCCCTGTCCAGCTGTGAGACCTAGTCTCTCCAGCAAGTCCGGGGTCTGCCTCTTGGTCTCCTTCTGGTGAGATGTGCCCAAAACACCTCACCAGCAAGGCACTCGAGCCACTTCAGCTGGCTTCTCTCAACCTGGAGGAGGAGCGGCTCGATACCGAGCTCCTCCCATATGGCAGAACTCCTCACTAAGTTTGGGATAAAATAAGCTGAGTTGACCCCGCCCCCTAAAGAGGGAATAACTTCAAACCTGTTTCTAAATAGTTTATAGTTGAAAGGTAGTAACTTGTTATCAATAGTAGGGTGGGTCATAGCTTGCCAAGCTAAGACCTTGGCAAAGCGGAAACACTGGCAGAAACACTGGTCTTTCTGTGTTGAGTTTGCATGTTCTCCTCATGTATATTGGGGTTTTCTCTGGTTTTTCCGACCCACCAAAAAAATATATATTAGGTTCATTGGCTGTTATGAAATTGCCCGTAGGAATGAGTATGTGAATGGTTGTGTGTGTGGCCCCACGACAGATTGCCACTTAGTCGGGGTGTACCCTGCCTCTCGCCTGAAATCAGCCGGGATAGAATCCGGCGCCACTGCAACCCTATTACAGCAATTATAGCAATATGTAGTAAACTTTTTTTTTCGGTAATGCATTACTGCGTTATTACGTTATTCTCAACACCGTAGGACAGGACAGAAAAAGTGGATGCAGCGTCGTCTCTATGGATCAGAGATGGTTCATATTATGGGATGTTTCTAACCAGCCTTCACTTTGTGCCAGTTGAATGTGAATAAAATTTCTCTTGTTTTTCAGGTGTGATGATGGTTTTTCTGGGACGGACTGCCAGCCCTCGACCCCCCTCTCCTCCAGCGTTCTCTCTGACTTCGAGTCCCAGGACGCTTTATTGGCCACATGGCAGGAAGTGATCGGTGGGGAGGTGGTGACGCCAGACATGGGGTGCGGAGTGGTGTCATCTGGATCATCACTGTACTTCAACAAGGTGGGAAAAGTTCAGAAAAAAAAGACTATTTTGTTCATAAGCAGGGGCGGATCCAGGCGCTCCAGGGCCTGGGGGGCGCAACCCTCCACCCTTTTGGTCCACAAAAAAAAAAAAAATAGAAGAAGAAGAAAGGAAAGGGGACTAGTCATGCTATTGCCTTGCAGGGCCAGTGAATGGGAAAATTACTCTTATTTTTCAAAATGTTCTGAGGGAATGCCCCCAGCCTCCCTTATACTTGCTTTGTCAATGACCTCACACCCCGCACCCCATTTAGAAAATCCTGTATCTGCCCCTGATTAGGTTAGTTTAAATGACTTCTTTCTGAAAGTTAAAACTGGACAAAGAGGCCTCATGAATAATCCATACCAAACCTTACTAGTAAAAAAAAATCTAAAAGATCTTTTAGAGACGAGAATGTAGATGAACTGCAGAATGAAGGAGACCACTACTCACTGCACAACTGGTACCTCAACCTATCTATACATTTTTTTTTCTCAAATCTAGAAATGAGAGGTCTGATTGGGTCTCCTATCCATAAAAGGAAGCTAGTAATTTTTATTACTAGCTTTAAAAACCACAAGAGTTTTGAGGGTGAGACTCATTGAGACTCATTCCTCTCTAATTTTGATCTCACAGAGCAGACATAAAAACAAAAAATGCTCTGTTTTGTCTGTTTTTATGACCAAACAGAGCATAAAAACAACCTTTTTCTGAAGAAACTTTCTAAACACTGTCTTTAAATTTTCAATCTGGGGAATTGTTACCAACATGGACCGTATAGCATGGTTGATCTACAAAACTACAAACATGGTGGATGAACGCTTTGTGGAAAAAAATCCAGTTGTGGTCAAATCCATGACATTTGGAAATAGTTGTCTGGAATGACGGTTGTCATTGCAAGTTTTATTCGTGGGGGATAAAAAACCCCCACAAATCCCCTGCAATACACCTCGGGGCCAGTAGGATTCCACTTACCCCCGGCTAGGTAGCACTGATGTAGAGCACTGAGACAATTATTAAAATGCTGATGAATTCTCTGAGTTTGTGACTCAAAATATCAGCTCATCGAACATATGGGTCAATAACGAAACACTTCAAACTTGGAAATACTGCTGCCGATAACATGCCAATTTTGACCATTTAAAGCACCTTCCATGCTAATGTGTAACTAGTGTGAATGTATGGTTTTCAGGCTGGACTGAGGCAACTTGTGAGCTGGGACCTGGACACTGAGTGGGCAGAGTTTGTCCAATTCTACCTGCGAGTTGGCGGAGACTGGGCGGAGTGCAACCAGGCGGACAGCAGAGAGGAGGGAGTCCTTCTGCAGTACAGTAACGATGGAGGCATCAGTTGGGGCCTCATCGCAGAGATGTACTTCACTGATTTCACTAAGCCTCGGTGAGAACATCCACAGTCCACCATCTGCTGGAGGATAGAAACGTTTCTGACCCTCCTCATTTCTTTTCCAGCTTTGTTCACTATGAGCTTCCCTTGGCGTCGAAGACACCTTCCACACGGTTTCGCTGGTGGCAGCCGCTACACTCCGGAGAGGGCTACGACCAGTGGGCTATTGATGACGTCATCATTTTATCTGAGAGAGAGAAGCATGTCATCCCCATGGCCAGCCCCACTCTTCCTCAGGTCGGGTCATCTCCATTTAAGCATGCGTACATGAAACACGGACCCTCTTTGTTTGAAATATAAAAATAAAACTCTGCTGCTGGTCTCTGCAGAACTTCTATGAGAAACCAGCCTTCGACTATCCTCTCAACCAGATGAGTGTGTGGCTGATGTTAGGTAATGAAGGGATGGAGCGCGACATGAATGACAGCTTCTGTGCCCCCACACCTTCGGCGATGGTGTTCGGGCGTTCAGACGGTGACCGAGTGGCGGTGACCCGAGACCTGGCCCTGCGTCCTGGTTACACCCTTCAGTTTAAGGTTGGTGCACATACACACAAACAGCTGAGATGACGATTCTTCTTCTGCAGAATGGCCGAATCTCTGCCATCCGGAAAGAGCTCAGAGGTGTTCAGTTCAGTTTAAATACCATTTGCAGAGTAAAAACATGCCTTGGAAAGAAATGGTTGCCAAAGCTCAGAGTCTATTAATATTTCCAGAAAAGATTAGTAGAAGTGCCGCCAGCAGGTCCAGCAAGAGAAGATGAGGTGGTGAGTCCTGGTTCACAGTCATAACCAGGTCGTTTATGAGCGCTTGCAGATCGTAAACCAAATTGAAAATTATCATAAAGGTTGTGGGTCAGGAGGTGTTTGTTCAGGGGTGTCATACTCCGGTCGTCAAGGGCCTAGAGGGCCCGTGTCCTGAAAGTTTTCCATGTGTTCCTGGTTCAATACAGCTGATGCACATAAAGTGAAACCAACAACCAATAAAATCTGGTGCATTGACTCAATAACCTGGATCAGGTGTGTAGATACAAGAAGACATGGAAAACCTTCAGGACACCGGCCCTCCATGAACTGCAACAACTTTTCCCAGGACCCATAAGAACAATAAGTTCCTTTCCACACTGTGTGTTCAGTCCAGACACACCGTGGCCCTGGCGAGCGGAGGGGACTTGAACACCCCACGTCATTTAAACATCGTGTAAAGGGACATTTTGGCTTCCAAGAGTCTTACCCAGAAAACTGTTATAGTCTTGATGGTAAATGTGATTCAGAAAGTTACAGCGGGTTTTTTTTCTATTGCCTTTAAACTCCTGAACTGGATTTTGTGTTGTTTTGAGACACAGACCGTCTAAAAGCAGTTCTAAGGAGATAACCTAATGGTCAGACACGCCCAGGTCTCATACCTGCAGGTTGGTAAAAAGGGGCAAAGTCTGTTATGGTCCTTCCAGATGAGGTGGAAGATGTGGCTGGGGTTAGCCCAGCATCACGACACCGGATGAAACGGAAGAAGACAGAACAGTGCCCCTCCTTTGACTATTTGTCTTCTTTTTCTCTTAGCTGAACATCGGCTGTGAATCAGAGTTCAGTGCGTCTGCCCCGATCCTGCTGCAGTACTCTCATGATGCCGGACGGTCCTGGGCTCTGGTAGGAGAGGGATGCTACCCAGGAACCCCTGGAGTCGGCGTGTGTGAGGGGAGTGGCCGTGAACTTAGAGAACCCACTGTCTACAACACCGGAGACTACGAGCAGTGGACCCGGATCACCGTAGTCCTACCACGTAACGTTGCAGCCAGGTAGCCACGGCAACAGACATCCTAACATCCTCCTACCTGATGATGCTACAGATAGAAAACCTATTTTCTTTTTCTGTTTGCAGTAAAACCCGTTTCCGCTGGTTCCAAGAGAGCAGCGTGTACCGGGACGCTCCACCGTTCGCTCTAGACGGGGTCTACATCTCTGAACCATGTCCCAACCACTGCGGGGGCCATGGAGACTGCATCTCTGGGGTCTGCTTCTGCGACATGGGATACACAGGTACAGAGAAGGCAACGAATGGGATGGATACACTGTGTTAGTGCTTTAAAGATTCCGTTGCGTTGTCTTCTGCTTTTCCGGGGCCAGATAGCGAGGGCAACAGCTCTTACTCAGAGATAGAGGGAGGAAATCAGAGTAGAGGCATTGCTCTTCCGGGTCATCACATGGGGTGGTTTGGTTAGAACGCCTCCCTTGCTGGTGAGGTGTTTCGGGGCACGACCCATCAGGAGGAGACCCATAGGCAGACCCTGGACTTGCTGGAGAGACTATGTCCCACAGCTGGTCAGGGAACACGTCAGGATCTTCCCTGGTGAGCTGGATGATGCAGCCAAGTTGAAGGAAGACTGGGTTTCCTATCTGAGGCTGTTGCCCCCACGACTAGGCCCCGGATAAGCAGAAGATGTTTAGGCCATTTAAATACAATGTTAGCATGTGAAACATATAACAAGGGTTGATGTCTTCACAGTGGAGCAGGATAGCTGTGTCCCATCAGTGGCCAGCCCTACAGAGCTCACCGAGGGCTTTGAGGGTAAACTGAGTCCACTCTGGCAAAGCATCAATGGTGGTCAGATCGGAGGTGGCTGTGGGATCATCGGTGAGGGTAAAGCTCTGTACTTCAGCAGCGCTGGAAGAAGAGAAGCTCGTACTGTGCCTTTAGATACCACCAACACACGGTGAGATGAGTTCCTCCTGCTTTGGTTCATCTTAAACTTCAGGATTCATCTTAGTTTCCTCTTTGTTCCCAAACAGGCTAGTCCAGTTCTACATTCGGATTGGGAGCAAGAGTTTGGGACCTACGTGCACCAGGCCACGTTCCCGCAATGAAGGTAAGAGTCAGACTGCGGATTTCTGCACGTTTTATCAACGTCCACGATGAGCAGATCATCCATCAGTTGTCACAGCGGATTTTACATGGCAAATGAAACAAAAAACAAATACAAAAATTAGTTGTAAGGCAAATACTAACTAAACAAACCCAGATACCCTGTCGGGAATCTTACCTCCTCACCTCTTCCCCAGTCTCTTGGCCTGACCTTCTTCTTAATGGACTCCACCTGTCTCTCGTTTGTCTTCATAGGCCCCTTCTTTCTCTTCTCTGTCTTTGTGTGGAATCATTTCTCTGCACAGAAACTCCTAAGCCTTGCCTCGCTATCATTGCCACCTTCTGGTCTCTAGCCTGCCAAGCCACTGACCAGTCTACCTCACCTCCAATCCCCTATTTCCTTCAGTAAACTACTTTGAACTGGCTCCTGCAATGGACCAGATCTGAATGAATCTTAGAGACAAATTGATTGAAGATAAAATTAGTACTTAGCCAGTGCCACAGTGCTGTCCACATGAAGAACAGGGGTTGGTTCCCCAGGTCGGAATTCCATGATGATCTCCAAGTATAATCCAAGTCGATAAGATCCAGTCAGATTAGTTCACATTTGATCAGATTCAGTAAATTGCAGGACAACCAAAACAGTAACACTGGTCAGATTCGGGTTAGATTTGCTCATATCCGGTCAGATCTGGTAAACTGCAGGACCCCTTTGACCTGTGTACTCTTCATTTGGATCCTTCCTACCCGTACTCAGACAGACCCACACACGGACAGCCTGAGTGCGCCATGCCTCTTCCACATGGGCAAAAGCAAAAATAATCTGCTCCATGAGAAAAGTCACGGTTTATTCCACACAACACAGGAAGCTTCTTTGATATTTTTGCATGAGTCAAGATGATTCGACGACAAATCCTCAGTTTTTACTGGATGTTTGCTGTAGGATCCTGCACTGTAGGTCATATTTATTTTTGTGTGTGTGTGTGTTTTCAGGCATCATTGTCCAGTTTTCCACCAACAACGGCGTCCAGTGGCAGTTCCTGAGGGAGCTGGACTTCAGTTCCTTCCTGGAGCCCCAGGTGGTCACCATTGAGCTGCCGCCCCCAGCTAAAACTCCTTACACTGTGTTTCGGTGGTGGCAGCCGCAGCAAGGTCAGGACTGCTCCAACAAGCACAAAAACTAGCCGGAGATTGGTTCTGAAAGGTTTTTCTGTTTCCGTGCACAGGGAAGCACTCTGCTCAGTGGGCTCTGGATGATGTTCTGATTGGGATGAACGATAGCTCCAGGACGGGCTTCCATGACAAGTTTGATGGAACAACTCCACTGAGGCACAACTGGTATCGCATCCAGGGCGGAGAGGTGACTGTGGACTGCTTGTCTCTGGACACTGCCCTCACCTTCCACTCTGAGGCCATCGATAGTAAGTCAACAGTTTTGTGATGACTCGTTTTTGGAATTCTGGTAAATACCTCAAATTTTATACCCCTGAGTTCTGTGACATTATGAAAGGGAGGTGTTTATTGGGGACATTATCTTTTTGAAACCAGACGGAATAGCATACGGCTGTAAGATGGTGTAGCCATGCTGGTTCAGTATACCCCACACTATCGCCTCTCCTCCTCCATGCTTCACAGTGGGAACCAGGTATGGAGAGTCCATGTACCTTTTCAGCATATCACAAAGAGACTGTCAATGGAACTGAACCTTTCAAGCTTGGACTCCTCAGACCTAAACATAGATTTCCATTTTTTGTGTTTTTTTAGCCCAAACAAGTCCCTTCTGCTTGTTGCCAGTTCTTAGCCTGGTTCAGATAGTCTCCTCTTAACAGTTGTTCTAGAGATTTGTCTGCTGAAAGAACTCTGAGTTGCTGTTGACCTGCCCTTTCTGAGGCTGGTGACTTGGATGAATTTAACCTCTGCAACAAAGGTGAATCTTGATCTTCCGTTCTAGGACGGTCCTATGCTGAACAAGTTTTTTTTAACACTAGGTAGTTTTTACAACTATACATGGTAACACTTTTTCGTACGTACTATTCAGTAGGACTGTCAGCTGTGTATCAACCTGACTTCTGCACAACACAACTACTGGTCCCAGCACTAGAACACGTATGTCTATATGTCTATGAGGCAAGACACCCTACTTGTTAAACCTAACAGGGTACACCTGTGTAATGACGCTACTTCCTCTTGAAGCTCATCAAGAGAATGCCAAGAGTGTGCAAATAAGCAATCAAAGCACAAGATGGCTACTTTGAAAATCCAACAATATAAGATATATTTTAAGTTTCCAACTTTTGTGCTAAGCATATAATTCCTCATGAGTTCATTCCTGAGTTAATTAAATGAGAAGGTTTGTTGAAACTTTTGGTCTGAAATGTTGACTCTGGGGACAGTCTTTGTATGGTGTACAAAAACCATTTACCCACAAACTATCAATCACACCAATGTCCTGGTTTTGATAACAACCAAGCATTTCTATTGGCTGGAAACACAACCAGAAAAGGATAGACTTTAACTAGGTTAAAGTAGTCAGATATGTAAGATTTTCAAATTTTGCGACCTAGCCATCAGGCTAGTGAACTAGCCTAATGACTAGCCTAATGGCTAGTAGTCCAACAGTCAGAGGGTTTAAGCCTCTACATTCCAAAAAGGGAGGCATGAAAAGGTCTTCTTTCTTATTTCCGGCTCATTCTGAGCTCTTCTCACCAGTTTAAATTGGTTCTGTTGCTAACAGAAATACACATCTGTGTTCTTTGCTGAATCCCTCATGTTGTCCACAGAGAAGCCCAGGTATGCAGAGAGCTGGGACTTTGAGGTGACAGGTTCGTCCTTCCTCCAGTTTGAGCTGAGCATGGGTTGCAGTAAGTCCACCTCCTTCTCACACGGCGTGCGTTTGGAATTCTCCACTGACTGTGGACGCCACTGGTCCCTCATCACCCCGGAGTGTGTGCCCCCAGCTATCGGCTGTGCCGGCTACACCCAGAGCTCTATCTACACCTCCACCCAGTACAAACGCTGGAGGAGGATCACAGTGTACCTGCCCAGCACTGCCAAGTATGCCAAACACCAACAGCCAAACATGTTCAAATCTATGTGCATCTAATTATATGTCTTGTAATTTCTCAGCTCGCCCAGAACCCGGTTCCGTTGGATCCAGACTCACTTCACCCCAGGAGCAGAGGGCTGGGCTCTGGACAATGTGCTGCTCGCACCTGGGTGTCCTTGGATGTGTTCTGGACACGGTCTGTGTGACAACGGGCGCTGTGTGTACGTAAACCGCTCTCTTGTTAAACATCAAATTGTCCAACTTTTCTCAGTGTGTCATTCCTCACTTGCATCCCTCCCTTCCACAGGTGTGATAAAGGTTACGGAGGACCCCACTGCGTCCCTCTGACTCCTCTGCCGTCTGTGCTGAGGGAGGACTTTAATGAGAACCTGCAGCAAGAGACCTGGCCGGAGGTGTACGGGGCAGAGAGGGGCACTCTGAGTGGAGAGCCTCTGAAATCCGGCACTGCTCTGATTTTTAAAGGGGTAAGATTGAGTGTGAGGAACAAAAGTAGGTCCGAATGCCCGAGTAACCTGCTGCTCCTCTTATCTGCAGGACGGGCTACGAATGATCGTTTCCCGGGACCTGGACTGCACCAACACTCTCTACATCCAGTTCTCCTTTAAATTCATCACTAAAGGTAAATTCAGTAGGGTCGTGATGATGGAGTGCTCCCTCCAACTAGTGTGACGTCACATCACTTGCATGTCAAACCTGTTGCACCAAAATGTAAAACCTTAACTGTTGCCAAGAAACTGATCATGTGAGGGTAGATCTTGGTTCCTGTGGTGAGAGTAGGAACGTAGATCCTGGTTACCATGTTGAAGGTTAAGAACGTAGATCGTGGTTACCATGGTGAGTGTAGGAACGTAGATCCTGGTAACCATGGTGAGGGTAGGAATGTAGATCCTGGTTACCATGGTGAGGTTAAGAACGTAAATCCTGGTTACCATGGTGAGGGTAGGAACGCAGATCCTGGTTACCATGGTGAGTGTAGGAACGCAGATCTTGGTTCCTGTGGTGAGAGTAGGAAGGTAGATTCTGGTTAGCATGGTGAGAGTCACTCTTGTCACTTTTGTCCTCTTGTCACTTTACTATCTTTATTATTTTTATTATTTTCTATGACATTGCACTACCTTTCTTTTTCTTCTGAGCACTCTTAGTTTTGTTAAAATTATTATTATTTTTATTTATTTTATTTTTATTATTATTATTTTTATTTTATATGTTTGCACACCTGTATCAAAACAAGTTCCTAGTCTCTGATATTTTTCACTGACATGGCAATAAAAGCATTCTGATTCTGATTCTGAGAGTAGGAACGCAGATCCTGGTTACCTTGTGGGGGTATGAACGCAGATCGTGGTTACCATGGTGAGTGTAGGAACGTAGATCCTGGTAACCATGGTGAGGGTAGGAATGTAGATCCTGGTTACCATGGTGAAGGTTAAGAACGTAGATCCTGGTTACCATGGTGAGGGTAGGAATGCATATCCTGGTTACCATGGTGAGGGTGGGAACGTAGATCCTGGTTACCGTGGTGAGTGTAGGAACGTAGATCCTGGTTACCATGGTGAGGTTAAGAACGTAGATCCTGGTTACCGTGGTGAGTGTAGGAACGTAGATCCTGGTTACCATGGTGACGGCAGGAACATAGATCCTGGTTACTATGGTGAGGGTAGGAAACTTAGATCCTGGTTACCATGGTGAGGGTAGGAAACTTAGATCCTGGTTACCATGGTGAGGGTCGGAGGGCAGATTGACTGGTAAATTCAGAGCTTTGATTTTTGGCTCAGGTCTTTATTCACTACGACAGACCGATCCAGCGTCCTGCCCATTGGAGTCACTCTACCGATCCCCCACTCGTGAACAATGCCACAGATACTTAGGAGTTTTTGTCCTCACTGTGTTGTATTTTTCTAGGTGTGCCAGAACGCTCCCACTCTGTCCTCCTGCAGTACTCAGTAAACGGAGGGATCAGCTGGCTCCTCCTGGACGAGTTTTACTTCCCGACTTCCACGGACACACTTTTCCTGCACCTACCCTTACCGGCCAGCGCCCAGACCAACGCCACTCGCTTCAGACTATGGCAGCCTTACAACAGCGGTACGATCTCCGTACCTTCTACATGAAAACAAACAGTCCAAGTTCATGTCTTTTCTCTCATTATCTTACATTCCGAGTTATTGTGTGACATGCGATGATGTCCTGTAGGTAAAAAGGAGGAAGTGTGGGTGATCGATGACCTCATCATTGATGGAGGGTCTTTACACAAGCCTCCGGTGGTGATCGACAGCTTTGAGGAAGGACCCAATGAGTCTAACTGGCTGTTTTATCCTGGAGGAAACACCGGGCTGTACTGCCCCTATCAGAAAGCTGGAATGTAAGCAGATCCATCTGGTGTAAATAGACAAAGAGAAGAATAATTTACTGTGGTTTTAATCTGCGTGTGTTCGTGTGCAGGGATGACGATGAGTCGGCCATGGTTTTTATTTCCAGCGAGCTGGGAGAACATTCCATCACCACCAGAGACATCGATGTGAATGAAAACACCATCATCCAGTTTGAGGTACAGAATTTTTTTAACACGTGTACATCTTCTAAGCTGCTTGTGTAGCGCTGAGGACCAGAGTCTGTGCCAGCTAGAATAAGGCAGGGTACAACCTGGAAAGAGACTGGTCATGTTCACAGCTCTCACAAATAAACAACCGACAAATGGTTTTACATTTTGTTCCAATATCGTAGCAAAAATGAACGGAACAGCCGACGTACGTACCTACTCATACCCAGTGGTGGAACGAAACAAAGTAAATGTACTTCGTTACTGTACTTAAGTAAAAAAAAATTGTGTATCTGTACTTTACTTAAGTAAAATTTGAGACCGGTACTTTTACTTCACTACATCTTTAGAGCAAATATCTGTACTTTTACTCCGCTACTTTTTAAAAGTTCCGTTTCGTTCCGTCATCTTTCGCTTGTTCCGGGGTCGGGTCGCGGGGGAAACAGCCTCAAACGGGTAGCCCTGGCCTCTCTTTCCCCGGCTGCATCCTCTAGCTTATCTGGAAGGATCCCTAGTCGTTCCACGGCCAGCTGTCTGCCCCTTGGTCTCCTCCCGGTGGTACGTGCCCGAAACACCTCGCCCGCGAGGCGCTCGTGGGGCATTCTGACCAGATGCCTGAACCACCCCATCTGGCTCCTCTCAACCTGCACGAGGAGCGGCTCGACACCGAGCTCCTCCCGAATGGCAGAGCTCCTAATTTGTTCGTTGTGTTTACTTTTAAATAAAAAGTTGAGCCATCATTACACGGAGCAGGGCCGGCTCCAAGGATTTTCTAAAGGGGGCGAGGCGGGGCGTGATGTCATTGACAAAGCCAGTATAGGAGTACTGGGGGCAAAAATAAGAGGTTTTTTTCCTAATTTTGGTGGCCCATTCACTTGTCCTGCAGTGTTGGGCTTGACTAGCCCCCTTTCATCTCTTTTTTCTTTTTTTTTTCCTGTGGACCAGAGGAGGGACGGGGGGGGGGGGTTACAATGGTGAGGGAAACCCTAAAACGGCCTGAGAGAAGGACTTAAGTTTGGGGGCGAGGGGTCCCTCTTCTTTCTCACAGAGACCTGTTGCATGACTTTGCTCAGCCTTGAACATTTTTTAATCTACTTGAAGTTTGCGTATGTTGGGAGGAGAGGGTCCCCCCCCGCCCCCCCGTCTTCTTGGGTCCACTTCTGCAGAGTATTTATTTGTGACCCTACAGCACAAAAAATAACATTTGAATTATGGTCAAATACTTTTAGTTTTTACTTAAAAAGTAAAATTTACACCAATTACTTTTGTACTTTTACTTAAGTAGATTTTTTTATTGGTACTTTTACTTAAGTATTTTTTTTGCCTAATTATCTGTACTTTTACTTAAGTACAAAAAGTGAGTACTTCATCCACCACTGCTCATACCTACTCATCATTCGTCTCTCCAGATTAACGTCGGCTGCACAGCAGAGAGCTCCTCCGCCTACCCGGTGCGTCTGGAGTTTTCCAGAGACTTTGGAGCCACTTGGCACCTTCTGGTGCCCCTGTGTGCCGGTGGTCCTCAGCCCTCCTCGCTGTGCTCCACAGAGCTGCATCCTGCCACTGTTTACTTCCCTGGCACCACGCTGGGCTGGAGGAGGGAGGTTGTTCACTTTGGCAAACTTCGCTTGTGCGGGTGAGGGCTCATTTTGTACTCAGCGTTTCACCCAAACTTCTTTATCTCATCAGTTATTATTTCTAACAAACCACAGATCCATACGCTTCCGCTGGTATCAAGGCTTCTTCTCTGCTGGCTCCGCTCCTCCTACTTGGGCTCTAGACAACGTCTATATTGGCCCGCAATGCCAGGACATGTGTAATGGTCATGGGGCTTGCATGGGGGGTACACACTGTGTATGTGACCCTGGTTTCTCTGGAGCTGACTGCTCGGTACCAGACAGCCCAAACCCTGACTTCCTTAAGGAGGACTTTGAAGGTACGCACATTTAGAAATTCCGTTGATCGGGTTTTGCCTTGCTTTAAATTAGTGTGTATGTTTATGTGTGTAGGGGGCGCTGTGGACACTGATCATTTCAGCCTCCTGAGTGGGGGGAAACCTTCCAGAAAATGTGGTATCATGTCCAGTGGGAATCACCTGTTCTTCAGTGAGGACGGTCTGCGCATGCTGGTCACCACTGACCTGGATCTGTCCAACGCCAGGTAGACCTGCTCCATCTGAAGCAAACAGACATTGGAGGAGTTGGGGGTTACCATGTTCCATGTTGGGGTGATTCTCTGCAGGTTCGTCCAGTTCTTCCTCCGTCTAGGCTGTGGAAAAGCTGCTCCAGACCCTCGTTCTCAGCCCGTTCTGCTGCAGTTCTCTTCTGATGGAGGTCTGACCTGGGGTCTTTTACAAGAATTCCTCTTTAGCAACAACAGTAATCAGGCTCGTTTGGTTGCCTTGGAGATCCCTCTGCGGGCACGGACACCGCTGACCCGCCTCCGCTGGTGGCAACCATCAGAAAACGGACACTTCTACAGCCCATGGGTCATCGATCAGGTAGGTGACAAAACCAAACCTGGTTGTTTTATGACACATTAAAACACATTGTTTTAACTGTAAATTTAATTTAATCGATATACTGTGCACCGCCCCCTGCGGGTCAGGAACAGGGTCCTGCCCCAAGTGGAGGAGTTTAAGTATCTCTGGGTCTTGTTCACGAGTGGGGGAAGGATGGAGCGGGAGATCGACAGGCGGATCGGTGCGGCGTCAGCAATAACTAGGACGCCGCCTCGGTCCGTCGTGGTAAACAGAGAGCTGAGCCGAATAGCAAAGCTCTCGATTTACAAGTCGATCTACGTTCCAACCCTCACCTATGGTCACCAGCTGTGGGTGGTGACCGAAAGAATGAGATCGCGGATACAAGTGGCCGAAATGAGCTTCCTCTGCAGGGTGGCTGGGCTCTCACTCAGAGATCGGGTGAGGAGCTCTGCCATCCGGGAGGAGCTCAGTGTTGAGCCGTTTCTCCTCCAGGTCGAGAGGAGCCAGATGGGGTGGTTCGGGCATCTGGTCAGGATGCCCCCCGAGCGCCTTGGGGCGAGGTGTTTTGGGCATGTCCCACCGGGAGGAGACCAAGGGGTAGACCCCGGACCCGCTGGAGAGACTATGTCTCACAAGTGGCCGGGGAAAGACTTGGTATCCTTCTGGGTGAGCTGGAGGATGCAGCTGGGGTGAGAGAGGCCTGGGTTGTTGCCCCCGCGACCCGACCCCGGAACAAGCGGAAGATGACGGAACGGAATATTGTGCACCACTATTACTCAGTACCATATATAGATGAACTGATCAGGGTTTCAGGGGCTTGCATTTAAGGGCAGGCGAAGGCATATTATTTGACGTTGTTAGACTCATTCTTGTTCTCTCTCATGATAGTTTCTTCATGTGTGTTTTTTCCAGGTGGTGATCGGGGGCCGTGCCAGTGGGTGGGGCCCTCTGGAAGATGATTTCTCCTCCACAGACGGGCGGTCTTGGCTTCTCCACCCTGGAGGAACCCGCATGCCCGTCTGCGGTTCTGATGGTCCCGCATTCGCCTTCATCGAAAAGTCCAACACTCGTTATGCCGTCACCACGGACATCAGTGTGGGCCAGGACTCGTTCATCCAGTTTGACTTCTCAGCGTCCTGCTCGGTCACTAACTCCTGCTACTGTAAGCCAGTGCCGATCTTCTCAGATTCCCACAGAGCTGCTCGTGGGATCCTTATCTGATGTTTCTGTGTGGCTTTGTGCAGCGGTGGAGCTGGAATACTCCCTGGACCTGGGTTTAACCTGGCAGCCGGTGGTCAGAGACTGCCTTCCTACCAGCCCAGACTGCTCCTCCTACACCCTGCAGAGGCTGCTGGTGTCCGACACCTACAACAAGTGGGGACGCGTCACTCTCCCCGTCCCCCCATATGCCAGGTATGGAGTCCTTCACTCGTGCAGTGCCAGGCTTACATCTCAGAGGCTGCATGGAGCTCACTGCTCATATTGAGAAGAGAACTCTGGACGCTTAAATTTCCCCTGTAGGGCATAAATAAAGTACTTTTATTGTGTATTGATGTGGAAAGAGAGGGGCCCAAATACAGGACAAAAACAGGATTTATAAACAGAAGTCAGGCAAAGGGTACAGGATTAACTCGGGGTAAAAAGTTCAGATAATATAACAGTGTTCCAGCATGTAACTCATCATGAGGGAGGATGATGAAGACGTGGATGACCCGACGTGGAAGTCCGGGGTGATTGCCTTAAATTGGCAGCAGGGGTCCACAGGTGTGTGGCATCAGAAATCAATCTCAGGTGTCCCTAATCAAGGTGTTGAGGAAGGTTAAGGACCCCCTCTGGTGGCAGGCAAGGGGATCACAACACTTTGTATTGGATCAATGTGTGTCACTCACAGAGTTGCCGTGGTAGCTGTCTCTCAGTTTGACTGTCTTTCGCTTCTTAAAGACGCCACTACTGCTCTAAGCTCGTCTCCTCGTTCTTCACTTCCGCTTTGGTAAAATTACGCTGTGCATGAGTAATAACAGGTGGCACCGGATCGTTTAACATTTTGTACGCATCATTCGGCTCCCACCAGACTCAGCTTACAGGCATGTGAAAAAATTAGGACACCTTATGAAATCCTGTGTATTTTAAAATGGGTAGTTAATGTCAATTTTAATTAAACTCAGGGATCCAAGTAATATTACTAAACAATAAAAAAATAAGAAAAGCCTTTTTAAAACTTTCTGTAAAATTTAATTAAAAAATAATGCAATTTCTGGTAAGGAATAAATTAGGACACCCCCTATATTATCCCTCTTAAAATGTTGAAAGTCCCAAAAAGGTGCATCACGTCCGGTGCACATGATTAGTACATCATTACCCAACATTTGAATGGAGCCTTGCCCTATTTAAACCTCAGATTTAGTTTGGTGTGGCCCTGACAGTTGAGATGTTGAGGTGAGCGCCATGGTGAGGTCTAAAGAGCTTCCTGATGCCCTCAGAAAGAAGATTGTGGCCACTTACGAGTCTGGTAAAGGATTTTAAAAGATTTAAAAAGAATTTAACATCTGCCATTCCACCATTCGCAAAATTATTTACAAGTGGAGGACATTTAAAACAACTGCCACCATGCCAAGATCTGGCCGTCCGGGCAAGTTTACCCCCAGAGCAGAACGCAAGATGCTCAAAGAGGTCCTGAAAAATCCTAAAGTGTCATCAAGGGAATTACAGCAGGCTCTGGCAACTGTCAATGTGAAAGTGCATGACTCTACGATCAGAAAGAGACTGCACAAGTTGTGACTTGCATGGGAGGTGTGCAAGGAAGAAACCTTTGCTCTCTAAAAAAAACATCAAGGCCAGACTGAAGTTTGCCAGAGAGAACATAAACAAAGACCACGACTTCTGGAATAAGGTTCTTTGGACAGATGAGTCTAAAATTGAATTATTTGGACACCAGAACAGAAGACATGTTTGGCGTAAACCAAATACAGCCTTCCAAGAAAAGAACCTCATACCAATTGTAAAGCATGGAGGGGGCAGTGTCATGGTTTGGGGTTGCTTTGCTGCAGCAGGACCTGGCCAGCTCACCATCATAAAATCTACCATGAATTCTACTGTGTATCAGAGGGTGCTTGAAGAAAATGTGAAACCATCTGTCAAAAAATTAAAGCTGAAGCGTAACTGGATACTGCAACAAGACAATGACCCAAAGCATACAAGCAAATCCACCAAGGACTGGCTAAAAAAGAAGTGGAGAGTCCTGGAATGGCTAAGTCAAAGCCCTGATCTTAATCCCATCGAAATGCTGTGGGGTGACTTGAAACGGGCTGTACATGCAAGACACCCCTCAAACATCTCACAGCTAAAAGAATTCTGCATTGAGGAGTGGGCCAAACTTTCTCCTGATCGATGTCAGAGACTGGTAAAAGGCTACAAAAAGCGTCTCGTTGAAGTTATATCAGCCAAAGGGGGCAACACTAGCTATTAGGGGGTAGGGTGTCCTAACTTTTTCCTCCATTAAAATACATACTTTATTTTTTTTCTTTTTTTGGATTCGTCAAACAATGTTCATTTTTGTTGTTAAATTGCAATCAAATCACTTTCTTTTTGAAAAATACATATAAACATGACTAGATATTGGTATGTGAACCATTTCTAAATAAAGAGCTGATTATTTAATGGGGTGTCCTAATTTTCTCACATGCCTGTATGTCAGTGCTACTCAATTATTTTCTCTTACGCCCCCACTAGGAAGAAGAAAATATTTTGCGCCCCCCCTTCTCTGCTGTGACTATAATTAGTATCATTTGTCTATGAAATTGTTCTAAGTGCACCTATGCATAACATTGTATCCTCATTAACATTAAAGAAAACAAAAAAAGAACAGCTTTATTAACATCTTTTTTTAGTCTGAAACAGAAAAGATTTAAAGCGCATCAATTAACTTGACATTCAAAAAGCGCCACCTACTGTAGAGCAGTGGTGCCCAACTACCGGGCCACGGACTGGGACCATATCGAATGAAGAAATATCTTTCTTTATTTCGATTTGGTTTGTTATTTTAGCCTTTATTATGAATTACTCTATTCATCCCTCACTGGGGAAATTTGTGTGGTACACTCCTTACACCGCAGCAGGCTGCCCTTCAATGGCACCAATGGTGGGAGAAGCGGGGGTTAGGTGTCTTCTCCAAGGACCCTAGACGGTGGTCTCAGCGGGAATCAAACCCGCGACCTTCGGGTCCGCGGGCGAGCGCTCTACCGCTGATTCACAAGTTTTCTTGATTCTTGATGACGATGTTTTAATTTGAAAAGTGACCGGATACAGAGTTGCGAAGCAGACTGGACTTTAGAAACAGTCTTCAGGTTTCAGGTCAAGATGGAACTGTCTGGTTACAGCAAAACAAACTCAGAGCTCCGATTGATCTAGTCTTACTGGGAGAAGACTAACTGGTATTTTTATTCGCTTTATTTTTGTGTTGTCTTTTTTTTTTTAAGGTATGCTTACCGTTACCAAGGCAACCAGATTACATTCGAGCAGAGAGAATGTTTCTGTGTTATATAGACGGGGCTAATAAATTTTCTCATGAGGACAAAAATAATTTAAGTTTATTATTCATTTAAAAAAACATTTTTTTTTCAGGCTGGTCTTATTTAGTTTTTCTGCTACCGGTCCGTGAAAATATTATCAGACACTAAACCGGTCCGTAGCGCAGGACAGGTTGAGGACATCTGCTGTAGTGGATGTGCAATTACACTTTATTCTAGTACGAATTTTTTTTCGTATTCTAGTACAAAAAAAGAGAAAACATGTTCCACAGGGCCCCCTGTGCCCTGTGGAACATGTTTTCCACAGGGCACATGGAAAACATGTGCCCAACCCGCCCCCTCCTGGCAGCGCGCCCCACTATTTGAGAAGCACTGGCTTGGGTTTTGTAAAAGAACTAATCCAGAGTTTGTGTGGTGTAAAGCAAGGCACATAAGATGAGCTAACACTCTTACTCAGTTTAAGATCTACTCAAGTTTTTAATAATGAGTCTCAGGTCTTAAAATATTCTTCCTTGTTCAGGTCTCCGGCCACGAGGTTCCGCTGGTTCCAGCAGGCTCCCTTTGACAAGCAGCAGACCTGGGCTCTGGATAACCTCTACATCGGAGATGGCTGCCCGGACATGTGCTCCGGCCACGGTCGCTGCCAGCAGAGTTCCTGTGTGTACGTATCGACTGGCAGAAAAGCTCTGATAGATAAAACGAAAGGTTCACAAGGTTTGATAGAGCCATGATAGCTTTGGTTAAAAATCCCAAACATCTGCCCGCAACCGTCTGGTATTCTGTTCGGAGTGTACCCTGACTCTAGCTTATAAGTTGCTTTCTAAGAGGATACGTGTTTTACTTTGTGTCTCCATCCTGTAGGTGTGATGCGGAGTGGGGCGGTGAATACTGTGACGAGCCTGTGGTTCCTCTTCCGTCCCAGCTGAAGGACAGTTTTAGCCGGGCTCCGTCTCTGAGTCACTGGCACGTCCTGACCGGTGGGAAGCTGAGCACAGTGTGTGGAGCCGTGGCATCTGGAGCTGCTCTACACTTTAGTGGGGTACGCCCTCATCTGATTTCGCTGACACTTTTAACTCAATATGGAGGGGGTACTATGTTAGTAGGTTGGCGCCACCTAGTGCCTCTTCTTAACTCCTTCCACTTTAAAGTTCAAGAAGACAAAGAAAAAGAATTTTTTTTTTTTTTACCATATTTGTGTTTTATATCAAAATGAACAAGAGAAATTTATCTAAAAGGACAAAAAGTCTGTTTTTACAAACACCGAACACAATGAAACACCAACTATAGTAACGCGAAAAGTCTCTTTGGGAAAAGCATCAGAAAGTCAAAACAGGCTCCAAATTTGATGAATGATTTTCTGAGATTCAAACTTAAACAAACTTCTCATTTTTGAAAGCCGAGATCCCGACGAGTTAAGAAATACAAATATGTTCCATGACAAAAAAAAATATCAGTGTTCTAATATGAAGTGTATTGGTTTGAGCACAATCAGCAATAATTTTCTGAACAAAGACAATGTTTAGAGAGTTTTTTTCAGGGGAAAGTTGTGTCTGCAGACTGGATTCGGGTAAAACATTTGATCATTAAGCTGGCCCCGCTACAGCGCTACCCCCAAGAAATTAGCAATAGTTAAACCAAAATAAGTATCTGTTCCCCCATTGAGTGAACGAACCCCCCATGCTATGAGTTCAAGACTGGACGGAGTGAAAGAAAGGCAGTGGCAGTCCGTGCATTTCACACTTAGACCTTCGGTGAAGTGCTACTTTGTCCGACTTGAATAAATACCCCTCAAATACCATCATTAATGACACCACGGCTGGAGAAATTATATACAGAAGCAGACGTAGGCACTCTCCCTCCTCTCTGGGAGAGAGCCCCATCCAGGACTCTGCGTTCCTGTCCTGGGCATGGCCACACCGAGGAGACCTCCACGCTTCTTCATCCCCGCTCCATCAGGATGAAATCCATCTACTCATCTCTGCCGTGGGCATCGCTGGGCTGAGGAGTCTCCCGTGTCTCCTTCAGGATGAAGAACATCTACTCATCCCCGTACTGGACATCTCCGGGCTGAGGAGTCCCCCGTGTTTCCATCAGCATGAAGAACATCTACTCATCCCCGTTCTGGACATCTCCGGGCTGAGGAGTCCCCCCGTGTTTCCATCAGGATGAAGAACATTTATTGACTTCTTTAGATATTTAGCTGTAGATTAGAATAAGCTAATATTTAAACAATAATCTTTGACACATTGTTTGCTCGTCCCGGGGGAGGGATCTCTCTTTCACGTGGCTCCCCATGAGGTTTCTTATTTTTTCCCCACTGATGGGTTTTTTAGGAGTTTTTCCTCACCGAGAAGGAGAGTCTAAGTGCATTAATGTGCTAGTCTTGTTTAGTTAGCATTTGTTAGTTATTTTTCTTGTTGTGTATTTGTGTTAATACATTCCTCTTTTTCTTGTGAAGCCCATTGAGACGGACATTCTGTGATTTTGGGCTATACAAATAAAATTGAATTGAATTGAATTGAATACTGGGCGTTGTATCACCTTAAATGTATACAACAGGGGTCCTCAACCATTTCTGCACCACGGACCGGTTTAGTGTCTGACAATATTTTCACAGACTGGTCTTAAGATGATGAGACCAGCCTGAAAAAAATGGCTTTTCAAAATCAATAATAATAAACTTAAATGCACTTTGTCTTCACGAGAAAATTTATTAGCAGCGTCTTTATAACGTGGAAACATTCTCTGCTCGAACGCACTCTTGTTGGCATGGTAACTGTAAAAATGTACCTTCAAAATAAAAGACATCACAAAAACAAAGTGAATAAAAATAACAGTTCTGTGCGGCCCGGTACCACATGACCCGCGGCCCTGTACCAGTCCGCGGCCCAGTGGTTGGGGACCACTGGTGTACAACACAGGCAATTTTCAAAAGCATTTAAACATCAATAAACCCGCGTATAAAACATTTACTCACCAAAACAGCTGTCCCCCAAAACACTTATTTCAACACAAAATCCATTCTCCTTTATTTCCTCAAGAAGACGTGAATGACTCGGTTGTACAGTTTGTCTGTGCGTTTCAGTTTGAACAATAAATCCTTTTCTATCGACATGTGGAGGCCAATGGAAAAGACTGTTTGCAGAAATTTTCTCCGGTATGTCTAAAAGTGCTGAGAGTCGAGAAGGTAGAGAAACAGTCAGTTTTCGTGGTGGTGAAATCGATTCTGCCATTCTGAAACCCTTCTGCCATTGTTGGTGAAAAAAAACGAGCAGATATTTCAGATTGTTTTTGTTAAAGGTTCTGAGTCTGGCTCTAGTGTCAGTTTTGTTGACATGCTGAGGGTTGCTTCCGCTCACGTCAAGTGAGTATCCAATCACAAGACGCGTACATGTCACGCGTATATGTCATGTTCAGGACCTTCGTGAAAGCTTAAACGTCAACAACTCATGATCTGATTGGCTGTCAGAAACTACAGGTGCCCGTTTACTATGCAGTAAGCAGGGCCTGCACTGCTCGATCTGAAGGGCTAGAGGCAGATTTCATACAGCCTAGCGACACCAGCGAGCTGAATTCTGATTGGATAAAAACTTTAACCTAACGTTACAACACTGAAAGCTGTATAACCAAATGGATATAATATGACATGAAGAAAACAGAATATGGAGAATAATTATATATTTATTTAGAAAAAACACATTTAAAATGAAATTGACTTTTATTATAATTATGATAATGATGTCTGGTTAAGTTAGGCAAGCAGAGAAGGCTCTGCTGGCTCTGACCGCCCGCCACTGAAGAAACGGTCTTTTCCCTCACCTGGGATTGTTTTTGGATGGCATTCAATATGGCGACCATTCCACATGCATGTGCAAACCAAGGGTGAAGTGAGTAGGAAGCCATTTCAGACAGGGCTATGGTGTTCCTTCCTGGTGGGATAGTTAGAGGTTGTAGAGCTTGTTTGTTGTACCAAGTTCCTCCACCTCAATCCAAGGCTTGACCATTTGGTGGAACATCCTCTCCAGTACCTCATAACAAATCTCATAATTCCCCTTAAAGATATTCTTACAGTTCCGTTCATCTTCTGGAGTTCTTCATGGCTCTATTTGTGTTTCCTCAGAGTTGCAGCCGTCAGCTGATGACCGTGGACCTAAATCTGACCAATGCAGAGTTCATCCAGTTCTACTTCATGTACGGTTGCATGGTCCCACCGAGTAATCGTAACCAGGGGGTGTTGCTTGAGTACAGCCTGAACGGTGGCATTAACTGGCATTTACTGACTGAGATCTTCTATGACCTGTACACCAAACCGGGGTGAGTAGGTGTTCCCACAGCATCCCAGCAGAAGAAAGATCAGGTCTCAAAGTGAACGTCTCTGCAGGTTCGTCAATGTGCTGCTACCCCCTGCTGCTCGCCAGGAAGGGGTACGAGTACGCTGGTGGCAGCCGCAGCATGACGGAGCCGACCACAGCGACTGGGCTCTGGACAATGTCCTCATTGCGGGATCGGACCCACGGGCACAGATTTCTGACACGTTTGGAGGTGTGGCCTTACCGAACCACGAGAGAGCTCCAGCAGATGAAACATCCGGACGAATCGGACCGCTTAGCGAGCTGGAGGAAACACCCAGAGGTAAACACACCTATGTGTATACACACATACACACGGTATGTGTGTACATGTATCCATCCTGCTGTTGGTGGCAGACCGTGCATTTCACACCTAGACCTTCAATAGTGCTCCATCTACTCCTGATTATTTGAAGCAAAATTCCACTGCCTTCCCTTTTGTGCGGAGAGTTCTATCGAAACTGATTTTGAAGGTTTTCACAGACGAGTTTAACCTACCTGGCAACACATGCTGGCTGAAATTTGATTGGTATAAGCACACGTTTGGATCAGCACAGCCATAAAACAAAATGGACACCATTTGGAAATATTGGGAATTGAATGATCAAAATATCAGATCATTTTTAGGCCTGGGTACAGGATACAAGCGGCCAAAATGAGCTTCCTCCGCAGGGTGGCTGGGCTCTCATCCAGAGATCGGGTGAGGACCTGTGTCATCCGGAAGGAGCTTGGTGTCGAGCCGCTCCTCCTCCGGGTCGAGAAAAGACATATGGGTGGTTCGGGTATATGGTCAGGTTGTACCCAGAGTGCCCGCTGGTGAGATGTTTTGGGCACGTCCCACCGGGAGGAGACCAAGAGGTAGACCCCGGACCCGCTGGAGAGACTATGTCTCACAGCTGAATGTGGAACGACTTGGGATCCTTCCGGGTGAGCTGGAGGATAAAGCCAGGGTGATAGAAGCCTGGGTTTCCCATCTGAGGCTGTTGCCCCCCCCGACGCGCCGCCTGATAAGCGGAAGACGACGGAACGGAACTTTTTAGGCCAGTAAAGAAGGCGTTGAACGCAGCAGCATCTGCCACCGGTGTGTAAACATCTGGCTGATTTTTTCTCCCCTAGTGAGCGACCACTGGCTGTTCTCTGAGGACTGCTCCGTGCAGCGCTTCTGTAACTCCCCCGATAGTGTGATGGTGTGTGGGAACGACGATGGAAGGGAGGTCTACGCCGTCACACATGACATCGTTCCAGAGAGGGGCTGGGTCATGCAGTTCAAGGTAAACAACACGTAGAACATAAACCAGAGCAAGAAGTCACAAATCTCTGATTCCCTCAGATCGCTGTCGGCTGCAATGTACCCGACCGCCACGCAGACCGCCAGGTCCACGTTCAGTTCTCTGTGGATTTCGGGGTCACCTGGAAGTACCTGGTCCCTCAATGTCTGCCTGCTGATCCCCGCTGTGGAGGTCAAGTGTCCCAGCCGTCCGTCTTCTTCCCTGCTGATGGTTGGAAGAGAGCAGTGTATCCTCTACCGGACAGTCTGGCTGACACGTACGCACACACACACACACACACACACACAATCGCGCACACCACTGCTGGTCTTGAGTTGTGTTTCTCTCTGAGACTCTGAGGTCTGAATGTTTTCACTCCAGGTCGGTGAGGTTCCGGTTTTACCAGCAGCACTCAGACATCCAGTGGGGTGTGGAGAACTTTTACATCGGTCCGGCATGCGACCGCCACTGCGGGGGTCACGGGGACTGCCTAGACCAGCGCTGCCTTTGTGACCCGGGTTTTACAGGTCCAAACTGCTACGCCAGCTCCGCCCTAAAGGTAAATTCCTGTTCCTAATGTTCCTTCATGCTTCATCCCATTTGAACTCCATTTTTATTTTTTCAGGCCTCGCTGAAGGAGCGTTTTGACTGGGAGGGGGCGGCAGGACCCCAGTGGCAAGTCCTGGAGGGGGGTAAACCCTGTACAGACTGTGGAGTGCTGGTGGAGGGAACGGCACTTTATTTCGGGGGAGCTGATGCCAGGCAGGCGGTTACTTCAGATCTGGACCTGCGTGGGGCAAAGTCAGTACACACACACACACACACACACACACACACACACACACTGATACACACCACACAGAATCTCATCAGAGTGTTTTATCCTCTCCTAAATGTCCTGCAGGTTTGTTGAATACTGGGCGAGAATCGGGAGTGAGGACAACATGACGTCGTGCCACCGACCAACATGCCGTAGGGAGGGGGTTCTTCTGGATTACTCCACAGATGGAGGTGGGATGACCATCTTAAAGAGACAGTGCAGTTTTATAAAACACATAGCGTTACATGAGGAAGAAAAAGCCAGAAGGATAGTAGCGAGTTACCATCTGTGGTCTCCTGGCTGACAGACGAGGTTAGACTGGAATACCCATGGACAATGATGTTTGCAGATGACATTGTGATCTGTAGTGAGAGGAGGGAAGAGGTGGAGGAAAAGCTGGAGAGGTGGAGGTTTGCACTAGAAAGAAGAGGAATGAAGATTAGTCAGAGTAAAACAGAGTACATGTGTGTGAATGAGAGGGATCCAAATGGAAAAGTGAGGTTACAGGGAGAAGAGATAAAGAAGGTGGAAGATTTTAATTACTTAGAATCAACAGTCCAGAGCAATGGAGAGTGTGGAAAAGAGGTGAAGAAGTGTGTGAAGGCAGGCTGGAACGGTGTGATAGAAGGTCGAGAGACAGTGTCACTGAGGAAAAGACAGGAAACAGAGATGTTTGTATTAGAGATGAAGATGCTGAGGATCTCTCTGGGAGTGACCAGGATGGACGGGATCAGAGGAACAGCACGTTAGAGGTTTTGGAAATAAAGTCAGAGAAGCCAGACTGAGATTGTTTGTACATGTGCAGAGGAGAGAGAGAAAAGCCAAAGAGGAGGTTTATGGATGCAGGGAAGCAGGACATGAACCCAAGAGGATGCAGGAGACAGGATTAGATGGAAGAAACTAACTTGATGTGGCGCCCCCTAGAGGGGAATGACGTAAGAAGAAGAGGGAAAAACAGCAGTTTCAGGGTTTTTTTTTTTCTGTTTCTGAAAGACATGTGGAGCATTGCAGCTACTGTATTTTAAATTTTTTTTTGGTGAGGAAATTAATCAATGCATCATTTGAAAAAATTAAAAACCATAGCAAAGCAAAGACCATCTCATTATGACTGGCTTTTTTTTTTTTAGTCTTGGCCGCTACTGTGTTCCTGTTCGTCTCTGTAAAATAAAACCTAACCCTCCCCTGTTCATTTCCTGTGTGTGACCTCTCAGGTGTTTCCTGGACGCTGCTGCATGAGATGGACTACCTGAAATACGTGTCTGTGAGGAGAGACTACATCGTCCTACCAGAAGCAGCTCTAACTAACGCCACACGTTTAAGATGGTGGCAGCCTTTCACCATCTCCTCAGGCCTGGCCTCGCCGAGCTTAGAAAGAGCCCAGTGGGCGGTGGACAACATCCTGGTGGGGGGGTCAGACATCAATCCGTCCACCCTGCTCGACACCTTTGATGATGGTGCGTTTCTCATACAGATCAGGGGCCTCATTTATGAAGCGTGGTGAAGCCCGATTTGAAGCGTATGCTGATTTTTTTGCAAGTTTGGTGTTTACGAAAGTTACAAAGTGCGTGAACCGTTGCGTTGTCTTCCACTTATCCGGTGACAACAGCCTGAGATGGGAAGCTCATTCTTCTCTCACCTCGGCCGCATCCTTCAGCTCACCTGGAGGGTCCTGAGGTGTTCCCTGTCCAGCTGTGAGAGATAGTCTCTCCAGCCGGTCCGGGGTATGCCTCTGGTTCTCCTCGCAGAGTTGCAACGGCTCTGCTCCGAGCTCCTCCTAGATGGCAGAGCTCCTCACTCTGTCTTTGAGTGAGAGCCCAGCCATCCTGCAGAGGATGCTCATTTCGGCTACTTGTATGCACTATCCCATTCTTTTGGTCACAACCCACACTGGTTACCGTGGTGAGGGTAGGAATGTAGATCCTGGTTACCATGGTGAGAGCTGGAACGTAGATCCTGGTTACCATGGTGAGGGTAGGAACGTAGATCCTGGTTACCATGGTGAGGGTAGGAACATGGATTCTGGTTACCATGGTGAGGGTAGGAACATGGATCCTGGTTACCATGGTGAGGGTAGGAACATGGATCCTGGTTACCATGGTGAGGGTAGGAACATAGATCCTGGTTACTGTGGTGAGGGTGGGAACGTAGATCCTGGTTACCATGGTGAGGGTAAGAACGTAGATCCTGGAATCATGGTGAGGGTAGAAACGTAGATCCTGGTTACTGTGGTGAGAGTAGGAACATAGATCCTGGTTACCATGGTGAGGGTGGGAACGTAGATCCTGGTTACCATGGTGAGAGTAGGAACATAGATCCTGGTTACCATGGTGAGGGTGGGAACGTAGATCCTGGTTAAATGAAGGCCCTAACAATAATTTAAATACAATGTTTCTTCTTTTTCTTTACCTGCTGATGTGTCTCTGTCCGTCCCAGAGGGTGTTTCTCATGAGGAGAGCTGGAGTTTCTACCCCAATGCTGTGCGTACTGCTGGTTTCTGTGGAAACCCATCGTTCCACCTGTACTGGCCTAACAAGAACCAGGACAGGACACACAATATCCTGGCCACCCGGGAGCTCATCGTCCAACCAGGATATGTTTTACAGTTTAAGGTGAAGAACCTGCTCCACGATTCACTTCTGGATGTTTCCCGTTTCACTTCAGACCTTCATTCTTCTCCTGTCTGCAGATTGTTGTTGGGTGTGAGGCGGACACGTGTGAGGATCATCATTCTGTCCTGCTGCAGTACAGGAAGGATGCCAGGTAGATAAAAACAACGGGTTTACACAGTAATTTGGACAGAAACATACGATCAGAACAAGTAATAATTCAACTATACAGAGCTCGGACTGTTGTGGTTCCCTCACCCACCACCAGAGGGAGCCAGGGACCATCTCATTTTTCCCCCAATTCTACCTAATCTGGACCACCTGCGCCTAATTTCTCTGCTGACTATTTAAAGGCAGCCCTCACCAACATTCCCTGTCGGGTCTTTATGCCTTCCTGGTTTGGCTGACTCCCGACCCAACGGATATCCTTTTGGAACTGAGATTAACTCTTTGGAAACTTTATTGATCCCTTTTTGACTTCTGTTCCTTTGCTTACAGCCTTGCTGATCCTTGGTTAAGTAAATCTTGTTTGATGTCCTGCATTTGGGTCCACCTCCTTCCACACCACAACACGGACATTCCTGTTCTTACAGCCTCTTTTTCGGGGAGGAAAAACGGTAAAACTATGGAGGACGAAAACGGATAAAATAAACACCTCATTAAGTATTCACTTAAATGCGTCGATAAATACCAAAAAAAAAAAAAACGAGTTAGAAGACAACAACCAAGAAACATGATACTATGTTACTTTTTCTGAAAAGAACAGAGGGCCTAGATTCCTATCAAACCCGCCAGGTTCTGTTTCCTCATTGTCAGAGTCCGTCTGGTTGTCGCACGGCTCGTCATGAATGAAGCTACAACAGGCATGGGCAAAATACGGTCAACAAGCGCGTTAGATTTTGACCTATTTTTTATACTTAGCGCTCTAGATGCACTTTTTTTTTTAAGCGCTAGCGTGCTTAATTTAAAATTTAACGTGCTTGATGAAACATCTAGTGCACTTGTGTACGTGCATATAGTAGCCCCCTTGCCTTTCCATCTCCCGCTCAAATATAACGCGCCCACAGACTGCTTCCTGCAACCGTTTTGTCCTTGCATTTTGTTGTAATGCTTTTCTTCAATTTCATCGGAAACTAAAGCACATATCCCAAGATGTGTATTTTTTCTCCAATGAGGTGTGGTTACCAAAGCATGCTGTCCATTTGCTCCTGTTCCGGTCCCTTTGTCAAATTTTAGAACTCAATGTGGCCCACAAATCAAAAAGTTTGCCCACCCCTGAGCTAGAAGAACAGAGCAAGCAGACATGCTCGTTCAAAGACCTACAATCCGTAACTTGCATGGCCTTGTCTCCCAGTATTAGTAAAATTCTGTTCGCCATCTTCTTTCACGTCCACACTTCCCTTTTTTAGTGTTTCATGCTGTCCTCTCCTATAGCTTCTTTCCCAACGTCATACAGCAGCACATTACGCGCACCGGATCTGTCACGACATTGGGTGCAGGTGGAAGGAGGAGGACCCAAATGCAAGAAAACAAACACGATTTATTATTTGTAAGGCAGTCCAGTAAAGCTGTAAATGAAAACAAATATGGATCAGTGGAATGTTTCAGGATATTGTTTCGAATGTCTATCTTGGTCAGGCAACCGAAAGGATGTGATAACCCGACAAGGAAGTCAGGAGAGACTGCCTTTAAATAGGCACCAGACTGACGAACGACAGCTGATTAGCATCAGGCTAATCGCCCAGGTGTTTGGGATCAGGTTTAGAGAGAGAGGTAGGTCCAGGGCTCCCTCTGGTGGCAGATGAGGGGATCATGACAGGACGATAGAACGTTCTGTACATTTGGGAAGGAAATTGAAGACTGCCATCGCCAAACAAGTCCCATTCTGAAAAATCTTATAAATTTAATAGCTGAAGTATTTTAACACCACTTTGTGATTGAGGAAACTGACACAACCAGTCGTTAGCCTGATACATCTAATGGTTTCTTTCTCTCAGTAGAAACAGTCTGACCTTGCAGCATTGGGTATCAATCGCTCCACAGGTTGTCCGTACCAGACTGCTACTACATAAACTTTCTAATTCTGTCTTTAAATTCGCAATCTGGGGAACCCTATAGCATGGTTGATCTACTTTTTTCAGATGCAGAGCCACAAGCAGAGACTCAACATGGCGCCAACCTGCTAACCAGCCATTCTTTTTGTATACAAAGTTGCCTGATTGGTAGAAACTAAAACCTGAGGTTTGATCTGATCTGCTGCTCCTATCCAACCAGGTCCGATTCATGGCAGCTCATCCAATCAGAGTGCCTCCCTTCCTCTGTGAACAACGTGGGCTGCTCTCCGTTCCAGTTCCACGAGTCCACCATCTACAGTCCAGTGAACAGCTCCAGCTGGACACGGGTGACTGTGCAACTACCAGACCACGTCTCCTCAGGGTGAGGAAGATGGCCATGTGGCTTACCTGCTATCCTTCAGTGTTATAAGCGTTTGGATGTGTTGTTGGTGTGCAGGGCCACCCAGTTCCGTTGGATCCAGAAGGAGGGCACAGGAGAGCGGCTGAGTTGGGGCGTGGACCACGTCTACATCGGCGAGGCTTGTCCAGGGCTCTGCAGCGGCCATGGATACTGCACCAGTGGGGCACTCTGCATCTGTGATGAAGGATACCACGGTGGGACACCTCCATCTAAATATTCCCTCACACATAAAGATGGTCTATTTTAAACCTCACTTTATTCCCTCAGAACTGTTTAGACTGTTTAGTCTTCTTTACTTGGCGCAGGTCATCTTGTTGCTTCCTCTGCCCTAATTAGATGCCCTAATCAGATGCCCTAATTAGGGCGATTAGGGCATCTGACCATTTGTACGCCAGCTTTTGATTTAGTTTGGAGTCACAGACTCTTACAAACTCTGCCACCTTTACGTATAGATCACTGTTTGTATAGAAGTTGGTGAGCGCACAAACTTGGGCTGCTTCATAAACAAGGTTTTTGAACGCCTCACTCCCACCACCAGGAGACGACTGCTCCCTGTCCAGCACTGACCTGCCCAGCTCCATCAAGGACAACTTTGAGTCGGGGAGTGTATCCCAGGAGAGCTGGCAGCTAATCCAGGGTGGGGGGGTTGGCAGTGGCTGTGGGCAGCTCTCCCCCCACGCTCACGGAGACTCACTCTACTTTAACGACTGTAAGATGAGGCAGGCGGTCACCAAGCCCCTGGACCTCACTCGAGCAAGGTACAGGTATTAACACGCAGACAACTTCCATCTTATCTATTTCATCTCTACTGTTTTCCTTCCGTTTGAACCCACTCTCCATTCTGTCTCCGTGCAGCAAGATCATGTTTGTGCTGCAGATCGGCAGCGTTGCACAAACGGACAGCTGCAACATCGCTTTAGATCAGCCCGACACGGTGGACCGGGCCGTCCTGCTGCAGTACAGTGTCAACAACGGTGTGAGCTGGCACGTCATCGCCCAGCACCAGCCTAAAGATTTCATTAAAGCCCAGAGGGTCTCCTACAACATCCCATTGTGAGTTCTCCTGTTTATTTATTTACACTCGCAGCTTTAATCACCAATAAAAAGATCACGATCGAATAACTTATAGGAAAGTTATTCAACCAATCATGACTTTATGCTCATGTTTTATATACGTTGAGTCGTTTCCTAAAGCCGGTTCCACACTGGATATACTGTAATTTCACGACCATTAGGCGCACCGTACGAAAAGGCGCAGCCTCAGTTATGTGCGCCATTGCTGTATTTAACACACACATAAGGCGCACCGTACGAAAAGGCACAGTCTCAGTCACACACCGCCTTACAACAACACACACGCAAGCATGCAAATGTGCATATTAAAAATAGATTGGGAGCAAAACTGAGTTGGGTTGTACTTTATTTAAGTAGTATAAACGAGCACATTACCGGTAATAGTCTTTATTCAAATCCGTCAAAGTCCTCATCCTCTGTTTCGGAATCAAACAGCTGCGCAAAATCCGACAGAGCAGGTCCACTTCGCTCCTCGCTGTCAAAGTCACTGTCTGTACTGTGCGGCTCCTCAGAAAGGATACCAGCTTTTGCGAAAGCTCGGATAACAATACCAGCAGACACGTTAGTCCAAGCATCTACAATCCATTGGCAAACTGTAGCGTAACTCGCCCGGCGCTGCCTTCCACCCTTCGTGAAACTGTGGTCTCCTTCGGTCATCCATCGCTCCCACGCCGCTCACACTTCACTCTTTAACGTTCTCTTGCCTTTTCTTTCAGGTCCACCTTGCGGGCACCGCGTTTTCTTTTAGGTCCGCCTTTTCTCATGAGCACCGCGTTTTCTTTTAGGTCTGCCTTTTCTCACACACAAGGCGCACCGCACGAAAAGGCGCACCGCTCATTTTGAAGAAAATCTAAGACTTTTATATGCGCCTTATAGCCGTGAAATTACGGTAATATTAATGCTCCTGAGGTGAGGTTGATCTTAGTGCAGATTCAAACATTCAATTTTAAAGAATCAGAGGACAGGATCAGAGGAACAGCACATGTTAGAGGTTTTAGAGATAAAGTCAGAGAGGCCAGACTGAGAGAGAGAGCACATTGGAAGATGCATGCTGGGTTTGGAACCACCAGGACAGAGGCCTAGAGGAAGACCAAAGAGGAGATTCGTGGGTGGAGACGGTGGCCGCGTGGTTAGCGCGTTCGCCCGCGGAACGGAAGGTCGCGGGTTTGCGTCCCACGGAGAGCACGTCTAGGGTCCTTGGAGAAGACACCTAGCCCCCACTTCTCCCACCATTGGCGCCGTTGAAGGGCAGCCTGCTGTGGTGTAAGGAGTGCAGCAAACAAATTTCCCCGGTGAGGGATGAATAGAGTAATTCAAAATAAACAAAAATAAACAAAAATAAACAAATACAGACATGAAGAAAGACATGAAGATAGTTGGTGTGACCGAAGAAGAAACTGACTTGCTGTGGCGCCCCCTGTTGGGAAATGATGAAAGATGAAGAAGAAGCCGAAAGAATGAGATCACAGACACAAGCGGCTGAAATTTGTCTCAGTTGTTAAATGTTTAATGTTAATGGGGAAGGATGGCTCAGTGAGTAGGGCGAGAGCCTTGTAACCGCTGGGTTGCCAGATCGATCCCCAGTTGGAGTTTATGCTGAGCTGTCCTCGAGCAAGACACCGAACTCCCAATGTTTCCTGATGGTAGTTTTCAGCTTCCCCATCAGGTATGAATGTGTGTGTGAATGGGTGAATGTGAGCTACACCGTTAAGAACTTTGGGCACCAACGCAGGTAGAAAAGCGCTCCATTTAACACTAGAAGACCTAACTGTGAATAAATTAAGTCCCTTATGAGTTAAATGTTTTTTTTTAGAATCCTCTGTCTGGATGAATCTGCATCCGTCAAACGTAAAGTATGTTTCTCTGTGCAGAGAGGCGCGGGTGAAAGGCGTGATGCTCCGATGGTGGCAGCCCCGGCATGGTGGTGCAGGACGGGACCAGTGGGCTTTGGACCATGTGGAAGTAGTTCTGTGAGTACCCAATTTTCAGTCGGTCCAGCATCTCTTGACAGCTCCGAATCCTCCTACTTTCCCCTTCTTGGCCTATTGGCAGACAAACCCATTCCATGCAGCAGAGAGGCATGTTCTCCATGCTGGTGTTTCCTCCTCCACAGCAGATCATCTCACATCTTCAGTGTTCAGTAGAATCCATTCTTTAAAATCACTTCTTAGTCTTTCATTGAGAAGTAACCCCGTTTTAAGACCTGCGACCACGGAATGTGGAGGAGACGTAAACCCCTGTTTGTACGCCCTGACACTTTGGTAAACAGAATATCTCCAAAAATCTCCAAAAACCAAAAAGACCAAAAACCCATAGGTGGTGACCCAAAGAATGGTATTGCGGATTCAAGCAGCCGAAATGAGCTTCCTTTGCAGGATGGCCGGGCTCTCACTCAGCGATTGGGTGAGGAGTTCTGCCATCCGGGAGGAGCTCGGTGTCGAGCAGCTCCTCCTCCAGGTCGAGAGGAGCCAGATGGGGTGGTTCGGGCATCTGGTCAGGATGTCCCCCGAGCGCCTCGCTGGTGGGGCGTTTCGGGCACATCCCACCAGGAGGAGACCAAGAAGCAGACCCCATACCCGCTAGAGAGACTATGTCTCACAGCTGGTCAGGGAATGACTTGGGATCCTTCCGGGTGAGCTGGAGGATGCAGCCGGGGAGAGAGAAGCCTGGGCTTCCCGTCTAAGGCCGTTGCCCCCGTGACCTAGCCCTGGATAAGCGGAAGATGACGGAACGGAATATCTCCAAAAACACTGGAAGGAATGTAATGAAACTGCCCATAGTTATACAGTACCAATTATAGATGAACAGAGGACAGTTTAATGTGTTTCACAAAAACCTGGCTTCATGGACTTATTCCGGACTCCAACTGTTCAGTCGCCAGGTTTCACGCCACCGTGGCCGGTAAAAAGAAAGGAGGGGGCGCCGAGGTGTTTACACTGCGGCACCGCATTCTAAGCCGCTTAGTAAAGAAACCACGGTAACGTCTGCGGTTGGATTATGTTTTCACCAGATGAAGACTGGTGGAGACGCTTCTACTTGCTGCTCTACAACTGAGTCCATCTGGCTCAGTTAGGTCTTCTTTACTTGGCGCAGGTCTTCTTGTTGCTTCCTCCACTTCGTACCATTGATTCATTGGTGATAAATCTTTTTCTGCTGCTCTGTCCTCGTGTTTTACTGCATTTCTGATAGCCTTAAGTTCGAACTCTTTCTTGTAAGCGTGTCTTTTGATTAAAGACATTTTGGGGTCTTTATACACACAAGATTAGGAGGCGTTTTGTTGATTGAGAAAATTCAGAAAATACAATATTTTATGTGTTTAATTTGATAAAAGTTCTCTGGTGGATTCTACAGGACACTGAATGCATCACGCTGTAGCGCTGTAGTTTAGTATTTGGCCCCTGGTCCATGTGCAATGACCCTCCGCTAGCCCTGCTCCCTCACCTCTGTAATGCATCACTCAGTTTTCAACAGCTTCTGCTGAAGAAACAAGACCTTTATTCTCTTCTTTCTTTCTCTCTGTTCATCTCTCCTCTGACTTTTTTTTTTTTCTGGCCCCCTCCCACACACATGCTGCTTTATCTCACCTGGATCACATGCTTTTACGGCGCACCCCCTACCCTCCTCACTCTGCCCTCTACTATAATGAATGGATTAATCTCTCTTTGTCTTCATCTTTGCTTCTGTCTTTTCCTTCCTCACCCAAACGTTTTCTCACTTTTCTCTCTCCCTTCCTTCTCTCTCTCTCTCTTTCTCTCCGACCCCTCCCCCCTCACGCCCCCCAGGCTGGGGCTCCTACCCCCCCAGACCTTTCTACGAGACCACAGTGCACCTGTCCTGCCCCTCCCCTCTCGCGCTCTAACCTCTGCTCTCTTCTGTATTCTGCTCCCTGTGGCATGGCTGTAGTGTCAGGTAAGACCTCCCGTCACCCACCCCCTCCCCTCACACACACACACCTCACACCCACCCCTCTCATTGCTTCCATCGGTCATCTCCATGCTCCCGCCCACACGTTACACCTGAGGCAGGTTAAACACACCGTTTCCATAGCAACACAGTGGATGGAGGAACCAACGGAGATGAAAAATAATTCACAGATCAGCTGAAAAAAATGGTCCAAATACACAGATTACAGATCTGCTGTGTGTGTGTGTATGTGTGTGTGTGTGTGTGTGTGTTGTAATTCATCACTCTATCTCTGTTTGTTTCTGATTAAATCCAATTAAGTTAACAAAATTCACAATAATCTAGAGAATTTGAGAGGATGGATAACTTTTTGGTCCATGTCCAAACTTTATAATCTTAAGTACCTTCTTTCAGCAGACACGCCTCCCAGCTGAAATTAACTCTGCTTCGTCATTGTTTACGTTAATTCCAGGTTAAAACATTGATTCTGATTGGCAGCAGAAATTATGTACGCCTCTGAAAGATGTTTCGGTTAAATAACCACAACGTTCTTCATTATTTTCCCCACCTAAATGCAGCAAGTAACCATAATAACAAGCTCAAAACAAACGTTACAAATTATTTCAGGTTTTTTATCATATTAGCTTTTAGAAAATATGCGCGTGTCGTCATTTCTGTTCGCCAAAAAAAAAGTGTTTAGTCAACGTGTCATAAATTAAAACACCAACAACATCAGTTGCTTTCAGGCCGTGGTTACTGGAGTACACTGTTTACCTCTCGTTACGTCACTTTGGATCTTTATAAATTAACTGCGCATGCGCAATCTTTGTGATTTTCAAAATGGCGGATGAATACATTTTTAAGTACGACGTGAAATTAACAAGATATTTTGTTTTCAGCTCAATTCAATTTTATTTGTACAGCTGAAAATTAAACTATGTCACATTTCAGATTGAAAATAAATACAATAACAAAAAATGTTTAAACACAAATACACTGCTAAAAGCTAACTAGGCTAAAGCTAACTCGACCATTTCAGCTCATTCCTGTCCTTTAGACATTCCTGTCCTACAAGACGAAAAAAACTCTAAAAATAAAACCCAGTAGTGGATGAACGTTTTGAGGTTGTAAAAGCTCAGAGGCATGTTGACCAGAAGTCCCAGCCTGACCAATCAGTTGGGGCACGGGCTGTGTGAGAAACTCCCGTAATCTGAGCATAAAAATGGAAGGAAAATTGAGGTGTTCTATTAAGATCTGCATCCTCAATAGATCGAAGTTCCAAAAACGCTAATTCCAATAGAAGTATGGCAGGTCGCAGATCTCAATGGTTAGATTATCTGGAAGGGAGGGGAAGAATACTGGGCATGTGCAGCAGTGTTGTTTTCGTTGAAGCATTTTTTCATGACGATGACGTAACGATAACAAAATAAATGCGACATTTTGGTGACGAAAATGTGACGAGACATTTGCAAGTTTCTGGTGACGAGACAAAAATGTAACAAAATAGGCATCAGACTTTCACATTTCTGTCTGTGAAAAGAAAAAACATAGCGGCGGCATTCCGTCTTTCTCGGCGGCACGGCCCCCTACACACACACACACAATGCTGCATGTTCACACCGTCTACACAACACACCTGCAGCCACGAGTAAGTCACACACCATGGTGGCAACAGTAACAAAGAGGCTTGGTGGTCAGAAACGTAAAGTTTTTCACATATTTTGCGCAAACAGCATGCTAACTTCAAGCTAATGCTAGCTTGTCGGCGCTGCTAACTTCTTTAGTTAGCTTGGTTGCGCTAACGACTGATTTAAAGACACAGTGCAGTGTTTACTTTGTTTATTGGGGTTAGTGAGAGGGGTAATTTTGAAGTATGTATAAGTTACAACGTTCCTCGCTCACTGAAGAATTTGTATTTATTTTACGTTGTTTTACAATGTTTGCTGTTTTTGCGCAAGTTAAAGCTCGGCAAATTTTTTTTTTTTTTTTCTTAAACAAATAACCTGCATCATTCTCAGTAATAAAGACACAATTGTTAAAGTAAGTTTTTTTTTTTTACACTAAAACTAGACTAAAAACATTCTAAGTCTTCCCTGACGAAAACTTGACGAAAACTCTTCGGTGACTAAAAACGAAAATATAAAGAGATGACGAAAATGTGACTTAAACTACTTTTCGTTCCAAAGACGAAGACTAAAATGAAAACTTAGATGGTTGCCAAAAACAACAATGATGCACAGAGGCGCAAAGTCGCAGTTCTCGTCAGGAACAGTCAGCTTAATTTCTCAGTTTCAAAGTTTTTGGGAGGAGCTTCCACCTTGTTTTGGCTCCAAAACCTTCCCTTTTCTATGTTTAGTTAACGCTTTTATAAGCTAACAACCATATTTGCCAACAGCGGGGGTTACTTCAAAGCGGGCTCATCTTGCCCCGCCTCCGGACCCCACTGCAAACAGCCTGACCAATCATTTGGCTCCTCAGAGTCACTCAAAAACATACGCCGCGTGAGAAAGATACATAATCTCAGCAAAAAATGGAAAGAAAATTGTGTCTCTTTCAGATTAGGAAATTGATATTGTGTTGATATCACGATATCGATAAGATGATAGAAATTTTGGATTATTCTGATCCAAACCAGCCTCCTCATTTATCAGCATAACGCCCACCTGCATGGATCAGTTGAAGCCACGCCCCTCCATCCTCATTCCCGCTGCTTGTTTGTTGGTCTGAGGACAACAACAACATGTCTCTGGGCCAGGAGTTCCCATCCATCCCAACCCCACACACACACACACACACACACATCATCACCCACCCTCGCTTCACAGAGACCCCCGCCTGTCCTGGCTGCACTCCTGGCTCACTGGCCCCGCCCTGCTGGATGGAAGAAGCACTAAACAGGCTAAGCAAGCGTGATCTTTCGCAGCTTTTTTTTCCTGTGATTAGTTTAAACCCCTCCCCCTTCCCGCTCAGCACCTTTAGGAGGTTTTCTCTGAACTCTGACCTCAAACACTCCACTTAGAGTTTTGTAATGTTTGTGTTGAAACGTCTGTAGAGTTTTTGTTCTGTGTCGTCCTGTAGCTTCTATCTGAACGTACCACCATGTTCAACGTGTAAAAGCAGCCCATCCATCACAGTGGTCCGCGGGCCGCAAGAGCTGATGAGTGTTTGAGGTTACTGTTGATGGGAAACGCGAGCATGAACCTGATTGTGTGTGTTTTTGTGAACCTTGCATTCAGCCGTCTGTGGGTGTGTGTTCCAAGGACTGCACAATATTGACAAAATATCAAATGACTATTTTTTCCGTCTTATTTTGTGATACCGATTCAATATTAATACATATTCTTTTAATGAGGAGGAGAGCCGTTAGCCACTCGGGTTGACTGGGCATCCATGCTTTTGTAACACTTTTGTCAACGCACTTCTTCCAAACAGATGAAGATATTTTATTAAAATTGTCCAAAGTTATGCATCCAAATGTTTTCAGGGTTTCGTTTCATCTTCTGAAACGCATATTCCTATTGGGGAGCCTTGCCCCTACTCCAGGACTCGAACCCTTACCTTCTTGCTGTGTGACCACTGTGCTAACCACCCCTTCATTGTGCAGCCCCGGTTTTCAGGGTTACGCGGTCAAATATAACAGAGGTCCCCAACCTTTTCTGCACCTTTTAGTCTCTGATAATATTTTCACGGACCGGTCCAAAGGTGTAGCAGAAAAACAAAATAAGACCAGCCTGAAAAAATGTTGTTTTTTTTTAAATAATAAACTTAAATCTACTTTGTCCTCACAAAAAAATGTATTAGCAGCGTCTTCATAACATGGAAACCTTCTCTCTGCTCGAACACACTCTGGTTGCTATGGTAACGGTAAACATACCTTCAAAATGAAAGACATCACAAAAAGAAAGTGAATAAAAATACCAGTTAGGTTCCTTACAGTCAGACTCAATGTTCCCTCTAAGCTGCGCGCCTGCGCAATTGCGCACTGCTAGCAGGTTAATAGCGCACAGAAAAACCTATGCAGCACTCAAAATAAAAATAAAAATCTATTTCAACTAAAAATGGTAAAATGAGACAAAACTCCGGAACATATCTCTTTCTTCTTTCTTTCTAAAACAAATTGCTTCGAATCGCTGCTTCGGAGTTTGGCTCGTCACTTCTGCTGACGTCACAAAAGAGGAAAAGTTTTAGCTCCGCCCCCTTCTTCCCCCTTCTGCTCAGGAAGCTTGTGTGTTTGCTCAGACACAAAAAATTAGAGGGAACATTGGTCAGACTACATCAATCGGAGTTCTGAGTTTGTTTTGCTGGAACCAGACAGTCCCATCTTGACCTGAAACCTGATGAGTGTTTCTAAGGTCCAGTCTGCTTCGTAACTCTGTAACTCCGCTTAGCAAAGAAGCTTCTTATAAATCTTTGGTTTTTACTCATTTTGCTAGTTTATGGGTTTAAATTTAATGGGACGGTGAGTCATTGGTGAGTCAATAATGGATGTAAGGAAGAAAATCCGGTCTCTTTTCAAATAAAAACATCGTCATTTCTCGAATAATAAACTAAATGGAAGTTATTTCTTCTTTATGTTCGGCCCGATACCACATGACCAGTGGTGGAACGTAACGAAGTAAATGTACTTCGTTACTGTACTTAAGTAAAAAAAATTGTGTATCTGTACTTTACTTAAGTAAAATTTAAGACCTGTACAATTTTATAGCAAATATCTGTACTTTTACTTCGCTATTTTTTAAAAGTGTGTTTTACATGTTTTGTTACATTTTCGTTCAGGAATTTGTAAAATACACAGGTTTTTTTTTAGCGCATCTTGAAGCCGCATCGTCAAAATCAAAAGAAGCAGTTGATCGGTAGAAGAAGTAATGTATCGAGAAACATTTTCCGCATTCATTCAGCTCCAAAAACCTAAGATCAAATCTAGTACAAATTAAAAAGAGTCAGAAGATTGTTGTTTGTTGTGTTTACTTCTAAATAAAAAGTTGAGCCATCATTACACGGAGCAGGGGCGGTTCTAGGATTTTCCAAAGGGGGGCGGGGCTTTGACAAAGCCAATATATAGTGACTGGGGGCGTCCCCTCCCAAAACATTTTAAAAAATAAGTGTCATTTTTCTCCATTTTGGTGGCCCATTCACTGGCCCTTCTAGGGGATAGCTTGACTTGTTCCCTTTTATTTTATTTTTATTTATTGATTTATTTGTGGACCAAAAGAGGCGGGAGAGGGGGGTCACAGAGTATTTATCCTGGTTACCATGGTGACACCCGACAGCACAAAAAATAACATTTGAATTATGATCGAATACTTTTACTTTTTACTTAAAAAGTACAATTTACACCGACTACTTTTGTACTTTTACTTAAGTAGATTTTTTTTATTGATACTTTTACTTTTACTTAAGTAAATTTTTTGCCTAATTATCTGTACTTTTACTTCAGTACAAAAAGTGAGTACTTCATCCACCACTGCACATGACCCACGGGCCAGTACCGGTCCACGGCCCGGTGGTTGGAGACCACTGAAATATAAGATCAAAAAGCTTACAGATTACTTGAACAAAGCAAACTAATCTGGTGCGCTTTTGGGGCGAGTCACAACAATTTCGAAAAGTGTCCACATTTTAAACACTTCGATCCCAACATCCCCCCCTCCTTTTCCGTACTCTGAGATATGTTTGTTTCTCGATGGTCAAACTGGTTAGAAGGTCTCCAGACAACTTCCAGAACAATTTGTTTTGGGCATGTTGTGATTAAACTTGAGGTGCCTTCTGGTGGCAAGGCGGCACGGGGAGGAGGGTAGAACAGTGTCCTGGCGTGGTTTGGTCCAGGCGTTTAAATAAATAAATAAATTTCATCCCTCACCGGGGAAATTTGTGTGCTGCGCTCCTTACACCGCAGCATGCTGCCCATCGACGGTGCCAATGGTGGGAGAAGCGGGGGTTAGGTGTCTTCTCCAAGGACCCTAGACGTGCTCTCTGTGGGCCGCAAACCTGCGGACCGGAAGGTCGGCACGCGAACGCGCTAACCACTGTGCTGCCGTCTCCCCCTAAATTATTTCGTAACATCAATTTGATATTGATATATTGTGCAGCCCTCGTGTGTGTGCGTAGATCAGAGTGTGTGCATGGGATTGTGTGATGTTTAAGCGTCCTTTCTTTCCTCGCTAACGTGCCCCCCTCCTCTCTATCCCGCTGTCTCTCTTCCTGCAGTACACGGAAACAGAACTACATGATGAGCTTTGCCAGACAGACCGGCATGCGCCACTACTACAGCCGCAAGAGGCGGGCACTGCCGCGGCGCGCCTGAAGGCACCACGGTGGAATCCCCCCACCTCTCTCCCACACACACATCCCACCACCCCGCTCAGACCCTGCTAACCTCCAGCACGGCCGTCCCAACCACGCACATCAGCGGGAATGAAACTCACAACCAAGGATCGAAGCGGCCATTTTGTTTACTTTTTTCCACTGAGGATGCTCGGGGGGGGGGTTTCAAGTTGTTTTGTAATTGTTGCTGTCGTTCCTCTGACTCCCCTTCCTCCCCCTCTCCTTCCTTTCCTACACACTGTGAAACAGAGATAATTTATCACTGCTGAACTGACCAGCTCATTAGAGAGCAGGGCCTTCAACCCCAGCTCAGCTGAGCCAATGGTATGGGGTCCACTCTACCGCCGCCAAACCAGTACGCCAGGAGAAGGACACACAATGACCACGGAGAGGAAACAGTGATGAGGAAGATGAAAAAGAAAAAAAAAACTATTTAAAAAAAAAAAAGTACTGTGTTCTTGGTGTTCTGTGTGTCTGTGATGAGTTGCTTGTGATGTTCTGTTTGTTCGTTTGTTCGTTTTCTACTAATTGAAATGCTTTTAAGGGGGGGAGGGAAGGGGCTGGGTTTATTTGTTGGATCAGGTCTGCAGGAAGAACGGATGAAAAGGAAGAAAATATGAGGAAAGTAGAAAAAAGAAAGACATGATTTTTTTTTTTGTTTTTTAAAATTTTTTATATATGTTGGTTCCCGAAAATACAGATATTTATGGCAAATGGTTCTTCACGTAACCTATTTAAAGATGCACTGTGCGTGAAATCTGTATGTTATTTTTTAGTGTTAAGTTATTAGACAGTCGAGTTGGATTGCATCATCTCCCCCTTCCTCCCGCGTGCTGTCCTCCCCCTTTCCTTCCATACTCCACTGATTTCCAATACCTGGAGGCGAGGCTCTATCAGTGTTGTTTTTTGAAGTCTGTGTACTATGGACCCTCAGTGTAACTCCAGTATAGCAAACTCCTGTATATATATGTATATCCACTATGGGGAGACCCAGCAGCCTTATAAAGGGAAATAAAGAACTGTCCAAACCTCATCTGTTACGTACTGTGTCACCTCTCATTCATCTTTAAAAAGAGGGAGTTGTTTCCTGTGTCATTGCATCGATAAATAAACATGTTTCATTTGTTGGCACAGAGATGCGATATTCGCCGATCAAAGCTTTATTTTTTTTAGTTTCACTTCTGTATTGAAACTTTCGAACTCCACTTAGTTCTGTTCCCGAGGCGCGTGCACAACACAGCATAAATCACGATTGAGGCAGAAAATACAGTGTCAAATGTATCCAGTTGGCTAAATGAGACACTTCTTCATCATCATTTCCCTTCAGGGGTCGCCACAGCAAGTCAGTTTCTTCCATCTAACCCTGTCTCCTGCATCCTCTTCGATCACACCAACTAACTTCATGTCTTCCTTCACTGTATCCATGAACCTCCTCTTTGGTCTTCCTCTAGGCCTCTTTCCTGGTGGTTCCAAACCCAGCATCCTTCTGCCAATGTACTCTCTCTCTCCTCTGCACATGTCCAAACCATCTCAGTCTGGCCTCTCTGACTTTATCTCCAAAGCCTCTACCATGTGCTGTTCCTCTGATCCCATCCATCGTGGTCACTCCCAGAGAGATCCTCAGCATCTTCATCTCTGCTACCTCCATCTCTGTTTTCTGTCTTTTCCTCAGTGCCACTGTCTCTAGAGAATGGCCGGTCTCACCATGGTTTTGTACACTTTTTCTTTCATTTTAGTTGAAACTCTTCTATCACACATCACACCTGATACTTTTCTTCACCTGTTCCATACTGCCTACACACACTTCTTCACCTCTTTTCCACACTCTTCATTGCTCTTGACTGTTGAGCCTAAGTACTTAAAATCTTCCACCTTCTTTATTTCTTCTCCCTGTAACCTCACTTTTCCATTTGGATCCCTCTCATTCACACACATGTACTCTGTCTTACTCTGACTAATCTTCATTCCTCTTCTTTCTAGTGCAAACCTCCACCTCTCCAGCTTTTCCTCCACCTCTTCCCTCCTCTCACTACAGATCACAATGTCATCTGCAAACATCATCGTCCAAATTGGCTAATTTAGACACTTATTCTTATATTCTAACTTTGATGCTTTTACATAAAAATTATGGTCCGTGTTGAGGTGAGGGACTGAGCATGAGCAGAACAAATGCACAAAAACACTTAAGTTCTGGGCGTGGCCAGGAACAAAATCTATGGCCAAGAACTATCTTGCATTAGAATAGTATTTAAATAAATTAACCTGATACAGCAGACATTTTTTGCTCTCTCAGCAAAAAGTCTGACCTCACAACATTAGAGTTCGCTTGGTTTACAATGGGTGGGTACTTTTTTTATTTAACCAATCGTTCTTTTCTGGTGGGAACCAGAAAAAGACGTAAGTAACGCACCCAAACAGTCAATATACAGTAGTCCAGATTACAAAGCGTAAAACCAAACTTTTCCTGAATAAATTTTCTAAACGCTGTTTTTAAATTCTCAATCTGGGGAATCATTACCGACACGGACCGGATAGCATGGTTGATCTACAGAACTACAAACATGGAGGACGGACGCTTTTGTTCATGTTATGCTGTCCTCTCTGATCTCTGATTGGATGGGACATTTTCCCATTGATGCAATCATAAGGTAATGCCTACAATCCCTGACCTAGTTGCAGAAGGAAATTAAATTGAGCAGAGGTGCTAGGTGGTACCAGCTTGGCTACAATAATAAATAAAAAAAAAACTTCAAGAATGTTTTTGATTTGAAAGGGAGAGGTGTTTGGACCAAGACAAGCCAGTTCGATTCCCACTGGGCACATGCCTAGGTAACCCTGGTATGTTTATAGTATGTTTAAAACATAAATTCAAACCTTGTAAAAACCACCAAAAAAAGTGATTTTGTATGAAACTCCGAGCCTTTAAAACAAACCAGCATTAAATGCCAAAACTTTGGAGTGTTGTGAACCTGAACTGTCATGGACTGTCTGGTCTCTATATGACCGGGTGCCAAAGCTTGGTCTGTAATACTGGAAGAAGATGGGATTGATTTCCAGCGAGTCAGAGTCCTCCAAGGCTCCTGTTTTTCTCTGAATTCTGTTCTAGGCAGACGAATTGATCTGATCCAGTGGCCCCAGGATTGGAGTTCTGCTCTTTGCAGATGATGTGATGCTATTGGCTTCATTGGGCCAAGAGCTGGGTGAATAGGGCATTTGGTCTGGATGCTCTCGCCCTCCATCCCATGAGGAGGAATTCAGGATTAGCAGGAGGGACTTCGCCTCAAAGATCGCCATCAAACTCCTAATACTCCCAGATGATGGTAATGTTTATCCTAGTGGTGCATTTTGGTTTGCAGCATCAGAACCCAAAAATAACCCAAAAAAATGCATTTGTCAATGGGATGGAAGATGTGGCTTGGGCTTCCCTAATCGACCTACTGCCCTGTAACCTAACCCCAGATGAAGCGAATGTCAGAGTTAATTAAAAGAAACGTTAATATTTATTTACATTAAATGACAGATTTGTTCTGAAGATTAAAAACAAAGTATAAAAAACTTCCATCATGTTCAGACCAGGTCTTCACACACCCAGCATGGCGATGCTGGAGGCAGTGAGGACCAGCAGTGTCATGGACGGCGGCTCCATCAGTCTGCAGGAGTTACAGTAATATTCATCACAGCAGCTGTAACTCATGTTGTAGATGGTTCCTCTGTAACGCAGCTTCCCCAACCGGCTGCAACTCTTCCTTCTCATGCAACCTCTGGCGAACAGGGCGGTGTAGTTCCCGTAGTAACCGTCAGCTTTGTAGCACACCTCATCAGGAGGACACTCTGTGAGAATGAACTCAAAGCTACGGCTGATGTCCAGCAAAGGGCTGAAGTAGCAGAGCAGGTTGTCAGAAAGTAGCGAAGGGAGCAGAAGCTGGAAGACCGAAAGATGGAGAAACCTGCAAAATCCAAAATAAATTCTTACACTTCCAAAATCCACGTTTAGAATCATCTCGAAGTTCAAAGTATGGTAATTCTAGTGACAAGAAAGTTTGCAGTTTTAAAATCTCCTTTAGCATAAAGATCTAGATTTGGTATGAAGATTGGTGCGGCGTCCGCAATAATCAAGATCCGTAGTGATAAAGAAAGAGCTGAGCCAAAAAGCAACGCTCTGGATTTAAAAGTCGATCTATATTCCCACAGTCACCATGGCAACCGGGATCTACGTTTCCACCGTCACTGTGGTAACCACGATCTATGGTAACCACGCACCATGGTAACCGGGATTTACATCCCTACCCTCACTGTGGTAACCAGGATCTACTTTTCCCCCCTCACCATGGTAACCGGGATCTACGTCCCTACCCTCACCATGGTAACCAGGATCTACTTTCCCACCCTCACCGTGGTAACCGGGATCTACGTTCCTACCCTCACCATGGTAACTGGGGTCTACGTTTCTACACTCACCATGGCAATCGGGATCTACGTTCACACCCTCACCACGGTCACCAGGATCTACGTTCCTACCCTCACCATGGTAACCAGGATCTACCTTCCCACCCTCACTATTGTAATCAGTGTGGGTATTGACAGAAAAAACGAGATCGCGCACACAAACAGCTGAAATGATCTTCCTCTGCAGGGTGGCTGGGCTCTCACTCAGAAATAGAGGGAGGAGCTCTGCCATCTGGGAGGAGCTCGGAGTAGAGCCGTTGCTCCTCTGGGTCGAGAGAAGCCAGATGGGGCGTTCGGGCATACGGTTAGAATGCCTTCCAAGCACCTTGCTGGTGAGGTGTTCCGTCCCATCTCACAGCTGAACAGGAAATATCTCTGGATCCTCCCAGGTGAGCTGGAGGATGCAGCCGGGTTGAGAGAAGCATGGGCTTCCAGTTTGAGGCTGTTGTCCCTGCGACCTGGCCCCAGATAAACGGTAAACGACAGAACAGAACAGAAGTACAAAGATCTTCCTGTGTGACAGATTCAATTAGCTAAGACAATGCAAACCTCGGGCGTCAAACTCAAATACACATTGGATCTAAATTAAATTATTAGAACAAAATTTAAAGGCTGACATTAATATTTTCAAAATGGCTCCTGAATCAAAATCAGGCATTCCGGATTTTGCCTGAACTGCAAACACAGAACGCTACCTGGTGGTAATGTTGGGGGTCACTACAGCAGCTGTCAAAAGAAAGATAATTCAAGGTTTCATATGATGTAGCAAACCCCCTCCTGCAACCCTGATGCTCAAAGGAACGGTACAGAAAATCTTTCTTACCATCCTCCGTCAAGCTATTTAAACCTTTCAAACCTTTAATTTTACGAGCCAGGGTCAAATTCAGTCTGTGGACCAGAGTTTAACACCTATATTTCTCATCTACAGCATCACAAATGCTGCTGAATCTTTCAGCAGAAACCCCAAAAAATTCTAACTCCAAGTTCTATTCTTAAATACACTTGAACCTGGAGTTGGATTGCGTGTGGATTTCCAGTTCAGCCAGGACTTTAAACTTTCCTCCAGTTCTGCTTTCAGTAATTTAAATATAGGGGGTTTAAATCACAGTAGACACCCGTTTACATTTCTTACCTGTTCATTTTAAAGTCTTAAATCCTCTCAGTGTTTCTGCTGATGGGGTCTGGTTTCTCACTAATTTAAACAGACCACACCTTCCTGCACACCTGCTCTGCAAACACTCTGTTATTCCTTAAATCAGTTCATTAAAAAAAAAGATAAAACATGATCAAATCATCAACAAAACTTTGTTTCCACTCTAAAAGCTGCAGATGATTGAAAACTAAAAAAGTTCGTCACAAAATCCTCTCAGTCATAAAGTCAAGCATGAAGACTTTAATAAATCAGTGCAGTTGTTTAGATTGCAGGTGAATCCTCTTCTATTGTGGTAGTTTTTTTCTGGACCCCCACTCCCTACAGCAGCTCCTGTGCTGCAGTAACATTGTGTGGCCAGCAGGAGACAGTGTTTCCCAACAGGCTGCAGGAGGAAGGATGCACAGGATCTGGATCCAGCTCCATGTCACACACATGGGTTTTAACCTGTGTTGGAACGTAACGAAGTAAATGTACTTCGTTACTGTACTTAAGTAAAAAAAATGTGTATCTGTACTTTACTTAAGTAAAATTTGAGACCGGTACTTTTACTTCACTACATTTTTAGAGCAAATATCTGTACTTTTACTTCGCTACTTTTTAAAAGTGTGTTTTACATTTTTTGTTACATTTTCGTTCAGGAATTTGAAAAATACACAGGTTTTTTTTAGCGCATCTTGAAGCCGCATCGCCAAAATCAAAAGAAGCAGTTGATCGGAAGAAGAAGTAATGAATCGAGGACCAATGAATTCAAGAGTAAACATTTTCCGCATTCATTCAGCGCCAAAAACCTAACATAAAATATAGTACAAATTAAAAAGAGTCAGAAGATCGTTGTTCGTTGTGTTTACTTCTAAATAAAAAGTTGAGCCATAGTTACACAGAGCAGGGGCGGATATAGAATTTTCTAAAGGGGCCAGGGGGACGTGAGGTCATTGACAAAGCCAGTATAGGGTGACTGGGAGCCTCAACCGTCAAAGCCTTTTAAAAATAAGTGTCATTTTCCTGCATTTTGGCGGCCCATTTGCTGGCCCTGCTTGGGGATAGCTTGACTAGTCCCCTTTCCTTTCTTCTTTTTTTCTTTTTTGTAGACCAAAAGAGGCGGGAGAGAGGGGTCACGCCCCTGCAGAGTATTTATTTGTGACCCTACAGCACAAAAAATAACATTTGAATCATGGTCGAATACTTTTTCTTTTTACTTAAAAAGTAAAATTTACACCAATTACTTTTATAATTTTACTTAAGTAGATTTTTTTTTGCCTAATTATCTGTACTTTTACTTAAGTACAAAAAGTGAGTGCTTCATCCACCACTGGTTTTAACCATTCCTGACAGCGTACCCAGAGCTTATCCCGGCTGATTCAAAGTGAAAGGCAGAGTACATCCCGAACAGTCCTACCAGTCTGTGGCAGGGCCACACACACGCAGACAACCATCCACACATAGGGAATTTTACAGCGACCAATCAACCTAACACATATGTTTTTAGAGGAAACCAGAGGAAACCCACACATGAACGGGGAGAACATGCAAACTCCACACAGAAAGACCAGTATTCCAGCTTCGTCCCTACCCGGGACTCGACCCTTCTTGCTGTAAGGTCACTGTGCAACCCACTGCACCAGCATGCTGGCTCCTAACCTCCAATTTTGTTTTAATATAAGAAAAACAAGTAGTAGATTTTTTAAAATTTTTATTTCATATTCAGTTTTCATCTGAAAAAAAACTTTGCAGGCCAAACAGGTTAATGCAGCGCCATCTAGTGTCCAAAAGCACAATAAATCTTGTACTTCTGGTTTGATTGTGGGTTAAAAAACTCATCTTGATCATAAATAAACACAGACATTCCCTTCCTTAGTTTTACCGACGGATTGTGACGTCACACAGTCAAGTATTGTGTGTGTAAACAATGTACAGGTGTTGTCACGGCAACGGGTGTGTCAAGTATAGGGATTTTGTGATAAAATTCACTCTTCAAATTGCTGTTTTTCCGAAGAGAACAGAAGCTTAGACTTCTTGCTTAAAGGTTCCTGCAGAGAAAACAAAATAATGATGTAGTGAATTTAGATGCAAAAGTCTTTGTTTAACTGTGATGGTCTTACCTTCAGCTCCGCGTCGTCCTCCATCCTGTCTGGATCTGACCAGTCCTCCTCTGCAGGGTCATAGGTGTAAAGAGGAATCAGACGGTGGCGCAAATCATCCAACCTGAAAGAGGACCAGATTATGAGACACAGGAGAGAAAAGGTTTTAAATCATCTGCAACAACCAATCTTAAAACGCAATCAAAAAGTCGAGTCGTGAGCAAAAAAACACTTAATTCCACAAAGAGATTTTATGTAAGACATCTGACGCACCTAGCTAAGGATCTACGTTCCTACCCTCACCGTGGTAACCAGGGTCTACATTCCTACCCCCACCATGGTTCCAGGATCTACGTTCTTACCCTCACCATGGTAACCAAGATCTATGTTCCTACCCTCACCATTGGTAACCATGATCTACTTTCCTACCCTCACCATGGTAACCAGGATCTATGTTCCTACCCTCACCATGGTAACCAGGATCTACGTTCCTACCCTCACCATGGTAACCAGGATCTATGTTCCTACCCTCACCATTGTAACCAGGATCTACGTTCCTAACTTCACCATGGTAACCGGGATCTACGTTCATGTCCTCACCATGGTAACCAGGATCTATGTTCCTACCCTCACCATGGTAACCAGGATCTATGTTCATACCCTCACCATGGTAACCAGGATCTATGTTCCTACCCTCACCATGGTAACCAGGATCTATGTTCCTAACTTCACCATGGTAACCAGGATCTACATTGCTATCCTCACCATGGTAACCAGGATCTACGTTCCTACCCTCACCATGGTAACCAGGATCTATGTTCCTACCCTCACCATGGTAACCAGGATCTATGTTCCTACCCTCACCATGGTAACCAGGATCTACGTTCCTACCCTCACCATGGTAACCAGGATCTATGTTCCTACCCTCACCATGGTAACCAGGATCTATGTTCCTACCCTCACCATGGTAACCAGGATCTACATTGCTATCCTCACCATGGTAACCAGGATCTACGTACCTATCCTCACCATGGTAACCAGGATCTACATACCTACCCTCACCATGGTGACCGGTATAGGGGGTAACCAAAATATTGGGATAGTGCACCCAAGCAGCCGAACTGATTTTCCTCCACTGGGTGGCTGAGCTCTCTCTCAGAGATAAAGGGAGAAGCTCGGAGTACAGCCGTTGTTCCTCTAGGTCAAGAGAAGCCAGATGGGGTGGTTCGAGCATCTTGTCACGATGCGTCGCTCGCGCCTCGCTGGTGAGGTTATTCGGGCACGTCTCACCGGGATGAGACCAAGTGGCAGACCCCGGACCTGCTGGAGAGACTTTGTCTCACAGCTGGACAGGGAACACCTTAGAATCCCCTGGGTGAGCTGGAGGATGTAGCCAGGGTGAGAGAAGCCTAGGCTTCCCGTCTGAGGCCGTTTCCCCCGCAACCTGGCCCTCGGATAAGTGGAAGATAACGAAACTGATTTTTTTTATGTGATGGTGCTGTGGGGTACATACAAACATTAAAACATGTTTATGTGCACCCCTGTGAGAATGTCCCTCAGGTCATAGGTTACCCACCCTGTTACAAAGAATGCTGGTCAGAGGACGAAATAAAGAGACTGTCTTACCTCGCTCTTCTCCTGATATAGACCACCTACAGAAAGAAAACAAGTCTGAAAAGCATCAATCGCAGATAAATGAATGAGTACCGTATTTTTTGTACTATAAGGCGCACTGCATTTTAAGGCGCACCTTCAATAAATGACATTTTAAAAAACTTTTTCCATATATAAGACGCATCGCATTATAAGGCGCTACAGTAAAGGCTGTTCAACTTTGTCCTCTAACCGTGGCCATGTCGCTTTGTTCCCGCGGAAACTCTGTTTAGTCTTCTTTACTTGGCGCAGCGCATCCTCTTGCTTCCTCCACTTCCTCACCATTGATTCGTTAATGTTAAACTCTCTTGCTGCGGCTCTATTCCCGTGTTCTACTGCGTGACCGATCGCCTTGAGTTTAAACTCTGCGGTGTAACAGTGTCTCTTGGTAGGAGCCATTTCCGGGTCTTTACACAAACACACAAATGGAAATGAGACGCTCTTTCATATATCCCAGCATGCACCACGCACTACTTCTTCTACGGGAGAAATGGAGTCGGCGGCTGCTTACCGCAGTTGCAACACCTGTTGTAGCTCAATATTAATCCACATATAAGGCACTCCGAGTTAAAAGGCGCATCGTGGACTTTAGAGAAAATTTAAGGTTTTTAGGTGCGCCTTATAGTGCGGAAAACACGGTAAATGAATTGAAACAGGTTCTCACCACTGCGACTGTGACTGCTGTCAGTACCATCCCGACAACCAGGAAAAGAGCAACGTGAACCGGAGTCCTGGGTTGGTTAGGTGGTGAGGGGGTTGTCTGGTTAAAACTCATCTCTGTGCATCTCAGCAGGTTCCTGTCTGATGGTCAACAGAAAGTTTCCTACGTCTGCTCATCACCAGCATCTCCACATCCAAGAACCTGGACTTTAGACTCTTTCCTCCCCTGAAGAAATCCAGACGGAGTTTTGGTGCTTACAGCAGATTCATATCGCTGCTGTTTCAGGTCACTTACAGGAAGACCAACCTGCTGCATGGCATTCCAGAGCAAGGTGTGGAAGTATGAAGCACTGCGGTTAGAACAGTTTCATTTTCACAGAGTTAAAGACAAAAATGATAGATCTTAACTCTTCTGGTCACACTGGGTGATTGTTGAAACCCACCGTGGTATTTCTGGTGGCATCTCCAGCCAATGGGAACACTTAGCTGTCTCTACAACCAGGAAGTTGAAGGTTTTAACAGGCTGATGGTTTTTGGAAGACATATAAAAATAATAATCATTGAATTTCCTGCACAGTTTATCAACATGCAGTTTTTTTATGTTCGGAACCCATATTTAAAACCACACGTCCAATCAGGGCCTCACAGCAAGAAGGTCAGGGTTCATGTCCAGGGTGGGATGAGGCTTGAAACACTGGTCATTCTGTGTAGAGTTTGCATGTTCTTCTTGTGTATACATGTTTTTTTTCAGGTACTCTGGTTTCCTGCACCCTCCAAAAACATGCCGTTAGCTTGATTGGCCACTATGAAATTGCCCCTCGGAATGAATGTGTGTGTGGATGGTTGTATGTGTTACAGCCTCGCAGAAGACTGGTGACCCGTTTGGGCTGTACCCTGCTTTCACCTTAAATCAGCCGGGATTGTTTCCGTCCCCCTTCGCAGCCCCTAGAGGGATAAGCGGTTCAGAAGATGAAATGAAACGTCCAATTTAAATACTATGGCAAAAAATTCACGATGATCTTTCATATCAACTTTGTCATGATCGTCCTGCCTTCTGGAACATTTCCTCCCTCCTATTCCTGCCCCTCGACCCTAATTCTGGTCCCAATTGCCTCTCCTTGATGTCTGCACCTGTGTCTCATCTTCCCCCTGGTTATTTAACCCCTGATATCCATTACTCTGGTGTCAAATCATCTGCTGTTCTGCTCTCCTGGTGCAGCCATGATGGTGTCCCTCCACCTTCTGGGCGCTCAGCCCCTTTGATGGCTCCTCTTTCTGGTCCTGCCAAGCCTGCCCAGGCTGGCTTGAATCAAGGGGAGAGGCAGGGAACACACCAAACAGGTCACCAGTCTGTCGCGGGGCCACACACACATTAATTCTTATGGGCTTTTTTGTAGCGGCCATTTAAACATGTTTTTGGAGGGTGAGAGGAAACTGGAGTACCTGGAGAAAACCCACACATACACAGGGAGAACATGCAAACTCAGAAAAATGGTATTCCAAGCCTCGTCCCCCGAGAGCCAAACCTCGAGTGCGGCCACCGTACAGCCTTTATTGTTTTTTGTTGGGATTTTTTTCAAAATAAACCTGTCCACAGGTTCTCCCACACCGAGTCCAGTTGTTCATTTCTAATTCCAAAGACACACTTGTCTTTCCCAGTGGTGGAACGTAACGAAGTAAATGTACTTCGTTACTGTACTTAAGTAAAAAAATTGTGTATCTGTACTTTACTTAAGTAAAATTTAAGACCGATACTTTTACTTTAATTCACTACATTTTTAGAGCAAATATCTGTACTTTTACTTCGCTACTTTTTAAAAGTGTGTTTTACATGTTTTGTTACATTTTTGTTCAGGAATTTGAAAAATACACAGGTTTTTTAGCGCATCTTGAAGCCGCATCGCCAAAATCAAAAGAAGCAGTTGATCGGGAGAAGAAGTAATGAATCGAGAAACATTTTTCGCATTCATTCAGCGCCAAAAAACATCAAACATCAAAATAACTACATCAAATATAGTACAAATTGAAGAGTCAGAAGATCGTTGTTTGTTGTGTTTACTTCTAAATAAAAAGTTGAGCCATCATTACACAGAGCAGGGGCGGATCTAGAATTTTCCAAAGGGGGGCGGGGCTTTGACAAAGCCAATATATAGTGACTGGGGGCCTCCGCCCCAAAACATTTTAAAAAACAAGTGTCATTTTCCTCCATTTTGGTGCCCATTCACTGGCCCTTCTAGAGGATAGCTTGACTTGTCCCCTTTCCTTTTATTTTATTTATTTATTTTTTTTGTGGACCAAAATAGGCGGGAGAGGCGGTGGGGGGCCACACCCCTGCAGAATATTTATCCTGGTTACCATGGTGACACCTTATAGCACAAAAAAATAACATTTGAATTATGATCGAATACTTTTACTTTTTACTTAAAAGTAAAATTTACACCAACTACTTTTGTACTTTTACTTAAGTAGATGTTTTTATTGGTACTTTTACTTTTACTTAAGTAAATTTTTTGCTTAACTATCTGTATTCTTACTTAAGTACAAAAAGTGAGTACTTCATCCATCACTGGTCTTTCCAGATGTAGAGTACGGGTCATGATGGAAAACCAGGCTTTAAATGAGGGGTTCAATACCTCCTCTTTAATCTAAACAATTCATTTTCAATGTAATGTGTGTGTTTTCCAGTGGAAGGAGTGGTTAGAGTGATAAGGAGGAGCAGTGGGAGGTGTGGGGAGGGCTGAGGGTACAAAGAGAAAGAGAAAACTTTCGGGAGTCAGAGGACAGGTTTAACCTGCTCTGAATGGAACTGCTGTCTGTGGGAAGTCTGGTCTTTTTATCAGAAACTGCACCTGTCAGGACTTGGACTCTTCTGAGATGGTTCTGGTCTGTCTGCAGTCTGTTTGTGAAGTTAGAGCAGGTACAAGCAGCAGGATCTAAAGGTGTTTTTTATATCTGAGAAAAGTCCCAGACTTCAGTTCGGTGGCGCGCTGAACACTTCCTACTCAGGTTTGAAAATTAGTTAATGATTAAAAGAGAACACACTCATTGCTTCTCGCTGCAGAGCTGTTTATGTCGTACCTGCTGGTAAGTTCCTGTTCATCCTGTTTCCACAGGCCAAAAATCTGAATCCTGATGGACCATCCAAACAGCAGAAGGGGGCTCAGTGACTCTGACCTGCCCATGCCTCTCAGAGTCCTAGAGGAGGTACCAAATTACTACGAGATCCTCCCAGAAAATGATAATACTTTCTATGAGAGTTCTCTGCTTGGACTCTTCTCCCCAAATGAACCCCAACCGAGAACAGAAACTGGAACCCAGCGCAGAGGAAGTGGTCCTTTACCCCCAGCCCTCCCTGCCAGAAACAGGCTGCTCACTCAGTCTAGAGACCCAAACAAATTTCCTCCCCCTCTTCCTCCCAGGGTACGAGCGTTCACAAAGCCCGTTTCCACGTCAGACGCCATGGAGCCTGTTTACAGACTAAACAGGTCCAAGACGTATGTGAAAAACAATGTAAGTACCTTTAAAAAAATTAAAAGAAAATCCCAAGCTTTGTGATAAATGGTGTGCCCCCCTGGTAGAACCCCTGGACCATTGAGCTTCTCAACTGCCCAGAAGGAAGCACCAGGACCATGTCTCGGTTTTCTGCTGCTACCTGCAGGTAGGCAATGGACAGGAAGGGGTTAACCTACGCATGCTTCTCATACTTTCTAACTCCACTGTAGGTTGATGTCTGAGTTCCAGCATGCAGACCAGGTTCATAACCCCGGGATTATTTGGGGGCGTCTGATCCAGATCCACCCGGCTCTGCTGCAGCAGGGCGTGTTGGAAGTCACCGTGTCCACGGAGACGAAGGACCACCAGGTTCCGATTCCTGTACCTGGTATGAGCCAAAGGTTAAAAACTAAAGCAGAACAAATGGGATTTTTGTGTGCGTTTTCAAAAGTAGAAAAAGTTTAAATAAAGTCTTCTGGACAGTTTAATTCTTGATCGAGACGTTTCGATAAATCATTTTCAATCTGATAGAAATGGACTGAAAACTGGATCTATTATACTAATCTAAGTAAAAGGTAAAAAAAAAATAGTAAGGAGGGCTCGACCAATGAGCCTGTGTTACCTACGATGGCCGTGAATGGCTCCTATTGTAGCCACAGACCAGTAAACAAACCCTATTATAATGATGCTAAAAGCCTAGTGAATAGAAAGTCCTGCTAACGAGAGGCGTGAATCTGGGTCACGAGGTGTCATCTTTAGGTCATGGCTTCAGAATGCTGCTCTAAATCCCGGGCAGAATGTATCTAACGCCTCCACTCCGATTTAGTGAGGGATTCTCTTTCTTCACAAAGATGGCTTCTTTCACCCCTCTTTCAAACCATCCTTTCTCTCTACTTAGAATCTTCACCTCACTGTCCTCAAAAGTGTGTTTGGTGGATTTAAGATGTAGATGCACAGCAGACTGTGGACCACTTGAGGCTTCTCTTCTGTGTTGGTAAAGTCTTTTGTGGAGTGGCTGCTTAGTTTCCCCAATGTAGTGTTCTTTGCAACTACCTTCACTGCACCGGATCGAATAAACTACATTGCTCAAATAAACTAAATAGATCCAGTTTTCAGTCCATTTCATTCAGATTGAAAATGATTTCCGGATGGAAGCCGAAACGTCTCGATCAAGAATTAAACTGTCCAGAAGACTTTTTTGAAACTTTTTCTACTATGGATCACTCCTGGATGAATGAGGGACCACACGGACTTGCGTTTTCAAAAATTGTTGCACTTTGAGATTTTCTTTTAAATTTAAAGTTTATTTACAAATGAATTGTGTTACTATTATTATTATTACCGTATGATTTCATACGAGTTCCATTTGGAGTTCCCTCACCCCAGCCACATCTTCTAACTCACACACGAGGATCCTGAGACGTTTTCTGGCCATATGTGATTCAAAGTTTCTCCAGCTGGTCCTGAGTCTGTTTCTGGGTCTCCTACACGGCCCCACATGGGGATGAACAGTCGCTACATTGTTCAAGTGGTGCAAATAATAACAACAACACAATAAACTATAGAAAATCTGTTACAAATAAGATAACCGAGGCCGAGTGGTTATTGTGTCGATAATAATGACTGAGTTATGGCTGCTGATTTTTCAAGGCAAATTTAAGGATGCTGATATGTTTTTGAGCCACTGGAAACGTTTCATTTGGGATGCAGGAGGATTTTGGCTTTCTATGTCCATCTTCCATTTACAGTCATTGAGTAGGAACATAGATCCTGGTTACCACGGTGAGGGTATGAACGTAGATCCTGGTTACAACGGTGAGGGTATGAACGTAGATCCTGGTTACAACGGTGAGGGTATGAACGTAGATCCTGGTTACCACGGTGAGGGTATGAACGTAGATCCTGGTTACCACGGTGAGGGTATGAACGTAGATCCTGGTTACCATGGTGAGGGTAGGAACGTAGATCCTGGTTACCCCGGTGAGGGTAGGAACGTAGATCCTGGTTACCATGGTGAGAGTAATTCAATTCAATTTTATTTGTATACCCCAAAATCACATAATTTCCGTCTCAATAGGCTTCACAAGAAAAAGAGGAATGTATTAACACAAATACACATAGAGTAGGAACAAAGACCCTGGTTACCATGGTGAGGGTAGGAACGTAGATCCTGGTCACCATGGTGAGGGTAGGAACATAGATCCTGGTTACCATGGTGAGGGTATGAACGTAGATCCTGGTTACCATGGTGAGAGTAGGAACATAGATCCTGGTTACCATTGTGAGGGTAGGAACATAGACCCTGGTTACCATGGTGAGGGTATGAACGTAGATCCTGGTTACCACGGTGAGGGTATGAACGTAGATCCTGGTTACCACGGTGAGGGTATGAACGTAGATCCTGGTTACCACGGTGAGAGTATGAACGTAGATCCTGGTTACCCCGGTGAGGGTAGGAACGTAGATCCTGGTCACCATGGTGAGGGTAGGAACATAGATCCTGGTTACCATGGTGAGAGTAGGAACATAGATCCTGGTTACCATGGTGAGGGTAGGAACATAGACCCTGGTTACCATGGTGAGGGTAGGAACGCAGATCCTGTTTACCATGGTTAGAGTAGGAACATAGACCCTGGTTACCATGGTGAGGGTAGGAACGCAGATCCTGGTTACCATGGTGAGAGTAGGAATGTGGATCCTTGTTAACATGGTTAGGGTAAGAACGTAGATCCTGCTTACCATCGTGAGTGTAGGAACGTAGATCCTAGGTGCAATGGCGAGGGTGGGAATGTGGATCCTGGTGGCCATGCTGAGGGTAGGAACGTAATTGCTGGTTACCATAGTGAGGGTAGGAACGTAGATCCTGGTTAACATGGTGTGGGTAGGAGCATAGATCCTGGTAACCATGGTGAGGGTAGGAACGTAGATCCTGGTTACCATGGTGAGGGTAGGAGTGTAGATCCTGGTAACCATGATGAGGGTAGGAACATGGATCATGGTTACCCTTGTGAGGGAGGAACGTAAATCCTGGTTACCATGTTGGAGTTAGGAACATAGATCAACTGGTAAATCTAGTGCTTTGCTCTTTCTTCACCACAACAGATTGCGGCATCCTAATTATTGCAGACGCTGCATAGGCCCATCCATCTTTTTCTGGTTGAGGTGTATAGTCTCTGATTTAGAGGTTTCCATACCAGCTGTTTCACACTCTGGAAGCATTAAGTCCAGTAAGTGTTGAATTATTGTGTGAATATTAATATTTCATACTGTTTATCTGTTTGTTTTCAGTGAATAAAAAGGTGGAGACCCTCATAGAAGAAATCCTCACGCTGCTCAACTTCGCTCATGGACCAAATGAAGATTTTGTTTTAAAACTTTGTGACTCAGAAGAATATCTTAGAAAGTAGGTCTGATTCTTTATTTGATCTGTGATTTCTTAATCATCTTTGTCTCTGGTTAATCATCTTCCTCTATTTTGCCTCCTCATTATATTTTCTCATCTTTCCCTCTTTTTTCCTCCTTGTTTTCCATCTCTCTGCAGTGAGGAAGTCATCGGGATGCACGAGAAGGTTCATGTCTACAGCAAATTGAAATTACTGATGAACCTTCGTCTGATCAATGTGAAGGATCTGAAACGTCGTCTGGTCAGAAAGGTACATTCTTCTCTTTGACCTCTGCAGGATCTGTCCTAGATCTGTACTTGAAAGTCCTACTCAGTTGCTGCCAAAGGTTAGTCTGATCCATCGGCTTGTTTCTTTGTCTCCATGGAAACAGTCTGGCGTCATCTGTTGTTATGCAATCCAATCGTTACAGTAACTGTTCTCAGTTTTATTATAATTGCTGGTAGTAAACTGGATCAGTCTTCCTGGAGAGCCAGACTCTGCCAACGCTGCCCTTCGTCTCTGTTCATACTCACTTTATGGTCATTGGTTCTTAATCGAGTCATTAGGGCGTCCTGTTTGGTGACCTCAAGTTTGTATCTTTGCTTTTCGTAGATGATATTTATTTTATCTTTAACATACTTAATTCAAGTAGTCAAGTAATTTCTGCCAAGCCTGCCCTTTGTCACCGATTCTGTTCATCACTTTTATGGACAGGATATCTAGGCGCAGCCGAGGCGTTGGAGGGATCCGGTTTGGTGACCTCAGGATCGGATCTCTGCTTTTTGTGGATGATGTGGTCCTGTTGGCTTCATTGGACCGTGATCTCCAGCTCTCACTGTATTGATTTGCTGCAGACTGTGAAGCGGCTGGGATGGGAATTAGCGCCTCCAAATCCGAGACCATGGTCCTCACCCGGAAAAGGGTGGAATGCCCCTTGCGGGTCAAGGACACGGTCCTGCCCCAAGTGAAGGAGTTTAAGTATCTCGGGGTCTTGTTCACGAGTGGGGGGAAGGATGGAGCGGGAGATCGGCAGGCGGATCGGCGCGGCGTCTGCAACAACTGGGACGCTGCATCGGTCCGTCGTGGTAAAGAGAGAGCTGAGCCGAAAAGCAAAGCTCTCGATTTACAAGTCGATCTACGTTCCTACCCTCACCTATGGTCACCAGCTGTGGGTGGTGACCGAAAGAATGAGATCGCGGGTACAAGCGGCCGAAATGAGCTTCCTCCACAGGGTAGCTGGGCTCTCACTCAGAGATCGGGCGAGGAGCTCTGCCATCTGGGAGGAGCTCGGTGTCAAGCCGCTCCTCCTCCAAGTCGAGACAAGCCAGATGAGGTGGTTTGTGCTTCTGGTCAGGATGCCCCCCAAGCACTTCGCGGGGGGCATCCGCGAAGTGCTTGGGGGGCACTTTCTTAACACACTGCAGCAGATGTGTTTTGGACAGTCCCCCCCGGGAGGAGACTAAGGGGCAGACCCCGGACCTGCTGGAGAGACTATGTCTCACAGTTGGCCGGGGAACGACTTGGGATCCTTCCGGGTGAGCTGGAGGATGCAGCCGGGGTGAGAGAGGCCTGGGCTGCCCGTTTGAGGCCTTTGCCCCCGCGACCCGACCCCGGAACAAGCGGAAGATGACGGAATGGAATACTTAATTCATCCCTCAACGGGGAAATTTCCGTGCTGCTTTACCCCGTAGCTGGCTGCCAGGACGACGCCAATGGTGGGAGAAACAGGGGTTTTGGTGTCTTCCCCAAAGACACCTACAGTAGGCATGAGCTCAGTGAGATTCGAACCAGCTTCTCCCGGTACAATGGTGAACATTGTACCACTGAGCTACTGCCTCATCCTTAATAATACGGTCCTGTTACCATATGATACCAGATGATATGGTCCTGTTGTAATTATTGGTCGAATTGTGGGCCTTTGACAAGTTCGATTGATAAATTACTTCCCAGAAAGCAAAGCTGTTGGTTTACTTGTTGATTCATACCTACATTCGTGCGCTCGTCTACATTCCTGCCTAATGACTGTATGAAGCGGCACAGAGGAAGAGGAAGCCTGTTTCCTCTTGCTGTCATAGTGCGAAGGCCAAAAATATACCCTTGACACAACATACAGGCTCAGATGAAGAAATCACAAGCAGATTTATTAGATTGATAAAAACTCCAAATAAAGAAGACAAAAACAGATCAACTAGGCAGGTTCTAATGTAGGAACTGGAGCCAAAAACTGGATAACAGTTCAAGCATGGTAAACAAACGATCTGGCGAAGAGTGTGTCAAAAACTGATCCATTTATACTGCAGCAGATGTGTAGATGAGTTTCAGGTGTGACTTATTGCACACACACAGACAAGAGGGAGGGGGGAAACAGGACACAGCGGGAGCAACAGACTACCCTCCTGACACTCTGTCATGATGTGGTGTTAAGGCCAAAAATATACCCTTGACACTACAGACAGGCTCAGATGAAAAAATCAAAAGCAGATTTATTAGATTGATAAAAAAGTCCAAATAAAGAAGACAAAAACAGAGAAACTAGGCAGGTTCTGATGTAGGAGCTGGAGCTAAAAACTGGATAACAGGTCAAGCATGAAAAACAAACGATCTGGGGAAGAGTGCTTGCTTGCTTGCTTGTAGAATGTCGCGAGATACCAGTGTTGGTTCATTTATGCTACAGCAGATGAATAGATGAGTTTCAGGTGTGACTTGTTGCACACATATAGATATGAGGGAGGGGGGAAACAGGACATAGAGGGGGCAACAGACTACTTTCCTGACACTCTGTCATGATGTGGTGTTAAGGCCAAAAATATACCCCTGTTACAACAGACAGGCTCAGATGAAGAAATCACAAGCAGATTTATTAGATTGATAAAAAGTCCAAATAAAGAAGACAAAAACAGATACATTAGGCAGGTTCTGATGTAGGAGCTGGAGCCGAAAACTGGATAACAGGTCAAGCATGGTAAACAAACGATCTGGCGAAGAGTGTGTCAAAAACTGTTCTATTTATGCTCCAGGAGATGAGTAGATGAGTTTCAGGTGTGACTTGTTGCACACACACAGACATGAGGGAGGGGGGAAACAGGACACAGAGGGGGAACAGACTACTCTCCTGACACTTGCATCCCAAATGGGAAGTCTCCCGCGGCTCCAGCAAGTCGGGTTCATTTTGATGGAGTCAAAACCCGTAGGTGATGTCGCTAGTCCTCAAGTCCTGTTCCCCAATAACGTGAGACACTAATTCTTTGATCTGCTTTATGTTGAAGAAGGGGTAAAGTTCACTTCCTCTTCATTTTCAGTTTGAATACAGACTGTGAAACTGAAACCTTGCAATCCTTCTAACTTTTTGTGGTTTTAAGCACCTTCTCATGGTGATTTTTATTTCTTTGGTTTCAGGCTGTGGATGACAAGACAGGGTGGGACCTGAACCTCTACCTCCGCCCAGCCAGGTTGTACAGTACCAGCAGGTATGGAGAGACGGACCACTGGCTTGGTAGGAAGAGAAGAAAGGAAGGGAAAATGAATAGGGAGAAAAGAAAAGATGTAACTTCAAGAGGAATAGTTGGAGATATTCATTCGTCTGATCCAGATTTAATCATTTCCAGTTGGTGTAGAATTCCCATCTTCTGTTTATGTGCCACCCAGGACAGATTGGGATCAGCGGTTCAGAAGTCAGTCAGTCACCTTCTTAACCATCTATCCCATACCGGGTAGCGTGGGGTGCCGGAGCCCATCCTGGCTGATTCAAGACGAGGGTGTGCTCAAACGTCCCTTTCGGGGTGTACCCTGCATGTTGAATGTGTATCGCGGGGCCACACACATACAACAATAGACCCACACTCATAGGGAGAATTTGGCACCGACCAATCAACATAACATCCATGTTTTTGGAGGGTGGGAGGACACTGGGGAAAACATGCAAACTCCACACAGAAAGGACAGTGTTCCAAGCTTCGTCCCCACCTGGGATTTGAATCCACCACCTTCTTGCTGTGAGGCCACTTTGCTACCCACTGCGCCACCTCGCCGCCATATATAGTATGAACTATATATTAACTGATTGGGGGGGGCGATAGCTCAGTAGCAGACCATTCGCCCTTAGACTGGAAGTTCGCGGGATCGAATCCCACTAAGCTCACGTCTAGGTTTCCTTGAGGAAGACACCTAACCCCCATTTCTCCCACCATTGGCACCGTTCTGGCAGCCTGCTGCGGTGTAATGCAGCACACAAATTTTTCTGTTAAGGGGGGTATGAAGTAAATAATTAAAATTTTTTTTTTTTTTTTTGGATCTTCACAGGGTCATGCAGCCTGAAGGCTAAGGTCGCAAAGCTAGAGGTCAAAGTTTATTTGAATAAAATATTTTCCAACCCTCTAAAGAAAATTTAATGAGTCATTCAGTACTCGCTATAGATGAACTGATTAATAAGTCTTCAAGTGTCAAGATGGGAATAACTTACTCTAATTATTAAGATTTTAACATTATTTAATTTAAAGTCAAATTTTGATCAAATAACTTTTTTTTAAAAAAATCAACTTTTTTCACATATAAAAAGATTGTTTTGTCTTCTGAACTTCTTTTCTATGACGGGGTCGCGAGGGTGCCGGAGTCTATCCCAACTGATTTCAGACGAGAGGGGCAGGGTACACTCTGAACAGGTCACCAGTCTGCCGTGGGGTCACACATACAGACATCCATCCACACACACACTTATTCTGAGGTGTAATTTTGTAGCAGCCAATCAACCTAACACAGAGGTGGGCAAACTTTTGACAAGCAAGCCGGATCCGGGAAGGGGCGGGCGGGTGGGGGCGACCGAGGGGGTGCACGCCCCTCTTTTGATCCACAAAAAAAAAAGTGTTCTTACTCCTTTAATTATTGTAAACTTTGGGCAAATTATGCACCAAAATGCAGAAAAATTACATCTTTTCAGGGGGGGAATGCCCCCAGACCTCTATACTGACGAGAACCACAGGTGCTCGTTTTGTCTATGACCTAATGTCTATGACCACGGCCCTCAACCCCCTTTAAAAAAATCCTGGATTCATCCCTGGGAACAGGAGCAGATAGATGGCATGCTTTGGTAACCGCTAGATTAGACCGATAGAATGGCGCCCTAGATTTTAAACAAGCGCGTTAAATGTTCCATCAAGAGCGTTAAATTTCAAATCTAGCGGCGCTAGGTTTGAAATAAAAGCGCTTGATGTAAGATTTTGCTTGTTTTAACATGTAACACGCTTGTTTACGTTCGTGTATTGGACCCGATGGCTTTCCATTTCCATGCACACTGTTTATTTTGAAGGCGTGCGCATCATGAAGACACACACATTGGGATAGGAGCAGTGTTGTTGTATCTTTGGCACCATCTAGCGGTAAAACATCAGAATTGTAGAAAAAAATAAAACTAACAAGGATTTTTTTTTCTAGTTCAGCGGGCCGGATTAAACCGTTTAACGGGCCGCATGTGGCCCGCGGGCCGTAGTTTGCCCATGCCTGTTAGGTCCTAACGTGTTTTTTTGGAGGAAACCAAAATCTTGTCATCCTGTCATTTATAATAAAAACAAACTTTGATAGAAATAAATGAAAAGGTAAATAAATAAAAAAACAAAAAAAAAAAAAACAACAGAAGGGCTTTTAAAGTAAAAGAAGGAGAAAAATGAGAGAATGAGATCGCGGATACAAGCGGCCAAAATGAGCTTCCTCCGCAGGGTGGCTGCGCTCTCAGTCAGAGATCGGGTGAGGAACTCTGCCATCCGGGAGGAGCTCGGTGTCGAGCCGCTCCTCCTGCAGGTCGAGAGGAGCCAGATGGCGTGGTTCAGGCATCTGGTCAAGATGCCCCCCGAGCGCCTTGTGAGCGAGGTGTTTCAGGCACGACCCACCAGTAGGAGACCAATGGGCAGACCCCGGACCCGCTGGAGAGACTATGTCTCACAGCTGGCCGGGGAACGACTTGGGATCCTTCTGGGTGAGCTGGAGGATGAGAGAAGCCTGGGCTTCCCATTTGAGGCTGTTGCCCCTGCGACCCGACCCCGGAACAAGCGGAAGATGACGGAACTGAAAGAGAAAAAATAACAGTAAAACCTGATTTATTTACGGACCGGCGGTGTGTATGTTTGAAACAAACACATAAAAAAACTTCCTTTCAATTTTGAATCAGCTCGTTTTGCAGGTTTTTCTACAAACATAAACACCTGCTGTGTTTCTGTAAAATGTAGACGACGGTTTGATGTTTGTGGAAGCAAACTGATGCTGGTGTGTGTGTGTGTGTGTTTTTGCAGATTGAGCCTGCAGGACGTGCTCAGTAAATACACCCAGCAGGTGTCAGCGCTCATGGAGACTAAGGTCAGTTTGCTGGTTTTACCTCCATCGTACCAGAATTCCTCTGCACTCCTCTCCTCATCCTCTCGTTCCTCCTGCAGTCTGGAGCAAACATTAGAGACGTTGTCAGCGTCGTTCGCACCATCAGCAATCTCCTGTTCGGTCTCACCTGTGCAGATCTGGACGATGCTATCGGAGCCTTGAACCGGATTAAACCCACGGTTTTGGTAACTCTTAATAAACTCTGTTTCTAATAGAGGGTGTACCGTTGCTTTAAGAGAAATAAGTCTTATCTCAAATCTTCTTGATGACCATGCAACCATGTTTGAATTTCTCCCTCCTCTCGCTCCCTGCTTCATAATGCCTCCAAGATGTGTGCGCCACACAGTGTAAATCTTATTACGAGGTCGCAAATACATTGAGTGCATCCAGGAAATAAGCGGTTCAGAAGATGAATTAACTTCACCCCTAACAGAGCAACACTTAGATGGTTTGAAACTTCTTCTCCTTTCATCATTTACCTTTAGGGGGCGCCACAGCAAGTCGGTTTCTTCCATCTAACCCTAGCTGCTGGATCCTCTTTGGTCACGCCAACTATCTTCATGTCTTCCTTCACTGCATCCATGAACATCCTCTTTGGTCTTCCTCTAGGCCTCTTTCCTGGTGGTTCCAAACCCAGCATCCTTCTTCTGATGTACTCTCTCTCTCTCTTCTCTGCACATGTCCAAACCATCTCAGTCTGGCCTCTCTGACTTTATCTCCAAAATCTCTAACATGTGCTGTTCCTGTGATCCTGTCCATCCTGGTCACTCCCAGAGAAATCCTCAGTATCTTCATCTCTGATACTTAATAATTATCAAACAAAATAAAAACATTGAGATTCCGAAGAAGAGAGCTCCACAGGGTTTACCAGCAAATAGAAAGTGTGGTAGTTTAGTTACGACACCTCGTTCCTCATTTGTTCAGTAATTAGGAGCTGTTTTTACAGTAGTGGTGTTACTGATCCACCATGTGTGTTTATTTTACAGAACTATGATGAAGTATCTGATTGTGAAACTGGTGAGTATCTTAAAAAAAACACAAATAAAAAGCGTGTTCGTCTGCATATTTTTATATTTCTTATAACCCGGTGTGGGCAGGAAGGAATGCATGATGTGCTGTGGTTATGATCAGAGATATTTTTATGCCTCTGCCCACATCATTTTTTGGAACGCTAGTAACTCAACATCTCTCAAACTGTAGAAAGATTTTAATAAAACTTTCTACAGTTACTCAGTACCGACTAGAGCTGAATTGATTTAATTTTCAAGATCACAGACATTCACAAATTTTTGTGGACGTGATATCGCACAAACAACTGAAGGGGTTTTAGTAAAATTGCTCTTACTAAATCGGGAGTGGGATCAGGAGACGGATCAGTGCGGCATTTTCAATAATTAGGATGCTGCATCGATCCGTCGTGGTAAAGAAAGAGCTGAGTCAAAAAGCAAAGTTTGGGATTTACCAATCTGTCTACGTTCCTACGCTCACCGTGGTAACCAGGATCTACGTTCCTACCCTCACCATGGTAACCAGATTCTACGTTCCTACCCTCACCATGGTAACCAGTGTGGGTGGGGACTGAAAGAACGAGATCATGGACACAAGTGTCTAAAATGATCTTCCTCTGCATGGTGGCTCGACTCTCAATCAGAGATACAGTAGAGGGAGAATCTGGGAGTAGAGCAGTTGCTTCTTCTGGCTAATCACCCAGGTGTTTGGGATCAGGCTGGAGTCCAGGAGAGGGAGGAAGGTCCAGGGCTCCCTCTGGTGGCAGCAGGAGGGGATCACGACAAACGGTCTGAAAACATGCCAGTAGAAACGATCACTTAGGTAGAAGTGTACTTTTAGACGGATCCTGTAATTTAAGCCAGATGGGATGGTTCAGGCATCTTGTTAGGATTCCTCCCGAACGCCTTCGTGGTGAGGTGTTCCGTCCCACTGGAAGGAGACCTAGAGACAGACCCCGAACTTGCTGGAGTGACTATGTCTCACAGCTGGACTGGGAATACTTCTGGATCCTCTTGGGTGAGCTAGAGGATGAATCTGGGGTGAGAGAAGCCTGGGTTTCACATCTGAGGCTGTTGGCCCCACGACCCAGTGCCGGATAAGCGGAAGATGACAAATCAGAACAAAACAAGTGAAAGACTTATCATTAAACTGCCCACAGTTACTAAACAGAAACTGTAGGTCAGATGTCTTGTTCCTTTTACGTAAAAAAAGTCTTTATTTTTTTTGTAAATCACTTTCAAAGATAAAATGGCAACATTTTTACCAATTGCGACAAATTAAAAACATAAAATATGAACAATAAGAGCACATCAAAGACTGGCTGTGTGTCGTCTGATCTGTCAGTTGTCATGTGTTTGCCTTCAGTGGTGGAACGTAACGAAGTAAATGTACTTCGTTACTGAACTTAAGTAAAAAAAAATTGTGTATCTGTACTTTACTTAAGTTAAATTTAAGACCGGTACTTTTACTTTTACTTCACTACATTTTTAAAGCAAATATCTGTACTTTTACTTCGCTACTTTTTAAAAGTGTGTTTTACATTTTTCGTTACATTTTCGTTCAAGAATTTGAAAAGTACACAGGTTTTTAGCGCATCTTGAAGCCGCATCGCCAGAATCAAAAGGAGCAGTTGATCGGAAAAGAAGTAATGAATCGAGGACCAATCAGAATCAAAAATTAACATTTTCCGCATTCATTCAGCGCCAAAAACCTAACATCAAATCTACTTTGTAGTACAAATTAAAAAGAGTCAGAAGATCGTTGTTCATTGTGTTTACTTCTAAATAAAAAGTTGAGCCATCATTACACAGTGCAGGGGCGGATCTAGAATTTTCCAAAGGGGGTGGGGCTTTGACAAAGCCAATATATAGTGACCCCCAAAACATTTTAAAATAAAAGTGTCATTTCCCTGCATTTAGGCGGCCCATTCACTGGCCCCTCTAGGGGATAGCTTGACTTGTCCCATTTCCTTCTCTCCTTTCTTTTTTTTTGTGGAGCAAAAGACCCGGGAGAGGGGGGTCACACCCCTGCAGAGTATTTATCCTGGTTACCATGGTGACACCCTACAGCACAAAAAATAACATTTGAATTATGATCGAATACTTTTACTTTTTACTTAAAAAGTACAATTTTCACCAACTACTTTTGTACTTTTACTTAAGTAGATTTTTTTTTTTTTTTTGGTACTTTTACTTTTACTTAAGTAAATTTTTTTGCCTAATTATTTGTACTTTTACTTAAGTACAAAAAGTGAGTACTTCATCCACCACTGTTTGCCTTCCAGCGGTGTTGATGCTCCACGGAGCACTCAAGAAAGTCCTCCACACTTACTTCAACAACTTCCTGTTAGACTTCAGAATTGAGAAAGTGAAGGCGAACCCGCCGGCTCACGACGTGGAAAAAAACCAAGAGATTTTACAGTTTGCCATTGCAGCTTTCTACCAGCTGCAGCCGACATGGCTGACCACGTACGTGCACATGCACATCTCACACACATAAATACAGAGATAACATCTCTTTTGCTTCTGCACGTAGATATGAGAGCTTCTCTGTTCACTGTGACGTAACGTATGGAGAAAAAAAACTCTGTGAGACAGGCATTTCAGAGAACATCAGCACAGCCATGTCAGTAGGAAACAAGATCCAGTGCAACCGCATGTAAGCCTCAAAGCCTTCCTGCTGTTTCCTGGATGAGGGATGTTTGTGAGATCCACGGTGTGAACCAGGAATCTGTCTTTCCAGGATGGTGTTCCCCATGCCTGTGAATCAGCTTCCATACGAGTCCATGCTGACATTTCGCCTCAAAGGCTCCAAGCGAGGAAAAAGCCCGGATCTTCTAGGCTGGGCAGTACTTCCTGTTTACAACGATAGGTGAGTTTCTACCTATTGTCTACACATTCCTACGCTGGAGTAGCTCAGGTTTCTGCTTGGGATTCGTCATAGATGCTCCTGTGTTCATTCCACGTAAAGGAGACCCCGGGAAAGATCAGGTCACACAGAAGGGACTACATCAGTGTTTTGAACTTTGAGTTTTTTTTTCTTTTTTAGTAAATTTAGAACATTATTTACCAGCAATGAGTCTGACATACTAAGTGATGAGTCCAAAAAAGTCCATGACATGAGGGTGCAGAAGGAGGAGGACCCAAATGCAGGACAATACAAATAGGGTTTATTTATTAATGCAGTCAAGTTTGAGCTGGAAACACAGGATTAGAGTATTGTCTTGAGGTTTTTTTAAATCATGGTCAGGCAGCCAGGAAGACCTGGCTGGATGGAAGGTAATGACCCGACAAGGAAGTCAGATAAAACTACCTTTAAATAGGCACCAGGCTGACGACGCACAGCTGATCAACATCAGGCTAATCACCCAGGTGTTTGGGATCAGGCTGGAGTCCAGGGCTCCCTCTGGTGGCAGCATGAGGGGATCATAACAAACGGTCTGAAAACATGCCAGTATAAACGATCACTTATGTAGAAGTGTACTTTTAGACGGGTCGTGTAATTTACCAGATCTAACCAAACCTGACCGAATCTTAGACCCAAATCAATGGTTTCCTGTCATAAAATCATCATAAATTGTTTTAGTGTGCAAATAAATAAAGTTTCTATTTCTCAAAAGAAGCTGCTCACTGATGTACCATCATTTTAACAGCAGATTGTCGGTACGTAGTTCTGACGGCAATGGCACCACTTACTGAACATTAGATTGCTGGACTGACTGCGGCACGATGATCCGGTCAAATTCGACACTACAAGATCGGATTGAGGTTTAAAATGGTGGGATCAATGTTCCCTCTAATTTTTTATGTGTCTGAGCAAACACTCAAGCTTCCTGAGCAGAAGGGGGCGGAGCAAAAACTTTTACTCTTTTGTGACGTCAGCAGAAGTGACGAGCCAAATTCCGAAGCTTCGGTTCGAAGCAATTTGTTTCAGTAAGAAAGAAGAAAGAGATATGCTTCGGAGTTTTGTCTCATTTTACCATCTTTAATTGAAATGGATGTTTATTTTGTGCACTGCATAGGTTTTCCTGTGCGCTATTAACTTGCGAGCAGTGCGCAATTGCGCAGGCGCGCAGCTTACAGGGAACATTGGGTGGGATATGGGTCTTTTTGGGTCTACCAACTTCCTTCATACGCCATAAACACTGACATAATAACATGATTCAGTAAATTGCAGGACCCCTTTGACACTCGGAATGAGCCAGAAACATGGAGGTTTTCCAGCCTTGGATAGTTTCGTTATATCAAAAAATTAATATTGAAAAAAAAAAACAGCACTGATAATCCAAATTAAAAATGAGGTCCTGGTTTAAAAGAGAAGTTTGAACCAATCTGGGTTAGAACTACGTCTCTCAGCAGTAAGGACTACATTTCCTGGTTGATTAGGAACACCTTGAGACAGCTGGAAAAAGTGGGTGGGGTCGGGAAAGAAGGACTTTTTGGTCAAATTGCCGCCCCCTAAACCAGACGTTGAAGATAAGAAGATGGGAATTAGGCGGGAAAAATAATACAAGTGTTGAATAAAACTCAACCACTGCCTCAGTTCATATCAACATGTTCTTCATGTCCAGGACCCTGGTGGGTGGCACTGTCCTGCTCAGCATGTCCTCTGATCCCGAGTTGGCCTCCCCTCCTTGCCCCGCCCTCTTTGATAGCCACAGTCAGGCTAAAGGGGTCATCCTGCAGGTCAGTCCCAAACATCTCTGCTCCACGTGGGCCAGTAACATCCAATCATGTTCATCTTTCCTCCACCAGCTGAGCTTCTTAGACCAGTGTGAGTGGGTCTATCAGAGGCCCATCGCTCTTCCTGGATCCATCCTCTTCAGTCCCTCATTTGAAGACGTCCAGAAGAAAATACTGAATGTTTCCAAGAAGCATTGTCTCCGTTTGTGAGTAAAATCTGCCTTTACACGAGTCCCCACCTGGAAGAAAACTTAAACATGTCTGTTATTTGTCTCTAGTCTGACCCAAAATGAGAAGGATTTTCTTTGGGAGAAACGGTTCTGCTGCGATAAAGGAAGCACCTTCCTGCACCTGCTGCTCGGTGGAGCCCCTCAGTGGCAGCCGGAGAACCTGACAGAGATCTACACGATCCTGGACCATTGGCTAATCCACCTACCAGAGGAGGCGCTCTTCCTGCTCAGCGAGAGGTGTGTGTAGAGCTGTACCTTGTTAATCATGGGACTTATGTTACGAACAAAATCTGCGACATCATCAACACTATGTTTTTTTCTAAAATTTTAGATGTTCACACACACACATAATAAATAAATAAATAAATAAATGTTTTACTGTATTCATCCCTCACCGGAGAAATTTGTGTGCTGCACTCCTACGCCGCAGCAGGCTGCCCACGACGGCGCCCATGGTGGGAGAAACGGGGGTTTAGGTGTCTTCTCTAAGGACCCTAGACGTGCACCCTGTGGTATGCAAACCCGCGAACTTCTGGTCAGCGGGCGAACGCTTTACCACTGAGCTACCCCTTACCCCTAATAATAATACATTTTATTCATAATGCACCTTGCATTTTAAGAAACAAATCCCAAAGTAATACATAAAAACTAGGCGAGGTAAAAACAATAAAAACAAGGCAAAAAACAAAATCTACATTCAGAAAACAAAGAACCGTTCCGTTCCGTCATCTTGTTCCGGGGTCGGGTCGCGGGGGCAACAGCCTCAAAAAGGTAGCCCAGGCCTCTCTCTCCCCGGCTGTATCCTCTAGCTCCCCTGGGAGGATCCCAAGTAGTTCCCCGGCCAGCTGTGAGACATAGTCTCTCCAGCGGGTCTGAGGTCTGCCCCTTGGTCTCCTCCCGGTGGGACGTGCCCGAAACACCTCGCCTGCGAGGCGCTCGGGGGGCATCCTGACCAGATGCCCGAACCATCCCATCTGGCTCCTCTCGACCTGGAAGAGGAGCGGCTCAACACCAAGCTCCTCCCGGATGGCAGACCTCCTCACCCGATCTCTGAGTGAGAGCCCAGCCACCCTGCGGAGGAAGCTCATTTTGGCCGCTTGTACCCGCGATCTCATTTTTTCGGTCACCCCAAAGCTGGTGACCATAGGTGAGGGTAGGAACGTAGATCGACTTGTAAATCGAGAGCTTTGCTTTTCGGCTCAGCTCTCTCTTTACCACGACGGACCAATGCAGCGTCCTAGTTATTGCTGATGCCGCACCGATCCGCCTGTCGATCTCCCGCTCCATCCGTCCCCCACTCGTGAACAAGACCCCGAGATACTTAAAGCCTTATTGAAAATGAATGTCTTTAAGGCTTTTTTGAATGTGTCCACTTTTTGTAGGGCCCTGAGGAGTTCTGGGAGCTCATTTCAGAGTCGTGTGGCAATGGCCTGGAAGGCTCTGTACCCCATTGTGGTCATTGATTAGATGTTGATTAGATGTTTGTTACTTGCTTTCATGATTTCATTTTTTGTTCCAGTTTTCCTGACCAGACCGTGCGAAAGGCCGCCGTTCAGTACTTTGAACAGATTCCTGATGGAGAGCTGGAGGTTTACCTCCCTCAGCTGGTCCAGGTCAGTGGAGATATTTGGCTGAGAAAGTGTTTTTGCTCAGTTCAGAGATGTTGTGTTTATCTTTTTATTGTTTTTTTTTTATTGAGTTGGTCATTTCGCAGTCCCAGGGATGGCTCGGGCCCGGTAGAAATTGAACCAGGCTCTCCCAGTCGAAAGAGGGAAACTACCACTGAGCCAACGGCTCATGGAGAAATGTTATATCGTTAAAAAAAAAACATAGGCACCAGGCTGACGACACACAGCTGATCTGCATCAGATTAATCACCCAGGTGTTTGGGATCAGGCTGGTGTCCAGGATAGGGAGGAAGGTCCAGGGCTCCCTCTGGTGGCAGAGTGACTTCTATACAAATAGAGATTTGTGTAGAAGTCCAGTCAGTCAGATTTGGGCATATGCACGCTTAAAAAATGAGAACCCAGGAGGTTTTACAGGATTTTCTGGCCTTTAACTAGTGTGTCTGCAGGCTGTGAAGAGCGAGTGGAACTTGGACGGACCTCTGGTGATGCTGCTGCTGGAGAGATCCTTGAAGAACCCTCGGATAGCCCATCATCTGTACTGGTGAGTCTGGATGAACCTACTAAGTCCTTAAGAACTTAGTGCTGGTTACACTCTCCACAGCAGCTCCATTAATGGTGAGACGGGCATGCTCCTTGCGCTTTCCCCGTCTCCTTTGTGTTCTTCACATTTAGGGGCAGGGTGTTGTCACTACACCACTTCACCAGACGGCTCGTCGATGCACTCGTCTTGCTTTTTCTGTTTAAGAAATCGCTGAGCATTTAATTTTGAAACTCCCTTCAAACTGAAATAAGTGTTCCATAACCCTCAGACGTCTGGTATCATTTAGTTTATTGAAGTCACTGTTATTCAAACACCAGAAACCTCATTGGGTAGGAGTTTTTGTTTATCTCTTGCTTTCTTTTGTTACTTTTCCGTCATTAAAATGGAAAAAATAATACTGTAATCTTGTGATGCAATGTGTCCTTGGAATCATTACGTATAAAAGTGACTTTACTCGTGACAAAAAATCACTGCTCATGCCAGGAGAATGTGTACTGTTTCTGATCACAAAATAAAACAGTGCAAGATTTATTTTAAAAATATGGTTGGAAACATTTCTTGGAAAAAAAGCACCAATATTTTACAGAGTAATGATTTTACGAGAACTGGACAACTTTGGAGCTGAAAAGACACAGTACTGAAAGCGAGTGATAGAATCAGACGGCTGTTTGTCGTTGATCTGATTGAGTAGATTGTTGAGAGAAGTACACGCGAAAGGGCTTTATCTAACGCGGGGGTAACTAACCAGTCGATCGCGGCTCACTGGTAGCTCAGGATCCATAGACGACCGCTAGGTGTGTAGGTAAACAAAATGACTACGAAATGACAGGAAGTTGGTGTTTCCAACACCGCGACTTTGACGCTATTTCTAGTGAATATTCAGACCCTCTAAACAACAAAAAAAAGCCACAATCTAGTGACTTTCTAGTGTGACGTGAAAGCATGTTGCTAAGCCTGTTCTCAATTAGTAGCGTCTGCCGCTGCTGTGGCCCCTCCCTCTCTCAAAGCATTGCGTCCATGCAGAAAATGTCTGTGTTTTTGTCAGGAGAGTAGTCTGTTCCCACTATGTCCTGTTTCTCCCCTTCCTCTTGTCCCTGTTTGTCTGTGTGTGTGTGGAGTTAGGCAGACCCAGCCAGGAGGTACAACAAGTCACACCTGAAACTCATCTACTCATCTGCTGCAGCATTAATGGATCAGTTTTTGACACACTCTTCGCCAGATCGTTTGTTTACCATGCTTGACCTGCTATCTAGTTTTTGGCTCCACCTCCTACATCAGAACCTGATTAATTAATCTGTTTTTGTCTTCTTCATTTTCACCAAAACAATAAATCTGCTTTTGATTTCTTCATCTAAGCATGTCTGTTGTGTCAAGGGTAAATTTTGGCCTCAGCTCCACATCATTTGAAAGTGCACTCTTTGGTCTAAGATGTGGATGAACATTATTGTTCCTCTCCTGCTTGCAGGCTCCTGGAGGATGCCCTGACAGATGCCTCCTACCACAGCTGGCTGAGTAAAGTCCAGGCTGCCCTGCGGCACTGCTGCGGCCAGGCTCTGAGGCAGGAGCTCCAACATGAAGCTGAACTGCTACGCACTCTGGTCCAGGTGGCTGAAAAGGTCCATGCCACTGATAAAGGTCGCCGTAAAGTAAGAAGGACCTCCATGTAGCCTGTGTTCCAGCAGTAGAGGGTCTGAGATACATATGTCTTGTGTTCACAGAGCGTCCTTGCCTTAGAAAAAACGCAAATCTTTGAGTTCTTCAAAACCGGAATCAGCTGCTGTCTTCCTCTGGATCCAGGAGTGCGTGTGAAGGCGGTGCACCTGGACGTGAGCTCTTCTCACATCACCTCAGCATGCTCCGTACACTTTCCTCTTCATACCGGTTGTTTTGCTTTAGGGCTGCAAGTTTTACAACTCCAATGCTTCTCCTCTGGGAGTGATGTTCCTGTGTGATGACCCTCTGGCCAGAAGCTACAGCCTCATCTGTAAGGTGAGAGAGCTGTTTAGAGGGGTGTTGTTTGGTACCAGTTTAAACCGGAACAAAAGTTTTATTCTAAAAGGGGAAATATGATTTTATATTATGTTAAAACACGTTTGTATGTCAACATTGTATCATGTCCTTTGGTCCTAATTTCCATTAATTTCCGTCGTCTTACGCTTAATCCGGGGCCGGTTCGCGGGGGGAACAGACTGGAAGCTCAGGCTTCTCTCACCCCCGCTGTATCTTCCAGTCCCCCCCGGAAGGATCCAGAGTCGTTCCCCAACCAGCTGTGAGACAGTCTCTCTAGCGGGGCCGGGGTCCTGACCATCCTGACCAGATGCCCGAACCACCCCATCTGGCTCCTCTCCACCTGGAGGAGGAGTGGTTTGACACCGAGCTCCTCACGGATGGCAGAGCTCCTCACCCGATTTTTGAGTCAGAGCCCAGCCACCCTGCGGAGGAAGCTCATTTCGGCCGCTTGTATCCGTGATCTCATTCTTTCGGTCACCACCCACAGCTGGTGACCATAGGTGAGGGTGGGAACGTAGATCGCCTTGTAAATCGAGTGCTTTGCTTTTCGGCTCAGCTCTCTCTTTACCACGACGGACCGATGCAGCGTCCTAGTTATTGCTGATGCTGCACCGATCCGCCTGTCGATCTCCCGCTCCATCCTTCCCCCACTCGTGAACAAGACCCCGAGATACTTAAACTCCTCTGCTTAGGACAGATCCCTCTCCCTACCCGCAAGGGCCATTCCACCCTTTTCCAGGTGAGGACCATGGTCTTGGATTTGGAGGCGCTAATTCCCATCCCGGTCGCTTCACACTCGGCAGCAAATCGATCCAGCGAGAGCTGGAGATCACGGTCCGATGAAGCCAACAGGACCACATCATCCACAAAAAGCAGAGATCAGATCCTGAGGTCACCAAACTGGATCCCTCCAACGCCTCGGCTGCGCCTAAATATCCTGTCCATAAAAGTAATGAACAGAATCGGCAGCCTTGGCGGAGTTCAACTCTCACCGGAAATGGAATGGTCCTAATTTCAATTTTTTAAAAGTAACAAAAATTCTATCTGTTCTGTGCATGCTTTGGGTTTTTTTCTTCCAGACTGGAGACAACCTGCGGCAGGACATGCTAGTGCTCCAGATTGTTCGTGTCATGGACTCGGTCTGGCTCCAGGAGGGGTTGGATCTCCAGATGATCACCTACAAGTGTCTGTCCACTGGCAGAGATCAGGGTAATGATGATCTTTATTATCATTACAACATTGTACAATGAGTTTAAAAGAGCGCAAAACATTTAAAAAAAATAATAGAATAATAAATTTATAATAATTCATTTAAATAAAGACAGAAAAAGGATCAATTTAACAGAAAAAAATCCCACACTGAACGGATGAACATTTAATGTGGTTTTAATTTGCAATTAAAACATGTCCGGGAAATGTAGACATTGTTGTTTTTGGCAGCCATCTAAGTTTTTGTTTTAGTCTTCGTCTTTGGACGAATATTAATTTAAGTTTAAGTCACATTTTCGTCATTTTTTTATATTTTCGTTTTAGTCTCGTTTTAGTCAACAAAAACCCAAAAGATTTTTTGCCTAGATTTTGTCAGGGAAGACTTAGAATGTTTTTAGTCTAGCTTTAGTGTAAAAAAAAAAAAAAAATCTTACTTTAACAATTATGGCTTTATTACTGAGAATGATGCAGGTTATTTGTTTTAAAAAAAAAAAAACTCCGCCGAGCTTTAACTTGCGCAAAACATCAAACATAGTAAAACAACGAAAATAAATAGAAATTCTTCAGTGAGTGAGGAACGTTGTAACTTATGAATACTTAAAAATGACACCTCTGAAAAACCCTGTAAACAAAGTAAACATAGGAATGCATTTAAAGCAGTCCTTAGCGCAACTACCGTAATTTCACGACCATTAGGCGCACCGTACGAAAAGGTGCAGTCTCAGTCACACACCGCCTTACAACAACACACACGCAAGCATGCAAATGTGCGTATTAAAAAATAGATCGGGAGCAAAACTGAGTTTGGTTGTGCTTTATTTAAGTAGTAACGATACTAAACAAGCACATTACCGGTAATAGTCTTTATTCAAATCCGTCAAAGTCCTCATCCTCTGTTTCAGAATCGAACAGCTGCGCAAAATCCAACAGAGCAGGTCCACTTCGCTCCTTGCTGTCAAAGTCACTGTCTGTACTGTGCGGCTCCTCAGAAAGGATACCAGCTTTTGCGAAAGCTCGGATAACAGTACCAGCAGACACGTTAGTCCAAGCATCTACGATCCATTGACTCGTTAATGCTGAAATTTCTTGTGGCGGCTCGATTCCCATGTTCCTCCGCGTAGCTGATTGCCTTCAGCTTAAACTGAGCATCATAAGCGTTTCTCTTTGCCATTTTCAGGGTTAAAACAGCAATGTTGTGCATACAGCACATACCTTTTTTATACACAATCCACACCCACACTTCACTCTTTAACGTTCTCATGCCTTTTCTTTCAGGTCCGCCTCGCCTCACGGGCACCGCTTTTTCTTTTAGGTCCACCTTTTCTCACACACAAGGCGCACCTCACGAAAGGGCGCACCGCTCATTTGAAGAAAATCTAAGACGTTTATATGCGCCTTATAGTCGTGAAATTACGGTAAAGTAACTAGGAAGTTAGCAGCGCCGACAAGCTAGCATTAGCTTGAAGTTAGCATGCTATTTGCGCAAAATATGTGGAAAACTTTAATTTTCTGACCACCAAGCTCCTTTGTTACTGTTTTCACCATGGTGTGTGACTTACTCGTGGCTGGAGGTGTGTTGTGTAGACGGTGTGAACGCGCAGCATTGTGGGGGGCGTGCCGCCGGGAGAGACAGATGCAGCCGCTGTGTTTTTTCTTTTCACAGACAGAAATGTGAAAGTCTGACGCCTATTTTGTTACGTTTTTGTCTGGTCAGCAGAAACTTGCAAACGTCTCGTCATATTTTCGTCACCAAAATTTTGCATTTATTTCGTTATCGTTACGTCATCGTCATGAAAAAATGCTTCGTCAACTAAATCATTTCGTTTTCGTCATCGTTGATGAAAACAACACTGAATGTAGGTCCTCGTTTTAATGGACCTGAATCTTCTCCTAGAAGGCAGCAGTTTAAAAAATGGGGGTGTCCACGGTATGACGGGGGCTCTCCTTCCAGAGGTAGGGGAGGGTAACTGCTGGGTTGTTCCAATCACCCGCTGGACCGCTTTCCTCACACAGTATGGTGAGGATGCTCATCACGACGCATTGATAGTCTGAGAGTTATTCATCCTGAGCAGCTGGGCAGGTGTGTGGGGTGATCTTGTTGTCATAGTTACAGGGAACTGATTGTCTCTGGCCGGCAGGTTTGGTGGAAGTGGTGCCAGAAGCTGTGACCTTGGCTAAGATCCACCAGGAATGGGGTCTGAGTGGAACGCTGCGGGAAGACACGCTGGAGAAATGGTTCAACACCCTGAACAAAACCAAAGAGGATTCCGAGAAGGTGAGAAGAAAACCGAATACCTTCATGTTCTCCATCCCTACATCTTCAGACTTCCTGCCCATGGCTGTTCCAAGTTCAGCATCAGTGTCTCATTTTCCTCTTGAATCATCACAATCTGGCCTCTTGTTTTTTGTTCCTCTGATGTTCCTGAGCTTGTCCATCCTGGTTCCACATAAAGAGAACCTCAGCATCTCCATCTCTGATTGAGCCTCTGGGTCTCCTCCAAGTTGGACGCAAACCTCACCAGTGAGGCGTTCGAGAGGCATCCTAACCAAATGCCCAAATCCCCCTATCTGGCTTCTCTCAACCCGGAGGAGCAACGATTCTACTCTTGTACTCTTCTACTCCTGCCAGTTGGCAAAGCCCCTCGCCCAATCTCTGAGCGCTCAGCCACCCTGCAGAGGAAGCTCATTTCGACCACTTGTATCCATAATCTTGTTTTTTCGGTGACCAGCCACACTGGTTAGCAAGGTGAGATTAGGAAGGTAGTTCCTAGTTACCATCTTGAGGGTAGGAACATAGATCCTGGTGTCCCCGGTGAGGGTAGGAACGTAGATCCTGGTTACCATGGTGAGGGTAGGAACGTAGATCCTGGTTACCATGGTGAGGGTAGGAACGTAGATCCTGGTTACCAGGGTGAGGGTAGGATTATAGATCCTGGTTCCCATGGTGAGGATAGGAAGGTAGATCGTGGTTACCATGGTGAGGGTAGGAACGTAGATCCTGGTTACCATGGTGAGGGTAGGAACGTAGATCCTGGTTACTATGGTGGGGGTAGGAACGTAGATCGTGTTTACCATGGTGAGGGTAGGAATATAGATCATGGTTACCACGGTGAGGGTAGGAACGTAGATCCTGGTTACCATGGTGAGGGTAGGAATATAGATCGTGTTTACCATGGTGAGGGTAGGAATATAGATCATGGTTACCACGGTGAGGGTAGGAACGTAGATCCTGGTTACAACCGTGAGGGTAGGAATGTAGATCGTGGTTATCATGGTGAGGGTAGGAACGTAGATCCTGGTTACCATGGTGAGGGTAGCAACATAGATTCTGGTTACCATGAAGAGGGTAGGAACGTAGATCCTGGTTACCATGTTGAGGGTAGGAACATAGCCTGCAGTAAACAATGCGCTGTAGAAAATTTGAAAAAACCCACAAAACAACAAGGCTGTGAAAGGTGGAACATGGTATTGCGACGGACCACTGTATCTAAACTCTGATGATAAGTGGCACATAGTTTATGACTTAATGTCGTTTTATAAATTGGACTTTTTGTCTCTGATCTTTAAAAGATTAAAATTGTGATGTTTAAAAAACTGACCTATGTCTGCAGGCGGTGATGAACTTCATCCGCTCATGCGCTGGCTGGTGCGTAGCCACCTTCATCCTGGGGATCTGCGACCGGCACAATGATAACATCATGTTGAAGCACAGTGGACACATGTTCCACATCGACTTCGGGAAGATCATGGGGAACGCTCAGAAGTTCGGAGGTTTTAAAAGGCGAGTCAGGAACAGAGTTGGTTGAATCCTGCTTGAGCATGAGTAGAACTTTGTTCCATCTTCATCAGGGACCGTTCTCCGTTCATCTTCACGTCTGAGATGCAGCACTTCATCACCGGTGGAGGAAAGAACCCGCAGCGACTCCATCGCTTCGTGGAGCTTTGCTGTGAAGCTTATAACATCATCAGGCGGCGTTCAGCCCTCATCCTCAGCCTTCTGGAACTGGTAGGAACCACAATGATCTCTGACCTCAAGCAGAAAGGTCATCAAGGCTTCTGAATGTTTTCAGATGCTGAATGCAGGAATGCCGGAGTTGAAGGACTCGAGTGACCTTCAGTACGTCCAGAACAACCTCCGACCCCACGACACGGAGATGGAGGCCACTTCATACTTTACCAAGTACATATACCTACCTACACATGCACACACACCTCACACAAACATTCAATGTGCTGTTTTTCTTTCTCTAAACGTAGAAAAATCAAAGAGAGCATGAACTGTGTCGCCGTGAAGTTTAACTTCTTCACCCACGCCATGGCACAAGGAAAGAAGCATGGGACGCTACACCAGAACAGTGTCCCCGCCCCAAACACTAACATCCAGGAAGCCGTCATCATGGGCTTCAGCGACAAAGGAAAGGACGTGGTGAGCATGGTCGACATGTCGGCATCATGAACCGCTTTCACTATTAACACCAACTCACGGATCCAGAAAAATATTCTGGCTGCAGAACTCTGCTGAGCTCCTCTTGCTCTGATTGGCTAAAAAGTCCATTTTTTTTCTGCAGAGCTACGATCTAAAAATCACCATTGATGATGGTTTCCTGACCAGTGAGAAGACGTTTGAGGATTTTGAGAAGATCCACAAACTGTTGCAGAAATATTTCATTGAGTCTAAGCTTCCTGCGTGAGTAAACCAGGCTGTTCGCCGCCATCGACCTGCTGGAGGTGACGTGCTCTTTTCCTTTGCTCTTCAGGTTCCCCAGAAAGATGTCCACGTCACGCAATAGGATGTCCCAATTGAATAAATATCTGGAAGAGCTTTTTGCAGGGCCCTGTAAAGGCGTAAGTTCTATTTCGGTTCGTAAAGGTGCCTGATCAGCAAAACTGGCACCAAAATGTATACCATTTTGCAACAATTTCAGCCTTAACGAGACTGTTACGGTAGTGGCATTGTGATGTGACGATAGTGCAAACTTTGTTTCTAATTGCTTTTAAAAGATGGGCCATCTCTCGTTCTGCTTTCCTGCTGCACGTCAAAGTGTAGAAGCCGATTGCCGAAGACGGTAGTGGGAGTGCAAACAAAAATTTTCACTGTTTATCCTTTCAGGGGGGTGCCAGAGCCCATCCCAGCTGATTTGAGGCGAGGGGCAGGGTACACCCCAAACAGGCCGCAAGTCTATCATGGGGGCCATTCGCATACAATCATATGCACACACACTCATTCCTAGAGGCAATCAATGCATGTTTTTGGAGGAAACCTGAGTACCTGGAGAAAACCCACACATATAGAGGGAGAACATGCAAACTCCACACAGAAAGGACAGTGTTCCAAGCCTAGTTCCCACCAGGGACTCGAACCCACGACCTTCTTGCTGTGAGGCTACTGTGCTACCCGCTGCGCCGCCGTGCCGCCCAAAGCTCCAGTGTGTCTGTATTTTTTTAAAGTAAATTCAGACAAGGCACGCTTTTTTAAAAATAATAAAAACACATCTCGTAAGGGTTGGATCATCGGCAACCTGCCCAAAAATTTTGCTGAAATTAAGAAGAATACCTTCATTAGACCCAAAATGGAAAAATTACTTTTGCTGCATTGGCGACCCCTAAAGGGGAAAGCCGAAAGAAGAAGAAGAAGACTTTTGCTGCATTGCACTGCAGCAGGGCAGCCATGACAGTGGGTGCAACTAGGAAGTTAGGTGTCTACTCCAGGGACACCTATGTGGCTCAATGGGATTCAAACCGGTTTCTCTCGGGCCAAAGACAATCACTCTACCACTAATCCAACGCCTCTTTACATTCCAGTACATTGGAGTCAGACTCTAGCCCGCAGGTCAGAACTCGTGTAGGATAAAACTACAAACCCCAAAATGCTCTGCAGTTGTTTCGGTGTCCAATCAAAAACAACCAATAACAGTCTGTTAAGAGTTCCCAAATCCGTCCTTACTGTGGAGCAAAGGTTGTAGAGTAATCACTCCTCGTTTTCTCCACAGGATGAATACGTCTGCAGCGTCTTTCTCGATGGTCCTAAGAAATCCCAGGAACCAGCAGCACCAAGTAATCCTGCTCACACGAATTAATCATAAACGTTGTGATGTTGTGATGCTGATAAGGTGATGTTTTACAGAAGCCTGTCCTCAGATTCAGCTCTATATCTCATACTCCCACCCCAAACTCTCCGTACTGGTCAAGTACATCGAGAACATTGTCAGTCTTTCAGAATTTCTGTTTGAGATTTAAACTAAAAACAAAACAAGCAGACTCCCAGATTTACGTTCTCCTTCTACAGAAACATTCAAACGGATCCAATCCCGACGCGTACGTGGTGACACGTCTAAAGCCAGATCGTGAGCAGAACTCAAAGAGGAAGACAAAGGTGGTCCGCAACACTGACAGCCCCGCCTTCAACGAACTGGTAACTTTTAAAACCAATCCTTTCACATTGACGTTGCACAGATTAGGATTTTGAGAAATGTTTTAAAATGTGGGAAACATTACCGATGCGGGCGGGACGGTGGTGAAGGCCACCGGACCTCCAGCAGGTTCAGGGTCCTCTGGTTCTCCACCCGGTTGGACGTGCTTTGAACACCTCACTGGCGAGGCGCTCGGGAGGCATCCTAATCAGATGCCCAAACCACCCCATCTGGCTTCTCTCGACCCGAAAGAGCAGCGGCTCTAGTTCGAGCTCCTCCTGGATGGCAGAGCTCCTCCCTCTGAATGAAAGCCCAGCCACCCTGCAGAGGAAGATCATTTCAGCTGCTTGTATCGTTCTTTCTTTCCAGATGTTGTTCTTTCGGTCACCACTCACACCTGGTGACCATAAGTGAGGGTGGCAATGTTATTCTACTTGCGAAGAATTGTATCACAATTTAAATCCAGCTTGATATATGGATGTCTATTAGATCCATTGAAAAGGATTAAACATGCTGAGTCTGAACCACATCAGTAAATTCTTCTCAGTACCAAATAATTCTACCGACTTTTAATATTCAGTCATATAAGAGCAGAAACCTACTGATGTTTTTATTTAATCTACCTCTTCCTCTCACAGCTGGAGTACAACAACGTGCCTCTGCTCTATGGGATGGTGCTAGAAGTGATGGTGAAGAGCAAGAAAACCAAGCAGACCTACGTGGCCTCGACCAACATCAAACTGGAGGAGGAAATGCTGCACAGAGAGATCTGGTTTCCCTTGTACAACTGTGATATGTAAACTGCACCAGCAGGGAGAGCCACTGCACTGTTTCTGCTGCATGCAGCCTGGTGGGGTCTGCATAGCGACCAGAGCTCAGAGATGCAGGGAAGGCTTAAACGGGTTTGATTATGATTGCACTTTAATTTGCTCTGCGTGAGAGGATGAGATGTTTTTTACCTGTTCGGTAACAAACCTACCAACCCCGCCCCGACCCACCTTTGCTTCATCCGCTGTGTCTTTTAATATTGTTTTGAAGTTTTTTAGGTTAATTTATTATATATTTAATTTATCATTCTTTGGTTTCACACACTAACGCACGTGCATACACACACACACATGGATATGCATACATAGAAATACACGTAGAAACGTGCACAAAAAGCACACAGACAAACACGAACCAGCTCCGTGAAGCTGGCCCCTCTTAAAAAAATATATATAAACAAAAATAAACAAAAAATGTGTCAACCGTTTGCGCTGTAAAAATTTTCGTTTGTGCTATTTTAGTTTTTAGATATTTAGAATTTTTTTTTTTTACAGATCAGTATGACGTCATCCAGCTCTTCGTTTTTGGTTAAAAATGCGAGAAAATTCCTGAAAATGGTGTCAATCGTTTGTGTTACGTTTGTTCTGTTATGTGTTGTAAAAAAAAAACTTGTTTGTGCTATTTTAGTTTATTTTAATAAATATGATTTGGACGATGACATCATCCAGACGTTCATTTATTTCCGGGCGTCGCCATCTTTGATGACGTCATCGTCCAAATTGTATTTATTAAAATTAACTAAAATAGCACAAATGAAAATTTTTACTCCACAAACAATTGACATATTTTTTGTTTATACATTTTTTTTAAGAGGGGCCAGCTTCAAGGAGCTACATGAACCAATACGCATCAACACACAAAAACACAAACGGTGTAATGGTACAGAAGAGTCTTAGTTCTGTTCGTACCTCAGTTTTGAGTTCACAGTTCGGTTAATTTTTTATAAAAACACTTCAATAAATGCTGTTATGACTTTGGTCTGATCTGAATTATCGGGAACAGGCTGCTTGAATGCTGACTAGTTTAGTTTGGACAGTTTGTTTCTTGTTTTGGTACCGGTGATTTTTCCACTTTGTTGGTTCTACTTAGCATGTCATAAAGCTACCCGACCTGAGCTGAACAGTGTCGGCGCCGCCTTCATTTTATCCACCTGTCTTTCTCTGTTTCAATATTTAACCATGAAGCTCAAGCGTTTCCAAAAGGAGACTTTAAACGTCTTCAAGCTCCGGTTGGTCGCTGGCAGGAGCTACACAGCTAGTTTTTGAAGGGTGAACTCTTTGATATCAACAAGAATGAGCTTTTCTCGCTCCATGGGTATTCAAAGCATGTTCCGGTATAGCTCACACTCACCCTTTCACACATGATTCACACATCACTCATACCATACAAGCTACAAAACCACAATCAGGTGGAAATAGGAGTTCGGTGTCTTGGTCAAGGACACTTCGGTATGAACACCGAGTGGCGGGAGGACCCTCACGTTACAAGCCACTCGCTCTACCCACTGAGCCATCCTTCCCCATGTGTGTGCCAGTTGCATACAAGCTGTGACGGGTTGTAATCATTCGTGCACAGTCCAGAACCAAACCAACCGTCCTTACTGAAACGTTTTGGTGTGAAAACATGTGCCGTTACACTCTTTTGTGCATGTTGTGTTAGCACATCTGTGGATGCACACACAAGAACGCATGCATACACACATATCAAAGTGTATATTCTAAAAGCACACAGGTGCTAATATCTGCACACACGAGCAGCTGAGTCTCTTTCTGTGATTCCCATCATTCGTAACAAATAATGACAGAAACTATTTTACAGGGTTTATAAAAAAAAACTCCCCGATGGGTTTCTGAAGGAAATAAAACTGCTTTTTTATAAAAACATTGGTATAATATTTATTATTTTTGTCCGTCGATGCTTTATTAAATAAAATAACTTCCATCTTTCACTGTGTGAGGTTATTTTTTCTAATTTGTGGAAAAGTTTTGTTCCGTTTATCCAGGGCCGCGTTGCGGAGGGGACAGCTTCAGACGGGAAGCCTAGTCTTCTCTCACTCCGGCTGCATCCTCCCGCTCACCCGGGAGGATTCTGAGGTGTACTCTGTCCAGCTGTGAGACATAAGTCTCTCCAGGTCTCTTATCTAGGTGGACGAGAGTGAGACAATGAATAACAGTTTGACTTTTTTCATTCAGTCCAAGCCTTTTCTTCAAGAAAGGCCAGAAAAAATGAAGAGAGAACCAAACTGACCAGAAAAAAAAGCAATTACTGGGTCTTAAAAAGGCTCAATAATTTTATTCACAAGGCCAAGTCAAATGTAACTCGGAGAAAAATCAATAGAGGCTATGCATAACTTATTTGTGTAGAAAAATAATCTGATTTTAAAACAGTCAGTGCAAAGGTTTGTATGAACTGATCAACTGTAAATGCAGCCTGTGGACACTATAGAGGTTCATATATCCATATATGGTTCATTATCTGATGCCTAATCCCGTCAGACCTTAGAAGCTAAGCCTACTGTGCCTGGGCAGTACTTGGATGGAAGACCACCGGAACCCCAGGTGCCACAGTGGGACGGTTGTTGAGATTAAATTGTCGGTGTGTCCCTGAGCAAGACATTTCACCCACGTTGCCTAGTCTGGATGTTGTGTCATTGGTTGGTGATGGCCAGAGAGGCTGATGGCGCAAAATGCCAGCCTCGCATTTGTCAGTATGCCCCAGGACTGCTGTGGCTACAACAGTACCTTACAATTACCTGATGGGGTGAATAAATAAATTATGTTTGCAGATGATATTGTGATCTGTGGTGAAAGGAGGGAAGAGGTGGAGGAAAAGCTGGAGAGGTGGAGGTTTGCACTTGAAAGAAGAGGAATGAAAATTACGCAATCAGAGTAAGACAGAGTACATGTGTGTGAATGAGAGGGATCCAAATGGAAAAGTGAGGTTACAGGGAGAAGAGAGAAAGAAGGTGGAAGATTTTAAGTACTTAGGATCAACAGTCCAGAGCAATGGAGAGTGTGGAAAAGAGGTGAAGCAGCGTGTACAGGCAGGCTGGAACGGGTGAAGGAAAGTATCAGGTGTGATGTCTGATAGAAGAGTTTCAGCTAAAATGAAAGGGAACGTGTACAAAACCGTGGTGAGAGCGGTCATGCTGTTTGGTCTAGAGCGGGGGTGCCTACGGGGTTGGTCTAAATCGCGGACTGGTCCCGAGTCGACAGCGAAACATGTTGAAAAAAAAAAAAAATTATGACTTTTTTTTTTTTTTAATGACAGAAAATCAGTGTTGCCAATTTAACAACTTTGACACTAAATTTAGCGACAATTCAGCCGGTCAAAAAGCTACTATCGACAATCTAGCGCCTTAATTGTGTTATAAAGCGCAATAACCCACGTGACTAAAACCTGGAAGTCGGGCAGGATCAGGAGGAAACTATCAAAGCAATATTTTTTGTTTACTGGTGGAGAAGATCCTTATACAATTCTATATCATTTATTTTCAAACAATCCTGATTTGATGCCTGCAATTCACCCCGAATTTCTACTCAGCTGCAGATCTGAAGGCTAATAAAGGAGTGGACGCACACTTCCAGGTTGATGGCGTAATGTGAGACGTCATCACATGCCGTCGCGGGACTGGTAGATCTCAAGAGGTTTGCTAGTTGAAAAGTAAATCTTGGGACAAAAAAAGTTGGGCACCCCTGGTCTAGAGACAGTGGCACTGAGGAAAAGACAGGAAACAGAGATGGAGGTAGCAGAGATGAAGATGCTGAGGATCTCTCTGGGAGTGACCAGGATGGACAGGATCAGAGAAACAGCACATGTTAGAGGTTTTAAAGTCAGAGAAGCCAGACTGAGATGGTTTGGACATGTACAGAGGAGAGAGAGCGAGTAGATCGGCAGAAGGATGCTGGATTTGGAACCACCAAGAAAGAGTCCTAGAGGAAGACCAAAGAGGAGGTTCATGGATGCAGTGAAGGAAGACATGAAGATAGTTGGTGTGACGAAGAGGATGCAGGAGATAGGGTTAGATGGAAGAAACTGACTTGCTGTGGCGACCCCTGAAGGGAAATGCTGAAAGAAGAAGCAGTGAATGAATAATGAATATGAGTAAAGTGTCTGAGTGTCATGAAAAGTGTTATAGAAGTATAATGCATTATTAATATATGAACATGTGGTTTATTTACAAAGTACAAACAAAGTTTTCACATCAACAACAGATAAAAACAAAATACTAATAAATTACTTTTAATGAGAAACCATTAACCTAAAAGTACTAAAAGTAAAACAGATCATTAAACAAGAGGAGGACCTGATAGAGGAGGGGCTGAAAGAGGAGGAGATGAAAGAGGAGGGACTGAAAGAGGAGGGGCTAAAAGAGGAGGAGCTGAAAGGGGAGGGGCTAAAAGAGGAGATGCTAAAAGAGGAGGGACTGAAAGAGGAGGAGCTAAAAGAGGAGGGGTCATTGTTTGCTGATGATGGAGCAATTTGGAGGAGTGGAAAAAATATTTCGTTTTTATTCACGGAAACACAAAAGGCACTCAACAAAGTTATTCAGTGGGGAACTAAATGGGGATTTAAGTTGTCAAGTGAGAAAAGCAAAGTTATGATATTTGGATTGAAAAAGAAGATACCCTCTGTTTCTCTTAGTATTTATCATTCACCTATTGAGAGGGTAAAGGTTTTTAAATTTTTGGGGCTTTGGTTTGATGAGAGATTGATTTGGAAAATCTATGTTGATAATATCATCAAAAAGTGTGAGAAAGTGACCAATATCATGAGAAGTCTCTGTGGTAGTGACTGGGGAGCGGAGAGATACACTCTTCAAATAATATACAGAGCAATGATTAGATCCATTTTTGACTATGGTTGTGTGGTGTTTGGAGCTGCATCTTCTTCTGTGTTGAAAAAACTAGATATTGTACAATCAAAGGCCCAGAGGATCTGCTGTGGTGCCTTTCGGACAACGTCGATTCCTGCCTTACTGGTTGAAATGGGGGAGTTTCCTCTGAAACTTAGACGGGACAAACTGGGGGTCCATTTTTGGGCTAGAGTGGCGGGGTCGCATAGCCATTTGGCGTCTAAGTGTCTCCTGGACGACTGTTGGGAGTTTGCGAAAAGACCAGAAAAAGCATGTTTTTTCACCCATAGTGTGAAGGTGGCACAGAATATGGGGTGGGCCTGGTATGGCCCCCTATGCCCTCCTGGAGCCTACCTGAGCCAGAGGTCTGCTTGGTTTAAGCAAAAGGGCAGCTTGTGAGTGTATTGAAAACTACTTAGGCGAGCAGAGTGAAGCCATTCATATCTTCACTGATGGGTCGAAAGAGGGTAGAAGAGCAGGTTTTGGAATGTATGTTGCTAATCCGCTAGTTATGAATAGTGTCCGTTTGTCAGATGATGTCTCTGTGTTTTCAGCAGAGTTGGTGGCAATTTTATGGGCTTTGTATTGGATCCGTGATCTCCCTCCATCACGTTGTATAATATGTTCGGACTCTTTAGCAGCTTTATCAGCTCTCCGGTATAGGACACCTGGAGCTCGGCCAGATTTAGTTTTTGATATTCTGTGCTGCCTTAAACGACTGGAAGATATAGGTTCAGAAGTTCTGTTTGTCTGGGTCCCTGGGCATGCTGGAGTTGTGGGAAATGAAATGGCCGATGCTCTAGCCAAGGCATCCCTTGGTAGAGACACAATAGATGTGTTCTTGGCGTTGGAGATGCAGGAATGTTTTAGCATCTGTAAGGAGAAAATTACTGAGGAGTGTCAAACAGAATGGGAGAATGAGCGGCGGGGCAGACACTATTTTGCAAGTCAGCCTTCAGTTACTGGCACTAGGTGCCCTGAAGCCTATTGTCGTAGAGCTGAAGTTGTTCTAACTAGACTTAGACTTGGGCACTGCGCCCTGGCGGAGGGTTTGAAATTAGTCGGCAAACATCCTAGTGGGCTTTGTGAGTGTGGAAACGCTGAATCGGTTGCTCATGTAATGTTGACATGCAGCAAATACAATCGAGAAAGAAGACATCTTTTTGTTCAGTTGGCAGACACAGGGTTAGCCGTTTTTTCGCTCAAGTCGATGTTGTTTTCGGTGGAAAGGCAAGTTGGAGAAGCCGTGCTTTTTTATCTGCGCCGCACTGGCCTTTTGTCAAGAATCTAATACAGTTAGATTCTTGAAAATCTAACTGTGGATTTTCTAGAATCTAACTGTAGATTGGTCTACCTGTGGAGGGCAGCATTGCGCACTCGAGCGTATAGCCTGCCAGAAACAAGTAGAAGAAGAAGAGGAAGAGGAGGGGCGGAAAGAGGAGGGGCTGAAAGAGGAGGAGCTGAAAGAGGAGGGGCTGTAAGCAGTCCCTCCTCCTCTCACTGGTGGATATAAGGAGCTGCACAGTATCCCCAGACCTTACATCAGAACTAGAAAGACTTTTTCTTGGACAGTGAACAAGATCCAGGGAATCAGAATCTGTGACTCCAGTATAGTTATCAAAATATGTGATAGTTTTCTCTGTCACATTTTAATTTTTTTAAGCTTTTATCTAACGAGATTAAACTATTGATTAATTTATAGAACCAATATAACTACTAGAATGTTCTAGAGAACTTCTCATGTGGCAGCATTTCCAAACCATTACTTCGTATGAAGTCCCTTCAACTTTTAATGTAGTATCGGGTGTTTCTCTCCTGTTTGCCTTGGGATGAACACACCAAGCAGTTGGAAGACCCGAATTATTCCTGCATGTACCCTCTATAGTCACTCAGTTTAACAAAATTTTGTTAAAGTTGTGAGAATAGTCTTCGTCACGTGTTCAAGTGGTGGGTTTTTAGATAAAAAAGTAGTTGATGTCAGATATTTTCGACTTTTTTCTGCATATGTCTTTAATGTCGGATGACTGTGACAGACAGCAGTTTTTGCACATGGCCTGTAAAATGCACAGGTACATCTTTCAATCACTGGTGTTTGTCTACAATTTTGGGTGCCTTGAAGTGGCCTTTGCAGAGCTTGACCTGGTGTTTGGGCTGGTAGTTTAGTCTCATCTCGTGAAGATCAGTTATCCACGAAACTTCTTATGAATGATCATAGGCGCATTTCCTGTCCTGTGTCAGATGTTTTCGATTTTCTTCTACCTGAAACTGCAGGTGGGAGATGTGTGCCAGTTCTAAATTGTCAGCATGTTTTCCAGGTTGTCTATTGTTTGTTTAAGGGATTCATCAATCAGCATTTCCTGAATAAGTTCGATTTGAAATAAATGTGATCTCGTAAACGTAAACTTTTATGCCTCAAATGATGGTTTAGAGGAAAAAAAACTTATGAGTCAGGAAATGCAAAAACATGTGATTTAGAAAAGCTTTTATAACAAATAAAACAGTTCCAGAAAGAATTTTGTTGAGTTTTTGTTTTACATGTTTGCTGAAAAATGACCACGACACAGTTGATGTACATTGTTTTTCGAGGAGGCATCTTCCTTCCCTCAGAACTTGATTCATAGTTGCCTTATTTCTTCGTTTTCCTGTCAAGGATTGTAAATGTAGTTGCATTTGGACTATGGTTGTTGTTAAGAGATGCAGGATATTTTCTGTTTGCAACCCTAAATCCATCTGATATTGCGTTGCTATAAAATAAACAACGTTTCGATACATCATTCTAGCAGCTTTGAGGCCATTGTTCAGGTCTGCTCAGACCTTACTATCTCTGAACCATAATGCTGAGACCCCTGGCTAGCAGTATCATGTGCTAAGTACTAGTTTTTACCCCTTTTGCCTGCATGGCATGTAGATGTACATTTCAGACCACGTTTGTGGCAAACTTAGTTGCACTGCATGGTTCAGCGGTCTTGAGTGGGGTGCAGAGCAGATCGAAACCTACTGTAATGATAACATGATGAGCATCATGGGCCTGGAAGTCATCAGTTAAGAAACTCACCTAACACTGACGCAAGACGCTTGTATTGCAAGAGTTTCTTAAACAAATGAATGTACAAAGACTTATGGCAGAGATAGCATGTGTTGGTCTTGTTGAGGCATTGGTTGGTCTTGTGCCTGTCCTCCCATGAATGGACGGCAAAGCTTGTGTTTGATTTCTTGCTGTGACATTATCTCCATGTAGCAGCTCTAGCAGGAGTATGGCGTTCTTGGGTGGTGAGAGGTTCAGCAGTCTCCGGCTTCATTCCCTATGGATCGGGGCAGATGTTGATTGTTTGGGATACCAATGTTGCATTTTTGATCGTCTTGATTCTCCTGGGTGACTAACCCTGGATGTTCTGAATCTACAAGTTGGTTATCTTCAGCGCTGCAAGAACTTATTTTAACTAACAATACAAAATAAAATGAAACATTAAATCCTTCATTGACATCCCGTTGGAGGAACTTAGCTTTTGCGTGTTCGCCATTGAAACCTGCCCGTAGAACATAACACAGTGAATATTATTGCTGTTTATGTTAAACAATTGCTTGATCACCAGATTTTGGATGTGTGGTTAGTCTCAGGATTTTCGTCAATGGAGGAGTATCAAATCATCTTCTATTGTAGGGTAACCAGTGTACAGCGGTTGTTGCACATAGCCTCGAAAATGCATGAGGAAGTGAGCAACTGAGCCGAATCGCACGCCCCACTTAAATCCCCGGTGTTTGTCTGCAACCTTGGGGCCTTGAAGCGGCATTTGCACAGCTTGGCCTGGTGTCTGGACTGGTAGTTTAATCTCATTTTCCATTTCAGGGGGAGCAGCTACAAGACAGATGGTGTCTGTTAGCAATGGCAAATCTCATTATGGCTGAACATAGACTGCATTTGAAAATGACTCATTCGTACAAAATTGCATTGACTTCATAAGAAGCAATCATCAGTTCATGGTCAGACTGTACGTAATTGTCTTTTGTTTGACTTGAGATGAACATGGATTTTCCAAATCAATCTCTCATCAAACCAAAGCCTCAAAGTATCAGTCCTCATGATACTTTGATTTGACAAATTTTCAGAGTCAGTTTTCATTAATGTTTTCATTGTTCCTAATGTTGCAGAATTCAAATGACACCTAGTTGGTGTCAAAGTCGGCTTTTAACCCCAGCAGTTTTTGACAGGTTTCTGTTTTCAATGTTTTCTGCATATTTCTGCAGGTGGCAGCATGCATGTCTGTTTTAGGTCCATCTTCAGACCTGCTCAGTACGGTTTGTGAATTGGAAACAAATTTCCAGTGTAACATTAAGTTTGATTTGAAACTTGATCTGATCTTAACACTTAAAGATCTTTGTTCATTCGTTTGATGTCTTTAGGTTCTTTGATGTATGGCAGTCATAGGGTGGATCTTTGATCTATCAGGACAGCTCTTTGTCTGGCATTTCTTGTTGGGATGCTTTGCCCTTATAATTTGTGGCTTTCTTCAAGTATCTTTTGTTTCTTGGTTGATTTCTTTAATTGGTTTTCCTCCCTTGGGGTCTTGACAGGATGGGTTGTAGAATACTGAAATGTATTCTTAAGCACCAGGGTCAACAGAAAGAAGAGAATCTGAAAATGTTTTTTGGGGGGTGGGAGGAGACAATTCGAAAAAAAAGTTTTTTGTTTTTTTTCTTTTCTACTAAAGGGTTGAATCCGAAAGAAACAAAACAAATGACTCTTGAGAAGACTGCATTTTAGTGACAGTAGGTCCAATGATGGAATGGACTGATGGTGGTAGCTGTGTGTTCTGTTTCTCTGTTTCCTTCTTTACAGCAGGAAAAAATCAATTGTTAACCTGGTCAGGTAGAGAACTGTTATGGAGCACTGGGTGGAGTGACATTGTTCTCAGAATACCCTTTTGGTTTTCTTTAGACATGGTCGTTTCCAACTGCTCTCAGTGAATCACTTTAGCTGTTTTGAGAACTCATGGTGCTGAGTCCCTGGCCTTCAGTAGTAGTGCACTGATGTGGGTGTTTAACCAAAGTTATGATTGGGAAATATTTTCACCTTTTTCCTGTTTAAGACATTGTGCCGAAACTGAAACAAGAGAACTGATGTGGGGACCTAACTGTCTATCTCATCAGAGATGTTACATGTTGTATTTTAAAGCCGTCCTTGTAAGGACAATTTGGCCGCACCAGTCTAGCACTGCATGGGTTAGACGTGCACATTGGATGTTTGAAGCTATTAAAAGGATCTGGTTTTTATGAATTGTCAAGCATTTACTTTTACAGAGGAAGTCAGATTATTGATCCTACTCCAGTCTCAAAATAAGCACAAGGTACTTGGAGAAATCACCAGGTATGCTCCTTTAGGAAGTGTTCTTCTATGGCACTGTTCTCAGTCTAGTGACTACTATGTACAATGTACTGTTGGACCTATACAGCGAGGAGATTGATGGCGTTAATGTTGTACCGCTGAATAACAAAGTCCACCATTTAAAAATTGTGTGTAAATCATAGACCCAAGATATCTTTCTAGATCATTGTTTAAGAAAATTATAGAAAGAAATATAAATAAAACCACCAGGTTCTTGTTGTTTCCAGTATACTGGCAAATTAGAACAGTTCTATTCTGGGAAGTGGACTGTAGTTCTGTAGTTTTAATGTGTGACTATGTTGTCGTGTTTTCTCCATGAAAAGTGTTCCTAAAGATCTAACTGATATTGATTTAAGGATAGAACTAACAAAAATTTTATAATATGTTACATGTACAGTCTACACAGTGTTGGTACATACCAACTTTTCTTCTGTGTGTGTAGACAACGTACGAACTTGGAGAGATTCTTAAAGCATTTCCGCAGAAAGTCAGTTTCTTCTTGCAAACTGTTTTAAGAGAACTCGTTGCAACCATTTAGACTAATGTCTGCATTGACTTATTTTGGCTTTTTGCCATCTGATAAAACTTTTGCCATCTGATAAAACTTAAATATGTTTTAGATAGTTTATATGTTCTCTGTACTATAAAATTCTCGTCATCAACACCTTTGTGGAGGAACTTAACTCCTGTGTTTTCCCTCCAATATCACAACATTATATGTTAAACTATTGCTTCTAAACTCATCTCTGGAGTAGTGTCCTCTTGTTAAGGATGAACGGGTGCAGAGAAGTGGCCTCTAGATTATAGAGAAACAGTCAAACCATCCTTTATTGTCATCTAACTGTTGACACAAGTTGTTGCACATGGCCACGAAAATGCATGTGGTGAACTCTACTGTTAAACACCTGCTGTCTGTCTGCTACCTTGGTGTTTTGAAGTGGTCTTTTGAAGAGCTTGACCTGGTGTTTGGGCTGGTATTTTAGTCTTATTCTGTGAAGATCAGTTATATGCGAAACTTCTTGTGGATGAACATAGATTTCCAAATGAGTAATTTGTTCGAACTTGTATTGAACAGACTAAAAGTGTATGGTCCTGTTGTAAATTGGTCTTTCTTCGTTTCACTCTGGATAGAAAGGCGAATTAGTCGGAAGAAGTCCTCACGATGTGTTCATTTCAGAAATTTTCTGAGCCTCTCAGTTTTTGTTTTGATCGATCCTGTCTTACACACATAATCCTCGTTGGTTGTCAGACAGTTATTATTAATATTCAAGTTTCTTTTAAATTGACTGACACTGTCATGAGGAGTTTGCTGGTGAGTTCAATAAGAAATCTGGGCTTCTGGACATGTGTGCACAAAGGTTGAATCAGTCATGCATCTTTATTAAGTTCCCTATTCAAGGCAGAAAAACAAGTAAATTAAAAAGTAGTGTAAGGAAGTAACAATTTTCTCCATCCTGTTTACTTTTTCAACTTAAATGATATTCCTTTTATCTACTCAGAAGCCCTTTTCAATAGTTATCATTCCCAACCTGTATGACCTGGCTGGGAATGATGGGGGTGATTGCTTCTAAGTAAACATCAGGAAGAAATATCAACAAGTGCATGTAAGACTAATCCCCCACACGTGCTATGAGGGGATTGTGACATTAATGGATTTTGTCGCCCCGCTTTTTTCTTTTTTTGCTTGTGGATGAAAGATTGAATATGTATGATGGGAAAATTCGGAGACTCCACAGCTGTACATGTCTTGATCAGAATCTATGAAGTAGTCAAGAGTGAAAGTGTAAAATGTCGGTCAATCAGACAGCGATATGATTCAAGAAGTGTTCTTTGTTTTACTTCAAACAAATAAAAGTTGAGGAGGAAATGTTTCTGTTTTCAGAATATGTGACTTTTTTTCTTGTGTTGCTTGAAGTTTTTTTTAATTTTCTCCATCAAGAGTTTACTTAACTTGTAATTGATATTGATGTATGGATAGCACTAATAAAACTTCTATAAAGTGTTACATGTACAGTCTACACACAGTGTTAGTAGGTATGAAATTTCCTTGTGTGTGCGTACGAACCATTAGTTTGTACAAATTGGGAGAGACCTCTTTCATCACTTCAACAAGTCAGTATCGTCTTTCAAACCACAAAATGGAGTGTGGATATATATTCCTAATTATTTTTCTCTTCTGATTTGACTTACGATATTGTTCCTTGACTGGATTTTGAGAGTCAGTCTTTTGGCAGATCCTAAGGACGCGGATTTAGCCGAATGGTTAAATTGAGAATTCTTTATTTGGAATTCATCACTTTTTGTACAGCTTGCATTTCAATTTGTAAGTTGCATTTAAGACAGGTTTTGTTTGGATCTAATATTGAAAGAAGACCAGTGTTTTGGCTGCTTCTCCGACCCCCAACAGCTTTTAAATATTGTAAACATAGTGTCTCTATTTTGTGGATTCTCATCTTTTGCGACGACTATTGAAGAAACTAATAAATCTTTGATACAATTAATATAAATCTTTGATCTACATGTATGCATGCATTTAAAGAGAATTGTTTTAAATCAATTCAAGTGTGCTGAGTTCAAATCTGAGGTGACTTTTAATCTTGTGCAAGACCCAATGCTCGATAGATCGTCCAACACATTGGCTCCTGCTTCAAACGCAGCAAAATTTCAAAACAGTTTGGCCTTGTTGGCACGCACTACTAAATAGTTTTTCTTCGTTTCCATATGTTCATCACTTCTATTCTCACATAGGCTTTAACGCTGTCATTTTTGGCAGAGGCATCTTTATTATCGATAAAATCGCGGTAATAAAGCAGGTTTCTTTATTTTTTTTACAACTGCAGGGACGCTGGGCTCAAAGCGCCTCCTTTCAGACTCCTCCAGCCAGGGTAGATCTGGTTCTGAGAGCTAGTTGCTGGTTGTGTGCACGCAAACAAAGTGAGACAACTTCATGACAAGCTAATCAAGCCAACAGGGATTTAACCATTGAAAAAAACCCCGGCTAAAATCAGCCACAAATTGATTTATTTGGGCTTTGTTTCTCCCTTTGGAGGCCCTACCGTAATTTTCCATCTTTCCAGTTTACTATATTAGTTACAATGTACATTTGCTCTCATTATAGTTGATAAAAAATCGGACTTTGAGGAGATTATTTATCTTGAAAAGGCTTTTGCAATTACTGAAATTGTTAACTAATCAGGCAAAGATAAATTTTTCTCATCTCGTCCGGTAATTCGCCACGCGTGTTGATATCCTGGTGTAGGTGCAGTTTTCTGTGATTCATGTTTTGACTTGAGATGTTGTTCCTTGAGTCAGTCTTTTGCAGATTCAGCTGAATGATTCAATCAAGAATACTTTTTTGGATTTCATCACTATTTGCTCTCCTGTTTTTAGAAAATTGTTTCAATTAAAAAGCTTGTGTGATTAATTTGGTTTTTATAACTCTCCTTTCTGTTTTTCTTCACAAGAAAGAACGGTTTGTTTGTTGGCAGTTGAATTGACTGAATTGAAGCCAATGCTTACGGACAAGCACGGCATCCTCGGTTGCCCTCTTCAATAAAAGTCTCTTTTTTCCACTTTTGAGGATGGTGACGTCCTCTCTCGCCCCCTATTACCTTGTTGGCGGTTTCCTGTCAACCAGCTAAAGAATAGTCAAACGACAGAGATACATTCTCTTGAGTGGCCGAGAGAAGGAAGATTTCTGGAAAAGTTCTTGTCCTAACAGAAAAACATGAAAACCAGTTGTAACTTTAAATTCTTGCAAAAAACCCAACAGAATGAAACTTGTTGGAAAGATGTGTGAGCAAATGTTGCTGTTGTTCGTGACATCACTCTATTTCCTGATGAACGTTACAAATTCATGACTATTTAATGACGAATGTGATAAATTCATGACTATTTGCTTGGTACCTTGAAGCAGGTTTAAAGCTAAGTCTGTATATCATCTTCACAGCACAATATTAGGCGCGCTGTTCCAAGACCACTGGGCAATATAAATATTAATAGCAGAACCTTTATAGGTAAGCTTTATATGGTTTAATGTGGTGCAGTCTCTTCGAAGGTTATCAGGACCAATCACTTCAACGAATAGTTAAGATATGATGTTTCCAGGTAGCGAGGCATTGTTGTCCCAGTTGGCTTGACTTTTCTTGCAAACCTTTATCTTTGCTTCTTTCCGTTACCTGCCTGTGTTTGCAAGACTGCATTGTGTGCCATCATCAGTTTTCACTTTAGGGTGAAGATTTCGTCCTCGGTTAGAAATCCTTGTTCTAATTCATATGTACGCTATATGGCTCATTGCGGCCTTCACCAACCACTTTCTTCCCTTCTCTAATGAAGAAAACTTTCCAGCACTAATAGATAATCATGAAGAAAAGTTGCAGACAGCTTGTGGAATCTAGTTTGATGTCCACAAGTGCGCAAGAGGATTGCTGTGGGTTAGTGCAGTAGGATCACTTTCAAACAAGTATACGTGTTTTTCTGTTTTCGCCCAGTTGAGTGCCAAAACTCTTTGATTCTAAGCAGAATATCTGCTTTTATTGCATTAAACTCTATTTATGTACGACACTGCTCTGCGTTTTCTTCACGTTATTCATGTTGAACCAAAGTCCAACAAATGTTTGAAATAATGCTCATCTGTTAATCTCTGGATATATTACCATCTTGGGCCACTGTAGTCATCTGCCACTTTGGATGCAAGTTCCACACTAGGAATTTTTTTTCTAGTCAAAATGTGTCCTGGCACTTTTCAAGATGTGAGGAGTGTTGACACGGAAATTAATAATCATGACTGTACTTCTGCATGAGTTCTTTGTGGAGATGTCAAATCTTCTCGGAATAAAAAAACGTTGGCCTTCAAAAAACAAACAAGTACCCCTGCTTCGTGTTGTGGTCCTCGTGTGACATATTTTTTAGTGGAAAGAAATGGTCTTGTGCTGCATGCTAAAGATTATAAAGATTAAGACACAGATGCCCTGTGAGCTGTCCCTGGCTGATGACCTTGAATTGAGCCCTTTTACTCAGACCACTGTTTGTTTGGCAGTGGATGCACAACTTCACGAACTTCTGAATCGCACTACGTGGCATACTGCCTGCAGAGCTGAAAAAATGAGCAGCAAGTATAAGATTATAAACCAGCTGCTCTAGTTGCCAGATTTGATATAACAAAATGCTCTTGTTCTTTTGTTCGTCCCACCTCTCCACCATTCCTACAAGCAACCATGCCAACAAGCCTAATGCCTATAAAAAGCATTAGGCTTGATGACCTCCACAGTGAGCCGAGTGACTGTATTGGTCTACAAAGAATGATTTACGCTTGTAGCAAATCAGAAAAAAAAGGGGATTCCGAAAAAACTTCCCAAAAAATACGGAACTCTTATTTTCCTACTTGCTTGTCAGTATCTGGGATAACCAGTGAATATTGGTGGATGATCTTACTGAATAAGAGATGTTTTAATAACAAATTGATCCCTGATGTTTGTTCGGCATGGTGCCAGTGTTAAGAAAACAAAAAGGAGGTGAACAATTTTTTTCTGTGTGAAAGAAACTTGCGTCTGTCTCATTTTTGGGATAATTGTAGTGATGTTAGAGCTACTCAATGTGGAGAAACACTTGACTAAGTTTCATAAAGCTACCATGCTAATTATCCACATGGACTAAAATGCAATTAGATTTCTCTTTTGTTTTCAAATCTGAGGTTTTTGTTGCTGAGTCGTTGGTTCTAATCACCTCTCTTTAAAATGGTTGTTAGACATGTATAGTGAAATAGAATCTGAATTCGTAAAAAAAAAGCAAAGTATTGTTTTATGTTTAAATGATCTGAAATGATAAAGATAAAACCCTAAGTAAATGTACTTCTTTCATTTACAGGCCAAGTGTCATTTCCCCTTTTCAGCTGAATATCTTTTTTTTGAGCAGAAACTCCTTCCAGGTCATCTGATGCACCATGTTCCGGGACTATAAATATATTGATGATTACCAAGTACACCACCATCAGAGTTACTGACTCTTCAGAAGACTGCTGTTCAGTCTTTTCGATTTGAGTAACTTGTTTACAAGTGAATTATGTTTTTGTAAAACGTGTCTAGTTTTTGGATAGAGCATGCTATTAGGATCAATATAAGACGAAAATGTGATCTGATGACAAATGTTAAAAACTAAATGTTAAAACACAAGTTGTTTTAATAAATGGTGTGAATGCTTGTACATTGAACACGATATTTTCCTGCTTCTTTTATCATTTTGTTGTAGAGCTTCATGAACAGCTTACATGGCTGGTGATTGTATCTGAGTTTGGGTTCATTTTTCAGACGGTTGGCCTCCCAAGAAGGGTGTTTTAAAGTAGAAAAAACAACCTGCTGCTTAGTCTGGGAGAACAACATTTCTGATGGGGTTTCATCCTGCTGATTCACCTGATCCACCTGATCTCAATCAGCTTCTCTCTATTTAACGGCAGGTTCCTCTTCACTCTGCAAGGGGATGCCATCCTGTGCACACTGAAAACAATGATGATACTTTGTAGTTAACCTGAAACATTGGTGTAAATAGTTGCAGCTAAATTATTGGTTTCCTTCATGACTTGATTAAAATTACAAAAAAAAAATTTCATTAAAGAATTTGATTGTTTCTGCCACAAAAAGCATAGAGTGAACTCTCACCATTGTGGATTGATGATGTTGCAGAATATGTGTTTTGTTACATGTGTTCAAGAGAAAATTTCAGATTTTGCAAAAATTTAAAAAGTAGTTGAAATGTAATGAATCTTTTGTGCTTCATCCAAATGTTTGTTGCAATAATCCCAGCTGTAATAAATCCATCCTACAAGAAAACAAGCATGAAACAGATTGGAGCATTTAAATTTGTAAGTAGCAAGTAAGACAGGCTTTATTTGGTTCTAATACTGAAAGATGACCAGTGTTTTCGCTGCTTCTTGACCCCCTACCACTTTTAAATATTATAACACGTGGTGCCCTGTCGACGTGGTGTCCCCATTTTCTGGATTCAATCTTTTGCTGCCGACTATTGTAGCGAAACAAATGGGGAACACTCTAACGTGTTGCATTAAAAGAATAACTTGATTTTAGTCAATTTAAGTGTGCAGAGTTGAGATCTGAACGTAGAATTTTTCTGTAAGCTACAGATTTTATGCAAAATGCACCACTGTTGTCATGTGTTTTTTTTTTTTTTCGTTTTTGGAAGTGTTTCCCAGAAATAAGTCTTTATTGCACATGTGATTAAGTCATTAAGAACGTTCTTCTGATAAGAGTTGATCACAGCTGATAATGCTGATCACTTTCTGCTTGAAACTGTTGCATTTGTACACTTCATCTGGCCAACCTCGTTTAATACTCCAGCATTAGTCTGCTATAATGTCGATCAATGGAGTGTCCTTCCGAGTCACAAATAATAATTCAGCATCCCGGATCCACTTGATGCTCCCCCGAGAGTCTAAGTCAGTGACAGTGGTTCTACGAAACCCAACAATATTTGTTCTGATAGTGCCACAAGCACCAATCTGGAGGGGAAACAGACCTTGGAAAATTGCGGACTTGTGTAAAAATGTTATATGAAGACATTACAGAATCATAATACTTGCTTGCAAAATGTGTATCCAGTGTGGGAGTCAGCAAGCACAAAAAGTTTATGCAGTCGGTTTATTTTCTATGTAATTGTTCTAGGGCTGCTCTCTCTTTAGTGGCCACCATGCGCTTATCAATGGAAAGGTTCCACCCATGATGAAAATTTTTCTTAAAGACAGTCTCTATCCGGTTATATAGACATGTTTCATCTTGCCTAGAAGGTCATAGGTTGGCGTGCCCATTATTGTCTGAGTTTGTGCATCATCATCTGATGAGCAAAGGAGCATTGCTTGGCACATACCAAAAGCTGTTTCCAGTAAAACAGCTAGACAACTCATAGGTCAAAGATTGTGAAATTTGTCCAGTTTTCATCTTTGTTGGGTCCCAAATGCGTTTGTATTGTCCAAAAAGTGTTACTAACAAGTTATCTATAAAAAAACATATGGAAAAAAAATCAAGTAAAGATGCAACCCGCTTAATCCAGGTTTGTGGTCCAGGTTGCCTAGGCCATTTGAAGAGGAGTAGTAGAGATGTAGAATCCCGTTCATCTATGGTGTGCCATCTCTCCCTTGTCTGCATGTTGGTTTTTCTCGAGTTCTCGCTCTACCTCTTCTGATCAGTGTAAGCAGCAGGAGATGGAGTCGTAGACGCAATTGGGTGTTAGACGCTACTGGTGCAAACAGAGACCTTCTCTGCCTTATTCCAGGTTCAGGAGGAGGCTCCCAATCACTTTCATCCTCATTGTCCTCTGTGTGGTACCCATGAACAACATTGCCATGTGTATATAAAAAATGAAATACTGAAATAAAATATACTCATTCCATAGTCATCACATTAAAGATGACAACTGACAAGTTAAATCTTTCATTGAAAGCAATATTTTACTTGATGTACTCATTGATCAAGTTTTGGGTTCATTCCATGTTCAATCAGCTCTTCACCGTCTTCTTCAGATTCTAAGATTAGATCTTTGCCTTTAAGCATGTTTTTTGACTGTTAACCTGTTTGTGACTGCATGCATTTGTGCTTTAATCAATTGGTTTTTACTAATTACTAATTTGTAATTAGTTTTTCTGGGGACGAAACATAATAAAGGGTAGAATTATAGCCATTCGAGGTGGTTCAGAGGGATTGCAGCAAAGGTAATTGAAACTATTGATGATAATGAAGATCTTCTTCTTCTAATGATTTCCGGCAGGCTTCACGCTCGAGTGCGCAATGCTGCCCTCCACAGGTAGACCAAAGGTTGACGTTAGATCCTTGAAAAATGGCCAGTGCGGCGTAGATAAAAAAAGTATGGCTTCTTCAACTTGTTTTTCTTCTGAAAACAACATTGACTTGTTCTGATCCAACTTCTTTTGTACTTTTTCTGACTACGGTGGCCTCCAAGATTACAAGCTCAGCCTGACAGTGTCGCAAACAAAATCTCTGTAGTTTTGGGCATTGTGGTGTTAAGCTGGGGATATGCCTCTTATTTTTCTCTTCAATTGGATCCTCTGAACTGATGCAGATGTGTAAAATACAGCAGGCCATGATGGTCGATGTTGTGACATGTAGTTGTTTTTGGTGGAGGAATTTAAGCCTCTTGAATTTGCTTCAAGTATGTCAAAAGTATGCTCAACAAGAGCCCGGGCTGAATTCTAGCACTAAAATGCCTTTGTCGTGCTGTCAAATGACAATTACCCTAGTTTAGTTTCACGAGCAGGATGGAAAGGGGATAAGCCGAATCCCCTATAGTTTAAGTTCCTGTAGAAAGTAGCCACTGGAGGTTATTCTCTAGAATTTGTGCCACATCAGTGTGTTTGAAAGCTCGGGCATCATGCCAGCTATCGGGGTACCCAATGCTGACTGCTGCTGATAGTCTCAAAAACTGGTTATGATTATTGAATAATATTGTTAGCGATTGTAGTAAGCGTTTGGATTGTCACGGGTTGGCTTTTGAATATGTATTTACGACACCCATCCACTGCTGGAAACAATCTGTCTCCCTTTGGTCACTGAATATGGAAAGTCAGATGCTCGTTGACCAATGAACAGAAACGGGCTATGTCTTGTTGAATCTATCAGCAACAAGACTCCTGGTTTGCCAATGTGCTTGTGTATAAGGGCACCTGAGTGGGCTGTCTTATTGTAGTGTGTCCCAGAGTGTTCAGAAGTTCGTTTAGTGATAGAGCAAAGTGGAAATAATACACAAGTTAACCTGGAGAACCTACCTCCACCTGCCCAGTTGACAGTCTGAAGTGAAGTCACTGACACGGAACAAAAGGACAACATCCTCCACAAAATGGGAGATTCTAGGGATTCGTCTGAGGATATGTAACAGAAACTCATAGATTAAAACATTTCATGTATAGCACTTAAAAAGGGACACAAAGACGGTTTAAAACACGCGATAAAAACAGTTAATATAACGAGCTATCACAAGATGAAGACATACACTCAGCCATTTTGAAAAGATGGAGTTTGAGGGACATTAGATATATAGATCGTCGTAGTCAATTTCTTCAGAAAGCATAAATGTCAACACAAATCTTTCTGTCATGGTGTTTTTGCCCTTTAAGAACTAAGACCAGATGTAGACTACTTTACTGTATACTTCTTGTTCTCGTTTGTCGGAGCTGCTAAGTAAGCAGGTCAACGTTTGAAACACAAATGCATGCAGTCCTAAAGGGGTCACAGGTAGAACATGTAGATTAACCAAAGAATAATTTGTTAAACAGTGAGTAAATGTTGTTGGAGGGTGATCGTGACAATAGGGTCGAAGCTGGGGGATCACTCTTTGTCTGGTCTACCCTTTGATCAATTCGACATGGATGTCCCTAGCAGAAACGTAAACTCCAGCCGACATAGTCATGGAGACATGGGGTCATGGAGACAGAAAAATACGTTAAGGTGATGATCCCTCATGGGCAGAGAAATTAGCATGAGTGAAAAAAAAAAGAGAGAAGAAACTGATATGAGCAATCAAGGTCAAAATCATTTGGGTCAAAATCAGTCATGAAATAAGTGTAAGATCACCTGCAAAAAGAAAATCATAATAATTCATAGTTATGTGCCTCAAGACGTGATGGTGCTAAGTAACTGGCAGAAAGCCTCTCTCTGATATAGGACCCACAGATCCCCTGGACATCTTTTGGTGGGACAGGGACATCAGGGTCATGTGGCTGTTGCTCCATCTCCTCAATGATATCACCGCTGGCCAGACACAAAGTGTGGAGTACAGCACAAGCCAGGGCAGAAGCAGCCCTCACTCTGATGGAGCTGGTCTGGCTATGCTTCTGATTGAAGTGCTCCTCCATCCTTCCCCGCAGAGGTTGCTGGTAGGGGGTGTTGATGGGTAACCACTGTTTCCCAAAAGAAAATAACCAACATAAAAAGGATTGTTTCTAAGTATATGGGTGTCGTGGACTGAGCCGCCATACCCAACAAAAACATCCAGGAATCTCCCAGTGGAGTCATAAATAGCTTGGAACTGAACAGAAAAAAATTGTAATTTAAATAATCAGTTTTGTTGCGTTTTGGTGGTTTAATTCAAATATGGCAACCATCAATCGCTCCAACTGCCTGGTTGAAGGCATCATGCTGAGCAAGGACACCAAACCCCCGCCCAACCTCATCCAAGTTGTCACATCTGGGGAAGAAGATCACTTTTGATCGGGCCTTTCCGATCTCCCTCGCGATCTTGTGAACGACTCTGTGGATGGTAGATTTGGGAATGTCAAATAGCTGAGTTGTCTACCTGATAGGAGGTACCATGGTCCAACCAGTTAACAAAAGTAAGAACCTCAAGGTTACGGCCCCAGTCACAGTCTTTCCTGCTGCAGGGTAGCCAGCAGGGTATTAAATGAGCGCCTGTTCAGCCTGAAGTTGGGCTTCATGTCCTGCTCTGGATCCATGTAAAGTCTTAAGACAGGAACCCAGGCATTAAGCAAAGCATAGCGGATGGCCTGAAACAAAACGGAAACACATGCAATAGAAATACTGTTGTAGAATTTTATAAACTTTTTTAAGTTTCAGATTTATTTGTTTGAAGGTTAAGTCTTTTGAGCTAAATCATCTCATCTTGAAGGTGTCCTCAAAACATAACAAAACAGACAGGTATGGTTGAGTAAACGAAAAGTTATATTAGAAAAAATCAATTATTAAAAAGAAGAGATCAGAACAAAAGAAAAAATTGAGGGAAAATGAATTACAATAGACGACTTGCCAAACAAGTCTCATAACATAACACTCATAATGTAGATTATGTTGGAAACATTTGTGGTGTGTAGATGCTACGACGGGACATTCTGAATAGTGATTTAAACAACAATCTTGATAAATGATCTTTTTACAACATACTCAGTTCACCTCACACATTACTGATATTTTAAGGTGAATATAATGTGAGGAGTGTTAAGTTTATAAACAGAGACCGAGCAGCCAGGAAAACAAACAGGAAACGCAAACAGTCATCTTATAATTAACTCTAATCCGTGCAATTCCACGAGGACATGATGGTTAAGACGCTCACGTAAACACAACCGTGAAGAATTTATCTGGTGAAAAATGTAAAAAGCTAGAGCCGCAATAGTTCGGAACATGTTTGCTTGGCAGTTAGATATGACCTTTCTCTTCTACCGTCATACCACAATGATTTGTTGGTAATTCTTTGGTGAAAATGGCCTTCGATGCCCACTTGCCTCACTTGGTTCATGAAGGAATCAAAAAATGGCCGCAGAGAGCCCTTGATCCCTTAAGCACTTTTGGTTGAGACACCAATAACCCTTTAGCTGCTCGCGGGACCTGTCTATGATGTATACTATAATCTCATTTGTAATACTCTCATATGGTACTTGAACACCAACAGAAGATTAAACATTCCAAATGTTATTTGGTAAGGGAAGTGTTTGTGGGGTTTTTCTATTATCTTGCAGATTCTGGTGGATCCATTGTATTAATGATCCCTCCAGAAATTTTGTTGTTTCCTGTTCACATTCACAAAGAGCTTTGATGGGAATGTGGGTGCCATCAGTGCACCAAATCACATTTGGGAATCCTGAAATTAATATACACATGTAGACAAAATTGTTGGTACCCCTCAATTAAAGAAGAACAAACCCAATTGCAGTGATTTGAGGCAATCACTGCAATTAAATGATTTCTGTATTTTTCAATGAGCATTCTGCAGCTGTCAACAGGTATTTTGGCCCACTCCTCATGAGCAAGCAGCTTCGGGGGTCTTCTCCAAATGGCATGTTTCAGTTCGTTCCACACGTGTTCAATGGGATTCAGATCTGGGCTCATGGAAGGCCACTTTAGAATAGTCCAACGCTTTTATCTCAACCATTCTTGGGTGTTTTTGTCTGTGTTTTGGATCATAGTCCTGTTGGAAGACCCATGACCTGCGACTGAGACCAAGCTTTCTGACACTAGGCAGCACACTTCTCTCCAGAATGCCTTGATAGTCTTCAGATTTTATTTTACCTTGCACATTTTCAAGACACCCTGTGCCAGATGCAGCAAAGCAGCCCCAAAACATCACTGGGCCTCCTCCATGTTTCACCGTAGGGACAGTGTTCTTTTCTTCGTATGCTTGGTTTTTGAGTATTTGAACAAAGAGTTGATATTCCTTACCAAAGAGCTCCAGTTTAGTCTCATTTGTCTAAAGGACATTCTCCCAGAAGCTTTGTGGCTTGTCAACATGCATTTTTGCAAATTCCAGTCTCGCTTTTTTATAATTTTTTTTTCCAGCAGTGGTGTCCTCCTTGGTCGTCTCCCATGACGTCCACTTTGGCTCAAACAACGACAAATGGTGCGATCTGACACTATAGTACCTTGGCCTTGACCTTAAATTTCTATGGAGATTGTTCTGGGCTCTTTGGATACAATTCGAACGATCCGTCTCTTCAATCTGTCATCAATTTTCCTCTTGCAGCCACGTCCAGGGAGGTTGGCTACTGTCCCGTGGGTCTTGAACTTCTGAATAATATGTATAGCCACAGTTGTTACATAAACTTCAAGCTGCTTAGAGATGGTCTTATAGCCTTTACCTTTAAGATGTTTGTCTATAATTTTTTTTTGGAAGTCCTGGGACAATTCTCTGCTTTCTGTTGTCCATCTTCAGTGTGATACACACCTTTTCACCAAACAGCAGAGTGACTATTTGTCTCCCTTTAATAGGCAGACTGGCTGGTTATGAGTTTGGAAACACCTGTGATGTCAATTAAAGGACACACTTGGGTTAATCATGTCACTCTGGCCTAGGGCTGCAACTAACGATTATTTTGGTAATTGATTAATATGTCGATTAGCGGGTCGATTATTCGATTAATCGAATAAAAAGACAATTTCAATAAATATTACTTTTTCGGCATATTCTTAGAATGTAATTGTGTAAAACACAGCCGCTCATTACCACTTAAACAACACGTTGGGTCTAATACAGTAAGAGCAAATGTTAATCTCTCTGTCAAATAAAGAGGTAGAATATTGTCATTTCTAGAAAATAATAAATCTACTTACTGTATACAGTAAAAAGTAACTCATAAGCACCCATAAAATGTGCTTTAGTAGTACTGGCTAATAAAACATCAAATGTAAACTGTTGAATCACATTTGAAAACAAGAACCCTTTAACACTTCTGGATTCGCAAATTTAACCTTGTTCAGAAGTATCGCACAAAAAAAGGCCCCAGATTAACATGAGAAAAAATATACAAAAAAACATCATCTCTACTTAACTTTAATAAATAAAATGACCTGGGTCCATCTTTACCACTTAAAATATAACGAACACATCAGTGTTTACAGATCTACTAATCGGGAAAGGGGTGCCCAACTAACAGCACTCATTTTTTTGTGGGAAAAAAATGTGCTTTGCGGTGTAGAGGAGGGGGTATTGTATCCTGGATTGAATTTAGCGTTCCTTTTTTTTTAAAACCCCTCTCGTCTTCCTACTGACAGCGGCCTCATATCGGACACGATCATTTCCAAAACTAGGAGTCCCTGAGAGAAGCGCTGCTGGGGAGTGCAACTGTTTTCCACAGAAAATAGTCCATGTTGGGTTGTTTTTGTTTTTTTTGCAGACAATAAAAAGTGTATTTTGCGATCTGTAAAATCAGAGAAATCGCTCTGGTTCACCGTGTCCCGCTTAGAGTCTGACATGTTTTTTTCTCAGATGTTCATGCAGCGTCGTTATGCAATTTTTTTTTTTTTTCAAAATTTGGTGATCCAGATTAAACAGTTTAACGGGCTGCAGTTTGCCCAAGCCTGATCAAGTAGGTAGGGCCGTTTACAGGAGGGATGGACAGCAGCACCAAAAAAGCAAAAAAGAAGAGCTGGTTTCTATGGTTACAGTAAAAAACCTATCACAGGACAGCCCTGCCTGTCTTTTAATAAAATGACAAGATTTCAAATTGATAAACATAAATAAATATGCTTTAATCCATTTTTTACACAAACACCATGAGATCAACTAAAACAATCTTTTGGAGCTACCGGTGGATCCTGATCACCGTATGAAGTGAAATACGATCACTTCTCATGGAACACCTAACGATCTCTCACAGGGCCGCGGACCACTGGTTGAAAAACGCTTCCGTGGAGAATAAACAGCATTGAGTTTGTTAACTTTTCTATAAGTAATGTTTTGAAACCAACAGATTAAAAAAAATTACAAAAGAAGCCAAAGCTCAGTGAGGGTAGGTTAACTGGTCTCCAGTTCAATGCGTTCCAGTGTCTGCAGAAACCTGCGTCCTGCGCGCGATGTTCCGTTACCATGGCAACCTCTCCGCTTACCCGTCAGCGCTGAGAGTTATTTTATTATTTTCAAAAAAATGTGTAAAGTTTCTGCAGTAGGAGGGAGAGATCAGCACCAGAGGTCAGTTTTTATTGTTTACATGCTTTCTGGTTGGAATTATAGTGACGGTTGGTGTTGCTGCTCTTTGTTTACCTTCTGTTAAACGTTATCAAACCTAATCTTTCTGTTTTAATCAGGTTTTATTCTGTGAGATGAAATAAAGAGAAACTCAAACACACATTTTTCTCATTTTACCGCTCCAAAAAACTTAAATTAAACATGCAAACAGAAAAAAAAGCTCAAGTTTCTCATTGATTTTGCAACAACTGATTTTTAACAAAAACATATTAATTTTTTTATAGAAAGTATAAATATTTCACTTTAGCTGGAAATAAAGGTTTTATGATCTTGTTAGGTGACCCTGTGATATGAGAGTTCAGGTCCCACCCTTACTTGAATGGTAACCAGCTGTGGGTGGTAACCGAAAGAATGAGATTGCGGATACAAGCGGCAGAAATGATCTTTCTCTGCAGAGTGGCTGAGCTCTCACTCAGAGATTGGGTGAGTTCTGCCATCCGGGAGGAGCTCGGTGTCGAGCCACTCCTCCTCCAGGTCGAGAGAAGCCAGATGAAGTGGTTAGGGCATCTGGTCAGGATGCCTCCCGAGCGCCTCACTGGTGAAGAGTTTCGGGTACGTCCCACCGGGAGGAGACCAAGAAGCAGGCCTGGACCTGCTGGGGAGACCATGTCTCACAGCTGGCTGGGGAACGATTCGAGATCTTCTGCGTGAGCTGGAGGATGTAGCCGGGGTAGGAGAAGCCTGGGCTTCTCGTCTGAGGCTGTGTCCCCCGTGACCCAGCCCCGGATCACGGGGGATCCCTCCAGAACAAAATTTACGTTTGTACAAGCGTCACGTAACACATGATATAGTCATACGTACAGAAATCACAATTATGCACTAATGTATACATGTTGGATCTCATGACACAATTACACCTCACGAGTTATATTGTACGCAGATTGGTCTCTCTCCATAACTGGACCAGATCAAGTTTTTATAACAACTTAAATTTGTGGATGACACACTGTTTGAGTTGCAGATCAAAAATATTCTACATCTTCACTCCACACACAGATACACAAAATCCCCTCTGTAGAGTACAAACCCTTGGTAAAACAAAATCACCATAAGCTCTAACATAGAAGACGCTCTGCTTCATGGTGTTACCAGGTAATAACTTATTGAACACTTTGAATAATATAATTACAGTAAAGTATTTCACAAGGTCGGGATATTTTAGTAATTTGGACAGAATGAAAAGATTGTGTGTATGATCTACTTTGTAGAATGAAAGATCCGGACAGTCTTGTGAATGATCTGGACAGGTCGTTTTTGCAATGAGAATAATGGTTTGGTTGAACATTGATCCATATCTCCATATTTCAATACAGTAAATAAAGTAGGGTAAAATCAGAGAGCAGTAAAGTGTACGGAGAACAACACGATCTAGATATTGTTTGGCTTTGTCAAGACGTGAGGGTGCGGGTAGAAGGAAGGAGGACTCAAATGCAGGACATCTAACATGGTTTCTCATTGATAAGGCAGTCCAGTAAAGCTGTAAATGAAAACAAACAAGGATCAATGGAATGTCTCAGGTTATTGTTTTAGAATGTATGTCTTGGTCAGGTATGGAAGGTATGATCTGACACCAAAGGGAAGGCAGACTCTGTGTTTAAAATCAGCTGCACAAACACCTTCAGGTGTCTCAAATCAGGTAGATGAGGTAAAGCCCCGGGCTCCCTCTGGTGGTGGGCGAGGGAACCATGAAAGGCTTTGTTTATGATTGAGAGGTTCTTGAATATTTTAGTTTTAATATGACCGATGTGGGCTTTCAATGTTAATTTCTTAATATTTAATAACACCTACAAATTTGTTCTCAGATACATTTTTGATTTCTAGTGAAAGTTGTGAAGACGTAAAACTAGAATGAGTTCATTATAATGAATGAGTTTAGTGTTTATCGATTTAATCTTCGTACATAAAACTTTATAGATGAAACTTTATTAAATAGTTTTCCTGAGATGAGGCTCCACTAATAGGCTGCTACACTGTGTGCAGGCCATGTTGAGGAGGAACAAGGCCCAGCATTCCAGGAGAGCTGAGATCCGCCTTCTGTACCAGTCCTACTCCAGAGGCAATACCACCCTACCTGCCTCGGAATTTTTAAAGTTCCTCCAGGAAGAGCAGATGGAGCTGACAGCAGATGAACAGATGGTGGAAAGTCTGATCGATCGTTACGAGATAGAAAACACGGGTGAGTAAAGGTGAAACACCGACCCAAAGTGCATCTAACAGCAGGAAGGCTCAAAGATTACAGCCACATGTAGACATCCCTCACATGTGTCCCCCTGATAGCTGGTGGACACAGGCTTGGACACAGGCGGCCCCTGAAGGGAATTGCTGGTGGACACAAGTCCACCAGCTACCTGGGGAACACAGGTAGGATTTCATGTCCATGTAAAGACATCTTGCAGCAGGAAGGACTACATCTCCCAGCAGGAAGAACTACTGTACATCTCCCAGCAGGAAGGACTACATGTCTCAGCAAGAAGGACACATCTCTCATCAGGAAGGACTACATCTCCCAGCAGGAAGGACTACATGTCTCAGCAAGAAGGACTACATCTCCCATCAGGAAGGACTACATCTCTCAGCTTGTTTGGAATAACTTGAGATAAATTTAGACTTAAAATACTTCATTAATTCCCTGTTGGGGGAATGTTTGTGTCCGGTAACGCTCGGGAGTCCTGGAGAGAAACAGAGGGAGAGAGAGCAAAACAGTTTTGAAACAGATGCTAGGCAGTGCCAAGTTTGATGAGGTGGAGTTGGAACAGCAGCTTGGTGGAACAGAGGTGGAACAGCCGCTTGTTTGAGTGGAGCTAGAAAAGCCATTGGTGGAACACACAACAGTTGGCTCTGCGCTGGGCGGAATGTGGATTACTGTGGCAACTATGTTTGCAGCTCTAGTGAATCATAAGATCTTTAACTGCCACTAAAAGCTCCACATCTTGACTGTAACTTGCAAATCTTTTATTGTCGGTGGAACAACAGCATTTGTTGTTCTCAGACATCACAAGTCCTGACACCTTTCGGGCCGCATTTTTCCACGTCTCTGTCCACACACACCATAATGAAACTGGGTGTGTCCAGATAGGACCATGGCAAGGAATTACCATTGATGTCGTGAGGTAGAAGCCAGAGACCGGAGGAATGGATGGAAAATGAGATTAGATGGATTAATGGATGCATGAACGGAAGGGAATAAAAGAAGGTGCATAAGATTAACGTTGAGTTTTTTCTTCTCCAGCCATTGAAGAAAGCAGCATGACTTTCGAAGGCTTCTTCAGGTACATGGAGTCCAAAGACTGCTGCATCTTCGACAAGAGCCACGCCACCGTGTACCAGGACATGGACCAGCCTCTATCCAGCTACTTCATCTCATCATCACACAACACCTACCTAACCGGAGACCAGCTGTTGGGGAAAAGTCACTTGGATGGTTATGTTTTGTAAGCAGCTAATTAGATGATGGATTCATGGATAATCAATCCCTAATGGTCCATTTACATAGAGTCTCATTTATCATCCCAAACAAATTGAAAGTAAATTATTCTAAACTCCACTGGTTTCTTTGGGTACTGCGAAGTGAATCCATCGTTGGTGTGCTGAAACAGGCGGCAGGTTTGCTGGGGGATTGTGGGGTTCGTAGCGGAGCGTTTCGGACAATAGTGGTGATTATAAAAGAAGCTGATGGCAGCAGAGGTTCAGGATTTATGGCTCCACTGAAAGGCCTTATTTACTAAGAACTGCGTACATCTTTGCCTGAGCAGCCTCTTTGATTTTTTAGAATTCCAAATATGTATCATGCAAATGACGTGATGCACATGCGTGTCATTGCTCACGAACAATGGCAGGGTTTACCATTGAGCAGCCACAATGGCCCCTTCCACAAGTGAAAGAAGGTGGGAAGCAGTCACCACAGCAACTCCTGTATATGATTGACACACACTGATCTGTCTGTGAAATAAAAAAAGAAATGTTCCAAGCTTATAGTGGTGACAAAAAAAGGTAGCTGTGCATCAGGAATCCATAATAGTCTAATTCCCAGCTCTAACTGATTCTGTGATTATTATCCTTGATTGTCTTAATGTGTGAGGTGTGAAATGTTGCGTAGAAGCGAGTGCACGACAGCGCACAGATTCAGAAGGATTTCAAACATGATGATTAACAATGTGCAAATATCTTGACAATCTTCTCCTTGATGTGCTCCTACCCTGAAGGCATTTATGGGTGCTTTCTAATTGTCCCCACCCCCCTAAATTTTGACAACATTCGTTCGTCACCGCACAAAAAATGGAAAAAAACACGGGTAGCTTAGCGCATTGCGTTAGCATCGGTCCTGCTCTAACACCTCTATAACAACGCCAAATCAAAGTTCATTCCTGCCATAGAGCGCTTCTTCAACGCCCAACACCTTTTCAGCAACGCCGTGTCTGCTCAGAAAAGGCTTTCAACCACTTCACCAAACTTTGTGCAACGTTTAATCACTGCCAGTGCAACAACGCTAGCAAAGCAGCGGTGGTATTGATAGAGTGGGGGTGAATTTTGCCGGTGTGGTAATTGATAACTTTTCACCATTCGCAATTTGCTGTGCAGCTCAAAACGCCGGGAGTGGTAGAAGGGCCTCTCGAGAAACACCAGCGGTGGCTGAGTGTTGCCGACGTTGCTTGAATGGGAGCCAATTTTTGTTAAATGGTAATGAACGGTTACGCTTCAGCAAAGTTTGGGCGGTGTGACCAGGGTCTTACAGTAACACTACAGTCCACACAGTCACTTTCATGAGTCCTTTAATTTGTGTAGAAATCGGCTTGCGTATTTAGACAGTAACATGTCCAATAATCCTCACATCATATGTGAATAAACATGGTATCTTTTGTTAACAGAAATGCAATATTCACCGAATTTTCCCCTCCTCTCGTTACCGTTTAGTTGCTCCTCCTGAGGGCTCAAAGGCAAATAAATTAGAATCTGATTAGACAGACCAAGCAAAACCCCTTCCTGTTTGTGCTTTTGGATGACTGTTTTTTGTGTACATGTTTGTCTGTAAATGTGTATATTGTGCAGTGCTCTGAGGAAGGGCTGCCGCTGTCTGGAGATTGACTGCTGGGACGGGCCGGATATGGAGCCTGTCGTCTACCATGGCTACACCCTCACCTCTAAGCTCCTCTTCAGGGACGTCATCACCACAGTGGCTCAACACGCCTTTGAGGTAACATGTCATCTTTTAAACACACATGGAAACAGAAAATGTCTTAAAGTGTAATGGGACAATGTTAAAACACTTTTAGTGACAAAAATAGGGATCAAATTTTATCTCCGTTTGAACAATATATAGTTTTTCTTCTCAAGAATTTCAAAAAGTCCTTTATGACACATAAACGTTTGTCAGTCTTGTTTATTGGCACCCCTCCGTCTCTAGAGACAATGAATTCTCCACCTGTATATTTACCTGTTGGCTGTCGCTGAATATGTCAATGCGGGAGCTGCTCCTCCTACCACACTTACTTCAAATATAATAGGCGGTATGAGTCATGGTGAAGCAGTGGAAGATTGGCCTTCCGGGTTGTTGTGTCCTCACGCTGGATCTCTCTGTTCTCCTTGGCCTGCTTGATACCGATTTCGACAGTCGCACGCCAACGGTAGCGGTCAATGACTCGAGATCCAGTTGACGTTGCACAATTTCAGATCCCTTTTGCTGGCATCGGTGTAGCACAGGGCAGGTTGTCCAGCTGGATGTCGTTCCCCATTGAGGATGTCCTTTATAATGCGGCCATCGTTCATCCTGGATACTTGTCCTAGCCAGCGCAGGCGCCTCTGGGAGAGGATGGTAAACACACTGGACATGCTCATCTGGGTCAGGACGTCCATGTTGGATACTTGAACCTACCAGGTGATGCCAAGGAGAAGTCCAAGGTTATGCAGGTGGAAGGCCTATAACCTTCCATCTACGTAGTCTCCACTCTTGGTCAGTGTTCAAGGGTAAACAGTGTCCAAGCTTCACTGCCGTACAGTAGCATGCTCAGCTCACATGCTTGGTAAACCTTCACTGTATGTGTAGGACTATACATTAGAAGTGCACGTCACTCACAGAGTCACAATGGTGATCGCCTCCCACTGCGTTCCTTTCACATGGCATGTGTCACCACGGCAACGTCTCAACATTGTACACGAGTAATGACAGGCTGGCTCTTCGGGAGACTATTGCAAGTGCATCATGGTTTTTTGCATAATCCATATTTGGAGTTTTAGAGGTGTGGATGGGGCTGGGATGGAGATCGAGTTGTCTGACGCCAGAGATGTATTGCAAGTGTGATTTATTAAGATTTAATGAATCCCAGATTTGCATTAGCCATGTGCGTAAGCTTTGGAGAAAAACTTGCTCAGCTTACGATCTACATGAGTCTTTCTAAATGAGGCTCCAGTTCTTCAAGAAACTCAATCCGGTTCAAATGTAAGTAAAAATGGTAAATATGTTTACGTAAGGATCAAAACGTGACACTTTGCAAGATATAAAACCACAGTTTATTGGATTTGGGGAAAGGGTAATGAAGCCGATTAAAAAGTAGATTGGGTGTCATGGTCTGGATGGAGGTCCGATGGAGGTATGTGTCACCTGCTGGTCGGCCGGTGAGGATCACAGAGTGCCGAGGCACAGGCCGGAGAATTCTAGGAGGCAGGGTCAGGCAGCAGCTAAGGTTACCAGGGCGGGAGATCAGGGACAGCCAGGACAGTCCAGGTTGATAACAAGCAGTCAATAGCTTGATTGATGAGTCATTCAAACTACTGAATGACTCATTGATGAGATCATTGATGAGATGAGTAAAGATGAGTGTTATTGATGACATCATCAATGACACTCTGACGTGAAGTGGATGGTGGCTGAGGGTTTATCTAAGAGAAGCAAGCATTTAATAAATTGTGCATCTCCAGTGAGGACTCAGCGCTCCATGTAAATGGCTCCACTTGCGTTTGAATGTGTGTTGGGATTTTTTTTTAGGTGTCTGAATTCCCAGTGATCCTGTCCCTGGAGAACCACTGCTGCCCGGAACAACAGCGGACCATGGCCAAGTACCTCACCTCCATCCTGGGGAACATGCTACTGTCGGCTCCTCTGGAGAACCTGTCCCGAGACCTGCCCAGCCCCAATGTAAGAACCATGCATGTGGTCTGTCGGCATGTGTGGAAACAATCTGGATGTGATGAGTCGTCTTGAGAAAATGTGAATAGTGCTGTACTATTTAAAAATGTAAAACCTTCTATTTAATATGGAAGCAAAGCTCAGTGGTAAGATAGTCCTTTTCGGACCAAAGAGTTGCCGATTCGAATCCTGCTGGACTATTGCCTTGGTCTTCCTGGAGAAGACACCTAAACTCTAGTTTCTTCCACCATTGGCTGCCTGCTGGGGTCAGGAATTTTCCCATGAGGAATTAATAAAGTATGAAAAAATAAAAATAATGGGAAAAATGGCAGAAAATTTGAGATGAGCAGCAGATAAAACCAGAGTACAGAATCCCAGTGAACCATCCTCCCAGTGTCTGGATCACAGCAGCCTGTTAAAGGTCCCATCTCGTGCTAAAATAACTTTTAAGTCCTTCATGCCTCCTTATTGTTATGTGTAGTTTTATATTGGTCAGCCTTTACCTGACAACGAGCGGTTGTTACATGAATGACTCGTTTTACGCAGTATGAATTTTTCTACCCTTGCAACGCTCACTCTGATAGCTCCTTCCGTCCCACATAAACACCTAAACAAATGAGCAGTCAGAAGGAGTGTCATGTTGGAGGTGGTGAGGGTGGTGCAGTAGGACCCAGATGCATTGCCAGTTTTAACCAGTTTACTGAAGAAAGTGCAGAAACACATAGAATTCGGCAAGATGAGTGACCAGAGGGACCAGAAGGTTGGCCGTCGAGGAGACCAGATGGCTTGAGCTCGACTGAACGATGAGTGACCAGAAGGTTGGATGTCGAGGATACCAGAAGGATGGAGCTCGACTGGATGATGAGTGACCAGAAAGTTGGAGCTCGACTGGACCAACTGGCGCTTGACTGGACGATGAGTGACCAGAAGGTTGAAGCTCGACTGGACAAGGGACAAGAGATATGAGCTCAGCAGGCGGGTAGAGTGCACCAGGAGCCAGGGCAAAGAACCAGGATAGGGGTGGTATGGCTGTATGAAGGCAGCACTGTAGGCCAGTGGAGCAGTGTGCAGCAGGGGAAGCAGAAAGAAGAATGCAGCAAGGGAATGATCCATAAGGGAAGTGAGGCTTAAATCAGGGGTGTCAAATTCCAATCCTAAAGGACCGGTGTGCTAAAGGTTTTCCATGTGTTCCTGATTCAATACAGCTGATGCGCACAAAATGAAATCAACAGACAATTCAATTTGGCACATTAACGGGGCATGTGTATGGCTAGAGAAGAGATATGACTCATAAATGGCATCTTTTACACTGCTTTTATCATATCTTTAGGGCCAGGATGCCAGTGTGAATTGTCTTTAGAGCCAAATGTTAATTAGACAAGTTTTTACAGCAGAAAAAAAAACAAAAAACTTGAACCAAAGCAAAGAGAAGCTGTTACACCATCTTGTTATTAATGGAGTTTATATGGATTTTACTGGATTAGTTTTGTGGACCAGGACACTGCTTTGATCCGTCGTGGTGAAGAAAGAGCTGAGCCAAAAAGCAAAGCTCTTGATTTACAAGTCAATCTACGTTCCTACTCTCACCATGGTAACCAGGATCTATGTTCCTACCCTCACCATGGTAACCAGGATCTATGTTCCTACCCTCACCATGGTAACCAGGATCTACGTTCCTACCCTCACCATGGTAACCAGAATCTACATTCATACCCTCACCATGGTAACCAGGATCTATGCTCCTACCCTCACCTTGGTAACCAGGATCTACGTTCCTATCCTCACCATGGTAACCAGGAGCTTCCTCCGCAGGGCTGGCCTCTCCCTCAGAGATAGAGACGCTGCTCCTCCAGGTTGAGAGAAGCAAAATGGTGTGGTTCGCGAGTGCCTTGCTGGTGAGGTGTTTTGCCCCACCTGGAGGAGAACCAGAAGCAGACCCTGGACCAGCTGGAGAGTATGTCTCACAGCTGGCTTGGGAACACCTCAGGCTGCTCCCGGGTGAGCTGAAGGATGCAAGCAGGGTGAGAAAGCCTGGGTTTCCCGTCGGAGATTGTTGAACCCACGACCCAGCCCCGGAGCAAATACTTTTGGCATTATTAAATTTCTGCTAATAAAGCAAATTTCTTTGTGAATAAAACTTCCCTCTTTGCATAAAGTTTTACTGAGTTCTTTATATTCGTTCGGCAAAGTTGATGAAGAGAGTTTTTGTGATGTGTTTCTCATGTTCTTTGTCTTCTGTGTGTGGAAATGTCAGGACCTGAAGTACATGATCCTCATCAAGAATAAAAAGCTAAGTCTTCGGTCTAAGAGTGACGATGCATCAGGGTCAGTAGACATTACAGATGAGTGCGAGTTTGATGAGGATGATGATTACGATTTTGATGAGGATGATGATGAAGAGGTCCGAATAAGCAGAGCAAAGTTCTGGTCTCCTAAGAGAATAGGGTCAAGGAGGAAAGTAAGTCATTTTAAAGCAACCTTTTCTTTTCTCATGTTAGAATAATTTACGTCAGCGGTGCCCAACCTTTTTTGTCCAAAAAGCTACCTTTCTCTGACCTTTTATTTTTAATGTCTTCATCATCATGTGGCCCCAGGAGCGGCTTGTACCCAGTGGGTATCGATCCAGGTTCCTCTGGTCGAAAGAGGGAAATTCTTCTACTAGGCCATCACTCCTGGGACCGTAAAAACCTTTAAACGATCAAAACCTCCTGAGAGCTACCAGTCTAGTGTCAACATCACAAACACAGCCTGCAGTAAAACTACCCTCACAACACGATTAGTTGTTGTTACACAACCATTAGACTTCACACACCTTCTCTCAAACACACACAGACAAATCCCTCTTTCTCCCTGAAACACACAGACACAGAGATTCTCCCTCTCTCTATGTACCGCTTTCTATTTTTCTCTATCACACACACCCAAACACACAAATACATTTTTTGCACGCACAAAGTGCTTTGGGAGCAAGGCGCTGCTCATGGAGAACAGACTTAACAACATGCTTTTGCGTCACAGATTCCAAAAATCTCCAATAACACTTGTACAAGCAGCTAGATTGAAGAGTGGCTCGAGGGTTTTGAATAGTTGGAAACACTGACTTCCTGTCATTTCATCATTTTTTTTCTACACACCTGTCGATCGACTTGGGATCAGTCAGAGGGCTACCAGTAAACCGCGATCAACTGGTTGGGCACCCCTGATTTAGAACATATAAATCCACATTCCCAGAACTTCTTAACTTCAAAGCTGATTTTCTGTCTTTTTCTTTGACCTGAAATGACTGTAACAAAAGGTGTTGGTAGCCAAACCCTTATCCGATCTGGTGATTTACACAAGGTCTGTAAAGTTCATCAGTTTTGCCGATGCCAGGGACAATCAGAACTACTATGAGAACACGTCTTTGGCAGAGGTGAAGGCTCGTAGGCTGGTCAAGAGCTCAGGTACAACCTTCTTCATTTTGTCATACTCATAAAGTCACAGAGAGCTTTACACACAGGTGATCAGACAGAAACACACAGACTTTAAAAATCTTGTTTTATGGTATGATATAAAGAAAAAAAAGTGCTGTTTGAGTAACTATGAGCTTCCCAGTATAATTGTGAGCTGTTTAGCAGGGTGTGTTTTTGACCATACGTTTTGTTTTCTGCCACGCCCAGATTCTAATGTAAAAATGAAAGTGTTGTGCATGTGTTAGTTTTCAAATCATCAAATGAAAATAAAAAAATGACTGAAAGGGTTTTTTAGGCAGAAGTTGTAGGAGAAGAGTTTATCTTGGGTTTCTGTGGGAACTTGGCTTGACCGAGGAACTGGGCTGTGGAGTTGGTGGTGGTTTGTGTGATGTGTTTGTGTGCCAGAACATAATGACCCAGGTTATCAGAACATCATGACCCAGGTTATCAGGACATGGTCCTGCCATGTGTCCAAATAATTGGATAAACGAAATGTTCCAGGAAAGATAGTTGTGTAAGGATGTAAGGACGATGTTTGACGCAGACGATTGTGTAAGACAGGGTGTTAGGCCAAAAAGTGTGTGTGTGTACGTATAAATATGGGAGAAAGACCGAGATTTGGGGGCTCATTCTAAAAACTCTGACCGGTCACGCTGAAGTGTTCTCTGACTTTATTCATGAATAAACAGACCCTTTTGAGTACTGAGCTGAGTCCGATTCCACTTCATTTTCCCCAACAAAGTAACAATAAAAATGGAAAAACAAACTTTTCAGAACCTGATTTCCACCAACAAACCTTTTCCCTTTTTTTTGTGGCCGGTGTTGCTCACATTAAAGCAACTTTCTGCTTCTCTTGTTTTGAGCAACAGAATCTTCTTCTTTCGGCATTCCCCTTCAGGGGTCGCCACAGCAAGTCAGTTTCTTCCATCTAACCCTATCTGCTGCATCTTCTTTGGTCACACCAACTATCTTCATGTCTTCCTTCACTGTAACCATGAACCTCCTCTTTGATCTTCCTCCAGGCCTCTTTCCTGGTGGTTCCGAACCCAGCATCCTTCTGCCGATGTACTCCCTCTCTCTCCTCTGCACATGTCCAAACCATCTCAGTCTGGCCTTTCTGACTTTATCTCCAAAACCTCTAACATGTGCTGTTCCTCTGATATATTCATTTCTAATCCCATCCATCCTGGTCATCATCTCTGCTACCCCCATCTCTGTTTCCTGCTTTTTCCTCTGAACCATAGTCTCTATACCAAACATTATGGCCGGTCTCACCACGGTTTTGTACACTTTCCCTTTCATTTTAGCTGAAACTCTTCTCTCACACATCACACCTGATACTTTCGCTGTACGTATATCGAGGCGGACAAGTTGAAGATGCAGTGCAATACAATGTCTTCTTGGTGGATTCCTGCACTGCACAGCACCACACGTCTTTTTTTCCTCCTTTTTTTCTCTCTACACACAGACAAAATTTGATTTTCATGCCTACTTTTTACAGGCACTTGAAATAAGGTCGATTCTTGGGAGACAATTATGCGACTATCATACTCATCTGCAACTTATTGCCAAGTGATCAGACATGGCACTGACAAGATGCTGACGTGTCTGTGATCACCCAAACCGGTCGATTAACGACATATTTTTTACCAAACATCTTCAGATTATTGCTCGACGATCTTCTGATAAACGTCACCACCTACCTGTTATTGAATCGGCCAATGGTTGATTGTTTATGTAGCGCTCATCTGTATGTGAGCAGTAGACAAACGCACAACCTTAGTGACTCAGAGTAGATTTCAGAAAATCCTGCGATAGTCGCAAAATTTTTAAGTCAGAGCAATAATGAAACCAAGCCCAAAAAATGAGGCGAAAGACTCTCGATGAGTGCAATGGACGCTCGAGCTGTGTTCAAATTTTTTCTTTTTTTTTTTTTTGCAAAACTTTGCTGAAGCGTTCTTTGTAGTGGTAAAACAAAACAAAAAACCTCATCACTTGTAACTGATTATCACTGTTTACAAAGGTTGACTCCTGTTAAAGTGACACTGCCGATGTTTCTCGAGGCACCCTCCAACTGCTCCCAAAGTTTTGAGCTGCACAAAATATTGCGAGCAGTGAGGAGCGATTAATTTCTGCTCCGACAAAGTTCACTCCCCCAAGGCCCACTCAAAGTTTGGCACAGCTAGACGCAAGTTTGTGGACGCTATGCCAACACAGAAATCTTGAACGCTGGACCACCGCTGTTTCACCAGCGTTGCACTGGTGGCAACTAAAAGTGTTGCAAACTATCGTGGAGCGGTTGTAGGTGTTTTTCAAGTACTTATGATGTGAAAGCATCCCTAATACGGGAGGCAGAGGGAATGCCTTGACAGGTATGAGCTTGACAAGCTAGAGACCCGAGAGTGGTGACGATAGTGAGGCAAGGCTTGGGTGTCCTTGGGTAGGGGCAAAGCTAGGATTCCACAATATGACATACTTCTTTTCCTTCCCAATTACTCACATCCGGCTCTGATTATCTCTCCCTGCCACACCTGCCTCTCGACGAAGGGAGAAAAAAGCTTATGAAAAGTGGGGACAAATGAGAGGCAGGTGTGGCAGGGAGAGATAATCAGAGCCGGATGTGAGTAATTGGGAAGGATGGGTGAAGATGCTGTAAAAGCAGAGGAGGGAGGATTCCTGACAACCTTTATTCCTATTTTCTGTAACTTAACAATTATTACCCAACAAAAATCCAAACACTCCTTTTAATCCGAGTTCATTGGTTGGACTTTTAAAAAGATGTAATGAATAAAATAAAATCTGTTAATAAACTGTGGACACTTTAAAAAACCTTAGTCAATAAGCTTATTGATCGGCAGGCATCCAATCAATCGACCTACCTGGTTTTATGGATCATCAAACGTTAATTTGAAAAGTACAAAATAATCTCTGCTGTTTGTCATCAACTATACTATTACAGACTCCAGGTCCAATTCAGAGAATTGAACAAAAACTAAATAACAAGAAAAATAAATACATTTAACACATCCTACAACTTACAATGAACACCTGTACCAGTGGGGCAGCATGGTACAGTGCCTTCGTCCGACCCTCCAAAAACATGCATTGATTAACCGCTCTAAATTGCCTCTAGGAATGAGTGTGCATGTGGATGTACACGATTTGCTTTTGAGTGTGAAGCAGATCATAGGAGCATGGAATGTCCCCTGCAATAATCAGTATGCTGCACTGATCCGCCAGGGTAAAGACAGAGCTAAACCAAAAAGCAAAGCTCGCGATTGACAAGTCCATATACAGTGGTGGTCAAAAGTTTACATAGACTTGTAAAGAACATAATGTCATGGCTGTCTTGAGTTTCCAGTTATTTCAACAACTCTGATTTTTCTCTGATATAGTGATTGGAACAGATCCTTCTTTGTCACAAAAAACATTCATGAAGTTTGATTCTTTTATGACTTTATTATGGGTAAACTGAAAATGTGACGAAATCAGCTGGGTCAAAAATATACATACAGCAACATGAATGAGCAATTTTGGAGACTTAGAAAGTTGTGTCAATGACATGAGCTTCATAGCATGACCTCTTAACTTCTTGTGAGTGATTATGAGTGACTACAGCTGGTGACTTCTCTGAGGCCATTTAAAAAGGGCTCATTGGATAAAAACACCCACAAACGCTACAATGGGAAAGTCAAAGGAGCTCAGCACAGATTTGAAAAAGAGAATCATTGACTTGAACAAGTCAGGAAAGTCACTTGGAGCCATTTCAAAGCAGCTGCAGGTTCCAAGAGCAACAGTGCAAACAGTTGTTTGTAAGTATAAAGTGCATGGCACTGTTTTGTCACTGCCACGATCAGGAAGAAAACGCAAGCTGTCACCTGCTGCTGAGAGAAAACTGGTCAGGAGGGTGAAGAGTCAACCCAGGAGCACCAAAAAGCAGATCTGCCAAGAATTAGAAGCTGCTGGAACACAGGTGTCAGTGTCCACAGTCAAGCGTGTTTTGCATCGCCATGGACTGAGAGGTTGTCGTGCAAGAAGGAAGCCCTTGCTCCAAAAGCGGCACCTTAAGGCTCGACTAAAGTTTGCTGCTGATCACATGGACAAAGTTCTGTGGTCAGATGAAACAAAAATTGAGCTGTTTGGCCACAATGCCCAGCAATATGTTTGGAGGAGAAAAGGTGAGGCCTTTAACCCCAAGAACACCATGCCTACCATCAAGCACGGTGGTGGTAGTATTATGCTGTGGGCCTGTTTTGCTGCCAATGGAACTGGTGCTTTACAGAGAGTCAATGGGACAATGAAGAAGGAGGATTACCTTCAAATTCTTCAAGAAAACCTGAAGTCATCAGCCCGAAGGTTGGGTCTTGGGCGCAGTTGGGAGTTCCAACAGGACAATGACCCCAAACACACATCAAAAGTGGTAATGTAATGGCTAAATCAGGCTAGAATTAAGGTTTTAGAATGGCCTTCCCAAAGTCCTGACTTAAATCCCACTGAGAACATGTGGATAATGCTGAAGAAACAAGTCCATGTCAGAAAGCCAACAAATTTAACTGAACTGCACCAATTCTGTCAAGAGGAGTGGTCAAAGATTCAACCAGAAACTTGCCATAAGCTTGTGGATGGCTACCAAAAGCGCCTAATTGAAGTAAAAATGGCCAAAGGACACGTAACCAAATATTAGCATTGCTGTATGTATATTTTTGACCCAGCTGATTTCGTCACATTTTCAGTTTACCCATAATAAAGTCATAAAAGAATCAAACTTCATGAATGTTTTTTGTGACATAGAAGGATCTGTTCCAATCACTATATCAGAGAAAAATCAGAGTTGTTGAAATAACTGGAAACTCAAGACAGCCATGACTTTATGTTCTTTATAAGTGTATGTAAACTTTTGACCACCACTGTATGTTCCTGCCCTCACCATGGTTACCAGAATCTATGTTCCTACCCTCACCACGGTAACCAGAATCTATGTTCCTACTCTCACCATTGTAACCAGAATCTACGTTCCTACTCTCACAACAGTAACCAGGATCTACGTTCCTAGCCTCACCATGGTAACCAGGATCTATGTTCCTACCCTCACAACGGTAACCAGCTGTGTGTGGTGACTGAAAGAACGAGATACAAGCTGCCGAAATGATCTTCCTATGCAGGGTGTCTGGGCTCTCACTTGAGGAGTTCTGCCATCCGGGAGGAGCTCAGAATAGAGCCGCTGCTCCTCCGGGTTGTGAGAAGCCAGATGGGGTAGTTTGGACATGTGGTTAGGATACCTCCTGAGTGCCTTACTGGTGAGTTGTTTCGGGTATGTCCAACTGGGAGGTGACCCAGAGGCAGTCCCTTGGCCGCCGCTGGACAGAGAACACCTTGGGATCCTCCCGGTTGCGCAGAAAGATGCAGCCAGCGTGGGAGAAGCACGGCTTCCAGTTTGAGGCTGTTGCTCCCGCAACCCGGCCCCAGATAAGTGGAAGGCGACGGAATGGTCTTTTATGCATGTTTACACAACATTTAGACGGAATGGTGAGGTAGAGGTTTAGCAAGTATTTTAATCACTGTAGAATGTTCCGCATGAAAGCACCAGCTCGCATTCACCTGCACGCCACTTCATCAAAACAATGTCAAATTACAATGATGGAGAAAAATCTGTGAAGCTACAATTACATCTTCCAGCGAAATGGATGTGAACACTGATCTCGATGTCTTATAGGGCCGGAGTTTGTTCGACACAACCAGAAATTCCTCTTCAGGGTTTATCCGTCTGCCTCCAGGACGTCATCATCCAACTTCCTCCCACAGGAGTTTTGGAACGTGGGCGCACAGCTCGGTGAGAAAAATAGTAGAAACAAATTACTTCACACAAGCAATCCGGTAAAGTAAGCTGTAGACACGTTAGTGTTTTAATCAGTGGGCTGACACAGGAACTCAGTCTTGAATACTTGAAGATGACAAGATCAAGACAGGAAAAGACAGGAAATCATTTCAAATCTGTCAGTATTGAGAGTCATCATAAAACCTCTAACATGTGCTATTCCTCTGATCCTGTCCATCCTGGTCACTCTCAGAGAGATCCTCAGTATCTTCATCTCTGCTGCCTCCATCTCTGTTTCTTGTCTTTTTCTCAGTGCCACTGTCTCTAGACCAAACAGCATGGCCGGTCTCACCACGGTTTTGTACACTTTCCCTTTTGTAATGGGTTTGGTTGAACTTGCCTTAATGGGAATGGTTCTAGGTCAGGGGTGGGCAAACTTTTTGGTTCGCAGGACACATTCAGTTTTAACAATTGACCAGGGGGTGGGAATAGAAGCAGATGGATGGCATGACTTGGTAAGCGCTGATAGAACTGCGCGCTAAATGTTACATCAAGAGGGTTAAATTTCAAATCTAGCGGCACTCGGTCTGAAATTCATGCACATGATTTTGCTTGTTTTAATATCTAACACGCTTGTTTAAGTGCATGTATTGGCTCGATGGCTTTCCATACCTGTACACACTATTTATTTTGACAGCATGCGCATCACGGAGACACACACATTTTAATGGGAACAGTGTTGTGTTTTCTCAACAAAGCCAATATGTCCAGAGTGCACCCGATAGTGAGGAAACATCAGAATTGCAGAAAAATTAAAACGTTAAGGTTTATTTATTCAATTTTTTTCAAGTTCGGCGGGCCGGATTAAAACGTTTAACGGGTCGGAGTTTCCATGCCTGTTCTAGGTGTTTTTCCAGAATGTCAAACTTTGGGGGGAGCTATCTTAAAATGGAAACACTTCACCATAAACCAGTCACATTTTGCTAGAAGAGCAGAATGTCTTCAGGAGCTTCTGAAGAGCACTTTCAAACACTTTCAAAATACTGTAAATGAACAGTTACAGTATTTTCTAGATTTCAAATTATAACTTGTAGAAAGGATAGACTTCGTGAGAATGACATCCAAATTGTCAACCAGGGGTAAGCCATTTGTCGTAGATACTGCTGTAATGAACACAATTAACCTGGTCCTTTTCCCCCACTGATGGCACTCCAAGGACTTTACAATGTGCCTCACATTCACGCACACATTCAAACCTGATGGCGTCCAGAACTATGAAAAATGAATGGTCACTATGGTAACAGAGTCAGACTAGTTATAGTTACAGTGACAACAATAATGACAGAGTATAAGCAGTCAATTTCTCAAAAGAAGCATTTGGGTGCTGAGGTTTTTTGGGAGCCAGAAGTTCTTTCCTGTTTGCCACGCAGACAGAAGCTACTTGCTACGTCCAGTTCCATTCATTCTTCTGAAATGATCAGCAGCTTCTCCTTGATGTCACAAAGAAGATGATGGATGCTGAGGACACGCAAAACAGTAACTACCACACACCTCACATACAAACTTCCTTTTTCCAGTTCAATGGCAGAGAGGCCATCTTTGCCCTCAGGTTGCAGGGGCAACAGCCTCAAATGGGAAGCCCAGGTTCCCCTCACTCCGGCTGCATCCTCCAGCTCACCAAAGAGGATCTTGAGACGTTTGTGAGAGGTCATTTGTGAGACATAGTCTCTGCAGCGGGTTTGCCTCTGGGTCCCCTCCTGGTGGAGCTGAAACATCTCAGGCATCCTAATAAGATGCTCGAGCCCCCCCCATCTGGCTTTTCTCGACCTGGAGGAACAACAGCTCTACACCGAGCTTATCCTATATCTGAGTGAGAGCCCAGCCGCCCTGCAGAAGAGGCTCATTTCAGCCGCTTGTATTCGCTATCTCGTTCTTTGGATCACCAGCATAGGTATTAAGCCTTGTCCTATGGTGTGTTTTCAGTGGCTATGAATTTCCAATCTCTGGGTTTGCCAATGGACCTTAATGATGGCCGTTTCCTAGACAACGGAGGCTGCGGTTATATCTTAAAACCGGCGGTGCTGATGTCCACTGTGAAGAACTTCGACCCCAACAACAGCCTACAATGTTTTGAACCCGTACAGCTGATCATCAAGGTATGTTCCCTACACTTTGGAAGCATGTTACTGGTATTTGTTGTGATGTTGAAGGAGGAGGACCCAATTGCAGGACATCAAACAAGGTTTATTAACTCAATTCAGGTAAATTTGTAAAGCAAGAAGCCCAGGATTAACTCAAGGTTTCAAAAGTCCAAATAATAACAAAGTTCAAACACGGTCGGGCAACCGGGGTGACCTGGCTGGAAGAGATAGTAAGACCCGACAGGGAAGTCTGGGGTGATTGCCCTTAAATAGATGACAGGGTTCACAGCTGTGTGGCGTAAGTAATCAATCTCAGGTGTCCCCCAATCAGGGTGACGAGGACCATCCAGTGGCCTCTTCGGCGGCAGGCAAGAGAATCACAACAGTACAGCCCATCAACGACCACCTCTGGGTGGTCAAAGATCCGTGGTAGGCATGAGACTTTACTCAGGGCAGAGGGCTTTGCAGTGATGTTTCCTGGACAGGGGTTGCTGCAGCTATGCCGCCTGGGCAGGGGTTTCTGCAGCGATGCCTCCTGGCAGGGGTTTCTGCAGCGATGCCTCCTGAGCAGGGGTTTCTGCAGCAGATTCGCTTTTTCTCAGGATACACGGGATTCAAACTTTTCTTAGGATACAAAGGATTCAAATTTTTCTTTGGATACATAGGATTCAGGTTCAAACTTTCAGTCCGCTGGGTCCATTCATGGTCGGGTCATTCTGTCGTGATGTGTAAGGAGGAGGACCCAATTGCACGACCCGATATGTGTAGGATTAACTCAAGGTTTCAAAATTCCTAAAAATAACAAAGTTCAAACATGGTCTGGCAACCAGCGTGACCTGGCTGGAAGGGATGGTATGACCCGACATGGAGGTCCGGGGTGATAGCCCTTAAATATATGATAGGGTCCACAGATGTGTGGCATAAGTAATCACTCTAAGGTGCCCCCCAATCAGGGTGATGAAGACCATCCAGGGCTCCCTCCGGCGGCAGGCGAGGGGGGCCAGCACATTGAAGAATAAGCTTGCCAAGCGTTACACTATCTGCTCTAAACAAAATGATTCACTCTGAACTTAATGGAAAACTAAGTAAAAATCTCAAACCTTTTTGTTTTTGTGTTTTTATGTTGGTAAAATCTGTGTAAAAAATTGTAAAAACATTGCTATTGCGCCTACAGATAATCAGTGGATCTAACCTGCCTCACTCTGATGGGGGAAAACCTCTGGACTCCTTTGTCAAAGTGGAGATCTTTGGGATTCCTGCAGACTCTCGCAAGAAAAACACACAAACTGTGAAAAACAACTGTAAGTGCAGCAAATACTAAATGTTCTGAGTGTAAACCATCAGTTTAGGATAATAAAACACCTGTAGGCTTGGAAGGGCGCTGCTCCTCCGGTCGAGAGAAGACAGACGGGGTGGTGCAGGCAACTGGCTAAGCCCGGTCACTCCGGCCAAACTTTGCTGGAGCGTTGCTTGAACGGTAGCAAGGGGCGCCTAATTTTGACGAGGCACGTCACAAAATGAAATAAAATAAAAAACACGGGCATTGCTTTTAGCAGAAGTGGGCGTTGATATCGCCAAACCAAAGTTCATTGTTGCCATGGAACGCTTCTTCCACGTCCAACACCGCTCCAGTAAAGCCTTGCCCATTTGTAAAACGCTTAGTGCCGAGCCCATCATCTCGACACCGGTATAGGCGCATTGCTAACATTAATAAATATATCAGAGTGCATGTATAATTGTATTTGGCTTCAAACTGAACAACCCCACACCTCCCTCTTGCAGCTCTGAGCCCTCGCTGGGACGCACACATGAACTTTACCATCAGCGTGCCGGACCTCTGCTTGATCCGCTTCTCTCTGCGGGAACAGACCGGCCTCCTAAGCAGCGAGTTTATTGGCCAGTACACACTGCCCTTCACCAGCATGAAGAGGGGTGAGGCACAGTCACGGTAACTCCGCATCATTCCAAGTTGCAGGTTGAAATTGAATTTCTTTGTTTTGCCAACAGGCTACCGCTGGGTCCCATTGAAAGACCGGCATGGATGCAGCATGGATCCCGCTTCGTTATTTGTCTACATCTTGGTTTCCTAAAATCTACCACGCATATATACACACACACATACAAGTCCAACCAGCAGGGTTATGGGTCAACTCATCCACAAAGTAACATCAGTAAAAATAAACCACTAAATTTTATTTCTTTTAAAAGAAAAACAGTTTATTGCCTTTTATCCATTTTTTTAAAAAAAAAATTTCCCTCTAAAGAAAAGTTTCTGCAAAGACAAAACAATTGATTCCTTCAGAAGCCCATCAGGAAGTTTATTTAAAGACCCTGTAAAGATCCTCTAACCTCATGACACAGTCCAGGGGCTTTCTTGGCCATTATTTTTCCTTTTGTTCTGTTCCTTCCGCTCACCTGGAGGATCTCGAGGCGTTCTCTCCACTATGGAAGACAATCTTTCATAACAAATGACGTAGAACACAAACCGATGTTGCTAAAGATACAATATGGATCGGGAGCAAGAAAAATAATGGATACTGTAAACAACGTTGAAGAGTGAAAGTACATGCATGCTGCCAACGTGAACCATGTGCTCATTAAGGTTAACAGATTGTTCCTAACCCCAAAAGACCAGCACCGGGGTGAGAGAAATACAAGCCACCCGAGCCCACAGTCACCCTGACCATTCCTTGCGTGCCAGCATCTCTGATGAAAAACAATAAATATATATAACACATATCAAAATTTACAACAGACAACTGTACCAGTGGACGGCACGATGGTGCAGTGGTTAGCACAGTGGCCTTGCAGCAAGAAGGTCAGGGCTTTGAGTCCTGGGTGGGAATGAGGCTTAGAACAAGGCTTTATCAGTGAGGAGTTTACGATTTCTCCACATGTATGGGTAATTCTCAAATTTCTTTCCATTTTAGCTAGTGAAAAAATAAAATATAATTAATTCCACAGGTTCCTCCTCTCTTTTGTTTTTGATAAAGTATTGATTTAGAGACCCAAATCTGCCGATGGCCCCTTTTTTTTTACAGATGTACTTTTAATTACAATTAAATTTAAGTTTGGCCATTCACCTCTTGGTGTCCGCTCTTTTACATACCTGATTGGAGTCATTTACAATAACAGTATAATAACTGTTTCAGTAACAGACTGGACAAATTTTGTTTCTTCTGTTCACTACAGCTAGGAAAGTTGATGTATTATCACCCACATTACATCATTTAAAACTATTTCACAAATATTATCACCATTAAATGGCATTTCTCTTATATTCTAGATAATCTATATATTATGCTGGTAACAGAGAAGACATTTCAAATTGAACCATACCCTTTTTAAGTTTTGAAACCTTCATAAACTTTAGCCAAAATACTTTAGCCACATGGCTTCTTCTCCAAAAGTTACTTCCTGTCTGCAGCAGTGAATCCTGGGGGCAGTTGTTGGAACTTGATGAACATCATGATGTACAATATGGTAACAGAGTAAAAGTAACAGAGTGGACATCATATTGAGGGACAGGTCTTTTTGCGTGTATTATGTCATTTTTTGGTAACATTTTCAGGCAAACAGTTAATAGGGTCTATAACCTTAGATGACCTTGTTTATTTAAGGCAAAAAAATAATATTTTTTATTACAGAAAAGATTCTTGATATGCTACTGAAAGATAAGCATTTTATTGAGGGACATTGAAATTTGGCTGGGTAGAGATTTTTGATCATCACAAAGTGAATAAAATAGTTATCCTATGACAGTTTTAAATAAATGTGTATGCAACATTATAGTAGCAGACTTAGAATTAACAGTGAAATCAACTTTTCAATCATTTAGATAACTGAAACTTTGCCCTTTCAGGCTAGGACACAAAAAGGAAATAAATTTGAAATTGACCCGTATGTGTGGGTTTCCTCCCACCTTCCAAAAACATAGCAATACCAACAATAAACAACATACCAACATGTTAGGTAGATTGACTGCTATAAAATTGCCCCTAGGAATGAGTCTGAGGGTTTGCGGCCGCATAACAGACTGGTGACCTGTTCAGGCGTATCATGCCCCTTGCCGTGAATCAGCTGGGATAAGCTCCGACACTCCCCACAACCCATTAGGGATGGATGGTTTAGAAAATGAATGAATGAGTTTTTTGTTTAGGGTTTTTTTTTTTTATGCGAACAAAGTGTTTATTTAGGTTACTCTCACAAAGAGATACATCAGCGTCTAGAAAAATTGTGGTGATTTTTTCCTGTGTGTGTGAGATGAAAGGCTTGCAATAGGTGTTGCTCACATTAAAGAGACTCGTTTGGGTCCTTTCTAGGTTTGAAAAGGGAAATAAAGTCATTTTTAAACAACTGCGTATCCGGAGAACATCAAACTGTCTTGCCTGCACAGTGACTGTCAAGCCAAATCCCAAAATCCGTCAAACCTCTGTAAATCTCTCTCTCATTCTGTCTCTATCCCAAAACCAGTAGATAGAGCCAGGTCAGGTTAGTGTTTAGCATGTGCCTCTTTAAATTGACTCATATAGTTCAGACAAGGGTGGAGACACACACAACGAATGTAAAGGGAGAACAGAGATGTTAGTAGCGAGTTATTCTCCAAAAATGGCTTCAAAACATGTACAGTTAGTGGAACTAAAATGTCCCTTCAAGGTCAACAGGCACTACCTGTGATTCCCCGGACTGTTTTGAGAGTTGTGGATCTTGATTTGTGCATCAAAATGTGCAACTATGTAACCAACTCGTTAGAGATTGGTTAAAAAGTGATTTGATAGGGCAGTTGAGATGGTTTGTAATTAGTTAGATCTCGTTTGTCTATTGATAGATTAATGTTAGAAAGAACATTAATATATTTGAACACTTGAAAATAACATTGCCATTAGAAGACTTCCTTGATAAATGATACAATTAGAAAGTGTATAATGGATGGGATGTTTATGTTAACATTGATCCTTTAAGGTTTTCGACCTGCTGATGCTGCCATTAACGGCCAACCACTAACGGGTAACTGCTGCTGCTGAACGAAACATAGTTGTAAAGAAATAAAAACCAAAGACGCTGAGTTGAAAGTTGTGTCTGTCTGTTCTCCAGGTTTTCAAGTCAAACTAGCATTCATGTGTAAAAAGACTTGACTTACGAGAACCACAGAAGACTCGACAGTGACAATCAACCATAAAACGCTTAATGAAAGATTCTTGCAGACTGTTAGGCAATGAGTCCCAAACGTAATCCCGACACATTGGTGACAAATCGCCAAAGCGTGTGCGATGGTAGCACCTGCATCTTCGCATTTTGTTCATCAGTTCACCTCACTTTCTCAAGACTACACAGTCAAACAAAGTTAGACAGAGAGGAAAACGTGTGAAAAAGAAACAGAATGTCGGGCAGTGGATAGAAGCGGACAAGCTGAAGAAGCGGCACGATAAGACGTTTTCTTGAAGGCATCCTGAACAGCATATAATGTATATGTGATGGAAAAACAGGTTCAGGTTAATGAAGATGTTTATTTTCAGTATTTAACATGATTGCTTCTGTTAGTTGAGGATGTGGTGCACACATGCAATAAGGCGTTGTTCTTGGAAAGTAAGCGAATGAGTGAGGAATCATTTTCTTTAACAATTTTTCAAGCAACCACGTCCCTCGCCCAAGCAACTCGAGCAGGGGGCAGCAGGTCTACACACAGAAGAACTGCAGCTACGTTTTATAAGCACTTGAAATGAGGTCATGTGCCTATCATACTCATCTGCAATTTATTGCCAGGTGAACATAGAAATATTCCAACTAGACAATGACGTGTCTGTTAAACCTCAAAATCAGTCAATTAAGTGTGTTCTAAAGACATGATTTGCGACTTTGCGCAAGTCAAGAGAACAGCATGCAGCTCCCCCACCCTTCCAAATAATCTAAATATCAAGATCTATTGGAATCAGAGTTTTTTTCGCACTTGCTCTGCAATTCCGACAAAAAACAAACCTGCGTGACTTGTTCAGAATAAAAAACCTTACTCTGTTGGGAATCTGGAAGTTGCTCCAGTGTAATGTTTTGGTTTGCAAAACTTTACAATTTTAAAATGCAAGTGTTTTTTATATGTTTACAGTGTAATTACTTAAGGTACTGCTACTAGTTGTTCACATTCGATTATTTAGCAGTGCTCATTAGAACAACGGCCCATTTTCTATTAAATATCTATAGATTACTGCACAATGTTCCCCTTCCTGTGATTAAATCGACCGATAGTTGATCGTTTGTCTTGCGCTCATCTTCGTGTGATCAGAAGACAACCATACGACCTTTCCGACTCGGAATGGATTCCAGAAAATCTTGAGAAGGTCGCAAAAATTTTAAGTTTAAAACTGACAATGATGCGATCTGTTGGGAAAGCCCAAAAAACGAGGCCAAAAGACACTGGATGAGTGAGATGGACGCAATTTTCCCCAAAAAAGACCTATTGCCGACCTATTGCTTCTTTATGCGAACAGTGCTTTAAACATAACTTTTGCATTTTATTTGGTTAAATAAGAATAACATACTAGATGGCAGAGGTGTTATTTGTACAAATGATGTTGTCATGACAACCATTTTACTACGTGATTGTTGGGGTGTCTGTGTGTCTTTATCACACAGTCATTCCAAACCAATAAAGAAGAAGCAGACGTTAGATTTGTGTGGCATCCTGTAGAACAATTTACAATGTTTACAGACTGTTATATTGAAGGAAATTATATTCGTGGCAATAGAGCCGTCTCAGTAACATCGTGTATCTTGCCACAGTTAAAATTTTGAATGCATATTTAATCTCAACTTTAAATTTCAAGATTTATCATGGATCATTTGAAAACAAGTACCGACAAGCGAATGTTGTCTGCGGGGACCACCATATGGTGGCCAACCTTCCCAACATAATCTGTGATCAGCGAGATCTTCAAATTAAAAGTCACACGATGCGAGCCCAGTGAGAAGACGTGTTTTATAAACCTCCTGCTATAAGGTCAAGTTTTACCTGTTTATTATTCTTTTAAACCCTGATTTCTTTTTGACACCCAAATGTAAGCGTTACAGCTTCCTAACAGCCGTAATTTGTGAGCAACATGACCAAAAATATATCTTTCTGACGCCAAACAGACCGTTACATCAAGATCCGAAAACATTCATTTTAGGAGCTGTACAATTGGCACTAAATTAATCTCTGTTCATGTTTTGGTAAGCGTTAAAAACCCTTCAATACTATGGGAATCAGGTGAGACGTTCGAACATACGGTGGTCGATCATTGTATACACATCTGTTCAAAAGAAGCTCTCAAAGTTTGGTAACCTAGACCTGCAAAGAAATAGCAAAGTGGGAGGTTTAGTTCAGGCAACATCCTACTGACTCTTGTACCAAAGCAGCTGGAAGCAGCTTACTCAACCCAGTTAACTTACAAAGCACAAGCCCAATTTTTGATGCCAAACATAGATTATTTGAATGTGAAAATAAACCTGGCTGGTTGCTTGCACAAAAAGTAAGATGGAAGTTAATGTAATTCCTGCTCTTACAGATAGGAATAGAAAAAGGCTAAGCAAGTCTAAAACTATGCCATATCAGCTCTGAAGGAGGGCAAAGCTCCAAGACCAGATGGTTTAGGACCTGAATTTTATAAAAGAAAAAAAATTGTTGAAAACACTGGTTGTTTCATTAATAAATGTTTTAAGATTCATTTGAGAAAGACTTTCTCCGCCCACATTTAGCCATGCACATGTCTGAACTGGCTTGTGTGGGTGTTACACACTATACAAAAAAATTCCCAAGTCCTTCTAATGTCAAACACCAATCCAATACTTAATAATAAATTCATCAGCGTAAACTGGTATGAAGAGTAAGCTGATACCTACAAGGCTCATCTTTCTAGGTGAACTGGTGTCTCCCAGGTACAGTATTAAACAAATCGAGACCTGAACCAACTATCAGTAGCAGCACAGAGGATCATAAAGATGCTTGGATCTGTTCAGTCTTAAGGTCATTTTATTAAACTGGAGCAAAAATCGACTTAGTTCATATAATCCAAGCCTTCTATGAAAAAGGGCATGGATGAATTAAATGGCTGACCAAAAAAATCTCGAGATATGCCTCTCAGCTGGGCCTTCGAAAGGTTTTATCACTTGGAACTTATCAAGCTGAATAAAAAAAAAAAACTGTCATAAAGTTCCAGAAGGGAGGAGACAGGCGTGTGATGAATTAAACAGTGCGGTGGTCATATTTTCCTGACACGCAACAAGACGATTTGAATTCAAACGCTTGAACAACGAAGTGGAAAAATTTGTTAAGAAGCCACAACCTACCAAAAAATACAAAAGTATGACATAAACAGAGTAAATAGCAATGATATACGTGTTTTTCAACTGAAGCAATTCAACTAAAATATTCACAATCTCAACATTGGTCTACCGAAGTCTAGCCTTTAAAAATCAGGAGGAGTCCCAACTCTTTGGTGTGTTGATCTCAAGTCAAATAGGAGAAAACCTGTATCAGTCTATAAACGTGAGGGGGGAATTTCTATACAGATAAAGATCTCTGCAAGTTCGTACGAACTAATGGTTTGGAGATTCAGTCAATCCACACACAAGAATTCAAAAGAACTTGTGGTTGGTTTTAGTATACTTAGAAAACCAGCACCGGCAGGGGAGTGTTGTCTACCAGACAATCTAAAGGACCACCATATGGTGACCAACCATCCCCACATTAAAAAAAAAAAACCTTTGTCTTTCTATCGTATTCTGTACAGGTACATTACAGAAGTTTTATTGGTCCTTTGCATGGATTAATAAGAAACCCTTGCAGGAACTTGAGACAAAACCAAAAAAACTCACAAATTCTGATGATAGCAAACTTTCTCTTGCTGCTTTGAAGAGACTATTTTTATACAAGACAAATAAAATGTCTTCCTGTTTTTATGGACTGGCTTGTCTTTATGGACTGGCTCACTCATTACACTTTAGTGAACGTTAGTTATTGAAAATTTAACTCTCATCGGTTTCACACATAAACAGATAAAGACTTATTTCAGATAATCCTATAGAAACAGTGCATTCATGGACTCTATGGCATTTCAAACATCTCGTAGGATTCGTGTTCTACTTGTTCAACTTCTTAAGTCTTTAGCGGAATGAACCAGATGTCCATAACATGACATCTAGTTCATTAAAAACTAATTAATTAGATCTTAGATTTTTTTAGTTTACAACTCAAGAAATTTTCATCAAAACTAAGAAAATGGTCCAGCATCTTCATTTACAGACATTTTTTATCCACTATAAAAAAAGAAAATGATTACAAGGACTGGTAAGACAGTCATAACAAGAAAAAAAAAACCTAGTTGACAAATCCTTAATGGTATAAGGTAGTATCTGAGGAACTACCACAACATGTGTGATGTAGAGGACATTAGAGGATGAAATGAAGGAAACAAGAGCCAGAGGTAGACTCAGAAATGTCTTGTATAAATTTTGTTCCATAAAACCTTTGTAAATACATGACGTACATTTTTATTTTTCTACTGAGTAATAAATGCTTCTCTTTACATTCATTTAAAGGGAACTGAATTTTGTTCATATGGCCAAAGTGTTGTCTTCAAGAAAGGCTGTGAAGGCAAACACTTGGTAATCGGGTTTCAGCAAACTTGCACCAGACAGGCAAGGTCGCAAAACAACCATTTAAAATAAAAAACAAAAGCTTCACATAGATTGTCCTGGAATATTTTTGACAAAAGTTTTCAAAATCAAACGCTTCTCTTTCCTGCAGTAGAGGAAAAACACAATAGGAACACAAACTCAAGTTGCATGCAGGAATAATTCAGGAGGACCGCCAACTGCTTGGTGTGTTCATCCCAAGTCAAACAGGAGCAGAAAAAAAACCCTATTTATAATCTAAACATAAAGACTGTCCATAAAAAGTCTCTCAAATTCGTACGAATCACTGATTTGGATCTGCAGCTTGTTTGAGCAACATATGGAACCCCCACCCCATAATACAAAATGCTCCTTTTGCTATTTTGGAGATAAAATAATACAAAATGTTTCACAATGACACGGCAAGTTATGATTCAATGAAACCCGAACACCATGACGATGAGAAACTACAAGAAAATACAATTAAACTCACCAAAAATAATGGTGAATACCAGGATGACAGGTTTTAAAACCATGGAATATCAACAGAATTTTAATCACTTCAGGCTTTTGTGTTTTTCAGTTTAAAACTCCAAAAAAACCAAGAGAGTTTTCATCAAAAGAAAATGGTCGTCTTTGTAATCCATTCGTACGATGGTCATCTTCACTTAAAGACATTTTCTTCAGAGTACAAACTCAAACAGTTACGAGGACATGCAAGATTATTAAAGCAAGACAAAAATACCTGGTTGACAATTCCTTAATAAATCCCGAAGAACTACCAGATCATATGTAGTCTTCATCTGAACAATAAAATACTGAATAATGCAAAGTTTCTGCTTTACAGAGAAAGTGTAATCTTGTGGAGATGAAGGAAAAAACTCGGTCAGAGAAAGACTCAAAAAAGTTGCCGTAGAAACTGTTACAAAATATCTTTGTAAATAAGATTTTGAGTCATAATTGCTTTTCATTTAATGGAAGATGGACTTTAGTTCATTTAGCCCAGGTTTATCTTTAAGAAAGGTTGCCGATAATGACAATTAAAAACAGTGAACCATATTAAGAAAAAAAAATTGCGAAAAAAGGCAATGTCTGTCAACCTCCTCTCAATTTGGAAAGGAATCCAGAAGAGAAGAATGAGAACAACGTCACTCCACCTCATGCTTCGCTGACAAATTTCAACCATAAGAACTTAACTTTTTCTCCTTCTGTGAAGAAGGCAACAGAGAAACAGGACAGATTGCTGGCACCATGAGCCCACACTCATCCAACACAATTATGTACTCACTGAGGTTCTTCATAAAAAATTTTGTGTCCAGTTCTTTGTCGAAGACACTTAACAATAAACTAGATTCTCCCTGCATGACTTCATTTTCATTAAAAGCTCCTCATCATTAATAAGCTTAATAAATTTTACAGTTTAAAACTCCAGAAAAGCTAAACTAAGAAAATGAACCCAGTTGCTAGCAACTTCTTAACTGGTGAAATCAGATGTATGACGAGCGTCTTCACTTAAAGACATTATTTTATTCCTGTGTAAACAAAAAAAAGTTATAAGAGCTTGCAAGAGTCATATCGAGACAAAAATACCTGGTCGACAAATCCTTCACGGACAAAATCCCAAAGAACTACCACAACATGTGTGGGCTGCACCAAAGCTGAGTTTTATATGGAAGAGGACTTTAGAGGAGGAGATGAACGAAACAACACAGTCAGAGGAAGACTCAGAAATCAAAAATTCTGTACCACTAATTTTTGTAAATAAGTTACATTCATTTTTTTTCTATTGAGTCATAAATGATTCTCTTTAATTCCATTTAAAGGGAATTGGATTTTGTTTGTATTGCCCAAGTTGTGTCTTCAAGAAAGGTTGAGAAGACAAAAAACTTAAGAATAAACTGGAGTTTCACAAATACTGAAAGGACGCCAATGGCTTTCATCTTCGAAGGATTCAATCACTTTAATCACCAAGCTCTAGAATTTTCTGTGAACGTTGGATGTGCTTCCACAGTATAATAAACAGAGTTTCACCATGAGCTACTTCTGCACTACATTATGCACATGGCAGGTAAAAACCTCCATGCAGGCAACGCTTGAAAAAAAACGAACTTGAAATCAACCACAGACCAACTACGCCTTCATTAAAATCCTCAACATGATTTTGATAAAACAGTTCCAGAGGAGGGCTAACATGACATCCAGCAAACAATGTGGTGGTCAGATTTAAGCAAAAGTCTTTTTGTTCCCACCACACAGGCAAGATTGTAAAAAGATCATTTGATATTATAGCAAAAGCTAAACATAAATCTTCCTAAAATGTTTTTGTTAGACAAGCTTTTCTAAATCACATGCTTTTTCAATTACAAACAACTTTATCACTGTCCCCCTCCCGCAGCAGAAGAACATAGAAAACAATAACTCAAGTCACATGCAGGTACAATTCAGGACTCCCAACTACTTATTGTATTCATCCTAAATCAAGCAGGAGAAAAAAAAAAACTGAATAGACTAAATTGTCATTTTCTGGATGTGCTTCTTAAAAGAAACCTGGCTCAGTACATAAAAACAGGCTCCCAAAAAATTTTAAAAAGAGAAAAGGCATGAAGGATCAAAATGATCCAGAGATACTTGAAATGATTCTGTTCCGGGGTCATACTCAGGAAACTACAGTCCAAGACTTCTACAAAAAAGGCCAGGAAAAAGTGAATGGGTGAACCAAACAAATCTCCAGATATCCAATCAATGGCTCTCAGCTGGCTCTTCAAAAGGTTCGATCATTTTAACTTCCTTAACTAAAGAACTTGTACACAATCCTTACAGTCACATTTCTTAATCTGGTCAGGATTCTGGTGGAACAATAATTCTTATCAGTTTGTTGTGGATTTATTTAACACAGTCATTGTGGAGAAGTGCGTTCCACTGATATATGGAGCCAAAGATGGTAAGCATACAGAGAAACACTTTTACATAGTCATGGAAACTCTCAGGTGACAGCATCTTTCTTCCACATTCCTGCAGGACTGGGATGCATTTTACAAAACTTTCCCTGTGACAATAAGAAATGAACCGCGGTCCAAAGACAAGTCATGATTCAACAATAACTCTATTTGAAACCCAAACACCATGATCGCTCAACTTCATGATGAGGAGAAACTACAAAGGATTACGATGAATACTGGAATGACTGGTTTTAAAACCATGAAACAGAATTTCAGTTCAAAACTCCAGAAAACCCAGAAAGTTTTGATCAAAAGAAAATGGTCATCTTGGTCATCCAAGACTTACCAGGGACATCACATGGAAACTAAAGCTTCCATTGTCTTAGGTTCCTCTTTTGGGATTCTTGCCACAGAAAGGATCCAGAAGAAAATGACTACGCAATTTCATGGAACCTATGGTTTGGAAATACAACCAATTTTCAGAAACGAAAATTCATAAGAACTCGTTTGTACGAACACCATGTAGATTGTACAAGTCTCTGAAGTCCTTATTGATTCAAAGACATTACTATATTCACAATGTATCTCGACGCACAAGCCATCCTACTCAAGACCACTGAACGCCTGCAGAGTAAGTATCACAGAAGAATCCCTGAGCCTATGTCTGCTGGGATGTGAAGGCAAGCTCGGCCGAGCAGATCTGAACGAAGGCTACACAAAGCTATTAAATCTGAGGAAATCAATCTCCTCTCCATTTGGAAAGGAAGCCAGACGAGAAGAATCGGAACAATGTCCCTCAAACCGACAAATTTTCACCGTGAGAACTTAAAATGTTTATCTCCTGCTGTGAAGAAAGCAACAAAAGACAAGACGGATAGCTGGCACCATGAGCCCAAACTCATCCAATACAATTATCTCCTGACGGAGGTTCTTCATGAATTTCTTTGTCAGAGACCCTATCTACATATCAGTACTAAACCAATAAAATCTTAATGACGTCTACCTGGCCATTTCACATAACTGGCACGAGGAGACAACCAATTCCTGCATGACAAAATATTGAACACAAAGATATTTTGCTACACTTATTCTTCCAACAGTTGGACTTTGCTCATATAGTCCAAGAAAGACCAGGGAAAAAAGAATGGAGAACCAAAAAATCTAAGTTCATTCAGCAATGGCTCTCAGTCTAACAGCACCAACTCACCAAGAGATTCCAATAATTAACTGGAATATTGGAATGAAATGATAAAGAGCTCTTTAGCAAAAACTGTCTTATTACTCGCAAATAATTTAACATCTTTAGAATCATCGATTTTCGAGAGCAATTCAAGCAATACGAAAAATCCTCCTTTTGCTATTTTGGAAAAATATTAATCCAAAATGTTCCTCAATGACACAGCAAGCCATGATTAAACAATAACTCTGTTTGAAACCCAAACATCATGATCGCTCAACTTCATGACGATGAGAACGTACAAGAGAATACAAATAAAGTCACAAAGGATTATGGTATTCACCGTAATCTTTACTGAAACAGAATTTCAGTTTAAAACTCCAGAAAACCCAGAAAGTTTTCAACAAAAGAAAATGGTCATCTTGGTCATCCAGACATACCGTGGACATCTCGTGAAAAGCAAAGCTTCCATTGCCGTAGATTCCTCTTTTGGGATTCTTGTCACAGAAAGGATCCAGAAGAAAATGATTCTGCCATTGCTCACCCACGTTCAACAGCTTCAGCAGATGTAGAGGCATTTACTTGTTTGTACTGATTCACAGCAAAACGCTATAAACGACATGGCACCGCATGCGCATTGGACGAATAACAACTTTTGTGGCAGGATAAGTTTTACAAAAAGCCTCCTGCTTCTTTTCTTAGGAGGATACGTGTACCAAAGTACCAACTGGGGTTCGGTAGCATGAGGAGGGAAGCCTCACACCTATGCACTTCATTCATAATAAAAGACATGCCAACCTCGCCACAACACCAACAGCGAACATCTAAGTAGTTGCTAGAGCCACACGTAACCATAGAAAATATGTTTTTCAATGTTGACTTGTTAATGAGAAGAAATTATTTCTTGGTGCAACACCAGATAGAATTGTGATTAAATACAGTATCCGTTTACATACAGAGATTCCAGTCCAGGATCGGCATTGACAGACTTTTTCACAAACTGAAAGCTGGCCTGATTGTTTTGTTTGTTTTGGGGAGTCTAATGTCCAACATGAACGTCTCCATGATCACTACAAATCACCACAATTCTAAAAAAAACACTAGAATTTAAACTGTTTTCAAATTTAAAAGAAAACTCTCAAGCTCGGCCGAGCAGATCTGAACGAAGGCTACACAAAGCTATTAAATCTGAGGAAATCAATCTCCTCTCCATTTGGAAAGGAAGCCAGACGAGAAGAATCCGAACAATGTTACTCCACCGACAAATTTTCACCGTGAGAACTTAAAACATTTTTCTCCTGCTGTGAAGAAGGCAACAAAAGACACAGGACAGATAGCTGGCACGATGAGCCCAAACTCATCCAACACAATTATCTCCTGACTGAGGTTCTTCATAAAATTCTTTGTCGTCCAGTTCTTTGTCACAGACACTAAGATCGACATCCCTGCATGACTTCATTTTTATTAAAAGCTCATCATCATTAATAAGATTCATGAATTTTACAGTTTAAAACTCCAGAAAAGCTAAACCAAGAAAATGAACCCAGTTGGTAGCAATTTCTTAAATGATGACATTCAGATTTAAAGACATTTTTTTATTCCTGTGTAAACAAAAAAAAAGTTATAAGGACTTGTAAAATAGTCATATCGAGACAAAAATACCTGGTCGACAAATCCTTAATGGACAAAATCCTAAAGAACTACCACAACATGTGTGGACTGCACCGTAGCAGAGCTCTATATGGATGAGGACTTTAGAGGAGATGAAGGAAACAACACAGACAGAAGAAGACTCAGAAATGTCTTGTATAAATTCTGTTCCACTAATTTTTGAAAATAACTTACATTCATTTTTTTTCCCATTGAGTCATAAATACTTCTCTTTACTTCCATTCAAAGGGAATTGGATTTTATTCGTACAACCCAAGTTATGTCTTCAAGAAAGTTTGAGAAGACGCCAACTCAATGTTATTCAAACCCAAGTTCACATAAATAATTCAGGACTCACAACTTCTTGGTGTGTTCATCCCAAGTCAAAACAGGACAGAAAGAGATTCTGTACGAATATTTGATGTGTACAGAGGACTCCCAATTACTAAGAGTGCTTGTCTCAAGTCAAAACAGGAGGTACAAGTTCGTTCAAACTAGTGATCCGTACAATCTTTAGGCTCCACATATAAACCATTGAACACGTTATTCTTATTTGTAGTTGAAATCAACCTAAAGAAGCCATCCCCAAAAGGATTTCATCGCTTTCCACGAAAAATCTTTAAAATACACAAGTGCCTTCTTTGAATTTTCAAAGTAAAACTGGTCCACAACAACTGAGTCGTACAATACTGACCAACATCACAATCTGATGAGCACTGATACAGATGGGTTTCATGAGGGATAATCGAAAGTGAAAACTTTCCCACGGTCTCCTAAAACTGAAGATTCTGGCACTGAGAAACAGTCTTGTATTGTCTGAATAAGGCCACCCAAACAAAAACATGTCTTCTCATTAATGATACCTGCATTGTGAAACGAAAGGAACCATGTCCATTTGGACAGTTTAAGGGCAAAGTTTCAAATCAATCAAGATTCTGTATTGTCACCATGCTCATTCACTTCATGCTTAAAGTCAAGACATTCCTACCCATGTAAGTCATTTGAAGACTGCAGCTCAGAAGAGGCTGCATCTGGTTTTGTATCCCTCAGTGAGTCCCTCCTGTGGGAGGAGTGATGAGGAGGAGCCAAGTTTCAGCTCCTCCTTGGCTCCTCCTCCTCATCGTTGTTTGTTCTTTGTTCCAAGTCATTCTTGGTCCACAGGCTGCATTTTCAGTAAATGAGTTTGTACGAACTTGCACAGACTGTTTGAATGGACCAAGATTCAGTTTAAACTCAGACTATTTTTCTGTACAAACCATTATGCATCGACTCGGGATGAACACACCAATCAGTTCTCTCAGTCCTGAAAGCTTTCATTTAGATGTTTGGGAACTGCATTAATCCTGTTAACATTTGGATAACAGGTAGTTGGTGTTGGACAGAAGAACTTTTCACCCCAATATAAGTGCTTCCCTGTTTGCTACTTTGAATGGTTTACTGTGTGATCGATCACGTTGTGACCAGCTATTTTCGATTCGATTTTAGACTTTGTTTCTTTGTGTGCCAGCAAAAGGCGCGAGCTGAAATCTGACCACCACACTGTTTTGGTGAAAGTCCTCTGTTACTGGAAAAGTGTTCCTTTCCTCTGTTTGTTACATCATTTCTATCTGTCCTTCGTTGTACTGCAGTTGTTTTTAAGTTCTGATTGTAGAGGAAAGCAGTGTCCTCAGTTAGGTCTTTGTATCATGCAGGGGAGTAAGCGTTCTTTGCCTGAAATGTGCATTATGGTACAGGAGGAGCTCATGGTGAATCTCTGTTGTGAAAGCGCATCGAAAGTTCGTCCTTCCAGCAAAATTTTCTGAAGTTTTCAAAAGGAAAACCTTTTGAAGGTTTAGGAGAGATTTAGCACTTTATCTTCAGGTCTTCTTGGTTCATTTTTGACATCTCGGTTATGGTTGTAAATCCATGGTAAAGACTTCACATTACTGCTTTCTGAAGTTCCAATCCTGACCAGTCGGGATGATAGCCATCTCCACGACCTGTTTAGTTCTTTAAGGTAAACCATGTAGCTAAATCTTCTGACCGCAATTTCTCTTCTTCACCAGAGAGGTTGGAAAGTAAAAATGTTTGTGTGTTTAATTTTTTGAAAGGAGTTTGTTGTCCACCACACAAGGAATGATATCTGAATGGGAAATAGTACGAGCATACACTAATACTTCGAACGAAGATACAAACTCAAATTGTTCGAACAGAAAATGATTAAATGACTCTTAACATGCTGAGGAAGTAAAATCAGTTCATCCTTCTCTGATAAGATGCCTAATCTTTCCAAGTTGAGAGTCGCTGGTGTATTTGAAGACGCTGCAGAGACTCTAAGAGCTCCACAGTTGCTTTAGTGTTTAATGGACCGACTTCTTGTGATAATAACAAATCCTGAAAGCAGAATCGAAAGTGATCGACTTGAACTACACTGGATCCCAAATGTGCCAAACATGTTGTGACATTTGCGATTGATAAACCGAGTTGTTGATAGGGACTCCATTAATGTACCTGGATCTAAATACAGGACACATGATGTCTTGATTTGAAAATTGTTGGTGGTGGACCAGGGGCCCGTTTCAAGAAGAAGGATTTGTGAAAACTCAAAGTTTGTTAACCCCAGAATTTGGAAAACTCAGAGTTTTCGGTTTCAGAAAGGGAGGTAACTTAAACCAGTAAACTCTGGGTTAGTTAAGCCGGTTTCAAGAAGAGAGTTAATGAAAACTCAGAGTCGGTTACTAGGGCAACTGACTCAGCAAACCAAACCTGGTCGGTAGCAGGTTTACTTGAGGAAACCCAGAGTTTCTCTCGGTCTCCGCTCCTTTTTAAAGTGAACAGGGTTTAAATAAACCTTCCTCGTTCAATCTGTTTCTACATTGATGGATAAATTGCAAAAAATTCCCCGATGAGGGAAAAATAAAGTATGTAAAAAAAAAATAAAGAAACACCTGTTTCCTTCGCGCAGAGACTAAAATGTCCGTTTCTTGATCATCCTGTAGATGAGGACGCTGGATTCATTCACAGGGATTTGAATTCATGACACAAAATAATTTTGAGGCCACAAGTTAATTTTCTATCATCTCTTCATTCATGTTTATTTGAGCGGTACCGTTTTTCTTGAGACTTCATGACATACATTAATAATCTCATTCATCCATCAGACTCATCACACACTCTTCTATCGCGTGTTGCGTTACGTTTTTTTTTCTTTATAAAGTTGGATATGCTGAGCTCGTTAGTGCGGCCACAGTGTTCAGCAGCTGCACTGATAGACTTAATTATTTAATAAAGTCAGGTGGTCTACCTGTGATCTATGACATCATCATGTCTTACCTGTTTGAATTATGGTTTTTATTTTTCATGTTCTTTTAATGCCGACAGGATTATTTATAGAACTACATCAGTGTTGGTAAAGTTTAAAAACACATTTAGATTTATGTATTTATTTTTCTCCATAAAATGCATTTCGTCATAAGATTATTGTTTCTGTAAAAATCCCACCTCATCCAAAACGGGAAGTTTAAAAAGAACTTTTAATTCATACAAATATTGGTCTTCTATTTAATTACTGAAGTAATTCCTTAAATGATCGAAAAATTAAGAATGTTTTCCTATTTTACTGGAATATGACTACGATAAAATAAATATATACGCACACACTTTATTCATACCTCAACGGTAAAATTTGGGTGCTGCCGTGAGCTCAGTGGGATTCGATCCCTCGAACTTCCGGTCCATGGGCGAACGTTCTACCGCTAAGCTACCGCCTGCACCCAGTGCTACCATTATTCAGTAATTAGTTACACCAAACACTATGATTAAATGTAAACTTCTGTATTTCCTCTAGGAGCTCTTTACACCAGGTTTTTTCTCTCTCTTTGGAGGAAGATGCCTCCAGACATTTTTTAAATTAAACTGTGCTCATACTGTCTGTATGTCTGCAGTAGAACATCCAGCTCTGTCTGTTAGAAATATGCAGACCTCTTTGTTTGCACCTGTTTCCATGGTGACTCCTAATGTCTGCACTCCATTGATCAGGGCTTTTTATTCTCAAGGTGCATTTTCTAAACTCTGAGTCAATCAACTTGAAGTTGATTAATCCAACTGTTTTCAGCTGATCTGAAACCAAAAACTCAGAGTTTTCAATCTCAGAGTTGACCAACTCAAGGTTTAGATTTAAACTCAAAGTTTGTTGAACTTCCTTCTTGAAACGGGCCCCAGATCTGGAGGCTTGGGATACTTGGAAATATTACAAACTGAGAAAGACACGGCCTATCCAAACTTGCCCTCTGGTTCGGCCAGCCGTATGGGGGTCTGTACGGTAGTGTCTGGTCCTTTTTTGTTTCATCTGTTGTTGGGGAGATCACATCTCAAAAATCACGAGGAGTAGAAGCTGAATATGTTAGCATTGTTTAGCCTTTTCATAATATCTTGACTCGGCAAATGGGGTAAAGCCCAAGTAAATTTCTGTTGGCCGTGAGCTCGTTCATAGTATGTTGAAATACAGAATCACGTCACAATTATTATGTCTAGAAATAATCGTCCACAATCTACTCCAAAATATTGACCGCTTCACTCAGACTAAGATCACGTCTCAAAGATCACGAGGAGCAGAAGAAGCTGAATATGTGAACATGGTTTTGCCATTTTATAATATGCTGACTCAGCAAATGGGAAAAGCCCACGTAAAATTCTGTTGGCCATGAGCTCGTTCACAGTATGTCGAAATACAGAATCGTGTCACAACTAAATCGTCCACACTTTACTCCAACATCTTGACCATTTCATTCAGACTGAATGAATCAGTCAAACTGCTTAAAGTAGAAAAACAAATTCCTAAATTTATTACAAGTTGTGTGGTATATATTTTGAATGGTTTCCTTTTGTACTATTACCCAACTTTTGGATTGTTTGAAACATCCGAATAGAATTTGCTCAATGCAGGTTTAGATAAACCCTTGCAAAAGTTGGCGGGGAAACATGAGGTGCGGGTCTTAAGTAGTGACAATCTAGCAGCTCTTGTTAATGTCTGGACCTTCTGATACTCATTGTTTCTGATATTGAATTCAGCCAGTTTTGTGTCCTTCATAGCTTTGCAGACATTCAGAAAGAAGAAATCAAGTTTTCTAGCAAGATAAGGCCATAAAATTCAAATGGGTTTCTAGTAAAATTAATGAGGATCACCAGCTATCAGGCTCACAAGTCAAATAGAAATGTTCAAGATTTATTTCAAGCCTTTAAGATTCAAGAAAATTTAGTGGGTTTCTTGAGATTTCAATTTGCTTGGTTTTGCAACTTGTTTTTCATCCAGATGTAACAGCCACCATCTAGTGGTTAGCACTGTGAATACATCAGAGTTTTTATGTACAAGAAGTAAAATGTGTGCATATAGATTTACAGATTGTATTAATATCTGTGCCATGTAGGCCAGATGTAAATATTTGGCATGCACTGACAGCCAATCAAATCGCTCATTTCGCTGTTCGCTTTTAAGCAATCCTGGTTCAAATCCCACACATGACAAAATATTATCTGATCATAAAAAAGTTTTACTGCAAAAATGGATGATTTTAGGTGTAAAAAAAATGCAATAAATCACGATTGATAAAAAACTTTACGTTCAGCGGAGTAAGAAGGCCATCGGGTTTTATAGGACCCATTCCGCAAAAAAAACCCAAGGTAATTTAAATGTGCAAACAATAAGTTTGTTTTCTGATTTTATGTTTAAAATGAGGTTGAAAAGACTTGCATTTAATCGTCTTTTAAAGGACTCAATTTTAGAGTCAAGATCAGGGGTCACAAAACTTTCTGAGGCTGAGGGCTGCCATATGAGCACGGAGCCACATGAAGGGCACATGACCTGTTTCTGAGCTAGGTAGCTAATTTCAAAAAGGTTCACGTTATGAAGGCAGAATTTGGTTGCGTCAAGCTGCTTTCATTAATCTTTGGGAGTTTTTCTGTCCGTCATATGCTACCAGGTGGATAGTTGGCATCAAAGTTTCCAGGGCAGGAGTCACGTAACGTGCTTGACCAAAACGGCTGCAGGAAAATTATCCGCTCCTCTTCCCATGCATTTTTTTTTATATATATACTACTCATAGGAACTAAGAAATGCGCTTCCCTAACTGTGTAACGCGATCAAAACCTTATTAAGATGCTGAACGTCACGAAAAACTCCACCAAATTTGGTGAAAAAGTAGCTGTTATAGCTAACCACATAACCGCCTTTTGCCACTCGACCCTGTCAAAAGCCTTTTCGGCGTCTGCTAAGCTCCACACCCCACCTATGGCTCAAAGCTAGAGCAAAATTTAAAATTTCCTTTTGAGGATGCATGAAGTATCTTCAATTAAAAAAATTATGTTTTCACCTGTCCCCAAAATCCCAGAAAGTTCTTCTGAATGCAGAATAAATGTTGAATAATGGTTTCACCAGTAGTGCGAGCAACCAATCAATGTTAATTTGTTTCCTTCATCAGTTAGTTCAAGATTTGTCTCCGTTTGCTTGTTCCTTTCAAGCCAATCTGATTAATCCAAAGAACTGATGAATGCCAGAACTACTTTGTGATCTTTGAACCAACGGGATCCTTTAGGTGTTTTTACGGTAATTTAGAGAAAAACGAATATCCGTTTCTCACACAGAATTTCCTTGCGCTCTCTGAATTTCATCAGTTTCTCCCTCAGCAGCTTGGAATAGTTGGCAAACACCATAATGTGGCGTTGGTTCCAGGTGACGTTGCCCATCTTCCTTTTCGTCCTCGGTCGTGATACCTCAGAAACTTAGCAATGATAAGTCTTGGTAGATGTGCCTCATTCCCTTAACCTTTTCCTTACTTGGATCTAAGTCTGTGCGCTCTTTCAATCTCCAAGTCCTGTGTGCAAGTTGACATTGAATATTTTGAAAATTGAATATTTTCATTGAATATTTTGAAAGTGAATATTTTTTGGTGATTTTTGGAAGTTATTTGTCACTTCCAAACGTTTAAAAAGCATCCTCACAGCCCTCAGGAAATCCCACAAAACGAAGATTATTTCTTCGTTCTCTATTTTCAAAGTCATCCATCTTATTGCAAAGTGTTTCTATGTCAGCCCTGGAAGTAGAAGAATTGTGTTCTTGTAAATTAAGAAGAGGCACCAGACAAGAAGACTCTCTTGCTCCCTTCCGTTTTGCTCTTGCCGTGAAGCCGCTGCTACAGAGAAAGAGCCCAGATTTCCTGGTATTGCAATAGGACAAAGTTGTCACAAACTACTGTCGTATGCAGATGATATCCTCCTTCTAGTGTCTGACTCAGGTTACTCCCTCCCTCCTCTGCTCACATTAATAAACAGGTCTTACAATATTTCAGGTTTTAAAGTTAATTGGGCAAAGTCTGAGGCCCTCCGACAAACTCACCACTGTCCTAAAACTCTTTCCTATTGGTCTGTTTTCATGATTCAAGAGGAATTAAATATCTAGGTATAACATCCAACTCTATGGGTCGAATCTCGTCAAAATGAACATTGAACCCCTATTAGACAGAATGAAATTGATATAGAACGTTGGATTCAGCTTTATCTTTCTGTGTGGGGTACAATCAATCTAATCCAAATGACCTGTGCTCCTAAGTTTAACTATGTATTGCAACATATTTCAAGCAGTTTGACAAGCTTCGTAATGTATTTATATGAAATAAAAAGAAACCAAGGCTACACCCGAGGAAATTACGGAATGCCCAACTTACAGTTCAATCACTATGGCTTCTCTCTTGGGCATTTAGCTCATTGGTATTGAGGTAGTACGGTCTACTCAGGCTCTCTGTGTTGGTGGACCAGTCCAGTTTATTTGAGTTATGGTAATGTTAGATTACATGTAAGATTTATATCAGTTGCAAAACGAGCCAGGCGATTTTTGGCACATGCTTCGCAGGTACCTTGAAATAGTCCTGGGGCACCACGTTGGTGACCCCTGCTGTAGGTTGTTCCAGAGACCGTGGCACTCTGTATTTGACTTTTCTTTGTTTAGCTGTTCCGCACATAAGGATAAATTCACAAGATTTTAAGCAAAATATTGGACTTATATTTAAAAAGCAAATGAAGACAATCTGTTTGAATAATTTGTGATTCTTAAAAATCTTCTTTGTTGATTAAAATTTTGATGAGACATTGTCTTACATGCATTGTGCCAAACTGCACTTGAACCCATTTAAAATTCTTTTAATGTAACGTAGATTTTCTTTTTCCAATGGAAAAAATCTTGAGTCATTGATAATGTTTTTAAAATAATTATTATCCATTGCTGCTTATATTAAGAATATGGACTCTTTCTACCTGTGTTGGTTCTCAAATGTGCTTAACAGTGTAGCTCACATTCACCCGTTCCCACACACATTCATACCTGATGGTGGAAGCTGACATGCAAGCTGGAAACCACCATCAGGAGACTTTGGGGGGTTCATTGTCTTGTTCACGGACACCCCGACAGGAGCTCCGGGCTGAGGACCAAACATGCAACTCTCTGGTTACAGGACAGTCGCTGTACCTTCTGAGCTGGGCCTACCTACAGCGATTCTCACCAAAGTATCCTGAATAGATTAATACAATCAATACAATGTCTTATGATTTGATTCTTTCAAATAAAAAAGTGTGATGAACATGTTCACTAGGGTTGTCGAAAAAGACATGGTAAAAAACAAAGTTTTAGGTAGCCTCGATTAGATCCCTGTATTAGGTTTTACCATCCAAAAGATGATTTAGGAAGAAATTTGAAAGAAAAAGGTGATACTTTAGAGGTTGCTCAAGCTGCTTGAAGTTTCGTGAAAATGGATTAATTTGACATCAAGATGCTGACAATCTGACTGAGCTACCAGAAGACCAAAAATTCCTGACCAATCAAAGACATGGTCTTTAAGGTTAGGAGAGGATGAAGAATGGGTACAAAAATAAAGGATAAGCAAGAAAAAAGAAAGTCTGGACACGCACAGAGTAATGGCAAAACAGGAGCAGCAGTGCTGTGATTCAGAATCTATGAGCCAAGATTCCAAATCATCAGATAGAGCGACCAGATTACCCTTAGCACTTGTACCGCTGCGTTCTAAATCTACTTGCAAGTGCCCTGACCGACAATGACCACCCTGACCTTGTTAAAAATTTGCTGTCGGCTACATTCCAAGACCTTTTTACAAAACATGGCATATTTTATTCAGACAACAATTTTCTTATTCTCTTCATGGTGTTTCTTCAAGTTATTTATCTCACTCAACCTTTCGAAAATGTTTCCGTAATGACGTCAGCTTCCAGCTGCTTCGCCCCGGTTAGAGGAGATTAAATGCTTCTGAATTTTGAAACATTTTTAGAAAATAAATACTAAATGATTAAATAGAAAACATGTTCGAGGTCAGCTTCCTATGTTGTGTTTTAAAGTGGGTATGGTCAAATTGACCACTGCAGCAGTCCTAGTGTTAAAGAGATGCAAGACTCTACATCAGAGTATGGTTTGATACACAATCACCAATGAAAGCCCCTGCAAATGATTTGGTATTCCTTAAGATGTTGTGACAGCTTGAAAATTCTATCGTCATGAAAGCACAGGTTGCAGCCGACATATATGTGGTACTTGTGTGAAGAAATGGTTGCCTGGCATTCTTCGACTCCAGTGTTATAGATAAACAAAAGAAACTGATGGTTTGCAATATAACGAAAATTCAGAGGTTACGCCAAATCGATGTGATGCCCTTAACCAAGCAGAAATTGAAGAGAAGCAGATCAGTGATCTGCCCCAAGTTGTCAATGAGCACAGGCACATCTTTTGTAATGCCAATGTAGCGGCTCGAGGGTGAGTCGGCTGGTTCGGGATCGGGCAGGGCGCACCGGGTAAAAAGCAGAGGCACAGACCACAATACTCGGTTAAACATCATTCGACCTGTCTAGGTTTTTTCATGTCTCTCACTCGCTTCCTACCTGGATCGGATTTTGTCTCCCTGCAGCCTCCCCTTGGACAGTCATGGTTCCCTCGCCCACCACCAGAGGGATCCCGGAGCTTTCCCTTATTTAACTGATTCTAGACACCTGAAGGTCTTCGTGCAGCTACCTTTAAATAAGCAGCCTGTATTCCCCTCAGGTGTCTGGCCATTAGATTCTATTCCAGCCAGGTTTTCCTGGCTGCCTGACCATGATTAGCATTTAGAACAATAACTCAATGACATTCCATATGTAATATTAAAAAACACACACAACAAAAAAAGGAGTTTAAACACAGATAATAAAGCAGGTAAATTTGCAGCGTTGGCTTCAGAGGTAACACTAGTTTCTTGTTTCCACATGAAGGTTTTTGTCGACCTAGACGGGGGGGGGGGCACAAAAAATTGTTCTTACTACTTTAATTATTGTAAACTTTGGTTAAAATATGCATCAAAATGCAGAGAAATTACTTATTTTTTAAAAAGGTGCCCCCCGCCCCATTAGAAAATCCTGTATTCGCCCCTGGGAACAGGAGCGGATGGATGGCATGCTTTGGTAACCGCTAGATTAGACCGATAGAATGGCGCTTGATTTTAAACAAGCGCGTTAAATGTTACATCAAGAGAGTTAAATTTCTAATCTAGCAGCGCTATGTCTAAAATCTAGTGCGTTAGCGCTTAAAAAAACGTGCATTCAGCGTCGCTAGGTTTGAAATCCAAGTGCTTGATGTAACATTTTGCTTGTTTTAAGATCTAACACGCTTGTTTACGTGCGTGTATTTGCCCCGATGGCTTTCCATATCTGTGCACACTGTTTATTTTGAAAGTGTGCGCATCATGGAGACACACACATTTTAATGGAAGCAGTATTGTTGTATTTTTGGTGCCATCTAATGACGAACATTTTAAAAAATCAAGAAAATCAAACTAACATGGTTTATTTTATTATTTTTTTTCTAGTTTGGCGGGCCGGAGTTTGCCCATGCCTGTTCTAGACATAAATACTCATGTCAGCCTACGATGCCTTGACACAGTGTTACAGTTTTTAGGGCTGCACGGTGGTCTCACAGGAAGAAGGTTGGGAGTTTTGACTCCCAGAGTAGGGATGAGCCTTGAAACAATGGCCTTCCTGTGTTGAGTTTGCATGTTCTCCCTGCGGGTTTTCTCTGGGTACTCCAATTTACTCCCACTCTCAAGAAACATGCACGTTAGGTTAATTGACAAGTCTGAAATTCCCTCTAGAAATGAGTGTGTGTGGTCCTGCAACAGACTGGCGAACTGTTCGGGATGTACCCTGTCCCTCATCTCAAATCAGCCGGGATCGGCTCTGGCACCCCTCGCTACCGCGTCAGGAATAGATGGTTAAAAATGTGACCAAGGCAAAAAGCTGCTCCTGCTTGTTTCCAACTTTGTTGGATTTGGAAATACCTGACGATTTGTGTTTTGTTCTTCCCTGTCTGAGGTGTGTGTGCATGAGTACATGTGTGTACATGCATGTATGTCTGTGATCTTAGTGAGTCAGAGTTACACAGATTCAGCTCAGCAGGAAGACAAAGATCTGATCCATCACCAGGAATGTGTAATCCTGATTAGTCACGTTATTTTAATCCCACAAGCTGCGACAGGTCCGCCACACTGAGCTCCTCACACTCATCAGTCACTTTGTAAACTGAGTTTAGCTCACACGCAGAAGGATTAGGTGTTAAAACTGGCAAAAGCTCCGCTGATACCCCTGAGAGAAGGCTCGACACGGCTTTATTTAACTCAGAAGCAACTGAAATAATGTCGTGAAAACGAGTTAAAGTAATGATTAAAAAACATTAAATATCACAAATATTATAAGCAGCTAGATGGTGGTCTCACAGCAAGAAGGTCAGGGATTCGAGTTCTGGAGAGCGGTGAGGCTTGAAACATGTGTTTCTGTGTGGAGTTTGCATGTTCTCCCCTCGTATGTGTGGGTTTTCTCTGGTTTCCTCCAAAAACATACATGTTAAGTTGATTTGCTGCTATGAAATTGCCCCTGGGAATGAGTGTGTGTGTGTGTGTGTGTGTGTGTGTGTGTGTGGCCCCCACAACAGACCGGTGACCTGTTCGTTGTGTACCCTACCTCTTGCCTTAAATCAGCTGGGATGGGCTCCGGCACCCTCTGCGATCCTTCAAGATTAAGAGGGTCAGAAGGTGAATTAATGATTATTATAAGAGTAGAATTAAAAAATTAGGAGGCTCACGTGGGATTTAAAAGTCTGGATGAAGATTATCAGCTCCATCGGATCTTATCTCTGTTCATCCATAGAAAGGATCTCTCTTCCAACCTGCATCATGCTTCTTTTTTGCTGTAAGTGGGTATTTTTAAAATAAAGTAGAAACGTTTATGTCTGAAACCAGAAATAACAGAAATTTTACTTCACTTAAAAATTCTTAAAGCCACACAAAACCTTAAATTCTCATTTCAAAGAGACGGGGTGTGACCGACCTGTCTAGGTTTTTTCATGTCTCTCACTCGCTTCCTACCTGGATCGGATTTTGTCTCCCTGCAGCCTCCCCTTGGACAGTCATGGTTCCCTCGCCCACCACCAGAGGGATCCCGGAGCTTTCCCTTATTTAACTGATTCTAGACACCTGAAGGTCTTCGTGCAGCTACCTTTAAATAAGCAGCCTGTATTCCCCTCAGGTGTCTGGTCATTAGATTCTATTCCAGCCAGGTTTTCCTGGCTGCCTGACCATGATTAGCATTTAGAACAATAACTCAATGACATTCCACTGATTCATGTGGGGGGTTTTTAGTTATAGCATTATTGAACTCCTTCATTAAATAAACCATGTTTCTTATCCTGCAATTGGGTCCTCCTCCTTCCACCTGCATTCCACATCATGACATAGACATGGTTTTATGTGCAAAGAAACATAAACACAAGAAAAGAGTTTATTCTCTACATGATCAGTGAGAGAGGAAAAAAGTCATCCTAAGCCTTCCCTGGCTCGTCCATCCGCTCCTTGTGCCAGCCTGCCCCATCATGGCTGATTAATTAGTGCCTGTTTGCCCCGCCGGCTGCCAAGAGGAAGCCGTTCACATGACATGAATAATTGAATCATTTAGCTCTTTATTATGGTTCATATGGCTTCTCCGTCTTCTCACTGACCTCAGCAAAGTCTGCATCAGCCATTGTTTGCTTCCGGAGGTCAGTGTGTCGCTCTGAGGGAGTTTGTTCGCTTTATCTTAATTCAATTTGATTCATAAAACCCAAAATTATAACAGGATGATCTCATTGTGGTTCAATTTAACAAAATAATCAGTTTTTAGAAGAACATTAACGCATTGTTAAACTGAAGCTAACAGACCCCATGGTCTGTTAGGGCCATGGGCAAACTACGGCCCGCGGGCGACATGCAGCACATTAAACGTTTTAATCCGGCCCGCCGAACTTGGAAAAATTAAATAAATAAACCTTGTTAGTTTTTTTTCCCCTGCAATCCACTCTGGATGGATTGGCTTGGTTGAGAAAACAACAACACTGCTCCCATTAAAATGTGTGTGTCTCCGTGAGGCACACGCTCTTAAAATGAACAGTGTGCATAGATATGGAAAGCCATCCGTCCCAATACACACACGTAAACAAGCGTGTTAGATGTTAAAACAAGCAAAATGTTACATCAAGCGCTTAGATTTCAGAGCTAGCGCCGCTAGATTTGAAATTTAACACTCTTGATGTAACATTTAGCGCGCTTGTTTAAAATCTAGCGCGCCATTCCATCGGTCTAATCTGGTGGTTACCAAATTATGCCAGCCATCCAGCTCATTTGTCAAATGTTAGAACTCAATGTGGCCCGCGAACCAAAAGGTTTGCCCACCCCTGTCTTAGACCCTCCGTTCCATTCCGTTTTGTCGTCTTTCGCTTATCCAGGGACGGGTCACGGGCGCAAAAGCCACAGATTGAAATCCCTTACCTTGGCTGCATCCTCCAGCTCACCTGGAAGGAGTGATCTACGTTATTTATTCTTCGTTAAATACAGAATTCAGTACAAGCTCTGCCTCCTCACCCATCAGTGCATACACGGCACTGCACCTGTTTATCTCCAAGAACTCCTAACCCTCCACACCACTGTCCGAGACCTGCACTCCTCCTACTGCCTGCAACAACCAAGGACCAAACTCTCCACTATGGGGGACAGGGCCTTCCAGGCAGCTGCTCCACAGCTCTGGAACGCTCTTCCCAAGAGCTTGAGGGCTCCACAGAGCGTTGAGGTTTTTAAGAAAAGACGGAAGACATTTTTATTTCTAAAGGCTTTTCAACAAAGTTTTTAGTGTTTTTTTTTGTGTTGTGGTTTTATTTAATTTTGTTGTTTGTTGTTTCCTTTTGGTCATTGTAGCACTTTGAGATCTCCACTGGAGATATAAAGTGTGTTACAAATAAAATTGTCATTATTATTATTATCTACGGAGTGGGATTTTTTTTGGCTATAATTGAGTTCAAATGAACACTCAAACAGAACAGCATGAGTCGAGTTATCCAATCTTAACATTCATTTTTGCAACTTTAACATATAAGAAAATCAGCAAAAAAATTTTTTACTTTAAACTAAATTTTCTTAAAAATCAGTCAATCAAAAATCGGTATTTAAATCGGCATCAGACATCAGACTCATACAAACTAGTATTCTCCACCTCAGTTGTGCGTACGAGCGTCATCTTTGCCTAACATACAAGATTGAATAATTGTATCACAGAAAAATGTGGAAGTTTTAAACCATCAAAGCCCATTATCATCACACTCAGGGTAAAAAGCTCTTCAGATGTTCCTCTTTTAAACACACCAGGACTCTAATGGGAAGAACACTGTGCTCTGGTTCATAAAGACATCAAATGACAAGGTGGCGAGATTTTCATCCATTACTCTGCATTTTAATGTTTTTCCTCCATAATGAGATCATAGCTGAACGTGATGCTACGAGCATCGTGAAAGCTCCACCTTGTGCTGAGCAAAACCAAATCAGGATGGTTTTATTTATCCTGTAACGTAAAAATATGTCGGGATTCAGTACAGCAGCTCAAAACTGCACAAGAAACGAACCCATCTGGCTCTAAACTGGACGATTTAGAGCTTGTGTCTTACGTAATGAAGTCATTAGGGTAAGGTTTTATCTTGCTGATAAACTCATTATTTGGGGCTCAAAGATGCTGCTTCCCATTAATCTCTCTTTCGTCCAGGAGTGATCCATCGTAGAAAAGGCTTCAAAGTTGAATCTCAGATTGAAAAAGATTTCTAGATGGAAGTCGAAACGTCTCGATCATCAAATATACTGTCCAGAAGACACTTTGGAACTTATTCTATAATAAACATGTTCCGTTCCGTCATCTTCCGCCTGTTCCGGGGTCAGTTCGCGGGGGCAACAGCCTCAAACGGGCAGCCCAGGCCTCTCTCTCCCCGGCTGCATCCTCCAGCTCACCTGAAAGGATCCCAAGTCGTTCCCCGGCCAGCTGTGATCTGGGGTAAAAGTGAAAGCCGCTAATTTAAAGGGAAGGGTCCTCAAGCATGTGCCAAGCACCCTACTGTATGGCAGTGAAGCTTGGACATTGTTTACGTACCAAGGGAGGGAACTAAATGCCCTCCACCTGCGTAACCTTAGACATCTTCTTAGCATGACCTGGCAGGATTGAGTCTCCAACGTCGGCATCCTGGCCCAGACAAGTATGTTCAGTATGTTTGTCATCCTTTTCAAGAGGCCCCTACGCTGGGTAGGCCATGCATGTAGGATGGACGATGGCCGCATTCTAAAGGACATACTCTATGGGGAGCGCACCACAAAAACACAGCCAAATGGGGAGATGGTGGCTAAGTGGTTAGAGCGTTCGCCCGCAGACCGGAAGTTAACAGGAAGTTAACCGGAAATTTGCGGGTTCGCGTCTAGGGTCCTTGGAGAAGACACCTAACCCCCGTTTCTCCGACCATTGGTGCCATCATAAGTGGCAGCCTGCTGCGGTGTAAGGAGTGCAGCACATAAATTTCCTGGTGAGGGATTAATAAAGTATATTAAAAAAAAAAAAAAAAAAAAAAATGGACGACCTGCCTTGTGGTACAAAGATTTCTGCAAAAGTCATGCAACATCAACGCAGCAGATCTCAATCAGTGACTTCTTCTAAAATTGATGTCAAGCAGGCCGTGGAGAACAGAGAGATCTAACGCAAGATCATAAAGACCCGAAATCAACAAAAAAAAGTCAGTCTGCCCCTGCTCCCCCATACTCCCTCATACTGCCTATTACAGTTGAGTCTTTTTAAAGTTCCCACATTCGGGATTCAGATACTATTCAGATACTAAAACAAACAGTTGTTCTCATCCATGGATTTTGTTCTCCACCATTCCCGCATTATGGCATAGTGGACGTGCTTTGTTCAGACTCAGTCCCAAGATGGAGTGCCATGCACCAAAAAAGCTAAATAAAAGAATATCACATTCTATTTTTAAAGCCCAAAATAGATAGATAAAAACTTTATTAATATCCCACAGGAGAAATTCAGGTGTCCAGCAGCAACAGAAATCACACAAACTGTACATACAAAATAAATAAAAACAACACACACACACATAATAAAATAGGACTCAGTTCCTTTCGGAAACATCTGAAGGAATGAACGACCTCCTAAAGCGCTCAGTCCTGCAGCGCAGTGAGAGGAACCTGTTACTTCAGGTCGTTTTCTGGGTCGTGATAACATCATGTAGAGGGTGACGGGGGTTATTCAGGATACCCTGCATTAAAGCCCTCATCCTTCCCTCCAAAACAGCTCCCACAGAGTCCACATTTCTCCCCACCACAGATGCACACTTCCTTATCAGTCTGTCCAGCATATTGCTGTCCCTTGCGGTCAAGCTGCCTCCGCAGCAGACGACCGTAAAGAAAACTGCAGTTGCCACGACAGGCTGATAAAAGATGTTCAACATGTCACCACACACATCAAGTCTTAAGCCTTCTTGAGAAAAAAAACCTGCTCTGTCCTTTCTTATGCCGGGCCCGAGCCTGCTCTGACCAGTCCCGTCAGAGCAGGACTGGTCAACCACAAAATCACAAAACAATTGCCTCTTGGGCTTCACTTCATAGATTAAAAAAAGTACAAAAACAGACGAGGAATAAACCGGAAAAAAAAAAGTAAATATGCTGTAGCTTTGATAACTTTGTACACTTTTGACTGATTTTGCTGCCTTAAACGGTGAGAGACGGTAGATCAGCGCTAGAGCGGTTGCGTTAGATTCCAACCAAGACCTCCATCTAGGGTCCTTGGAGAAGACACCTAACCCCCGCTTCTCCCACCATTGGCGCCGTCAAAGGGCAGCCTGCTGCGGTGAAAGGAGTGCAGCACACAAATTTCCCCGGTGAGGGATCAATAGAGTAACTCATTTCATAAACATGATTTATGCTGCAGAGAGCACATGCCCAAGCCATGGGACAGGTATCGAGAGGAGGGGGAATTCACAGTGTGTACCATGTTTATTTATATATGGTATATGAAGGATTACCTCATGAAAGCATCCCCCCTTAACAGAAGCACTCTCTGTTTGCTTTGTGAGAGACATGTTGGACTTCTCAGCCCACTGAGACTTCAGCCAGCTCTCCATTCTGGCTCTACAGAGATTTGCTAATTAATCAGTTGCTTGGCAACATGTGGCAAGGACAGGAATCAGAGGCGTTTAAACACTTGTTACCCTGAAACAGGAGCAGCTCACTAAATATCCAGCGCTGTCACTGACAGGAACTTGGCTTCTTCCACATTTCAGCTGAGTAGAAATGAGGTGCAGAAAGCAGGCTTTAACTCTGCTTCTAACAAGCTGCTCACTAGATGGAGCACATGCATGCGGACAAGCAGCACCCAGATGAGAGGAACTAGGTTTCCTTCTCATTAAAGCTCTATATTCACAGCTCAGCTACAAAGACCAGATTTTCAGAAGCAGTCCTCAGTCATCGTCGACATGCATCTTCAGGACCAACCAGGGAATATTGTCCTCTCAATTTTCTTTTTTTCTGTTTCTAAAAACATCAACTAAAAGAAAAAAAGAGTGTCTTCACACACACATGCACTCGTACTTTTTTGTGTTTTATTCACTGACGCTTCAGAGGCGACCCTCCAAGGACCACCATGTGAAGAGATCCTAACTCGATTTATAGCATTTTATACATAAATTATAGCCTTCATTATAAACTTTAGTATAGATCATGGGTGGGCAAACTTTTTGGTTCCTGGGCCACATTGAGTTCTAACATTTGACAAAGGGGCTGGAACAGGAGCAGATGGATGGCATGCTTTGGTAACCGCTACACTAGACCCATAAAATGGCGGCTTGATTTTAAACAAGCGCGTTAAATATTACATCAAGAGTGTTAAATTTCAAATCTAGCAGCGCTAAGCCCGAAATATAGTGCGACAGCCCTTAAAAACGTGCATTAAGCGGCACTAGGTTTGAAACCTAAGCACTTGATGTAACATTTTGCTTGTTTTAACATCTAACACGCTTGTTTACATGCGTGTATTGGGCCTGATGGCTTTCCATATCATACAGGGCACCATCTATTGAGGAAACATCAAAATTGTAGTGGAAATAAAACACTAACAAGGTTTATTTATTTCATTTTTTCAAGTTCGAAGGGCCGGATTATAACTTTTAACGGGTTGCAAGTGGCCCTTGGGCCGTAGTTTGTCCGTACCTGGTGTAGACCCATCTACTTTAGCATGTGTTTATGGTTGAAACACACGCTTAGGGCTAAGTCTACTCATTTTAAGACCCCTTTCTATGTCTCCTCATCCTTTTTAGTAGGACGGCAACTATCAGTTGATTAACAAATCAATTTTTCTATTAATAATGGAATCCATTAATTGTCTCTCAAATTCAAATCTTTATATTTTGTTGGACCATCCAACATCCAACTTGGATGAGGAAATAGTTTTATTTTGGAGGAGGAGGAGTGAGGTTAAAGGGAGGAGAGATAAAGAAAGTGGAGGATTTTAACTACTTACGATCAATGGAGAGTGTGGAAAAGAGGTGAAGAAGAGTGAGCAGGAAGGATGGAACGGTGGGATGTGTGATAGAAGGTCTAGAGACAGTGTCACTGAGGAAAAGACAGGAAACAGAGATGGAGGTAGCAGAGATGAAGATGCTGAGGATCTCTCTGGGAGTGACCAGGATGGACAGGATCAGAGGAGCAGCACACGTTAGAGGGTTTGGAGATGAAGTCAGAGAGGCCAGACTGAGATGGTTTGGACATGTGCAGAGGAGAAAGAGGAAATGCCAGGCAGGAGGCCTAGAGGAAGATCGAAGAGGAGGTTTATGGATGACATGAAGGAGGATATCAACCCAAGAGGATGCAGGAGACAGGATTAGATGGAAGAAATTGACTTGCTGTGGCGCCTCCTGGGTGGAAATGGTTTTACAGTATATTTGTACTTTTTTTTTTCCTTCAATTTTGGAATAATAAAAGAAGTTTGTTTAACCAGTAAAAAAACACTTCCTGAGTTTATTTCTACTCTAAAAACAAGAAAAAACAGTAATTATCTGAACATAAATCAACTAGAATAAACTTAGATAAACATTTAATTTCCTTTTATTCTTGTTTGGTATGTAAAACATTTATTTTAAAATTCATTGAAAACTCTCAGAACTTTTTTCTAAAAGACAAAATAAAGTCGAGCCAAACTGGTTAATGAATGAGTGTGTCATGAATGGATGATTGGATGAATGGACGAATGCATGAATCTCATAGCCTCCTGATTTTTAACCCTTCATGATGTTGTCTCTATCTTAGTTTAGATGTTCCAGGTAAGACACTTCCTGTGCTACACTCGCAGGTCCCCTCTGCGTCGGACAGATAAGTCAAGTAGCCATGCATCCCTTTATGCACCCCACCATGTGAGTGTCCCTTCCTAGCATGCACCTCCACCTTATCTTCTCTACATTTCTGCTGAGGAAGCATCTGCAGAGGCGAAGCGCTGATTAATTCTCAGCCTGCATGTAGAGGATGATTGGAGGAGGTAAAAAGATGGATGCCCCATCTGTCCATCCGGTCGAACAGGAGTCCAGCGGCAAACCAAACAACTGATTTTGGCTGCTTCATGGGAAATTTGGCTCGTTTGTCCGACACTATTCTGTCCTCACACAGGCGTGCAATTGTCTCTGCAAAACATGAACTTTTCTCATGTTATTCAAACCAAAACATAACGTAATTCAAATGATGCATTAAAACTAATGAACATTGGTTATCACATTAGAATTAGATTTACTTTATTGATCCCACACTTGGGAAATTTGTGCGTTACAGCTGCAACAAGAAAGAAATAGACAGTATATACATATAAGAAGGAAAATAAAATATGATAAAATATTAAAATAATAAAATAGAAGGAATAATGTGACAAAACATTGAGGTCAATACAGACTGTAAGTGCATAAGGAGGTTAAAAAAAAAGTGACAAACAGTGATGAATTACATGAGCATGAACCAGTTATTTGCTATTCTGTGAGTTATTACAAAGTGTTATTGTGTTGGGAATAAAAGATTTCCGGTACCGGGCGGTTTTTGAGCGGAGCTGTCTGAGCCTCTTGGAGAAGGAGCTCCGCTGCTTGTCCAGAAGTGGGTAGAGAGGATGGTCATGGTTGTCCATGATGGATAAAAGTTTATTCAGTGACCTCCTCTCCATCACTGCTTCGAGTGGGTCCTGTTGGCAGCCAATGACAGAGCCAGCCTTTCTTATCAGTTTATTAAGTCTGTTGGCGTCACTGGCTGCGATGCTGCTCCCGCAGCAGATGACGGAGAAGAACAAGGTGCTGGTCACCACAGACTGATAGAAGGTCTCTAGCATCTTGCAGCACACATTGAAGGACCTCAGCTTCCTTAGAAAGTAAAGTCGGCTGCAGGTCTTCTTGTACACAGCAGTACTGTTGCTCCTCCAGTTCAGTCTACTGTCGATGGTCACTCCCAGGTATTTGTACTCCTCCACGACCTCCACATTCCTACTCAGAATGTAGAGGGGTTGCAAGGCAGATCTGTTCTTCCGGAAGTCAATCACCATCTCCCTGGTCTTGTCTACATTGAGCAGTAGGTGATTCTCTCCCGCCCACTCCACAAATCCATCCACCACACTCCTGTACTCCTCCTCCTGCCCACCACTTATACACCCTACAACTGCAGAGTCAGAGAATTTCTGTAGGTGGCATGAATCGGAGTTGTGCTGGAAGTTTGAGGTGTACAATGTGAAGAGGAATGAAGAGAGCACAGTGCCCTGTGGGCTCCGACACATTAGCTTATTAGCTTAGCCACAGTTAGATTTAGCTTAGGAGTTAGCGTCACGTTATGTAAATTGTAGCGAATATAACACAGAACGCTCATTCGTAAGTTAAATCTGTAACCAGAAATGATGTCACAACTTCTATCAGTTATTTACTTACGGAAAAATATACCCCAAGGCTTTACAACGCTAAAACGACTGTCTTTTTGTATTGAACGAAGCAATCGTGCTACTCTTCACGGAGATGAGAAAAAACGAAAATCTAACTGACACTGGCCAACAGGGGGCGACAAAGAAGCATAAACAAGCCAAGATATTTTTAAAGATATGTGTAACAGTACAGACACGTTGTTCTTTAATATTTCAATCAGCTCGTATTATAATGAAATATGCATCCAAGTTAAAAATAAAGCCCAAAAAGGTTTTTTTTTCCCAATCAGCGAAACAATAAACAGTAAGCAAAACGTTATCACAACCATCAACAAAAACTATGACTTCACCATGTTTCTTCATATCTCTCTGTTACCATGACGACATCATTCCTAACATTCCAACCATGTCACTTGAGCCTCATAGCTTTCAGTCCACATTTACATACGCCTATATAAACACATCCACCACCAGGTTGAAATGCTGCTACCTACGCTATCTAATAATTACATATTTGAAGGTTGTGTCATCCGACAAAGAGGTTACATAACAGAAAAAAAGACGACACACAAGATAAACATGAATAAGTTGATGCCACAGCTTTGAACAAAATGCCTCCACCTGGTCTGTATTACAAACAGACCAGTTCCGTTAATCTTCTGGTAATCCAGGGCTGGGACGTGGGTGCCACAGCCTCAGACAAGAAACCCAGGCTTCTCTCACCCCGGCTGCATCCTCCAGCTCACCCAATGGAATCCCGAGACGTACCCTGGCCAGCTGTGAGACATAGTCTCTCCAGCCGGTCAAAGCTCTGCCGCTTGGTCTCCTCCCAAAGGGACGAAACACCTCACCAGCAAGGTGTTAGGGAGGCATCCTAACCTGAGGCATGAACCACAAAATCTGGATTCTCTCGACTCGAAGTAGCAACGGCTCTATTCTGAGCTCCTCCCGAATGGCAGACCTCCTCCCTCCATCTTTGAGTAAGAGCTGAGCCATCCTACGGAGGAATTACATTTTGGCTGCTTTTGTCCGTGATCTCGTTCTCTCAGTCACCACCCACAGCTGGTTACCATAGGTGAGAGTAGGAATCTAGATCTTGTTTACCATGGTGAGGGTAGGAACTTAGATCCTGGTTACCATGGCGAGGGTAGGAATCTAGATCCTAGGTACCATGGTGAGGGTAGGAACGTAGATCCTAGTTACCATGGTGAGGGGAGGAACTTAGATCCTAGTTACCACGGTGAGGGTAGGAACATAGAACCTGGTTACCATGGTGAGAGTAGGAATCTAGATTTTGGTTACCATGGTAAAGTGAATTGTTGCCAATATAGACCATATAACATGGTTGATCTCCTTTTTTCAGCTACAGAACTACAAACATGGAGAACGGATGCTTGTGTTCATGTCACATCTCTGTTCTCTGATTGGGTAAGAAAGTTTTCCCATCGCTGCAATCGTGAACTAATGCATGCAATCCCTGACCTAGTTGTCGAAGTGAAATGAAATTGAGTGGTGTCTCTAAGTGGCGCCAGCCTCGGTAGGAGATCTCTCCATCCAGGCAGTTACATATTAAAAATGGAGAAGCGTTTACTGCAAGTGTGTGAGATGTTAAGTTCTCCTCTCTAAAGGACGTCATCTGTGTCACGTCTCATCAGCCTGCTTTGAAGATAAAGAGAAATCAATATTTATTGATTACTGAGCTGACACAAGAACCCAACCCCCGCCGTACTTCATCACCTTCCCGCCTACAATCCCCTTCCCATTCCACCCCCCCTTCCCTCTGGGTTTACCGGATGATTCCATTGGAGGCAGATGGTCGTAAGCCAGGATGCTCGGTACATGGGATGTGTTTAGTGGCCCAGAGAGAAATGCTCAGCTGAGTCCTACATTTCTACGCGCGCACGCAAACACACACACACACACACACACACAAAAACAAGCATATTCACACACGGTATTACACATAAACAATCACACATCTCCATATAGACACGTGTATATATGGGCTAATATGTATACGCACGGTTCTCTTCTGAACCATTTATCCCTAATGGGGTGACAGAGCCTATCCCAGGTGATTTCTGGCGTGAGGCGAGGTACAACCCGAACAGGTCGCCAATCTAATAAAAGTTATGACTTGCTCTGAGTCTTTTATTTGTTGTCTGTTGTTTGTTTTGAGGGGTCATAAAAAATGTATTGAAATCGAAAATGGTTTGGTTTCATCTTCTGAACCATTCATACCTAAAGGGGTCATGGGGCGTGCCGGAGCCTATCCTGGCTGATTTAAGGAGAGAGGCACAATACACCCCAAACTGGTTGCCAGTCTGTTGTGGGTCTACACACACAACCAATCATGTCTAAGGGCACTTTTTTCGTGCGGCCAATTAACCTAAAATGCATGTTTTTGGAGGGTGGGAGGAAACCTGAAGAAGACCCACGCACACAGAAAAGACAGTTTTACAAGCCTTGTCCCCACCCGGGACGCAAACCCCGACTTTCTTGTGCAAACAACTGCACCACCGTGCCACCCATATCGGAAGTCGTCTTCTGTGTAAAAAAAACAGAGATTTTATGCTTTGCACCAGCGAACAGATCTGCACACACACATACACACATATAAAGACACACATTTCTACACAACAACACATGCATGCACACACATTTAGAAATGTACACACAAATCCGCATATGTACACATGAACGCACATGCAAATACACACAGACACACTCCAATGTGCATGCATGAATACAGTATGTAACACACATACACACATACACACACAAAATTAAACACAAACGCCTGTACAAACACACAAACATGCACACATAAATGCACAGATGTGCACACACACATGCATGCATGCACCTGGATGTAGTTATCACAATCACACACACGCGGTGTGAATCCTTCATGTGTGAGCTTCTGTAATAGCCTCGTTAATCCAGAATAAACTTTTACTCCGTTGCTTCTCTAATTAAAGGGAGTGAGCAGTACTCAGCCCTCCATCCTGGGTGATGGGCAGTAAATGTCTCCATTGTGATGGATGACCCCACCCCCACACTACAGTCCCTCTCATTGATCGTGGGTCAGTTTACTGCGTTTCCGGCTGCTGACAAAGGCCATCTCACCCCGGCTGCCCTGCCTCGTGCAGCCATGCCACCGCACCTGAACAGGTGGAAACCAGGACACTGACTCAGCAGCAAATCAGCCGCTTCAGCAGAAATATGAGATTTAATCCATAATCAGATGCAGGAGCAGGGACATTAAATGTGTCCAGAGTTTATTAGGATAGATTAAATGACGAAGAGTTCAGACAGAAGACTACAAATGCCTCAAAAGAGACTGTTTGTTTCTACAAATACTACATTTATGACCAGAAAAAGAAAAAGAAATTAATTCACTTACTACTTAAGCCGCTCCCTTTTAGATTTAAAATACATTAAAAATATCATTCTCACAATTTACCAGTCAATCTACGTTCCTACCCTCACCATGGTAACCAGGATCTACATTCCTACCCTCACCATGGTAACCAGGATCTACGTTCCTACCCTCACCATAGTAACCAGGATCTACATTCCTACCCTCACCATGGTAACCAGGATCTACATTCCTACCCTCACCATGGTAACCAGGATCTACGTTCCTACCCTCACCATGGTAACCAGGATCTACGTTCCTACCCTCACCATGGTAACCAGGATCTACATTCCTACCCTCACCATGGTAACCAGGATCTACATTCCTACCCTCACCATGGTAAACAGGACCTACATTCCTACCCTCACCATGGTAACCAGGATCTACGTTCCTACCCTCAGCATGGTAACCAGGATCTAAGTTCTTACCATCACCATGGTAACCAGGATCTACGTTCTTACCGTCACCATGGTAACCAGGATTTACATTCCTACCCTCACAACGGTAACCAGGATCTACGTTCCTACCTTCACCATGGTAACCAGAACCTACATTCCTACCCTCACCATGGTAACCAGGATCTACATTCCTACCCTCACCATGGTAACCAGGATCTACATTCCTACGATCACCATGATAACCAGGATCTACGTTCCTACCCTGACCATGGCAGCTGTCAGTCGTGACGGAAAGACTGAGATCACTGATACAAGTGGCTGAAATGATCTTCCTCTGCAGGGCTGGGCTCTCACTCAGAGATAGAGTGAGAAGCTCTGCCATCCGTGAGGAGCCCGAAGTAGAGCTTTTGTTCATCCGAGTTTAGAGAAGCCAGATAGGGTGGTTCAGGCATCTAGTTAGGATGCCTCTCTCACTGGTGAGGTGTTTTGGGTACATTCCACTGGGAGGATACCCAGAAGCAGGCCTCTGGGTCTGCTCGAACCCGCTGGACAGACTATTTCTCACAGATGACCGAGAAACACCTCGTGAGAGAAGCCTGGGCATCCCGTCTGAAGCTGTTGCCCTGCGACCCGGCCTTGGATAAGCGGAAGACGACGGAACGGACAGAATGTCATTTGTTTGCAACCTGGTGTAAACTTTTATCTCTGTCCTGTGTGACTTTCCATTAACCTTGTATCCATTTTTATTCCAGATGTGTTTGGAAGAGAGAACCAGCTGCAGGGTGAATCATCCAGAAAAACCCTCCACACATTTGGAGTAAACAAACCCTTCCAGAGTTGAGTCCAATGGGGGAGTAATGACTGAACGGTGGCGACACGCCCACTGCAGTATTGTAAATGTGAATAGTTTAAACAAGCAGGTGTTAGAATGTGTGTGCCAGAAACAGAGCTGGCACGTTGTGATGAGCAGCACAGCATTCTGGCTTCACAAAGATGTTTGGCTTGTAAGCTCAGTTCCTCCTGTTACATACCAATATGGATCAAGTTTCAGTGGCGAAGCATCTCCGCATACCAGCGGTGGACTGTGCGTTTCACACCTAGTCTTTCAGTAGCGCTCCATCTGCAGCAATCAATAACTATTTGAAAGTAATTTAAAAATATTAAAAGGAACATAAACATCATTTGCATAGCAATAAAAACTTTTGTTGTAAAACTTGACCCTAAGGGCGACAGAGAGAATAGAGGCAGACTTCAAATGGACTCCTGTGGAACTCCACATTTAAGTGGGGCCACATCAAAATTATAGGGGCCCAACTGAACTGAAAATGACCTGTCATCAAGATAGAACTTAAACCATTCCAAAGCAATCTGTAGTTGAAGAAGACCGTTTTTTCCAGCACATTTGAAAGAGTTTGGAAAATTATGATCAAGAACATCAAAAATCTGCACTAAAATATCTTAAACAAAACCAAACCAGTTCATCCCTCACATCAAATAAAAGAGAAATGCAAGCAGCCAAATGGACAACATTGTCAAGGTCAAATAGGAGCTAGATGCATTGCCAGTTTTAACCAGTTTATTGAAGGAAGATCGGAACCAGACAAAACTCAGTAAGATGAGCGACCAGATGGAGACCTCGGCTGGACGCCAAGAGAACCAGAAGGTTGGGGCTCGACTGCATGATGAGAGACTAGAAGGTTGGAGCTTGACTGGATAATGAGGAACTAGAAGGTTGGAGCTCGACTGGATGATAAGGGACTAGAAGGTTGGAGCTCGACTGGATGACGAGGGACTAGTAGGTTGGAGCTTGACTGGATGATAAGGGACTAGAAGGTTGGAGCTCGACTGGATGACGAGGGACTAGTAGGTTGGAGCTTGACTGGATGATAAGGGACTAGAAGGTTGGAGCTCAACTGGATGACGAGGGACTAGTAGGTTGGAGCTTGACTGGATGATAAGGGACTAGAAGGTTGGAGCTCGCCTGGATGATAAGTGTTATGTCTTTGATCGGAGTGTATGTCAGAGTGAGACGTCTGTCTCTTCTAAAGATCTTTTATAATTTGTTAAACTAACAGCAGAGTGAGAGGTCTCGAAAATAGTAGATCTAGCATGAGTCTGAAATTGAAAAGACGGAAGTAGACTGCGCTCAAAACTTGTTAAAACCTGGGATAACTTTAGTCTTTGTAAGTATTTTTTGTGTTTATGTGCTTTGTTTGCATGCTCAAGATTGTATTTCATTTGATAACGTGTGAATCGCGTCTTATGTAGTAAGCCACTTAAGATGTGGGCGCGCATGTTTCAAGCTAAGCTAACGCGCGCATGTTTCAAGCTAAGCTAACGTGTGTTTGATCATGGAGACTCAGCGTTTTGTACAGCTTATAATGCACTTCTTTTGTTTGTTTTGTTTCAGTTACTATTACCACGTACATATATATACGTACATATATGTATAATCCTGTGATGAAAAGAGTCTACATAAACAAGAAAAGCAAGCCTTGTGTGGGAGTCTCTTTTTTCATTGGAAGAGTTAGCTGGCTGTCTAGCTGCACACAGTCACGTGTCGTGAGGACAGCACAGTAAAAAGACTTAAATAGAAGAAAAAAGACTTCTATACGGCGGGTTAAACAACACCGAGCTACACAGTCAACATGAGTCTACGCTCAGGTAAGACTTACTTGAGAGATTATGAATCACAGTTCGAGCCAGAGGCAAACTCAGAGCAGCAAGCTGATGACCAGGCTGCTACCAATCACCCGGTTCCTGCAGACCAGCTGTCGCCTGAGAGGCAGCCGTCAGAGAGGCCGCAGCATTCACCTCCACACAGCGTCAGGTCCAGAGCCACAAGCAGACGGTCGCACACCACAGCAGCTTCAAGTGTGTCAGCCACAAAAGCATACGCCAAAGCCCAAGCAGCAAAGGCCCAGCTCCGTTTCGCAGAAAAAGAAGCTAGTCTGATGAGACAAAAAGCAGATTTGGAAGCAGACTCGATGAGACAAAAGGCAGATTCGGCGAGACAAAAAGCAGATTTGGAAGCAGACTCGATGAGACAAAAGGCAGATTCGGCGAGACAAAAAGCAGATTTGGAAGCAGACTCGATGAGACAAAAGGCAGATTCGGCGAGACAAAAGGCAGATTTGGAGGCCAGTCTCCATGTTTTGAAGTGTGAAAAGGAAATAGCAGCAGCTGAGGCAGAAGCTGCAGCCTATGAAGAATTAGAAAGTCAGAGCGGGGAGTCAGACTCAGAACTTCCTATTACAGGTGAGACGTTAAATGCAGTACAACGCACAAGTGATTATGTGGAACAACAATGTAAGCTAAAGGCGCCACCTAGTGCTACACATGATAGCACAAAATTTCAAATGCCAAGTCGATCAATAATCACAAAAGAAACTCATGTCCAGTCCCCAATGAAAAACGACGTTAAACATGAGTACATACCAGAAGCTGTTCCAACCAACACATTCTCACTCAAACCCCAAGCTCACACCTTTTTGCCTACAAGTCACAACCAAATAGAGCAAAACAGCGTACAAGATTTTGCAAAATATCTCATCCGCAAAGAAATAGTTAGCACTGGCTTACTCCAATATGATGACAGACCCGAAAACTATTGGGCATGGAAAGTCTCATTCACGAGTGTTACTAAAGACTTGAATCTGTCCCCTAGAGAAGAGCTAGACTTGCTCACAAAATGGTTAGGGCCAAAATCTTCAGAGCAAGCAAAAAGGCTTCGCGCAGTACACACCCTCAATCCCGCTGCAGGTGTAAAAGTGGTATGGGAGCGTCTAGAGGAATGTTATGGCTCCTCAGAAGTCATTGAGGATGCACTGTTAAAAAAGTTGGAGGAGTTTCCAAGGCTGACAAACAAAGAGAGTAGCAAATTAAGAGAGCTGGGTGACATCTTGTTGGAGTTGCAGTGTGCTAAGTCTGATGGTACACTGCCAGGTCTTGCATATCTAGACACGGCTCGAGGGGTTAGACAAATAGTTGAAAAACTCCCCTTTAACATGCAGGAGAGGTGGACCACTGTAGGTACAAAGTATAAAGAAGTCAATAGAGTGTCATTTCCACCTTTTTCTGTCTTTGTGCAATTTGTACAGCAACAAGCAAAAATGAAAAATGATCCAAGTTTTTCCCCATCCAGCTGCAGCAACCAAGTTACCACACGCACTGAAAAGTCCATTCCATATAATCGAAAAGCTACTGTTGCAGTACACAGAACGGAAATTGGGGAAAGAAAACAAAGAAGTTTCGAACAGGAGAAAATTGAAGAACCAGATCGTCAGTGTCCAATTCATAAGAAGCCACACCCTCTGAAAAAATGCAAGTTATTCAGAGACAAACCAATTGAAGAACGACAGGCTTTTCTGAGAGAGCATCGTATATGCTACAGGTGTTGTGGGTCTGTGCAACATATAGCCAAAGATTGTAAAGTAGCAGTAAAGTGTGTTGAGTGTGACAGTCCAAAACACTTGTCAGCACTCCATCCGGGTCCCACACCTGTCCCAAAAGATGACACCTCAAAAAATGTAGATGCTAAGGAGGACTCAGAAGACCATCCTGCAGTAGTCTCCAAGTGCACAGAGGTATGTGGACAAAGTGACAGCCCACGCTCATGTTCAAAGATCTGTTTGGTGAAAGCATATCCAGAAGGTCAAAAGGACAGAGCTATAAAAATGTATGCAGTGATTGACGAACAGAGCAATAGGTCCCTGGCTAGGACGGACTTTTTCAACCTGTTTGGAATAAAAAGTGCACCTGTGCCATACACGCTGAAAACATGCTTAGGAAAAGCTGAAACTGTAGGTAGGAGAGCAGAACATTTTGTAGTAGAGTCCATGGATGGAAAAACAAATGTCAAACTGCCTCCTTTAATCGAGTGTGATTCAGTGCCGGACGAAAGATCTGAACTTCCCTCACCTGAGATTGCTAAGCACCATCCACACCTTCTCCCTATTGCAAGCAAAATCCAACCGGTCGATCATCATGCTCCTATTCTCCTTTTGCTGGGAAGGGACCTCCTCAGCATTCATAAAGTAAGAGAACAGATCAATGGACCAAATAACGCACCATACGCCCAAAGGTTAGACTTGGGGTGGGTTGTGATAGGGGAAGTGTGCTTGGGCAAAACTCACAACACAACAGAAGTCAACGTGTACAGAACACACATGCTAGACAACGGACGGACTACTCATTTTGAACCATGTCCAAACGTCTTTACAGTGAAAGAGGACTATGTCAAGCAGCCCCAGCAAAGCACACCTTTAATCTCAAATAGTGTGGACATTAAAGGCAACACACACAAGCTAGGTCAGTCTGTGTTTGAACGGACAGAGTCAGATGACAAGGTGGCACTGTCTATAGATGACAAAAACTTTCTAACAATAATGGACAAGGCGGTCCAACAAAACAAAGAAAACACCTGGGTCGCTCCATTGCCCTTTCGCTCTCCAAGGAGGAGACTCCCAAGCAACAGAGTTCAAGCCTCAAAACGTCTATACTCACTCAAAAAGACGTTAGAAAAGAAACCAAAAATGAAAGATCACTACATCCGATTTATGCAGAAAATTTTGGATAACGATCAAGCTGAACTCGCTCCACCTCTGCCCGAAGGTAAAGAACACTGGTATCTGCCAACGTTTGGTGTATACCACCCGCAAAAGCCAGATCAAATACGTGTTGTTTTTGATTCTAGTGCAGAGTGTGAAGGAACATCCCTGAACCAAGTGCTACTCAGTGGACCTGATCTGAATAATTCTCTGTTAGGAGTGCTGTTACGGTTCAGAAAAGAGCCAATAGCCCTGACAGCTGATGTTCAACAAATGTTTTATTGTTTTGAGGTGTGTGAAGATCACAGAGATTATCTGCGCTATCTCTGGTTTGAGGACAATGACGTCACAAAAAATGTGGTCGAATATCGGATGAAAGTGCATGTTTTTGGGAATAGCCCATCACCCGCTGTTGCCATTTACTGCATGCGGCGGGCAGCAAGCGAAGGTGAGCTGGAACATGGCTCAGATGCCAGACGGTTTGTTGAAAGACAATTTTATGTAGATGACGGGCTCACTTCAGTCGCCACACCTGAACAAGCAGTTGACCTGTTAACGAGAACACAAAACATGTTAGCAGAGTCCAATTTGCGACTACACAAAGTTGCCTCCAACTGCAGCCTCGTTATGGAAGCATTCCCTGCAGACGATCTAGCAAAGGACTTGAAAGAATTAGATCTTGGTTTAGATCCACTTCCTGTTCAAAGGAGCTTAGGACTATGTTGGAACCTGCAAACTGACAGCTTTACTTACCTTGTATCCAATGAGACAAAACCATTCACACGTAGGGGAGTACTGTCAACTGTCAATAGCTTGTATGATCCGTTGGGTTTTGCAGCTCCTATAATCGTGCAAGGCAAAGCGCTACTCAGAGAACTTTCAACTGAGGAGAGCGACTGGGACGCACCTCTTTCCCCAGAAAAAGAGGACGCATGGATCTCATGGAGAAACTCACTGAAAACTCTAGAAGATCTCTAAATCAAAAGGTGTTACAGTTCAGGTTCTTTAGGTGAAATGAAAACTAATGAACTCTGTATTTTCTCAGATGCGTCTACTGTAGCTATAGGTGCGGTAGCTTACCTGCGCTCTTTAGACACTCAAGGCAAGTATCACGTAGGTTTTGTGATGGGGAAGTCAAAACTAGCACCCCGACCTGCACACACCGTACCACGGTTAGAACTTTGTGCTGCCGTGCTGGCAGTAGAAATGTATGACTTAATCAAAGACGAGTTAGACCTCAAAATTGACAGTGTCAAGTTTTTCACTGACAGTCGCATTGTGTTAGGTTACATACACAACTCCTCAAAAAGATTCTACATGTATGTAGCTAACCGCGTCACACGAATCAGGTCATCCACTCAACCTGACCAGTGGCATTACGTTTCAACAGATGTGAATCCAGCTGACCTAGCAACTAGATTTATTCCAGCCGTTGAATTCAAAAACAGTAATTGGGTTACAGGCCCAAGCTTTCTGTGTTCAGAAAAACTCAATGAATCTCAAAAAGACTATTCATTCTCACTTGTAGAGCCTGAGAATGACAAAGAAATACGAGCTCATGTAAAAACACTTGCAACTACCGTCACAACAACTCAGTTAGGTGCAAAACGTTTCGAAAGATTTTCAAGTTGGACAACGGCATGCAGAGCAGTAGCCAAACTTATTCATGTTATGGTTTCTTTGAAACAAAAGACAAATAAACAAGCAGGATGGAGAAGTCTGAAAGAGAATGTAACACAAATGAACTCACTCAAGCCAAAAATGTCATCATTCGTTCGGTGCAAGAAGAAGCGCACAAAGTGGACTGAAAACCAACCAAATGTCAAAGAAGGAGACATTGTGTTGTTAAAAGATCCTCTAGCCCACAGGAATGAATGGCCTATGGGACTGATAGTTAAGACTCTACTCAGTAGTGACAAGAAGGTTCGTAAAGTGGAGATACGGATCATCAAAGATGGAACTCCAAAGGTGTTTTTGAGACCAGTCTCAGAGACTGTTGTTTTGCTTTCGGAGTAAGATATTATCTATGTAAAATTTATGTTTCGATATGTGGTGATATAATATGTTTATATCAAGCGGGGAGTGTTATGTCTTTGATCGGAGTGTATGTCAGAGTGAGACGTCTGTCTCTTCTAAAGATCTTTTATAATTTGTTAAACTAACAGCAGAGTGAGAGGTCTCGAAAATAGTAGATCTAGCATGAGTCTGAAATTGAAAAGACGGAAGTAGACTGCGCTCAAAACTTGTTAAAACCTGGGATAACTTTAGTCTTTGTAAGTATTTTTTGTGTTTATGTGCTTTGTTTGCATGCTCAAGATTGTATTTCATTTGATAACGTGTGAATCGCGTCTTATGTAGTAAGCCACTTAAGATGTGGGCGCGCATGTTTCAAGCTAAGCTAACGCGCGCATGTTTCAAGCTAAGCTAACGTGTGTTTGATCATGGAGACTCAGCGTTTTGTACAGCTTATAATGCACTTCTTTTGTTTGTTTTGTTTCAGTTACTATTACCACGTACATATATATACGTACATATATGTATAATCCTGTGATGAAAAGAGTCTACATAAACAAGAAAAGCAAGCCTTGTGTGGGAGTCTCTTTTTTCATTGGAAGAGTTAGCTGGCTGTCTAGCTGCACACAGTCACGTGTCGTGAGGACAGCACAATAAGGGACTAGAAGGTTGGAGCTCAACTGGATGATGAGGAGCTCGACTGGATGACGAGGGACTAGAAGGTTGGAGCTCGACTGGATGACGAGGGACTAGTAGGTTGGAGCTTGACTGGATGATAAGGGACTAGAAGGTTGGAGCTCGACTGGATGATAAGGGACTAGTAGGTTGGAGCTTGACTGGATGATAAGGGACTAGAAGGTTGGAGCTCGACTGGATGACGAGGGACTAGTAGGTTGGAGCTTGACTGGATGATAAGGGACTAGAAGGTTGGAGCTCGACTGGATGATAAGGGACTAGTAGGTTGGAGCTTGACTGGATGATAAGGGACTAGAAGGTTGGAGCTCGACTGGATGACGAGGGACTAGAAGGTTGGAGCTCAACTGGATGATGAGGAGCTCGACTGGATGACGAGGGACTAGAAGGTTGGAGCTCGACTGGATGACGAGGGACTAGTAGGTTGGAGCTTGACTGGATGATAAGGGACTAGAAGGTTGGAGCTCGACTGGATGATAAGGGACTAGTAGGTTGGAGCTTGACTGGATGATAAGGGACTAGAAGGTTGGAGCTCGACTGGATGACGAGGGACTAGTAGGTTGGAGCTTGACTGGATGATAAGGGACTAGAAGGTTGGAGCTTGACTGGATGATAAGGGACTAGTAGGTTGGAGCTCGACTGGATGACGAGAGACCAGAAGGGAGAGCTTGGCATGATGACAGTGTGCACCAGGAGCCAGGGGTATGAGCTCGCCAGGACGAAGACCAGTGGTATGAGCTTAAGCCAGGGCGAGGAACCAGTATATCAGGGTGCACCATCTTTGCTGCATGAAGGCAGCACTATTAGGCCACTGGAGCAATGTGCAGCAAAGGAGGGTTCCAGCCAGGAAGTGCAGGACACCAGGGCTTAAATAGTTGACCGGTGTGCCAAATTATGGCTGAGGGCAGGATAGGAGGGAGGAAGTGATCCAGATGAGTGGGGGGTTCAATAGAAATGTGCTTCTGTACAAAGATAGTCTATCAATAAAATGTGATTTTCAACATCTGGGCCAGGATATAACACCTCAATGAAGGCTGAGAGAAACCCCTTCTTCTCAAATATGAAAAAAAAAAATCCCACAAAGAACCCAAACAAGCTGTGCAGTAAAAATTGCTTAAAATCAAAACAACTAAAATGAGTAATAACTATATTGTTTTCTTTCATTATTTTTGGAAATCCTTTAGGCCTCCTTTGCACTTTAATTTTTAAATGTTTATTGTAAAGCACTACTAGAGCAGATAAACAGGTTGTGTGTGCATTAAAGCAGGCTAACGTGCTAATTGGAGTGAAAAAACATCCAACCGCAAAAGCTAACGAGGTTCCACTTTGAGTTGGTTTTGATTGGCTGCAAAAACTACAACTATGTTCTTTTTAGAATTTCTGGAAAGAAAAATATCTCAGGGCTGCACGGTAGCCTCACAGCATAAAGGTCATGGCTTAAAGCCATGTCCATTCGTAGCCGGGTATTTTTGAAAACGCATATCTGCTGTCCTCTGTTTTAGGAAAACGCTCGCGTCCACACGTAACCGTTTTCAAAATATCCCTGTCCACACAGAGCCGTATAAATACGCTTCTGTGTGTAATTATGAGCATGCCAGACCAGTAGTCGGCAGTATTGAGTGGAGGAGAAGGGAGGCTTGTGTGATCAATAATCGCCGATTGCAACACATTTCTTCTCCTTTGCTCCTCAACAAGAAGCAAGAGCAGTTAAGAGTGGACAAAAAGGCAAGAAAAGAGTGTCTGCAACAGGGTCTGTGGATCCATGCTGCCCACTGTCAGCTTTTGTAAACAAGGACGCACACAAATGACATATGTGCATTACTTGCCGCAGGTAGTGAAGCATAAAAATGCAAATCTTCGGTTTTGAGTGAAAAAAAACTCCGTTTTTGTATGGACGACAAGCCAAAACTGATAAAAATATATGCGTTTTCAAAAATACCCGGCTACCTGTGGACAGGGCCAAAGTCACAATGTGGGGGAGAGGCTTGAAACACTGGTCTTTCTGTGTGGAGTTTGCATGTTCTCCCTGTATGCAGGTTTTATGTTTTTGTTTCCTCCCACCCTCCAAAAACATGCATTTTTGGTTGAATAGCCGCTATGACATTGTCCCTAGGAATGAGTGTGTGTGTGCATGATTGTCTGCATGTTCCCATCGCAAACTGGCGACCTTTTGGGAAAAGAGGTCTGGAAAACAAAACGAAACGAAAAAAATATTCCTGAGTATTTCATTGAGGGGCGGCACAGTGGCGCAGTGGGTAGCACAGTGGCCTCACAGCAAGAAGGTCGTGGGGACGAGGCTTGGAACACTGTCCTTTCTGTGTGGAGTTTGCATGTTCTCCCCAGGTATGAGTGGGTTTCCTCCGGGTACTCTGGTTTCCTCCCACCCTCCAAAGACATGCATGCTAGGTTGATTGGCCGGTGCCAAATTGCCCCAAGGAATGAGTGTGTGTGTGGATGGTTGTGTGTGTCATGGGGGTATTGGAGCCTATACCTTCCGATTTCAGGCCAAAGGCAGGATACAACCCAAATATTTCGCCGGTATGTTGCGGGGTCTCATACACACACTCTCATTCCTAGGGGCAATTTCAAAGCAGCCAATCAACCTAATATGCAAATAGAAAACCCACACATACACAGGGAGAACATGCAAACTCCACACAGAAAGACAAGTGATGCAAGCCTTGTCCCACACAGAACTCGAACCCTGGCCTTCTTGCTGTGAGGTCACTATGCTACCCACTGCACCACCACATTATTCTTTTTATTTGTTTTTTTATTTTAATATGCTTTCTTAATCCCGTTCCGTTCCGTCATCTTCCGCTTGTTCCGGGGTCGGGTCGCGGGGACAACAGCCTCAAACGGGTAGGCCAGGCTTCTCTCTCTCCGGCTGCATCCTCCAGCTCACCAGTTTGGTGACCTCAGGATCGAATCTCTGCTTTTTGCGGATGATGTGGTCCTGTTGGCTTCATCGGACCGTGATCTCCAGCTCTCGCTAGATCGATTTGCTGCCGAGTGTAAAGCGGCCGGGATGGGAATTAGCGCCTCCAAATCCGAGACCATGGTCCTCGCCCGGAAAAGGGTGGAATGTCCCCTGCGGGTCAGGGACAGGGTCATGCCCCAAGTGGAGGAGTTTAAGTATCTCGGGGTCTTGTTCACGAGTGGGGGAAAGATGGAGCGGGAGATCGACGGGCGGATCGGTGCGGCATCAGCAATAACTAGGACGCTGCATCGGTCCGTCGTGGCAAAGAGAGAGCTGAGCCGAAAAGCAAAGCTCTCGATTTACAAGTCGATCTACGTTCCCACCCTCACCCATGGTCACCAGCTGTGGGTGGTGACCGAAAAAATGAGATCGCGGGTACAAGCGGCCGAAATGAGCTTCCTCCGCAGGGTGGCTGCTCCTCACCCGATCACTAAGAGATCGGGTGAGGAGCTCTGCCATCCGGGAGGAGCTCTGGCTCCTCCTCCAGGTCGAGAGGAGCCAGATGGGGTGATTCGGGCATCTGGTCAGGATGCCCCCCGAGCGCCTCGCAGGCGAGGTGTTTTGGGCCCGTTCCACCGGGAGGAGACCAAGGGGCAGACCCCGGACCCGCTGGAGAGACTATGTCTCACAGCTGGCCGGGGTCTGTGTGTGTGTGTGTGTGTGTGTGTGTGTGTATGGGAGGGGGGGGTTAGGTCGTTCCGTGAGCCTGAACTGCCCTGTAAAAATGAATAAAGTTTTTCTGATTTTAATAGTTTAAAATCAGATGAATGTTTTCTTTAAAGTAAAACCTAACTTCTCAGGACCGTGACGAACAGGATGAGGTATTTAAATAAACACAAAGAACTTTTTAAGCAGAATGAGGGCGTGTCCGAGTCAATGCGGAAGAACTGGATTTCACAACTACTTCCTGTCGTCACAATACTCACACATAACTGGAAAGAAATGTAAAGACAGAGCCGTGTTTGAGTCAAACAAGCCTCGGCGTGAGTAATTAGAAAAGTTACTGAAGCAACAATGACACTTTGATCACGACAATAGTTGTTTAAGATTCTCTATGACCTTGAATTTAAAAAAGCTCTGATCCCAAAATAGCCTGAAGCAGAGCAGATGTTCATGCATAAATATGTGTGTACCACCATGTCAGCGTAAGAGCATTTGTTTCCACACTTGCCTGGAATATTTAATCTGACTCTTTTCTTTTTTACACCATCATTTAGAGGTTATTCCATCTTAAGTGAGAAGTCAGAGAAATCTCAGTTCCTTATTTAGAGAGAAAAGGAAGTGAGATTCAGCTGATTAACATGAAACTAACCTCCCGGTGTTTTACTTTTTATGAGCAGTCATGTGTTTGTCAAGAGAAAAACACGACCTTCCTACTATTTGCCTCCAACGTTATTCCCGGCTTTAAGCTTTTCTTAGTATCGCTCACATGACCTTTTCTGCCCCGAGAAGATGCTCATGACCTGTTTGTCCTGCTGCTCGGCTTTCCCATCAGACACAGGATATGCATGTCGACAGGGGACGACCGCACGCTGAAATCCTGCAAAGTCAAGCAGATGCTGCGGCGACGGAAACGTCTCATCAGCGTTTATCAGAATAAACACTCTAAAAGAAGCAAAATTTAATGTCTGGTGGTTCCAGCGCCTTTAAAATCTGTAATTTCATCCAACGCTTCTCTTTCAGTCTATTTTTAGTCATTTCCTCAATTCAGGAGCGTCAGACTCATGCCCACATGCAGGTTATCTCATCTCATTTGGGCCGGAGATAAAAATATAACAGTGTCTATTGTGACAGAGACGTATGGACGGAGCAGGACAAGTATGAGGACTGAAAGACAGTGGTGAAGTGTGCTGTAGGTGAGACAGAGGAGTTCAGTGTGGGGGTGGGACTGGACCAAAGATCTGCTCTGAGTCCTTTGCTGTTTGCTATGGTGATGAACAGGCTGACAGACGAGGTCAGACAGGAATCTCCATGGACAATGATGTTTGCAGATGACATTGTGATTTGTAGTGAGAGGAGGGAAGAGGTGGAGGAAAAGCTGGAGAGGTGGAGGTTTACACTAGAAAGAAGAGGAATGAAGATTAGTCAGAGTAAGACAGAGTACATGTGTGTGAATGAGAGGGATCCAAATGGAAAAGTGAGGTTACAGGGAGAAGAGATAAAGAAGGTGGAAGATTTTAAGTACTTAGGCTCAACAGTCCAGAGCAATGGAGAGTGTGGAAAAGAGGTGAAGAAGGGTGTGCAGGCAGGCTGGAATGGTGTGATGTGTGATAGAAGGTCTAGAGAGTGTCACAGAGGAAAAGAAAGGACACAGAGACAGAGGTGGCAGAGATGAAGACGCTGAGGATCTCTCTGGGAGGGACCAGGATGGACAGGATCAGAGGAACAGCATGTTGGAGGTTTTGGAGATAAAGTCAGAGAGGCCAGACTGAGATGGTTTGGACAGGTGTAGAGGAGAGAGAGGAACTGCCAGGCAGGAGGTCTAAAGGAAGACCAAAGAGGAGGTTTATGGATGCAGTGAAGGAGGACATGACACTCTAAGATGGGGTGGGCAAACTTTTTGGCTCGCGGGCCACATTGAGTTCTAACATTTTACACGGGGGGCGAACAGATGGATGGCATGCTTTGGAAACCGCTAGATTACACCAATAGAATGGTGCGCTAGATTTTAAACAAGTACGCTAAATGTTACATCAAGAGCGTTAAATTTCAAATCTAGCGGCGCTCGGTCTGAAATCTAGCGCAATGGCGCTTAAGAAAGTGTGTTTAGCGGCGCTAGGTTTAAAATCTAAGCGCTTGTTGTAACATTTTGCTTGTTTTAACATCTAACACATTTTCTCACGTGCGTATATTGGGCCCAATGGCTTTCCATATCTGTGCACACTGTTTATTTTGGCAGCGTGGGCATCATGGAGACACACGCATTTTAATGGGAGCAGTGTTGTTGTTTCTAGAGTGCGTCATCTAGTGAGGAAACATCAGAATTGCAGGGAAAATAAAACATTAACAAGGCTTATTTATTTAATTTTTTCAAGTTTGGCGGGCTTGATTAAAACGTTTAACGGGCCAAGACGGTGCAGGAGACAGGATTAGATGGAAGAAACTGACTTGATGTGGAGACCCCTGAAGGGAAATGTCGAAAAGAGAAGTAATTTGAGTGTCTCAGCTCACAGACATTCGAAGTTCACCAGGTCCAGGATTCCATCTTGACACATTTGTTTCAGTTTAAACCGTTAAACTGAATCAGGTCAACCAATTTAAATTGGGTATGAGTACATATCAATTTTTATGGTTATTTTAAAGGTAAAACCAAATTTTCTTGTTCGGTGTGAAAGCACATTTATCAAAAAAAAAAAAAAAAAGAATAAAACAATCAGGCTGATGGTGACCTCATGCTGAGTTTGAAAACCACACTCACAACATGATTCAATTTTAATATTTAACAACACAAACTTCCTGGAAATAAATACAATGAAACATATTACAATCTCATTTATTTGGATTTTCTCTTTTAAATTTGTATGTGAGGTGAGATTATAAATTGTAGAATCTGTCAACATATCCAGGCATGTCCACATCCGTGGGCCTCATTTACTCAGAATTGCGCAAATTTTTGTCTGAGCCATATATTTCCAGAGTGTTATGGCGGAGCTTACATCATATAAACTTGACATTTATAAAAACAGTCACTTTACTCATGCAAAGTAAGCTTCATAAATCAGGCCTGTGATAAATCACAGACATGAACCAACTTGATCTCCATCCCACCCAACCATGACTCCAGAATTCCAAATATGGATCATGGAAATAATGTGACGCAATGTTGGTGGCATCTGAAAATACTCATGAACAACAGAAAGATGTGGCTCAGCTGAAACGACGTCTCCCCGAGCAAAAAGGGTGGAAGACAGTTACCATGGCAACTCTGTGATTGATACATTAATCTTAACGTGAATTAAAAAAGAAACAGTCCAAACTGAGAGCTGAGCTGAAAAGCAAAGCTCTTGATTTACAAGTCGATCTACGTTCCCACCCTCACCTATGGTCACCAGCTGTGGGTGGTGACTGAAAGAATGAGATTGCGGGTACAAGCGGCCGAAATGAGCTTTCTCCGCAGGGTGGCTGGGCTCTCACTCAGAAATCGGGTGAGGATGGAGAATGGAATAAAGGCTCCAACAAAAATCTGGAGTGCTACACAGACCTGCTGCCATCACAAGTAGCGATTTTTTATGATACCAACTATAGTTACCTACTACATCATCACCAACTATAATTGGATTTTTCTTTACCTCCAACTTGGCTTTCATTTGTCTTTCTTACTTGAGAAGGAGGTTCTAAGAACAGGGATGTCTGATTTCGGGATGTCTGATTGTCTGTTTCTGTGTGTAAAATCTTCTGAAATGAGTGTGATTCTGGGACGGAGAAATAAAATTGACATCCATTATCCATTATGTGGTCATTTCTTTAAAACACCACTTTACACCGGTACTTTGGCTTCTCATGATCTCTATAATTTGCTGCTAAAGCATGAATACACAGCAGGATGGATGCCCCAATGGCCATTAAACCAAAGTTCTGTCAGCACATGAAACGGGCTCTACATTCAAGGGTCATACATCCAGTTATTTATTAAAGCTAAGTGGGGTTTAGACCCCTGATCAATGTTAAGTAGCTCTTCATCTTAACTAAGATATGCTTCATTACTTCAACAACACAGCAGAATATTTTGACTTTGCAGCCGTATCTGCAATCAGCACTGATTCATTGGGATCATGGATGGATGATTTATGGTCTGTGTAGACGTGTGTAGTGCTGCCTGCGTAAAGAAGCAATTTATAGAGAGAACAGAAGGCTGCGGGAAGGCAAATTAATTTAATTATCTATACACAGACATCTATATCTTAAAAATTCCGGTGAAGAGACTCTATGCAGGCAGTGATGGACCTCAAATTTTACACATAGGCCTACAGTAGTGCTCGATCTCCATCAATCAACCACTTTTTTTATATATATTTTTTTTGCTGGACCTGATAGGGAATACTTGGTAGAGAGAGAAGGAGGAAAAGAGGGGGATTTAAAAAAAAAAAAAGCGCTACTCGTGATGGCAGCAGGTCCAAATTTTTGATTGATTTTTTTGGGGTTTTTTTGGAGTTTCAAGAGATAATCTCCTCCATCAGTGAGGAATGTGGAGTCAGAGTGGACGTGTGGAGATGTTCCGTGCTGGAATGAATGAGAAGATGAAGAAATGAAGACAGGATCTTCTGAGTGACATCAGAGGTGATTCCTGTCTGAACGTACCCGGCTCCACTTTGGAACTAAAGATGGTGGACTGCTGGTGTTTGACAACAACAAATAGTGTTGTTCTGTCACAGTGAAGGATGGGAGTTATGAAAAATGTCACGGTAACCCACATTCTACCCCGCAAAGAGACAACTTGTTGTGGTTCCCTTTCCCACCACCAGAGGGAGCCCTAGACCATCTCACCTTTCCCAAAATCCTACCTGATCTGGATCACCTGCGCCTCATTTGTCCTGCTGCCTATTTAAAGGCAGCCTCTCCAGCATGCCTTGTCGGGTCTTCATTCCTTCATGCCTTGGCTGACTCCCGACCCAACGAATATCCTTTTGAAACTGAGAAAGACTCCTTGGAAACGTTACTGATCACGAACTGACGTTTTTTGACTCTTGTTCCTTTGTCTACAACCTTGCTGGATACCTTGGTTAAATAAATCCTTGTTTGTTCCGCAATTGGGTCCTCCTCCTTCCATATCATAACACAACTGTTCTACCAAGTGGCTGTTCCAGCTCCACCACACCCTTCTCGACAACACCTAGTAGCTGTTTTGGAGCTCCTTCTTGGACTCCGACACTTCTGACTAAACTGCCTCAGTTGTTTAGGAGATGATGTGTTTCACAAGTACTTGTGACCTTAACCTTTGGTCGGATGTGTCAGAAAACCTAATCAGTTCATCCATAGTTGGTACTGAGTAACTGTAGGGATATTCAATAGAAAACGCGTTGGGAGATTTGATGGTTAGAAGCATATTTTTCCAATGCCTACTCCATATTCTGTGAACACCCCTTAAATAATGCAGTCTTAAAACTGGTATAAAACAGTCTAAGTGGAACGATATGAGAGGAGGCTCTTTCTGTGAAATTTTATCTCCCTCCAGCTCTGCTGTTGGTTTTACAGCTCGATTTCTGCAGAAAGTAGCTCAGTCAACCTTTTACAGCCTGAACACACTAAACACAGGCCCAGCTCTGTCTCACTTTACAGCAAAAAACACACTCTGGTTGAAAATCACCTCCCAAGACTCTTTTTTTTCCCTCTCTTTTGGGTCTTGCCGAACGTCACACTGAATAAACTCGCTGCATCCTCTAATTAAAAAAACGTCTCATCCCTCCGCTTAGACGGGATGACACACACCAAGACGAGAAACCTCATAAAACCTGGGAAGAAAAACACGATGGATCAGTGAGGTCACGGTGAGCAGTTTCTGACTGGCTGGAGGAGGATTCAGAGATGGGGGTAGTTAGTAATCTCCGAGAACTCCACCTCCCTTAAGGGTCCATTTGTCAAATAAAGTCTGCAAACCTGCTCTTATAATCAATTACGGTTAACGGGATTTTTTTTTTATTGCCTTTTAGCCAAATTCACTCGCCGAAGTGTCTCAGATAATGTAAACATACTGTGGTACATAGAAATGTTCATGGGTTGTTTTGTTTTTCTCGTGGAAAATCTAGATATATAAATCAATTAAATAAGAAATGGCTTTCTTTATGGATGAAAAAATGGGATTTTAAAACTTCTTTTTCCACAATAAAGCCAAATTATAATTAATATTATTTTTGTTGGGTTTGGCGCCGTCTACGTAAGTGGAACAGAGTTACTTTTTGACAACATTTCCGTTCCATTGTCTTCCACTTATCCAAGGCCTCAGACAGAAGCCCCGGTTTCTCTCACCCAGGCTTCATCCTCCACCCCACCCGTAAGGATCCCGAGCTGTTCTCTAGCCAGCTGTAAGACATAGTCTCTCAAGCACATCCGGGGTCTGCCCCTGGGTCTCCTCCCAGTGTGACGTACCTGAAACACCTCACCAGTGAGGCATTTGGGTAACATCTTAACCACCCAATCTGGCTTCTCTCAACCCAGAGAAGCAACGGCTTCTTTGGAATAGGAATGTAGATTCTGGTTACCATGGTGAGGGTAGGAACATAGATCCTGGTTACCACGGTGAGGATAGGAACGTAGATTCTAGTTACCATGTTGGGGGTAGGCACGTACTGTAGATCCTGGTTACCATGGTGAGGATAGTAAAGTACATCCTGGTTACCATGGTGAGGATCGGATCGTACATCCTGGTTACCATGGTGAGAATAGTAACGTACATCCTGGTTACCATGGTGAGGGTAGGAACGTACATCCTAGTTACCATGATGAGAATAGTAACGTACATCCTGGTTACCATGGTGAAGATAGGATCGTACATCCTGGTTACCATGGTGAGGGTAGGAACGTACATCCTGGTTACCATGTTGGGGATAGGAACGTACTGTAAATCCCGGTTACCATGGTGAGAATAGGAACGTAGATCCTGGTTACCATGGTGAGGATAGGATCGTACATCCTGGTTACCATGGTGAGGATCGGATCGTACATCCTGGTTACCATGGTGAGGATAGGATCGTACATCCTGCTTACCACGGTGAGGATCGGATCGTACATCCTGGTTACCATGGCAAGGTTAGGAATGTAGATCGATTGGTAAATCCAGAGCTTTATGGCTCATTTATGGAAGACCGATCCTGCGTCCTGATGCGATCCGTCTGTTGATCTCCCACTCCATTCTTTACCCACTTTCAACAGAAATATTTTTAATTATTTGTTATTGTTATTAATGTTTAAAGTAGAAAAGTTACAGTTGCAGTTTTTCAGATTTTAATAAATTAAAACATCCTAAAATACTTTTTAAAATACTTTTTATTTTAAATTTACTTGAGGCTTTAGAATTAAAGTTAGTTAGTCAAAAAACTCATAACTCATAATATTGTCAGAGTTATTAAATATATAGACACACACACACGTATATGTATGCAGATGTTTACTTGGTGTCTGGTTCTGTCAGTCGTTCAGATCTCAGTATGTGTAACTGGAGAAGAACAGATGACATCAGTTCCCTGAACAAAGGGAGGATGGGTTGGAGTACCCTACCATAATTACCCCGTGGGGGTCGTTTTAGGCCCCACTGCTGCAGTTCCGTCATTTATCTAATGACTAATCTCTCACATCCAGGATCTCTGCTGAGCTTAATGCTCTGGCTGAAAGACAGCTCTATTCACACAGACGGTCTGAGGAGGAGAGCTTTTCCCCTGCACAGGTCTGCTCCTGAGCTGGCACCTGAACAAAGCCCTCCAACAGCTGCTGGATGATGTACAACCATTCATTACAGAGATGCCTCACGTCTGGCCTGTGGCTCGGCAGGCTGGGTTACGTCAGAGAGGAAGGATGATAACCATACTCACAACTCTATATGTAGGGGAAAAATAAAGTTTCTTTTAAATATGCAGAACTAGAGTTTCCCTTTAAACGTAAGAAAATACTTCTGCAATCAGAAATGAGTGTCTGAGCAGCTGTACTTGTTTCTATTGAAGTGGTGCCGTGGTTGCCGTGGCGTTATCACAGCTTGAAAATAATTAGTTACCAACTAAAGTGTCTTTAATCCAAAAATCTCAAAGGTATTTTATGTTGAAAACACACCTGTTTTGTGACCACATTTGAACCTATTGGCCTTTATATAATTCCGTTCCGTCATCTTCCGCTTGTTCCGTGTCCGGGCCGCGAGGGGAACAGCCTCAAACGGGAAGCCCAGGCTTCTCTCACCCCAACTGCATCCTCCAGCTCACCGGAAGGATCCCGAGTCATGCCCCGGGCAGCTGTGAGACATAGTCTCTCCAGCGGGTCCGGGGTCTGCCCCTTGCTCTCCTCCCGGTAGGACGTGCCCGAAACACTTCGCCTGCGAGGCCTTCGGGGGGCATTTTGGCCAAATGCCCGAACCACCCCATCTGGTTCCTCTCGACCTGGAGGAGGAGAAGCTAGACACCGAGCTCCTCCCGGATGGCAGAGCTCCTCACCCGATCTCTGAGTGAGAGCCCAGCCACCCTGCGGAAGAAGCTCATTTTGGCCGCTTGTACCCGCGATCTCATTCTTTCGGTCACCACCCACAGCTGGTGATCATGGTGAGGGTTGGAACGTAGATCGACTTGTAAATCGAGAGCTTTGCTTTTCAGCTCAGCTCTCTCTTTACCACGACGGACCGATGCAGCATCCTGGTTATTGCTGATGTATTTTAAAACGTCACAAGCTTAAAAAAACTTAAAGATGGCAGTGCTTTCCTTCCGCGCCTTTCCACACAATTCGCAAACTTTTGAACATTTACAAATAACAGCGATACCGGTAGCTTTTACGGAGGTGCAGTGGTTAGCATAGTGGGCTCACAGAGTGAAGGTTGGGGTTTTTGAGTCCTGGAGTGGAGGCGAGGCTTGGAACCCTGTTCTTTCTGTGTGGAGTTTGCATGTTCTCCCTGTGTATGTGTGGGTTTTCTCCAGTTTCCTCCCACCCTCCAAAAACATACTGTACATGGTAGGTTAATTGGCTACTATGAAATTACCCTTAGGTAATGTTTGTGTGTGTGGCCCCGCAACAGATTGGCGACCTGTTCAGGGTGTACCCCACCACTCACCTTTAATAAGGAGTGATAGGCTCCACCCCTTCTAAGCCTTGATAGAAATAAGCTGTTCAGAAACAAACTAAAAAATAAACTTTTTTATCCAGAAAAGCTGGTTGTAGCAAAGACGGAGAAACTTTTCTAAACTGTTGTTGGTAAATCTGCAGCATGGGAGAACAGCATGGTTTTATACAGCTTTATTTTAACACCTCATAGTAACAAAACGCTATATTCCTGTGACGTGACGGCTTGTGGCTGCAAAGTAACTAATTACATTACTCCATTTTTCAAATAGTAACACCGTCTGTAACTTATTTCCAACCGTACCCGCACAGTCTTATGAAAATGCTTCTATGAAAAGAAATGAGTACCTTTTCTTATTAAAATCCATTTTAAATGTTAGTTTCTGCCCCACACTGTGCATCTCTCCCTCCTGCTGGCAGACAAACCCACTTTCATTTAGACTCTGCTTTAGCTTAATGGCTTCAGGTTGTTGGAGGGAGGATGGGAAGATATAACTCACCGCGGCAACCGTCTGCTGTAGATGAAAAATGCCAGCTTCTGCCAAAAGAAGACTTATAGAGCCACAGTGTTTTCAGCTATGTCTACACGGCTGGGCCCAGAGAGCATCACACACACACACACCCTGCCCTGCTTTTTAAAAAATGTTATAAAGTTGAGAAGCAGATAGTTCCTGGAACTTTTAGTAAAAAAAATTTTAATCGAAGATGTAATTTGCTACATCGTCCAGCTCACCCGGGAGGATCCCGAGTTCTTTTCCGGCCAGCTGTGAGATATAGTCTCTCCAGCAGGTCCGTGGTCTGCCTCTTGGCCTGCCCAAAACATCTCACCAGCGAGGCACTCGGGAGACATCCCAACCAGATGCCCAAACCACCCATATAGAGGAGCAGCAGCCCTACACCGAGCTCCTCTCAGATGGCAAAACTCCTTACCCAATCTCTGAGTGAGAGCCCAGAACGAGCCCGAGGAAGATCATTTCGGCCGCTTGTATCCACGATCTCGTTCTTTTGGTCACCACCCACAGCTGGTGACCATAGTTGAGGGTGGGAACATAGATCCTGGTTACCATGATGAGGGTAGGAACGTAGATTCTGGTTACCATGGTGAGGGTATGAACGTAGATCCTGGTTACCATGGTGAGGGTAGGAACGTAGATCCTGGTTACCATGGTGAGGGTAGGAACGTAGATCCTGGTTACCATGGTGATGGTTGGAATGTAGATACTGGTTATCACGGGGAAAGTAGGAACATATATGCTGATTACCATGGTGAGAGTAGGAACGTAGATCCTGGTTACCATGGTGAGGGTAGGAACGTAGATCCTGCTTACCATGGTGAGGGTAGGAACGTAGATTCTGGTTACCATGGTGAGAGTAGGAACGTAGATCCTGGTTACCATGGTGAGGGTAGGAACGTAGATTCTGGTTACCATGGTGAGAGTAGGAACGTAGATCCTGGTTACCATGGTGAGGGTAGGAACGTAGATCCTGCTTACCATGGTGAGGGTAGGAACGTAGATCCTGGTTACCATGGTGAGGGTAGGAACGTAGATCCTGGTTACCATGGTGAGGGTGGGAACATAGATCCTGGTTACCATGGTGAGCATAGGAACGTAGATCCTGGTTACCACGGTGAAGGTAGGAACATAGATCCTGGTTACCATGGTGAGGGTAGGAACGTAGATCCTGGTTACCATGGTGAGGGTAGGAACTTAGATCCTGGTTACCACGGTGAAGGTAGGAACATAGATCCTGGTTAACATGGTGAGGGTAGGAACGTAGATCCTGGTTACCATGGTGAGGGTAGGAACGTAGATCCTGGTTACCATGGTGATGGTTGGAATGTAGATCCTGGTTATCACATAGAAGGTAGGAACATATATGCTGGTTATCACGGGGAAGGTAGGAACATATATGCTGGTTACCATGGTGAGAGTAGGAACGTAGATTCTGCTTACCATGGTGAGGGTAGGAACATAGATCCTGGTTACCATGGTGAGCATAGGAACGTAGATCCTGGTTACCACGGTGAAGGTAGGAACATAGATCCTGGTTACCATGGCGAGGGTAGAAACGTAGATCCTGGTGACCATAGGTGAGGGTAGGAAAGTAGATCGAGTTGTGAATCAAGAGCTTTGCTTTTCGGCTCAGCTCTTTCTTCACCACGACGGATCGATACAGAGTCCTAGAGTTGCAAAAGTTTTTTTATAAATACAGAATTGGCGTGTCGTGTGCAAGGTGTGTGAACCGAGCAAAAATCACTTGTCATTATAAATGAGGGCCCTGTTTACTGGGAAAAGAAGAGGAAGGGAAACGCTTCGTCTCACAGTAACAACCTCAGGTTGTTGCTTTTTGGATCCAGTCCAATTCTTTCCACCTGAATGGAAGTTATTCATGAATCCTCTCAAAGCAAGAAGCAGGAAAAGTGAGTTTTTAAAGGCAAGTTTTAGATATGATAAAACTCTGTTATTAATAATAAAATAAAAATGTCCCGGTCAGATTTTGAAGTGTTCCTAAGAAACTTTTGTCCGGAAAAACAAGTTGTTTTTTTGGTCGTGTGACCAGAAAAAAAACCGTACCTGCTTCAGGTGATAACAAAGGAAGCAGTGTTTGTCCCACCGAGCCGGGGTACCCCGCCTCCCACACAAGTCCCCACCAAATCAGAGAAACATCTCTCATTGGCAGAGATGTCAAACATAAGGCCGGTGGGCCAAAATGAGTCCATCTGAGGGTCCAGTGTGGCCTCAAGAGGAAACGCTCAATTAACAAAAATTAGATTGACAAAAAGACTCTTAAACAAACAAAAACAAAAACTTACAATGTGTTTGAAGTTATTATACAAATGAAATTAAAGTGTCATCATCATAATTTCTTTGGCTTATCTAGATTGTGTTGGATTTCAGAGTTTTTACATTTGGACGTTCGTTCCATCGTCTTCTGTCCATTTCGGGGTCGGGTTGCTGGGGCAACAGCCTCAGACGGGAAACCCAGATTTCTCTCACCCCAGCTGCATCATTCAGCTCACCTGGAAGGATCCTGAGGTGTTCCCTGTCCAGCTGTGCGACATAGTCTCTCCTAGTGTCCGACATCTGCCTCTCGCTCTCCTACCAGTTGAACGTGCCCGAAGAAGGCACCCTAACCAGGTGCCTGAACCACAACATCTGACTTCTCTCGACGTGAAGCAGCAACGACTCTACTCCGAGCTCCACCCTCTATCTCTGGGTGAGAGCCCAGCCACCCTGCAGAGAAAGCTCACTTGTATCTGTGAACTTGAATCGACTTGTAAATCAAGTGCTTTGCTTTTCGGCTAAGCTCTTTCTTCACCACGACGGACCGATGCAGTGTCCTAGTTATTGCAGGCGCTGCACTAATATGTCTGTTGATCTCCTGCTTTATCCTTCCCCCACTTGTGAACAAGACCCCGAGATACTTAAACTCCTCCAATTGGGGAGGACTGTCCCTGACCTGCAGGGGGCACTCCACTCTTTTCCGAGGCAAGAACTACGGTCTCGGATTTGGAGGTGAATTTGGAATTCCCATTCCGCGCGCTTCCCACTCATCAGCAAATCGGTTCAATGAGAGTTGTGGAGATCATGATCCGATGAAACAGGATCACATCATCTGCAAAAAGTGGAGACCCAATCCTGTGGTGGCCGAATCCGATCCGATTTCAAGCCGTTTGAAGAAATTCTGTAAACCTTTGTCACCATTTTTTTTTTTTGTTGTTTAGGGTCAAAATGTCTTGAATGCAAATATTTTATGGCTGTTTTATTTTATCTAAAGTTCCGTTCCATTCCGTCGTCTTCCGCTTGTTCCAGGGTCAGTTCACGGGGGCAACAGCCTCAAACGGGCAGCCCAGGCCTCTCTCTCCCCGGCTGCATCCTCCAGCTCACCCGGAAGGATCCCGAGTCGTTCCCCGGCCAGCTGTGAGACATAGTCTCTCCAGCGGGTCCGGGGTCTGCCCCTTGCTCGCCTCCCGGTGGGACGTGCCCGAGACGTGCCCCCCAAAACGCTCGGGGGCATTTTGACCAGATGCCTGAACCACCCGATCTGGCTCCTCTCGACCTGGAGGAGGAGCGGCTCGACACCGAGCTCCTCCCGGATGGCAGAGCTCCTCACCCGATCTCTGAGTGAGAGCCCAGCTACCCTGTGGAAGAAGCTCATTTCGGCCGCTTGTACCCGCGATCTCATTCTTTCGGTCACCACCCACAGCTGGTGACCATAGGTGAGGGTAGGAATGTAGATCGACTTGTAAATCGAGAGCTTTGCTTTTCGGCTCAGCTCTCTCTTTACCACGACGGACTGATGCAGCATCCTATCTAAAGATATCTAAAGTTATCCTTGAAAATAAAGTTGCATGTTTATTTTCATTTTCAAATAAAATTTCATTCTAAATCGATCATTTCTAGACAGTCTCTATTTTTTATGGGACTGATTAAAACAAAAAGAACTCTCACTGACCCGGTCATGGTGGGTTCTGACCGGCTTTGTGTTGCAGTGAAAGGCTGATCGTGCAGTTTCAGGCACAATAACCAAAGCTGGAGACAAAAAAGAAACTACAGGTGGATTTTACGGGATTGTGTGGAGCGCTCTGTGACCCTCAGGGTGGTCTAAACTACACCAAAACCAGAATCCATCCCATACATATTCTCTCTGAAAGATCTGCCAAACAGACTCAGACCCTCAGGCGGTGTGTTTGGGTGCACTTTGGGATTCAGACTCTCATTATGAAGGTCTGTAGGGAGACCCGGGCTGTAGAGGTCCGGCTGATCAGTCCTGAGGGGTTGTAGGATAAAATCCTGACTTCTACTCTCGAAGCATACATCAAAGAAACAAACACAGAATCAAAATGGATTTATTCTGTTTAATGTCTTCTTGTTTCTGACCCAGTTTAACACGTTTTTGTCAGACGTTATTTGGTCGTTTTTTATTTTAGCCGTTGATGAGTCTTAAAAACGAAACCAGACGTGATGATTTAGAAAAAATCAGAAATTAATTGATGCATCACTTCAAATAAAAACCAATCCGCTTTTTACAATTCCTAATTTGTGTTTGCTGTGTGTGTGTGTGTGTGTCTGTGTGTCTGTGTTTCTGTGTGTGTGTGAGAGACAGAGAGATACAGAGAGAGACAGCCCTGTATGTGTATGAGACAAAGCTGTGTGTGTGTTTGTGCATGTGTGTGCGTGTGTGTGTGTTGGTGTGAGAGTGTGTAAGTGTACAGGTGTGTGTGAGAGATACAGCCCTGTGACTGTGTTTTGTGTGTGTGTGTGTGTGTGTGTCTGTGTGTGTGTGTGTGTGTGTGTAAGTGAGTGCGTGTGTGTGCATGTGTAAGTGTACGTGTGTGAGTGTATGTGTGTGTGGTGGTGTGAGAGTATATGGGTGGTCGTGTGAGAGCGTGTGTGTGTCTGTGTGTTTAAGTGAGTGTGTGTGTGTGCATGTGTAGGTGTGTGTGTGAGTGTGTTGGTGTGAGAGTGTATGTGTGTGTTTATGTGAGAGAGAGAGACAGCCCTGTGTGTGTATGAGACAAAGCTGTGTGTGTGTGTGAGTGTGTGTGTTTGTGCATGTGTGTGCATGCGTGTGTGAGTGTTTGTGTGTGTTGGTGTGAGAGTGTGTGTGCATGTGTAGGTGTGTGTGAGAGAGACAGCCCTGTGAGTGTGTTTTGTGTGTGTGTGTGTAAGTGAGTGCGTGTGTGTGCATGTGTACGTGTACGTGTGTGAGTGTATGTGTGTGTGGTGGTGTGAGAGTATATGTGTGGTCGTGTGAGAGCGTGTGTGTCTGTCTGTCTGTGTGTGTGTGTGTGTGTGCATGTGTAGGTGTGTATGTGTGTGTGAGTGTGTGTGAATGTGTGTGAGTGCGTGTGTATGTGTTTATGTGTGAGACTTACGTGTGTATGAGTCTGCGCGTGTGTTAGTGTGTGTGTGTGTGTGTGTGTGTGTGTGTGTGTGTGTGTGTGTGTGTGTGTGTGTGTGTGTGTGTGTGTGTGTGTGTGTGTGTGAGACCAACCACCATATGTGTGTATGTGTATCTGTGGTGTGTGTGTTTGGAAGTCTGTGTGAGACAAACCTCTGTGTGTGCCCGCGCGTGCATATGTGTGTGTGTGTCAGACCTGCGTGGACCTGCCCCACGCATATCGCGTTGCCAGGGTTTCGGCGCACGCGCGTCCCGCACAGTGCCAGACATGGCGGCGGAGCTGCATCAGGACTGGATCTCTGCTCTGCCCTCCTCCTGGACTTATGGAGTCACCAGAGACGGAAGACTCTTCTTTGTCAAGTAAATACTTCTCTCAACACACAGGTTTACGCGCACTATCCGTGTTAACCCGCCTGTCTGCGTGTGTGTGTGTGTGTGTCCACAGCGAAGAGGCGAAGAGTACAAGCTGGCTCCATCCAGAGAGCGGTGAGGCTCTCATCACTGGCCACAGGAAACCAGCAGGTAAACTCGGCAGCTCTACCTGAAGTGTTACTGCGGCATTTGTGACCAGGTTACAAACAGTTTGTTACACGTAGTTACATGTTGTTGTTACACGTAGTTTCATGTTACATGTTATTTGTTGTCAGCGGTGGAACGTAACGAAGTAAATGTACTTCGTTACTGTACTTAAGTAAAAAAATTGTGTATCCGTACTTTACTTAAGTAAAATTTAAGACCTGTACTTTTACTTTTACTTCACTACAATTTTAGAGCAAATATCTGTACTTTTACTTCGCGACTTTTTAAAAGTGTGATTTACATTTTTTGTTACATTTTCGTTCAGGAATTTTGAAAAATACACAGTTTTTTTTAGCGCATCTTGAAGCCGCATCGCCAAAATCAAAAGGAGCAGTTGATCGGGAGAAGAAGTCATGAATCGAGAAACATTTTTTTATCTATTTATTTCGGTCACAGTGTAATTTCACATTAATGAAAGAAAGAAAATGATATTTTAGCAAAAGACAGAAAAGGTATCGGCTGAAGCAAACGCTTATTTCGCCGACCCTTTTTTTTAAAATCATCATAAAAGCAAAAAAACATATAAGTAAATACTTAGAAATCCATCATAAAACATATAAGTAAATATCCAGAAATCAATCATAATACATAAAATGAAAATTAGAACATCAAATGAAAAAGTAATACAAGTACAAAAGTAATACAATTGTTACTACAATTGTTTACATTATATATAAGCTTGAATTTAACCATCAAGACTTGCATATTTTTTAAGTAATAATAACTTAAATTTCTTTTTTATTTTTTAATTTTCCGCATTCATTCAGGGCCAAAAAACCTAACATCAAATATAGCACAAATTAAAAAGAGTCAGAAGATCGTTGTTCGTTGTGTTTACTTCTAAATAAAAAGTTGAGCCATCATTACACAGAGCAGGGGCGGATCTAGAATTTCCTCCATTTTGGCGGCCCAATCACTGGTCCTTCTAGGGCAGGGGTGGGCAATTCATTTTTATCAGGGGCCGCATGAGAAGCCTGAATTGTGTCAGAGGGCCACCAACTTTCTTTCATTGTAAAATACATAGCTGGTACTGATAATCAGAAGAATAAAGCACTCTGTAAATATGTATATTAGGTTATGTGAAACTGTGGTCTATTGGTTAAAAAAGAAAAACAATTATTGAATCAGTGCAATTTATTTTAATTTATTTTGAAAATACGGCATTCGTTATCAACTTTTCTTTTCTTGGGGTGTGCCGACGTCTTGGGGATAACCTGGTGAACAACATCATCTTCACTCACACACGTGTATACACGAGTGAAGGTGCTCTGTCTACGACGTGCATACGTAGCGACGTAACGCTTTTCAAAATAAAATTTCAAAATAAAAGTTAAAAAAAAAGTTTAATTTATAGTGTTTATGATTGGCCTCACGCGGGCCGGACAGGGACGTACAAAGGGCCGGATGTGGCCCACGGGCCTTATTTTGCCCAGGTCTGTTCTAGAGGATAGCTTGACTTGTCCCCTTTCCTTTTATTTTATTTATATATATTTTTTGTGGACCAAAAGAGGCGGGAGAGGGGGGGTCACACCCCTGCAGAGTATTTATCTTGGTTACCATGGTGACACCCTACAGCATAAAAAAATAACATTTGAATTATGATCGAATACTTTTACTTTTTGCTTAAAAAGTACAATTTACACCAACTACTTTTGTACTTTTACTTAAGTAGATTTTTTTTAATTGGTACTTTTACTTTTACTGAAGTAAATTTTTGCCAAATTATCTGTACTTTTACTTAAGTACAAAAAGTGATAACTTCATCCACCACTGTTTGCTGTAAGTTTGTTACATGTTGGACTTTTAATGATGCGTTCACGTACCTTTTGTAATTAATTAATCGAATTAATCGCATTTTAACGTCATTTTTGCCAAAGGTCTCCTGATAAAGAATTCGAATTTTACGATATTAAAAAATTGTACTGCATGACTAATCAATTGAATACTGTAAGAAAAAAATATTTTAAATCCAATTTATTATTGGTGAACTGTGCCTCATGAGGCCAGGTGTATTATTTAAAAAAAAAAAAAAAACAAGGGTTAGGGCTTGGTGAGCTGCTCCTCCTTCTGCTCGAGAGGAGCCAGATGGGGTGGTTCGGGCATCTGGTCAGGATGCCCCCCGAGCGCCTCGCGGGCGAGGTGTTTCGGGCACGTCCTACCGAGAGGAGACCAAGGGGCAGACCCCGGACCCGCTGGAGAGACTATGTCTCACAGCTGGCCGGGGAACGACTTGGGATCCTTCCAGGTGAGCTGGAGGATGCAGCCGGGGTGAGAGAGGCATGGGCTACCCCGTTTGAGGCTGTTGCCCCCCGACCCAACCCCGGAACAAGCGGAAGATGACGGAACAGTACGGAACAAGGGTTAGCGTTCGTTAGGGTTCGTTCTTATCTTCAACAATAGAAATTGACCTGCAATCAACAGCAACCCACTTTGCGATTGTATTTGTCAATTTCTCTGTTGTGGGTTTGCTCATTCGCATGCCAAATTCAGCTAGCTTGGTTTGGCGGAGCGAGCTCCCGGTAGCAACACTCGCAACAGAGGAACTTTTCTGAACATGCTTTACGTTTAGATGGTATGTCAGGCTGGAGTTGCTCCGGTGGTAGGAGAACTCCTTTTTAAAAAAACTACAAATTACTGCGCTTTTATTTATTGTCCCGTGTCTATTATTTTTGTATAAAAACTTGTCCTTCAGTGGCTCGACCTAGGGACAAATCCAGGATTTTCTAAAGGGGGGGGGCTTGAGGAGGCAAAGCTTCCCCCTCCCCACTCCTCCTCCCCAGAACATTTTGAAAAATAAGTAATACTTCTGCATTTTGGTGCATATTTTGCTCAAATTTTGTAGTATTTAAATTAGTAAAAAACCTTTTTTTTTTGTTAGACCAAAGGGAGAGGGGGCGCATATGTAGGCGATGTAGCATGGCCAAGAAGACTACGGGTCCTTTAAAAGGCCAACATTTAAATGCGCAAGCATTGGCTCGCCCCTGTTATTACATCATAATTAATTGCGTTAATTTTTTAAAGTGTGGCGTAATTAATTAATCAAAAGTTAAAATGACAGCACTAATAATAACTACAGTAATTATTGCTAAACAGATTAAAACCAAACATGATGATGTTCGGTTCACATAAAAAACAAAAGTAGATTCAAATTCACATTGTGAATAAAAAATAGAAAATTTAAAAACTTCTCAAAGTTCTAAATTTCTGGGTCTGACTATTTGTCAAAATATGAGTTGGAGAAATAAATAAGTAATATTTACCAAAAATATATGAATAATAAATGTAATACATTTTTTGTTCACCTTGTTTTGCTCTCTTTTAACACCTTGTTGAAATCTGGGGAGTCACTTGTTGTTACCGACCTTCAACCGGTCTAAAAACAACAAAAGTCATCAGAATGATCCATAATGACATATTTAGAGATCATAAAAAGTCAGAATTATTCAAACTTGAAAATATAATTAAGTTAAAACCTCTACTTGACCCATTCTGTCCTCTTTCGCTTACCCGGGGCCGGGTCGCAGGGGCAGCAGCTTCAGACGGGAAACCCACGTTTCTCTCACCAAGGCTGCATCCTCCAGCTCACCCAGAAGGATCCCAAGGGGTTCTCTGTCCAGCTGTGAGACATTGTCTCTCCAGCAGCTCCAGGGTCTGCCTCTGGGTCTCCTTGGTGTGATGTGTCCGAAATACCTCACCAGCGAGGCGCTTGGAAGGTATCCTAACCAGATGCCCAAACCACCCCATCTGGCTTCTCTTGATCCAGAATAGCAACCGATCTACTCCAAGCTCCTCCCAGATGGCAGAGCTCCTCCCTCTATTTCTGAGTGAGAGCCCAGCCACCATCCAGAGGAAGCCCATTTGGGCCGCTCATATCCACGATCTCGTTTTTTAGTCACGACCAACAGCTGGTTACTAAGTTGAGGGTCGAGGGAAGCCAGATGGGGTGGCACGGGCATCTGGTTAGGGTGCCTCACTCACTGATGAGGTGTTCCGTCCCACTGGGAGGAGCTCCAGAGGCAGACCCCAAACCTGCTGGAGAGACTATGTCTCACAGCTGGACAGGGAACACCTCGGAATGCCCCCGCAACCCGGCCCAAAATAAGCAGAACATGATGGAATTTTTTTGTAATTATAAGTTTCAAACCAGTTTCTTCATCGGACCGTGATCTCCAGCTCTCGCTGGATCGATTTGCTGCCGAGTGTGAAGTGGCCGGGATGGGAATTAGTGCCTCCAAATCCGAGACCATGGTCCTTGCCCGGAAAAGGGTGGAATGCGCCCTGCGGGTCAGGGATAGGGTCCTGCCCCAAGTGGAGGAGTTTAAGTATCTCAGGGTCTTGTTCACGAGTGGGGGAACGATGGAGCGGAAGATCGACAGGCGGATCGGTGCGGCATCAGCAATAACTAGGACGCTCCATCGGTCCGTCGTGGTAAAGAGAGAGCTGAGCCGAAAAGCAAAGCTCTCGATTTACAAGTCGATCTACGTTCCAACCCTCACCTATGGTCACCAGCTGTGGGTGGTGACCGAAAGAATGAGATCGCGGGTACAAGCGGCCGAAATGAGCTTCCTCCGCAGGGTGGCTGGGCTCTCACTCAGAGATCGGGTGAGGAGCTCTGCCATCCGGGAGGAGCTCGGTGTCGAGCCGCTCCTCCTCCAGGTCGAGAGGAGCCAGATGGGGTGGTTCGGGCACGTCCCACCGGGAGGAGACCAAGGGGCAGACCCCGGACCCGCTGGAGAGACTATGTCTCACAGCTGGCCGGGGAACGACTTGGGATCCTTCTGGGTGAGCTGGAGGATGCAGCCAGGGTTTGAGAGGCCTGGGCTACCCGTTTGAGGCTGTTGCCCCCGCGACCCGACCCCGAAACAAGCCATTTGAATGATGCATTTAAAGTCCACTTTTGCTGGAAATGACGTCTCTACAGTCAATTTGTGCTGATGTGTTCTTCAGGAAGGACTGATACATTTTGACACTTTGTGAAATAAATATCTTTTGTTTGCAGGATATTATTTTTATGATGCATTCACGGACAGTTTGGTTTTAGTGATGTGATTTATTTAAGACTTAATCGCTGCACGTGGTGTTTTTAGGTACAGTTTCTTGATAAACGAAATGCGTTTAAGGCAGAGGTGTCCGAATCCGGTCCTGAGAAACCGGTGTCCTAAAGGTTCAATACACCTGATGCACAGAAAGAGAAATCAACAGTTAATAAAATTTGGCACATTGACTCAATAAGCGGCAGTACCGTGGCCTCACAGCAAGAAGGTCGTGGGTTCAAGTCCCATGCAGGGACGAGGCTTGGAGGGCTGGCCTTTCTGTGTGGAGTTTGCATGTTCTCCCTGTGTCTGCGTGAGTTTTCTCTGGGTACTACGGTTTCCTTCCACCCTCCAAAATGTGCATGTCAGGTTGATTGGCTGGTGCTAAATTGCTCCTAGGAATGTGTGTGTGTGTATGTGTGTGTGTGTGTATGGTCGCCCGTGACAAATTGGCGACCTGTTTGGGGTGTACTCTGCCTTTGCCTTAATCAGCCGGGATGGGCTCCTGCACCCCCTGGATCTACTTGAGTGATAGACAGATAAGATGGTGGGACGCTGACTCAATAAGCTGGATCAGGTGTCCAGACACCTTCAGGACACCAGCCCTGCAGGACCGGGTTCAAAGTCAGTGTTTTTTTTTTGGAACCCCATTAGTTTCTACAAACTGGTCGTTCATTTTCCTGCAGTCATCGGGGATAAAAAATAATAAACACAATTTAAACATGACATACATTCATCTGTTGGTTAATATGATTTATGCAGTATGACAAGCTGCTTGTCATTGTCGTTTGGCCCTGGTACACCCTAAACAGGTCGCCAGTCTGTACCAGGGCCACACATACACACTCATTCCCAGGAGAAATTTCATAGCAGACAATAAACCTAACATGCATGTTTTCAAAGGGTGGGAGGAAAACCAGAGAAAACCCACACATACATGGGGAGAACATGCAAACTCCACACAGAAAGATCAGTTATTCAAGCCTCGCTCGGTCGGGGCTCAAGCCCCGACCTTCTTGCTGTGAGGCCACGGTGCTAACCACTGCACCACGTTCAGGGTGCTTGACCATGTAATTGAGGAATAAATACTCTTAAATCCTATTTTCGGTGAACACAGGTGCATAAACTATAAAAGTTTCTGTAAACAAAGATTAAAAACAACTTTTTGCTCCAAATTTGAGTCCGAACGTGACTCATCGTCTTGTGAACTTTAAATCTGCTTTCAAAGCACCAAAACACAGCTGAGTTTATAAACTCCGAGAAAAACACAGAGTTTTTTAAAAAGCTTTATTTATACGGTGTTTACAGATATTTTATTGGTAAAAGTATTTGCTCGTTCATGCAGCATCATATTTCAGTGTGAACGGATGGTGAAGCAGTAGAGAGCTTCAGACGGGAAGCCGAGGTTTCTCTCCCCCCATCTGCATACTCGAGCTCACCAGGGAGGATCCTGAGTCATTCCCCGGCCAGCTGTGAGACATAGTCTCTCCAGCAGGTCCGGGGTTTGCCTCTTGTTCTCCTCCTACTGGGACAAGCCCGAAACTCCTCACCAGCAAGGAGCTCGGGGGACATTCTGACCAGATGCCCGAACCACCCCATCTGGCTTCTCTCGACCTGGAGAAGGAGCGGCTCTACTTCAACCTCCTCCCGGATGGCAGAGGTCCTCATCCGATCTCTGAGTGAGAGCCCGCCCACCCTGCGGAGGAAGCTCAATTAGGCCGCTTGTATCTGTGATCTCATTCTTTCGGTCACCACCCACAGCTGATGACCATAGGTTTAATTTATTACAAAATAAACACAGCAAGAAGGGGGCGCGGGGTGGGGTAGGGGTGTGAGACTTGAATCACTATCCTTTCTGTGTAGAGTTTGCATGTTCTCCCAATGTATGTGTTGGTTTCCTCTGGTTTCCTCTCACCCTCTAAAAACATACATGTTAGGTTGATTGGTTGCTACAAAATTGCTCCTAGGAATGAATGCGTGTGCTTAGATGGTTGTCTGTCTGTGTGGCCCCCGTGACAGACTGGTGACCTGTTCGGGGTGTACTCTGCCTCTTGCATGAAATTAGCCATGACAGAATCCGGCAACCCCGTAACCCAATCAGGGATGAGCGGTTCAGAAGACGAACAAAACAATAAATACTGCAGATCAGTACAAATAGTGTTGATTGCAAACCGGCCAAAAACATCTTCTTTTCAGATCCTTCTCTTTGAAAATGTGTAAAAAGTATAAATGCTTTTATTTAAATATTCACTTAAATATTGGATTTTTATACCGATAGTATTTTGATTCTAACGTAAAACAGGAAACGTTTCAATTGTTTTGTTTTAACAATCCAAACAGTGTTGGATCGTCGTTGTGTTATCCATGTATGAGGACCGTAAGACAGTGGTGAGGTGTGCTGTAGGTGTGACAGAGGAGTTCAGAGTGGAGGTGGGACTGGGACTGTTGCTATAATGATGAACAGGCTGACAGACGCGGTCAGACAGGAATCCCCATGGACAATGATGTTTGCAGATGACATTGTGATCTGTAGTGAGAGGAGGCAAGAGGTGGAGGAAAAGCTGGAGAGGTGGAGGTTTGAACTAGAAAGAAGAGGAATGAAGATTAGTCAGAGTAAGACGGAGTACAAGTGTGTGAAGGAGAGGGATCCAAATGGAAAAGTGAGGTTACAGGGAGAAGAGATAAGGAATGTGGAAGATTTTAAGTACTTAGGATCAACAGTCCAGAGCATTGGAGAGTGTGGAAAAGAGGTGAAGAAGCGTTTGCAGGCAGACCGGAGCGGTGTGATAGAAGGTCTGGAGACAGTGTCACTGAGTAAAAGACAGGAAACAGAAATGTTTTTATCAGAGATGAAGATGCTGAGGATCTCTATGGGAGTGACCAGGATGAACAGGATCAGAGGAACAGCACATGTTAGAGGTTTTAGATATAAAGTCAGAGAGGTCAGACTGAGATGGTTTGGACATGTGCAGAAGAGAGAGAGGAACCTAGAGGAAGATCAAAGAGGATGTTCATGGATGCAGTGAAGGAGGACATGACCGAAGAGGATGCCAGAGACAGGGTTAGATGGAAGAAACTGACTTGCTGTGGCGCCACCTAGAGGGAAATGATGGAAGGAGAAGATGATAGACACACTGAAGGTCACTACCTCGCTGTTACCATGTTAAAAACAAAAAAGATAAATTAGAATAACATTATTTATTCAGCACGGTACCGTGGTGGCAGCACCAGGGGACGAGGCTTGGAACACTGTCCTTTCTGTGTGGAGTTTGCATGATCTCCCCGTGTTTGCGTGGGTTTCCTCCAGGTACTCCGGTTCCCTCTAAAGACATGCATGCTAAGTTAATTGGTTGGTGTCAAATTGCAACTAGGAATGAGTGTATGTGTGGATGGTTGTATGTGTGTGGCCCCTCGACAGACTGGCGACCTGTTCGGGGTGTAGCCTGCCCTTCGCCTTAAATCATAAGAAGATGACTGATGACTGACTATTTATTCATTAATCATTTAAATTGTGAGATCTATTTCTTTCAGAAGAAACCACAGCAGATTATTTACCGGTGTTTGTTGTAACGGCTAAACAACTTTAAGCTGATCCCCAACTTAGGAAGTATGAAGAAATTAATAAATGCTCAGTGTTAAAGTTAAATAAAGTATCATTTCTAAGTGAAACATTAACAATAATGATGTTGGTGTCAAATTTTGAGGGATCTCTCTTTCATGTGGATCCCCACGAGGTTTCTTATTTTTTCCCCACTGATGGGTTTTTTTTTTTTTAGGAGTTTTTCCTCACCAAGAAGGAGAGTCTAAGGGCATAAATGTGCTAGTCTTGTTTAGTTAGGATTTGTTAGTTATTTGTCTTGCTGTATATTTGTGTTAATACATTCCTCTTTTTCTTGTGAAGCCCAATGAGACGGAAATTCTGTGATTTTGGGCTATACAAATAAAATTGGTTTGATTTGAAAAAAAAAATCCATTAGAGTGAAAGAAACAAAAAAAATTTCTCATTTTCTTACAATCTTACTACCGTTGGGATAAAAAATGAAAATAACTTACAGTGACATTTATTACCGAAACGTCTTTTTCAGACCCACGAGCTCAAGCACCTCATGTGCTTGAGCCCATGAGGTGTCTCCGTAAAATGCCGTAAAATGACTGTTAGCGTTTCCTGGCAGAAATACATGAACACTCATAAAGATTTTTCACGATCAAATTTATAAATGATTACATTTATTTGGCTGCATAGGGGTGCAGTGGTTATCATGGTGGCCTCTCAGCAAGAAGGTCATGGGTTGGAGTCCCAGAGTCGGAGCAAGGCTTGAAACACTGGGTTTTCTGTGTGGAGTTTGCATGTTCTCCCTGTGTAATCATGAGTTTTTTCCAGTTTGCCCCACCCTCCAAAAACATGTATGCCAGGTTGATTGGCTGCAATAAAATTGCCACTAGGAATGAGTGTGTGTGTGTGGATGGTTGTGTGTGGCCCCGCAACAGACTGGCAACCTGTTCAAGGTGTGTTCTGCCTCTCCCCCAAAATGACCCGGGATAGGCTCCACCGCTATTAGGGATAAGAGGTTAAGAAGATGAATGAAGGAATACGTTCATTGTGATATCAGCACCTCTAGTAGCATTGCCCCATTCTGGTAAAAGTCACAGCACAGTGGCCTCAGAGTAAGATGGTCAAGGGTTTGAATCCCAGATGGAGTGAGGTTTGAATTGCTTGTCTTTCTGTGTGTAGTTTGCATGTTCTCCATGTGTCCATGTGGGTTTACTCTAGGTACATAGAACTCATCTGAACCTCCAAAAGTATGTTTACTGGGTTGAATGGCTGCTAAGAAATTGCTCCTAGGAATGAGCGTGTGAAGGGTTGTGAGTCTCTGTATGGCCTCAGAAGCAGTCTGGTGACCTGCTAAGGGTGTACCCTGCCTCCAATCTGTAACTCCGACACCCCCGTGACCCTGAAAGGAATAAGCAGATCAGAAGATGAAGGAATAAATTGGATCTACATCGTTTGCTGCTTCGTTCTCTCCCTCTATTAGACTTGTTTTAAATATTCTTTTTTTTTCTTGTCTTCCAGACCTACCCACCGGATGGGAAGAAGGATTTACTTTTGAAGGAGCACGATGCTTTATCAAGTAAGTCCAGTGCATTGTTGTTTTAGGTTGTTTACATACCTCACACTCTACACACACCTTTCACACCCCCCACGCTGAGTCAGACAATTCAAAGCATTGTTATGCGGTCCTTTATTAGCGCAGGAATGTGTCCAAATGTGTGATGAATGAAACATGCCTTCAGATGTGTGCTGCTGGAAAACTGCAACTTATCGTCAGGAAGTGATGAAAGGCTGTAAACGACGTACCTTTGCTCGATGTTTGCGAGCTCTCGCGGAGGTTAATGATTGCTTTGAACAAACAAGAGGCAAAGTGTGTCGGAGCTGGTTTTTATTTATCCACATTCAGAACACAGTCGGCTTGAGAAGGAGAATTTATTCTCTGTTTTTGACATTTTTTCTAAATGTTTGGCTTTAAATTGGCTCCTGATAGACTTTCCTTTCACAGAATTTGCAGACTTTGGGATTAAAACATCGGCTTTTATGCAAATGGACTATTTTTGGAGGTTTTCTATATCATTTAAACATTATTCCCTAAAAAAATAGGTGCTTTTGTGTTTTATTTATGCACATTTGACTGATTTCTATCCGGTGTTCGGATGCAATTCAAATGCTTGTTTTTGTTCTTGGCCACGCCCACATTCCAACATAAGCAAGATTGATTTTGCAGCAACAGTGCTACACTCTGCTTACGCTCAGGCCCTGTCCACACGTAGCTGGGTATCTGGTAAAACAAATATATTTTTATCAGTTTTGGCCTGGCAACCACATGAACCCGTCGAGTTTTTTTTTTCACGACAAACCGTTGTTTTTGTAAACTCCGACCAAATGTGAAGATTTTGGAAAACTCTGGTTGTGCATTTGGGTGTGGACATGCATAACCGGCGTTTTGTGTTTTTAAACGTCACTACCTGCGACAATTAATGCATAAACGTCATTTGTTCACGTCCTTGTTTTTAATATCAGACAATGAGCAGCATGGATCCTCTAAAAAAAATACGCTCATTTTTTATTATTATTTTTTTTTTATACACACAACTGCTCTTGTTTCTCGTTGAGAAGCAAAGGAGGAGAAATACGTTGCAGTCGGCTATTCATCACTTAAACCTTCCTAGCTCAGAACTTCCGTTTAGATAAATGCTGCCCACTACTGGTCTGGCATGCTTATAACTGCACTCAGAAGCGTATTTATACAGATTCGTGTGGATGCGGTCATATTGAAAACGGTTACATGTGTATGTACGCGAGTGTTTTCCTAAAACGGAGGACAGCGCATATGCGTTTTCAAAAATACCCGGCTACGTGTGGACATGGTCTGAGTCCCTCCCCTCAGCTACTGCTCTCCCTCTTTTCACATTTCTATGTAAATGCACCAAAATAAGAATGCAAAAGAATGTGCGGAGCTTTCCTGATTCAATCTAAGTCGTGGCCTCGAAGGAAATTCCTGCTGCGTCGAAACAGAAGTGAAACCATATAAATACCTTAAAAACGTAAATCTCACATTTCTAAACGACCAAAAGGCACCATGTTAATCTACATTTTACTATAAGATAAGAATTATTACCCTATCAACATACAATAGTCCCTCCTTCTGCTTCTTTATTAGCTGAGCTGAAGGTCTGTTGGACATGGAGATGATTAAAGTGTGTAAAGGTCATTAGGTGTGGATGTTTATTATGTTTGATTTGGGTCGCTCAGCAAACAGAGCGGCTGTCGGGTTGCAGGTTTGATTCTCTCCTTGGAGTGCATGTAAATGGCTCCTTTTATCTGAGGATAAAAGGACCTAGTTGTATTTGGGGTGCAGAGGAGCACTTGAAGGTGTTAGTTGGTATTCATATAAGAGATTGGCTAAACGAGGGCATATGGTCAATTAACAACTTAACATAAAACTTTTCTTCAGGTATCGAAAAATAAAAAAACGCCAGGTTTTCTGTGTGGAGTTTGCATGTTTTCCTCATGTATTTGTGGGTTTTCTCTGGTTCCGGCTGCTATGAAATTGGCCCTGAGAATGAGTGTGTGTGTGTGTGTGTGTGCTTAAAAGGGGAATCATACCAAAACAACATTTTTGGAGTTTTCTTTCATGTTTGAACCTTGTTCCCTCATCAAAAACAGTTTTGCTTTTTATTTACGATCTTTCCCGTCCAGTGTTTGGATACTATTCGCATGCCAGCTTGTTTCCCATCACAAAATTTTTCTCTGCCACGCCTACATCTTGACATAAGCAAGAAGTGTTTTAGAGCAGCCGCTGCTCATGCTTAGTCCCTCTCCTCTCTGTAAATGCAGCAAAATGATAATGTACTGTATTTTCACGACCAAAAGGCGCACCATAATAAAAGGCGCGGTCTCAGTTTGGTGTGCTCTGCATTTAACATACACATTAGGCGCACCTGATAATAGGGCGCGGGTTTTATATAGATATCCTCTACAGCGTACACCCGCCTTACAACAACACACACACAAGCAGACAAGTGTGGATATTTAAAAATAGATCGGGAGCAAACCCGTTTTTTAAAAATTATTACAGTCGTCATAAAGTCATTTATCAAATCCATCAAAGTCCTCATCCTCTGTTTCAGAATCTAACAGCTGCGCTAAATCCAACATAGCAGGTTCACTTTCCTCGCTGTCAGAGTCACTTTCTGTACCGTGCGGCTCGTCAAAAATTATGCCTGCTTTTGCGAAAGCTCGGACATCAGTACCAGCAGACACGTTAGCCCAAGCATCTACAATCCACAAGCAAACTGTGGCGTAACTCGCCCTGCGCTGCCTTCCACCCTTCATGAAGCTGTGGTCATCCATCGCTCCCACACCACTCGCAACCTTACTTTGAATGGCCGGTTTACGCCGATGTCCAACGGTTGGAGTTCGTTTGTCAGACCTCCCGGTATCACAGCAAGCGTTCATCTGCTTCACTTGTTTTTTCGCATCGGCGGTGAGATGAGCCCGCATAGAGTCAAAATTTAGAAGCGATGGTTATGCGAGGAAAAAAACAATCCGGTCTCCTTAACACACATAGGGCGCACTGCACGATAGGGCGCACCGCTCATTTTGAGGAAAATCTGAGACTTATATATGCGCCTTATGGTCGTGAAAAAACGGTAATAAAATTTGCGCTAAATTTACACTGATTTTGCCGCCTTAAGCAGGAATTGCAATATGTTATGCACACAGCAAGGAGGCAGGACTCGGCAGGGAGCGAGAGGAGGAGGGAATTCACAGTGTCAAAAACGGATGTAAAAATGAGGAACCAAGTTTGTCTATATAAATCTTCCTATTGACATTATTATTCCACAAAATGCCCTTTTTAAAGCCTGGAAACAGACAAATTTTCAGCTCTTTCTGTGAGATCTTCTTTTTTTTAACAATCTGCAAGCAGGTTCATTTGGTAGAATTTAATAAGCTACAGTATTTAAAGGTTTTCTTTGAACCAGACGTGTGTGTGTGTTTCTCACATGTTCTGTTCTCAGGTAACAGCCTGATGCATGCAGCGAGTAAAAAGACATCAGTAGCTTTGTCAGTTCTGATTCATCCTCTGCGCTCCGAAGCAAGGCACACTGTTCTCTAGGAATACTCCCCTCGGGTTGCAGGTGGAGATATTTTTGGGAAGAACATGCCAAACTAAGATGTAGCTGCTGTACTGGATGTTTTCATTCCTTCTGATTCTTGTTTGGCTGTGCCTCCTCTGGCAGCTTGCCAGGTCGTCTGAATGAAAGCCAGTAATTTTATATTCTAGCATTTTGTCTCAGGCTCTCGCTGCAAAGCAGACGCATTCATTAGCTGATCACTGTGATTCTAGCTCGGGCCGGTCATGCATGCACACCGCAGCTCCACCAGGAGAAAACAGGGCTGAGCGTCGAGGAAACATTGGTATTCTAGACGAGTTTGGTGGCTGCTTGTTGAATTTATTCCCAGCAAACAGAGAATTGTGTGAAGCTTTGTAGAAATGAAGAAAAACACGATTCTACATTTTGTTCTGAGCTGATAACATCTCCCGGTTTGCATCATACCAACATGTCAACTGATGTTTAAACACTTTACTTTTCTTCTTAATGACATGTTATCTCTAAAACTAGACGTAATGACCCCCAATTTTCAGTGACATGTGGCAAAATTTGGGTGTGACGGTGGTTTGCGACCAAAACGATGCACTCATCCAGATTCAAATTGACGTGAGGACAAATGGCTGCAGGCGTTTTGTAGAAAAGTATGTAAATAATACGCAACAAAATAAAAAAAAGTACAAAACTAAAAAGTGTGGTCAACATGACAAGAAGGCAAGGGGTTTAAACATGGGCTTTTCTGTGTGGAGTTTGCATGTTCTCTCGCATTCATGTGGGTTTTCAGCGGGTACTCCCGTTTCCTCTCACCCTCCAAAAACATGCATGCTAGGTTGAGTGGCTGCTATGAAATTTTCCCTAGGAATGACTCCATGTGTGTATGGTTGTCTGTGTGTGTGGCCCCATAACAAATTGGTGACCTGTTATGGGTGTACCCTGCCTCTCTTTTAAAATCAGCTGCGATAGGCCCTGGTACCCCCTGTGATCCTATCCAGGATAAGCGGTTCAGAAGATTAAACTAAACTGAAAAAAATGGAGATACTCTTATTGACTCATTTACTGTAACCATAGCAACAAAACAAATCTTTTCCATGGCTCTCTGTGGCGGATGTACTCCCTCTTCGTCAAGAAAATTATATTTTTTTGCTTTACTGGTAGTTTGCTTTAACAAAAAAAAACTGAACACGGTTAGGGGTTTCTGGTGTACGCCGGTGGTTTGGTTGAGCGGGGCAGATAAAAAATAATCCAAATCCCATAACAGATAACCCAACACTCTCAAATAAAGAAGACCTGGGAGCTTAGTGAAAACACACGACAAACTGGCAGGGAGTGGAGGTAAAGACACACTTTTAATACAGAAGGAAGGGAGAGACAATGAGACACAAATGAGACACATTAGGAAGGAGCAGGTAGTCACAAGGAAGAAGGAGCACAGAAGAAAGGGAAGTCAAGACTTAGTCTTAACGCCTCTTACGCCTTTTAATTCAAGCGTAATGTTTCACTATTAAAGTACCATTTAAGCACGTGCAACGTGAAGTGTAAATATTTTATATTTATTGTCTGTGAATCAGAAAAACTGGATCAAATTTTAAATGTACCTCTCAGACTGAAACGCGTGTCGATCCTTGGTTCGCACAATGAACTCTTGCGTTTTTCTGACCTCAGTACATCTTTTTGTTTACAAACAGAATAATCTCAACAAAACTAAAGTATGAGGGTGAAAAAAATTATGTGAGGATATTTGTCTCAGCCTTAGACAATGCACAGTCCAGAGCAATGGAGAGTGTGGAAAAGAGGTGAAGAAGCGTGAGCAGGCAGGCTGGAACGGGTGGAGAAAAGTGTCAGGTGTGATGTGTGATAGAAGAGTTTTGATAAAATGAAAAGGAATGTGTAGAAAACTCTGGTAAGACCAGCCATGCTGTTTGATGTGGAGACAGTGGTACTGAGGAAATGACAGGAAGCAGAGATGAAGATGCTGAGGATCTCTCTGAGAGTGATTAAAACAAACCTTTTTGTCATTTTATGAGGATATTTGTCTCAGCCTAGACATTGCTTAGTCCAGAGCAATGGAGAGTGTGGAAAAGAGGTGAAGAAGCATGTGCAGGCAGGCTGGAACGGGTGGAAAAAAGTATCAGGTGTGATGTGTGATAGAAGAGTGTCATCTAAAATGAAAGGTAAAGATGCTGGATCTCTCTGGGATCTCCAGGATCTCTCTGGGAGTGACCAGGTGGACAGGATCAGAGGAACAGCACATGTTAAAGGATTTGGAAATAAAGTCAGAGAGGCCAGACTGAGATGGTTTGGACATGTGCAGAGGGGGAAAAGAGGGTACATCGGAAGAAGGACGCTGGATTTAGAACCACCAGGAAAGAGGACTAGAGGAAGACCAAAGAGGAGGCAGTGAAGGAAGACATGAAGACAGTTGGTGTGACCGAAGAAGATGCAGCAGATAGGGTTGGATAGAAGAAACTGACTTGCTGTGGCGACCCCTGAAATGCCAAAAAGGAAAAGAAGATAAGCGGCGTACCAAAAAGTGATTGCCTGGCAAAAAGGGACCAGCCCATGTACGCTCAGCACCATCCATAAAATTCTTTTAATTCGCTGTCTTGTGTTTCTTAATGTGGTTTAAAAAAGAGGGTGTGACACGGCATGGATCTGAATGTACCCAGGCATGTTCATTGTACTTATGCTTTAAAGCTACATGCACGCTCATCATAAACGCCACCTGATAAATGAGGTCCAGTGAGCTTAAAAGCAAACATATTTCTGCTCCTTTTCACTTAGAACATTTAGATCTCCAGCCATGTGGTCAGTGAGGAGGGAGTCATAAACATGGCTGCACAAAGCTGGATCAGCTTTTTACTCAGAGGAACAGATCTTCTACATGTGCTCAGCCTTGAAGCAATTAAGCTGCATTCATTTCATCATGCCTGGGTTCAGATACGACTCTGCTGACAGCTTTATGTGATCGCTCTAGGCCGGGTGCTTTGTCGGGCTAGCTTTTGCTTTTCCTGAGCTCATCATTTGTTTTGTTTCAGGAATTATAAAAGGTTTGCCTGATGAGGCTCAGACCAGATGACTTATTCAGCTCTGGGGTTCTACAAGCTGATTGGTTGAGAGAAACCTGCAAAGGGATCTGTTTCTTTCTTGTGATTTGGCTGCTGTCAGGTTACACAGTGTGAGCATCGAGCAGCAGATTGTGCTGACGCAGACTGTCCTCTGACGCCATGTGCAGAACAGTATGAGTTACAGGTTGGAGGTGTGATGCCGGGAACCTGAGGCCTGATTTTCCTCTAAACAAGGGGTCTCAAACTTCCAGCTTCTGGGCCAATTGCAGCCCTCCAGTAATTATTTCACACTACCTCATGAGGTAAATTGAGTTTGAGACCCCTGGTTGAAACAGAGTGGACGTGTTCCTGAAATTAAAAACTCTCCCAAAACAGTTTTTGTCACTGTAATTAAAAAAAAAAAAAAAATCAACACTTCAAACTACAATTAGCTGAAAAAAAAAGACAATTAATGATTCTAAATAGGTGGTGCAGTAGTTAACAAAGTGACCTCGCAGCGAGAAGGTCGAAGAGTCCCAGGTGGGGACGAGGCTAGAAACACTAGCCTCTCTGTGCGGATTTTGCATGTTCTCCTCGTGTACAGTATGTGTGGGTTCTCTCCAGTTACTACAGTTTACCGTCCAAAAACATGCATGTTCATTTGATTTGTAGTAAAATTGTTCATTGGAATGATTTTGTTTGTGGATAATTGTCTGTGTATGTGGCCCCACAACTGGTGACTTGTTTGGGGTGTACCCTGCCTCTTGCCCACTTTACATGTTGATTTTTTGTTATTTTTAAAGAGTTAGTAGCTCCCTAAGTTAAAATATAAATGTCTAAGAAGCAGGCACCCTAAGCTTTGGTTTCAGCAGACACTTTTTAGACAGTGTACATATTGTTTTTTTCTTGTACTTCAAGAAACTGTTTTAATGTCAGAAAAAAACAAATAAATTCAATTTAACCAAAAGCTCAATGCCACCCCTCTCTCAATTGTGGGAGCCACTAGGGGGTTAGGTGTCTTCTCTAGGGACACCTAGCCAGCTCGGTGTCAGTGGGATTCAAACCAGCTTCTCCTGGACCAACAACAAACACTTTACCACTGAGCCAACGCCTCCCCAAAGCAGTGGTGGAATGTAACAAAGTAAATATACTTTGTTACTGTACTTAAGTAAAAATTGTGTATCTGTACTATTCTTGAGTAAAATTTGAGACCTGTACTTTTTACTTTTATTTCACTAAATTTCAGAGCATTTTAGAGTAAATATTTGTACTTTTACTCCGCTACTTTTTAAAATTTTGTTTTGCATTTTTTGTTGTATTGTCGGTTGGGATTTTGAAAGATATAGAGTTCTTATTTAGCGCAACTTGAAGCCGCATTGCCAAAATCAACCTGTAGAGGTAGCAGTTTATCGCCTACGGTCTCCAAGAGGGAGAAGAGGTAATGAATCGAGGACCAATCAGAATTGAGAGTAAACATTTTCCGCAGTCATTCAAAAAAAAACTAACATCAAATATTGCACAAATTGAAAAAGAGTCAGAGGATCGTTGTTCGTTGTGTTTACTTTTAAATAAAAAGTTGAGCCATCATTACGTGGAATATTTATCTGTGACCCTACAGCACAAAAAAATAACATTTGAATTATGGCCGAATACCTTTACTTTTGTACTTTTACTTAAGTAGATTTTTTTACTTAATTATACTTTGTACTTAAGTAATTTTTTGCCTAATTATTTGTACTTTTACTTAAGTACAAAAAGTCAGTATTTCATCCACCACTGACCCAAAGTTAGTTCCCTGACCAGGAATCGAACCCAGGCCACTGTGGTGAGAGCGCCAAATCCTAACCACTAGACCACCAGGGACTGTGTGTGGTTGTGTTTGAGTTTGTCTGTAAGTTGAGAAAGAAGACAACCTGGGTTGCCTATGAAGCTTGCAAGCTAGCTGATACGCTGCGTTGCTACAGGACGGTGTTTGCAAAAGGCGTGGACTACTAATTTAGTCAAGCGCTCTGATCTGTACAAAGAATATTAAAAGGTTGGTGAATGCTGTATTTTTAATATCACTGAATTAACAACTGAGACTGTCTCGAAGCTGAAGTTACTGATATGTACACTAGTTCCTTTTTTTCAAAGAGAAAGAATTCTATAAAGGTGCACAAGTTGTATCTGAATCTTTGTTTCTAAGAGTCTTTTGAACCGGGTATGTTTTTAAATAAAATGTTTCAAGACTTGTCGGGAAGTGTTTGGTGTGGTGAGGTCTCCTGAGCTATTTTAGATCCAGAAGAAACAATGTCACCTTAAAGGATTTTGTAAGATTTGTTGCCATATTGTTTCTAGTTTAGATGCCACACTTACTAAAAAATAAAATCCTCCCGAAAACTTTTATCAAATAGTCCCGAAATATCTTGTAAAACTATAAAAAGAATTCCTCAGGTTATACAAAAGGTTTTGTGGCTCTTTGGTGGTGCAGGGGTTTACATGGTGGCTTCACAGCAAGAAGGTCAGGGTTTGGGTCCCAAAGTGGGGGGCGAGACTAAGAATACTGTCCTTTCTGTGTGGAGTTTGCATGTTCTCCCTGTGTATGTGTGGGTTTTCTCCAGGTATTCCGGTTTACTCCAACCCTCCAAGATAATTTGTTTCATTTTCATCTTCTAAACTGCTTATTCAAGAGTGGAGGAGCCTGTGCCGGTTGATAACAGGCAAGAGGCAGGGTACACCCTGAACAGGTCGCCAGTCTGTTGCGGGGCCACACACACAGACAACCATCCACACACTCATTTCTTGGGGCAATTTCATATCAGCCAATCAATCTAACATGTATGTTTTTTGAAGAAAACCAGAGAAAACCCACACAAACATGTGGAGAACATGCAAACTACACACAGAAAAACCAGTGTTTCAAGCCCCCACTCTTGAACTCAAATTCTTGACCTTCTTGCTGTGAGGCCATCGTACAGTCCTTCTGTACGTGGTCAGTCAGTCACCAGCTTAACCATCTATCCCTTAACGGGTGTCGCGGGGTGCCACAGCCCAACCCGGCTCAGTCAAGGTGAGGGGTAGGGTACACCCCGAACAGGTCGCCAGTCTGCCGCAGGTTCTGTACGTTGTTCCAGGATAATTTATTTCTAAATGTCTTTTTAAGCAGTTTTTAGTTGAACAAAACTTTTATTGAAGATTATTTTTGATCATTTTTATTGTAAATGTTTCAGAATTGTTGCAAAAAAGTTTGTTAAACAATAAAAAACACATTTAGTATCAAAATGAAATGGCATCAGAATTAGATTTTGCATACGTGGGTAGTTTTTTTGGGTCATAAACCGGTCACTCACACAAAAACACACCAAATACCACCGTCTGGAATTTAAATTGAATTTAGTTTATGTGTGACTAAAAATCCTCCCTGTCATTGTTCCGTTGGACAATGTGTGGTTCATTGTGAAGGAAACAGCGGCTCAGTCTGATCCAGCCACTGCTGATATATCCGAGGGCACGGTGCTCCGTCTGTCCACCCTGCTGCCATGGCAACAATCATCCAGACCAGGTAGAAACAATTCATTCTGCTCACAACTTTTAATCTCTGTTTTGTCGGGTTTGCACCCTCCAACAGACAGAATGTTCTGATTAAGGCAGGAATGAAGGAACCGGTGGCGGAGCTGAACAATATATTGATATCATATCGATATTGTGAAATCAACGCCTATGATTGGTCGATCGTAAGCGCCATGCCAGTTGACTCCATCAGGAAGAAGCTCATCCTGCTGTAAACATGTTTCTTAGTTAGATTAATGATAAAAGAGCAGTTCTGTTTGAGGAAGAGAAGATTTTGGAGCCAAAACAAGGTGGAAAATCCATGTTCTTGTGAAAAATATAACGTTAATTAGAGAAATATGTTCGATGAGTCTCCATTGCTGTCTTTGTTTTATCAGCATTTGTTTTTTCCTGCTTTAAAATACTCGATATTACCGATCAGTTTTAACCATTTATCACTTACATGGGGGGTGCCAGAGCCCATCCCGGCTGATTCGAGGTGAAGAGCAGGGTACATCCCAAAAAGGTCACCAGTCACACACTCATTTCTAGGGGCAATCACATAGTGGCCAATCAACCTAACATGTATGTTTTTGGAGGGTGGGAGAAAACCACGTTCCAACCCTCACATATGGTCACCAGCTGTGGGTGGTGACCGAAAGAATGAGATCGCGGGTACAAGCGGCCGAAATGAGCTTCCTCTGCAGGGTGGCTGGGCTCTCACTCAGAGATCGGGTGAGGAGCACTGCCATTCGGGAGGAGCTCGGTGTTGAGCCGCTCCTCCTCCAGGTCGAGAGGAGCCAGATGGGGTGGTTCGGGCATCTGGTCAGGATGCCCCCCGAGTGCCTCGCGGGCGAGGTGTTTTGGGCGCGTCCCACCGGGATGAGACCAAGGGGCAGACCCCGGACTCGCAGGAGAGACTATGGCTGGGGAACGACTTTGGATCCTTCCACGTGAGCTAGAGGATGCAGCTGGGGAGAGAGAGGCCTGGGCTGCCCGTTTGAGGCTGTTGCCCCCGCGACCCGACCCCGGAACAAGCGGAAGATGACAGAACGGAACGGGAGAAAACCCACACATACACAGGGAGAACATGCAAACTCCACATAGAAAGGGCAGTGTTCCAAGCCTCAACCCCACCCAGGACTCAAACCCATGACCTTCTTGCTGTAGGGCCACTGTGCCATCCACTGTGCCACCATGCCGCCATTACCAATCACTTGAAGGAAATAAAATCTTTGCAAAGATTATAATTAAAACTGTGGAAAGAATTTTACAGTTTATTGAAAAATTTTGGGTCTCGACGGTGGTGCTGTGGGGAGCATGGTAGCTTCAAAGCAATAAGGCTGAGGGTTCGAGTCTTGGGTAGGGACGAGGCTTGAAACACTGACCTTTCTGTGTGGAGTTTGCATGTTCTCCCTATGTATGTGTGGGTTTGCTCTGGTTTCATCCAAAAATATACATCTTAGGTTGATTGGCTGCTATAAAACCAACCATGAGATTAAGGGTGTGTGGCCCCGCAGCAGACTGGTGATCTATTTAGGGTGTATCCTGCCTCCCAACTGAAACCAGCCGAGATAGACTCCGCCCACCACATTAACTAAATACTGTTGTGCAAAAATGTTGATTTTATTTATAACTTTGTAGTTTGAAAGTTAAAACTAGTTGCACAGATTATTCCTTTGCTCCTACGGGTCGAGAGAGGCCAGATGGGGTGGTTTGGGCATCTGGATAGAATGCCTCTCGAAAATGTCTTTGGTAAGGTGTTTTGGGCACATCTCACTGGGAGGAGACCTAGGGCAGTCTCTGGACCCGCTGAGCTTGTTAGAAAAAAGTATCAAACATCAACATTGCAATACCAAACATATCCATCCTAATTTGATCATTTGTGAATATATTGGAGTCCTAACGAGTCGTCAGATTATCAGGTTAATAAATGAACTGCATGTGCTACACCTGACCCCTGCAATCTGTAGACCTGCAATTCCGCTTTTTTTTCATTTCCAAACATTAATCTTTCATGTCGTGATCTTTTTCTGGACTTCTGAGGGTAATTTAAGTTTTCTGAGTGCCCATAAAGTATAAAGTACAACATTAAATATAAATATGAAACTAGCCGTCTTTCATTAGGCCATCCTCATATTTACATAATTCATCACTCAGAACCAAAAACTGAGTTTAAATCCAGAAAACTATGACAGAAAGATTTCCAGTGGATTTCTGGAGCTGTTGGCTAATTTTAGACACACACGCGCACACACACGGTCACTCATACTAATTACAGGGGGAAGGGATGCTGTTGGATCTATATTGGATTTTAAAAAACTATGATGCTAAGCTAAACCTTCCAGTCAATCACGTTAAAAAAAAAACCTTCTGCATGGCTCAATAGCACTTAGGTCACAAATGGGTGCAATTATTGGGACCAAGCTTGGATTGCTGTTTTTTTTTTTGTAGAGTTTGCATGTTGCCAGTGTGTCACAGTGAAATACAAAGTCTTCACCGCGGCCTGGCTTTGTGGACCCATTCCGGATTCCAGCTTTTGGATTGCTAGGTTGGACACAGTGTGACCGGACTGGGACGCCTGTATATATGGGTGAGGGGGCATCAAGGTGTTTGCACTGCAGCACTCAAATTTAGCTTTGGGGATACATAAAGTATATTCAATTCAATTTGTGTGTGTGTGGGAGGGGTGGGGGTTTAGTATATGTTTCCTTCAAATGATAATGGAGAACTCTGGAAGGTGGGGTGTGGGGTTCATACCTGATGGTGGATGCAGCCATGCAAGCTGGAAACCACCATCAAGAGACATTGGGGGTCAGTGTCTAGTTCAAGAAGACCTCAACATGAATTCCAGGTGGGAGATCAAACCAACGACACTCTGGTCGCCCTACCCACTGAGAAATCCTGAGTGATTAATATTCTGTCAAATTCACAGTTAAACAGAACTGTTTAATCTAGAATGAAAGTTTAAATCTTTCATCCTAGATTTAAAGATAGTCACAGTGTCGGCCCCTCTCACAGCCTCAGGAAGTTTGTTCTCCATGTTTAGTCCTGACTCTAGACACCAGCAGGAGGCCGGTCCCAGATATCCTCAGAGTTCTAGATGGTTCATGTTTAGTCCTGACTCTAGACACCAGCAGGAGGCCGGTCCCAGATATCCTCAGAGTTCTAGATGGTTCATGTTTAGTCCTGACTCTAGTCACCAGCAGGAGGCCGTTCCCAGAGGTCCTCAGAGTTCTAGATGGTTCATGTTTAGTCCTGACTCTAGACACCAGCAGGAGGCCGGTCCCAGATATCCTCAGAGTTCTAGATGGTTCATGTTTAGTCCTGACTCTAGTCACCAGCAGGAGGCCGTTCCCAGAGGTCCTCAGAGTTCTAGATGGTTCATGTTTAGTCCTGACTCTAGACACCAGCAGGAGGCCGGTCCCAGATATCCTCAGAGTTCTAGATGGTTCATGTTTAGTCCTGACTCTAGACACCAGCAGGAGGCCGGTCCCAGATATCCTCAGAGTTCTAGATGGTTCATGTTTAGTCCTGACTAAATTTGTGCCGAAAAAATGTTGATACAGGATGTTCTGTGGGTTTGACAGTTGCTTTTAGACAGAAATCCAGCAGTGTTGCCAATTACTGATACCCCCAAATAAATCTAAGGGGTCCTACTTGTTGGCCCTGTCTGAGATCTTGATGATGAAATCATTTCGGCTGAGACAAATCTTCTTCTTCTTCTTTCGGCATTTCCCTTTAGGGGGCGCCTCAGCAAGTCAGTTTCTTCCATCTAACCCTATCTGCTGTATCCTCTTTGGTCACACCAACTATCTTCATGTCTTCCTTCACTGCGTCCATAAACCTCCTCTTTGGTCTTCCTCTAGGCCTCTGTCCTGGTGGTACCAAATCCAGCATCCTTCTTCCGATGTACTCTCTCTCCTCTGCACATGTCCAAACCATCTCAGTCTGGCCTCTCTTACTTCATCTCCAAAACCTCTAACATGTGCTGTTCCTCTGATCCTGTCCATCCTGGTCACTCCCAGAGAGATCCTCAGCATCTTCACCTTTCATTTTAGATGAAACTCTTCTATCACACATCACACCTGATACTTTTCTCCACCCGTTCCAGCCTCCCTGCACACGCTTCACCTCTTTTCCACACTCTCCATTGCTCTGGTCTGAGCAATGTCTAGGCTGAGACAAATACCCTCACAAAATGACAAAAAGGTTTGTTTTAACTTAAAACAAAACGGTTATATAAAAAACAGCACTTGACAATAAAATACTGTGTTTTCACGACCAAAAGGTTCACCGTATTAAAAGGCGCAGTCCAAATTTTGCGCGCTCTATATTTAACATACACATAAGGCGCACCTGATGATGGGGCGCGGGAATTAAAACGTGAGTAAAACTGAGTTTGGTTGGCTTTATTTAAATATTATTTACAGTCGTCATAAAATCATGTATCAAATCCATCCAAGTCCTCATCCTCTGTTTCGGAATCTAAAAGCTGCGCTAAATCCAACCTCCCAGGTTCACTTTCCTTGCTGTCAGAGTCACTTTCTGTACCGTGCGGCTCCTCGGAAATGACGCCTGCTTTTGCAAAAGCTCGGACATCAGTGCCAGCAGACACCTTAGCCCAAGCATCTACAATCCACCGGCAAACTGTGGCGTAACTCGCCCGGCGCTACCTTCCACCCTCCATGGAGCTGTGGTCTCCTCTGGTCATGCATCGCTCCCACGCCGCTCGCAACCTTACTTTGAACGGCCGGTTGACGCCAATGTCCAGCGGTTGGATGTCCTTAGTCAGACCTCCTGGTATCACAGCAAGCGTAGTGTTCATCTGCTTTACTTGTTTTTTCACGTCGGCGGTAAGATGAGTACGCATAGAGTCAAAAATCAGGAGCGACGGTGACGCGCGGAAAAAAACCCATCCGGTCTCTTTACATGCACCTGCCTCAGCCACTCTTTCATCATTTCTTCGTCCATCCGGCACTTTTCATTTGGAAATGCTCGATTTTCCTTTCCTCTGCAAGCGTTACTGCCTTTAGCCGAATAGTGACAGTGAGGAAACACTCACTGAAATTGTCCTTTTCAATTTTTCTTGTATTGAAATTGTATCTCTCTTGTACCCCATGTTCCTCCTCGTAGTTGATTGCCATCAGTTTAAACTGAGCTTCATAAGCGTGTCTCTTTTCCATTTTCAGTGTTGTTAAAACAGTGATGTTCTGCATAAAGCACATACCTGTTCTTTTATACACAATCCACACCCACCATCCCCCCCTTTAATGTTCACAACTGCGTCCGCTTCATGGTTCTCTAATACGTCCGGAAATCACATAGGGCGCACTGCACAATAGGGCGCACCGCTCATTTTGAAGAAAATTTGAGACTTTTATGTATGCCTTATGGTCGTGAAAATACGGTACTCAGAATTCTGCTTTATGTGTGAGATAAGAATAGGATCAAAGAAAAACTCAGTTATCTGCTGGTGAACCAGGTTATTTTGGAACCAGTGGTTGTTTACCCAGGTTCAAAGAGACCCTTAGACACACAAACACTCACACCCACACACAAACACACACATTTCTCCAAGCTGAGCTACAGTATTGAGGGTTCTCTGTTCTCCATCATCTCATTCCTACATATAGTTCTTAGTTTTTTGGAAACTGGCGGCACTTTTGCAAGACATCCCAACTCATCACACTCTGTGTTTTCATGTAGTTCCTGCTTTTAAATGAGCAGCAGCAGAGGAAGTTTTCTCTCAGCATGCAGGTCGTCCACTCCTGTATTTTAGCTCAGCTCTGAAACAAGGATCCAGAGTGAGTTTCAGCCACTCCTACAAAACCCAGGATACTCGATTCAAAGCAAAGTGGATGAAAATCATTGAGGAATGAATCCTCGTCTGTCTGACATGAGGTTGCTGTAAGCTCTCACTGTTTCTGTAGACATGTAAAGCTTCTCCGTCTCTGCAGGATTAATCCCAGCTCCATCCCTCAGCGTCCCCTTGGTTACACAGTCTTCACAAAGCGTTTGTACTCTGACTCCCACGCAAACTGAGGTTTCTATAAATAAAGTTCCATATGTGAACTGATGCAGAAATCAAACTAAATCAAAAGCTTCCATACCATAACGGTAAGACGTGTGGACAGAAGCTGAAGTGAACTGAGGACAGTGAAATGAAGCTTTTGAAGCAGTGAAGAAACACTTATGAAGCAACATAAATACCTGTTATTTGAAAGATAGACCAAATCACAGAAGATGAAGTATCCACTTTTTGTACTTAAGTTAAAGTACAGATAATTAGGCAAAAAATTTACTTAAGTAAAAGTAAAAGTACCAATAAAAAAAATCTACTTAAGTAAAAGTACAAAAGTAGTTGGTGTAAATGGTACTTTTTAAGTAAAAAGTAAAAGTATTTGACCATAATTCAAATGTTATTTTTTGTGCTATAGGGTGTCACCATGGTAACCAGGATAAATACTCTGCAGGGGTGTGACCCCCCTCTCCCGCCTCTTTTGGTCCACAAAAAAAATAAATTAAATAAAAGGAAAGGGGACAAGTCAAGCTATCCCCTAGAAGGTCCAGTGAATGGGCCGCCAAAATGGAGGAAAATGACACTTATTTTTTAAAATGTTTTTGGGGGGGGAAGGCCCCCAGTCACTAATATATTGGCTTTGTCAAAGCCCCACCCGCCTTTGGAAAATTCTAGATCCGCCCCTGCTCTGTGTAATGATGGCTCAACTTTTTATTTAGAAGTAAACACAACGAACAACGATCTTCTGACTCTTTTTAATTTGTACTATATTTGATGTTAGGTTTTTGGCGCTGAATGAATGCGGAAAATGTTTCTCGATTCATTACTTCTTCTCCCGATCAACTGCTTCTTTTGATTTTGGCGATGCGGCTTCAGGATGCGCTAAAAAAAACTGTGTATTTTTCAAATTCTTGAACGAAAATGTAACAAAAAATGTAAAACACACTTTTAAAAAGTAGCGAAGTAAAAGTACAGATATTTGCTCTAAAAATGTAGTGAAGTAAAAGTAAAAGTACCGGTCTTAAATTTTACTTAAGTAAAGTACAGATACACAATTTTTTTACTTAAGTACAGTAACGAAGTACATTTACTTCGTTACGTTCCACCACTGGATTAATTAAAATTGAAGAATCTTTAAAGTTTCTTCTGACCAGTGGATTCAACAATTGAAGTATTTAATGATCGAGGCGTTTCGACTTCCCTCCGGAAATCATTTTCAATCTTTCAAAAATAGTTTGTAAACAAAGTTCTTGATAATAAGTCCGTGCAATCACTCATTCATCCAGGAGTGATCTTATTGCAGATCAATAATTATTTATTTAATTAATTAATCATCTACAGTGAGATCACTCCGGGATGAATGATGGATTACATGGACTTGATACCAAGCATCAGGAAGAGTTATGCTAAAACTATGGTATTGTATGAGGAAGTCTGGTGTGACAGAGAAGTATGTTAGAGTGGTTCAGGACATGTATGAGGGCTGTAAGACAGTGGTGAGGTGTGCTGTAGGTGAGACAGAGGAGTTCAGTGTGGGGGTGGGACTGCACCAGGGATCTGCTCTGAGTCCTTTGTTGTTTGCTATGGTGATGAACAGGCTGACAGACGAGGTCAGACAGGAATCTCCATGGACAATGATGTTTGCAGATGACATTGTGATCTGTAGTGAGAGGAGGGAAGAGGTGGAGAAAAAGCTGGAGAGGTGGAGGTTTGCTCTAGAAAGAAGAGGAATGAAGATTAGTCAGAGTAAGACAGAGTACATGTGTGTGAATGAGAGGGATCCAAATGGAAAAGTGAGGTTACAGGGAGAAGAGATAAAGAAGGTGGAAGATTTTAAGTATCTAGGATCAACAGTCCAGAGCAATGGAGAGTGTGGAAAAGAGGTGAAGAAGCGTGTGCAGGCAGGCTGGAACGGGTGAAGGAAAGTATCAGGTGTGATGTGCGACAGAAGAGTTTCAGCTAGAATGAAAGGGAAAGTGTACAAAACCGTGGTGAGACCGGCCATGCTGTTTGGTCTAGAGACAGTGGCACTGAAGAAAAGACAGGAAGCAGAGATGGAGGTAGCAGAGAGGAAGATGCTGAGGATCTCTCTGGGAGTGACCAGGATGGACAGGATTAGAAATGAGTACATCAGGGGAACAGCACATGTTAGAGGTTTTGGGGATAAAGTTCAAGAGGCAAGACTAGATGGTTTGGGCATGTACAGAGGAGAGAGAGAGAGTGCATAGGAAGATGGATGCTGGATTTGGAACCACCAGGAAAGACGACTAGAGGAAGGCCAAAGAGGAGGTTCATGGACACAGTAAAGGAAGACATGAAGGTAGTTGGTGTGACAAAGAGGATACAGCAGATAGGATTAGATGGAAGAAACTGACTTGCTGTGGCGACCCCTGAAGGGAAAAGCCGAAAGAAGAAGAAGATACCAAGCATCAGGAAGAGCTGCAGTTTTCCTTTTATTTTTTAAGTATCTTTATTGTCCTAAAAACAAAATAGTTCTGCTTCATCACATAAAACAGTTTTACATAAAAATAACACACAGAAATAAACAAAAAGAAATAATATATATATAAATATAATAAAGATGTTACACTAAGTCCTTTTAATCACAAATTGATCACAGATAAGTGGTTGCCGACCACAAGGTACTTAATTGATTTTGGGACGAATGGAGCCTCCAACCTCTTGGTCCTAACTGATGGACAGAAACAGATTTTACATTTGTATACACATTTTTGCTCCGTCTCTCTTTTTCTAGCAACTCTCTCACACAGTGTCTCGATGGGATTCTGAGCAGCCATCTAATTTACCAGGCAGTTTGCTGGTGGCTAATCAGCTTGGTCATAGCGGGGTGGTGAGATGGGACCAGGGGAACTTTAATCAGGATTAATTTTATTTATGTTTACAGTTTGGAGAGTAGGGAAGATCATTTTTAATAGTTTCAATGCCACTGTGATATTTGTTGTAGTCAAAAGATGATTAAAACACTGTAATAAATATTGAAATTGATACTGCGATATCAAACAGATCAATCTGGTTTGGTAATTTGTCAATATTGTGCACCCCTTTTGAGATGTACGTATGGACCAATGTTCACTCTAATCTGTGCGCCTGCGTAATTGCGCACTGCTCGCAGATTAATAGCGCACAAGAAAACCTATGCAGCGCACAAAATAAAACTCAATTTAAACCAAAGATGGGAAAATGAGACAAAACTCCGCGGCATATCTCTTTCTTCTTTCTTTCTGAAACAAACAGCTTCAAAGCGCTGCTTCGGAGTTTGGCTCGTCAATGCTGGTGACGTCACAAAAGAGTACAAGTTTTAGCTCCGCCCCCTTCTGCTCAGGAAGCTTGTGTATTTGCTCAGACACATAAAAAATTAAAGGGAACATTGGTATGGACATAGTCAATCACCACATTTGAACTCATCTGAACTCCTTCAGTTCTTTAACTCTAGAAAAGAAGCTTCGCTGCCAGTTCTTGGAGTGTTGTGTTGGTGCTAGGCTGGATCCACACAGCAAAATTCTGTTGGAATGCAGGGAGGGAATGCAGGGAGGACAGCGCCCAGTTTTGTTTTGTTTTTGCACTGGACTTTCATTTCCAGTTTCTCCATGAGAGATGGGGTAGGAAGGAAACTGTTCTGGCGAAATGTTGGCTACATCGGGAGGAGGTATGAGTGGGCTTCCAGAGAGACCTGGTTTGTTGGAGCTGCCTCGTCCACTGTTTCCTCACAAATAGAAATTCAGAAATATCTCCTCTTGATACAGTGGAACATCTTATCGCTTCACATCGGTGAGGCATTTTGGAAAAATTACACGAGGATTCAATCAAATATGTCCGTAATCTGTCAATACTGGAAACAAACATCCACAACTCCTCTCGCTTTTTTTTTAGCTACATACGTACTGTATTGGAACAATTTATTGTTCCGCCGGGCCGGTAGAGGGCGCTAGCGATCTAATGTTTATTCGTGTTCAGGAAGTAGGAAATAGGAAATAAGTAGTCAGAGAGAAGTTAAGAGTAGGGGTGTGCGATACCAAGTAAACGCCAGACCAATATCGCCGATACCGATATCGATACCGATATTTAAATTTTTTAAATGACTATTTTTGCATGAAGGGTTTGGTCATATATACTATAGTATGACCAAGTATATGTATAAACACAGGTTGGTAGAGAGATCGATAGAAGTGACCAGTTGCACACAAACAAATGTTAACTAATGTTAAAGCTGATCATGTTGTACTTTCATAATTAAAATTGGAGCGTCTCCATTAATGAGCGCTGCCTCTGGGAAACAGAAGGGGTCAGGGTTTTCTCCTCCTTTTCTGAAGTTTTTCTTTGGGGTGATTCTTTAATTTGTAGTGTTACCCCTATATTTAACAGCCTTTCTGCACATGGTACCTCAAAGTACAGCCACACGGTGCTTCTCTTTTTTTCTTCCATCTCTACTTTTACCGACTTGCGTTTCTTTTTTTTGTTTCCTGGCCCCGAGTCGCTGAGTCATGTGACAAGTCAAAGCGAAAGACAGGGGGCGGGGCCACCTCGCTTTAGCATACAGGCGCGACACACAGCATTTACACATGTTTTGCAGACAGATCAATTAGGTTAACTTTTTGAAAAAAAAAAAAAAAAAACGGAAGCAAAGTGCGAGGGGTAAAACTTCAACCAAAGTATCGATATTGTGGTTCGAGTATCGATCGATATCGATACTAGCGTTGGTATCGATATTATCGATATTTGGATCGATCCGCCCACCCCTAGTTAAGAGTTAAGAAGAAGTTAAGAGTTAAGCTTGGCAGGCTTGGGGTGACAGGTGGGGTTTTAGATTTTCGGTGGACAAGACAAAAGGTATGATGTTCTCGAGGGGCCGGGTTGGCACTGTGAAGGGTTTGAAGCTCTATGGTAGGCACATTGAGATGGTGGGGTCTTTTCGTTTTCTGGGTCTAACTTTTGATAGGCAGTTGGTGTGGAGGGAACATGTAAGGTACTTGACCAGTAAGTGTGACAAGATATTAAATGTCATGAGATGTCTGGCTGGGGTGGACTGGGGGGCCAGTTTTTCAGCTTTGAGGTGCCTGTATGATGCCCTGATAAAATCCAGATTGGATTATGGATGTGTGGTTTATGGTTCGGCGGCGCCTACAGTGTTACGGGATTTAGATGTGGTGCAGGCCAAGGCCCTGAGGATTTGTTTAGGTGCTCTGAGGACTTCGCCAGTGAGTGCCCTGAGGGTGGAGGCGGGTGTCATGCCACTCGCTCTGAGGAGGAAGCACCTGGCGGTGAATTATTGGGTTTCCTTGAGAGGAAAGAGCCATAATCACCCTGGGCGGGGGGTTCTGGATTGGTGCTGGGAGAGGGGTGTGAAGGAAACTTTGAGTTTTGGGTGGGTAGGGGGTTTGTGGGCACGGGAATTGGGTGTGGGGGATTTGGAGTTGGAGCGGGAGGAAAATTTTCAGATGGTGCCACAGTGGAGGCTGGGAGAGGTGAGGGTGGAGTTGGGGATGGTGGGGTGGAGACGGAGGTTTGGGGATGTGAATGTGGCGGGAGCATTTAGGAGTATTATTGAGGAGAATTATGGGGATTACACATTGGTGTTTACGGATGGTTCAAGGGATCCGGTTTCGGGGAGGACGGGTGCGGGAATGGTGGTGGAAGGGTCTGGAGTGGAGGTAGGGGTTCGCACGTCAGATCACTTATGTATTTTCACGGTGGAGTTATATGCAGTGTGGATGGCTGTGGTGTGGGCGATGCAACATGGTGGTGGGAAAGTACTTATATGCACGGACTCGTTGTCAGTGGTTCGGGCTCTTGAACTGGGGAGGGTGAGGTATCATCAAGGTTTGTTTTGGGATGTTTTGAATATGGTGTCGGGGGTGATAGGAGGGTCGTTGGTGTTTATGTGGGTTCCGGGCCATTCTGGGATTGGGGGGAATGAGCGAGTGGATGAGGTGGCAAAGAGGGCTGCGGATGGGGTGGTGGTGGAGAGGGTCATGGCTCTGTCACGAGGGGAGGTGAACGCTTTGGTCTGGAAGGGGATAATGCAGCAGTGGCAGATGGAGTGGGAGTCAGAGGTGAAGGGACGACACTTGTATGAAGTACAGAGGACGGTGGGGGTGACTGTGGATCCGGTGGGTGGTGGAAGGCGGGGGCAGGTGGTTTTTAGCAGGTTACGTATTGGGCACACGGGATTGAATGAAACGCTCAAGATTCTGGGTAAACATTTGGATGGGTGTTGTGATTTCTGTGGGGAGTTGGAAGGGGTTAGTCACGTGGTGTTAGCGTGTAGAAAGTATGAGGAAGAAAGAGAGGCTATGATGGTGGTGCTGAGGAGTGTTGGGATGAGACAAGTGAGCTTGGAGGAGGTGTTTTGTATGGACGTCAGGGGAAGGGTTTTGGTGCCCTGTACACTTTTTTGAGGTGTACAGGGTTATTGAGGAGGATTTGAGGTTCGTGACAATCAGTAGGTGGCGGTAATGCACCCAGGTTGGTGCTTCTTGCCGCAAACTAAAGAAGAAGAAGAGTTAAGCTTGCAGTGCCGGAGACCATCCTAGTTTAAATCTAATCAACCATCCACACTTTTCGAGCCCATTGAGCGGCAATACGAGTGAGTAGTTTGTTATGTTCATGATTGTATGTTTGTTTGTAGCATTATTTTCAAATGTGTATGACTAGATGCTCATTTATTTGTTTTCTGTATGTTTACAGTTTCACACTTTTTTCTATTAAATTCTAAAAAAGCTACAACGGACTGTTCTTTGGAGGAGTTTATGGAAAGGAGAGTTTAGCTGGCTGTTAATCCCAATTAGGACACGGGGTCACATTGGGTGCAACAGTACACGTACGTCCAGCCATATGAGCCTAGTTACGTCACATCATAAGTGTGTCCGAGGAATTATCAACATGCTCAATAGTGGAGGAAAGCTATATATTTCTCTTCTTATGGGAGCAGAATGGTGGTGTTTATCTTCACATTAGTTCCGTTCCGTCATCTTCCGCTTGTTCCGGGGTTGGGTCACGGGGGAAACAGCCTCACCCGGAAGGATCCCAAGTCTTTCCCCGGCCAGCTGTGAGACATAGTCTCTCCAGCGGGTCCGGGGTCTGCCCCTTGGTCTCCTCCCGGTGAGATGTGCCCAAAACACCCCGCCCACGAAGCGCTCGGGGGGGGCATCCTGGCCAGATGCCCAAACCACGCCATCTGGCTCCCATCGACCTGGATGAGGAGCGGCTTGACACCGAGCTCCTCCCGGATGGCAGAGCTCCTTACCCGATCTCTGAGTGAGAGCCCAGCCACCCTGCGGAGGAAGCTCATTTCGGTCCTCGCCCGGAAAAGGGTGTAATGCCCCCAGCGGTTCAGGGACAGGGTCCTGCCCCAAGTGGAGGAGTTTAAGTATCTCGGGGTCTTGTTCACGAGTGGGGGAAGGACGGAGCGGGGGATCGACGGGTGGATCAGTGCGGCATCAGCAATAACTAGGACGCTGCATCGGTCCGTCTTGGTAAAGGGAGAGCTGGACGGAAAAGCAAAGCTCTCGATTTAAAAGTCGATCTACGTTCCTACCCTCACCTATTGTCACCAGCTGTGGGTGGTGACCGAAAGAATGAGATCGCGGGTACAAGCGGCCGAAATGAGCTTCCCCTTCACATTAGTAAATATCATAAATCTCCATCTGTTTTATATAGTTCTCACACTGTGACACACACACTTTATGTTGCATAAAGCGACTTTGGAGGGTTTTTTAAATCTCACATTGGCATGGCGTAAGTGAGGAGTGTAAACTGATCGAGAACTACTTCCTCAGTTTAAGTTCTTCCGAGTTTTTATTAAAAAAGCCCCAAGTTGTACACTTCTGGTGTTTAATATCAAATTAATTAGATGTGTGTCTAATTTATTCACAAAGTTATTGACCTCAATTTTCCATTGAGCTCATTCAAAGCTACAAAGCCCCTCGTTGACATTTGTTATTCTGATAACTTGTTGCCTGAAAATAAGATTTTAGATCAAATCCGTGCAGTGATGCCCTGTGTTGTGTTTTTTAAGCTCAGTAATGGCTGCAAACCATGATTTAACATTCACCCCACAATGTCTTCAGTCTGTTTGATAAAAAGAAGAAAGAATAATGCAAATGTGTGACACGTTTCTCCTTTTCTGTATGAAAACCTGCTGGTTCCCTGCAGCCCTTTCTTTCTTCTGGTAACTGCACAAAGAGAATAAAGGACAAAAGGAACGAGTAGAGCCAGTTTCTTGGTTTGTCTCGGTGTGACGCCTCGGCCTGTTTCAGCATGCATCCTAACGTCCACACTCACACCGATAACTTATTCTCTTTCTCCATTTTTAGCCGCAGGAAACTGGAGCAGCTCCAGAAAAATCCTAAACACTCCTGGAACGGGAAAGTGTGTCACGCCCGTATCCACCTGGACCTTTCACCAGCCATCAGTTTATCAGTAACAAGTGGTAGACACTGAATGCCTTCAAAGCCTTATTTGCTGACCTAAAAAGACCTGAGAATCAAACTGATGTTTATTATATTTTGGTCATTTTTCCAAACGATATGTCCATTTTTTCTCATGGCTTTTAAAATGGATATAATTATTCCAAACGAGTGGTTTTGCTTTAAAGCATTTGACCAATTAAATTTCAGCCTGAATTTGTTGCCAGGTTGGATAAAATGTGAAGAGAGATGGTGCCTCAGTGGTTAGAGTGGTTAGAGCGTTCACCCGCGAACCGGAAATTAGCCGGAAGTTTACGGGTTTGCATCCCACTGAGTTCATGTCTAGGGTCCTTGGAGAAGACACCTAACCCCTCGTTTCTCCCACCATTGGCGCCGTCATGTGAGGGGAGATGGTGGCTCAGTCATTAGAGCGTTTGCCCGCGAACCGGAAGTTAACCAGAAGTTTAGATTAATAATAAAATTACTAAATAAAATAAATAAATAACCGGAAGTTTGCGGGTTCACATCCCATTGAGTGCACGTCTAGGGTCCTTGGAGAAGACACCTAACCCTCTGTTTCTCGCACCATTGGTGTCGTCCTTGGTGGCAGCCCGCTGCGGTGAAATGCAGCACATAAATTTCCCGGTGAGGAATTAATAAAGTAAGTCCGTGTAGTCCCTCATTCATCCAGGAGTGATCCATAGTAGAAAAAGTTTCAAAAAAGTCTTCTGGACAGTTTAATTCTTGATCGAGACGTTTCGACTTCCATCCGGAAATCGTTTTCAGTCTGATAGAAATGGACTGAAAACTGGAATTATATATACTAACCTGAGTAAAAGGTAAAAAATAGTAAGGACGGACTCGACCAATGAGCCTGTGTTACCTATGATGGCCGTGAATGGCTTCTATTGTAATCACAGAACAGTACACGATCACTATTGTAATAATGCTAAACGCCTAGTGAATAGAAATTCCTGCTAACGAGAGGCGGGAATCTGGGTCACGAGGTGTCATCTTTGGTCCATGGTTCAGAATGCTGCTGTAAATCCCAAGCTGAATGTATCTAACGCCTCCACTCCAATTCAATGAGGGATTTTCTTTCTTCACAAAGATGGCTTCCTTCACACCTCAGTTTCACGCCTCTCGTTAGCAGGAATTTCTATTCACTAGGCGTTTAGCATTATTACAATAGTGATCGTCTACTGGTCTGTGGTTACAATAGAAGCCATTCACGGCCATCATAGGTAACACAGGCTCATTGGTCGAGCCCGTCCTTACTATTTTTTACCTTTTACTCAGGTTAGTATAAATAGATCTAGTTTTCTGTCCATTTCATTCAGATTGAAAATGATTTCCGGATGGAAGTCGAAACGTCTCGATCAAGAATTAAACTGTCCAGAAGACTTTTTTTGAAACTTTTTCTACAATTAATAAAGTATGTAAAAAAAATAAAAATAATTAAATCAACAGAAATTTTGCTAAAAACTTTCACAATCAATTTTTCTGATACTGTTTGTACAAATTGAACAGCAATTAAACTTTTTTTCAACTAAACAGAGTTTGTGCTCCTGAACAATAAGACTTTTTCACAAGTGGATTCTTTATTACGTTAATTTTTATTGTGAAGGGTTTTTTAAAAATCTACGATGCCCATTTTCTCCTGTAAAAATTTAATAAAGTAAGATATTATAACCATTAAATTTTTATTCTGAGGTACTGATTGAAGCAGATGGAGTATTACTGAAGGCTTAGATGTGTAATGTGGTCTTCACCGTTGATCTGCTTATAGGTCTCTTGTGTCTGTGAAATGATGCAGGCAACTTTGAATGTCTGAAAATATTACTTTTTTATTATGGGATTATTTAATGACTTGGCGTCATGTAATAGCTTAGTAAGGTAGGCCCGAATTTCTGCTGCTTCGCAGAATTTTTACACATGTAGAAATAGAAAGAATGGGTTCATCATCCGGGTGGTGGTGTGATGGTGACCATGGCAACCTCATTGAGAAGCTCAGTGGTTTAAATCCTTAAGGTTAAACTTTATTCTGCTATTTAAAATCTTTCCTCTGGATTTTAAAATTTTAATTTCTTCCTTTTCCCCTTTATTTTGGATTCTACTGCCTTTATAAAAATTAGATTCAGAATACTTTATTAATCTCCTACTAGGGAAATTTATGTATCCAGTAGCTCCAAGCAGTTCAAGGAAGAGATTGAAAACAGCTTCAGAAAAGCTGCGAAGTTGTGCCGAGTTGGGTGGGAAGAAGCTGAAACAGCTGCTTGGTGGAACAGAGGTGGAACAGCCAATGGTGGAACACAAAACAGTTGGCTCTGCACTGTGCGGAATGTGGGTTACCGTGGCAACAATGTCTGAAAGCTCCAGTGAACCATAATAAGATTTTGAAGTGGCGCCAAAATAATGTTAAAAGTACTTTATTACCGTATTTTCATGACCATAAGGCGCACTGTATTAAAAGGCGCAGCCCAAATTTTACGTGATCTGTATTTAACACATACATAAGGTGCACCTGATGATAGGGCGCGGGATTTATATACATATCCTCTACACCGTCCGCCTTACAACAACGACAATACACACACACATGTGCGTATTTTAAAATAGATCGGGAGTAAAACTGAGTTTGTTTGGCTTTACTTAAATATTAGTTACAGTCGGCATAAAGTCATTTATCAAATCCATCCAAGTCCTCATCCTCTGTTTCTGAATCTACCAGCTGTGCTAAATCCAACATAGCAGGTTCACTTTCCCGGTGTCAGAGTCACTTTCTGTACCGTGCGGCTCCTCGGAAATGATGCCTGCTTTTGCGAAAGCTCGGACAACAGTGCCAGCAGACACGTTAGCCCAAGCATCTACAATCCACTGGCAAACTGTGGCGTAATTCGCCAACTAGTGCCTTCCACCTTTCATGAAGCTTTGGTCTCCTCTGGTCATTCATTGCTGCTTGAGTCTTTCCTCCAAACTCTGGCCATCTCACCTGATTTCCGCGGAAATTCAGCTGCGTCTTCTTCAGTAATACAGTAATCTTTCATGTGAAAATATTTTTGCTGCATTGCACTGCAGCAGGCAGCCATGATGGCACCGTCGGCAAAAATAACTAGGGCTTAGGTCTTACCAGAAACACTTTTGGTCCAAAGTCGGCCATTCTGCCACTGAGCTAAGCTACGCCACTCCACATCTTGACAGTAACTCCCATCCTTCACTGTGGTGGAACAACACTATTTGTTGTTGTCAAACACCACCAGTCCTCCATCTTTAGTTCCATAATGAAGCCGGGTATGTTCAGACAGGAATCACCTCTGATGTCACGTAGAAGATTCCTTCATCTTCTGATTCAATCCGGCACTATGTGTGTGTATGTGTGCGTGTTTCTGTGTGTAACTGTGTCTTTGTGAGATTGCATGTGTGTGTATGTATGTGTGTATCTATAAGTATGAATGCCCTTGTATTTTGTGTTTGTATGTAAGTCTATAGTGCATGTATGTGTGTGTGTGTGCATTTTTCTGAGTGTGCATATGTATGTCTGCATGTGTGTGTGTGTGTGTGTGTGTGTGTGATAAACCCTCAGGTGCTGATTAAGATTTCCTCCTCATCAGACTGAGCCGCGAATGTTCTGTACAAACAGTTTTGAAAAAAAAGAGGTTATTGTTTCTATTTTTATCAAATGAAAATCTTTTGAAGAAACGTCTGAAAGAACGTTTGCTTCTGTCTGACTTTCTAATCCAGGATTACACAATATGCTAAATATTTCTTACAGACAAACCAGTTTATAAAGCGTATTACACGGTGTGGATCATTATTTCTGATTAAGCTGTGGGACAGACTGATCCCAGTAATAATATTTTTCGCTGATGACGAGGAGTAAGTTTTTATCTTCTCTGCAGATGACCTTAAATAAAAGTTCATTCCTGCTTTTTCTGGGGTAATAAATCAAAGCCAAGAATCTGGGTTGTGAAGCAGTTTTAGTTCCAGCTCCCTTTGTGAGACCATCGACCAGTGAGAGCATAAAGATTACATCGTCATGTCAAAAGCAAGCGTCCAATCTGGTCTCTGGATCGCTGAGGCTGGGGCTGAAACAACTAATCGAATTAATCGACTGTAATCGATTATTGAAATAGTTGTCGACTAATTTTGTCATCGATTAATCGTTTGGAAAGTTTTTGCTGTCAACTGCACCTAATATTACACAACTTGATTGTTTTTTGTGTATTTTTACTCATGTTAACCTAGGCCATTTTTGTTTGGTACTATACCTCTGAACAAGGTTAACTTTGCAAATCTAAAACTGTTAACGATTTCTTGTTTTGAAATGTGATCCTGGATGGTCAACATTTTACATTTTATGTTTTTTAGCCAGTACTATAAAACGCATTTTATGGGTGCTCGTGATTTTCCTTTAGTGTATACAGTAAGTAGATTTATTATTTTATATTTGCTGTAGAAATGGTAATATTCTCCCTCTTTATTTCACAGAAAGATAAACATTTTTACTTATTAGAATGAGCCCAACGTGTTGTTTAAGTGGTTATGAGTCGTGTTTTGCATAACTACATTCAATAAAATGCCAAAAAACGATTATTTACTAAGTTGTCAATTTTACCCGATTAATCGATTAATCGAGCCAATAATCGCCAGATTAATTGATCATCAAAATAATCGTTAGTTGCAGCCCTAGCTGAGGCTCATGTTTACATTCATCTTTCTGGACTACATTGATTGTGTGGTCGTATTTCACACGTCAACGCCTATCTCCAACCAGAAAGCAGCGATTTGTTCAACCAAAAAAGTTCCCACCCACTGTAGGAGGGTCGAATCCCAATGCTGCGAGGTCAGACTGTTTCAACGAAGATAAAGAAACAAGTCTGTTGGATCAGGATAATGTGTTGGAAGATTATAATGATCATTTTTATTAATTAGGACTTTTCAAACCAGTGCTTTATGTGTCACAACAACGCTTTAAAACATTCATTCATCTTCTGAGCCGTCCATCCCTAGTGGGGTTGCGAAAGGTGCTGGAGCCTATCCCAGCTGATACAAGGCAAGAGGCAGGGTACACCCCAAAGAGGTCTGTCATGGTGCCACAAACACAACCATTCGCATATACCCTCATTCCAAGAGGCAGTTTTGTAGCAGCCAATCAGCCGAACGTATCGTATTTTCCGCACTATAATGCGCACCGCATTATAAGGCGCTACAGTAAAGGCTGGGGTTACGTATGCATTCACTAAATGGTGCTGCGCTAAAGGGAATGTCAAAAAAAAAAAAAAAAACAGTCAGATAGGTCAGTCAAACTTTATTAACAATTACAAAACAGCTTTCTGTTTTTATTCCCAAAATGAATAAACAGCTGTTTTATTATTTTCTCCGAGATAAAGTATTAGTATTTTTGTGACACAGTTTATCTTCCGTTGGAGATAAACTCTGTTTAGTCTTACTTACTTGGCGCAGCGCATCTTCTTGCTTCCTCCACTTCCTCACTATTGATTCATTGATGTTAAACTCTCTCGTTGCGGCTCTATTCCCGTGTTCTACTGCGTGACCAATCGCCTTGAGTTTAAACTTTGCGGTGTAACAGTGTCTCTTGGTAGGAGCCATTTCCGGGTCTTTACACAAACACACAAATGGAAATAGGTGCGTTCGAGATGACACAAGCGGACGCGGTTCTGATCGGCGCAGATCGGTGCGCAATGCATGCCGGTTAGGTTTTGAATGCAAAACCTTTTGAACACACTAATGAGACAACCTTTCATATATCCCAGCATGCACCGCGTACTACTTCTTCTACGAGGGAAATGGAGTCGGCGGCTGCTTACCGCAGTTGCGACACCTGTTGTAGCTAAATAATAATCCATATATAAGGCGCTCCGGGTTAAAAGGCGCATCATGGACTTTAGAGAAAATTTAAGGTTTCTAGGTGCGCCTATAGTGCGGAAAATACGGTACATGGTTTTTTGGAGGGTGGGAGAAAACCCATGCATACATGGGGAGAACATTTGAACTCTATACAGAAAGACCAGTGTCCCAAACTCGTCCTCACGTAGGACTCAATCCCGGGACATCATTGCTGTGAGGCCACCGCACTAACCACTGCACCACTGTGCCATCCTGTTTTAAAACATGCAAAAAGAAAAGTTAGACAAACAGACCAAAAACTATGTGGATAAAAACTAAAAATCAAAAGAATAACATGACAGTCAAAAGAGAACTGTTCGATAAAAGTGAGTTTCACGAAGAGATTCAAAGATGTTACCCATGCTGCTAGAATTAGCTCCTCGGCAGTGGTGGATGAAGTACTCACTTTTTGTACTTAAGTAAAAGTACAGATAATTAGGCAAAAAATTTACTTAAGTAAAAGTACCAATAAAAAAAATCTACTTAAGTAAAAGTACAAAAGTAGTCGGTGTAAATTGTTCTTTTTAACTAAAAAGTAAAAGTATTCGATCATAATTCAAATGTTATTTTTTGTGCTATAGAGTGTCACCATGGTAACCAGGATAAATACTCTGCAGGGGTGTGACCCCCCTCTCCAGCCTCTTTTGGTCCACAAAAAAAATAAATACTTAAATTAAAAGGAAAGGGGACAAGTCAAGCTATCACCTAGAAGGTCCAGTGAATGGGCCGCCAAAATGGAGGAAAATGACACTTATTTTTTAAAATGTTTTTGGGGGACGCCCCCAGTCACTAATATATTGGCTTTTTTCAAAGCCCCACCCGCCTTTGGAAAATTCTAGATCCGCCCCTGCTCTGTGTAATGATGGTTCAACTTTTTATTTAGAAGTAAACACAACGAACAACGATCTTCTGACTCTTTTTAATTTGTATTATTTTTGATGTTAGGTTTTTGGCGCTGAATGAATGCGGAAAATGTTTCTCGATTCATTACTTCTTCTCCCAATCAACTGCGTCTTTTGATTTTGGCGATGACGCTTCAAGATACGCTAAAAAACTGTGTATTTTTCAAATTCCTGAACGAAAATGTAACAAAAAATGTAAAACACACTTTTAAAAAGTAGCGAAGTAAAAGTACAGATATTTGCTCTAAAAATGTAGTGAAGTAAAAGTACTGGTCTCAAATTTTACTTAAGTAAAGTACAGATACACAATTTTTTTTACTTAAGCACAGTAATGAAGTACATTTACTTCATTACGTTACACCACTGCTCCTCGGGGAGGTCGTTACAAAGTTGTGGAGTCCGGATCAAAAAATGCCTGGTCATCTTTTGTCCACAGTCTCAACCTTGGAGCACTAAAGAAGATCCTGCCTGAGGATCTAAGACTGCAGGGAAGTAAGAGGTTAAAGGATGTGAAATATAACCTGGTACGACACTTGAAAGAGCCTTGAAACTATTTAGAAAATTATTGAAATCAATTCGAAAATGCATTTAGAGCCAATACATGGAGAGCGAAACGGGGTTTTTGTGTTCCCTTCTGTTTAAACTATTCACCATGACCTGTTGAGTTCCACAGAAAGTCTACTAATTAGTGTTGAAATGCCTCAGATGTGAATTTACTGACCCTGTGATCCTGATAACAAGTTTTCAGATTCAGGAATTTAAAAAACTTTACGCTTCTTCACATCAAAAAGAGATTGATGAAAGGTCTTCTTGGGCAGTTTTGGAACATGCAGAACGTACTTTAGAGGTCACCTCTGCGGTTATTCCATCGCTTCGTTTGCTTTGGAACGTTCTGGGTGATGTTACACCCACGAGGTCCATCCCCTTTACGGTCATTAGTTGTGTTCATACGAAGGTTGTTTTTTCTCCTTTTTACCATCTAACCAAGCGTCACCGTGCACACTGTGCCACATTCCTGTTCTGGTATCTCCAGCAATGACTCTAAACCAGTGATATAAAAGTACTAAATCCATCACAAAAGGAGATGTTTAAATATTTGTTCAGTCAGGAACAGCTGAAGACAGTGTGAGAGCAGACTTCCACAAACACAGCCAGTTTGGTTGTAAAGGTTGTAAACCCCGATTCTGCCTTGTAAAGTCACCAACTCACCATCCTGCATGAAAAATGTTGCTTTTTATTACTTAATAATTCCCAGTACGTCCAATCCGATGAGTCTGATGGACTCAAACTAAAAGGAGTTGGAACTATTTGAGGAAGTCCGGATGACCCGGGTACTATTAATAACCATGAAGTGCCCCATCTAGCAGCCGTGCACTCAGTGCATGATGGGCAGTACGTTAAAATGCATGCACAGCCTCTTTTAAAACACGTGTGTGTTGCCTCACATATTTTTAATGAGATGTAAAGATAATTACTGCAAGCAACGACAATTATAAAAGTGATCAAATTAAGACAATAAAGCAATAACGTTCAGAAATTTGTTTATGAAGCCACTTTGGGGTTAATTATGATCATTTTTGCAAGTTTCTGAAAGTAATCTTCTAAATTAGAGATGTCCCGTGAGACACATGCAGGGCATTTTCGTCTGCGGAGAGGAGGATGTCCCTTCATTCCCTAAAGATGTGAATGAAAACATGTTTGAGCAGATAAAAAGAGAACGAAAGCAAACAGCTGGCTGCCTTTTTGCACATGAGAAAAGACTCATTTACACATAAAATTTGTAATAATCTGGCCCGTCCTCAGTGGTCACTTGAACAAGCTCCCAGCTGCAGAGCATTTAGCCCGAGTGAAGTCTTCCAAGAGCTCCCTAATCATCAGAGACCATCTGGAAAACAACTGGGCCGTGCACTGCCCGCTGTGCTGGAGTAAAGCGACCAGAGGAGATAAAGTCAAACAAGCTTTTTAAAAGACCCATTTCTACAGCTGCAACCCTGTAGGAGGGTCAGAGATATGAGCAACACAGGAGATATAGATTCTAAACAGTCCTTACACTTCTCCTGATAAACTCTAAGCCAAAGTTTCCCAGAGAAACAGCTTGAAAGCTGTTATCAATTTCTTCTTTTAAAGGGAACATACTCTAGTAAATCCAGATACCTTTTAGTCACTTTTCTTTTCTTGGTCAGAAACATAGTTTTTGGTTCGGGTATTTTCAACTCTGTTATGTCACGTTTTCAGAGGAAATCACCATATAAGGAGAAACAATGGCTGACTTGGGTGTGGCACACATAGACATAAAGAGTAGACCCCACATTGGCTGCTGTGGTGGCCATCTTGGATTGGTAGTCCTACCTGCAGTCAAACTAAAACTGTGGTAGTAGATACGATGTCTGACCACTGTGTGGTGGATTCTGGTTCTAATCAGAGGACTGTCGAAAGCAGGACTCAGGGATTACTTTTCATATTTTGATGTGAATATAATTTTATTTTTCTGTATTTTGTCCACTAGTGAAATCTTCTCCAGCTAATATTAGCTCTACGTTTACTGCCGGGGTTTTCACTGAGACTTTATAAATCATAGAAACCATAAAACTGACTTAGATTACAACCAGAATAAACCAAGATTACCATATTTTCCGCACTATAATGCGCACCTAAAAACCTTAAATTTTCTCTGAAGTCCACGATGCGCCTTTTAACCCAGAGCGCCTTATATATGGATTAATATTGAGCTACAACAGGTGTCGCAACTGCGGTAAGCACCCTCCGACTCCATTTCCCCTGTAGAAGAAGTAGTGCGCGGTGCACGCTGGGATATAAGAAAGGGCGTCTCATTTCCATTCGTGTGTTTGTATAAAGACCCGGAAATGGCTCCTACCAAGAGACACTGTTACACCGCAGAGTTTAAACTCAAGGCGATCGGTCACGCAGTAGAACACGGGAATAGAGCCGCGGCGAGAGAGTTTAACGTTAACAAATCAATGGTGAAGAAGTAGAGGAAGCAAGATGATGCGCTGCGCCGACTAAACAGAGTTTATCTCCAATGGAAGATAAACTGTGTCACGAAAATACTAATACTTTATCTCGGAGAAAATAATAAAACAGCTGTTTATTCATTTTGGGAGTAAAACCAGAAAGCTGTTTTATAATTGCTAGTACAGTTTGACTGACCTATCTGACTGTTTGTTTTTTTACATTCCCTTTAGCGCAGCACCATTTAGTGAATGCATAACATAACCCCAGCCTTTACTGTAGCGCCTTATAATTCAGTGCGCCTTATAGTGCAGAAAATACGGTATTACAAAGTAGAATAAAACATCTTTCACGTCTCATACCTACCCAATCAATCAGGGCTCTAGCGAAGGAGGCGGGTCCTGTTCCTATGTGTTGAGCCGACCAGATAAACCAAGTTTTTTCAGCGCTGGTGATCTTGGGCCAGCTGTTCTGCTTCCTCAACATTGAATCTGAGTTGTTGGAGGTCGTTACATACCTACTCGACTAACTTTAAAATACAGACAATACAACATCTGACCGGAAAATTCTTTGCAAAGTCTAGTGTGTTTATGTTTGTAGTTGCTCATGTTAGAAACACAGGAATGGGGGATGGGTGTGAATTATCTCATTTGCATTTAAAGGGACCAGCGCAAAACACGGCATGGTTTTTCAGTATTGGGTGCAAAGATTACTGAAAGTAACAAGATCATATAAATATGACAAACTAGGACCGTAAGACCTGATGTTACAATGATTACATACAATACAAACATCTATTTAGATACATGTTATAAAACCATAATGCTTCCTCTTGCAATCCTGTCCAGATAAGCGGTTCAGAAGATGAATTTTTAGCAACAAGTCCGTGTAGTCCCTCATTCATCCAGGAGTGATCCGGAAATCATTTTCAATCTGATGAAAATGATTTCCGGATGGAAGTCGAAACGTCTCGATCAAGAATTACATTGTCCAGAAGACTTTTTTGAAACTTTTTCTACTTCAGAAGATGAATGAATAAAGATCATTTCCTTTAACATGAATTAAACGCATTCACTTTAAGCTGGAATGAAGTGATATTGAACGGATACACCAGGTGGCGCCAAGCTGGCAACCAACTCGTGCTAAAATCGTATTATTCTCTTATTGTGTCCATACCAGCCTGTCAATGCCTGATCCCGTTAGACCTCGGAAGCTAAGCAGGCTGGACGTAGGAAGTACTTGGATGAGAAACCAGTGGAACCTCAGGTCCCACAGTAGGATGGCTTTTGAGAAAAATTGTGGCTGTATCCTTGGGCTAGAAACTTTACCCATATTGCTTAGTCTGGATGGTATGTGTGCCTGGTTGGTGATGGTCAGAGCGGTCGATGGCTTCTGTCAGTCTGCTCCAGGGCAGCTGTCGGAACAAAAGTAGCTTACCCTTACCTAGAAGGGAATTAATGAATAATGAATACGTGAAGCATCCTTGAGCATCCTAGAAAAAGCACTTTATACTGTAAATACAATGCATTAGAACATTGAGATTTTTACAATATAAATGCTTGATACAACTAATGGCTGCTGTAAATGTTTGAATTAGTGAACAGTTTGAATCAGTGAATCAAGAAAAGCTTTGCTCCACACCAGAGATAACTGGTGACAGACACGCCATTGTTACGTCAGTAAGAGTTCACTCAAACAAATTTTATGCAAAGCACTCCATCCGAGGTGAAAGCTAAAGGATATAATGTGTTATACAGTGAATAACTCGAGTGTACTGCTTTTATCTAATTTGCTGTCCACTTTCATTGTCATAATTCCCTCGCCCACCACCAGAGGGAGCCTTGGACCTTCCTTCATCTCCCTGATTTGGGACACCTGTTGGTGATTGACCAGCTGTCTATTTTAAGTCAGTCTGCCTTGCCTTCAGAATTGGGTCATCCACTAGGGGTGTGCGATACCGCAAGCTTTGGTATCGATCCGATACCAAGTAAACACCAGACCGATATCGCCGATACCAATGCCGATATCGATAATATATTTTTTGAAATGACTATTTTTGCATCAAGGGTCAGGGTCATATATGTAGTATGTAGTACACGGGTTGGTAGATAGATCGATAGAAGTGCCCGGTTGCCCAGTTGCGTGCCCAGTTGCGTGCCCAGTTGCACGCAAACAAATGTTAACTAATGATGAAGATGATTATGAGCATCTCCGTTAATGAGCACTGCCTCTGGGAAACAGAAGGGGGCAGGGTTTTCTCCTCCACTCGCCGTTTTTGAAGTTGTTCATTTTCTTTGGGGTGATTCTTTAATTTGTAGTGTTACCACTATATTTAACAGCCTTTCTGCAAATGATGCAGGTAGCCGTTGTTTCATTTTCGGCCTCAAAGTACAGCCATGCGCTACTTCTCTTTTTTCCTTCCATCTCTCTCTACTTTTACCAACTTCCGTTTTTTTTTTTTTTTGTTTCCTGGCTCCGAGTCGCTGAGTCATGTGAAAAGTCAAAGCAAAAAAGAGGAGAGAGGGGTCGGGGCCGCCTCGCTTTAGCATACAGGTGCGACACACACCATTTACGCATATTTTGCAGACAGATAAATTAGATTGCCTTTTTGAAAAAAAAGGAAGCAAAGTGCGAGGGATAAAACTTCAACCAAAGTATCGATATTTTAGTTGGAGTATCGATCAACATCAATACTAGCGTTGTTATCGATGTTATCGATATTAGAATCGATACGCCCAACTCTATCATCCACCCTTCCAGGCAGGTCTACCAGGCTGCCTGACCAAATGATCATTTTGACTCATGACCATGAGACATTCCTTATCCTAATGCCTTGCCTTACAGCCTTTTGTTAATAAGTTCTGTTTGTTGTCCTGCAGTTGGCTCCTCCTCCTTCTTCTGCGTCCGCATCATGACATTTGTTTTTAAAACCTGCATTATTTACTTTACCGCTGCGTTTTTCCACTTTGTCTCATTCAGTAACCGCTTGCTTACTACAGTCACACAAACACGCATCTCTGTGTTCTGCAGATAGAAACAGGCTGTCATCCTGCATCGCTACTCGTTCTTTAATACGCCGATGGTTACTTCTTCACATGAGGTTAAATGAATCAATCTTTCCCTTTTTTACACTCCTGCTTTCACTTTCACTTAGAGCCTGTGTGTTAGATGAGGCCAGGGTGGACAGACGTTAACATCTCGGTGATCCATCAGGCTAATCAGCTGTCAGCTCTCTGCAGTATGTTTCTGCAGCATGGGGAATAAATGCTGCTGCAAATCACATGTTTGCTTTAAATATGGCTTCTACTTGCTGTCTGATAAATTCAGCTTTGCCACCTTATTGCTGCAAATCACAAACTCCTGTTTCTCCCCCATGTTCCTTCTGCCGGTGGTTCAAATTGAGACGTCCTCAGCTTTGACTGTCGTCTTCTAACTACTTTGTTTTTGCTTTTTGTGTGAGGCGACCGGATTTAACGAGCTACGTGCTTCAGAGACGGTTTCCAAATGTCTCTCAGAGGATGTTCTTATTGAGTGAGAGGAATGCATCTGCTGCTGCTGGAAATATCACTGGCTAAATGTCACTTAGAGACGGATGAGCCAGCAAATATACATTTATTAAACTCTGCAAAAACACAACATAAACTCCTGCCAAGCATGAACGGGATTCATTTTAATTATGGCATCATTCATATTATAAATGCTTCTCATGCATATTTTATTTTTATGCAACTTTTTCTTTAACTTTAAAACTTTCAGAAGCTTTATATTCTTTATAACTGAGCAGCTTTATTTAATTTTATTTAAAAGCTAGTTTTATAAGTAGATGAAACATTTATAAGCTGTACTGAGTGATGAGTTCCTCATTAGAGGGACTGGTATTAATGAGTTGTTTTATCTACATTCATATTTTTATACTTTTATCCCTAAAACGTCCTGAAATGATCTTATAAATTTTATAATAAGTGATCATCAGACTAGTTTTTTAACTTTCTCAGAATCCTGTGGCGTGAGGTTTTTAAAACCGGTCATTAAAAGAGAGATTTTTAAATCAGGGTCAAATAAAGCCGGTGGAGGCTGGAGGACATGTTTCTACACCTTAGTGGCTAATGTGAGAGAAAAAGTGCTAATGAGAGTGTAAGAGAGGCTCCACACACAAGCACGCACACACACAAGACTACATTGTGTGTATGCAACAGCTTCTGTTCTGCATGTTTCACATTTAGGTCTGCAGTAGTGTACCTTCTATATCAATCAGTCCCCCAGTATTTTTGTTTGTTTATTTTTTGTTCCGTCGCCTTCCTCTTATCCGGGGCCGGGTTGCTGGGGCAACAGACTCAAACGTGTACCGCAGGCTTCCCTCACCCCGGCTGAATCCTGGCGCTCACCCGGAAGGATCCTGAGGCATTTCACGGCCAGCTGTGAGACACAGTCTCTCCAGCAGGTCCAAGTTCTACATCCTGGTCTCCTTCCACTGGGACGTGACTGAAACACCTCACCGGTGAGGCGTTAAGGAGGCATCCTAACCAGATGCCCGAACCACCCCTCTGGCTTCTCTTGACCTGGAGGAGCAACAGCTCTACTCTGAGCTCCTCTCGGTTAGCAGAGATCCTCCCTCTATCTCTGAGTGAGAGCCCAGCCACCCTGCAGAGGGAGATCATTTCAGCTGCTTGTATCTGCGATCTCATTCTTTTGGTCACCACTAACAGCTGGTTACCATGGTGAGAATAGGGACTTAGATCCTGGTTACCATGGTGAGGGTAGGAACATAGATCCTGGTTACCATGGTGAAGGTAGGAACGTAGATCCTGGTTACCATGGTGAAGGTAGGAACGTAGATCCTGGTTACCATGGTGAAGGTTGGAACGTAGATCCTGGTTACCATGGTGAAGGTTGGAACGTAGATCCTGGTTACCACGGTGAAGGTAGGAACGTAGATCCCGGTTACCATGGTGAGGGTAGGCATGTAGATCCTGGTTACCATGGTGAGGGTAGGCATGTAGATCCTGGTTACCATGGTGAGGGTAGGAACGTAGATCCTGGTTACCATGGTGAAGGTAGGAACGTAGATCCCGGTTACCATGGTGAGGGTAGGAACGTAGATCCTGGTTACCATGGTGAAGGTAGGAACGTAGATCCCGGTTACCATGGTGAGGGTAGGAACGTAGATCCTGGTTACCACGGTGAGGGTAGGAACGTAGATCCTGGTTACCGCGGTGAGGGTAGGAACGTAGATTCTGGTTACCATGGTGAGGGTAGGAACGTAGATCCTGGTTACCATGGTGAGGGTAGGAACGTAGATCCTGGTTACCATGGTGAGGGTAGGAATGTAGATCGACTGCTAAATCCAGAGCTTTGCTTTTCTGCTCAGCTCTTTCTTCACCGCGACAGATCGCTGCACCATCCTGGTTAGTGCGGACGCTGCCTCAATCCGTCTGTTGATCTGTTGAGCTCCATCCTTCCCCATTTGTGAACAAGACCCCAAGATACTTAAACACCTTTACTTGGGGCAGGGCCAATAATCCACAAAAATGGCTTGAGTCACAGGTACAAAAACTTCACAATAAAAGTGTTACTTTTAATAACAATCCGGTGGTTAAATAAGTCTCTTATTGTTCAAACAACTACAGCGCAAACCATCTGTAAAGACCACATAAACTTAAATAATGCATATAATATAATACCGGGTGGAGACCGAGAGGCAGACCCCGGATCTGCTGGAGAGACTATGTCTCACACGCTGGGCAGGAAAACCTCGGGATCCTTCCGGGTGAGCTTTAAGATGTAGTCGGGGTAAAAGAACTCTGGGTTTCTCGTCTGAGGTTTTGCTTCTATGAGCCGGCCCAGGATAAGCGGAGGACAACAGAACTTTCTGTGAAAAATGCAACTTATATATGTTTTTCTTCTTTATTATGCATTTTGTTTTGGGCTGGTGCGACTTATCGACTTATACTCTGGAGCGACGTATAGTCCGAAAAATACAGTGTAGATACACAGTCTACATATATATTTCGCATGCCACATAAAACATATACAGTAAGGAAGTCCAAAAAGCCCAAATTTTGCTACAAAATGGGCACATTAGCATTATTAAAAAGAATGTTTTCACATGTTTTTTTGTATAAAAGTTGTGAACGACAACGTTAAAAACAAACAAAAAACATCAGTTTATCTTCCTGATCCTCTTACCTGCCACCAGAGGGAGCCCTAGACCTTGCTCCCTGTGCTGGATCTTAACCTGATCCTAAACACCTGGCTGATTAGTGTGCATCGTCAGCCCGGTGCTTCTTTGAAGGCGGTCTCTCCTGACTTTCACGTCAGCTCATCACCATCCTTCCAGATAGGTCCTCCTGCCTGCCTGACCAAGTTTATCGTTGACTCCGTTATATTTTTAGACTTAAAGACAGTCTTTTGGATTAATCCTATGCTTTTCCCTTACTGCCTTGCCTGACTTCTGTTACATAAGTCCTGTTTATGTCCTGCATTTTGGGTCCTCCTCCTTCCACATCTCACATCACAACATCTAATCCATATCAATTTTTAACGATGCCTTTATGTAGAAGTACGGTTTACTTACATAAAACTTTAAACCAACGTTTAGTTTTTGTTAAGCCACGTGGACAAAACATTTGTTGTGAAAAACACAAGAGAGCAAAAGACCTTTAAAGACAAAAGGTCATGTCGTGTTTGTGAGAGTCACAGCAAAGACCCTTTGGGGAAAAGAGAAAGTTTTAGAAAATAAAAGGCATAAATTTCAAGTTACATTCAACGTACTTCATGCAAAAAAATGTTTCATAAAAATTTGAATCAAAGAGCAAAAACAAAGATTTTAATACTTGGATCTGACTTTATGAAGAAGTTGAAACTACTTTCAGGTTGGATTTGAACCGGTGATAAAAGGTCTGCAGACCTTCAAAAATGTTTTATTACTACTCGGCCATTATTTATTTATAGAGCCAGGAGACTCATTAGTCATTCACTGTGACACAGCAAATACCTACACGTGAAATTTACTCTTCACTGGAAATATCGTGACGGAAACCTGCTCAGCTGTAAAGTAAAAAAAAAAAAAACCCAGTGATGGAAAAAGAAGAGTTTAGAATCCAATGTCTTCTACTTTTGGTGTTTGTTGTGTACAGAACATAAAAAAAAAAGTCAGTCTTTTCATTTTTACAGCTTTTTTACATTTTTACAGCTGGAAAGGTGGAGGTTTGCACTAGAAAGAAGAGGAATGAAGATTAGTCAGAGTAAAACAGAGTACATGTGTGTGAATGAGAGGGATCCAAATGGAAAAGTGAGGTTACAGGGAGAAGAGATAAAGAAGGTGGAAGATTTTAAGTATTTAGGATCAACAGTCCAGAGCAATGGAGAGTGTGGAAAAGAGGTGAAGAAGCGTGTGCAGGCAGGCTGGAACGGGTGGAGAAAAGTATCAAGTGTGATGTGCGACAGAAGAGTTTCAGCTAGAATGAAAGGGAAAGATTACAAAACCATGGTGAGAACGGCCATGCTGATTGGTCTAGAAACAGTAGCACTGAAGAAAAGACAGGAAGCAGAGATGGAGGTAGCAGAGATGAAGATGCTGAGGATCTCTCTGGGAGTGACCAGGATGGACAGGATTAGAAATCAGTACATCAGGGGAACAGCAGATGTTAGAGGTTTTGATCTAATCCTATCTGGTGCATCTTCTTCGGTCACACCAACTATCTTCATGTCTTCCTTCACTGCGTTCATGAACCTCCTCTTTGGCCTTCCTCTAGTCTTCTTTCCTGGTGGTTCCAAATCCAGCATCCTTCTCTCTCCATCTCAGTCTTGCCTCTCGAACTTTATCCCATGGAAGAAACTGACTTGCTGTGGCGACCCCTAAAGGGAAAAGCCGAAAGAAGAAGAAGAGTCTTTTCATTTTTAGTTTGATGGCAAATAGAAGATCTTGACAATAAGTCTCATTATTCCTGTTTAAATTTGATATGAATATTAGCTTCAGCTTTGTCCTGGGATCAAACTATCAGGTAATTATAAATTTCAAATAATTGAACTACGTTACAATTTTTCTATTTTAACAGCATGTGCTTTTTAGAACAACTTTAAATAAGAAAGAAAAATAGTTATTATTGTATATCCTTTCACATGTTCCTTGGGTGAAAAATTTGGAGCACTACACGAATCTGCTGCCATCACGAGTAGCGTATTTTTTTTAAAAAATTCATAAATTATTCAGTTATTGTGTTCATGAGATGTTTTGAAAAGTAGCTTCTTTCTAAAATTTGCATAATAAATAAAGATTAATTTTTCCTGCACCATGTTTCAAACAACTTTAAATCCAGCTGGGACTTTAAATGTTTTTATGCTTAACTAGGCATAAAACTTATTTATTAGGACTGTCATTGTGACAAAGAGCATCTACGGTTGAAGATTACTTTAGCTTGTACAGATATTAATCTAACGAGAGAACGATTCCGCTTCATCTCCTGATAAACAGCGGAAACATGAGTCGCTCTTCCTTCATCACTCACATCGGCTTTAAACGGCTCATTTCCATCTGATGTTCACCATAGTTTCTCCTCCCCGTGGTAACAAATGTACACACAATATTTCTCACTCACCTAAAAAAAAAAACCTGTTCGCAAAAACCAGATCTCACTCAGAGATCAGGCGAGGAGTCCTGCCATCTGAGAGGAGCTTGGTGTCGACCGGCTCCTCCTTCAGGTTTAGAGAAGCCAGATGGGGTGGTCAGATCTGGTCAGGATGCCTCCCGAGCGCCTCGCTGGTGAGGTGTTTCGGGCACGTCCCACCGGGAGGAGACCAAGAAGCAGACTCTGGACCTGCTGGAGAGACTATGTCTCACAACTGGCTGGGGAACTAAACGGGATCCTTCCGAGTGAGCTGGAGGATGCACCTGGGGTGAGAGAAGCCTGGGCTTCCAGCCTTAGGCTGTTGCCCCCGCGAGATAAGCGGAAGATGACGGAACAGAACGAACTGAACCTAAAAAAAAAAACATTCAAGTGCTGCTAACCTCCAGGAGGCTCATATGAACCCTGCTTCATTCATGCCTAGTAAACGTATTTATTTCCAGTAGCTCATGGGGTACAAAGTTTTTATGGTTTCGTCATGTTTTACAAGATAGGAAGACATCGGTCCACGCTCCTGTAGACAGGATACGACTGGCCCGGGTTCATGGTAACCCCTCTAGACACGAAGAGGCTTATCCATCCATCTGAGAAGATGAAAGCATAGTTGCCCTGACTGGTCAGTGAACATGTCACAGTGTCCTTTTTAAGAACTCTTTCCACCCACAGAGGTGCAGTGGGAATGAGGAACTTTTTGTGCCAGACTTTGCAAGTTCAGACAACTCTGATCATTATGCAAGAAGTTAGTTTCCAAGCTGAGTCTTTCTGCTACTTACGTCCTCTTAGATCATTGTTTCTTGTTTGCTGACTCCCTCGCAGCATGTTTGCTTTTTCCTGCTCCAGTTAGAAGACTTTTCAGCTCTTCAGATGAGACTTAACAAGGTTTGAGATTTTTTCTTTCTGCAGTGGAGTTTAGAAGGTTGGTGCTGAGCCTCGTTCCATCAGATCAAACTGAATGCTCATGTTTGAAAAAGACTTTTATCTGCATTTTTATCAAGTTGTTTCTTACGTATTTGATTCTTGCTACGAACATGTTGAGTCGTCGTCCTTCATCCCTAACTCCTGGTTTGAAGATCTGTTGGTCTGAACTCGTCTAGACTAATGCGATGAGCTCTGAGAGGAATTATGTTATTATTTTTTGAGATTTGGGGTCAGATTAATCTTTTCTTTGGACAGATTAGCTGTGACCCCATCATGCACCAACGTTATTTATCTTGAAGGTTTGAGTTTAGAACTAATGAGTTAAAACTCAGTAAGTCTTTAAATCGTCACGTTGAAAAGATGTTTGTTGAGACGTTGGAACTCCTCTTTGAGAGGATGGTTGAAACTAAATCTCTGAGAAGCTGGAAACTCCTGTATTTGATTTGCTTTCAGGATCAAAGTAGTTGTGTGATTAATAAACAGCAGAAGCCTTCGGAGTGTCAGACGGCTTCTGTTCACTGAGAAACATTTATTGTGACTTCTTTCATGCATCTTCTGAGCCGTCCGTCCATAAAAGGATCACAGGGGGTGCCAGAGCCTATCCGGGCTGATTCAAAACGAGAGTCAAGGTGCACCCGGGAGCAGTCGTCATTCTTTTGCGGGGCCACACACAACCTTAGGGGCAATTACGTAAAGGCCAATCAACCTAACTGTACTGTTGCACCCAATGTGACCCCTTGTCCTAATTGGGATTCACAGCCAGCTAAACTCTCCTTTCCATAAACTCCTCCAAAGAACAGTCCATAGTAGCTTTTTTAGAATTTAATAGAAAGAAGTGTGAAACTGTAAACATACAGAAAACAAATAAATGAGCATCTAGTCATACACATTTGAAAATAATGCTACAAACAAACATACGATCATGAACATAACAAACTACTCACTCATAATGCCGCTCAAAGGGCTCGAAAAGTGTGGATGGTTGATTAGATTTAAACTAGGATGGTCTCCGGCACTGCAAGCTTAACTCTTAACTTATTCTTAACTTCTCTCAACTTCTTACTTCCTATTTCCTACTTACTGAACATGAATAAACATTAGATCGCTAGCACCCTCTACCAGCCCGGCTGAACAATAAATTGTTCCAATACACTAACATGTGTGTTTTTGGTGGAAACCAGAGAAAACCCACACATAAATGGGGAAAACATGCAAACTACACACAGAAAGACTACTGTTCCAAGCCTCATCCCAACCGGGGACTCGAATCATGACCTTCTTGCTGTAAGGGCACTGTGCTAACCACTGCGTATTGTGACTTTAAACATCTTTCTTTGTCCTCTGCAGAACTTTTTTTTCCCATCTGGAACAAAGACAACACGTTATGAGAAAGTTAACTCGGTTTCTATTGATGTTAACGTCTTTAAAGCTGGTCAGTTACAGAGAGACGCCTTTTCTTGGCTCCACCAAACTGTTGGGGATGAGTCGGTTCACCTGGAGACCAGAACACAGCCTCTCCACACCTCAGCCCACCTGCACAAAAACAACATGACCTTTCTGTCACCATGAGTCTCATGTTGTGAATCTGTGAGGATGTGGGATGTGGAAGGAGGAGGACCCAAATGCAGGACAACAAAACAGGATTTATTTAACCAAAAGTCCAGTAAATCTTTAGGGCAAAGCGTACAGGATTAACTCAGGATCAAAAGTTCAAATAATATAACAGCGTTCAAAGATTAGACTTATGGTCAGGAAGCTTTGACTGGACCAAGACCTGACCAAGAATTCTAGTGGATTGTGGATCAGCGCTCGCCCGCGGACCGGAAGGTCGCGGGTTTGATTCCCACTGAGACCACCGTCTAGGGTCCTTGGAGAAGACACCAAACCCCCGCTTCTCCCACCATTGGCGCCGTCGAAGGGCAGCTGCTGCGGTGTAAGGAGTGCAGCACACAAATTTCCCCGGTGAGGAATGAATAGAGTAATTTATTTATTTATTTTATGTAAATAGGCAGCAGGTTCCAAAGGTGTTTGTTATCAGACCAATCATCCTCAGGTGTCCCTAGTCAGGGGGATGAGGTAAAGTCCGGGGCTCCCTCTGGTGGCAGAGGAGGGGATCATGACAAAATCTGAGTGAGGGGGCTGGTATTTGAGAGAAACCTCTGCTGTTGAAATGAGTTTATGTTTGAAAACTTTTTTTCCTCAAACAGATGTGTGAAACCAAGTAGTTGCTTTTTAACATGAATCAGACTGAAATTAGTCAGACTTCCATTTGTCAACAGATTCACATAAAAACCAGATGTCGGTTTTCACGTCTTTTTATTTTAATGTAATCACAGCATGTGACCAGCAGAGGGAGCCCAGTGTAAAATCTAGCCTGTGATCCACAGAAAATAACTAGAGTAATTACAAGTACTAACCACAAGAGGGAGCCATACCATTGATCATAAATTTTCAGTTTAATAAACTTTGTTTCTGCTGGTTTTAAAAAAAAAATTGATGATATTCCAAACTGAAAAATTAATGTCCCTCTTTTTCATTATGTGTTGATTAATTTCTAAGAAAGATTAATTATTGTTAGCTTTTATAACTCAAATGGACTTTTTAAAGTCTTTAAATATTTAAGAACCCACTCAGTAGGTGCACGGTGTTTAAGACCGCTGGTCCAGTTAGTTAATGTTGTTTTGGACATTGTCTGAACAACTTATCCATGTCGCAGTGGATGCCAGAGCCTATCCCAGGGGGTTTGAGACGAGAGGCAGGATACACCCCGAATAGGTCGCCACTCTGTTGGGCCAAACACACACTCATTCCTGAGGACAATTTTATAGCGGCCAATTAACCTGGGATGTTTGTTTTTGGAGGGTGGGAGGAAACTAGAGAAAACCCACACATACACGAGGAGAACATGCAAACTCCACACAGAAAGGCCAGTGTTTCAAGCCTTGTCCCACCCTGGATTTGAAACCCTGACCTTCTTGCTGTGAGGCCCACCATGCAGCCGACTCTTTGAAATGATAATGAACTATATTTTTCTAAAGTATGTTGTTTTTGTTTTAAAGGTAGCTTGTTTTTTGAATGATTTGAATTCTTCTTGCTGTCGTCAGAAGCAGAGCTGCATTTAGAGATGAAATTTTTGTAATCTGAAAGGCATTCATTAGGTCATGAGGAGGTCAAGTGAAATGTTTTTCTCATAAATAAACTGTAATGGTTCATTGTAGCCACCAGAGGGCAGTGATGACTGATCTGATTTTGAGTTCAAATTATTATAATTTTAATTCTACTTAAATATTTATTTTAAATCAAAACAAAATTCATGTGATCCACTTCTTTATTATGCATTCAAATAAATGGTGCCTAACAAAATTCATCACTTAGAAATTATAATGATGTGGAGAGCAATGTTCCCTCTAAGCTGCGCGCCTGCACAATTGCGCACTGCTCGCAGGTTAATAGCGCACAGGAAAACCTATGCAGTGCTTAAAATAAAAATTCTTATCCAAAGCATATCTCTTTCTTCTTTCTTTCCGTTCCGTCATCTTCCGCTTGTTCCGGGGTCGGGTCGAGGGGGCAACAACCTCAAACGGGCAGCCCAGGCTTCTCTCTCCCCGGCTGCATCCTCTAGCTCACCTGGAAGGATCCCAAGTCGTTCCCCGGCCAGCTGTGAGACATAGTCTCTCCAGCGGGTCCGAGGTCTGCCCCTTGGTCTCCTCCCAGTGGGACGTGCCCGAAACACCTCACCTACGAGGCGCTCGGGAGGCATCCTGACCAGATCCCCGAAACACCCCTTCTGGCTCCTCTCAACTTGGAGGAGGAGCGGCTCGACACTGAGCTCCTCCAGGATGGCAGAGCTCCTCACTCGATTTCTTTCTTCTTTCTTTCCGAAACAAATTGCCTCGAACCGAAGCTTCGGAATTTGGCTCGTCACTTCTGCTGACGTCATAAAAGAGTAAACGTTTTTGCTCCGCCCCCTTCTGCTCAGGAAGCTTGAGTGTTTGCTCAGAAACGTAAAAAATTAGAGGGAACATTGGTGGAGAGTCATCCCGGACATGTCCGTCCAATAGAATCATTTCTTTACAAACAGCAGCCAAAAATAATTTCATTCAAATTTCTGAATGTTGTTGTTTTTTCATGTTCGACTGCTTGCGTGTTACTTTCTTTCTCCTGAACGGGAGGTATTCTCACCCTCTGAAGAACGTTATGCTTGTCAGATGTTGATGCATTACCTTTGTGACCTCTGTGACCCTTCACACGTCTCTTCTGAACTCCTGCAGCTGTCGATTGGAGCGTAACCAGAACTGACAGGCAGCACACCAGAATTACCAGAAGCTGTCAGGAAGCCTTTTCAGCTCCTACCAAACAATATCATTTGTTCCTAACCTTCAGGAGTTGCTGCAGACTGTTTGCATGTAGGCGTGTGGTGCAGAAAGGTCTTATTATTCTTTCCTGTGAGATGTTCGGTCATGCAGCTGCACCTACAAACCCTCCCAAAAGAGACACTCCTTCCTACAGATCAAAATCAGGCGTCCTGCTTCTTTTAAACTGATCAACAGTTGATGTATTTTGTACTTTAAATATTTCAACTAAAGGTGAGAAGTTTTGACCAGAAGGTGATGAGAGGACAGAACGCTGTCCTTGCTTTGTTAGCTTTACCCACTCGCTGGCCTCAGAACGATATTGATTGGCCTCCTTTCATGGATTCACAGAGTTTTGTCTAATCGATAGAGGGTCCGGATATGGGAATCTTCACTGAGAAAGACCTTCAGTCCACCCTCGGGTCCTGTGCATTGTGACTGCTGACTTCCTTCAGAAATGTGGTTTATCATTGTTTATTCATAAAAGTCATAAAACATTGGGTTTAAAGGAGAAGAGAAAGTGGAGCAGAGGTTATTCTGAGGTTATGTACAGAAATAGGACTGCACGTGAAATGATGCAGAACAGGGTGACTGCAGTGGAGATACGAAGTCCACGAGTACAAGGTTAGGTAAATCTGACTGACTGGTCTGCACAAGAACTGGATGCAATCTTTGAACCACCTGTGTAGTTGAAGTATAAATTTGATGGTGACCACTAAACATCCAGAATGCAGCTGCTTCTGGTACAACCTTAACCAGGAAGTCTGATCATGTTAGTCCTCTCATCAGGTTTCCTGTCACTGAGTGACTTTAAAACGCCTCGGCTGGTGTAGAACACTCTCCATGGTTTAAGACCAGACTACTAATTCCATGTTGGTACCATATGAACCGTCTCAGGCTCTGAGTACCTCAAGAACAGCCCTATTCTTGAGCCATGTCAACTTATACGGTTTCACCACACTTTAATATGGGCATTTAAATGGGCACCCAAATGAAAATCTGCATGTCATACATTAATACCCCCAAAATGAATTGCTTTCAAGTCGATTCTGGTACATTCTAAGCGACCATTATTACACATTCTGGGCAGTCAGATCTAGAATGGTTACCTCCCCTTAAGTCCACCTGGTTCTTTATGTATGCTCTTGTGCGCGTGGCCATATGCACAATCTTTTGTTCCGTTCCGTCATCTTCCGCTTGTTCCGGGGTCGGGTCGCGGGGGCAACAACCTCAAACGGGCAGCCCAGGCCTCTCTCTCCCCGGCTGCATCCTCTAGCTCACCTGGAAGGATCCCAAGTCGTTCTCCGGCCAGCTGTGAGACATACTTAGTCTCTCCAGCGGGTCCGGGGTCTGCCCCCTGGTCTCCTCCCAGTGGGATGTGCCCGAAACACCCCGCCCACGAGGTGCTCGGGGGGCATCCTGACCAGATGCCCGAACCACCCCATCTGGCTCCTCTCGACCTGGAGGAGAAGCGGCTCGACACCGAGCTCCTCCCGGATGGCAGAGCTTCTCACCCAATCCCTGAGCGAGAGCCCAGCCACCCTGCAGAGGAAGCCCACCCCGGCCGCCCGCACCCACGATCCCACCCCCCCGCTGGGTTGGCGGGGGGTGGGAAAATCTTTTGTGATTTTTAATCACAAAAGATTGAAAATTACAATCTTTTGTGATTTTCAAAATGGCCGGTGAATCCAGTTATTAGGTACTCAGTATAGTGTGAAAGCTTCCCCAATAGGGATGCCCACATACCTGTCATACCTTGACAGGTATGTGTTACTGGTCAAGAGTAAGGACTAAACTTTGGGAGGCAGTGCCCCAAAGGTCTGGAATGTACCCTTTAAAGAGCATGCGTTTTTTACCTTTTTTGCGCTGAACGGGCGCATATGCTTTCAAACTAAAAGGAAGTAGATAGAACAATCTCGTGTAATCTCATTTTCTAACGTTAGTTGCCACGGACGCTTTCAGACGTTCTGTACAGCAACTATTGCGGCCGCTTTTAGCCGCGATACCCTGTAAAGGATTAAAAACCGTACTCTTGAATGAAGCATATGCTAGCAGTTAATTTGAACTCTTCTTCGTTGATTTCTATAACGTTTACCATAATTTCACGACTATAAGGCGCATATAAACGTCTTAGATTTTCTTCAAAATGAGCGGTGCGCCCTTTCGTGCGGTGCGCCTTGTGTGTGAGAAAAGGCGGACGTAAAAGAAAAAGCGGTGCCCGTGAAGCGAGGCGGACCTGAAAGAAAAGGCACGAGAACGTTAAAGAGTGACCCGACCCCGCGGATATTAAAAGCCGACCCGGCCCGAGCCTGACCAATCAACATGATTTGCGGGCCCGAGCCCGAAACAAGCCCGAAATGTTATATTTTATTTGTGAGGTCTTGGGAGGGGAAGGGCTATTTATAAATTGGAACATTTTCAAGAACACGTTTTTTAATGAAAAAAAAAAAAATCACACTATAGGACCCCTAACGCACTTGTCTGTGATGGCCTGCTTAGCGCAAAGAGGAGGGACGGTCTTTGAAACAAATGACAAAATAGCGATCATCACCTTTACCAGTACAGCTGTTTAAATGCCCGCTCAGCGTCAAGGTGCCAGTCTTTTTGGTCTCAAATGAAAGCAAAGCGCCACATTGACTACATCCAGCGAAGCCAACGCAAGTTTCTGTAGCATTTTGAACAATAAATTTGAAGCTTTTCCACACCTCACTCTTACCGGTGCGTGTTTGTCTTTTCAGTTCTCCTGCCTTCAGTTTATCCTTAACTTCTTACTCCTTCATATCGGGATACCAGTTCAAAATAAATAAAATAAAGACGTGCGCAGGATAGGATTACCGAATTAAGAGGAGGCGTCCACGTGTGCAGAGCACGAGCTGGCTCTGCGGATCCTGTTTAGTAGTTAAACATTAAAGTAGTTAAACGTGTGTGTTGTTGTAAGGCAGTGTGACTGAGACTGAGCCTTTTCGTACGGTGCGCCTAATGGTCGTGAAATTACGGTATATTTGATTTCACTGTTTCATCTGTTTTTATTTTGTTCTTTGTGCTACTTTGTTTTTATTCAAACAAAAAGAGGCGTTTGAAAGACTTTTGGTCTCTGCTTTACAAATAAACTGGCCGCGCCTAAAATAAACTCTTGAGAGAACCAAAGTGGGTGTGTGTGCTCTCGAAAGTCAGTGATGAATATTTGACCTGGAAAGGCGCATAGTTTTGACCGCGATAGCTTCAACTTGAAAGACTGCATCGTTTATTCGATTCAATACAAAATAAAAAAATATCTTAGAAAGTCGAGAGCTGTGAAGTCATTCAACAACAATCGTGTGTTTGAACGACAATCGGCTGCTTTAATATTTCGGATGAATGAGAAAAGGACACGTGAAACAACCCGAACAATGATCCCCTCATCCGAGTGCTTCCATCATACGATAATAACTTCACAAGTCTTTCTGCGGCTTCCTGAATCCCACACGATATAAATATGCTAATTTACACGTTAGCGCCCCATTTGGATTCTGAGAGTGAGAAATGAACACAGTGTGTCTGTGAATGTGGAGCACTGAGGTTCTGTGTCAGCATGCTTCCAGGCCTCGGCTTGTCTGTGCATCTGCTGACTTGGATTAGACCCAGAGACGAGCTGCAGTCAGGTTGACGTCCCAAAGCTGTTGGGCGTCTGTTTTCTTCCAGATTCAGCATCTAGTGTGACGCCTGATTGGTTTGCTGTGTCTGTACACTAGTTCTTACCGTTTATGTGTGAAATAAAACTTTCTAGTAAGAGTCATAAATGAGGCTGTACGCTGATGAAATGATTCAATTTGAAGACTTTCGAGTCACTTGAACATAATTAATTGGAAGAAACAACAAGAATTGGCACCGCTTCCCTCTAAATGTGTTTACTCATCTGCTGTTTGCCTTCCTGCTGCCTAAAGTCGATAACATTTGACATCCAGATCAGCAAATGTTTTACTGCTTTTTGCCCGAGTGTACCCGCCCTGGAACAACCTGACTCCGAGCAACAGATATGGCCTCTTACTGTCATGGTCTTCCATTGCTTCAGGCTCTTTGTCCTTCCCTCTAGGTCTTCTCTTTTCCCTGATTTCTTTTGCCTTTTCCAAATGAGAACAAGACAACCAGAGCTACTGTATGTCTTGTTGTGCCCTAGTTAAACAAGCCCTAGTGCCCTTCACTCTGTTGTCAGGTCTTGTGTGTTCTTATCTGGTCCCTGGACAGGTCTAGCTAGGCCTGTCCGGTTTGTCCACCAGGTTGCACCTACATGTCCTTTTCCACTGATCCCTCTTTTCCTCACAAACTAGTTTAACTGGTAAACCATCTTGGTCCTACCTCACACCTCCACCCCTTTCGTGACACCTCCTACTGCTAAACCAGTAAAATACACAAAGCGTTACTATGAGTAAATTAATACCCAGCCTCGGTTTAGTTTCTCCTCCAGTCTCTGGCTTCCTTTTTCCCTCGCTCATGTGCCTGACCCACTTCTGTTGGTCATCTTTCTATAATCAGTTGTAGCGGAGTGATTGAGGCTATCCTTTCTGCCCGGGGACCAAAGCAACTGGAGCTTAACAGCATTGTCTTTCATTCCGTTTCCTGGTATCTGCATCTTTCTGCTGATTTAGAGCGGCTGAATCACTCCCACTGGCTTTTATTTCACCCAATCCATCACCACCCCACTAAACTCCGCAGGGTTGCTTTTATTTTATTGGTTTTAGTTAATTACATTGAGTTTCTCCTCCTGTATCGAGGCCATAATCTCTTCTCTCTATCACACATTGTCTGCCACCCACTGCAAAATAACTTTCCATGACATTATTGGTTTTTTCAGAAGTAGGCCAAAGCATGAGCCCGACTCGCTGGCACGCCAACTGAGCATGCTCAGTCCTGAAGAAGACTAGGTGGTGGATTTCATTCGAACTTAGCATCTCTTCGTCTTTCTGTCACAGCACAGTGTGAGAGCAGATTATGTGACAGTGGACAGTAATAAAGCTGAGTTAGAAGCTCAGTATGTTTTATTGCTGCTGTGATTTCCGATAAACGACTTCCTGCTGGGTTCCTGCAGATTAACAAATTAATCTTGTTGACTTTTGACCAAAAGCCTTTAAATCTTTTATTCAATTTACTGCTTTGGACATAAAAGTGGATTACTGATGAAAATCAGAAAATTTCTCACAAAACACATGCAAATCAACTCATCCAATCAACCATCCATCCAAATATCCAACCAACCAACCATCCAACTAACCACCCAACCATTCATCTATCCATCCAACCAACCAACCATCCATCCAACTAACCTACTACCCATAATACAACCAACTAACCAACTAACCAACCAACCATTCATCTATCCAACAATCCACCCCAACCAACTAACCTTCCATCCAACCAACCATCCAACTAACCTACCATTCAACCAACCATCCATCCAACTATCCAACCAACCAACCAACTAACCTTCCATCCAACCAACCATTGATTTATCCAACAATCCACCCAACCAACCATCAGACTAATCTTCCATCCAACTAATCTTTCATCCAACTATCAAACCAACCAACTAACCTTCCATCCAACCAACCAACCATCCAACTAACCTACCATTCAACCAACCATCCATCCAACTATCCAACCAACCAACTAACCAACCAACTAACCTTCCATCCAACCAACTAACCAACCAACCAACCATTCATCTATCCAACAATCCACCCAACCAACTATCCAAGTAATCTTCCATCCAACTATTAAACCAACCAACTAACCAACCAACCAATCATTCATCTATCCAACAATCCACCCAACCAACCATCCAAGTAATCTTCCATACAACTATCAAACCAACCAACTAACCAACCAACCAATTATCCAACAATCCACCCAACCAACCATCCAAGTAATCTTCCATCCAACTATCAAACCAACCAACTAACCAACCAACCAACCAATCATTCATCTATCCAACAATCCACCCAACCAACCATCCAAGTAATCTTCCATCCAACTATCAAACCAACCAACTAACCTTCCATCCAACCAACCAACCAATCATTCAACTAACCTACCATTCAACCAACCAACCAATCAACCAACCAACTAACCTTCCATCCAACCAATTAAGTATCCAACCAACCATCCATCCAGCTATCCAACCAACCAACTAACCAACCATTCATTCATCTATCCAACCAACCATCCATTAATCCAACAATCCAACCATCCATCTATCCAACAATCCAACCATCTATCCAACCAACCATCCAACTAACAAACCATCCATCCAACCAACTATCCATCCATCCAACTGTAGAGTGGTCCACTCTACCATCCAACTAACCGGCCATCCATCTTTTGAGAGAAACAGCTGTGTTTATCATCATTTTAATGAGAGCTGGAGAGAGACAGGAACATTTGAAAAAAGTGGTATCGATACTTTGGGAAAACAGTATTGCTATTGTTTTGATATTTTAATACTTGATACTCATTGATAAAATGATATTTTTGACAACACTTCAATATTTTAGATTTGGACCTTTTCACCTCATTTTTATCTTAAATTAAACTAGATTGAGCATAAATTGGAAAGCTTTAAAACAACAAAGTGTTGAAATTGTACTTATTTTAATGTGGAGTCATGTTAGTTTTAGTCCAGCTGTCTGCTTGGCTCTGATTGGCTGTGATTGGCCCTGCTTGGCTCTGATTGGCTTTGCTTGGCTTTGCTTGCCAGTCTTCAACCACAGGTTTCAGGAATGTTTTCCCTTCGGCTACTGATATTTCTGACTTATCACCTACATCACCCACTCAGAGCTGCTGACAGAATCAGACCATCTCAAAGTTTCTTAACTCCACGGAGAAGAAGCCTTTTGAACGGTAGAACATATCTGCTGATAACGAGAATAATCAGACGACACTAAAGTTACGTTCAGCTGAACTAAATCCTCTTTGTCATGCAGTTTTTCTGCTGTTTACTGAGGATAATTTGAGGTAAAAGCTTACTCCACATTTACAGAACGAGCTGTTTGTATCTATGGATGATGTTGTTATTTCCAGCTCACATTATCTGATCCTTAGGGGCTCATTATCCCTGAAGACAAGAGCTGACACAGTTATTAGACTCCTAATGAACTGAGTTCATCTCTTTCAGACGTCCACTACAGAAACTCCTCACATAATTACCTGCAGGGGGATCGGTCACACAAAGAGTTTTTTGTGATTTAGTTCTGGCAGGGAACATTATTTCCTAATTTGGTTTTGAGATATCATTTCCTGGACGTTAGCAGGTAAAACAGGGTTTTACTGAAACAAGCAGACAGTTCTCTGCTAAACAGAATAACCCATAACCCTAACTTTTTTTGAGATGGCAGGGTGCACAGATGTGTGGAATCAGGAATCATCCCCATGTGATTCTAATCAGGTTGATTAGAAATATCCAGGGCTCCCTCTGGTGGCAGGTGAGGGATACTGACACTAACACATTTTTGGAGGGTCGGAGGAAACCTGAGAACCCGGGGAAAACCCTCGCATACCCAGGAAAGCATGCAAACTTTACGCAGCAAGGCCAGTGTATCAACTCTTGCACGCAATCTGGGACTCAAACCCCCAGCCAAGTGTAGCCCATGAGCCTCCTGTAAGTCTAAATAATATAATTATACATACAAACACTCTGATTTTTTTTTTTTTTTTAATTTATTTACTCAAATTAATCATTGTTTATTATCTGAGCATCTTTAAATCATTAAAAATAATTAAGTTAAGTTTTTTCATTATTCACGAACATTAAACAGAAAAATTGTCGGATTGGTTTGTCATCGGCTTTTCTTACACCCTTTAAATTGGCATCGGTTTTAAAAGAACCTCCCAGCTGTGAAACATCTGGTCCTAGAGAAATTCCAAAGTGTCTCATCCTTTGATTACATCACTCTGACACCACAACAAAGAGCCTCAAAACTTTCTAATAAAATGCTGACTTCTCTGTTTCCATGGCGATGATCTGAGTTGTGCTTCCAGGTTCCATCTTCGCCAACATTTATAATTTTATTAAACAAAACACATGGAGACATTTTATTGTTCATTTAGTTTAAATAAATATTTGAAGAGACTGTTAAAACATTCGTAATGGTTCCGTTCTGTCGTCTTCTGCTTATCCGGGGCCAGGCCCCAGGGCAACATCCTCAGACGTGAAGCACAGGCTTAACTCACCCCGGCTGCATCCTCCAGCTCACCCGGAAGGATCCCGAGTTGTTCCCCTGCCAGCTGTGAGACATAGTCTCTCCAGCGGGCCCAGGGTCTGCCTCTTGGTCTCCTTCTGGTGGGACGTGCCCGAAACACCTCACCAGCAAGGTGTTCTGGGGGCATCCTGACCAGATGCCTGAACCACCCCATCTGGCTCCTCTCAACCTGGAGGAGGAGCGGCTCGACACCAAACTCCTCCTGGATGGCAGAGCTCCTCACCCGATCTCTGAGTGAGAGGCCAGCCAGCCTGCAGAGGAAGCTCATTTTGGCCGCTTGTATCCGTGATCGCATTCTTTTGGTCACTACATAGGTGAGGGTTGGAACGTAGATCGACTTGTAAATCGAGAGCTTCGCTTTTCGGCTCAGCTCTTTCTTTACAACGACGGACCGATGATTCATAGAAAGTCTGATCGACATGTAATTAGATTTACGCGAGGAGCCCGAGGGTGGTCCAAACATCTCCACTCAATTTACGGATATTTTTACAAACATGAGAAATTCCCAAAGGATTCAAAGTCAAAGGATGAACTGTTTATCAGGTTATGAACTCAACTTGAAAAAAAAACAGACCAGATCAGTTTTTGCTGCCTTGTCGTCTGACTGCTCATCAGTGTGTAACTGTCTTCCACATGAGGGTCTGATTATAAATAACCATCCAGGTATCTGTGACCCACTTCCAGCAGCAGTGCTTCCACCCATCCTCCCAGCATGTTATAGTTTTATCTCTTAATTCCCTAAAGCTCGTGTGTTTAAATATCACTGATGTCTCCCGTAAACCGCAATATGTCAGTCCTATGGTCATAAAGACCGCCAAGGCTGCCCTTTGTCACCGATTCTGTTCATTACTTTTATGGACAGAATATCTAGGTGCAGCCGAGGCGTTGGAGGGATCCAGTTTGGTTACTTCAGGATCGGATCTCTGCTTTTTGCGGATGATGTGGTCCTGTTGGCTTCATCGAACCGTGATCTCCAGCTCGAACTGGATCGATTTGCTGCTGAGTGTGAAGCGTCCGGGTTGGGAATTAGCGCCTCCAAATCCGAGTCCATGGTCTTCGCCCGGAAAAGGGTGGAATGCCCCCGGCAGGTCAGGGAAAGGATCCTGCCCCAAGTGGAGGAGTTTAGATATCTCTGGGTCTTGTTCACGAGTGGGGGAAAGATGGAGCGGGAGATCGTCAGGCGGATCGGTGCGGCGTCAGCAGTAACTAGGACGCTGCATCGGTCCGTCGTGGTAAAGAGAGAGCTGAGCCGAAAAGCAAAGCTCTTGATTTACAAGTCGATCTACGTTCCTTCCCTCACCTATGGTCACCAGCTGTGGGTGGTGATCAAAAGAATGAGATCGCGGGTACAAGCGGCAGAAATGAGCTTCCTCCACAGGGTGGCTGGACTCTCACTCAAAGATCGGGTGAGGAGCTCTGCCATCCGGGAGGAGCTCGTTGTCGAGCCACTCCTACTCCAGGTTCCAAGCTCTTGAGTGGAGCTGGGATCCGGCTCCACCTGGGAGGATCCCAAGACGTTCCCTGGCCAGCTGTGAGACATAGTCTCTCCAGCAGGTCCGGGGTCTGCCTCTTGGGACGTGCCTGAAACACCTCACCAGTGAGGCGCTCGGAGGGCCTCCTGACCAGATGCCCGAACCATCCCATCTGGCTTTTCTTGACCTGGAGGAGGAGCGGCTCTACATCTTCTCCCAGATGGCAGAACTCCTCCCCTGATCTCTGAGTGAGAGCCCAGCTACCCTGCGGAGGAAGCTCATTTTGGCCGCTTGTGTCTGAGAACTCATTCTTTTGGTCACCACCCACATCCACTCATAGTAGGCAATCAACCAGACAGTCACGTTTTTGGAGGGTGGGTGGAAACCAGACAAACCCACACATACACGGGGAGAACATGCAAACTCCACACAGAGAGGCCAGTGTTTCAAGCCCGGGACCCAAACCCCTGACCTTGTTGCTGGGAAGCCACCATGTTGCCGGATCGACATGAAGGTCACTTTGATTGCTGATAGTAAATTTAGTTTTTTCACTTTGTGGATGTGAGATTTTAATATTTTTGGAGGATCTGATTGTTAGATTTTTGTTTTTACAGATCGTTCGGTTGCTGTTCGGACGTCTGTGAGATTTCTTTCTCCTCTTTAGTGGATAAAGAGTTGTGTTGTTATTGTTTTCTAACTCGGTCTCTGCCAGCTTGTCCTTACATACCCCTGGTTTAGTTTCCATAAAGTTTTTCAGAGCTCTGTCCTGTCCCCTTAGAAACCGTCCATCCAGTCGTGATTTGCTGCCGAGAGCTTCTTTGCTCCGAATAACAATCCGTCCATCCCGCCTCGTCCCTGCTGCAGCCTGAATCCTGCTCTTTGTTGGCTTTCTAGCAGGTGAACAAAGCATGGAAACTTTTCTTATTGATGCAGAAGTAATTTGGTATTTGAGAGAAATGTCAGACGTACTTTTGGTTTGATTCCAGATTTCTTCTTGTTATTTATGGAAAACAAAAGAAATCCCACTCATTTTTCTGGAGTTTAATCATTTTATTCTGAAAATAACATCACATAAAAAATTTCCGAACTTTCTAAAAGAGTTCAAGTTCTATCAAAATCTTAAGTTTAATATTTCCATGGTAATGATCAGATTTTTCCGTCCATCCCAAACGGGCCCCACGGGAGTTGTCACAGCCAATTCGTGATGATTCAAAGCAAGAGGCAGGGTGCACCTCTAACAGGTCGCCAGTCTATTAGGGGGCCACCCACACACAACCATCCACACACACACACTTATTTCTATGGGCAATTTCATAGCAGCTAATCAACCTAACGCTTTTGGAGGAAACCAGAGACAACCCACACATACATGGGGAGAACATGCAAACTCCACACAGAAAGGCCAGTGTTTGAAGCCTTGTCCCACTCTGGACTCAAACCCCAACCTTCTAATTGTGAGACCCAAAGTTTTTTCTTCCAAGTTTTTTTTTGATGTAGAAATTAGGGCTGCAACTAACGATTATTTTGATGATCGATTAATCTGGCGATTATTGGCTCGATTAATCGATTAATCGGGTAGAATTGACAACTTAATAAATAATAGTTTTTTGGCATTTTATTGAATGTAGTTATGCAAAACACGACTCATAACCACTTAAACAAGACGTTGGGCTCATTCTAATAAGTAAAAATGTTAATCTTTCTGTGAAATAAAGAGGGAGAATATTACCATTTCTACAGCAAATATAAAATAATAAATCTACTTACTGTATACAGGACAGGTAAATCACAAGCACCCATAAAATGTGTTTTATGATACTGGCTAAAAAAAACATAAAATGGAAACTGTTGACCATCCAGGATCACATTTAAAAACAAATCATTAACAGTTTTAGATTTGCAAATTTAACCTTGTTCAGAGGTATAGTACCAAACAAAAATGGCCTAGGTTAACATGAGTAAAAATACACAAAAAACAATCAAGTTGTGTAATATTAAGTGCAGTTGACAGCAAAAACTTTCTAAACGATTAATCGATGACTAAATTAGTCGACAACTATTTCAATAATCAGTTATAATCGATTAATTCGATTAGTTGTTTCAGCCCTAGTAGAAATAACTTCAATGAGATTAAAATAGAACATACAAAAAAATTGCATGTTTTTTTTTTTGGCCTTAAAGACGTAAACACATTGTTTTTAAAAGTCTGTAATGATTCATAGTATGATTCACAGGATCAGTAGGAAATAAATTAATCACAAGGGGATAAAAATCCACAAAGAGCTCAGAAACGCTCCCAAATGGACAGGGTTTAAAATATAATCCATTTCACGCCAAACCAGGAATCAACAAGTTCCATATCTAATGATTTGGATTTGAGTGGTGGCCTCTTTCTGGCCCACGGGCCACAGGTTTAACAGCCCTTCTTTGCAAGCTGATGCAGTGTGTGAATTATTAATACCCTAATGATTACTGTGCATCTTGTAAAAGCTGGATGTGAAGCGTTCTCTTGTTTCTAAGTGACATCAGAATCTGTGCTGCTGTTTCGCTGAGGCTGTGGATTCAGAGCAGAAAGGAATAGAAGCAGAGCCTGATCAGCATTTGGCCATTAGCTGGTCGAGAAGTAGAGGAGGTCTCATGCTAGAACGCATCACTGTTGGTGCTGGGTCGTGCAGTCTGTGGAATCCACTCCTCTCGAAGCTGCCATAAAGGATCCCGAGCGTCCAAGCGGAGCTGGCCAGCCCTCTGTTTTCATCCTGACCCGCATACATGTCACCCAGGCCATTGAGCTGGAAAAATACAGTGGGTTCACTGATCCTCAGACTGACTTTCCTATAAACACATTCTTTTTTCTTTAAATAGCTTTAGGATAGAATCTCAAATCAAACCAGAGGTGTTTAAACTTCGAGACTGTCTTTATTCGAATTTGATTTTAATTAAATGGATCAACTGGATGTGGCCAAGTTTCTCACAACGCCATGTTGTTATTTAAAAAGTCTGGAAGAGCAACAAAAACCTCTTAGTTTAATCCAGTGATTCTCAATTATTTCCTGTTACGCCCCCCCACTGTCCGCCATATCTCGGGGTCTTATTCGCGAGTGGTGGAAGGATGGAGTGGGAGATCGAGAGGCGGATCGGTGCGGCATCAGCGATAACTAGGACGCTGCATCGGTCCGTCGTGGTAAAGAGAGAGCTGAGCCGAAAAGCAAAGCCCTCGATTTGGGGGTCGATCTATGTTCCAACCTTCACCTATGGTCACCAGCTGTGGGTGGTTACCGAAAGAATGAGATCGCGGATACAGGCAGCCAAGGTGGGCTTCCTCCGCTGGGTGGCCGGGCTCTCGCTCGGAGATCGGGTGAGGAGCTCTGCCATCCGGGAAGAGCTTGGTGTCGAGCCACTCCTCTTCCAAGTCAAGAGGAGCTAGATGGGGTGGTTTGGGCATCTGGTCAGGATGCCCCCCGAGCGCCTCGCGGGCTAGGTGTTTTGGGCACTTTTCACTGGGAGGAGACCAAGGGGCAGACCCCGGACCCTCTTGAGAGACTATGTCTCACAGCTGGCCGGGAACGACTTGGGATCCTTCTGAGTGAACCGGAGGATGCAGCCGGGGTGAGAGAAGCCTGGGCTTCCCATTTGAGGCTGTTGCCCCCACGATCCGGCCCTTGAACAAGCGGAAGATGACGTAACGGAAAGTTCTGTTCTGTTGTGCACCAAAGCAGTGACGTCACTCATCAAGCAGGCTATTCAGTCGAAACTTTTTGACTATATCTTGTTTACGGAAAACAAAAAATCTCTAAATAACACAGCTAGAGCCCCCTTTCAGAATAAACTCTTTACTGCATGGCATCGCAATTTTGTTGGGACGGAGTTTGTCAAACTCAATAGGATCTTTTTTACTGTGGAATGAAAATTTCTTACAGCGGATGTATTTTTTGACCATATTTTGGAAACGGTTATATATCCCCCAAAGATAGATCATTTTTTGGGGAAGGATGGCTCAGTGTGTAGGGTGACCATCGTGTAACCAGAGTGTCGCCAGTTTGATACCTCACCAGGAGTTCATGCCGAAATGTCCTCGAGCAAGACATTGGACCCTGAATGTCTCTTGACGGTGGTTTCCAGCTTGCATGCCAGCTTCCACCATCAGGTATGGATGCGTGTGAATGGGTGAATGTGAGCTATGATGTAAAACACTTTGAGAACCAACGCAGGTAGAAAAGAGATGTTAGAAATTGAAATATTGACTCAAATTAACAACAAAAAATTAGAAACAGCAAATACCTGTGATTTCCAGATGTTGTAGCTTCATTGTTCGGTGTGTGTGAATGAATGTCCAAATGTCCATACATTGAGGATCCTTGATGGTATGGGTTTGTCCCTCTTTTTCTGGCGGCTTTTACATCTATGTTTTTCTTTGAGTCTTCAAAAAAAGTAACATATTCAATGTAAAACTGATTTGGCTTAAATTCCAAGAAATGCTTCACAAAGCCTTTTGGGAATTATGAGGAAGATAGACCGTTATGTTGCTAAGCTGTGTTAGTCGTCCATAGTTTGAAACTGGTGGGCGGAGTTTGGCGTCACAACAGTTGAACAGATCCAACAGCATATGAAGTATTTATATGGGTTTTTATTCTCCCCTGAGGGGAAATTTGTTCTTACAACGACAACAAATCCACAGCGGCAAACAAAATCCAGTCATAACAAGGGGCTTTTTGAAAGTCGTTCAGAGCAGAAATGGCAGAAAGAAAAAAAACTGTTACCGGTGGCCTACGCCAGTTTTTGACAACACCAGTTTTTTACTATCCTGCCGACAACGCCAGTTTGTTACCGGTGGCCGAGTGGTAACAAACAGATTTCTTAGCAGGTTCTGTTTCGCAGGGAGACCACACTCAGGGTAGAGTCAAAACATGAATTTAATTCAAGAATGCTCTTCATAGGTATCATACCACACTCATCCTAGTTCAACATTTGAAAAACTAACAAACTACTAACAGTTAGCAAAGGCTAGCTTTTGTTGTTCCTCAAAATAAACAACAACCGCTGTCTACTGTCAGCATCCATAACACAACAATCGTTGCTGTCATTGTAACAAAAACTTTTGCTTGCTTACTTTTCGTGTTCTGTATCCGCAGCCTGTAGTATGAATGATGGGTCAGGTCAAGCGTCTAACTGCAAGGCTATTAAAAAGGAAGAGATTTGTGGTGTGCAACGTAACGATTTTGGTTGCTGGGTTTTGTGGCCTTAATGAGTTTATTTGTGTTGGTGACGGATGAAGAATTCCTTTATTAGTCCCACAATGGGGAAATTACTTTGCTGCATCGCATCACAGCAGGCAGCCACGACAGTGCTAGTTGTGGGGGCAACTACGGTAGGCATGGGCAAACTACGGCCCGCGGGCCACATGCGACCCATTAAACGTTTTAATCTGGCCTGCCGAACTTGAAAAATTTAAATCAATAAACCTTGTGAGTTTTATTTCCCCTGCAATTCTGATATTTCATCACTAGATGGCGCCAAAAAATACAACAATTCTGCTCCTAATGAAATTTGTGTCTCCTTGATGTGCACGCCTTCAAAATAAACAGTGTGTACAGATATGGAAAGCCATCGGGCCCAATACACGCACGTAAACAAGCATGTTAGATGTTAAAACAAGCAAAACGTCACATCAAGCGCTTAGATTTCAAACCTAGCGCCGCTAAATGCACGTTTTTAATGCGCTATCGCACTAGATTTCAGACCTAGTGAGCTAGATTTTAAATTTAACACTCTTGATGTAACATCTAGCGCACTTGTTTAAACTTTAGCGCGCCGTTCTGTCGGTCTAATCTAGCGGTTACCAAAGCATACCATCTATCTGCTCCTGTTCCGGCCCCCTGGTCAAATGTTAGAACTCAATATGGCCCGCAAACCAAAAAGTTTGCCCCCCTCTGAACTAGGGGGTTAAATGTCTTCCCCAGGGACACTTAGGGGGCTCAGTGGGATTCCATTCGGCTTCTCCCGGTCCAAGGACAAACACTCTAATAGTAAGCCACTGCTTCTCCTAACCAGAAACAGAAAGAACAGAAAGGATGATACGTTGAATGAGGCAAGCATAGTGTTTATGAAAAATATGGAGTCTTTGTTTAGGACGTTGTTTGATTTATTGTCTGATGTGAGTAAAGATATTTGAAGAGATCGACACATTTTAATATGTTCCAGATCCAGAGTGAGTTTCTGTAAATTAACAGTTATGATCCGCGTTGAACTTCCAAGAATGATTTGGTTTGTTGACGCTGGAAAACTTGCTGGATTAAAGCTACAGGAGCCGAACACTATTGGTTTAAATGTATTCTATATGAACATGATTATTATAATCTAGGACTGTGTTTAATTCCATTCACTGGTATAAGTAACTGTATGCAGTTCAGGATCCGGCGGGGAGCACCAGGAAAGCAGAGGCACAGAACTTAAGAATGTTTAAAAAGAATTTAATAAAACAAAAAGCTAAAAACAATTTTCAAAAAAGCCATTTTTATGAGAATTTACTGAACCTTATTTTAGTGTGGGCATCGCCTTGCCCGGTCCACTGCCCGCAGGCATTGCCTCTCGAGCCATTTAAAGAAATTGTCCAACTCTGGGAATCCCAATATTCCCTTCTACACCGTCAGTGTCATCAGCTCCTGCTGCAGTCGTTTGGGCCCCGTCCAGGGCATCGCTGGGCTGAGGAGTCCCCCGCGTAACCATCAGGACGAAGAACATCTATTGACTTCTTTAGATATTTAGCTATAGAGTAGAATAAGCTGATATTTAAACAATAATCTTTGACACATTGGTTGCTCGTCCCGGGGGAGGGATCTCTCTTTCATGTGGATCCCCACGAGGTTTCTTATTTTTTCCCCACTGATGGGTTTTTTAGGAGTTTTTCCTCACCGTGAAGGAGAGTCTAAGGGCATAAATGTGCTAGTCTTGTTTAGTTAGCGTTTGTTAGTTATTTTTCTTGCTGTGTAATTGTGTTAATACATTCCTCTTTTTCTTGTGAAGCCCATTGAAACGGAAATTCTGGGATTTTGGGCGATGCAAATAAAATTGAATTGAATTGATGGAGCCTAGCCATCACAGCACGGTGGTGTGCATGCTGACACTCCCCCCTGAAGTCATCTCTAGCTGCTGTGACCGCATTCCTTTTGGTCCTCCTCTGCTGCTCTTCCCCCAGCTGCCCCTTAAATACAGCGGGGGACTGTGAGTTTCTTTGCCACAGGTAGAGCAAATTAAACAATTAAAATCAAGCTTAAATCATTTAAAACATGCAGAATAAAAGCATAAAATCTCTCCGTTTGGTTTGTACGGGATGTAATTATAGATCCACCTGACATGATAAACGTAATGTTTTGGTTTCATAATTACCTCGAGCTTTGTTTCCATCATAAAACAAATCTCTGATACCATCAGACCGACTGGTCTCATCTCAACACCACATCCTGATTTATCTCAGATCTACAACATGTTTCCCTTCACAGCTGATCTTCTCAGATAGAAATTCTTCTCATTTCTCAGGTGAATCATCCCGTCAAGGTTACTGTCGAGCGAGTTCTTTTTGAATAAAGTTTTTCTTCCCTGCTGACATCACTCAGATTACTCACTTCTGACCTTGTGTGCTCAGATGTTCAGCTTGTTTTTGGGATTATTTCAGTAGCAGAAAGATTCCTACATGAGGGTGGCCCATTTCCCTGAGGACACGTTGGGAAGGAAAGTGTTTGTACTCACTCCTGCAGAGTAGAACATGCACCTGGGTGTTTCCGTCCAGCTGGAGCTGCTGTGCAGAACGTCAGCGAGCTGTAGAGAGCGTAGGTGGAAGAGGAGCGAGCCTTAGACGAGAGCGAGTGGGCAGGTAGAAAAGCTCCTTTGAGAGCAGGTAAACACTTAGCACTTCCTGCCTCGGTCTGACTTTGAGTGGGCAGCTAATGAGTCTAAAAGCTTCTGCACAAGCCAAGAAGCAGCAGAAGCCTTCAAACAGCATGTTTCAGAGTCATTATTTTCTCCTTTTTTCTACATGAGAAACAGTCAAAGTGTTTATGTAATTCCAGCCCCGAATGATCGATGTGTCTCAAATACAGAAGTAGAGGAGAATTTTTTTTTAGATTAAACACCGAACAATTTGCTGTGTTGCTTAGATTTCATTTCCAGTATAGTAGCCTCTAATCTTTGGTTTAGAACCCTCTGCACCTAAACGTGACCAAACATAGGGGATGGTGGTGAACTTAAGCAGGAAGGGGTCCCTAAACCCCCTAGATGAGACCATATGGGGGTGACGTCACCTATAGAAGAAGAAATATACTTTATTCATCCCTCAACGGGGAAATTTATGTGTTGCATTACACCGCAGCAGGCTAACATGACGGCACCAATGGTGGGAGATACATGGGGTTAGGTGTCTTCCCCAAGGACACCTAGACATGAGCTCAGTGGGATTCGATCCCACGAACTTCCAGAGAACTTCCGTTCCAAGGACGAACGTTCTACCACTGAGCTATTGCCTCCCCTCATTCACTGGCAGAGAGAAGTCTGCAGTCTACCCAGGTCTGGAGAGATCTCGGTTGACTTTATCACCTGGGAAGGCTCAGGTTCTTCAATACCTGCAGCCGGATGATCTCTGTGTTTTGGGGCTTCATCATGGAGGGTCTCCGTGTCCTGTTCTCCTCTGTGAGCTGGTGTGGAGATCAAAGGACGCCAGCGTACTAAACTAGCTCACCGGGAGGGCTGGATCTGTGGTTGGAACCCCTCCTACATCCTTCATGAATTTGTGAACCATCTTGGGAGTGGCTTCGTTGACAGACTCCTGCTGCCCCACTGCTCCTCCGAGCAGTGGGGTTCTGTCCTCCATCAGACTCTTTAAAAGGTCTTTCATCCTCTCGTCATCCTGTCTTTCTGTTTGTACTGCAGCACTCAAATTTACATTCAAGGGTCAATAAAGTATTTTCAATTCAATCTGACAACAATCTTCTTCTTCTTTCGGCTTTTCCCTTTATGGGTCGAAACAGCAAGTCAGTTTCTTCCGTCTATCCCTATCTGCTGCATCTTCTTCAGTCACACCAACTATCTTCATGTCTTCCTTCACTGCGTCCATGAACCTCCTCTTTGGTCTTCCTCTAGGCCTCTTTCCTGGTGGTTCCAAACCCATCATCCTTCTTCCTATGTACTCTCTCTCTCCTCTGCACATGTCCAAACCATCTCAGTCTTGCCTCTCGAACTTCATCCCCAAAACCTCTAACACGTGCTGTTCCCCTGATCTACTCATTTCGAATCCTGTCCATCCTGGTCACTCCCAGAGAGATCCTCAGCATCTTCATCTCTGCTATCTCCATCTCTGCTTCCTGTCTTTTCTTCAGTGCTACTGTTTCTAGACCAAACAGCATGGCCGGTCTCACCACGGTTTTGTACACTTTTCCTTTCATTCTAGCTGAAACTCTTCTGTCACACATCACACCTGATACTTTCCTCCACCCGTTCCAGCCTGCCTGAACACGCTTCTTCACCTCTTTTCCACACTCTCCATTGCTCTGTACTGTTGATCCTAAGTACTTAAAATCTTCCACCTTCTTTATCTCTTCTCCCTGTAACCTCACTTTTTCATTTGGATCCCTCTCATTCACACATGTACTCTGTCTTACTCTGACTAATCTTCATTCCTCTTCTTTCTAGTGCAAACCTCCACCTCTCCAGCTTTTCCTCCACCTCTTCCCTCCTCTCACTACATTAATACTAATCTGACAACAGTACTGTAGCAAATGGTACTAAATCTTAGTTTATATTTTAAATCATTTTCTAAACCCGAAAAAATTCCAATCCACTGGGTTTTATCTTGTTTAAGCTCTAAAACGTCTTTTTTAACAAGTTTTCTTTTGCCATTTTAACAACTTTTTTTAAAGCCATGTTTACCAGGGTTGTTAAAGTCACACATAAACGCTGCCAATTACCGAGAAACACCCACAGAGAGAAGAGGGAAACTGTGGCTTTTGCTGTTGCTGACTTTGCATAATCAATTTAAGAGCATCTTAACTAGCTGCACGAACCACCCTATCTGGCTTCTCCTATTGTGGACTAGGCCTCATCTGGATGGGAGACCTCCTCTCAATACCACTGAGCAAGAACCCAACCGCCCTCAAGAGAAACTTCATTTTGGCTGCTTTTATTCAGGAAAGTCCTGGAACAAAAAAGTGAGGGGTGCCTTTTACAGGTCAGTGTCCAGCCCGAAGTTTAAGAGTTTTAAGTACCTCTCGGCCTTGTTGACGGTGAGGGAAGGATGCCATGGGCAATAAACAGAATGGTCTGTCATGGATTGACTTCTATGCTCTTACTTATTGCTACCAGGATCACCAATTAATCGGTTGGACCAATTTCGCACTCTCATAAAAAAATCGGTAATCGGAAAAATTACGGTAATTGGTGCCGATGGATTTCTATCTGAAAGTCTATTTGCGAAACACTCAATAAGACACCGTGTCATCACTGCTCGACTTACCTCTCTAACATTGAAGTGAAAACAGACCTTTTTTAATCTTTCTCGTTGATCTGTTTACTTTACATGAATAAATAAGTAAATTTTATCAATAATTAGCATGATTTGAATGTTAAAAAATACCTACGTTTAGATTTATATAGACGTGTGTTTTGAACAGAGACACGTTCACTACGACTTAGCATATCAGTGTTAAATACAAAGTGTAAAATGAAATGAAAAAAATAACATATTCCCTGTTGCGCCCCCGCTAGGAAGAAGAAAATATACCCCGCCCCTCTCCGCTGTGACTATAGTTAGTATCATTTGTCTATGAATTGTCCTAAGTACACCTCTGCATAACATTGTATCCTCATTAACATTAAATAAAACAAAAAAAGCCCATCATCATACTCATCATCTCCGTCTCTCTCCGCCTTTCTTTTCATCGCTCTAAAAATATTTTTTTCGGGTGTCTGAGGGTTTGTTTACTCCATTGCCTATACCATGCACTGTGCTGTGTTTGAGAAAACTCTACACCATAGAGTTAATACTCCCTGCGCACACGCTGACAATGAGAGCGCCAACCACTGTAGTGGATGTGCAATTACACTTTATTCTCGTTAGGCAAAAAAAAAAAAAAAAAACATGTTCCACAGGGTCATGTGCGCCCAGCTTGGCATCGCACCCCACTATTTGAGAAGCACTTGATCTAGATAGTTTTGTTTCAGGGATGTTGTTCTGTTTAAAGAACCATTTGAACCGATTATTTCCTGACGGGGTGAAAAGTTATATTTTGTAAGAAAATGTACAGAAATCAATTTATTGGGGTACTGCTTGATGGCGCGGTGGTAAAAACATTGGCCTCACACTGGCCTTTCAGTGTGGAGTTTGCATGTTCTCCCCTAGTATGTCTGGGTTTTCTCTGGTTTACACCCATCCTCCAAAAACATGCAAGCGAGGTCAAGTGGCCACTTGGAATGATTGTGTGTGTGGATGGTTGTCTGTGTGTGTGTGGCCCTGGAACAGACTGGCGACCTGTTCGGGGTGTACCCTGCCTCTCATCTTGAATCAGCTGGGATAGGTTTTGGCAGCCCCTGCAGTCCACTTAAGTATTAGACATTGTTGTTTTTGGCAGCCATCTAAGTTTTTGTTTTAGTCTTCGTCTTTGGACGAATATTATTTTAAGTTTTAGTCACGTTTTCGTCATCTCTTTATATTTTCGTTTTAGTCAACAAAACAACAAAAACCCAAAAGAGTTTTTGTCTAGTTTTAGTGTAAAAAAAAAAAAAAAAACTTTAACAATTGTGTCTTTATTACTGAGAATGATGCAGGTTATTTGTTTTAAAAAAACAAACTCTGGTGCGCTTTAACTTGCGCAAAACAACAAACATTGTAAACAACGTAAAATAAATACAAATTCTTCAGTGAGCGAGGAACGTTGTAACTTATGCATACTTAAAAATGACACCTCTTAATAACCCTGTAAACAAAGTAAACATTGCATTGTGTCTTTAAATCAGTCGTTAGCGCAACCAAGCTAACTAGGAAGTTAGCATTGCCAACAAGCTAACATTAGCTTGAAGTTAGCATGCTGTTTGCGCAAAATATGTGGAAAACTTTAAGTTTCTGACGAGCAACCCTATTTGTTGCTGTTGCCACCATGGTGTGTGATTTCCTCATGGCTGCAGGTGTGTTGTGTAGACGGTGTGAACGCGCAGCATTGTGGGGGGCGTGCCGCCGTGAGAGACAAATGCACCCGCCGTGTTTTTTCTTTTCACAGACAGAAATGTGAAAGTCTGTCGCCTATTTCGTTACATTTTTTGTCTAGTCAACAGAAACTTGCAAACGTCTCGTCACATTTTCGTCACCAAAATGTCGCATTTATTTCGTTATCGTTACGTCATCGTCATAAAAAAATGCTTTGTCAACAAAATCATTTCGTTTTTGTCATTGTTGATGAAAATAACACTGGTATTAGAAGAAGAAAGGATGATAAAATATGATGAATATCAGAGGATTGGTATTAAAACAGAACTCATGAATTATAATGAAAACATGTCCATTTTTTTATTCATGAACATTAAACAAATATTTTCGTAAAACCTCTGATTAACAGGAAATTAGCCTCCATTTCAATTGGAATCGGTCTCAAAATACTGTAGTGGGTCGAGTCCTTGCTCCTACCCTCGCCTGTGGTAACCGGTTCTAGGACATTTCAGCCTCGGAGATTTCAGCCACGGACATTTGGGCCAAAAAACTGCAACCTAGGATATTTGAGCCATGTGCGCCACGCATTTAGGACATTTCAGCCTTGGACATTTCAGCCAAAAACCTATTTTATGTAGAAAATTGTGATATTTTATGTAAAACATTGTGATATTTTGTAAATAGCCTAGGTTGCAGTTTCTTGGCCCAAATGTCTGTGGCTGACATGACCGTTCATCCAGTAGGACAGTTATGTAACCCTTTGTGTTACGTGTGAAGTACATATATTCTGAGCGTATCTCAATATGTGGTATTCACACCTAACACAAAAGGGCATGAAGAAATTCTGATATGTTTAAAAAATTCTGATATTTTAAAATAAACAGTTGCACTACAGAAAATAATTGCTTTTAGTCATTTTTATCCCATGGCTCAAATAAAAAATTCTGATATTTTTTAAAAATTCTGATATTTTTTAAAAATTCTGATATTTTACAAATAAAAAATTCTGATATTTTTAAAAAATTCTGATAAAATTTTTATATTTTTTAAAAATTTTGATATTTTATGTAAAAATTTTATCGTAAATAAACATTTTTCTCCCATGGCTCAAATAGCCGAGTCACCGTGGCTCAAATAGCCTAGGTTGCAGTTTTTTGGCTCAAATGTCCGTGGCTGAAATCTCCGTGGCTGAAAAGACCGTTCACCATGGTAACCAGACCTCCGTTCTCCTGGTGACCTGTCCAGGTGTAACTGCCTCTCACTGTGTTACTACTTAAAACAGACTCCAGGATTAGATTCCTAGATATTTTAGTCTTGTTAAAAGCTCTGAACCACACGCCCAGCCCGATGACTGTGGACCGATAAAACCAAACCTCTCTGCTGTGAAAACATCCACAGACCCCAGCACGTCCGTCATCTGAACCTTCCCCTGTCATAAAACCTAATGATGCATGGCAATGAGAGGAGACCCAGTCCAGTTTCACTCTGAGATCAAACAGACTTCATGTGACCTCGGTTTGGCCGAACCCCCACTCAAACAAACTCCTGGAACAGTAGTCAGAACTCCCACAGAAACGTTTAATGAACTCACAGCTCTGGATTTTTCCACTACGAAGTCTGACCCTTCTCCTAATTTGTAAAGAACTCAAAGTCCACATGGGAGGGCTGGACTGGTTTAGCATAGACCAACTCCATCTGGATCTGAATGTGTGTTTTAATTCCTTCAAACTTTCTGTCATTTAGTCTGCTGCAAACCAGACGATGTCTGACTGGTGAAGAGGAGAGTAAAAAAAAATCTCTGTGATTTTAATCAGTAACATTTTAGGTTCATATTTAGTTTTTTTTTTCCAGTCAAACATAGTTTATTTCTTGTATTATTTGAAATACTCAATACCACTGATGAGCGGCACGGTGGCCTCACAGCAAGAAGGTCGTGGGTTAGAGTCCGGGGTGGGGATGAGGCTTGAAACACTGTTTTTTCCTGTGTGGAGTTTGCATGTTCTCCCCATGTATGTGTGGATTTTCTCCAGTTTCCTCCCACCCTCCGAAAATATACATGGTAGGTTGATTGGCCGGTACATGATTGCCTCTAGGAATGAATGTGTGTGTGTGTGGCCCTGGGACAGACTGGCAACCTGTTCAGGGTGTACCCTGCATTCGCCTCGAATCAGCTGGGATGGGATCTGGCACCCCCTATAACCCAGTAAGGGATAGATGGTTAAGAAGGTGACTGACTGAATACCACTGATACCTGAAAACAACTTTTTTTTTTGTAAAATGCGCTACTCGTGATGGCAGCAAGTCATTGTAACTAATTCCATTTTTTAGTTCAGATACAGAACACTTGACGTGGGGCAGGCATTTTTTTCTGACACTTTGGGGGTGACTTTTTCCTTTCTGTTGTATTTCGCTTATCTGAGGCCGGTTCGCGGGCGACAAAACCTCAGACGTAAAACCCAGGCTTCTTGCTGGATCCTCCAGCTTACTTAGAAGGATCCTGAGGTGTTCCCCGTCTAGCTGTGGAATATAGTCTCTCCAGCAGGTCCGTGGTCTGCCTCTGGGTTCCCTCCTGGTGGGACATAGCTGAAGCACCTCACCAACGCGGCGTTCTAGAGGCATCCTAACCAGATTACCGAACCACCCCATCTGGCTTCTCTCCACTTGGAGGAGCAGCAATGACTTATTGTAGTGGTTAAATCATTTGTGGGGGTGTTTTTTGGTTTTTCTTCTTTATTTTTGGTTTTTCTTCCTCATTCTGTTTGGTATTGGTTCCTTTTTTATGTAAATCTTTCTCTTTTTTTAAATCCCACAAGAATGATGTTAAATGCCTTTTGAATTTGAATTTATACATAAACATTCATGTGTTTGTGACGTCAAATTTAATAATAAAATATATTTTTTAAGGACAGTATGATTCTGCTTCTAGAGAACGGTCAGAAATTAAAGAAAGTCAAATGAACGGAGTGATCAGGAGGATTTCTGTCGTCAATGAGTCAGACTCAGTGGGTGTTTGGTCACATTTGCATTTTAATTTAAAGCTTTTCACCACAAATTCTCACCTTTCCTTTGAATTATTCAGAGAAAGTCATTTCAGCCTCGAAGGAGGAAGCATTTGTTGCATTTTAGCATCAGAAAACAAGTCTTTATGGTGATGTTTAGCTTCTAACGGTGCTTCAGTGGACAGGGGTTTGGCTTTTTTAGATGATCCAGTGATGGTGGCTGAGAAAGGACGCCGTGCACACCGTGCACGCAGATGGTGGAACAGCTTGCTGTCACTTTGCCCTCAGACACATTTTTTCCATCTTCTCATTCTCTTCCGAGAGGGTCATTAAATATCATGACACATATTCTCCTGGTAGCTCGTCTCTAGGGTTTATTCTGCAGCCCAGCTGGTGCCCGTATCTCCTGGCTTACTGCGGGAAGACCTCCCCGGAGGCCCAGGATGGCTGTAGGCCTACATGCTTCCCCCGCCCCCCTGTTTAATGAAAGCCTCATGCATAATGGATGTGAGGACTTGGTCACTGTGTGGGCTTTCCTCATTAAGGAAACAAGGGTTGAATATTTCAGGGTTATTTTTGTTAAATATTTGGAGTTGGAGACATCCGTGTTTCATTAAGCAGAAGCAAAGGGGAGTATCTCAGAGGGCACTGACCGTTGGGTTATCGTCTGTTCATCCAGGACCCCCAAATGAACCCAAATTATCCCACAGAGCCCCGTTTAGTTCAGGAGAACAGACACTCTGTGTGCTTTATCAGGGCGAAAACCCAAAATATTTCCATGATGAACCTTCTGTGGATTTCAGGCCATTTTAGACCCTGTCAGGACTTGTAGAAGAATGTGGGGAGGTGCTTCCAATTCCACACTGACACATCAGTATGAACCCAGATCACAGATCCAGCAGCACAGAGCTTCATAAACAAACAAAACATCATTAAATAGCAGCTGAAAAACTTTACAAGGTTGCAGAAAAATGCAAATTAGACAATTTGGAAGCGTGTGTTTTAACGGAAACTTTTAAAAGAGTTTATTTAGATAAGAAATATTCTTAAAGGTGTTTTTATACAGAATCAGTTCTTTTGTAGGTTTCTATTATGTTGGATCATTCATTTCATGTCTGAGCTCTGCAGTCCAGTATTTGACTCAGTTAAAGCCACGTTCTTGGCCACAGATTTTGTTCTCTTCAAACATAAGCAGGAAGTGCTGCTCATGCTCAGTCCCCCCAACAGGGAGAGCTATTCTTATGTAAAGGCATCGAATAAGAATATAAAAGAATATGCTCTAGCTTTGCTGACTTGATTCTTTACACCGAATTTACAAACTCGAATAAGATTCATGCTGGTGGCAAGCAGGGAACAAGAGGAGGGTATCACACGGAAAAGACCCCAGACCTCTCCAGCAGGTCTGGGGTCCGACTCTGGGTCTCCTGCCGGTGAAACGTGCCCGAAACTCTTCACCAGTGAGGCATATGGGAGGCATCCCAACCAGATGCCCGAACCACCCATGTGGCTTCTCTTGACCCAGAGGAGTGAGGGTTTAACTCTGAGCTCCTCCCCCAATGGTAGAGCTCCTCCCACCATCTCTGAGTAAGAGCCCAGCCAACCTCATTTCGGCCGCTTGTGTCCGCGATCTTGTTCTTGTGGTCACCAACCTCAGGTGGTGACAATGGTGAGAGTACGAACGTATATCCTGGTTACCGTGGTGAGGATAGGAACGTAAATACTGGTTACCATGGTGGTGGTAGGAACATAGATTCTGGTTACCAAGGTGAGGATAGGAACGTAAATACTGGTTACCATGGTGGGGGTAGGATCATAGATTCTGGTTACCATGCGGAGGGTAGGAACATACTGTAGGTCCTGGTCATGATAGTGAGGATAGGAACGTAGATCCTGGTTACCATGGTGAGGGTAGGAATGTAGATTCTGGTTACCATGGTGAGGGTAGGAATGTAGATCCTGGTTACCAAGGTGAAGGTAGGAACATAGATCCTGGTTACCATGGTGAGGGAAGGAACATAGATACTGGTTACCATTGTGAGGATAGAAACGAATGTCGTCGTTACCATGGTGAGGGTAGGAATGTATGTCCTGGTTACCATGGTGAGGGTAGGAATGTAGTTCCCGGCTACCATGGTGAGGGTAGGAACGTAGATCCTGGTTACCATGGTGAGGGTAGGAACGTAGATCCTGGTTACCATGGTGAGGGTATGAACGTATATCGACTTGTAAATCGAGCATTGTAAACCATATAGTTGTTAAAAATCTTCATATTAATTTAAAAAAGTTTTGATACTGACATAGCGATTTAAATTCCCAAAGTATTGTTGCCTGCGGCACGTTAGCCTTTAACTTTTTTGAAAGGCGAACTGCCAAACAACACTGATGCCGGTAATGTAAAATGCAAACTGCGTTTAAGTGTTTAACGTTTTTCTTTAACGGCTTTCGGTTTTCTTTTCTTTCATTCTGATGAACTGCATCGCCCTGATTGTGTCTTTGGCTTACATTTCCGTAGCTTCTGGTGATTTTTGGTTTAAATTTCATTTCACTCTGAAAGACAGATGTGCTTTTGTGTCTCTTGAATAAACAGCAATCTGAGAAGATATTAAGCTGTGACACACTACCGCATCCATTTTTTGTTCATGTAAAATATACCTCTTTGCCATTTCAAGACGGTTTAGATCCCCACCATTCTGGCAGTTATTTATTCTATTCATTGGAGTGAAGGGAGCTTGTAAAGAACAATATATTGGTGAAACCAAAAGAATAGACCAACACAGAAGAGAAGCCTCAAGTGGTCCAAAGTTCACCGTACATCCGCATCTTAAAGCCACAAAACACATTTGCGGACAGAGAGGTTAACATTGTAAGTCGAGAGAAGCAATGGTTTGAAAGAGGTGTAAAAGAAGCCATCTTTGTGGAAAAAGACAACCCCTCTCTAAACAGGAATGGAGGCTTAAGATACAACTAACCTGGAGTTTGCAATGGCATTCTCCACCCTGGTCTAAAGAGAGGGATTCGTAGCTGCTCGTCCTGGGTAGGGATCTCTCATTCATGTGGATCCCCATGAGGTTTCTTATTTTTTCCCCATTGCTGGGTTTTTTGGAGTTTTCCCTCACCGAGAAGAATGTCTAAGCACAAGAATGTGCTCATATATTTTTTTTTGTTCTGTGTGTTTTTTTTTACTGTTTTTTCGATCTACATTGTGAAGCCCATTGAGACAATTGTTTTGCGAGATCCGGCTGTACAAATGAAATCGAATTGGATTAGCCTACAACCAATGCTCTCATTAGGACCAGTTCAGTTTCACAGGGCTATTTATCGTACTATATTTACTATATTTATCCCTCATGGGAAAATTACTATTGCTGCATTGCACCGCAGCAGACAGCCATGATGGCGCCAATGGTAGGAATAACTGGGGATTAGCTGTATGCTCCAAGGACACGGGTCTCAGCGGGAATCAAACTGGCTTTTGTAAGGTGTGTATAAAATCGAATAAGCATCTAACAGTTAGAAAGACGGTTTGGGTGAGGACAATAGAAGACATTAGACAAGAATAGAGGTTAAGCTAGGACCCACCAACCTGTTAACAAAAGTATATCGACAGGCTTTAGGGCGTAGCTCCTCATCGGAGGCAGGAAAATACTCAGGTTAGTTTATATAGAACCAGTTCTCAGGTTCTTTCTGGATGGAAGTCCAAACGTCTCGATCATCAAACACACTGTCCAGATGACACAGTGGATCCCTCCTGGACGAATGTAGGATGACACAGAAATATTCTGAAAATAAAATTGATTAATCAAATCAAGAATTTTTAACATTTATTCATTCGTTTTCATTTATTCCTAACAGGGTAGTGACGAGTGCCGTAGACTATCCCGGCTGATTTCAGGCGAGAGGCAGGGTACAACCCGTACAAGTTGAAATTTTTAACACTCATTTAAAAAGACAAAAAAATGACTGTTAGGTTGATTAGCTGGTGTGGTCCTACAACACAATGATGACTTGTTCAGGGTGTACCCTTCCTCTTACTGTAACCAGCCAGTGTTCTGTGTTGATATCAGTAATAAGTAGAAAAATTCTGTTTTTTTTTGTTTTTTTTTTTGTTTTTTTTTTACAGCAGGAGCATCATTTGATTTGATAAATAAATGATCTTTGATGAATAACTTTTCTAATTAAATTTAATAAAATCCTCCTCCTTTCTTTTTCACTGATTATAAATTAGATATAAACAGGTTCACTTTAATTTTTTTACCTTTTGATTCTTTTTATTGATAAAAAACACAAAAGGCGGTACATCCGGTCAGTGACGTCATCAGCGTGTCTCCTCCCGGTGCGCTCGGCGTAACGATCAGTCTGCGCGAGCTGCTCGCCCCGCGCGCACCGCTGCAGCTGGACACACTAACACACACTGACACACACACACCTGGATGCGCCACCTTTCTGCGGACTTTTCTGGAAGCGTGTGTTTGTAAGTAGATGCGCATGCGCACCGAGATGATTGCACTGATTTTTTTTTTTTTTATGACTCCATCCTTTTGTTGCTTTGATTGCTTCTGTTTTCACGCTTTGCGCTCTTGCAGCCTGCTTTATATCCCATAATAAGCTTCATCAGAGATCAATTCTTTCTAAATCAGTACTGATTATTTTTTACATTTGGCTGATTTTCTAATATATATTTTTTTAACTTTCAGCTTTAAAATGAATATGTTTTAGTTTGAAAAGATGTCAAAGTGAAGTTTGTGTTTTTATGCTGTGATACAGATGTTGCTGCATGCAGCAGCACATCTGCATTCCTCTCTATCTGCTAATTACTCTGCTAATCTGTAGGATTACACAAACTGACCTCTGACATCCCATCATGTTCTGAATGGATGGAGGGCTCCTGCAGGGTGTGTCCATGCACGATCTGGTCGTCCTGTTTGAGGGGTCTCAGTGATCTGGAATCATCTGTGAAAAGCTTCGTCTCTGTTTATAGCTCTTGTGTTGTCATTTGTGATTGGAGGCGACGTCGGCATGGAAACGGTGCATGCATCAAACTCAGAAAGTAAAAATGGATTCTGGTTTGAAAGTTTGTCGGAAAGATTTTTTTTTTTCCTGAAGGAAGCTGCTCTGTATGCAGACCTGCTCTTCGTCCTAATGAAGCTTGAAATTGAACACTGGTTCGTTATAAAGGCAGTCAGTGGTAAAGATGGAAAGTTAGTTGGAGAGTTGATTAGAGTTTAAAAAGAGGCGGATAGGGAACAGTTGCCCTGAGAAGGTCAAAGTGCAGCGTGGTTCACATGTCAGCTAGATGCTTCCAGTGAGCACACAGAAGGATTTACACACATGGATCCATCGGTCATGGACGTTCACATGAAACACTATTTTCCAGGTATCTCGTAACCCGTTAGTAACGCAGCTATGACTTATGGGACATGTTCATACAAGAACGTTTTATATGAATCATGTTGAGTAAACATGTCGTTTTTAATGAGTATTTACCGTATTTTCACGTCTTTGGGGCGTAGTTACAGTTACAGTGTTTTAAACACGTGCAAAAAAGACGCACTACGGTTTTGAGGCGTGGTCATGTTAAAACAGACCGTTAACACGTGTTAGGGTGTCTTTTTGTGCATTTCGGTTGTGATAAATTGAAGTATTTAATAATTAACTTCCATTATTTTTTCAATCAAGATCAAAAAGTCCTGTTTCTGAAAAGAACAACTGGATGAGGATCCTGTCAAACACGCCGGTTTCTGTTCCTCATGGGGGGGGGGTTTCAACAAGTTTTGGTTTCTAAAACAACGCAGTTCTGCAAAATACACACACCTACATTTTTGTATATTTTACAAAAATATATAAATATAAATATTATATAAATATAAATATAAATAGTTTGTTTATTTTATATTTTTGTACTATTTGGGGGTGTGTCTTCTTTGACGCCCACACATTTTCTTTGTACTCATTCTGTCCTCTTCTACGTCCACCTTCCCAAGTCACACAGTAACACTTTATTCTCACCACACCGTAAGACCCTCCCAACATTTTGTTCCATCGTTTTCCGCTTTTCCAGGGCCGAATCGCAAGGGCAACAGCCTCAGACGTGAAGCCCAGGCTTCGGCTGCATCCTCCAGCTTACCCGGAAGGATCCCAAGTCGTTCCCCGGCCAGCTGTGAGACATAGTCTCTCCAGCGGGTCCGGGGTCTGCCTCTTGGTCTCCTCCCGGTGGGACGTGTCCGAAACACCTCGCCTGCGAGGCGCTCGGGGGGGATCCTGACCAGATGCCCAAACCACCCCATTTGGCTCCTCTCGACCTGGAGGAGGAGCGGCTCAACATCGAGCTCCTCCCGGATGGCAGAGCTCCTCACCCGATCTCTGAGCGAGAGCCCAGCCACCCTGCGGAGGAAGCTTATTTTGGCCGCTTGTGAGACATAGTCTCTCCAGTGGGTCTGGGGTCTGCCTCTTGCTCATCCCGGTGGGACATGCCCGAATATTTCCCTCCGAACATCACACAGTCAGTCAGTCACCTTCTTAACCGTCTACCTCTAACAGAGTTGCAGGGAATGCCGGAGCCCATTTTGTCTAATTCAAGGCGAGGGGCAGGGTACACCCCAAACAGGTCCCTCCGAACATTTTGGTGAAAATTTTAATTGAATTCAATCTAGTTCATCGATCAATCCTTTTCTGTAGAAATTTGAGTCTTCAATAGCACTCCAAGTGGTCAAAGGAGAGCAGTGAGCTCCAAAGAGGCGAATTTGGTGGAGTGGTGCTAGAACAGCTATTTGGTGGAAAGGACCTGGAGTAGTCACTTGGTGGAGGAGAGTTTAGTTGAACAGAACTGGAACAGCTGCTGGATGAACGTTGCACACGACTGTTTGCTCTGCGCAAGGGCAAGATGTAGGTTACTATGGCATCGGTATGGATCTTAAACTGACCAGTAAAAGCTCCGCATCGAGACATCAACTCAGATCGTTCACTGTAATATGATTGGAACGTTAAGACCTTAAACTGCACCCTATGGTTGGGAGAATGAGAAATTTTTATAGACTAGAGGTCCAGTTCTTCTAAGAAGACAGAGAACTATTGCAAAATAAAAACCAGGACGTACGTACTAAAGTACAGTTACAACGAGGTCTCAACAAGTAGGACTCAAAGCTCCCCGCACCGAGTCTGCAGATTGGAGACGTTAAAACTTAATTCATCCTGCAGATAAAATCTGTATTAAAGTTCTTAAAACAGCATGTAAAGTTCACTCCATCTTGGTTTTGCACGTGGAACTAAAACATGTCACTGCAGGCCAGTTGGAGTAAACTAGAGTTTTTATATCTGCTTGCAGAGGCGAGCTTTGTACAACTAGTTATGATCAGATTTGGACAGAATCTGTTGCGATAATTTGCAATTTAACCCTTTAAACTTTCGTCTTTTGTCTGTGGCATGTTGACACAGAAAGCCTTTGACGGCCACTCCTCCGTTCCATTTTTAAGATCATTAAAATCTATTTGCTTAAAATGTTGTTGAGGCGTACAATGACCTCACCTTCCAAAAAAAACGGGTTTCGTAGCGTCTCTGTTTGTATGTTTAGAAGACAAACTTGTTTCAAAACAACTGAAATCTTCAAATTTAATGTTGCAGCTTTTAGAACCTCAGATTGTTTAAAAAAACTAGAGACAGACGGTTATTAGAAATTTTTAGACCGATACGACACAAAAAAATTCCAACTTCCGATTAAATTGAAAAATATTTATTTTTATCGTTTAACCTCTTCAAATAGGGGCGCCACGGTTGCCAGCACAGTAAAGGTCTTGGGTTTGCGTCCCGGGTGGGGGTGAGACTTGGAAAACTGGCCTTTCTGTGTGGAGTTTGCATGTTCTCCCCATGTTTGCATGCGTTTCCTCCCACCCTCAAAAAACATAGATATTAGGTTGATTAGCTGCTATGAAAGTTTCCCTAGGAGTGTGTATGTGTGTGGATCGTTGTTTGTGTGCAGCCCCAGGACAGACTGTACACTTTCCCTCGCTTCAAATCAGCCGGACCGGGTTCCGGCACCCCTCGCGACCCAGTAAGGGATAGATGTTTAAGAAGACTGACCCCTCAATTAGTCATTTAAACACAAATGCAGACAAAAGGGAAACGATGGTATCATATAATATCGTCGTGCACTGTTTTACACTAAATTAGTTTCTCTTATAAAACTATTTAATTAAACTGTGGAAACAAACGACGATACAGTGTATTAGAGTTAGGCTATAGTGGGCGTGTCTCTACTTTAAACACACATCTACACTAATTTAAATTTATTATTCCAACATTCAAATCAAGCATCATAAAAATAAAACTTACTTATTTGTTCATTTAATTCACACAGAAAGCTAAACAAGATGAACATGGTCTGTTTCTGCTTTCTTCCTCTGTGCAACAACGCGTTTGTTTAGAAAGAAATCCACTGCCGCCAACGACGAACATTTTCACTGATTAACAATATCTTGGAAGAGCTTAAATTTGGCAAAATTGTCAATCGATAAAAATCACTATAAATCTAATAAATATTATATTATTCGACAATATGTCCCTTGCTCAGCCATTCGGCGAGCCCCGGGCAACAATCTCGTGTGTTTTATCCGAGTAGACCAAAGTAAGGCTTGGCCACACGTATCTGGGTATTTTTGAAAAACGCATATATTTTTATCCTTTTGAAAACTCCGGCCAAAGTAGAGATTTTTTTTTTTTGGTCACAGTGTAATTTCACATTAAAGAAAGAAAGAAAAAAATAATTATATTTTACCAAAGGACCGAAAAGGTATCTGCTGAAGCAAACGCTTATTTCGTCGACCCTTTTTTTAAATCATTATAAAAGCAAAAAATATATAAGTAAATACTTAGAAATCCACCATAAAACATAAATCAATCATAATACATAAAATGAAAATTAGACCATCAAATGAAAAAGTAATACAACTACAAAAAGTAATACAATTGTTACTATAATTGTTTACATTATATATGAGCTTGAATTTAACCATCGAGACTTGCATATTTTTAAGTAATAATAACTTAAATTTCTTCTTTCATTTTAATTTCTTCTTTAATTTGATTTTGAAAAACTCCGTCTATACGTTTGCGTGTGGACGTGCGAAAACGAAGATTTGCGTTTTTTCGCGTCACTACCTGCGACAAGTAATGTACACACGTCATTCGTGTGCGTCCTTGTTTGGATCGTTTATATTTTTCTGTGTTTTATTCACTTTATAGTCGATGACGACTTTTAAAAGCAATTCCACCTCCTTGTCGGTCCACACAAATGAGATGCCTGGCGCCATGTTTCCGGTTTGCGGAAATGACGACAGAGGTGCTCTGATTGGATAGCTCAGAACTTACGTTTACATCAATAAATAAATAAATAAATATAAATGAATTACTCTATTCATCCCTCACCGGGGCAATTTGTTTGGTGCACTCCTTACACCGCAGCAGGCTGCCCTTCGACGGCGCCAATGGTGGGAGAAGCTGGGATTAGGTGTCTTCTCCAAGGACCCTAGACGTGCTCTCTGTGGGACGCGAACCCGCAAACTTCCAGTCCGCGCGCGAACGCTCTAACCACTGTGCTGCCGTCTCCACCCAATACTGCCGACTACTGGTCTGGCATGCTCATAATCGCACTCGGAAGCGTATTTATACGGCTTATACGTGAGTGTTTTCCAATAACGAAAGACAGCAGAAATGCGTTTTCCAAAATACCCGGCTACGTGTGGACCGGGCTTTAATCCCTTTAACGGTGTTTATCACGCTGTGTGCTTCAACCGTTTATCATCTCGAAGTTTCACTACTTTAAACTTTTTACATTTTCTATTCGGATCAGTGAGCTCTTTTTTTTTTCTTGTACTAATTTTATTCAGGATTTTCGTGACTTAATCTAACTAATTGCTGTAATTAGGGCCTGCGTGCAAATCAGGATTTATTTAATAAAAAAAAACAGCCAAGTGTAAGATGAAATATTCAGTTGGTTCTAATTTACATAATAATTTCATTTGGTTATAAATGTGTTTTTAACCATGAGTTATTCTTCATCCAACTTGCTGAAGGGGATCTCGACCTACTTCAGATTATTTAATTCGATTTTCTGATCAGATTGAATCTGATGTTTTAATCTGATAAAAATGAGGGTCTGCTGGAGTACAGGACGCACAGCTGATGTGAGACTAATACGGGATTTTATCCAGTTTATTCGCAATTTTTGATGATTTTTTTAAATCATCAACATAAAACAAACTGGATCTTTTTTGTGGGACACGAAGAAAAATCTCTTTAGAGCTTTAAAATCTTGCGATTTATCTGATGACGGAGTCACCTTGACCTAGTTTGCAGACACAGCCTGCTGCTTCAACAGGATGATAATCTAATTACAGGATAAAAATCTGATTTGTTGCTTGAATGAACCGTTAGATTTTCTAGTTAAATTAAAGGTTAAAGGTGAAAGTCAGAACTTAACATCCTGTCTGGATTTTTTTTTTAGAGAGATTTGAGTTGTTTTAAATGAGAAATTTAAGAATTTTAAGAATCAACAAATAGTTCAGATATAAAAACATTCCTGTTTTATGATTTAATAATAGATTTTATTTGAAAGGCATTTTTTATTTAATAAAATCTTAAAGTTGGGACGACTTGGGATCCTTCAGGGTGAGCTGGAGGACGCAGCTGGGGAGAGAGAGACCTGGGCTACCCAGCTGTTGCCCCCGCGACTCGACCCCGGAACAAGCGGAAGATGACGGAACGGAAAATCTTAAAGTGCTTTAAAAGAAAATAAGATTTAAAATAATAAAAATTAATAGAGGGAGGAGCTCGGAGTAGAGCCGATACTCCTCAGAGTCGAGAGAAGCCAGATGGTTAAGGCATCTGGTTATGATGCCTCTTGAACACCTCACCAGTGAGGTTTTTTGGGCACATCCTACTTTGTACTTGGACGAGATCCAGATGCAGACCGCGGACCCGCTGGAGCGACTATGTCTCACAGCTGGACAGGGAACACCTCTGGATCCTCCAGGTTAGCTGGAGGATGCAACCGGGGTGGGAGAAGTCTGGGCTTCCCGTCTGAAGCTGTTGCCCCCGTAGCCCGGCCCCAGAAAAGATGAAGACAACGGAAAAATAAATAAAATCAAACAAAAATAGCACATTAACGTGCAGAAGAAACACCCTTGGAAAAGGGAGTTCCAAAGACAAGGTGCAGCTGAATAAAACGCTCTATGGTCCATCGTATAGAACCAGGTGGAAGGGTCAGTAAGGAGCATGCTGCTCGATGAGTGGAGGGGAATGAGGAGTTCCTGTCGATACACTGGTGCCTGACCAGTGACGAGAAATACTCGATCAGAGAAGAAACAGGAAGCCAGTGCAATGATGTAAGGATGGAGCTGATGTGTGCTCTGCAGTCCAGTATTAGATGCATTCAAAGCCAGGTTGTTCTTGGCCACAGATTTTGTTCAATGCCACACCCAGGAAGTATTTTCAGTCCTCATGTTCAGTCCTTCTCAACAGGGAGCCCCATTTTTATGCATCATTGCATTGATAAGAACAGAATAGGAGCAACCTTAAAAGAGATTGCCATTGTGTCATGCATGCATCCTAAGGGCGGGCCTAAGCGTGGAGCGAGAGGAGGGGGAAATTCAGAAATGAAACTGATGAGTTTATTTGTATTTTTTTTTTCAGTAAATTTGGGCCTTTTTGAGCTCACAAAAGCTTTTGTGTTTTTCTAAATAAGCTGTGAGATAAAATAATCGTTTAAACTGCTAACAGTTACTCAATACCAACTGTAGATGAGCTGAAACAGTTTGCTGTGTAGTTTAAGAGGACGTTTCTTTTTGTTAGAGCTGGTGTTTCTCTGTAGATGTTGTAGCAGCACATTGCTCTGTGCCATGTGGTCTCTGACAAACTACAACCCCCCCTCCTTGTCTCATTGTGTCTCCCCCGCTGCCCCCTGCACGCCCTCCCATAAACCACCTTTTCTGCCTATTCAGCCCGACCTTTGTGGGGAAGGCTATTCATCCATCCAGCCAACGGGCTGCAGAGAAACTCAACTTTTCATGCCTGTTACCTGATAAGCCTCGATTTGTTCCTTCCTGTGGATTAGGATTAGTGAACATGAAGCACAGAAATGTTGTGTTTGAGCTTTGATAAGAAAGGGTTAATGATTTAGAAATTTGAGGATGTTTCTTTAACAAAATACACACGATCCATGTACGTGTTTCAAAAGGTTTTACACGTAGGAATACACAACCCTGGCCATGACATCTCGGTCCGTAGAGCCTCCATCTCAAGGAGAAAAAACACAGATAATTTGATTCATCAGCACACATTAAATAATAATAGTGAAACAGGCTGCTAACAAAACACACACACACACACACATAGCTATGATGTGTGCTAGTACAGCTCAGACTTTTTGACAAACCCAAATTTTTATTTTTTAACTTGTCCAGGGGCGGATCTAGAGGTAGGGCGTGGGGGGTGCATGCCCCACCCTTTTGGTTAAAAAAAAGAAATAAGAAGAAAGGAAAGTGGACTAGTCAAGCTATCCACTTGCAGGGCCAGCAAATGGGCTACCAAAATGCAAGAAAATGACTCTTATTTTTCAAAATGTTCTGGGGCCGGGGCTTTGTCAACGACCTCACGCCCCGCCCTCTCCTATTAGAAAATCCTGGATCCGTCCCTGTTTTCAATGTTTTTGGCGATTTAGGGAGAAAAGTCGAGAATGTGAAATATCCTTTAAAAAATAAAGTCAGTCATCTTCTTATCCATCTGTCCCTTTCGGGGTTGCGGGGGTTGCCGGAGCCCATCCCGGCTAATTTAAGGCGAAGGGCAGGGTACACCCCGAACAGGTCGCCAGTCTGTTGCGGGGCCACACACACACAACCACCCCCACACACATTCATTCCTAGGGGCAATTTGGCACCGACCAATCAACCTGGCATGTACGTTTTTGGAGGGTGGGAGGAAACCCGAGTACCCGGAGGAAACCCACGCAAACATGGGCAGAACATGCAAACTCCACACAGAAAGGACAGTGTTCCAAGCCTCGTACCCACCCGGGATTCGAACCCACGACCTTCTTGCTGTGAGGCCACTGTGCTAACCACTGCGCCACCGTGCCGCCCAAAAAAAAATATATAAATAAAGTTATATTTGATTTGAAAGACGATTTAATTAAACAAGGTGGTCATAATCAAGTTTCCTGAGTAAGAAGCTGAAGACCTAAGTGTGTTTTCACGTGAGGTGTTCAAGTTTTATTTGAATATAAATCAGCTCATAGTAACTGTTAAAAATTGACCAATTTATTAATAATTGTATTAATTTGGAATTTTTTCTGCCAAATAACAAACTGAAATGTTTGTGAGAAACTGAGGATTTTTGCTTTGAGTCAAAATGTTTGAGTTCAGAAGCGAAGGATTCGTCTATTTTTCTGAAAACTCTTTACAGGTGTCGCTTTTAAAAGCTTCTTTCTCAAAACAAGTTCACCACAAACTAGTTCCAGAAGCTCCAAGTCATCTAAACCAGTAAAATCCTCTCTCAGAGGGACGAGGAAATCCTCTTAAGTCTGAAAAAAACTCAGATTTTTTTTTACAAAATTGACTGTTTTTTCCTCCATTTTTAGGTTTGGTTACAGTAAACAAAAAGATTTTAGCATCTAGTTTGAATCAAAGTTTAAGATTCAAACATTGTATTCAAGTTAAATTGATTATGAATAAAGATTTTTGATTGATAAATAAATACTTTATTGATCCAAAGAAAAATTATTTCTGTAAAATTTTTATTTTTGTAAAATCTTGAATTAAAATTTAGGCTAATTTGATGAAACTCTTTCACCTTCTGTTTCTGTTTCTCCTGGTTTATTGTGTTTAGGCCGGTGTGGAAGGGGTTCCGGGGGATCAAAGACCCACTCAGGGTAATAAAAGCTTAGCCTGTGGAGTGCTGAAGTGACCCCCAGACCTTAAGCTCTTTATATCTGAGGCTCACCGCTAATTATTGTGGACAGAGAAGTACCCAGCCCCTCTATCCTGCAGGGTGGCCGTTCCCCTCCTCCCAACCACAAAGAAACTCCTGGTGTGTGTACCCCTCTATGGCCCGCCTACAAGCATGGGTCTTTCCCACTGAGGGAGGGTCCACCACAGACCACATCCTGCTCTGGATCAGCCTGTTGAAGTTTCAGGAAAACACAAACACAGATTTAATGTTTGATTAGATCAGGTTTTCCAGACTAACAGGGACATGTAGTCCTTCCTGCTGGAATATTTAATCTTTCCATTTGGGATGTGTAGTTCTTTCTTTTGGGAGATGTAGTCCCTTTAGCAGTGGTGGATGAAGTACTCACTTTTTGTGCACTTTTTTTTTTACTTAAGTAAAAGTACAGATAATTAGGCAAAAAAAATACTTAAGTAAAAGTACCAATAAAAAAATCTACTTAAGTAAAAGTACAAAAGTAATTGGTGTAAATTGTGCTTTTTAAGTAAAAAGTAAAAGTATTCGATCATAATTTAAATGTTATTTTTTGTGCTGTATGGTGTCGCCATGGTAACCCGGATAAATACTCTGCAGGGGTGTGACCCCTCCTCTTCCGCCTCTTTTGGTCCACAAAAAAAAAGGAAAGAGGAGAAGTCAAGCTATCCCTTTGAAGGGCCAGCAAATGGGCCGCCAAAATGGAGGAAAATGACACTTATTATTATTGGCTTTGTCAATTACCTCACGCCCCCCCCTTAAAAAAATTCTAGATCCGCCCCTGCTCTGTGTAACCATGGCTCAACCTTTTATTTAGAAGTAAACACAACAAACAACGATCTTTTGACTCTTTTTAATTTGTTCTATATTTGATGTTAGTTTTTTGGCGCTGAATGAATGCGGAAAATATTTACTCTCGATTCTTATTGGTCCTTTATTCATTACTTCTTCTCCCGATCAACTGCTCCTTTTGATTTTGGCGATGCGGCTTCAAGAAAAAACTGTGTATTTTTCAAATTCCTGAAGTGAAAATGTAATGAAAAATGTAAAACAAACTTTTAAAAAGTAGCGAAGTAAAAGTACAGATATTTGTTCTAAAAATGTAGTGAAGTAAAAGTAAAAGTACCGGTCTAAAATTTGACTTAAGTAAAGTACAGATACACAATTTTTTTACTTAAGTACAGTAATGAAGTACATTTACTTCATTACGTTCCACCACTGCCCTTTAGTGTGTCCTGGATCTTCTTCTCCTTCGTGCTGCTTGGTCTAGAACAGGGGTGGGCAATTAATTCTTATCAGGGGCCACATGAGAAGCCTGAATTGTGTCAGAGGGCCACCAACTTTCTTTTATTGTAAAATACATAGCTGGTACTGATAATCAGAAGAATAAAGCACTCTGTAAATATGTATATTAGGTTATGTGAACTAGGATCCTAGGACTAGGATCCTCTGAGCATGCCTCCTCAGGTGTGGAAAGTTCTCCTCTTTGAGGGCGGAGTAAAAGTCCAGCAGTGAGACTGACTTGAAGTGATCTGCCAGATGTGTGTCAGACTGCAGATCACTTCACTTGGTGCATCATCCACACTGCAGTTGAAGGGAGAACAAACCATGTGCATTTCACTCTCAAGAGTTTTGAAATCGCCTTGAAAACTCCGCATACGCGCATACGTAGTGACGTAACGCTTTTCAAAATAAAATATAATTTCAAAATAAAAGTAAAAAAAAAAAAAGTTTAATTTATGGTGTTTATGATTGGCCTCACGCGGGCCAGACAGGGGCGTACAAAGGGCCGGATGTAGCCCGCGGGCCGTAATTTGCCCAGGTCTGGTCTAGAATGTCCAAACAGGGCTGTACAGTAGGAACATGTCCGTTCTACACCAACGACCTCAGATTTCTAAAGACATTTCTGTCTTTCTTTGGCCAGTTTTGTAAGAACTGATGAACAATCAGCCTTTATAAGTGCGTACAAGTGGAAAATGTCATCATTGTTCAACAGCTGGAGATTCAGGGTCTCTACACAACGAGCGGAGAGAAGCTAGAAACAGGAGTAGGATTCACACTCAGAAAGCAGATGAATCGTCAACATCCACAAAACAATGATGTCTTTCTGTCTTTGGTTTATATTCGGGTTCAGATGAAAATCTCATGGGCGATCAAACTTGTTTATGGGGAAATTCTATAGCAATACGTACCATATGTAGTACATAGTGACGTATCTTGCCGGTTTCCACTCCTGAGCCAATACCAAATGTGACCTCCAGACTGAACCACGACCAGATGGATGTTGTGTTTCAGAGAAAATTTAACACGTAAAAGTGGAATAGATTTCAGTGGTTTACTCACCTTCTTCAAGTCAATCTTTTCCATCTAGTTTTTGTAATATCCTCATTTTTGTGTCTTGATGAAGACCAATTGCACCTTCCCAAGTGTAGGCAAAATTTAAATCTAACATTTAGAGGTACTAGTGTCCTGCACTGTTTGCTGACTTATCGGCATCCTTCTGTTTCTAGAGCAGGCATTGGCAAACTACGGCCCGAGGGCCACATGCGGCCCACTAAACAGTTTAATCCGGGCCGTTGAACTTGGAAGTTTTTTTAAAATAAACCTTGTTAATGTTTTATTTTCCTTCAATTCTGATGTTTCCTCACTAGATGGCACACTTTATGATATGGAAAGCCATCAGGCCCAATACATGCACGTAAACAAGCGTGTTAGACGTTAAAAACAAGCAAAATGTTACACCAAGCGCTTAGATTTCAAACCTAGCGCTGCTAAATGCACATTTTTAAGCGCTATCGCATTAGATTTCAGACCTAGCGCCACTAGATTTGAAATTTACCGATCTTTATGTAACATTTAGCGCGCTTGTTTAAAATCTAGTGCGCCATTCTATTAGTCTAATCTATCAGTTACCAAAGCATGCCATCCATCTGCTCCTGTTCCGGCCCCCGGTCAAATGTTAGAACTCAATGTGGCCCACGAATCAAAAAGTTTGCCCAACTCTGCTCTCGAGAGAATGTACTGTGCTCCTGAAACATGGTGCTCAGTTTAACAACCAGATGAACCAGCAAGTTGTGGTGGGGTAGCACCCTATTCCCTGGGGGCTGCCCAGGTTGAGCCAGGTGGTAACTTCTTAGTGGAATCACATGACTCCTCCTACCGTTGAGAACAATAAATCTCTGGCTTATAACTGGGATCTGTTGCTGTCCGTGTTGAGTCTGCGCCAAAGCAGCCAAGCTTACGTGACCTCCCTGGAGATTCTGGCGTGCCCAGTGCCAGGATCCCTCTCTCGGTGTCGCCGACAAAGAGACAACCCAGTACAGACGATGTTTGCTATTTATTTCATAGCAAACACCAACTTTTCTGTTAACACGTCTTTTTATTCAAATTATCCAAGGATGGCACGGTGGCCTCATTGCAAGAAGGTTGTGGGTTCAAGTCCCGGTGGGGACGAGGCTTGGAACACTGTTCTTTCTGTGTGGAGTTTGCATGTTCTCCCTGTGTTTGTGTGGATTTTCTTTGGTTTCCTCCCACCCACCAAAAACATGCATGTTAGGGTAATTGGCCGCTACCTGATTGCCCCTTGGAATGAGTGTGTGTATATGGTTGTATGTGTGTCGTCCCGCATCAGACTGGCAACCTGTTTGGGGTGTACCCTGCCTCTCAAATCAGCCTGGATGGGCTCTGGCATCCTCCGCGTCGTCATAAGGGATAAATGTTGAGAAGGTGACTAACTGACAAATCTGTTCCGTCATCTTCCGCTTGTTCCGGGGTCGGGTCGCAGGGGCAACAGCCTTAAGCGGGCAGCCCAGGCCTCTCTCTCCTCAGCTGCATCCTCTAGCTCACCTGGAAGGATCCCAAGTTGTTCCCCGGCCAGCTGTGAGACATAGTCTCTCCAGCGGGTCCGGGGTCTGCCCCTTGGTCTCCTCCCGGTAAGACGTGCCCGAAACACCTCGTCCGCGAGGCGCTCGGGGGGCATCCTGACCAGATGCCCGAACCACCCCATCTGGCTCCTCTCGACCTGGAGGAGGAGCGGCTCGACACCGAGCTCCTCCCGGATAACTGACAAATCATGCAAAAAAATACAAATCTTACTAATTTGTTCAAATTAAACACTCAGAACAATAATGAAGTTGAAGAGGGTCTGTTTCTGCTTTCTTCCTCTATGTTGGAGCAGAGTTGCCTGGTAAGTTTACTCAAGAGGAGTGTATTTGGCCCTCAGGCTTTAGTTTGCACACACCTGCTTCATTGTTGAGGAGTGTGAAACCTAAGATTTGGAACTTTCCAGTGATGCGTAAGACATACCGAGGGTTTCCACTGGAGGATTAAATGATCTAAAGTAATGAGATAGGGGTTCGTGGGGGGGATGGTAAGAGTTCTTAATATGTTTATCAATCCTTATTAGTGTGTTTTAGCTAGTGTTTTCTCTGTGTAAGTATTCTGGGATGTTTTAAATAACAGGATGTTTACAGTTTGATAGAAAAAGAAAACTACGTGTCGGGATTTCCAGAAATACTTCTGCCCAGAAGCGGCTCGTAAAACCACGTACAACATTCTCTTTATGCCAAAAATGCACCCAAAGCCAGTTTCTTGTCACTAGTAATGAAAAAACCCCCACAACAAATAGAGATCCTGAATGAGGACAAAGTCATCCTACAAATAAAACTGATATTTGATACCGTAAATAATTCATTCACGTGTTAATTAGATTCAAAATGTATTTTTTGGCGGGGCGGATGGATGGTGGTGCAGTGATTAAAAAGTGGCCTCCCAGCAAGAAAGTCAGTGTTTTGAGTCCTGGGTGGGGACGAGGTTTGAATCACTGTCTTTTCCGTGTGGAGTTTGCATGTTCTCCCCCGAGTATGTGTGGATTCTCTCTGGTTTCCTCCAAAAAACATGCATGTTAGGTTGTTTGGTTGCTAGTAAATTGTCCCTAGTAATATGTATGTGTGTGGCCCTGCAACAGACTGGTGACCTGTTTGGGGTGTACCCTGCCATTGCCTTATATCACTCAGGAGATGCTCTGCCCCCAGAGAAAGGGTTCAAATCTCTTTTCGTTTCCACCTGAGAGGAAAGAAAGTGTAAAGCTTTGTTCTGTAAAGACATAAAGTAGAATGTAGACCTTGCAGCGCTGTGTGTGTATGTGTGTGTGTGTGTGAGAGAAAGAGAGAGAGGGAGAGAGAGAGGGATACAGTGGAGTTTGGTGCCGTTGGTCTGACCGCACAATGTGCTGCGCTGCCTCCAGTAATTACAGAGCCGTTTTATACTCGCTATTTGCTCTTTCCGTCCAAACACCCCATGTTTAAATCTGTTATTTTTGGTTTCCGTTCCTCATGGAGAAGAAACACAAGTCTGATTTTTCTCTGAATCTCCTTGTTGCTAATCAACAATCCTTTACCACATGGGTGCATTTTTTTTCTAGATTATATCAGAAATAAATATTTTAAGTAAAATAAAACCTTCCACATAAACTGAATTCTTTATTTTCAACCACAAATACATTTTTATATCTGTCTTTAAAGAATGCAGCAGCTTCCAAAACAGGATGAAATATCTCACAAACCACTGGCGGGATTTTAATTACCGTACACTGCCCACAGTTATTCAGTACCAACTATAGATGAACCAAAAACGTGACTAAAAATCAAGTCACAAATTTATAGAACGAGTAGAAGCATATTTTTTGGTACCTGTTAAACTTTCTTTACTAGTAAGATACTATTCAATTTCCATTTCCAGATGAGAATTCTGGGCAGGACGGTGGCACAGTGTTAGCACAGCAAGGAAGGTAGGGGTTCGAGTCCTGGGACGAGGCTTGGAACAGTGGTCACTGAAACACTGAAATATCCCCTTGGAATCAGTGTGTGTGGATGGTTGTGTCTGTGCCCCTGCGACAGGCTGGTGACCTGTTCGCAGGGGCGGATCCAGCATTTTCTAAAGGGGGCGAGGGCCAGGAGGTCTACGACAAACCCAGTATAGGGGAGGCTGGGGGCATTTCCCCCAGAACATTTTGAAAAATAAGAGTCATTTTCTTGCATTTTGGTGGCCCATTCGCTGGCCCTGTAAGGGAATCGCTTGACTAGTCCCCTTTCTTTTCTTCTTCTTCTTTTTTTTTTGTGGACCAAAAGGCCCCTCCCTCCCGGATCCGCCCCTGGTTTGGGTCAAGTATGACCTTATAGCTCTAAGTGAACCACCTTGTTTTGACCAACCTGAAGCTGGATAAATTAGATTTATTTACATCAGGTCACATATTTCTAAGTGTGATACCTCAGCGATTGTACCAGTTCTTTTACGACAGAACGAATAACAAAGTATAAACACATTCTGATCTTTTTACTATGCACATGATCAGTTTGAAAACTCCATAATAAATATTGATCCACTGTAACAGCGACGTAACATAGCTGATGGATCAGTCACACATAAATTCTTTTGTGACCGTCTAATTTCAGGTTGGAAATCTCACGATATGGATTAAAATTTGCTTTATGTTCACCGTCCCATTGAGATTTTATATTCCCACTGGTGAAAAGCAGGAACTTGCTGCTCATTCCTCCATTTTAAAGATGGTCAGGTCTGCATGCTGGTGTTCTAATTATGTCAGACTGGAAGTGTCCGTGGGCTACTGCAATTGGCCGGTGGGACGAGTGGGTGGCTTTAGATGTAGAGTGTAGGATGGCACCAGAGCTTACTGGAGTCTGGAGACTCATTTATCTAACCCACTAGGACGTCTCAGATTGATCTGAATCTGATGTTTCTGTTTATTGGGTTTTTGGAGGGAAATAACTCTTATTTCATTGCATTAGTCAATAAAATAATTCCTTTTCTTTCCTCTGAAATGTGAGATTTGCTGATGAGCTGAAATAACTAATTGACCTTTGGATATTTATCAACTAATTTGGTCACCAGTTAGTTGTTTGATACCATTACTGGGTAAACCAGGCATGGGCAAACTACGGCCCGCGAGCCACATGCGACCCATTAAACGTTTTAATCCGGCCCGTCGAACTTGAAAAGATTAAATAGTTTAAATATTTTATTTTCCCTGTAATTCCGATGTTTCGTCACTAGATGGCGCCAACAATACAACAACACTGCTTCCATTAAAATGTGTGCGTCTCTCATGCTATCAAGTTAAACAGTGTGCACAGATGCGGAAAGCCATTAGGCCCAATACACGCACAGAAACGAGTGAGTTAGATGTTAAAACACGCAAAATGTAACACCAAGCGCTTAGATTTCAGACCTAGCGCCGCTAGATTTGAAATTTAACGCCCTTGATGTAACATTTAGCGCTCTTGTTTAAAATCTTGTGCGCCATTCTATCGACTTTATCTAGTGGCTACCAAAGCATGCCATCCATCTGTTCCTGTTCCGGCCCGCTGGTCAAATGTTAGAATTTAATGTGGCCCGCGAGTCCAAAAGTTTGCCCACCCCTTGGGTAAACACTAAGTATCCTCTAGGAAACACCTGCAGCCGCATTTCTTTTCACTTCCAGAGATGGCGATGGTGAGAAATTTGATGATTTACTAGAAAAAGAAAAGAAGTAGCAAATGACCAAGGGGTTAACAGTTGATCCCCCATTACAAACAAAATGGCAGACCAAACAAAGACAATCCAAAATAACCATGGAAATAAAAAAATGTACATTTTTTTTAAAGCACATCACGCTATAACATGAGACGTGTCACAGTTTTACAATGTAGTCATACGGTTTCATGTGAAACATATCACGTATTTTCAACGTATCACATTCAAAGCCAAAGATTTACCACAATGAGTTTCTTAGTGGTGAAAAAATATAAGAAATATATAAAAATAAACAGTGCAGAGCTAACTGTAGTATATTCCACCCATGGGTGTTTCCTATTATCCCTATGATAATTTGATCAAAGATTAATTGTTGCAATAATTGATAGATTAATTGATTAAATTTGATTTATTGATTATTCAATTTGATCTGAGCTAGCTGATGCAGCCGAGGGTCTGACCGCCAGGGTTGCCGTCGTTGGCTGCCCCTATGGCCCTGCTCCTGCAGGCGGTGAGCTCACTGGAAAAGCGGATGCAAGCGGTCGAAATGAGCTTCCTCTGCAGGGTGGCTGGGCTCTCACTCAGAGATCGGGTGAGGAGTTCTGCCATCCGGAAGGAGCTCGGAGTAGAGCCGCTTCCCCTCCAGGTTGAGAAAAGCCAGATGGGGTGGTTTGGGCATCTGGTTAGGATGCCTCCCGAGTACCTCGCTGGTGAGGAGTTCCGGGAGGACACCAAGGGGCAGACCCCGGACCCACTGGAGAGACTATGTCTCACAGCTGGCAGGAAAATGAGCTGGAGGATGCAGCTGGGGTGAGAGAAGCCTGGGTTTCCCATCTGAGGCTGTTGCCCCTGCGACCCACCCTGGATAAGCGGAAGACAACGGAACAGGAAAAATGTGATCTGATAGATTAATTATTTCCAAATCAATCTGTATTTGCTATTGTAATTTTCCAAAAAAAGTTATAAATATATTTTTTCAGTTTCATTTTCTTTTTAGACATTGAATTCCCTCTTCCTCTCGCTCCTCAGTTAGTCCTGCCTACCTGTATGTGTGCACAACACAGCAAATATTTTGTTTGAGGTTGTAAATATTTACATGAACAGAGCGTGTGTACCGCTGCTGCACCAACACTTCCTGTTTACATTAGAATGTGGGCGTGGTGGAGAACAAACTTTGTGGCCAAGAACAACTTTCATTTTGTTTGTATAGTGAATCAGGTTTCTGGTTAAAGTTCCTCAGAAGGGATTTTTGTCAAATTGATGCTTCATAAATAATCAACCAGATGTCTTTTATTTTCATTCTCAGACCGCTTCAGGTTTGACTGGTTTTAATAGTTTCAGTCCAGCTCAGAATCACCAGATCAGCCTCAAAATCAAACAGGTTCTGCCACAGATAAAAATTCATCTTAATAATATGAATTATTTCTTATTGTCTGCAGCCACAATGAACGGAAGGTGACCTGCAAGCATCCCGTCTCAGGCCTGCCCTCACAGGACAACTGCATCTTTGTACTGAGTGAACAGTAAGTGTTTGTTTCTTCTGAGGAGCATTTTGATCAATTTTAGTCTCTCTTTTACTTCCTCTTTTTAACACTTCCTCTCAGCTGAATACATTTCTGAGGAATCAGAGTTGCTCTAAAAGAAGCTTTTCTACATCCTCTGTCTTTCAAATTATTAAAGAGGTTTTTATCTGTTGCATAATCAGGTTGCTTCACCCTGCAAGAGTCAGAGTAGGATTATTAATGTGCATGCCAAAGCCTGACAGAAACAACGGGCATTGTATGGAGGATGCATCAGACACGAGGAATGTAGTGACTCACTCACTCTCAGGCTCTAAAGAACCTTCTGGCTTCTTCATTCTCTACATATTAGTTAGCAGCTACGTGATTGTATGTCAGCTCATTAAACTGAAGGAGAAAACTAGTCATTCTCATCTCTCACTTAGCTGAGGACATGACAAGTGTCCACCTTAAGAATTATGACGTATAGATTTACTCACCTCTGAACATCTGGCATGGAAGATTTAATGTCCCAGGGTAGGGATGGAATTAACAGCCATGGGATGTCTGATATATCGATTAGTTTAAAGTGTTTTTATGAATGATTTTTGAACAATGTTTACTATGCTATCAGAGCTAATGTGCCGCCATGCTTGTAAAAAAACATTGTAGATTAACCTGCCTGACAGAGACTGAGTGAAATAAGTGGGTGGATTTGAGGAGGCAGGGACCAGAGGAGGAGAAGCTTGACGTCACATCTATCAGTGGACAACACCCGTCATGACAGTTGGTGTAAAATAAACTATTCAAAACATTAGAAAGCAGCTGAAAAATTGTGTGTCTTACGTGTGTTACCACCTCGCATTATGAATCAGTACGAAGAGGAATTACCACCGGAAATACACCCCTGTACTGCTTGTTCGCGCTTCATTTTGCGGCTAACGCTCATAAGCTGCCATAAGGCCAAAGTTCCCCAGATGTCTAACTTCTTCCATACATTCACCAAAAACAATACTGGCAATAGACCATGATGCTGCCGAGGCTACATGCTAACATGATGCGGCTTCAAGATGCGCTAAAAAACCTGTGTATTTTTCAAATTCCTGAACAAAAATGTAAAACACACTTTTAAAAAGTAGCGAAGTAAAAGCACAGATATTTGCTCTAAAAATGTAGTGAAGTAAAAGTAAAAGTACAGGTCTTAAATTTTACTTAAGTAAAGTACAGATACACAATTTTTTTACTTAAGTACAGTAACGAAGTACATTTACTTCGTTACGTTCCACCACTGAACATGAGCCTGATTCATCAGACTGTTTCTTTCTCTGACCTCACTACTTTAAGGTGCATTGCTCTACGGAGGATGGGTTTGTTTTGCTTTAACCAGTCGCTGCTTTCTCTTTGGTAAAAGACATGATGTGTAAGACGCTTTGACAGGAATAGCTGAAAAATTAAAATTCTAGTGGGCAGGGAAACCCCATCCTTTGCCTTCGCTCTGGATTTAAAGTCTGAAGTTTGAGAATTGTGGTCACACAGACTGTACAGCTCAGTCGAGCTCCAAGTTTAGCTACAAACAGACCCAGATTTACGCTTTTGTTTGACGTTGTAGGATAACCCTTGTTTGTTAAGCCGTTTCATTTTCTGTTTTCAGGGACTCTCAATTGTAAAGTAATGCGTCTTGTACCTGACCTAGTAGGTGGAGGAAAGTTGAATTGAGCATATCCATTAGGTGGTGCCAGCCGAGCAAAGTAAACATTGTTTTTAGTTCGACAAATGGCAGTCTTCATGTCTATTTTGTGCTAACATGCACCACGTTTGTGTTCCAACGATCTCCAACGTGTCGGATGTGGTGCACAGCGTGCATTTTGACAACCCATGAGCACTTGTGGACCAGTTTTGTGCACCTCTATTTATAAGTTTCTCATGCTGATAAACACATTCCAGGATGTTTGTGCCCTCTCTGTTAGTAACCTCACCACTTTTAGTTCTCCTGATGGATCTGCAAATGTTTCTGTTGGTTTAAAATCCCTGGTCTGACTGATTCTAAGATCTCATGTGTGAAGGTGTGAGTGTTGTGTCTCAGCAGAACTGTCACTCTGCACCATCCCGACACATTCCTGCTCCTCACGAAGTTCACACACTGATGCAGCTTTTCACACTGACACACTAGAGCGAGGCTGCTTTTTAATTTAGATATTTAAAGATTAAACCAAACCTCAGCTGATTTATAAAAGATGAGTTTATTGTTAGAACTGAATATTTAATTAAAGAAATCTATAAATACATGTGAATTCTTATGCAGAAAAGGACTTTTTATTCTATTCGTTTGTTGACATAAGATTTTTAACAAGGCGTTTCTTGTAGAAGAAAGAGTCTGTCCTCTTCCTTTTTTCAGATGGGCGGTAACGTTTAGCAACTTTAAATTTCAGATCCATGTCTTCTGCACATTTATAGCTTTACACTAAAGATGTGGCGGAAGCAATTAAGCATTTGGGCTGAACGACTAACAGTCTGTGCTTCTGTAACGCTCCCATTACCCTGATTACTTACAGGATTTTATTTAAACTGCCCACACGAAGAAAAGGCTTCAAAGTTGTTTTCTGGACAGTATTTTTTCTGATCGAGTCCTGAAATGATTTTCAATCTGATTGAAAATTATTTCCAGATGGAAACCTAAGACGGATCACTCCTGGATAAATGAGGGATTACACGGACTACACCTCCTACGGTTACTCAGTGCCAACTATAGATGAACTGATTTTGTTTTCAGACTCATGCAACCAAAATTTAAGGCTCTCAAAGGTTGAGGTAAAACATTCTCGTGAACACAATTCTTCCCAAAATAGTCATCCACTGTTACTCGATACCAGCTGTAGATGAACTCATAATGTTTGTAACCCAGACCAGGCTGAGGGTTGTTGTTTTGATGCTCTGACGTCTGCTTATTTTTCTCGGTTTTTATCGTTTAAACTAACTGTCTGTTGAAACTGCAAACTGGGCGTTTCTTGGAAATTCTGTCTCTTTAACATATTTTTTTCTGTAAAACAGTAAAAATAAATCTTTCTGCAGTTTATTTTATTAAAGCTGAGCTGGATTTCTTCTTTCAGACTTAAACCGCAGCTCTTTAAAGTTTTATTATGTAGCGGCTCAGCCAACAGTTGGCTGCTTCTGTGCAAATTAAGGAGGGAAATCTTCACTCTGGACAAGTAATAGAAGGCAAAGAGGGATTTAAGCTGCCATGGGGATAAAGAAGCCATCCTGAAAATCTCTACCTAATCTGCTCTGCTCTTTAAACACCCAAAACACAAATCTCTGCCTCAACACAAACTTTAGCCTCAGTCTGGAACAGGAAGACTCCTACCACCTTGGTGAGGAGCTCCTCATGAACGGCTCTGTGTGGTAGTTTAAGTAAGTTCTCTCAAAACGCCCACTCCATCGCACACTGCAGAACATCAGAATCAGAAAGACTTCTATTGCCATGGTCAGCGAACAAGATTCAGAGACTAGGAACTTGCTGAGGTTCTAATGTGCAAAGAAGAATAGGCGATGTACCTACGGTAAAAAACAAAAAAAATGAACAAAACTAAGAATGGTGGTGCTAAGGAAGTTGACAGAGTCTACACTGGTGATGGGGGAGTCTGTCCGTGCCATGGGTTGAGGTGGCTGTGACTTTCCTAAAGTCCACGATCATCTCCACTGTCTTCTGAGCTTTGAGCTCCAGGTTGTTGTTGCGGCACCAGGACACCAGCCGGTCTACCTCCATCCTGTAGGCGGACTCATCACCATCAGAGGTGAGCCCGATGAGGGTGGTGTCATCTGCAAACTTGATCACTTTGACAGAGTCATGGCTGGAGGTGCAGCAGTTGGTGTACAGGGAGAAGAGCAGGGAAGAGAGGACACAGCCCTGTGGAGATCCTGTGCTGATAGTCCGAGAGGTGGAGAAATTCTCCCCCAGCCGTACGCACTGGTCAGATTCATCAAGTGTGCAAATGCCCAAGTGTATGTAGACGTGAACGCAAATATGGCGATTTATGAAAGTGTCAAAGTGCGTGGACTGTTATGAAACTCTAAGGACTTCTTGAGAGGAACTGAAGTGAGCTGCGGACAGTGAAATGAAGCATTTGATACAGCGGGAAACAATTACAAAGCAACATAAATGCCCGTCAGAAAAAAACGGACCACATCATGGAAAAGGATCATGGATTGATGCCCATTGTAATATCACCTCATTTTAATTTTGAAATCCTGCAACATCGTGTTCCTTTTTCTGTACGACATGCCACATCCTACACATAGAGATAATTATTAATGAAAACATTATTGGACCACCAAGACTGGCCCACATGGATTCTTTTTTTTTTTTTTTTTACATACTTAATTCATTCCTCAATGGGAAAATTTTTGTGCTGCATTGCACCACAGCAGGCTGCCAGGATTTTGATAAATCTCTCATTTGTATGTCGTTCGTGAAAGATCAACATCATTTTTAGTGAATGTTTTTAAAGTTCCGGGGTTTCATGTACTAAAAATGTCAAGGTTGACACCCTGAAATGGGCGTGCACTCAATTCGGGGAAGCGTACAGAAATCATTAACGATGTATGCGTCTATGTGTACGAATATGTGCATGCTGATCAGTGTAGACTGATCAGGTAGACTCCTCTTAAACCACTCCCACTTTTTAAATAACCAAATTTTGTCTTCCGAACTTCTTATACCAAGTGGAGCAGAACTTACCCCTTATCCAGGACCGACCCCCTAACCTTCTTGCTGTGAGGCCAGTGCACCACCATGCCGCCCAAAATACTCAAATGAGACCGAAATTAGTTTTAATTTGAACATTTTTGCTTTTTTACAAATAATGCGGCACGGCGGTGGGGTGGTTAACCCAGTGCCCTCACAGCAAGAAGGTCAGGGTTTCAAGTCCGGGCTGGGACGAGGCTTGGAACACTGGCCTTTCTGTGTGGAGTTTACATGTTCTCCCCGTGTATGCATGGTTTTCTCAAGAAACTCAGGTTTCCTCTTACTCCCCATAAACATGCATGCCTGGTTGATTGGGTGTGATAAAATTGTCCTTAGTAATGAGTGTGTGTGTGCAGCCCAGTAGCAGACTGGTGAACTGTTCAGGGTGTACCCTGCCTCTCACCTGAAATCAACCGGGATAGGTTCCAGCGTCGCCCAGGACTCTGTTATCGATAAGCGGTTTGGAAGATGAAACAAAACAAATAAAAACTAACTTAAAAGAACGCAGGTTTTTTTTTTGAGACAGTGTTTCGAGCAGCTGGTTGAAGAGCTGAACAAGCATGAAAGAGAAAATGGTACGAATGTGATGAGAGATCTAGAATTAAATAAATCCACCTTCCAACTCACCCCCACCCCCACAACACACACACAGGAGTGTTAAACCTTCCATCTTGCACGCCTTACCCCTGCCCCCGCTCTCCAATGTGTTCTTTTCTCTGTGTTTTCTAAATCAGTTTATTTCTCATCATTGTGTTCTGCTGCTTTTGTTTAATAAACTTCAGCAACACACACACACACACACACACACAAACACACACGTGCCTGAAAGCATATGAACCTCTGAAAAAAAGCTGAGTGGCCGCTTTAAAATGCACCATCAGCTGCTCTGGGAAGCAGCCCCGCCCTCTCAGTGCTCCCCAGTTTGTTCTCACACAGATTCACTAAGTACACACTCACACATATCTTACACACCCAACTATCCTAACGCACATAAGTAATCCCTTTTTATTTAAAGAATCTCGAACCGATGGGAATTAGCGCCTCCAAATCTGAGACCATGATCCTCGCCCGGAAAAGGGTGGAATGCCCCCTGCGCGTCAGGGACAGGGTCCTGCCCCAAGTGGAGGAGTTTAAGTATCTCGGGGTCTTGTTCACGAGTGGGGAAGGATGGAGCGGGAGATCGACAGGCGGATCGGTGCGGCATCAGCAATAACTAGGACGCTGCATCGGTCCGTCGTGGTAAAGAGAGAGCTGAGCCGAAAAGCAAAGCTCTCTATTTACAAGTCGATCTACGTTCCTACCCTCACCTATGGTCACCAACTGTGGGTGGTGACCGAAAGAATGAGATCGCGGGTACAAGCGGCCGAAATGAGCTTCCTCCGCAGGGTGGCTGGGCTCTCACTTAAAGATCGGGTGAGGAGCACTGCCATCCGGGAGGAGCTCGGTGTCGAGCCGCTCCTCCTCCAGGTCGAGAGGAGCCAGATGGGGTGGTTCGGACATCTGGTCAGGATACCCCCGAGCGCCTCGCAGGCGAGGTGTTTCTGGCACGCCCCACCGGGAGGAGACCAAGGGGCAGACCCCGAACCCGCTGGAGAGACTATGCCTCACGGCTGGCCGGGGAACGACTTGGGATCCTTCCGGGTGAGCTGGAGGATGCAGCCGGGGAGAGAGAGGCCTGGGCTGCCCGTTTGAGGCTGTTGCCCCCGCGACCCGACCCCGGAACAAGCGGAAGATGACGGAATGGAACGGAATCTCGAACCCCGTCAGTCCTGCATCTACAACCAGCAGTCTGAGGTTTTGTATCCACTCCAATTCATTCTGTCACATTCAGTTCAGACCAGGAAGAAAATTTAGCAGAAAATCACCATGAAGGTTCATGTTTGTTCCCTTGGCAACACAGGAAACCCTAAAACAACCGTCTGTCCCTTCTTTAAGACATAAATGTCTCAACAGAAAGCGATGTGAACTCTTCAAGAGAATCAAAGCATTGTGTTTATTGCAGATAAATTTATTTGAACAGATGAACACATGAATGATTGTGTTTTATGTAAGTCTATGTTTATGAAGATTATCTGGTGTACGTGTGTGAATGAGAGGAGTGAGGTTACAGGGAGAAGTGATAAAGAAGATGGAGGATTTTAAGTACTTATAATCAACAGTCCAAAGCAATGGAGAGTGTGGAAAAGAGGTGAAGAAGTGGTGACGAAGTGCAGGCAGGGTGGAGAAAAGTATCAGGTGTGATGTGTGATAGAAGAGTTTCAGCTAAAATGAAAGAGAAAGTGTACAAAACAGTGTTGAGACCCACCATGCTGTGAGGTCTAGAGCGGGGTTGCCCAAACGGTCGACCGCGGTCTACCGGTAGATCACGGACTAGTCCCGAGTCGACCGCGAGTTGAAAAAATAATTGTGAAAAAATATTTTTATGACAATCTTTTTTAAAAATGTTGCCAATTTACTGACTTTGGCGCTAAATTTAGCGACCATTCAGCCGCTCAAAAAAGCGACTAGCGACAATCTAGCGCCTTTCTTGTTATAGAGCGCTTCCACCCAATGACTAAAACCCGGAAGTCGGCCAGGATCAGGATGGAACTATCAAAGCAGTATTTTTTGTTTACTGGTGGAGAAGATCCTAATACAAATCTAAATCATTTATTTTCGAACAATCCCGATTTGATGCCTGCAATTCACCCCAAATTTTTACTCAGCTTCAGATCTGAAGGCTAATAAAGGAGTGGATATATACGTCATCAACCCGAATGTTGATTAGATAATCAACTGCAGTTTTTCTACAGAAATGTTCTAATTGGCAGTGGAGAAACTACTCGGGACTGATATTAGTTTTAATACAGGCTGGAAAAATCGGTGGTGGTTTGCAATGTTGCCGCAGGACTGGTAGATCTCAAGAGGTTTGCTAATTGAAAAGTAGATCTTGGGACAAAAAATGTTGGGCTCCCCTGATCTAGAGACAGTGTCACTGAGGAAAAGACAGGAAACAGAGATGGAGGTAGCAGAGATGAAGATGCTGAGGATCTCTCTGGGAGTGACCAGGATCGACAGGATCAGAGGAACAGCACATGTTAGAGGTTTTGGAGATAAAGTCAGAGAGGCCAGACTGAGATGGTTTGGACATGTACAGAGGCGAGAGAGAGTACATCGGAAGAAGGATGCTAGGTTTGGAACCACCAGGAAAGAGGACTAGAGGAAGACCAAAGAGGAGGTTTATGGATGCAGTGAAGGAGGACATGAACCCAAGAGGATGCAGGAGATAGGATTAGATTGAAGAAATTGACTTGCTGTGGCGCCCAATGAAGGGAAATGATGAAAGGAGAAGAAGGAGATGCCATGCCATCAAAACATCGTTCTCCTCATTGATCATTTATTTCTCGGCCCCCGACCACAGAATATGGAGACGGCATTAAGAGCTCGATCTCTCTGTCCATGTCTCTGTAAGAATTTTGTCTAAGTCGAAACATCCCAAAGTCCTAAAGGGATCTTGAATTAATTCAATTTTTTCAATTCAATTTTATTTGTATAGCCCAAAATCACAGAATTTCCCTCTCAGTGGGCTTCACAAGAAAAAGAGCAATGTGTTAACACAAATACACAACAAGAAAAGTAACTAACAAAAGCTAACTAAACAAGACTAGCACATTTATGCCCTTAGACTCTCCTTCTCGGTGAGGAAAAACTACTAAAAAACCCATCAGTGGGGAAAAAATAAGAAACCTCGTGGGGATCCACATGAAAGAGAGATCCCTCCCCCGGGACGAGCAACCGATATAATGTTAAAAATGGAAATACAATGTTTTGTATTTGTCTAACAATTCATTTTACTTTACTGACTGTCATTAGAGAGTCAGTAAATAATAAATATGTACATGAGTACATGAGTGGGTCGGAGGCGGAGGATGGAGAGCCTGAATGATGGAGACACTGAGTTGAAGACTTCTGGCAGCCTGTCCGTTTGTTTCCCTTCAGGAAGCTGAAGTGTGTTTGTGAAACGGGGAGAATATCACGAAGCTTTTTATATCGCTACACGTAGGGAAACTCGAGGAAGAAGTTTGACTCCTCAGCCATGATCATTAGGGACCAGTGGTGGAACGTAATGAAGTAAATGTACTTCGTTACTGTACTTAAGTAAAAAAATTGTGTATCTGTACTTCACTTAAGTAAAATTTAAGACCTGTACTTTTACTTTTACTTCACTACATTTTTGAGCAAATATCTGTACTTTTACTTCGCTATTTTTTAAAAGTGTGTTTTACATTTTTCGTTACATTTTCGTTCAGGAATTTGGAAAAATACACGTTTTTTTTTTTTTAGCGCATCTTGAAGCCGCATCGCCAAAATTATAAGGAGCAGTTGATTAGAATAGAAAGTAAACATTTTCCGCATTCATTCAGCGCCAAAAAAACTAACATCAAATATAGCACAAATGAAAAAGAGTCAGAAGATCGTTGTTGGTTGTGTTTACTTCTAAATAAAATGTTGAGCCGTCGTTACACAGGGCAGGGGCGGATCTAGAATTTTCTAAAGGGGGCGGAGGGCTGAGGTAATTGACAAAGCCAATATAGGGTGGCTGTGGGCCTCCCCCCCAGAACATTTAAAAAATAATAAGTGTAATTTTCCTGCATTTGGTGGACCATTTGCTGGCCCTGCAAGGGGATAGCTTGACTTGTCCCCTTTCCTTTCTTCTTTTTTTTTGTGGACCAAAAGAGGCGGGAGAGGGGGGGTCACGCCCCTTCAGAGTATTTATTTGTGACCCTACAGCACAAAAAATTTGAATTTGAATTGCGGTCGAATACTTTTACTTTTTACTTAAAAAGTAAAATTTACACCAATTACTTTTGTACTTTTACTTAAGTAGATTTTTTTTATTGGTACTTTTACTTTTATTGGCCTTATTATCTGTACTTTTACTTAAGTACAAAAAGTGAGTACTTCATCCACCACTGCTAGGGACGATGCTATGATTAAGATTTTAAGATTGATACCGACTGGTATTGTCAAAAATATCATAAGATGGAAAAATATTGATACTGAAGCAGTGATACCAGCTACAGTACATGTCCGCTTACAGACGACTGAATTTTCTGGACTGTAAATACAAACTAAATAAAAAATAAAAAGCAACTGAATAGCGAGATCGCGGATTCAAGCGGCCAAAATAAGCTTCCACCGCAGGGTAGCTGGAATCTTACTCAGAGATAGAGGGAGGAGCTCTGCCATCTGGGAGGAGCTTAGAGTAGAGCCGTTGCTCCTCCAGGTCGAGACAAGCCAGATGGGGTGGTTCAGGCATCTGGTTAGGATGCCTCCCAAGCGCCTCGCTGGTGATGTATTTCAGCACATCCCACTGGGAGGAGTCCCAGAGGCAGACCCCAGACATGCTGGAGGGGCTATGTCTCACAGCAGGACAGGAAAATTTTTTAGTAATTTTCCTCAAGAAACTGAAACTAATAAACTAAAAAAAAAAAAACTACAACTTGTTTGATAAATTTACGATTTTATTTGCTTTTTTTTTTTACATTTAGTCAGTCAGTCATCTTCTTGTCCGTCAGTCCCTTTGGGGGCTGCGCGTCGTGCCGGAGCCCATCCCGGCTGATTTAAGGCGAAGAGGTCGCCTGTTGCGGGGCCACACACATACAACCATCCACACACACTCATTCCTAGGGGCAATTTTGGCACCAGCCAATCAACCTAGCATGCATGTCTTTGGAGGGTGGGAGGAAACAAGAGTACCCGGAGGAAATCCACGCAAACACGGGGAGAACATGCAAACTCCACACAGAAAAGACAGTGTTCCAAGCCTCGTCCCCACCCGAGACTTAAACCCACAACCTTCTTGCTGTGAGGTCACTGTGCTATCCACTGCGCCACCGTGCTGCCCTTTTTTTTTTTTTTTTTTTTTTTTACATTTAAAACAAAATTTTAGTGTTTGTTTTAAATTGAACTATCTTTTTGTTGATTGGTTGCTGGTTGGTTTTATGTGGAGCAGTAAAGCGACTTTTTCTGCTGGTCCAGCTTTTCTGTTCCGATTGTTCTCCTCTGTTCCCTCTGAGACCGCCTGCCTCACTGTTCCCTTTTGGAAAAATGTGGGACATCTTCTCCGGTTAGTTTCACAAGGTCTTGGTGTTGCAGAGATGCATCAAACCTTTTTAAAGGCAGACTTTTGCAGAGCATTTACTAGAAAGCTGCAGGAGAACTGGAAACGTATCAGCTTATTGGCCTTATTTATACGACCGTCTTTAGATCTCGTGACTGGACGCTGCTTCTTATTTTTCTTGGCCATCATGGGCCTCATTTAGTAAGATTTGTGTGGATGTTTGGCTGAGTGAGCATTTTTGCTCCTGGTTTAATAGCGTGGCAGAAAAAGAAGGTGGATAAAATACCGACAGTGTTCAGATGAGGTCGAGTAGCTTGATAGCAGCACGTCAACATGCTAACTCACCGTAAACAGTACCAACCCAGAGGAAATATCACTGGTTCCAAAACAAGAAAAAAAATACAAACTCAGCTGGTCAGCATTCAAGCAGCCTGTTCCTGCTGATTCAGATCAAAGTTATAACAGCATCCATTGTAGTTTAATGATTACAAAATTGCTCGTAGGAATATGTGTGTGTGTGGATGGTTGTCTGTGTGTGTGGCCTCACAACACACTGGTGACCTGTTCGGGGTGTACCCTGCCACTTGCCTTGAATCCGCCGGAATAGGCTCCGGCTGATTCACCGTGCGCTTGGGATGAACAGTTCAGAAGATGAAGGATTTCTGTGTTTCGTTAGACCCGCCTTGCTTTCTAATTATTTGCTGACATTATTCAATAATAGTCCGTCTTTCACCAGGTCTGCCCCCAAAGTGCCGGCGAATGAGAAGAAAGAGCGTCCGGTAAGCATGATGAGCGAAGCCTCGAACTTCACGGGCAGCTCGGAAGGCCCAGCAAACAGCCCGGCAGGAAGGGTAAGCAGGATCGTGAACCTTTTAGAAAACTTAGTGAGAAAAAAAATAGAAACTTTATTCATGCCATATTATTTTATAGCCCTCAAGACCTTCAAAGAAGATTCATAATTTTGGGAAGCGGTCCAACTCCATCAGGAGGAATCCCACCGCTCCCGTCATAAAGAAAAACTGGCTTTACAAACAGGTGAGAAAGAATCATCATTACAAACATAAAAATGATCGATTCTCATTAAAAAACATCCGTTTTTTTCTTCTTATGTGTTTCCAATAAAAAACTTTAAGGCTTTATGTGATTCTCAGATGTGTCCACAGTTTATCACATCACGGCAAAGCATGCAAGTGTGTTCCGAATTATTATTCAAAAAATAATCTAAGTGTGGTCCCAGGAGGCGTTGGCCTGGTGGTAGAGTTACCGTCTTTCGACCAGAAAAACCTGGTTCGAATCCCACTGGGTCCAAGCCGGGCAACCTGGGACCACAGAATGGCAAAAAAGACACTAAAAAAAAAAAAAAAAAAAAAGTAAGTTGATCGGATTGGTGAAGCGTCCGCAATAATTAGGACGCTGTATTAGTCTGTCATGGCTCAGAAAGAGCTGAGCCAAAAAGCAAAGCTCTGGATTTACCGGTCAATCTACATTCCTACCCTCACCATGGTAACCAAGATCTACGTTCCTACCCTCACCATGGCAACCAGGATCTACGTTTCTATCCTCACCATGACAACCAGGATCTACGTTCCTACCCTCACCATGGCAACCAGGATCTACGTTCCTACCCTTACCGTGGTAACCAGGATCTACGTTCCTACCCTCACCATGGCAACCAGGATCTACGTTCCTACCCTCACCATGGTAATCAGGATCTACATTCCTACCCTCACCATGGTAACCAGGATCTACGTTCCTACCCTCACCATGGTAATCAGGATCTACATTCCTACCCTCACCATGGTAACCAGGATCTACGTTCCTACCCTCACTGTGGTAACCGGGATCTACGTTCCTACCCTCTCCATGGCAATCTGCTGTGGGTGGTGACCGAAAGAACAAGATCATGACCCATAGGGTGGCTGGGCACTCTCTCAGAGATAGAGGGAGGAGCTCTGGTTACCATGGCAACAATGTTTGAAAGCGCCAGTGAATCCTAATAAGCTCTTAAACTGTCACTAAAAGCTCCTCATTTTGACAGCAACTCCCATTCTTCACTGTGGTGGAACAACACCAGCAGTCCACCATCTTTAGTTCCATAGTGAAACCGGGTATGTTCAGACAGTAATCACGTCTGATGTCACTGAGAAGAGCCTGTCTTCATTCCTTCACCTTCTGATTCACTCCAGCACGGAACATCTCCTCACGTCCACTGTGACCCCACATTCCTCACTGATGAAGTAGCTCGTCTCTTCAAACTACAATAAATACAAAAAAAATGTGGAGCTACACGGATCTGCTGCCATCACGAGTAGCGCATTTCTGAAGATTTTTTTTTTTTTTTGTGCATTTGCATAAAAATAATGTACCATTTCGGGGAGTAAGCATGAGTAGAGAACAGTTCTTGCCTGTGTCAGAATGTGGGCATGGCAGAGGACAAAATCCATGGCCAAAAACAACATAGCATTCGAATGATAAACCTAAATGTTTCCAAATAACTGAAACAGTTAAGGAATGTTTTTGAATGACGTTCAAAACATCAATAATTCTTTTATTTGACCTTTTCTTTAAACCAAGATTCCTGTTTTTAAAATGCTTCCCTGTCTGTTGTTGCATTTGTTGGTTTGCTGCGAGGTCTGATCCATACACAGTTCCCATCTTACTGACAACCGTGTGAAAAAAGAAGCTTGAGCTCGACCGGACTCCCTCACGGAGACTCAATTAGTCGTGATTGCACGGCTTCCAGAGAAGCTTTGTGAGCACATGACGGCTCCCTTTGCTGCCAGCTGCTTTTCTTCTGAGGCCTTAATCAGGCCGATGGAGATCAAGCAAAAGACTCACAAATCTGCTACTCTGAATAAAAGCTGGATTTGCACTTTTATTTTCCTGGAGGCTGTGGAAGTGTTTGGCTCATAGCAGACCCGCGGGGAAATCAACATGCCACGGTGATTGATGTGATGGGAAAACCTTCTCAGACCTGCTTCACCATGTTTCTTCTTGAGCAGCCTGATTGAATTTGAGGAGATTGTGAAAGAAGAGATAGAGCCACAACGAGCAGCTGCTCTTACGACTCTAATGTGTAAAACATTTTGGTTTGTGAATTTCCAGCCCACACGCTGTTTGACCATAATGACAGAGCCGCTCAGGGTCCCACCCACCACTTTGTCTCCGGCTGGAATCTAAGATTAAGGACTCAAGTTTTCCATTAAAGCAAACGGGCAGCTTATACTTTTTACTTTGCTTTTTAACGCAGCAGCCTGAAAAGCACTTTGAGCTATAGAGCAACTCCAGATAGAGCAGATCAAATTGATTTGTTTAACTGACTTCAAACTTGTTTCCCACCGAGGGAAAGATACACTTTCCCTCTAGAGGAGCATTTTCATTCCAGACCCACTAAAATAATCTGTTTTTCTGGTAATCTGTGGATGATTTATAACTCAGATCAAATCACTGCTTTTAAAATGTCAAATAAATAAACATGAATTTAGAAAATAAGCTTAATGTCTTCAGTATCTGATAAACACTAATCTAGTCCATACTAGTCATTACCTACAAGTTTAGGATGATGTATGATTATCAGGGGCGGATCCAGGATTTTCTAAAGGGGGTGTGAGGTCATTAACAAAGCCAGTATGGAACATTTTGAAAAATAAGAGTAATTTTCCTGCATTTTGGCGGCCCATTTGCTAGCCCTGCAAGGGGATAATAGCTTGACTAGTCCCCTTTCCTTTCTTCTTCTTTATTTTTTTGGCCACACCCCTCCCTCCCTTGGATCCGCCCCTTGTTACAGAAGTTCATCTTAAGTCTGAGTTTCACTGCTTTACGGAGTGAATGTGTTCCCTGTTTTTACAGGACAGCACTGGTATGAAGCTGTGGAAGAAGAGGTGGTTCGTCCTGTCCGACCTGTGCCTCTTCTACTACAGAGGTGAGTGAGTCCTCCACAATCACCTACAGATGTCAGTGGCCCCCAACATATTTCGCACCACAGGCCAGTTTAGGGTTTCAAAGTATTTACAGAGATTGTTAAACCATTACAAATAGTTTTAAAAATTATGCAATACGATTTTCGGATTTTCTTAAAGATTAAGTTTCTTACAGTGAAAATGAATCTAAAAATAAAATTTCAGAGCCCTTCATGATTTCTAAGTGGGAGGACTTGTAAAATCAGAGGGTGTTCTAATTCTTATTTACCCACCAGTAAATACAGATCCTATAGTTTTCCTGAAGACAGAACCAATGATCCCGATCTCTAACAAACAGTAGATGAGGTCCAGAATGTTGCATTTTGAACCCCTGTGTTTGAAACTCATTGTAGAAGAAGCTGTAATACGGAATCTCTCTAAGCAGCAGGTTGCTGTGGACACGCTGCCACGTGGTGATTTCTGCTGATCGTGCTGAATGTCGGCTGTTATTTCTGCCAGCTTTATCCTTTCAGGCAGAGAGGTCACAGCGGCTATCTGATGCTATTAGATCATCACCATCAAGCCAGGATCTCCCATAATGCTGCTCGGCTTCACAAAAATATCAGGAGGCTCATTTTTTAAGCGTGCTAGATCCAAAATTTACTCATACACTAACTTCCATGATCTATAAAAGTAACAGAGTTTGAAACCATGTGCTGTTGTGCACACGCTTCTACGTAATATTTCACATCCTAGGCAGAAAGATAATAATAAATCATTAAAACATCAAGCGCCTCCAAATCCGAGACCATGGTCCTCGCCTGGAAAAGGGTGGAATGCCCCCTGCGGGTCAGGGACGGGGTCCTGCCCCAAGTGGAGGAGCTTAAGTATCTCGGATCTTGTTCACAAGTGGGGGAAGAATGGAGCGGGAGATCAACAGGCGGATCGGTGCGGCATCAGCAAAAACCAGGACGCTGCATCGGTCCGTTGTGGTAAAGAGAGAGCTGATCTGAAAAGCAAAGCTCTTGATTTACAAGTCGATCTACGTTCCAACCCTCACCTATCTTCACCAGCTGTGGGTGGTGACCGAAAGAATGAGATTGTGGATACAAGCGTCCGAAACGAGCTTCCTCCGCAGGGTGGAGAGAACCTCAGAGATCGGGTGGGGAGCTCTGCCATCCGAGAGAAGCTCGGTGTCGAGCCGCTCCTCCTCCAGGTCGAGAGGACCCAGATGGGGTGGTTTGGGCATCTGGTCAGGATGCCCTCCTGAGCGCCTCGCTGGTGAGGTGTTTCGAGCACGTCCCACCAGGAGGAGACCGAGAGGCAGACCCCAGACCCGCTGGAGAGACTATGTCTCACAGCTGGCCGGGGAACGACTTGGGATCCTTCCGGGTGAGCTGTAGGATGCAGCCGGGGTGAGAGAAGACTGGGCTTCCCGTTTGAGGCTGTTACTCCCGCGACCTGACCCCGGAACAAGCGGAAGATGATCGAACGGAACATTATCAATCCCTGAAGGGAAATTTGATGCGGCAGCGCTAACACCTCAATGCCTTCCTGGTCCGCTTACACGGTGTGAAATCTGGCGTCTGAACGGTTGAAAAATCAGTGCGTAATGAGTCCATGCATTCAAGCTTCAATGAAGTACATCAAAGTGGTACCTCCACATTCCTGCTGGGTCAGCACGAGCATCCTCAGTTCCTCCATCTTGCCAGCGATTGCAGGGACACTGGGCTCAAATTTACTTTACTTTGTACTATTTACTTTGAGAACATGATAAAGTAGCTAGATGGACGGACGGACAGAGCGATAGATAAAAACTTTATTAATCTCCTGCAGGAGAAATTCTGATGTCCAGCATCTACAAATTACACATATAAATAAATAAAACAACATACAATAATAAAATTTACTATTCGTTCCGTCATCTTCCGCTTGTTCCGGGGTCGGGTCGCGGGGGCAACAGCCTCAAACAGGTAGCCCAGGCCTCTCTCTCCCCGGCTGCATCCTCCAGCTCACCCGGAAGGATCCCAAGTCATTCCCCGGCCAGCTGTGACACATAGTCTCTCCAGCGGGTCCGGGGTCTGCCCCTTGGTCTCTTCCCGGTGGGACGTGCCCGAAATACCTCGCTTGCGAGGCGCTCGGAGGGCATCCTGACCAGATGCCCGAACCACCCCATCTGGCTCCTCTCAACTTAGAGGAGGAGCGGCTCGACAACGAGCTCCCCTCGGATGGCAGAGCTCCTCACCCGATCTCTGAGTGAGAGCCCAGCCACCCTGCGGAGGAAGCTCATTTCGGCCGCTTGTACCCGCAATCTCATTCTTTCGGTCACCACCCACAGCTGGTGACCATAGGTTACTATCACTAGTGATAAATACTCATTAGGACTCAGTTCCTTCCAGGAACATCTGTTAATTTGTCTGAGGGCTCAGTCGTGCAGCGGATTCAGAGGAACCTGTTACTTCTGTTACCTTTCTGGGTTGTGACCACGTCGTGCCACGGGTGACAGGGATTTTTCAGGATGCCCTGCATTAGAACCCTCATCCTACTCTCCAGAACAGCTCCCACCAAGTCCACGCTCCTCTCCACCACAGCTACAGTTAAAGAGTTACTTACGTAGATACATTTTGAGAACTAAATTGTAACACAACTGATTACATGACTTCAGTCAGGTACACATTACTGCTAGCGACAGGTGGGAGGGGCTAATTAGAGGACCATTACATATGGATCACCTCATTTGCATGATCCATACAGCATGTTGAGGTGGAATGGCGTGTCAGTAGTCTTCTGCCTGGGATCGGTTGCAGGCCTGATCCATAGAACATGTGTTAGAGGGAGTCACAGAGGTTTTACCTAGCATAAACATGCCGCGTAAACTGAGCAGAAACCCTTGCTCAGCTTAAAGTCTTTATGAATGAGGCCACCGATAAAAGATCCTGGTGCTGCTGCAGATTAAAAACTTCCTGTGTTTGTACAGTCAGACCTGCGAGCTTCAAGAAAACCACGTATATGAGAGATTTATGATTTGTTTTCCTGCATTTTTTCTTTAGCTTAGCTTTGCCATTAGCTCATATTGGCACATGTAGAGAGAAAGATACTAGATTCCAGACTCTAATCTCTGCTGCCTGATCGGAGCACTCCATGTGCACACCTTTCTGCCTTGCTCGCTTTTACAGCGTGAACAATCATCTGAACGTCATGTGTGGAACAATAACAAACACATACACCTGTGACCATCGGGATGAAGAACATCTATTGACTTCTTTAGATACTTAACTGTAGAGTAGAATAAGCTAATATTTAAACAATAATCTTTGACACATTAGTTGCTCGTCCCGGGGGAGGGATCTCTCTTTCATGTAGATCCCCACGAGGTTTCTTATTTTTTCCCCACTGATGTTTTTTTTTTAGGAGTTTTTCCTCACCGTGAAGGAGAGTCTAAGGGCATAAATGTGCTAGTCTTGTTTAGTTAGCATTTGTTAGTTATTTTTCTTGCTGTATATTTGTGTTAATACATTCCTCTTTTTCTTGTGAAGCCCATTGAGACGGAAATTCTGTGATTTTGGGCTATGCACAGTGGCGGCTGGTGGTAAAAAAAACTGGGGGGGCGCACATTTTTCAAACACACACAAAATTTTTTTTTAGATATATTATATAAAAGTATATATAAATATATATATATAAAATAAATATAAAATTATTCGTGACAATATGTGTCTGTTTTTGGTGACTTCTTCATTATGTTTCCTTATGCCAGTTCGGTAGCCTTCATTTAATTGTGCCAGGATGTTACTACTGCCAAAAACACCTAGCTTATAGCTACTATCAAGATGGATGCGGCAAGTTTCATGACGTTTGCACTTTTCAGACAAATGCTTCAAGTCACTCACCCCTGTTGATATCCACACATTTTCAGTTGCTGCTGAACTAAACAATAAGCAGGGGAAACAAAAAAAGTGTTTCTCATCCAGTTAGTCACCGCCACTTTTCATAGACCTTCATTATCCTCTCACATAAAAGCGGCCGCGATCTCCACTGTTTTGTTGCACAGTCAAATCTGGGGTGTCCGGTCCAAACTCCTTCACTCTCCTTTTTTCTTCTTTAGAACGCTTAGAAAACGGATTCTGTAGAAGGGACGACACTGAATTCTCTTTAAAAAAGCCACTAGCATAGTTAGCAACTGAACTAGCTTCCGACGCCATGATGAAGACTCCCAGAATTCCGCAGTGAAAAGAAAGGGCGTGGCGTGGGTGGGATTTATAGGTCATCTTATAGCTAATTGATTGGTTCATGTAACAGACTGACAGAGAGGATAACCTATCACACACCCGATGGGCGGAAAATATCTGCGCCCCGCGGGCGTGGTTGTGGTTTGCAATTCACATGAATGGGAAAAAATTTAGAGCTGACGTCACATTTTTTCCATAAAACCCAGTAGCCACATACACACTAATACGTTTTCCTGGTAGGGCGTGCGTACTCTGCGCCCTCGTTCCGGTTTGCACAGGAAGTAATAAAAAAAATAAAAATAAAACGGTGTAAAACATTATTAAAATGCATGTAATCTTCACACTCGACAGTTTTGCATACTTATAAACACATACATGTTTATATACAGTATGTATATATAGATATACTGTATATGCATATATATTTTTTGGTGATCAGGTCGGGGGCGGCGCCACTGGCTATACAGTACAAATAAAATTGAATTGAATTGACCGTGCTGTTTTCTCTCTCTGCAGATGAAAAAGAGGAAGGGATACTCGGGAGCATCCTTCTCCCCAGCTTCCATGTTTCTATGCTGTCAGTCGATGATCACATCAATAGGAAATTTGCTTTTAAGGTCAGTTTGAAACACTAGTGATCCGTGTGTAACTTCAGGCTGTATGAAGCGGTCGTGTGACCTGGCACGCATTGTGGAGTTGTAGAAAAACGGTGCAGACAACGTTCTGCTGTATAGAATTAGTACATTCTTTATAAACCCATAGAGAAAACAAAGTGGTCCTGCCAAATCCAGCTCCACAGACGCCCGGGAGTCTGTTCAAGGTCTGTTCAACCACACGGCCTGAAGGCGAGGCTGCTCAGGGCACAGGAATGGCATCCCTCCTGACTCCTATTGTGGCTAAAATGCCAAATAAAGCTCGTCATTTTAAAATGGTTTTGTCTTTTCTGAGCTGTGGACAAACAGGACGACTGACAATCTGTCTCTGTGTTTTGCTTTAACAACATGTTTCTGTTGGCTGTGTGAACAACGGGCCGGGCCGTTCGTACGCTTCATATGGTGAGTATTAATCTAGATTTACCTCCTAATCTACTTCTAGGCCTCAAACATTTGGGATTAATGTATTGCCAAGTATTTAAAACAGAGGAACTAATTTGTAGAGTTAAATAAAACAAATTAAAAGCTGAGGTTTAGAAATAAAACAAAGTTATTGGATCTATGTCACCATGGTAACCAGGATCTACGTTCCTACCCTCACCATAGTAATCGGGATCTACAATGCTAACCCCCCCATGGTAACCAGAATCTACGTTCCCACCCTCACCATGGTAACCAGCATATACGTTCCCACCTTCACCAGGGCAACCAGGATCTACATTCCTACCCTCACCCTGGTAACCAAGATCTACGTTCCTAACCTCACCATGGTAACCAGGATCTACGTTCCTACCCTCACCATGGTAACCAGGATCTACATTCCTACCCTCCCCGTGGTAACCAGGATCTACATTCCTACCCTTCCCGTGGTAACCAGGATCTACATTCCTACCCTCGCCATGGCAACCAGGATCTACAGTCCTACCCTCACCATGGTAACCAGGATATACGTTCCTATCCTCACCGTGGTAACCAGGATCTACGTTCCTACCCTCGCCATGGTAACCAAGATCAACCTTCCTACCCTCACCATTGTAACCAATGAGGATACCATGGTGACATAGATCCTGGTTACCTCACCGTGGTAACCAGGATCTTCGTTTCTACCCTCACCGTGGTAACCAGGATCTACGTTCCTATCGTCACCATGGTAACCAGGATCTACGTTCCTACCCTCACCATGGTAACCAGGATCTACGTTCCTACTGTCACCATGGTATCCACAATCTACGTTCCTAACCTCACCTATGGTCACCACCTGTTTGTGGGGACCAAAAGAACGAGATCACGAAAACAAGCGGTCAAAATGAGCTTCCTCCACTGGGTGGCTGGGCTCTCACTCAGAGATCGGATGAGGAGTTCTGCCATCCAGAAGGATGGCTGCTCCTCCTCCAGGTCGAGAGAAGCCAGACGGTGTGGTTCGGGCACCTGGTCAGGATGCCCCCGAGCGCCTCGCTTTTGAGGTGTTTCAGCAATGTCCCACCGGGGGGAGACCAAGAGGCTCTCTGCGTACTGTGTACTGTACTAGTACTGTGCGTTTTATGGCCGTGAAGATAGGGTGTGTAGTGACGAGTTTTAAGATGAAAAAACAATGAAGATGTTATGAATCACAGCTTCACGCCCACATGTGCTCAGGATGTTCTGCTTTTATTTTCTCAGATAAACCCCTCCCTCTGTCCTCCGTACGCCAGGCCACGCACCCCAACATGCGGACCTACTATTTCTGCACAGACACGGCCAAAGAGATGGAGTCCTGGATGAAAGTCATGACGGACGCTGCGCTCGTCCACTCAGAGCCGGTTAAAAGGTTTGTAGTAACTCCGCTTGGTTTCCATCTCAATTTAGAAAGAAAGAGACATTTTTTTACGAGCAGTAATGACTTTGCATTCCGCGTTTCGTTTCTCCACCCTGAGTTATTTTTTCCAACTGGAATCCAGCCATTTTTGGTTGCTCTGCTGAGCCTGATCAGGTCTTTGGCAGCTGCTTTGGAGCCACTTCGACGTTTTCTGTTTGTAGAAATGTTTTCCACGCAAAACGCAGTGCACGTGGGGAGCTGCAGGTGGTTGACAGGATGTCTGCCTCATCATCTTCTTTATAAACTGTTTTTCGTGGCTGTCTCTTGGCGGCTGGCCCGTCTTTTTCCATGGCCGTGAAGGAGCATAATGGCAGTGAAATCACACAGATTTCTCTGAATAGCTCTTCTAAACAGAACTTTATGACATTTTCCAACCATGAAAGAGGCCCAAAAGAATCTTGATGGCACAGTGGATGAACTCGTTATGATCAGACTTGGTGTCGTCTGGTTTCTTCTGGGTTTGAACTTCCAACGACTAAAAATACACACTTGTTGTCAAAATCAGAGATGCCTAGTTTGTGGCTTCACAAGTAGGGAGATTTTGAGGCGGGGCCAAAAGGAGGAGGGGCTATGACACGACATGATGTCACATCTGCCAATGAACAACACCCGTCATGACAGTTGGTGTAAAACAAACCGTTCAAAACATAAGAAAGCAGCTGGAAAATTGTTTGTCTTACATGTGTTACCACCTAGCATTGTGTAGCAATACGAAGAGGAATTACCACCAGGAATACACCCCTGTACTGCTTGTTCACGCTTTGTTTTGCGGCTCACGGACATAAGCTGTCACATGACCACAGTTCCCGGATGTCCGACTTCTTCCATATTGAAAAACAACACTGGCAAGAGACCATGCAGATCGCAGCTTTCAGATGCACAGCAGCAGGAGATGCCATGTGCTTAGCCTCATTATACCTAATCATGTTTATGGAATGCAGTAGAGTGTTCATCATGCGGGAGTTTTATTAGCCTTGGTGGGTGAGCATGAGATAGCTTCTAATTGCGGGTGTGTCCCGCCCAATGTGGGAGACTTAGCATGTCTGCAAATTCAAAAAGTTGGATTAATCGGCAGTCTTTTGTTCACCAAACAAAAGTGATTGGCTGAGGTTTTTAATGTCCAGAGTCTGCTGCTTATTAAAATGTATTTATTCTTATTTTCAATTAAATATATTTAGAAGCACAAGATCAACCAGTAAAAACAAGTTTAACCCAAAATAAGAATCATTGTGACTTCTGTGTCTGCAAACCAAGCAAAGTTAAACCCACATAGATCTTCCACATGGCGGCTGTGGGGACGTAAAAACCTGCAGAAAACATTACGCGACTCATGTTGCTATTTAAAGCATAGAAGTGGAAATTCTTTTTTTTTTCTCTGCTGACCTCATGAGCAAAAGTAATGAGCTGATGAGAAGGAGCTAAACTTTGAAGTTGTGACCCCGGATGTGCAGGGAGGCGAGGAGTAACTCTACTTATTACCCAGTGATGCCTCCCTGGGGTCCACAGGCTGGTGGATGGCTCTGGTTTGGGATCTGAGGGCCTCAGCCAGAGACGCCTTTTATTGGATGGATCTAATTTCCTTTCACACACACACATGGTTTTCTGTGACAGCTGGAAGAGATATTACACACTTAGGACTTTTAGTTCACCCCCTCTGTTACCATCAGTTACAGAGATGGTGCATTAGCTCTTTTATCAGACATTTGCTGCTAATTTAACGTCGTCTTTCTGTGTCATGCTGTTGTGTGTCAGTCTTCCTCAAAGCTTTTCTGTCTGTTTATAGGCTAGACAAGCTAAAAGTGGACGACTGCGAACCCCAGGAGACCAATCACGTAGCCAACCACAAGCCTCCTCTCACTCAGCCTGAGATCCAAAACAACGAGCGTAACCGTGAGGCGGACCGCGAACACACCGCCGCTGTTTCCTCTGCCACAAACGGAGAAGAGAAAAAGCAGCAGGACGCTGAGCGATACGGCTTCCAGAAAGAGGGAGCGGAACGCGAGCGCCCCCTCACCAAGATAAACAGCATTAAACACCCACCACCAGCAAATATCATGGCTGCCTCACCACAACCTGAACCTGATAAAGCTGACAGGCTTAACCCCGGCGGGTCGCACACCAACCGCTCTACAACCGACAGATCCCCTGCCATCGACCAGCCTAACCACAGCCCACAGGTCAACGGCTCAGCAGAACCTAGTCCCGTTCAGACTGGACCCCCTATCCCAGAGGCAGGTCGAACCCTGAGCAGGACCAACTCCATGCAGCAGTTGGAGCAGTGGGTCCGAACACAGAGAGGGCGGAGTCAGGACGAAGATACCAGGAGGTTAGTAACACCTAGAACTGGTACTGTTTCAAATAAGACACTGAACTTCGTTACGCTGCTTTTGAGGTCATCGTTTCTTCCACTCTGGACATCGCTTCGGACGTTTGCTTTCACAGTCTATTCATTTTAGATTAAGAGCTTGAAGGGGATTACCCCATCAGGGTCTCCCAATACCAGGGGGCATATGCGTCCCCAATGCCAAGATTCCCAGGCTACGGGGCAGACATGCCAACAGTACCCCGCGGCCACAGGTTAGCGCAGGGGGTGTCGGAAGCCAAGGCCCTGACCGAAAGGGGAGCATTCACCCCAAGTGCCCAGGGGCTTCATTCCACCTAGCCGGAGCTTAGCCGGAGGCCTAGCAGGGTCAAGCCACCCGATATGCCATCACGGCAGCCCAAAACATGGCCAGGTGCCCTACCCAGGCAGCCCAAAGACCAATTCTGCACAACTAATATCTCTCTACACTCCCCGAGTCCCTTACCTGTAGCCCTACCAACTTTCCCATAATGCTCACCCCATGTTATTCTTAACCCCAACTAGTGACCAGGGGTCCCAGCGGGTTCAAACGAGACCGCCCCAGACCCGTCCCCTCTCTGTACAGGCACTTCCTTCTCATAGGGTTTACAGTGTGTTATAAAAATGTTACACACCCTCACCAGAGGGCAGTGAAGGCAACTAGGGAAAAACAACACCTGGGGTAAGACATGTAAGTACATTACAAAGCCGTTCGGAAAAGGCAATGAAGAAAATTGAGAAGATTGGTTTTAATATTTTCAACTGTTAATATCTTATAATTTTGGTAAAATTTGATTAAAAACACAAATTTGATTTGCAGTATCCAACAGAAAGATTTTGAGTTTTTCACTGTAAAAAACACTCAAAGTCCAGCAGTTTTTTCTAAACTAAAACAGAAAAGAGATAAAGAGTCTCAGACTCTGGTGGTCTGAATCCCTCTGACCCACTGCTCCCGTTCCTTCATTTATCTTCAGACCACGCTTTAATTGGCTGATTTGACTCTTTGGTCCACTTACTCCCACATCAGGCTTGTTTTAAAAGCTAAGTATCCACGCCTGTTTTTAGAAGATTTATCATCTTCTTTCAGCAGCATGTTTATCTTTGTTTACTTACAGTAGTTTTCTGTTGAGAAGTGGAAAGAGGAGGACCCAAATGCAGGACGTGACAGGATTTATTTAACAGAAGTTAGGCAATGCTGGAAAGCAAAGCATAAGATTAATCACCAAGGAATGTCTTTAAATCCAAAAATATAACAGAGTTCAATAATAAACTTGGTCAGTCATCCAGGAAGACGTGGCTGGGAAGGATGGTGATGACTCAACCAAGACGCCTGAAGTGATTGTCCTTAAATATGGCAGCAGGATCCACAGGTGTGTGTCATCAGACTAATCACCCTTAGGTGTCCCTAATCAGGGTGATGAGGGAAGGTCAAGGGCTCCCTCTGGTGGCAGGTGAAGGGATCATGACTGTTTTTATTAGAGTTGTGGACGAAATGACCTCTTATGGATAAAAAAACACGAGTAACTATAAAACTAACATAATGTGTACTTAACATCAAAATAATGGAATAAGATTTTCTTAACAATAACAATAGCGGCCGTTAGTATCTATTCAACTAGCGGTAAGTGTCGGATTTAAAATCCAAACATCAGGATTTAATCTAAAGAGTAAAACTAGTAAATTTACCATTAAGATAAAAACCAGTTTCATACTGATCTATGCCTTATCGATACCTCCAATATGGCCGACTTCCAGGTTTGTGACGTTACATGAAAGTACTTTATCGGGTCGGCAGGTCCTATCAGCGACGTGTCCCTTATTTTTTTCCAGGGAGTTGGCAACCCTAGCTGTAGACAGGGGTCCCCAACCTTTTCTGCGCCACGGACCGGTTTAGTGTCTGACAATATTTCCACGAATCGGTCTAAAAGTGTAGTAGAAAAACTAAACAAACCAGCCTGAAAAACTGGCTTTTTAATCAATAATAACAAACATAAAACCACTTTGTTAGCAGCGTCTTTACAACGTGGAAACATTCTCTCTGCTCGAACGCACACTGGTTGCTATGGTAATGGTAAACATACCTTCAAAATAAAGGATATCACAAAAACAAAGTGAATAAAAATACTAGTTAGATTCTTCACAGTAAGACTAGATCAAGCAGAGTTCTGAGTTTGTTTTGCTGGAACCAGACAGTCCCATCTTGACCTGAAACCTGAAGAGTCTTTCTAAGGTCCAGTCTGCTTCGTAACTCTGTAACGTCACTGGTGAGTCATTGACCGATGTAAGGAAGAAAATCTGGGGACCTTTCAAATTAAAACATCAGTATGGCTTGAATAATAAACAAAATGGAAACAATAAAATTTATTTCTTCTTTCTGTGCGGCCCGGTACCACATGACCGCTGGACCGGAACCGGTCCACGGCCCGGTGGTTGGGGACCACTTCTGTAGAAGACTATAATACTAATTGATCAACTTCAATGGTCATGTGGTATAACTTCACAGGCCAGATAGAATCACACTGCAGGCAGTGTTTGGTCAGCGGGCCAGAGTTTGGCACCTATGAAATAAAAGATAGCTGAATGGAAGATAAATTAGAAAATCCCCTGAAGGGCATCCTCCATCCCACCAGCTCTGCCTGCTCAGTCTGTGAGGTCTTCTCTGTGAGAGTCTGATTGGCCTGCGTGGTATGGGTCCCTCACGTCAGCCAGATGGCTTTGTGGGAGCATGTGTCTTCGGGATCCGGGTGGACCCATGTGGTTTTGGTCTCTGCAGTCATGAGCAGGCCAGTCTCAGATGTGGATCCCCAGTTATTATTTCCTCACAGCAGCAGCAGGCTGTTTAATGATCTGGATTTTAATTCTTGTTTGAGTTTTTATTTGTTCTTTTCAACACTTTGTGTAACTTTATGCTTGAAAAGTACTTTATAAATAAAATTTGATTTGAATAAACCGTATGTTTCTCTTCCCAGCATCTCCTCGTACCAGACTCTGCCCAGGAACATGCCCAGCCACCGCCTCCCCTACATGCCTCACTACGGAGACGGCTACCGTAGCATGCCGAGGAACAGCATGGCCCAGCGGGACAGCATCTGCAGCATGTCACCCTCGCTTTACGAACAGGCGCTTGGCCCTTCAGACAAGCGCCGCTCCATGCGGGACGACACCATGTGGCAGCTGTATGAGTGGCAGCAGAGGCAAGCTTACAGCCGCCAGTCGGGGCTCTACGCCAACATAGCCAGTCCCAAAACAATGATCAACCTATCCGAGCACGCAACGCCCTCGATTCCCCCGTCACCCTCCCATGGCTCTCTGTCTATGTACGGGGGATACTCACCATTGAGGTCTTACAACATGGCCAACGCTCGCTCTGAAGTGTCCTCGCCAAGTTACAGACGGGACCTTAGTATGGACAGACGGAGCCGGCCACCCATCAACACGGTAAGTGGAATCATGCTGACGAGCTGACAAGATAAACTGTAGGAAGTAGGAATGGCTGAAAGGAGATAAAAAATTTATCTTAATTGTCTCTGATCTGTGACGATCTATCTGATCTAGAAGGTGGAAGATTTTAAGTATCTAGGATCAGCAGTCCAGAGCAATGGAGAGTGTGGAAAAGAGGTGAAGAAGCATGTGCAGGCAGGCTGGAACGGGTGGAGAAAAGTATCAGGTGTGATGTGTTTCAGCTAGAATGAAAGGGAAAGTGTACAAAACCGTGGTGAGAGTGGTCATGCTGATTTGTCCAGAGACAGTGGCACCGAGGAAAAGACAGGAAACAGAGATGAAGATGCTGAGGATCTCTCTGGGAGTGACCAGGATGGACAGGATTAAAGGAACAGCACATGTTAGAGGTTTTGGGGATAAAGTCAGAGAGGCCAGACTGAGATGGTTTGGACATGTACAGAGGAGAGAGAGAGAGAGAGAGAGTACATAGGAAGAAGGATTTGGAACCACCAGGAATGAGGCCTAGAGGAAGACCAAAGAGGAGGTTCATGGATACAGTGAAGGAAGACATGAAGATAGTTGGTGTGACCAAAGAGGATACAGCAGATAGGGTTAGATGGAAGAAACTGACTTGCTGTAGCGACCCCTGAAGGGAAATGCCGAAAGAAGAAGAAGAAGTCTCTGATCTATGACTCCGAAGCTCCGAAACACTTTGCCCCTTTGGTTTGGTGTGGTTGACTCTGCGGACGCTTTCAAGGTCCAGCTGAAGACCGACTTGTTCAGGAAAGCCTTTGCCGCACGGCGTGCCTCATCTTGTTAAAACATTTCCAGAGGTGCTGTGCTGCATGAATATTTTCATGGCGGGATGACACATAACAACCACAGGAAATGTTTTTAAAAACCTAACGTAAAGAGTTGATCTGAGCAGGAATAATTAACCCGTCTGTCTGCAGTACGCCTACACACCGGACAGAAGGTCCATGCCTGCAGGGATCCCAGTCCAGACCATCACTGCACAGTCTCTCCAAGGCAAAACTGTAAGTAAATCTGTGTCTAACGCCACCTGCTGCTCTGCTTAAACACCCCAGACTCCCGCTACCCCAACCCCCTCTCCTCCTCATCCCTTCCTCTTCCAGACAGAGCTCTGTTCCAGATGGTAGGATTTAGGATATGTTCACTTGAGGAGCTCCTCAGAGTCCCGTCACTTCAGAGCCAGATCACAGATGCTGCCTCTCACGGCCTGACAGAGAGAAGTCGCTTCCTGGATAATCTGCTGCATGAAAACCCAACATCATGTGGATCCGAATGCCTCTTAATCTCCTATCCCGGTGTGCTCTCTTCTTTTCTCTCTCACCCTCCCTTTGCGGTGCGTCCCCTCCGTCCCTCCCTCCTGCAGCCTGAGGAACTGACTCTTCTGCTGATAAAGCTGCGCCGGCAGCAGGCAGAGCTAAACAGTATCCGGGAGCACACTGTAGCACAGCTTATGCAACTAAACATGGATGGCAGCAACCCAAAGGTCAGGCCTGGTGTGTCAGCGTGTGTCCGCCATCTCCATCCATCACCCATCTCCATCTGGAAGATCTGATTGCTTTTTCTTGCATGATGACTTGAAAGGAAAGAAGCTGCTGACTCTGAAAGCAGCTCATGATGTAATACTTCATCAGTTTGTCCCGAGCAGATAAAAGTCTGAGCCGCTGGCTGCTTATGTCGCTCTGAAGAGGAACTCTGAGCCAGGGGTGGGCAAACTTTGAACGTCTGGGCCACAAAAGGTTCCAAAATGTGAAACGTATGGTTTCAAGTAAAATTTTTAAGTGGGGTGTAAAGCTTCCGCGAAAATCCGTCCACTTAAGGAGCTTGGAGCTGATGTAAGTTCCAAAAAACCAAACTGTCTTCTTGGTTTTATTTTACACAAAAAAAAGTCATATTGAAGCAGTGATTAAAAGACTTTAAAAAACTTTAGAAAAGTTAGTTTTTAGACATAAAATTTATGATTAGAAAAATCAAGGAGGTTTTATTCCGCTGATTTGCAGCTGCTGCATTCCACTTTGCGCCTAGTTCTCTTAAAGAGACAGTCTGGGCACCGATGGGGGGTTTAAAACAAAATCAACTTTTTGTCCGCTTTTATGTTTGAACATTATTCTAACATCAAAAACAAACCTGAAGTGTTTTTTAAAATGATTTTATTCATGCATTTTTGAGTAAATTGCAAGTTCTCCCATTCTGTTCAAATGCCAACTGGTTCTTGGCCATGGATTTTGTTCTCCGCCACCCTCACCTTCTAATGTAAACAGGAAGTGTTTAACACATGCTTGGTTAATCCGTTCCGTTCCGTCATCTTCCGCTTGTTCCGGGGTCAGGTCGCGGGGGCAACAGCCTTAAGCGGGCAGCCCAGGCCTCTCTCTTCCCGGCTGCATCCTCTAGCTCACCTGGAAGGATCCCAAGTCGTTCCCTGGCCAGCTGTGAGACATAGTCTCTCCAGCGGGTCCGGGGTCTGCCCCTTGATCTCCTCCCGGTGGGACATGCCCGAAACACCTCGCCCGCGAGGCGCTCGGGGGGCATCCTGACCAGATGCCCGAACCACCCCATCTGGCTCTTCTCGACCTGGAGGAGGAGCGGCTTCACACCGAGCTCCTCCCGGATGGCAGAGCTCCTTACCCGATCTCTGAGTGAGAGCCCAGCCACCATGTGGAGGAAGCTCATTTCGGCCGCTTGTACCCGCGATCTCATTCTTTCGGTCACCACCCACAGCTGGTGACCATAGGTGAGGGTTGAAACCTAGATCGACTTGTAAATCGAGAGCTTTGCTTTGCTTGGTTAATCAAAACAGAAAAATGAGAAAATTACTTTCTGATTTGAAAGTTCTCATGAGCGCCCCCTGTGGTCGTAATGTTAATAAATGAACGAATCGTGATCTTACGATACATTAATTTTTTTTTTTTTTTTACATACTCTATTCATCTCTCACTGGGGAAATTCGTGTGCTGCATTACACCGCAGCAGGCTGTCACAACGGCACCAATGGTGGGAGAAACGGGGAGTTAGGTGTCTCCTCCAAGGACCGTAGACGTCAACTCAGTGAGAATCGAACCAGCGAACTTCTTGTTAACTTCCGGTCTGAAGGCGAACGCTCTACCACTGAGCCACCATCTCCTCCTAATTAATGAAAGCCAGGCTGGCGCCATCTGGTGTTCAGTTTAATTTAGCTCCAGCAACTAGGTCAGGGATTGCAGGCATCATCTCACGTTTGCAGCGATGAGAAAATGTCCTACCCAATCAGAAAACAGAGATGACGGTGTGACAAGAACACATACGTCTGTCCTCCATGTTTGTAGCTCTGTAGATCAACCATGCTTTACGGCCCGTGTTGGTAACAATTCTCCAGATTGAGAATTTAAAGACAGTGTTTAGAAAGTTTATTCAGAAAAAAATTGTTTTTACGCTCAATTTTTTGGACTACACTGACTGTTAAAGTGAATTACATACGTCATATCTGGTCCTGATTAGAAAAGCAGTGATTGGTTCAGGAGTTACCAAAAGTGCCCGCCTACCATATGAGGTCAGACTGTTTCCTCACAGTGATAGGCCACATTAATCCATCGTAACGATAGTCAATGTCTCTACTGAGTGCCACCTAGTGTAGAAAACTGGAATCATTAACAAAGTTTAATCTAGTTTGGACGGACTAAACGTCCGAATCGACCATTTATGGCCTTTTGACCGTAGTTTGCCCGCCCCCGCAGTCAGTTGGACAGTCATCCCCGACCAATCACAAGTCAATCTTCATGTTTTATCTCTGCATGCGGACGTGTTTACAGGATGTGTTGTGATAATAGAGAGGATCAATCAGGTCTTCTCTTTCTTTGATCTCACTCTCTTTCTTTCCTCTGCTGCCGATGTTAGAACGACATTCTCTCCTATCACCTCCAAAGGAACCTCATGTATTTGGACAACCAGGTGGGGTGGTGCATGAGTGCATGCCCTCTTTTCCTGGCGCTTTATTTTATGCTTGGCTCTGTGTTTAGCAGCCGCTGCAGTAGAGTCTCAGAATGCACCAGTTATATCTGAGACAGTAGGGGGTCTTTATGAACCTAGAACAGGAGATAGGATGCTTAATATTTTATAGGAAACCAGTTGTTGGCGTAAAAAAAAGCTAGAAATCTTCACACACAAGTTTAGAAAAGATCTGCAGATTAAACAGCAAAAGGTTTTTCTTGTTTCAAAAACAGATTACCGGCTTGAGATGAAAAAAATGATAATCCAGTTCTAAATTATATCAAAGCTTTACGAGCCGAAGTGACCAGCTTTAAGTCGTTTGGAGTGTGAGGGGATTTTAAAGCAGACATGATGGATTTATTTCATTAGCTCTGTTTAGATGCTGTTTGATTTGGACCGGGCGATTCGCTCATCCTGATTCTACCTGTTAGTTCGGAGCTGACGTGCATTGCATGGTGCACACATGATGATCAGAGGCGTCGCCGTGTTTGCATGCTGCAGTTATATGGAGGTCTCTGTGTTCCTGCTCCTGTGTGTCTCACTGAGGCTGTACCCCCTCCGTGTGAGTCTGCGTTAGAGAGAGAAGCTCTGCTGCAAACGTTCTGACTCTCGCTCCTCTCCACACTGGACTAGATGAAGGAAAATGAGCCTTTAATCGTCATGACTCACGCTTTGATTGAGAACTCTGCACCGAGGCCTCAACTTTACCAGCAAGTAAGGCCAACCTTCTTCGGTCTGTTTGCACTGCTCCTCCTTCGGTGTCCAAGTCCTCACGGCATCTTGAGACCGGCCTCCTCGTACCGTCCCCCCACCCATTGCTTCTGACTGTTCTCCTGTGATGAGAAGTCATGTTCGTCTGGACATGACTTAGAAGGTTCTCAGATGTCTGTCCCTCCTCCATTCTCTGGTTTTTCATGTGGCAGCAGGTCAGACGATGTCGTTGCTTTTGCTTGTTCCTCCGCAGCCTGTCGATGTTTCACCAAACACTCACACACATCTTTTCCCGGTTACACAAGGTTGGATTGGAGGAAAAGATTTACAGTTTTCTGTTTAATCTATCAGAGTATGTAAGAGGTCAAAGTGCGCTCTCCACCTCTCCACCCATCCATCAGCATACCCCCTCCTGCAGCTGCACCCCCACCTGTCTCCCTCTTCATGTCCAAACGTGGAAGCTCCGTGGTTCTCCGTGGAGCGTCTGCATGTTTTCTGTGGAATGCCATGTCTGCAAATTGTGTGAGAGGATGTTGAACATTTTGTTTTGTAGATCACATTGGATCTGAAAAAAAAAACCAAAACAGATTAAACGTTGGATGTAAATGATGGTTTTTATCAGGGGTGCACGTCATTTTATTACATTTCCACCCAAGAAGGCAGTAGGAACTCAGGTTGTCTGTGCTTCTGTAACACTTTTGTAAATGCGGCATCTTCCAAATCATTGAAGGAATTTTAATGAAACAGCTCATATTTACTCTGTACCAACTATAAATGAACTTATTTGGTTTTCAGGGTCAAGTGACCCAATTTTGGAGTCAGGTGGCGACATATAGTTTGATTTCTTGGTGTTCACGTATTCTTGTTGGTCTAGTCCTCGCCTGTAGATTCATCCAACCTGCCTCACCGGATGGTTAAACACTCCCGACTAACGTAAAACTAGTTACATTCACAAAAAAAGTATTTTCTAAAGAGCGTTTCCTGCTTTGGATGACTGTAGACAATGTTCTTCCTATCAAATGTAGTGAAAATGGTCACATGACTCCATCTGACCTATCAGACGATCTTGCAAGAAAACAAAACTTAGCACAAAAAAGTTATTTTTTTAAAACAATTTAACGCTAAAACAGGTGAAAACGTCTTTTTATCTGATCTGCGTCCAGGGTTGTTGGGCTAATAACCACATTAAGAGTAAAACAAAAGATCAGTTTTTCACTGATCTTTTAGCTTTATTTAGAAAAATAACAATTTTGTACATTTTGTCGTACGGTTTATATTCTTATGTGTACAAACAAAAAAGATTTCCATTTGGAAAAGTGAGGTTACAGGGAGAAGAGATAAAGAAGGTGGAAGATTTTAAAATCTTAGGATATACAGTCCAGAGCAATGGAGAGTGTGGAAAAGAGGTGAAGAAGCGTGTGCAGGCAGGCTGGAACGGGTGGAGAAAAGTATCAGGTGTGATGTGTGATAGAAGAGTTTCAGCTAAAATGAAAGGAAACATGTACAAAACCGTGGTGAAGACCGGCCATGCTGTTTGGTCTAGAGACAGTAGCAATGAGGAAAAGACAGGAAGCAGAGATGGAGGTAGCAGAGATGAAGATGCTGAGGAACTCTTTGGGAGTGACCAGGATGGACAGGATTAGAAATGAGTATATCAGGGGAACAGCACATGTTAGAGGTTTTGAAGATAAAGTCAGAGAGGCCAGACTGAGATGGTTTGGACATATGCAGACGAGAGAGTACATCAGAAGAAGAATGCTGGATTTGGAACCACCAGGAAAGAGGCCTAGAGGAAGACCAAAGAGGAGGTTCATGGATACAGTGAAGGAAGACATGAAGATAGTGAATGTGACCGAAGAAGATGCAGCAGATAGGGTTAGATGAAAGAAACTGACTTGCTGTGGTGCCCCCGAAGGGAAAAGCCGAAAGAAGAAGACAAAAAAAAAAAGATGTTACTTTTAAAGTTACTCAGTACTTGAGTAGTTTTTTAACACATACTTTTTACTCTTACTTGAGTAAACTTTTTGGCTGCTCTGCCCACCTCTGCACAATTCTTTCTCTTTTTACGCTAACGTGCCGCATGGTTTGACATGATGAATTACAAAAGCCCTCCAACACCTTTAAGACGGCCTAAAAATAAAATCTGTCTTTTTATTCCACACAAAACCAGAGTTTAGATTTTTATCCATTTTTCTTTCTAAAAAATCAAATAACAGTTAATAAATAAAGGGCTTGATGTTAAGTAAAAACATTAGGATTTAATCACTATAGAGATTTGTTTTGTCTTCTGTACTACGTATATTTAATGGCGGTACCGGAGGCTATCTCAGCTAATATCAGGCGAGAGGCGGGATACACCCCAGACAGGTCACCATTTTGTTGCAGGGCCACACACACACAACCATCCACACACACTCATTCCAAGTGGCAAATTCATAGCAGCCAATCAACCTAACATGCATGTTTTTTTGAGGAAACCAGAGAAAACCCACATATACATGGGGAGAACATGCAAACTTCACACAGAAAGACAAGTGTTTGTAGCCTTGCCCCCAATCCGGGACGCAAAATCCAGACCAATAGATTTTCATTTGAAATAGACATTATTTTTAACTATAAATTCCAAATAATCGTTTTCATCGATATAACATTAGTCATGTGCAGTTGTGGATGAAGTACTCACTTTTTGTACTTAAGTAAAAGTACCAATAAAAAAATCTACTTAAGTAAAAGTACAAAAGTAATTGGTGTCAATTTTACTGTTTAAGTAAAAAGTAAAAGTATTCGACCATAATTCAAATGCTATTTTTGGTCACAAATAAATACTTTTTCTCATTGGTCCTCGATTTATTACTTATTCTCCCTCTTGGAGACCGCAGGCGACCAACTGCTCCCTCTGCAGGTTGATTTTGGCGATGCGGCTTCAAGTTGCCCAAAAAAAAAACTGTATATATTTCAAATTCCTGACCAAAAATGTAACAAAAAATACAAAACTCACTTTTAAAAAGTAGGGAAAGTAAAAGTACTGATATTTGCTCTAAAAATGTAGCGAAGTAAAAAGTACAGGTCTCAAATTTTATTTAAGTAAAGTACAGATATGCATTTTTTTTTTACTTAAGTACAGTAACAAAGTACACTTACTTTGTTACGTTGTACCACTGGTCATGTGCACCCCAGATTATCATCAACTAACGGTATTGATGCTGAAGGTAAATTAGATATTCTCATAAATCTTTTTAGATCTGATGTGAGTACAAACTAAATGTGTGTGTTTGTGAGAGCGAGAGACACATCTTCAGGAAACGTGGGATGCAGCTGAGAAAACTTGTCTGAATAACTACAGCAGTCTGATTCTGGTGTTTACTGATTTGATCCCACCCAGATGGAGCCACCTGTCTGTCTACTTTAACCAGAATGAGGCTGTATTAGATCTCCTCTATGCACGTGCACATGCAGTGTCTGATTTTCTCCCTCTTTCCACAGCTCAGTCCGGAGGCCTACCGGGAAGCGGCCTACATGGGCATGCCGGATGAGCCGGATACGGATGTGAGTTTAGCTTCGGCTCTCATACACATGGATGGCGTGCGCAGCCTTAAAGCTTTCCTCCTCTTTTAGATGAAACTCAGCCGGTTGTGTGAGCAGGATAAACTGGTCAGAATCCAGGAGGAAAAACTTCAGCAGCTGTACAGAGAGAAGGTAAGATGACCCAGAATGAAACATGGAAACGGTTTCCAACTCACTGCTTGCAAAGAGCTGCAGATACCGTATTTTCTGGACTATAAAGCGCACCTGCACATAAGCCGCATCCGCTCTATTTGGTACAGTGGATACACCACGGCCACCTGCTCTCTGCGTGTTCACCCAGTCCTTCAGGACATTTTCAAGCTCTGGACACCTGCTTTTATGTCCCCTGAAAGCTTTCCTCGACTTCGGGCATTGCATAAGCTCTTCCCGCTGCCTCCTCCAGCGTCTCACCATAGACTCATTGACGCTTAGCTTCCGAGCAGCAGCGCAGTTTCCTTCCTGTACAGCGACATCGATGGCCTTCAACTAAAAACTGGCATCATACGAACTTCTACGAGTGGGTTCCATGATGAAGGGGTGAAGAAGATAATGGGATTGGAAATTTGTCGTCCTTCTATCTGCTTCTACCAGTTATATCTGCTAAAGAGGAAGTAGCGTATTCTTCTTTGCATTTATTTTATCTTACTGTAATTTCACGACCATAAGGTGCACCTAAAAGTCTCAAATTTTCTTCAAAATGAGCGGTGCGCCCTATCGTGCAGTGCGCCCTATCTGATTTGTGATTTGCGGACGTGTTAGAGAACCATGAGGTGGACACAGTTGAGAACATGAGAATGTTAAAGGGGTAAGTGTGGGCGTGGATTATGTATAAAAGAACAGGTGTGTGCTTTATGCAGAACATTGCTTATGAAGCTCAGTTTAAACTGATGGCAATCAGCTGCGCCGGGCGAGTTACGCCACAGTTTGCCAGTGGATTGTAGATGCTTGGGCTAACGTGTCAACTGGGACTGTTGTCCGAGCTTTCCCAAAAGCAGGCATCATTTCCAAGGAGCTGCACGGTTCAGAAAGTGACTCTGACAGCGAGAAAAGTGAACCTGCGAGGTTGGATTTAGCGCAGCTGTTAGATTCAGAAACAGAGGATGAGGACTTTGATGGATTTAATAAATGACTTTATGATGACTGCAACTAATATTTAAATAAAACCAACCAAACTCAGTTTTACTCCCGATCTATTTTTAAACATGCACGTGTGTGTGCGTATGCGCGCGCATTTATGTGTATGTGTCTGTGTGTTGTTGTAAGGCGGACTTACGTAGTAGAGGATACGTATGTATATAAAACCCGCACCCTATCATCAGGTGCGCCTTATGTGTGTGTTAAATATAGAGCACGCAAAATTTGGACTGCGTTTTTTAATACGGTGCGCCCTATGGTCGTGAAAATACGGTAGTTTTGATTCTAGTTACAGTTAGAGCGCCCCTGGCGGTAGAAAAAAAAAAAATCCCCAGAATAGCCGCTCCTTTTTATTAGCCGCATGGTTCAAAACCTATGAAAAAAGTAGCGGCTTATAGTCCGGAAAATACGGTAGTTTTCAAACTTTCTGAGACACCAGGAAAGACCCTGGAATGCAACGTTCACATTCTCGGCAGATATCATTGATTAGCACACAAGCTTCCAACCCCCTTTAGAAGGGTCCGCTACATAATCAGCTGCAAATGAACCATCAGCACACGAGGGCTCCCCTGTAGCTGCTCTTCGGTTCAGACACATCTTGTCAATGACATCGAGAAAGCAGCTAATCAGTTTAATTTTGAGTAAATAATGACGAGGATTGAACCTGCATAGAGCAGAAATTCTGTCCTAAAGACCTCGTGCTGGAAGCATGTTTACAAATCCGAGCGTATGCCAACATCTACACAAATTGAATGATTTATGAAAGTGGGAGGGGGTGGGCGGGTGGTGCTATTACATAACCTTGAGCAAAGTCAGGAGTTGCAGTTTGCAAATCACAAGACGTGGAGAAAAGAAGAGCTTTGTAGACAGAAACTGAAGTGAACCGAGGACAGTGAAATGAAGCATTTGAAGCAGCAAGACAACAATTACAAAATACACATAAATGCTTTTCCACCCTTTATCTTGCCCGGAAAAGGATGGAATGCCACTTGCAGGACAGGGTCCTGCCCCAAGTGGAGGAGTTTCAGCACCTCGGGGTCTTGTTCACAGTGGGGGAAGGATGGAGGAGGAGATCAACTGTGGGATGAGTGCAGCGTCCGCAATAATTAGGACGTTACATCGGTCTATCGTGATGAAGAAAGATCTGAGTCAGAAGCAAGATGGGGTGGTTCGGGCATCTGGTTTGGATGCCTCCCGAGCGCTTTGCTGGTGAGGTGTTTCGGGCACGTCCTACCGGGAGGAGACCAAGAGGCAGACCCGGACCCGTTGTAGAGACTATATCTCACAGCTGGACAGGGAACACCTGGGGATCCTTCTGGGTTAGAGAAGCCTGGGCTGTTGCCCTTGCGACCCAGCCCCAGATAAGAGCAAGACGACGGAACAGAACATAAATGCCTGTCCTAAGAAAAAATGGAGCACATCATGGAAAACATTGTTAATTAAGATATCCGCACTTTGTTAATCATCTTGTTTGAGCTCACTTTGAAACCATATGCTATTTCAAACCTACTTCTACACAATATTTCACATTGTACCCATAAAGATAAATATCTTTTATTATTTATTATAATAAATACTAACAATAATAATATTATTGGACCAGGTTCAGCGGCTGAAATGGACTCCCAGTGTGCGGCTAGTGTGTTTTTGTCACCACGTTAAGGTGGAGACATTTCTTTTTAGTTTCACTGACAGATCAGTGTGGGGCACTCATGGAGTTGCCATGGTAACTGCTTCCAACTCTCTTTCACTTGTGGGTAACGCCAGTGTAGCGTTACCCACGTTGTGATGTTCGGGGTGGGATGTGGCAGGTGTGATTTATAAATCTCACATTGCGTAAAGAGACTTATAGTGGTTTTCTTCCTAGTTTTTATGGCGTCAGCAAGATCGTTAAATGGAACAAAAACACTTTCTCAGCCAAAATTTTTTACTAATCTCAGTAAATGAAGTCGAGCCGAAAGCAAAGCTCTCAATTTACAAGTCGATCTACGTTCCAACCCTCACCTATGGTCACCAGCTGTGGGCGGTGACCGAAAGAATGAGACCGCGGATACAAGCGGCCGAAATGAGCTTCCTCCGCAGGGTGGGTGGGCTCTCACTCAGAGATCGGGTGAGGAGCTCTGCCATCCGGGAGCAGCCGCTCCTCCTCCAGGTCGAGAGGAGCCAGATGGGGTGGTTCAGGCATTTAGTCAGGATAGATGGGAGGAGACCAAGGGGCAGACCCCGGACCTGCTGGAGAGACTATGTCTCACAGCTGGCCGGGGAACGACTTTGGATCCCTCCAGGTGAGCTAGAGCATGCAGCCAGGGTGAGAGAGGCCTGGGCTACCCGTTTGAGGCTGTTGCCCCCGTGACCCGACCCCGGAACAAGCGGAAGATGACGGAACGAAATGGAAGTAAATGAAGTCATTATTTCATGCTGGCTGTGTTGTGGTTGGCATACCAGCTTGGCAGTGCGAAAGTCGCTGGTTTGATCTATGTTTGTGATAAGTTTAGGAACACTGGTCTTCCTTTGAGGAGTCTGTGGGGTCTCTTTGTGACTACTTAAACCCAACCAAATCAGTTAAAGTCTGGCGCTAAAATCTCTTTGTGATTGACTTTCTCTTCGGGTAATTGGTCTAACGATGTGTGTTTGTGATCGTCCAGCACACCCTGGAGACGGCGCTGCTGTCAGCCAGCCAGGAGATCGAGCTGGGCTCCGACAACCCAGCAGCCATTCAGAGCGTCATCCAGCAGAGAGACCTCCTCCAGAGCGGCCTCCTCGGTACCTGCAGAGAACTTACAAGAGTCACAAGTGTAAGTATGATCCACGCTGATGCTGCAGACACGCTTCAACCTGTCACAAAGATGTTTCCTCTACATACAGGAGCTGGAACGGTCGTGGAGAGAATATGACAGGCTTGAGGGGGAAGTGACGTTAGCCAAGACCAACCTGTTGGAGCAGCTGGAAGCACTGGGAAGCCCACAGGTAGGACACGCCTTCCTTTCATGCTGTCAGCCATGGACATCAAGCAGATAGTTATGAGGGCTTCATGATACAGAAAAATGAATACAATACTTTATTAATACAGATATAGAATAGAACAATGGAGAGTGTGGAAAAGAGCTGAAGAAGCATGTGCAGGCAGGCTGGAACGGGTGGAGCAAAGTATCAGGTGTGATGTGTGATAGAAGAGTTTCAGCTAAACCGTGGTGAGATCGGCCATGCTGTTTGGTCTAGAGACAGTGGCACTGAGCAAAAGACAGGAAACAGAGATGGAGGTAGCAGAGATGAAGATGCTGAGGATCTCTCTGGGAGTGACCAGGATGGACAGGATCAGAGGAACCACACATGTTAGAGGTTTTAGAGATAAAGTCAGAGAGGCCCGACTGAGATGGTTTGGACATGTGCAGAGGAGAGAGAGAGAGTACATCGGAAGAAGGATGCTGGATTTGGAACCACCAGGAAAGAGGCCTAGATGAAGACCAATGATGAGGTTCATGGGTACAGTGAAGGAAGACATGAAGTTAGTTGGTATGACCGAAGAAGATGCAGCAGATAGGGTTAGATGGAAGAAACTGATTTGCTGTGGCGACCCCTGAAGGGAAATGCCGAAAGAAGAAGAAGTCTCTGATCTATGACTCCGAAGCTCTGAAACACCCCAAGATGCAGCAGATAGGGTTTGATCAGTCATGGGCAAACTACAGTCCGCGGGCCACATGCAGTCCATTAAACTTTTTTAATCCAGCCCGCCGAACTAGAAAAAATTAAATAATTAAACCTTGTTAATGTTTTATTTCACCTGCAATTCTGAGGTTTCGTCACTAGATGGCACACTCTGAGTATATTGGCTTTGCTGAGAGAAAAATCAACACTGCTCCCTTTAAAATGTGTATGTCTCCGTAATGCGCACGTTGTCAAAATAAACAGTGTGCACAGATATTGAAAGCCATTGGTCTGATCTAGACCGATAGATCTAGATTAGACCGACTAGATCTATCGGTCTAATCTAGCGGTTACCAAAGCATGCCATCCATCTACTCCTGTTCCAGCTCCCTGGTCAAATGTTAGAACTCAATGTGGCCCGCGAGTCAAAAAGTTTGCCCACCTCTGGGTTAGATGGAAGAAACTGACTTGCTGTGGCGCCCCCTGAAGGGAAATGCCGGAAGAAGAAGAATTAATACAGATATAGAATACCTTATAATCCCCTGCTTGGGAAATATGTGCATCCGATAGCTCCAAACAGCATGCTGGCGGGTGCCGAGTAGGGTGGGATAGATGGAATTTTTGTTTGATTTAAATATTAAAATAATGCGGCTGTATTCGTTAAATCAGAGACGATGTCAGATTGATTTATCAGGTCTCCATTAGTTCTGTCTTCTTTTCCATCCTTCATTACGTTTGGATTCTAAAACTAACTGTTCTGACAGACCATCCTGCTCCAGTCTGAGTCAGAGCTGAGACGGGGTCGCACACGTAGCTCTCTCCTGCTCCTTCTTCATGATGATTAACCTGTAGTCTCCTCTCGTGCAGACCGAGCCTCCCAGTCAGCAGCACGTCCACATTCAGAAGGAGCTTTGGAGGATTCAGGATGTGATGGAGGCTCTCAGTAAGCACAAAGCCCAGAGGAATGCTGCTGATGCCATGGACTTCTACGGGCCAAAGGCTGGCATCAGCAAACAGAGTAACGAGGTGAGCAGTCGCACACAACCTGAGGACGGAGTAGCTAGAGTAACCTCTAAGAGGCCTATTTCTGAAATCAAGGACTGTACTTCATGATGATGCTGCTCTTTCGTCCTCTTGAAGAACTTGTTGAGATTTGGATGATGATGTTCGGAATGCGTCCTTACGTAGAGTAACAGCTTTACTTTAAACAGTTTAAAATCTTGCAGAGGGTGGACGTTTCTCTCTTTGTCTTCGGTCAATCCTTCTGCTGAATTTGGTCATTTCGACCACAGCTGTTCTGTACCTGATGGTGGCGCTGTGCTTCCTACCCTGTATGATCCTCTAGGTAGAAGACTCGGTCCCTCCACGGCCACCTCTTCCCCAGTCCTACGAGCCCAACCCTCCCACGGTGCCCCCACATGCCCCACCCCTCCGACCTGAGGAGAGGAAGATCAATCACAGGAGTAGCTCTCACAGCGTAAGCGCATCCTGTTCACCCCAGCTGTCCCATCACGTGTCCAAACTCATGGAGGAATGTTTGGAATCTTTTTATTCATCTCATCCATTCCATGCTCAAACAGAAACCAGCTCATTCTTTGCTTTTTATTTGATTCCATCTCATTTTTTTTTTCTCCGTGCAGCTGATGAAGTTTCAGATGTTTGTTCTTTGTGATTTATTTTCACTGGATGATGAGTCTCCGTCTCTTCCAGCAGGCGCCGGATTACAGGCTGTATAAGAGTGAGCCGGAGCTCACCACCGTAACCGAGGTGGACGAGAGCAACGGAGAGGACCGTTCAGAGAATACCTCTGACCGAGAACACGCCGGAACTAAAGGTTAGCCTCCAGTTTAAAAAGGAGGTTCATGCAGAGTCAAATTTTTGAAAATTTCTTCCAAATTAAAACATTAGTCCCACTTCAAAAACATTCCTATTTCATTCAGAGATGTTTGAGGGTGGCAGGGGAAGGCACCCTGGTTAGATTTTGGGGGTAGAAGGGATTTGAAGAGGCGGGGCCAAAAGGAGAAGGAGTTGACGTCACATCTGCCAATGGACAACACCTGCCATGACAGTTGGGGTAAAACAAACCATTCAAAACATGAGAAAACAGCCGGTAAATTGTGCGTCTTACGTATCCTGGCTTATTTCAGACGAGAGGCAGGTTGCACCCGAACAGGTCGCCAGTCAATTGTGGGGCCACACACACAGACACCCATCTGCACACACACTCATTTCTAGAGGCTATTTCATAACGACCAACCTAACCTGTATGTTTTTGGAGGAAACCAGAGAAAAGCTACACATACTCATGGAGAACATGCAAACTACACACAGAAAGGACAGTGATTCCAGCCTCACCCCTTCTCTGGGGCATGAATGCCAAACTTCTTGCCCTGAAAGGCCACCTTGCTTGCCCCTGCAGCACCGTGCTACCCTGAAGAGAAAGTTTTGGTAGATTTTATGTTGTTTGGCAGCCGGCTCCTGAAAGCAGACGGATAAGATTCATGACCTAGTTGCTGAAAGGAAATCAAATTGAGCAGAGAAAAGTTTGGATAGGCTTCAACATAAAATGTATTCATGGTTCCGTTCCGTCGTCTTCCACTTATCCGGGATCGGGTCGCAGGGCAACATCCTCAGACGGGAACCCAGGCTTCTATCACCCCGGCTTCTCTCACCCCGGCTGCATCCTCGGGCTCACCCTGGAGGATCCCGAGGTGTTCTGTGAGACATAGTCTCTCCAGCGGATCCGGGGTCTGCCTCTTTATTCTTAATATAAAACTTGATCATTTTATTACAGGCAGGGCTTTATGGTGAGAAAGTTAAACCGTTTGCTTGTTTTACTGTAACCATAGCGACCAAATAGCCCAACCATCAGATGTTCCTCTCTACTTTGTTTCCAACCCAGAGGTTGGAATAAGGTCCACTAGATGCTGGGACCCATGTTTAAACCCAGTGCTTTAACCATGGGTTTATTAACGTGCGTGTTGTGTTTTTCTTCTTGTGCAGGCATGTCCTACCCGGTCGGCATCGTCCCACCCAGAACCAAATCTCCTGTGCCGGATTCATCCTCCATAGCGTCCTATGTCACTCTGAGGAAGACCAGGAGACCTGACCCCAGGACGGTGAGTGTATGGATCAGTTTTCAAATGAAAGTACTTTATTAGTCTCCTCTTGTGGAAATTTGAGTGTCCAGTAGTGCTCTAAACAGCTTCTGAACAGCTGCTAGGTTGGTGGAACAGAGCTGGAACAGCCTCTTGGTAGAACAGCTGCTTTGTGTGGACACTTTAAGGTTTGGTGTTGCGTAGCAACGAGGCTGGTTTATTAAGACAAATTCTGCACAAAGTTTACTACCACAATCTCAGTAAACATTTTATTTCATAAGGAGAAACAATGTCTGACGTGGGTGTGGCACACATACACATAAAGAGTAGACCTCCCCATTGGCTGCTGCAGCCGCCATCTTAAATCGGTTGTCGTATCTGCAGTCAAACAAAAACTATGGTAGTAGATACAATGTCTGAGCACTGCAGAGATGCCAAGTTTTTGCTTCACAAAGCAGTAGATTTTGGGGGTGGAAGGGATTTGAGGAGGCGGGGCCAAAAGGAGGAGGAGTTGACATCACATCCGCCAATGGACAACACCTGCCATGACAGTTGGGGTAAAACAAACCGTTCAAAACATGAGAAAGCAGCTGGGAAATTGTGCGTCTTACGTGTGTTACCACAAAGCGTTATGTATCAGTACGAAGAGGAATTACTGTCATGATCCCCTCTCCTGCCGCCAGAGGGAGCCCTGGATGTTCCTCATCTCCCTGATTAGGGACACCTGATATTGATTCCTGATGCCACACATCTGTGGACCCTGCCAGATATTAAAGGGCAATCATCCCGGACTTTCCTGTCGAGTCATACCATCCCTTCCAGCCAGGTCTCCCTGGTTGCCTGAACATTCTGAACAATAATCTTTTGCCATGCCACTAAAACTTTGTTTTTCATTCACAGCCTTACTGGACTGCCATTCTTAAATAAACCATATTTTCTGTCTGCAATCGGGTCCTCCTCCTTTCCACCTGCACACCGCTTCATGACGATTACCACCAGGAATACACCCCTGTACTGCTTGTTTGCGCTTTTTTTGCGGCTCACACACATAAACTGTCACAGGACCAAATTTCCCAGGTGTCCGATGTCTTCCATACGTTCACCAAAAACAATACTGGCAATAGACCATGCAGATCACTATTAGCGGCTTTCAGATGCACAGCCGCAGCATCAGGAGATGCCATGTGCTTAGCATCATTATACCTAATTACGTACATAGAATGCACTAGAGTGTTCATCCTGTCGGAGTTTTATTAGCCTTGGCAGGTGAACGTGAGATAGGTCCTAAATGTGGGTGTGCCCCGCCCAATGCGGTAAACTTGGCATGTCTGGCACTGTGTGGTGGTGAGGTTGAGTTTTATTTTTCTGATTTCAGGAGCGCCCACGCAGTGCTGTGGAGCAGCTGTCCCCAGTGGAAGGAAACCGGCCACGCATGAGTGTAGAGGAGCAGCTGGAAAGGATCCGGCGCCACCAGCAGGGAGCGCTGAGAGGCAAGAAGAAAGGTCCGGGCAGCAGAGGAGGCAGCCATGAGAACACCCCCACCCGCAGCCGCTCATTCACCAAGGAGAACCACTTCCGTGGTGCTCAGGTATTTTACAAGTTCATCCAACATTTTCACTGCTTCTCAGAGATGGACGACATGTTATTCACCATTTATTTACAGTATTCATAACTTTCCTGAATGGGTTTTATGTTTCATTCATACTGGTTTGAATCATTTTCAATCTCACCTGTCCAGCATTCAGATACTGTTTGAACGGTAGGTTGTTCTTGGCTGAGAATTTTGTTCTCCCCCATTTCCCCATTCTAACATAAGCAGAAAGTGTTTCACAGGACCAGCACGGGCACTCTGCCCACGCTTATATTTTTGGTCTCGACAAAATTTACACATCGCCGATCTACGTCCCTACCCTCACCATGGTAACCAGGATCTACGTTCCGACTCTCACCATGATAACCAGGATATACGTTCCTACCCTCACCGTAGTCAACAGGATCTATGTTCCTACCCTCACCATGGTAACCAGGAACTACGTTCCTACCCTCACCATGGTAACCAAGATCTACGTTCCTACGCTCACCATAGTAACCAGGATCTACAGTCCTACCCTCACCATAGTAACCAGGATCTACAGTCCTACGCTCACCATGGTAACCAGGAACTACGTTCCTACCCTCACCATGGTAACCAGGATCTACATTCTTACCCTCACCATGGTAACCAGGATCTACAGTCCTGCCCTCACCATAGTAACCAGGATCTACAGTCCTACCCTCACCATGGTAACCAGGATATACGTTCCTACCCTCACCGTAGTCAACAAGATGTATGTTCCTACCCTTACCATGGTAACCAGGATCTACGTTCCTACACTCACCATGGTAACCAGGATCTACGTTCCTACCCTCACCATGGTAACCAGGATCTATGTTCCTACCCTCACCATGGTAACCAGGATCTACATTCCTACCCTGACCATGGTAACCAGGATCTACGTTCCTACCCTCACCATGGTAACCAGGATCTATGTTCCTACCCTCACCATGGTAACCAGGATCTATGTTCCTACCCTCACCATGGTAACCAGGATCTACATTCCTACCCTGACCATGGTAACCAAGATCTACGTTCTTACCCTCACCATGGTAACCAGGATCTACGTTCCTACCGTCACCATGGTAACCAGGATCTAGAGTCCTACCCTCACTGTGGTAACCAGGATCTACGTTCCTACCCTCACCATGGTAACCAGGATCTACGTTCCTACCCTCACCATAGTAACCAGGATTTACGTTCCTACCATCACCATGGTAACCAGGATATAGAGTCCTACCCTCACCATGGTAATCAAAATCTACGTTCCTACCCTCACCGTGGTAACCAGGATCTACGTTCCTACCCTCACCATGATAACCAGGATCTACGTTCCTACCCTCACCATGGTAACCAGGATCTACGTTCCTACTGTCACCATGGTAACCAGGATCTACGTTCCTACCATCACCATGGTAACCAGGATCTAGAGTCCTACCCTCACCATGGTAATCAGGATTTACGTTCCTACCCTCAGCGTGGTAACCAGGATCTACGTTCCTACCCTCACCATGGTAACCAGGATCTACGTTTCTATCCTCACCATGATAACCAGGATCTACGTTTCTATCCTCATCATGGTAACCAGGATCTATATTTCTACCCTCACTATGGTAACCAGCCACCCGGGAGGAGCTCGGTGTAGAGCTGTTGCTCCTCCAGGTCAAGAGAAGCCAGATGGGGTGGTTCGGGCATCTGGTTAGGATACCTCCCAAGCACCTCGCTGGTGAGGGGTTACGGCCACGTCCCACCGGGAGGAGACCAAGAGGCAGACTCCGAACCCGCTGGAGAGACTATGTCTCACAGCTGGCTGGGGAACGACTCAGGATCCTTCCGGGTGAGCTGGACGGATGCAGATGGGGTGAGAGAAGCCTGGGCTTCCCGTCTGAAGCTGTTGCCCCCGACACCCGGCCCTAGACAAGCGAAAAATGAAGAACCGGAAGATTTACACATTTGAAAAAGAGACATTGAAAATTAACTACATAAAATATATTAACAGAATAAACTTTTAGTTCATCTCACCATCTTTTCTCCCTGGACTCTCCCTCTTCTACTTTCTAACCGGTTGTTTTGTGTCCAGTCATTCTCCCGGCGCAGAGACGATGTGATGAGCAGCGACATTCTGGAGCTGGAGGCGTCTCTACGGCAACAGGAGGTGGTGAGAGAGCAGGAGACGCCCGCTGAGGAGATCGCCCGACTTAAAGAGTCTCTGCAGGCTGACCACTTTAATGTGGACCGAGAGGTGAGCATCTCTGTACTGCTACGGATACTCATCCAAGAAAGAAGGATTTCTAATTGGTTTGACATTCAAAAATCTCCTTAGCCGTCCATCCCAAAGGGTGATGCGGAAGCGTATTCTGGCTGAGTCAAGGCGAGAGGCAGGGTACACCCCGAACAGGTCGCCAATCGGTCGCAGGACGACACAGACACACAGACAACATCCACACACACTCATTCCTAGGGGCAATTTCATGTGGCATGCATGTTGGAGAGTGGGAGGAAACCACAAAAAAAAAAAACACAGACATGGGGAGAACATGCAAACTCCACACAGAAAGACAAGTGTTCTAAGCCTTTGCTCTGTTGACAACATCGTGTTTTACGTGTCGCAACCCTCAAGAAAAAGACCCCACCCCCATTTACAAACCTTCTATGTGATAAAAAGTTGAACTACCTGTTTTACCTTGCAGTAAAATTAAAAGATAAACTGTTGGAAAAACTGTTGATGTTTCTTTGAGGGGATTTAAAACAGGTGTTCATGGGTCCCAGAAAATGTGTTTACCGCTCACGCTCCGAGGTGTTGTTATGGATTCTGGATGGATACGTTTTAACGGATTGACTGATCAGGCGGCGGCACGGTGGCGCAGTGGGTAGCACAGTGGCCTCACAGCAAGGAGGTTATACTGTAGGTTCGAGTCCCGGGTTTGGACAAGGCTTGGAACACTGGTATTTCTGTGTGTAGTTTGCATGTTCTCCCCGTGTATGTGTGGGTTTTCTCTGGTTTCCTCCCACCCTCCAAAGACATCCATGTTAGGTTGATTGGTCACTACATGATTGCTCCTAGGAATGAGTGTGTGTGGCCAAACAGACTGGCGACCTGTTCAGGGTGTCTCCCTCGCCTCGAATCAGCCGGGATGGACTCCGGCAACCCCGAGAGGAATACACGGTAAAGAAGGTGACTGACTTATGGGCTGTTTGTTAACATTCTTAACAAACAGCACAGCTCCATCTGGTGGATCCGTAACGTAACACCAGCCTCTATGGCAGATTCTATTCTTTGCACCTTAAAGGGCCCATCTCATGCAAAAGTGACTTTCCAGAGTTTTCTACCTTGTAAGAGTGATGTCCGGGCCTTGTATATGTCACCAAAGGGGTTTATAGATTGATTTAGCCCGTTTTTCACAAATTGCTTTGGATTTCTGGTACGTTCAGACAAAACAACCAATGAGCAGATGTCTAAAGTATGACGCATTTGACGTAGCCAGGACAGACTTCACGCACGCCCCCCTCCGCAGCAAACCCTCCCTTCTCACCACCCGCCTGCCCTTCCTCACCCGCCTCCACTCCGGCCTTGTGCCCTCACAAATTTGCTTTCAACGTCCGATATACGGGCTGGATACAGGCTGGTTCGCTGCTCTGCGTCTTTTTTATTTTCTTGCTTGAAACACGCTTTTTTGATGAATCGACATGATAAAATCTTATTTCAGACGCTACCAAACCGTTACGCACAGGTATACGCCTGCCTTCCCCCTCCCGCTCAGAGATGGGCGGAGGAATAGCGGCTCAGTGAGAGCAGAGGGCGGAGCTTGTACTTTCTCAGGACGGGCGGGGGGATGAGTAATTCCCGGCCTTTCATAGGTCCGAGTCTGTGACTGCGCTCCACCAAATCAATATATTTTCATAACTATGATGTAATGCATGTTGCAAACCCCACATTTTGCGTGTGTATGTGCATAAGATACAATGTGAAAAGAGTTACCGTATTTTGCATGAGATGGGCCCTTTAAGTTCATCCAGGATTTCACAGGAATTTTTTATGATTATTGCGATAAAAAAAAAAATTTCCTCATTTACAAGGAGTTCATATAAAATTTGCAATTTTTAAACCTCAAATTCTCTTTTGCTTACAATCAAATCACGTGTAAAAAGAAGTAAGAAATATGTAAAAAACATAGATGTGACCCGATGCGACGTGAGGGTTTTCTTCTTTGAAATTTAATGGCACTTGCGTCCACTACTAGTGTCCGCAGCTTGCTCTTACACACAGACACATAGAGGTAAAATTAATCACTAGACAGGATTTTAAGACCTAGTTGTTGTGGTTGGTCAAAGTTGCAGATTATTGGGATTTTGCGGAGTTTGGTTGATTTTGCATTAAAAATTTGTTTAGAAGATTTTTAAACACTTTGGACCTTAAACCAACAAACATAGAGTCAGAGAAACTAGTCACTTTCATGAAACTACTCCGAGCTGCTGCCTTGACACATCATCTAGATAGGTGAGGAGTGGAGAGAGGCAAGGTGTTAGGGTTTAACAGTTGTCAACAGTGGTGGATGAAGTACTCACTTTTTGTACTTAAGTAAAAGTACAGATAATTAGGCAAAAATTTACTTAAGTAAAAGTAAAAGTACCAATAAAAAAAATCTACTTAAGTAAAAGTACAAAAGTAGTTGGTGTAAATTGTACTTTTTAAGTAAAAAGTAAAAGTATTCGATCATAATTCAAGAGTTATTTTTTGTGCTATAGTGTGTCACCATGGTAACCAGGATAAATACTCTGCAGGGGTGTGACCCCCCCCTCTCTCCCGCCTCTTTTGGTCCACAAAATAAATAAATAAATAAAAATAAAATAAAAGGGGACAAGTCAAGCTGTCCTCTAGAAGGGCCAGTGAATGGGCTGCCAAAATGGAGGAAAATGACACTTATTTTTTTTAAATGTTTTGGGGGGAGGCCCCCAGTCACTATATATTGGGTTTGTCAAAGCCCCGCCCCCTTTTGGAAAATCCTAGATCCGCCCCTGCTCCGTGTAATGATGGCTCAACTTTTTATTTAGAAGTAAACACAACAATCTTTTGACTCTTTTTAATTTGTTCTACAGTATATTTGATGTTAGGTTTTTGGCGCTGAATGAATGCGGAAAATGTTTCTCGATTCATTACTTCTTCTCTCGATCAACTGCTTCTTTTGATTTTGGCGATGCGGCTTCAAGATGCGCTAAAAAAACCTGTGTATTTTACAAATTCCTGAACGAAAATATAACAAAAAATGTAAAACACATTTTTGAAAAATAGCGAAGTAAAAGTACAGATATTTGCTCTAAAAATGTAGTGAAGTCAAAGTAAAAGTACCGGTCTTAAATTTTACTTAAGTAAAGTGCAGATACACAATTTTTCTGCTTAAGTACAGTAACGAAGTACATTTACTTCGTTACGTTCCACCACTGGTTGTCAAACATTGCAGGAAGTCGTGGTTTACAGAGTGTGCAAGACAGGTTTTATACAAAGATCTCACACTTGAACTTCGGCTTGAAAAACTCTTTCACTGTTTATTAAAGTTTTTCTCTTCTATTTTCTCTTCAGCTTTCTGTGCCTGACAAAGTCCTGATCCCGGAGCGCTACGTGGAGTCCGACCCAGAGGAAGCTCTGAGCCCGGAACAGCAGGCCGACAAGAGGAAGAAGGTGGACCGGATTAAAGCGCTGATAGCAAAGAACAGGTAACACACACACACACATACACATGCTGTAGGTTTGCTTTGCATTAGGGCTGCATGATGTTTTGATATCAATGCTCTGAGTGTTTTCTTGCAGCATGCAGAGCGTGCTCCCCAGCCTGGCTCTGAGTCCAGAAGAGGAGGTAGAGGTGACCGTGCAGGAAAAAGAGAAGATGATCAATATTTCTTACGAACTGGCTGCAGAAGCTTCTAAACGCAGCAAACTGGTTGCAGGTAGGATTCCGCAGGGAGAGCGTGCTGGGTCTGCATGTTCCTGATGCTTCCATTGTGTTGTGTTGTGCACATTTATCATCACACACCACTTTCATTTCACTGAGCCATTAATCTAACCAGTGTGTTTGTCCTGCTCCGTGTGTGTGTGTGTGTGTGTTTCATTGCAGTGAAAAGCCTGTCGTGCTCATCCTCACCCCCACCGCAGTCACCTAATACACCCTCACCGCTCACTGATGGCTCTCACTTCATGTGTGTGTAGTAGCAACAGTAAGACTTTCTTTTCTCTGTTGGTTTTTGAAGTTTTGAGGACCGCCTCCTCAGAGACGCTGCTGGGCATCGGACCGATCTGCACCAAAAAAACTGTCGTTATGTTTTTTAAATAACCTAAACCTCAGGGTCATATGCGTTGGTAAACTGCGTCTGGAATACTTTTCATTGCAGCGCCTGCATCACTAAACACGCATGGAACAGAGCACGGGTTTTACTTACCGTTTAAATAATACGTTTTTTCTAAAGACGCAATGGTGGGTTATCTGCGGGCGTTTCTTTCCGTGGTAAGAGTCACATAACCTTTTGCCGGTTCATAACTTACTGTCAAAATAAAGTGAAAATTGCTTAACTTTACATACCTGAAATAAAGTATATGTCATAATTCCTTCACTCTGCCACCAGAGGGTGCCCTTGGACCTTCCTCCCTCTCCTGAACTCCTGTCTGATCCCAAACACCTGGGTCATTAGCCTGATGCTGAGCTGCTGTGCGTCGTCAGCCTGGTGCCTATTTAAATGGAATCACCCCAGACTTCACATTACATTCGAAGCTTGGCACTTGAAGAGCGCCTTCTCTTTGAGCAATGGTTGCTTTGTATTTTTGAAACCGCAGGGGATGGTTCGGTCCCCTGTTTGCAGTGATCATTGAAGAGAAGGATACTAGTAAAGCCGACTTTACTTTCTAAGGAAGCTGAGGTCCTTCAATGTGTGTTGCAAGATCCTGGAGACCTTCTACCAGTCTGTGGTGGCCAGCTCCCTTGTTCTTCTCCGTCATCTGCTGGGGGAGCACCATCACAGCCAGTGACGCCAACAGACTGAATAAACTAATCAGACTGGCTGGCTCTGTCATTGGCAGCAAACAGGACTCACTTGAGGCAGTGGTAGAGAGGAGGTCACTGAACAAAATTTTGTCCATCATGGACAATCATGACCATCCTCTCTACCCACTCCTGGACGAACAGCGGAGCTCCTTCTCCAAGAGGCTCAGACAGCTCCGCTCGAGAACATCTCGTTACCGGAGGTCTTTCTTCTCGTACGTGATCGGGCTCTATAACGACTCACTTAGCAGATAGGAAGTTGTTGCTGTGACACACAAATTTCCCATGTGTGGGATCATTAAAGTATATTCTGATAGTTGAGGAGGATGTAAGTCATTAACTGGCGATAACACCTACATTGATGTTTTGCGTCTTTTTGAAACAGTCAGACTTCCTTGTCGGGTCATACCTTCCATTCCAGCCAGGATTTCCTGGCTGCCTGACCACGATTCCCAATAACCTCAAGACATTATTCTGATTCTGTGTTTTTTCCTTTACAGCTCAAACTGGACTGCCCTACTAAAGAAACCCTGTTTTGTTGTCCAGCATTTGGGTCCTCCTTCTTCCACCTGCACCCCACGTTGTGACAGTATAGTTTTAAAGAAAAGGAGCTCCTCCTATTGCTCGGTTTTGTCCAGAAGATGTCATGTTTTAAACTCTACGTGGCACACCTGTGTCATTATGAGGGTGCAGAAGGAGGAGGAGGACCCAATTATTATGTTCAAATTGATCTCATGGTCGGGCAGCCATGAAGACCTGGCTGGAAGGGGTGATAACCCGACAAGGAAGTCAGGGCAGACTGCCTTTAAATAGGCAGCATGTCAATGATCCACGGGTGTTTAGCATCAGGTTGGAATCTGGGATAGGGAGGAAGTTTCAGGGCTCCCCCTGGTGGCAGGAGAGGGAATCATGACAACTTGAAAGTCTTTAATTTTCTCAACAAAATGAAGGTGTGTCTTATAATTTGAAGCTCCTTTAAATTGGTCAATGTTGGTTAACTATGGCTACCGTACTCAGGAGGTGTCGTCAAAGTAACAGCAGTAAAAACACTGGTAAAGATATTGTTGGAATTCCAGTCACACACCACTTGTGTGTATAAAGATCTCAACGCTTACAAGGTAGAGTTCAGTCACGCAGTAGAAGATGGGAACAGAGCAGCACGCAGAGAATTCAATGGTATGAAAGTGGATGAAGAAACAAGACGACCTGCGCCAAGCAAAGAAGACTGAACAGCGTTTATGAGGGAACAAAATGAGATCTATCAGCCCGATGATGTTCCGTTTGTTCGTTCCATTCCGTCGTCTTCCGCTTATCCGGGGCCGGGTCGCGGGGCAACAGCCTAGCTGTTACCCCAGCTGCATCCCCTAGCTCACCTAGAAGGATACCGAGTCGTTCCCCGGCCAGCTGTGAGACATAGTCTGTCCAGCAAGTCCGGGGTCTGCCTCTTGGTCTCCTCCCAGTGGGACGTGCCCGAAACAACTCACCAGCGAGACACTCGGGGGGCATACTGACCAGATGCCCAAACCACCCCATCTGGCTTCTCTTGACCTGAAGGAGGAGTGTCTCAACACCGAGCTCTTCCCGGATGGCAGAACTCCTCACCCAATCTCTGAGTGAGAGCTCAGCCACCTCGCGGAGGAAGGCATGCCTGATGATGTGATGCACACTATTTATGAACCTAGTTTTAAAACAGAAGGTGAGCCTTATAATCCGATGCAGCTTCTGTTGCGGAAAAAGCAGTAATGCAAAATTTTACTTACAAAAAAAAAGATGGCAGTTAGTTTTTAAAATCATTTTTACTAAAAAAAAAAAAATTCTAACGTGTAGAATAATTTTGTTTCGTTCTTTTAAGAAAAATAACAAAAAGAAGTTTATACTAACATTTGCTTTAAAGTTTTGTTATGATTGCACGGGCGAAATTCATGCTTCTCAATCATTCTCTGTCATGCCCTCCTTGCAACAAGAAAACAATTTGCGCCCCTACATTTGTTTGTTTACTGCACTTCCTACCGCCTGCTTGTGCTAAAAACCGTCCACCATAGAATTAATACATGCTCTGACAACGAGAGTGCTGCTGCCACCTACTGTAGTGGAGGTGCAATTACACTTTATACTAGTACAGCAAAAAAAGCATGTTCCCATGGTCACAGGCCCCCCACAATTTGAGAAGCATTGATATGAACCAGAGATGCCAAGTTTTTGGCTTCACATAGGGGAGATCTGTCAGATCCTCCTCTTTTTGGGCTTCACAAAGTGGGAGATTTTTTTTGGAGAAAATATCTGATTTCAGTGTTACATAATTTGGTTCATAATTTGGCTTCATTGGACCGTGATCTCCAGCTCTCACTGGATCGATTTGCTGTCGAGTGTGAAGCGGCCGGGATGGGAATTAGCGCCTCCAAATCCGAGACCATGGTGCTCGCCCGGAAAAGGGTGGAATGCCCCCTCCGGGTCAGGGACAGGGTCCTGCCCCAAGTGGAGGAGTTTAAGTATCTCGGGGTCTTGTTCACGAGTGGGGGAAGGATGGAGCGGGAGATCAACAGGCGGATCGGTGCGGCATCAGCAATAACTAGGACGCTGCATCGGTTCGCCGTGGTAAAGAGAGAGCTGAGCCGAAAAGCAAAGCTCTCGATTTACAAGTCGATCTACGTTCCTACCCTCACCTATGGTCACCAGCTGTGGGTGGTGACCGAAAGAATGAGATCGCGGGTAGAAGCGGCCGAAATGAGCTACCTCCGCAGGGTGGCTGGGCTCTTACTCAAAGATCGGGTGAGGAGCTCTGCCATCCGGGAGGAGCTCGGTGTCGAGCCGCTCCAGGTTGAAAGGAGCCAGATGGGGTGGTTCGGACATCTGGTCAGGATGCCCCCCAAACGCCTCGCGGGCGAGGTGTTTCGGGCACGTCCCACCGGGAGGAGACCAAGGGGCAGACTCCGGACCCGCTGGAGAGACTATGTCTCACAGCTGGTTGGGGAACGACTTGGGATCCTTCCAGGTGAGCTGGAGGATGCAGCTGGAGAGAGAGAGGCCTGTGCTACCCGTTTGAGGCTGTTGCCCCCGCGACCCGACCCCGGAACAAGCGGAAGATGACAGAACGGAATAATTTGGTTCTAACCACCCAGCACTGCTCTGATGATGTTGAACTGCTTCTTTTGAGCGTTCGGTCCTCTCCGCTTCATTCTGATCTTTGTCACAATGTTTTTCAACCTAATTTGAGACCAAATACATACATTTTTATTAAACTATCAACTAGAAAGTTTTTTCGATCACTGCTTCCATTAACAATATAATCATTCTTGTCAAAGTGTCTTGAATTATTATCAAATAAAAAAAAACGTGGAGCCTGAAACGCTACAACAATGTGGTCTACGATTTTAAAAACGCAGAAGAAAACTTCGTAGAATTTACAACTTTACATGGTTATGCTTACAGGTCACGACAAACACTCAACAAAATGCAAATCAAATGCAATTGAAACTCATTTTGTGGGTTGAAAAACACTGACCTCTCACTTGGTTTTTATCACAGATAATCTGATGGAGTTTTTCTCTCTCCAGCACAGGCCCTGGCCTCCTCAGTAAAGAGCTACACATGAAGGAAGCGGTGTGACGCAGGAAACCAGCACAAGGCTCCAAACTGCCGCTCCGCTCGCTCACTGTGACGTCACAGCCTTTTACCCGCTTTGTTTTCATATTTATTTGCTTTTATTGGAGGTGGCTGCCTGAGTCACCTCCTTTTAGTTCTGCTCAACCTTCTCTATGCTGCTTCTCAGATAGTGATTATTATTATTATTAGAACCTATTTATCCGTTTATTGTAGAGAAAATATTAAAAGTTCTAGATCAGGGGTGTCAAACTCACACACCAGGTGGGCTGGAATTTAATATTCAAATAACATCCTCAGAAATAATGACGGCTTTTTTTATATGATCCGAAACTAGTTTTGGATTAAAATTGATGTTTCATGTAAAATCATCTTTTTGGAAGTTTGAACGTAATCAAAAACATACCAGGAATGATTTTATAGTTTACTGCATGTGCGATTTGCGAGTTCTCATACCTGGTATTCAAACGCCAGCTTGTTCTTGGCCACAGATTTTATTCTCTGCCACAGACACACATTCTACTGTAAACAGGAAGTGTATTTGTGTGCACGTTCCGCTCATGCTTGGTCCGTTGACTTTGCTAATTTGATACGCTTTACACTGTATTTACAACCTCAAACGAGATTTACGCTGTGTCGTGCACACCGAGGACAAAACTAAGAGAGGAGCGAGAAGAGGGGGATTCAGTATTAACAAGAGAATAAATGTATTTAAAAGCTTTATTCAGCAAAGATTACCTTACCATGTTTATCTATAGAGGATATGAGATAAGATTTATAATCACAAAAGCACAAAACTCTCTTTAAAAGTTATGGAAGAAGCAAAACTTAAATCTGTTCCCTCGTCTTCTGCTTATCTGGGGCTGGGTCGCGGGGGCAACAGCCTCTGAAGTGAAACCCAGGCTTCTCTCAACCCGGCTGCATCCTGCAGCTCAGCCAGGAGGATCCTGAGTCGTTCCCCGGCCAGCTGTGGGACATAGTCTCTCCAGCACATCTGGGGTTTGCCTCTTGGTCTCCTCCCGGTAGAGGCCCGGCCCGAAACACCTCGCCAACGAGGCGCTCAGGAGGCATCCTAACCCGATCACTGAACCCGGAGGAGCACCAGCTCTTCTCTGAGCTCGTCCCGAATGGCAGAGCTCCTCACAAAAACCTAACCATATAATATTTAACTTTACATTACACACACATATTGAACACTGCTAGGATAACGTTGCTATGGCAACTGTTATTGTTGATCGAGGCGCTAAAACATCATCAGAAAATTCTGGGATTCCTAGCAGGCCCTGCCCTATTATGTTTTTTTTTTTCTTGACTAATACTGATTTAAAGGGTCCAAAAAATTTTGATTTTTGATTAATCAGATAATTAAAAAATGTTTAATTTTCATAATAAAAATGTCTTCTTTTTTAATACTTTGTAATAAAAATACATGTTTTGGTCTAAATCAATTCTATGATAATGAATATTATAATATTTAATAACTCAGCAACAAAAATCTGTCATTATTTGCAATTTTAGTGTCAGAAAAATAGTATTTTTTAAATTAAATGTTTAAATTTTGAGAAAATTTTGATTGCAATTCAAATTCTTAAAATAATGTGTTTAATTATTACTTTAACATAGAAAAAAATAAATGGATTTTCTAATTTGTCTTAAAAAAAATCAATATGTTTAACAGTAAAAATTTTTAGTTTATTTTTTCCCACTCTATTGATCTCTCACCGGGGAAATTTATGTGCTGCACTCCTACACCGCAGCAGGCTGCCCACGACGATGCCAATTGTTGGAGAAACGGGGGGTTAGGTGTCTTCTCCAATGACCTTAGACTTGCACTCAGTGGGGTGCAAACCCACGAACTTCTATTTGACTTCCAGTCCACGGGCGAATGCTCTAACCACTGAGCCACCGTCTCCCCCAGATATAAACAATATATATAAACAATACGTTTATCGTCTCATATTGTAATTTGTACAAAAGTTTTAAAAATAACTGGAGTAAAAAAAAATAATACACACATTTCTCAGTACTACCGGTCATTACGGTTAAATATTTATTCTATTAATCACACTGAATTTCTTTATCATATAAAACTTTATTCACTTAAATTATGAAAACATTGACAATAAAGTTAGTTTGTTATCAAATGTCAAAATACGTGTTTCTCTTGGGCGGCACGGTGGCGCAGTGGGTAGCACATCGGCGGCACAGCAACAAGGTCATGGGTTCGAGTCCCGGGTGGAGGCTTGGAACACTGTCCTTTCTATGTGGAGTTTGCATGTTCCCCCCTTGTTTGTGTGGGTTTCCTCCAAAGACATGCATGCTAGGTTGATTGGCCGGAGCCAAATTACCCCTAGGAATGAGTGTGTGGCCCTGCGACAGACTGGCAACCTGTTTGGGTTGTACTCTTCCCTTTGCCTTAAATCAGCCGGGATGGGCTCCGGCACCCCCCGCTACCCAGTAAGGGATAGAAGGGTAAGAAGATGACTCACGTGTTTCCTCTTCATTAAACAAATCTAAACTCAAATTTTCCAACTTTTAACTTTTAAGACATACAACGTAAGAAGAAAACTTAATTTTTCTATCTAACTCATAACAACAAAAAATCAAGATGAAAAAGGTCTGTTTCTGCTTTCTTCCTCTGTGTCGGCGCTGAGCAGGGATGTCAGATGGCGGTGCGTTTCTAAAATCTGTAAATCTGAACTTCTGGCAGAGGCTTTCAGACAAACTCGGGATGTCTGCTAAGAGTTCATAATCATCCGATTCAATCAGCTAACCAATCAATTTGCCAGGCTGTAATTTGTAGTGTAACATGTTCTGTCGGGTATAACACCAGCAGGCCGGCGCCAGTCATCATTTGGTTTAGATTCACCTGTTAAATATAATTTGTGAGCCAGAGTTTGACACCCGTGTTCTAGATCCTTCTTTCTAACAAAGAAGGAGCCACTTTAAAGCTGCAGATGAAGATCATTTATAATTATGGGTTTTCAGTCCCTGGCAGATGGTTGCCGGTACGTGTCTGAACGTTCTGACTTCAGTCTGCTTCTCTGCTCTTTTCTACAGAGGAGAGATTTATTTAAACCTGGGAGGGAAAGTTTGACATGTTGGTTTGAAGCTGCAGCTAAATAAATAAAAAGGATTAGCATGTGTACGAAGCAATAAGAGAAATAAGCCTTTGTGAATCCGAGATATTTTTCTGTGTGTGTGTGTACAAAGTGTAATTATAAGAGCTTTACTGTGTATATAATGTACATGGTGCGTCTGGATGGGAGGACATGTCCAGCGTGTGGTTACACACCATATTTGATTCGCAGATGTTCACATCCCATCTGTTTTATATCATGTTAAATAAATGTTGCTGTTCTTAATTACCGTTGATTTTCTTGGTCTTCTTTTCTAAACTTTTAGAAAATTAAAAACAGATTTAAATCCCAGGCGGCACGGTGGTACAGTGGGTAGCACAGCAAGAAAGTCGTGGGTTCAAGTTCCGGGTGGAGACGAGGCTTGGAACACTGACCTTTCTGTGTGGAGTTTGCATGTTCTCCCTGTGTATACGTGGGTTTTCTCCGGGTACTCTGGTTACCTCCCACCCTCCAAAGACATGCCTACCAGGTTGATTGGCCACTACATGATTGCCCCTAGGAATGAGTGTGTGGCCACGTGACAGACTGGTGACCTTTGGGGTGTACCCTGCCCCTTGCTTCAAATCAGCTGGAATGGGCTCCAGCGTCCCCTTAAACCCATTAACGGATAGATGGTTAAGAAAGGGACTGACTGTGATTTAAATCCCATTATGGATTCAATGAGGGAAAAAAAAGAAACCTAATAGAGATCCAGATGAAGGAGGGATACCCTGTCAGGACAAACCTACCTAATCCTTCTCCTCGATTACAAATGTATCACTGGTCATGCACCTCTCTGCCTACAGGAACTCTTCAATCCACAGACACATTCCTGTACGTAGGCTACTTCTCCGGGTCCTCACCTCTAGGATCCCTGCCATGGCGGACAGAGCATTTTGTTCTGCTTTATCACGTCTTTGAAACTTAACCCTACCGACTTGAGATCAATGCTGTGCCTGAATTCATTTAAAGACATTTTTATTTTAAAAAACATCTAGTTCCAGATGTTTTTAATTATGCCGATGTTTTTAATTTGTTATTGACACATGTATAAGCGCTAATCATTTTTATCGTACCTCACTGTACATATCAAACAGCAAACAATCAAATACTTTAACACAAATTTTCTGTATTCTATTCCCGAAAAATAAATTTCAAACTGGGAAAATTATTGCAAACATTGTCAAATGTTGGAGAAAACAATTTAGAAAGTCCAATATTTTACCAACAAGAAAATGCAGAGTACAAACTTGCATTACAGGTTGCCGTAATTGCATTGATTTTGTTCTTCACGCAACCAACCTGGACGATGTTGCCAAGGTTTCCTGTCTTACAAAACCAAAGTTTGCAGAATCCAGGATTCCATTTTCCACCGGGTAGGTCGAGTTCAAGGTGAACTTCCAGGAAGCTTCCTTTTGGACTTTTTGAACTGCTTATCCCCAGCGGGTTTAAGGAATGCCAGAGCCTATTCCGACTGATGGCTACTGAAGTTTTTAAGTACTCAGTAAAGTGTGAAACAGATTGTATTGAATGAAGAAGTCTGGTGTGACAGAGAAGTATGTTAGAGTGGTTCAGGACATGTATGAGGGCTGTAAGACAGTGGTGAGGTGTGCTGTAGGTGTGACAGAGGAGTTCAGTGTGGGGGTGGGACTGCACCAAGGATCTGCTCTGAGCCCTTTGCTGTTTGCTATGGTGACGGACGGGCTGACAGACGAAGTCAGACAGGAATCTCCATGGACAATGATGTTTACAGATGACATTGTGATCTGTAGTGAGAGGAGGGAAGAGGTGGAGGAAAAGCTGGAGAGGTGGAGGTTTGCACTAGAAAGAAGAGGAATGAAGATTAGTCCGAGTAAAACAGAGTACATGTGTGTGAATGAGAGGGATCCAAATGGAAAAGTGAGGTTACAGGGAGAAGAGATAAAGAAGGTGGAAGATTTTAAGTACCGTAATTTCACGGCCATAAGGCGCACCTAAAAGTCTAAAATTTTCTTCAAAATGAGCGGTGCGCCCTTTCGTGCGGTGCGCCTTGTGTGTGACCTAAAAGAAAAAGCGGTGCCCGTGAGGCGAGGCGGACCTGAAAGAAAAACATGAGAACGTTAAAGAGTGAAGTGCGGGCGTGGATTGTGTATAAAAAAGGTATGTGCTGTATGCACAACATAGTTTAAGCTGAAGGCAGTCAGATAAGCGGAGGAACATGGGAATCGAGCCGCCGCGAGAAATTTCAGCATTAACGAGTCGATGGATTGTAGATGCTTGGACTAACGCAGTGCTTCTCAATTATTTCCTGTTGCCCCCCCCTAGAAAGAATAAAATATTTCGAGTCCCTCGACCCCCGCACTCTCCGCCATGACCATAATTAGTATCATTTGTCTATGAAATTGTTATAAGCAGTGGTCCCCAAACCACCAGGTGGACCACCCCTGGTGTGAGGGGCCTAACTAGTATTTTTATTCACTTTGTTTTTGTGATGTCTTTATTTTGAAGGTATGTTTACTGTTACCAAGGCAACCAGAGTGCGTTCGAGCAGAGAGAATTTTTCCACGTTATAAAGACGCTGCTAATAAATTTTCTCGTGAGGACAACGTGGATTTGAATGTATTATTGTTGATTAAAAAAGACAGTTTTTCAGGCTGGTCTTATCACCTGTAGACCGGTCCGTGAAAATATTATCAGACACTAAACCGGTCCGTGGCGCAGAAAAGGTTGGGGACCCCTGGTTCTGAGTACACTTCTGCATAACATTGTATCCTCGTTAACATTAAAGAAAAAAAAACAGCTTTATTGTTTTTCAGTGTGTAACAAAAAATATTTAAAGTGCATCAATTAACTTGAATTTTAATAAAAATAATTCCTTTTTAAACTATAAACTACAACTACTGTAGTGGATGTACAATTACACTTTATTCTAGTAAGGCAAAAAAGAAAAGCGTGTTCCACAGGATCACACGCGCCCCACTAATGGAGAAGCACTGGACTATTTTTTAATACGCACATTTGCATGCTTGCGTGTGTTGTTGTAAGGCGGTGTGTGACTGAGACTGCGCCTTTTCGTACGGTGCGCCTTATGTGTGTGTTAAATACAGCAACGACGCACAAAACTGAGGCTCTGCCTTTTCGTACGGTGCGCCTAATGGCCGTGAAATTACGGTACTTAGGATCAACAGTCCAGAGCAATGGAGAGTGTGGAAAAGAGGTGAAGAAGCGTGTTCAGGCAGACTGGAACGGGTGGAGGAAAGTATCAGGTGTGATGTGCGACAAAAGAGTTTCAGCTAGAATGAAAGGAAAAGTGTACAAAACAGTGGTGAGACCGGCCATGCTGTTTGGTCTAGAAACAGTAGCTCTGAAGAAAAGACAGGAAACAGAGATGGACGTAGCAGAGATGAAGATGCTGAGGATCTCTCTGGGAGTGACAGGATGGACAGGATTAGAAACGAGTACATCAGGGGAACAATACATGTTAGAGATTTTGGGGATTAAGTCCGAGAGGCAAGACTGAGATGGTTTGGACATGTGCAGAGGAGAGAGAGAGAGTACATAGGAAGAAGGGTGCTGGGTTTGGAACCACCAGGAAAGAGGACTAGAGGAAGACCTAAGAGGAGGTTCATGGATACAGTGAAGGAAGACATGAAGATAGTTGGTGTGACTGAAGAAGATGCAGCAGATAGGGTTAGATGGAAGAGGCTGACTTGCTGTGGCGACCCCTGAAGGGAAATGCCGAAAGAAGAAGAAGAAGTACTCAGTAAAGTGTGAAACAGGAGGAATGCCTTGACAGGTATGAATTTCCTCATTTTTGTTGGGCCGGGGCAACATGCTTTTAGGGCCACAATTGGACCACAGACCGCAGTTTGCCAACTCTATTTAAAGTTGAGCTCCTTTGTTTCCTTGTTGCGCATGCGCGGGGTGTTTTTGTTAAAGGATGTGAATAGGTGACGTCATAGATGTGAGCCACGCTGCGTTGAAGCTGTAATGTCTGCTGCTGAAGAAACACCAGCTCTCTGTGATGGAGAAATGAAGGAGGAGGAGGAAAAAACACACAAACAACCTGAGGAAACACAACAACTCCTCACGGAACCAGAAAAAGAACAAACAGAGAGCAACAAAGAGCTAAAAACTGAAGAAATGGAGGCTAATGAGAAGAAGCTAACGGGGTTAGCAGAGCAGGCCGCAGACCAGACCACAATGGCGGCTAACGGAGAACCGGAGACCCAGGCAGCTACCGGGAAAGATACTAAAGAGGAACCGGGAGAGGAGAGCCGAGGAGCGGCTTCAAACGGAGGAGGAGGCGGTGATGTGGATGATAAGAGGAGGCAGAGTCTGGAGGTTTCCTCCTCTGATGGAGAACCTCTGAGCCGCATGGACTCTGAGGACAGGTTGGTGGTTTAATCAAACAATAAGAAAATAATTATTTATATTAATACACACAGGGTGCTGATTTAATGTTATTTAATCTTTAAATAAAGTTTGAATAGCTTTAAAACCCTCACCCTAATTTTAATCATATTGTGTATGAAAACAATCAAATACTTTCTATTAAAAATGAACAGATTCTATTAGATAAAAAAAAGACTTTTCAAATTGTTTACTTTTTTCTAACAACAAAAAGAAACCACAATTTAAATCAGAGTTCCTAAAGTCATTGTTTTTATGTAAATATCTGAGTTTTTTCAGATGCAAACTTCTAGTAATGATGAAAAAACACGATTCTTTACACTTTCAGTCGCCCTGCAGTCTTTATTTTGTAAGAAAGAAGTTCATCTATTTCTGAATCTGTTTTGGGAGGCATCATAACCAGATGCCCAAACCACCCAATCTGGCTTTTCTCGACCAGGAGAAACAATAGCTCTATTCCGAGCTCCTCATTCTATCCCTGAGTGAGAGCCCAACCACCCTGCAGAAGAAGATCATTTTGTCCGCTTGGATCGTGATCCTGTGTTTTCAGTCACCACCCACACTGGTTACTATAGTGAGGGTAGAAACGTAGATACTGGTTACCATGGTGAGGGTAGGAACGTAGATACTGGTTACCACGGTGAAGGTCAGAACGTAGATCCTGGTTACCATGGTGAGGGTAGTAATGTAGATCCTGGTTACCATGGTGAGGGTAGGAACGTAGATCCTGGTTACCATGGTGAGGGTAGAAACGTAGATACTGGTTACCACGGTGAAGGTCGGAACGTAGATCCCGGTTATCATGGTGAGGGTAGGAATGTAGATCCTGGTTACCATGGCGAGGGTTGGAACGTAGATCCTGGTTACCATGGTGAGAGTAGGAATGTATGTAGATCCTGGTTACCATGGCGAGGGTAGTAACATAGATCCTGGTTACCATGGCGAGGGTAGTAACGTAGATCTTGGTTACCATGCTGAGGATAGGAATGTAGATCTTGGTTACCATGGTGAGGGTAGGAACGTAGATCCTGGTTACCACGGTGAGGGTAGGAAGGTTGATTCTGGTTACCATGGTGAGGGTAGGTATGTAGATCCTGGTTACCATGGTGAGGGTTGGAATGTAGATCCCGGTTACCATGGTGAGGGTGGGAACATAGATCCTGGTTACCATGGTTACTTTGGTTTAAAATGAACATTTTTCATCTAAAGATCTTCACATTTTCTATGTTCGTGTGTCTGTCTTGTTGTTTTTGGCTTCTGCTAACTCTGTTTGTACTTTGGGGTAAATAAAGTACTTTAAATGTATAGACCACATTTTCTTGACTGAAAGTCTCCGAGGCCAAAATATGAATACCATATTTTCCGGTTTATAGGGTGCACCTGTTCGTAAGCCACAGGTGCCCACATTGTAACATGAGAAACAATAACACTGATCCACGGCAATAAAACAGCACTAACAGGGCAGGTTTAAAAAAAAAGTTTCAAATGTACTACTATCGTATGATCTATTCCCGCCTGCACACGGGGGGCTTATTGGTATCTGTTTTCCGTTACTAAAAGAAGTCTGGTCTCTCTCCTCTTCAGTATCAGCAGCACCCTGATGGAGATGGAGAGCGTGGTCTCCAGCGGGCGCTCCACGCCGGCCATGATGAACGGGCAGAGCAGCACAAGGTCATCTGGGACCAAGACGGTGGCGTACCCTTGCTGCTGGGACCTCTGTCCTCAGTGCTTCAACTCCAGTCCAGACCTGGCTGAACACATCAGGGGTATTCATGTGGATGGACAAAGAGGAGGGGTCAGTAGATTTTTGATTTTATGAACAGTGGGTCAACAGAAGGGGTTCACTGTCTTCTCTGGGCTAAAGAACGCACCTGTAAAGATGTTTTAAAAGCTCTATTTAGAAAAAAAGAAAGAAATACAAGGCGATAAGCCGCTAATATCGATGTTAGCCGTGCTGGTCCGAGGCAGATCAAACGTCACAGGTTGGTCTGGTCTGACGGAGGTTGATTTTATCTTTCTTTCAACAAATCTGTGGAAGTTTTCAACTTACTCCTGGCCCGGCTTTAAAATCTTTCAATATTCATTTTGCAGGTTGGTTGTTTGGTTGTTTCTGGTTTCAGTCAGATCAATAAAGCGGAAACACCTCGGCCACCTGCTCTCTCTGTTCAAACAGTCTTTTTTTTTTCGTCCTCTGAAAACCATTCTCCGGTTTTGGCGTTGCATTATGTCCCACTTTAGATTTATGGATTTATAGATTTTTTGTGCAGGAGCTCCGTTTCTTTCCTGGGAACCAAGATCAATGCCTTTCAACTTAAAACTTCCGTCACACAAATTTTTGTCGTTTTTTAAATTCTAATTCCAGTTAGAGCGCCTCTAGCGATGGAAGAGTATTTCACAAAATAAGTGCAACTTTTTCCAAATCTCATGGTTACAAACCTGGGGCGTAAAATGTCCAGGACATACAGAATGTAATTTTAAACAGTTTAAATCCTGTGTGGTCCATCCTGCTGAGATTTTCAAAATAAAATTTGACTCGTGCTATTTTTTCTGATGTTTCTCCTCTTGTGTTTCCCAGGTGTTTGTGTGTCTGTGGAAGGGCTGTAAGGTCTACAACACTCCGTCAACCAGCCAGAGTTGGCTGCAGAGACACATGCTGACACACAGTGGAGATAAACCCTTCAAAGTAAACCTGAGATCACACCATCCATCTTTCTCTTTTACTGTGAAAACCTAACAGTCTGATGCTCTTCCGTCTTTTCGCAGTGTGTTGTTGGCGGCTGCAACGCCAGCTTTGCTTCCCAGGGCGGTCTGGCACGCCACGTCCCCAGCCACTTTAGCCAGCAGGGATCCTCAAAGATGTCCAGTCAGGCCAAACTGAAAGAGGAGTCACCCTCCAAAGCGGGCATCAACAAGAGGAAGAAGCTGAAGAACAAGAGAAGATGCTCCCTACGTACGTACCCAAAAGGCAGGCAAAAACTCATTCACTCACTTTTACTCTTTCTCTCTGCAATTCTCACCATTTTCTGGAATTTACTCATTTCATTATTGATTATTATTGTTTTAATTTGCATTATTACAGGTTTTTTTTTTTGTGGCTTGAAACTTTGTTTTATTTTCATTCACTGTTTTGTTGCAACAGAAAACTTTAGTATCGCGAGCATGTTTCCACACACGGCCGCACTGCTGCAGTTAGCATTTAGCTGCTAAATTAGTTGCATAAATTGAGTGTTTTGAAGGTGATTAAGACCATGTCCACACGTAGCCAGGTATTTTTGAAAACGCATATCCGCTGTCCTTTGTTTTAGGAAAACGCTCGCGTCGACCGCTGACTGTTTTCAAAATATCCGCGTCCACACAGAGCCGTATAAATACGCTTCTGAATGTGATTATGAGCATGCCAGACCAGTAGTCGGCAGTATTGAGTTGAGGAGGAGGGAGGCTTGAGTGATTAATAATTGCCGATTGCAACGCATTTCCGCTTCTTTGCTCCTCAACAAGAAGCAAGAGCAGTTGAGAGGGAAGAAAAGAGGGTCTGCAGCATGGATCCACGGAAACAGAATGCCGTGGATCTGTTTCCAGGCAAACAGGCATCTACGGAATGCTTGTTTCCGTGGATCCATGCTGCCCACTGTCTGCTTTTGTAAACAAAGACGCACACAAATGACGTACTATGTGCATTACTTGTCGCAGGTAGTGATGCATAAAAACGCAAATCTTCGTTTTCGCACGTCCACACGCAAACGCAAAAATTGAGTTTTCCAAAATCTCTACTTTGGCCGAAGAGGTTGGTTTTGAGTGAAAAAATACCCTGCGTTTTCGCGTGGACGGCCAAAACGGATAAAAATAAATGCGTTTTCAAAAATACCCGGCTAAGTGTGGACGGGGCCTAAATCACCAAAAAAAAAAAAGAACAAAAACAGTAAAAGTGAAACAAAACTGAACAAAATAAATTTTAGAATCTGAATAAAATAAAACTATTTAACCTCTTAACACCCACCTATTTTCGGGCTGTGCACAATAGTTGGACATACCCAAATGCCATTGCTTATTACAGCAGCATCTTTCAAGTCACATGCTTGTACTATACATCAAAATAAAGCTTGGACCTTCTAGTTTCTGTAGATATGTACATGGAGAGTGTCAGAATTTCAGAGCCTATCCTACAGTAGTTCAAACATAAAAAAAATTGTAGAATTTTAGCCTCGCCTAATTTTTTTCATTTTCCAATGTCCCTAGCCAAGACATACTTCTTAGTAGGCATAATTCCTTCCATTTGTATGACAAAAGTCTTGTTGACAACAACTGTGTAAAGTTTCAGATCTCTAGGTACAAGTGTTTTTGACCTATTGACCTTTTACTATAAAAAGTGTCCATTCGGCACAAGCTGTCCAAATCTGTGCCAAAATGTGCCAAAGTGAATTTTTGCCATTCTATCACTTTTTTAGTCATAAAAAATGCATATTAGTGTTTCTGTGACTTTGAATGCCTCCCACAGATATTTTTTTTCATAATTTTTTAAATGTATATTATAATATTTTTTACTGTAATTATAAATTTTTCCATAAAAATTATGCACAAGAAATGAAATATACAACTTGATAAATGATATGTTGTGTATGACAACAACTGTGTAACGTTTCAGATCTCTAGGTACAAAAGTTTTTGATTTATTGACCTTTTAGTATAAAAATGTCTAATCTGAACAAGCAACAAATTGAATTTTTGCCATTTTATCACCTTTTTAGTCATAAAAAATGCATATTAGTGTTTCTGTGACTTTAAAAACCTCCCATAGATCTTTTTTTTTCCTTTTTTTTTTTTTTTATTATTTTTTTTTTATTTACATAATTTTTGCTGTAATTATAATTTTTTTTCATAAAAATCATGCACAATAAAAAATTTTCGGACAAAAATATGTTCCAAAACCCCAGATTTATAGTTTGCTAAAAAAAAAGTTGAAAATAAACTAAAAAATCTTTCAATCTGTGATCACCTCACTCACTCAGTGTCTGCTCCTCATTCGCGTCATGACGCACAAAAATGGCGCCGTTTGTTTTGATAAAATTTCCGTTACGCAGTTGAAATACACGCGATTCTATTGGTCCGGTTTTGAACCAATCCCCTCGTTTTGAAGGTGGAAGTATCAGCTTTCTTTATTGGCTAATCATATATTTTTAAGTGACGTCGTTAGCCCGCTAGAAGCTAACATGCTAGCAGTGCTGTTAGCTGAACGAGGAGCACTTGATTCATTCAAAGCCTTGTAAAAAACAAACCCTTAATCGGAATATTTTGCGAAAGGTCTCATTTTGTAGATAACTTTGTGAAGAAAATAAACATACCCAGGATGAAGTTAAAAACACAGCTTGGCAATTACTATGGAGATTGGAACGTGACTGCTACGATTTTTCGCAGAAAAAAAATCACGTTTTCTGGAGTTTTTCTCCAAACTGGTTTACTTTTGAGAAAATACAATTTTATATAGTTATTCTGTGGATTATTACGGACAAAATGAGACCAATCAGATGAAGATTGAACCTGTCTGAGCCCATTACGACTGGATCATAGGTGAGAAATGCGCTCTAAACAGTTTGATTTTGTTTGCGGATAGTTAGCTATTTCTTCTTGAAACTAGTGAAAACATAAATATGGATGCTATGATCGTTTTCTTGACAGTCTAAGCTTTAAAATGAGGTATAACTTAGTGGAATTGAACTAAGATTAAGTGTCTTTATGAGTGAAAAAAAACCAAAAACCCACAAACGTACCGTGGGCGGGTCAGTGGAAGTTAAGAGGTTAAAAAAAAAAAAAAAGACAAACAATGCAGTGCAATACTGGAAGGTCACGTTTATCAACAGAACAGAAATCTGGGAGATAAATGAATGTTTATTTTAATTTACCGTGTTTTCACGACCACGGGACGCTGTTACCAGTGTTTCCACTTTAGAAACCATTGAGATTCAACACAGCAATCATCAGAACTGTCCAGTTCTGCACCGTAGGATACTTGGCACATTTAAGAGAAAATTTAAGACTTAAGTTCATCATGTACTCGTTAATATATGCGAGTAAATTAAATCAATTTCTTTTAACTAAAGGATGATATAAAACGATTCATTTTTGCTCCTCCTTCTAAATTTAAATGCAAGTTTTTAGAGGTGAATTTTTTTTTTCTATTTATAAATAATTTTTCATTTTAAAAATGGTTCAAATTGAAAATATTAGCTTCAATAAATTTGACTAAATTTAAATATTCGATTTACGTCTACATTGAATACATCAGCTGGTATTTTGTAAAATATACATTCTGCAGCTTAAAAAAATATTTTAAATTGTAGTGTTAGTTTTTTTTTAATCAAAGGTTTTCTCATTTTATTGAAAATGATCCAGCATGTTTTTTTCTGCAAGATTGTTGATGCTCAAGTATTATTTAAAACAATTGCTAAAATTTTGAGACGCCCTGTTCTGATGGGATCTGCGGTCTGTAAACAATCGGAAGTGAACAACTGGTCGCAAAACCTAAAGTTAACATACATTAAACGAATAAAAACACATGTATGCTTTAAAATTATGGATTTTTAAATTAAAATATGTAGAGCAGGTGCAAAGAAATGCTAATTCCAATAGAAGTTAGCGCCACGCCAGGTCGCTGATCCTGATGTTTAGATCATCTGTAAGGGGAGGGGATGACACGTTCTGGGCATGCGCAGAGGCGCAAAGTTGCAGATTTCGTCAGGACACCTTCACATAATGTGCAACTTAATCTGGTTTCTATTGATGTTGATTTCAATTGATACTAACATCAAAGTGTGTCTTTTTATTCCTTCAGCGAAGCCACACGACTTCTTTGACGTCCAAACAATGGACGCCATTCGCCACCGGGCCATCTGTCTCAACCTGGCCACCCACATCGAGAGTGGCGGTAACGGCCACAGCGTTGTCTTCCACAGTACGGTACGTCCTCGTATGTGTGTGTGTGTAGTAAGGTTTGTAGGAGCTGTATTACTTCACATGAACACAAGAAGGCATCAGAGAGCCACTGGTTTCCTTCTGCAGACACACGTTCTGGGTGCTGGTGATGATGGCAGTGGTGGATGAAGTACTCACTTTGTGTACTCAAGTACAGATAATTAGGCAAAAAATTTACAAAAGTAAAAGTACCAATAAAAAAAATCTACTTAAGTAAAAGTACAAAAGTAGTTGGTGTAAATTGTACTTTTTAAGTAAAAAGTAAAAGTATTCGACCATAATTCAAATGTTATTTGTTGTGCTATAGGATGTCACCATGGTAACCAGGATAAATATTCTGCAGGGGTGTGACCCCCCTCTCCCGCCTCTTTTGGTCCACAAAAAAATAAATAAATAAAAAAAAAAGGAAAGGCGACAAGTCAAGCTATCCTCTAGAAGGGCCAGTGTATGGGCCGCCAAAATGGAGGAAAATGACACTTATTTTTTAAATGTTTTGGGGGGGAGGCCCCCAGTGACGTATTTATTGGCTTTGTCAAAGCCCCGCCCCCCTTTGGAAAATTCTAGATCCGCCCCTGCTCTGTGTAATGATGGCTCAACTTTTTATTTAGAAGTAAACACAACGAACAACGATCTTCTGACTCTTTTTAATTTGTACTAGATTTGATGTTAGGTTTTTGGCGCTGAATGAATGCGGAAAATGTTTCTTGATTCATGACTTCTTCTCCCAATCAACTGCTTCTTTTGATTTTGGCGATGCGGCTTCAAGATGCGCAAAAAAACCCTGTTTATTTTTCAAATTCCTGAACGAAAATGTAACAAAAAATGTAAAACACACTTTTAAAAAGTAGCGAAGTAAAAGTACAGATATTTGCTCTAAAAATTGTAGTGAAATAAAAGTAAAAGTACCGGTCTTAAATTTTACTTAAGTAAAGTACAGATACACAATTTTTTACTTAAGTACAGTAACGAAGTACGTTTACTTCGTTATGTTCCACCACTGGATGATGGTAATGGTGTGTCAGACTGAAGTGTGTCTGTGTTTCTGTTAATTATCATACAAACAAAAATCCCCCGACGTTTTAAGATAAAATAAAGACAAGAAGAGAATCTTTTGATTTAGTCATAAATTAAACTGAGATCAATTTGCTACAAACATTCAGATGTGAATGTTAAGACGCTCTTTTTCATACAGACACTAGGGAGCGCTGTTTTCTCTTCTTCTTCTTCCGGCATTTCCCTTCAGGGGTCGCCACAGCAAGTCAGTTTCTTCCATCTAACCCTATCTGCTGCATCTTCTTTGGTCACACCAACTATCTTCATGTCTTCCTTCACTGCGTCCATGAACCTCCTCTTTGGTCTTCCTCTAGGCCTCTTTCCTGGTGGTTCCAAACCCAGCATCCTTCTTCCGATGTACTCTCTCTCTCTCCTCTGCACATGTCCAAACCATCTCAGTCTGGCCTCTCTGACTTTATCTCCAAAACCTCTAACATGTGCTGTTCCTCTGATGTTATGATTTCAGCACCGACATAATGATTTGGTGCTTTATATTTTCTCATTTAAAATGCACCACATTCCTCTGTTTTATTCAATCAGTAACAAAAACAGTTGAGATGGAGATTTAAACGTACCGTCTGGTTTGGATGAAGCTCTTCAAAAGCAATTTAGTAAAAAAACAAAAAAAAATAGTGTTTTTCTCTGTAGTTGCATTTAAACGGCCATAGATTAAAGTTATTGCTTCAAAATAAATGGAAAATTCCTTTAAATGATAATGTTTTAATATAAAAAACAATGCAACTTGTAAATATTTAAATCATGACAGAATTTTACTGTTGAGTTTTATCTGTTTGATCTTTTTTATTATCTGAACTTTGATTTTTGACGACTTATATATGAAACATAATAAAAACATTCTGTAATTTTTATTTATGAAGATTATGTCTTTTCTTTTAAAGAAAACAAAACAAGCCTATGATCAGAAATTGGTCTTTATTTGAACCCTTTAAATAGATATTAGCATTGGTTTAAAAAAAGTATTTTCCAGTCCGTAGCGCGTTCCTGACTTTAAGCCGCCCACATTATTACATGAGATATTTACAAAGACAGACTGTCCACGGAAAAAGTTTTCCAAGTTAAAAACCTTAACTTTTCTTTCCAGAGTTTGTAACGCTGCAGTCAAACGTCTCACTAGTAACGATAAGTTTTCGTGCAGCAGCTCTGTTTCCTTTTAAATCAGCAGCTCCATCACTTTCAAATTAAAAGCTGCTTCATTTCTTCTAGAATTTTTTATGATGAGAGTGTGTTTATGTTTTTATCTACGAAGCACGCAATTACAATAAAGTTCAAACTTGTTTAAAAGAGGATGTGATGAGTTGTGTTTTTTAGTTCTTTTATTGTGATAAGTTTAAAACAGGAAGTGGTGGATGGTAGTGGTATTCAGAAGGCCAAAAAAAAAAAAAAAAACAATGTTAAACATCAAATTGTTCCTCGTTGTTCTTCCTGTTTCCATCCATCAGTACAAATACAAACACCCAGCTGCACTCGTGTCTTCCTCGTACTTATTCTGCTCAAGCTCCTTTGCCAACCGACGCATCATCGCATAACCTGCAGGGATCATACACGTGAAAAGTTGCGGCTTATGCACTAGAGACTTAGCAAATTATTCAGGTTCCTGTTTACGTAGCAAAAAAAAAATCGGGGAAAAAGGAAACTCTTCAGTTGAAACGAATAGTACAAGATGAGTTTGTCTGAAATGTTTACTACTTTTTTTTTTTTATGCTTTATGTTGGTCACTGAAAAATCTCTTTAATTCTTTATGATGGGATACCTTCACGATGGGGTGAGATTTCCCGGAAACTCGTAATGGATCTGAGACCATTTTTGATCAATGTATTGATTAATCCTGGTATCACAAAGTTATCTCATCTGAGTTCTTCAGACTGAGTACTTCTCTGGTACCACTAGTAGCGCTGCAGATGCAGAGTTTAAGTGTGGGGTGGGGATCTGACCTGTTGGGTCTTGTTTCTCTTGTTTCTCTTTAACCCCTGGAGGATGGTGGTGAGGGTCTGTGGATCTGAGCCAGACCCCGGGTCCCAGCGGAGCTACCACAGCAACTCAGTCATGTTTATGATGGGATATTTTTGTTATTCTACCGATCTGCGTCATCCACTGCTTGACTCCAGACAAGCACCCGGTTTCAGTCAGCCCCATCTTTGCCCAGCTGCCCTCCTTCATTTCTTACTGGCGCTGGTTTTACAGGATTAAAATCTCTCACTCTCTCTCTCTCTGCTCACTTCCTGTTGCTTAAACACAAGCTTCTTCTCTATACAGTTTTACCTGCAGGATCATGAATGCACCGCGCAGCGTTACGATCTCTCCGTTCGGCTACTTTCTTGGATTTCCTGTCATAATTGTTCAGTGTGACTGAATTTGGAGGGTAGCAGATAGTTATGGTTTTATTATGTTTAGGGCATTAAAATCAATATGACTCCAAAAAAACAAGACATAAAACAATGTAAAAATGTATTACAGCCATAATATTAAAAGCATCAGTCATGATAGGCTTCGTTTTGTCATCTTCCGCTTATCTCTCGCCCCAGCTGCCCTTCATCTCACCCGGAAGGATCCTGAGGTGTTCCTAGTTCAAATGTGAGAAATAGTCTCTCGAGCCGGTCCGAGGTCTACTCCTGGTTCTCCTCCCAGTGGAATCCGCTTGAGGTGGTTTACTAACCAGATGCCCGAACCACCCCATCTGGCTTCTCTCGACCCGGAAGAGCAACGACTCTACTACGAACTCCACGCAGATGGCAGAGCTCCTCACTCTATCTCTTAGAGAGAGCCCAGCCACGCTGCTGTTTAGTTTTCAAAGTGAGACCACCTTTTTTTTTTTTTTTTTTTAACCCCACTACACACTGTTGGCTCAGTTGTAGAATGTCCGCTCTCGGACTGGGAGAAGCCAGTTTGATTCCCACTGGGCCCATGCCTTAAGCCCCTGTTTCTCTCATCATTGGCCCCATCTTGGCTGCCCGCTGCAGTACAATGCAGCATAAGTAATTTCCCCATGTGAGGGATGAATACAGTACGTTTAAAAAAAAAGACAAAATGATCCAAGTTCTTTTTATGTTTCACTATTTAATTAAAACTTTGAATAATAGAGTCTCAGAGTTCTTTGTCTTCCTGAATTCAGACTCTTTTAAATATTTGTTTACTGAAGGATGTTCTACGCTTCTTTCAGGATCTCTGGAATTAATGGATTAAAAGCTTCTGTTTTTCACAGAAATATAAGTACGATCATGGTTCCGGTTGGCCCTGTGTGTCTGATTCAGGGCCCACACTGTGCCGTTCAGGTATAGACACAGGGGTGCCCAACCTTTTTTGTCCCAAGATCTACTTTTATCAAACCTCCTGAGATCTACTGATCCGGCGCTACCATCGCAAACCCCCGGCGATCGTTTCCAACCAGCCTCTCGCTCTCTCACACATCACACACAAACACAAGACTACTTCCTCTCTCTTGCTCGCTTCCTTTTCTGTCTTTCTAACACACACAGACTTTTTTCTCGCGCACGCAGCGCTTCGGGAAAGGAAAGCGGCCACAACAGCAACAGGCGCTGCGCATTGATTTCAGACTTAACGCAATCTCGCATCACAGACTCAGCCGCATAGAAAAAGCCACCAGATTACCAGGGTCTGAATACTCGCTAACATTACTGACTTCATTTTTTTTTTTCCCGACACACCTGGCGGTTGACTTGGAACCAGTCCCGCGGTCGACTGGTTGGGCACCCCGATATACAGAGAATAAAAACCCCTGAAAAAAAAAATGACACTAGAACCCATCTGGTTTCCATAGTTTTCAGCTATTAAAGTGTAAACAATGTGTAGAAGTGCCTAAATGTTTGGGTTGGACGTCCCATTCATCGCAAGTCTTCGAGTAGATGCAATGAGAAAGGTTTCTGCCAAAGAGCAGCTGATCTAAAGATATTAAAAAACAGTATTTTTACGTTACAATGAAATATTTTACTTCAAAGAACTTTTCGTTCTTTGAGTGAAACCATTTTTTTCTGATTTCATTTGAAAATGTTCAGTTCCGTTATCTTCCGCTTGTTCCGGGGTCGGGTCTCGGGGGCAACAGCCTTAAGCGGGCAGCCCAGGCATCTCTCTCCCCGGCAGCATCCACTAGCTCACCTGGAAGGATCCCAAGTCGTTCCCCGGCCAGCTGTGAGACATAGTCTCTCCAGCGGGTCCGGGGTCTGCCCCTTGGTCTCCTCCTGGTGGGACATGCCCGAAACACCTCGCCCGCGAGGCGCTCGGAGGGCATCCTGACCAGATGCCCGAACCACCCCATCTGGCTCCTCTCGACCTGGAGGAAGAGCGGCTCGACACCGAGTTCCGCCCGGATGGCAGAGCTCCTCATCTGATCTCTGAGTGAGAGCCCAGCCACCCTGCGGAGGAAGCTCATTTCGGCCGGTTGTACTCGCGATCTCATTCTTTCGGTCACCACCCACAGCTGGTGACCATAGGTGAGGGTAGGAACGTAGATCGACTTGTAAATCGATACTTGTAAATCGAAACTTGTAATTTGAAGAATTAGTTGTTCACATTTGAAAATGTGAACAACTAATTCTTGATTTCACAGTGATTCTCTGATTTCACAGTCTGAGGCGTTCTGGAGAAATCAGAGATCTGATTTTGTCGCGTAGTAACCGTGGTCTCCATGTCTGCGTGCACTGCGTCTGTAAGGCGGGCTCCTTCGCCATCTCGCCTGCCAGGAACCGAGCTCCATACAGACTAATGTGAAGGCAGGCGTCCAGCAACAACAAAATAAATCCCCGCTAATCTCGCATAAATATTCCTGCTGGGAAACGGTGAAGTGGTCTGCGACATGTTGACGGCGGCTTGGCTTTCCCTCACGCCGCCTGCCGATTGGCTGAAACAAGTAACATTATCCAGATCATCCTTCAGCTCTGTTTACTTTTCTTGCTAAAACAGATTTCAATCTGCCAAATAAATGGATTAGCATTCCGTGGAGTGGAGTCGGGGAGAGCTGGTCGTTTCCTCCCCCTCCATCCAGGACTACTGGAAGACGTCCATGTGCGTAAGAACGTTCTTCACGTCTGAGCTCATTGATCTAAAAACAGACGTCTATTTCTGACCAGCCGGGATGTTTTTCTTGTCTTTGTAAATTCCAGATTATTTTTGATGTAAACCTGCTTCAGCATGATGGAGGAGATGTTTTTATTTTAAAGAGAACCGTGAAATTTATTATTTTATTAGGTTTAGGACAACAGTGTTGGAACGCAGGGCTACACGGTGGCCTCACAGCAAGAAGGTTGGGGTTTGAGTCCCCGAAGTGGGGGCGGAGCTTGAAATACTGTCCTTTCTGTGTGTAGTTTGCATGTTCTTTGAAAATAAAATATATTCTTTATTGATCCCTCAACGGAGAAATTTGTGTGCTGCATCACACCGCAGTACAGCAGCACCAATGGTGGGAGAAACGGGGGTCAGGTGTCTTCTCCAAAAATCCTAGGTGTGAACTCAGTGGGAATCGAACCCACAAACTTCCAGTTAATTTCCGGTCCGAGGGCAAACACTCTACCACTGAGCCACCGTCTGCCCTTTCTTTCCGTGTATTTGTGGGTTTTCTCGTTTCCTCCCACCTTCCAAAATTAAGGTTAATTGGTTGCTACATAATTGCACCTAGGAATGAGTGTGTGTGTGGATGGTCGTCTGTGTGCGTGGCCACGCGACCGACTGGTGACCTGTTTGGGGTGTACCCTGCTTCCCGCCTGAAAGCAGCTAGGAAAGGTACTGGCGCACCCGGTTACCCCATTAGGGATAACCAATAAATGAGTTTATATTAAGAAGCCCTTAGAAAGTAAAAAAAAAAAACTGACGCGAACTGCAAGCTGTTGGTTCGAAGCAGGGAAAATGAAAAAAATTCTGTTTTCTATTTGTGCAGGTGCTGGCCCGACGGAAAGAGGGATCCGGCAAGGTGAAAGTCCTCCTCCACTGGACACCTGAAGACATGTGAGTGAACACACACACACACACACACACACACACACACACACACTCCTGTGTAAAAACACACCTTTAAAAATCTTTTCCAGAAAACATAAAAAGTGCGTCATTTTGAGTTAAATTAGCGAAATGCTATCATTCAAAACACAAATAAAAACTAAGCAGAAATCCTACTGGCTGCGTGTCGGAGCAGGTATCCACCGCGGTAATGAGTCTTGTTTTTTTTTCCTCTGAAATGGGTTCTGGCTCTGTTTGGACATTTTTGGCTGAGCTGATAAATTGACAATCAAAAAGAAAGGCAACACATTCGGGCATCTGGGTAGGATCCCTTCTGAGCGCCTTGCTGGTAAGGTGTTTTGGGCAAGTCACATCGGAGGGAGACCAAGAGGCAGACCCCGGACTTACGGGAGAGAGCCTATGTCTCACAGCTGGACAAGGAACATGTGGTAAAGAAAGAGCTGAGCCGAAAAGCATACCTGTCGATCTACATACCTACCCTCACCGTGGTAACCAGGATCTACATACCTACCCTCACCATGGTAACCAGGATCTACATTCCTACCCTCACCATGGTAACCAGGATCTACGTTCCTACCCTCACCATGGTAACCAGGATCTATGTTCCTACCCTCACCATGGTAACCAGGATCTACGTTCCTACCCTCACCATGGTAACCAGGATCTACGTTCCTACCCTCACCGTGGTAACCAGGATCTACATTCCTACCCTCACCATGGTAACCAGGATCTACTTTCCTACCCTCACCATGGTAACCAGGATCTACGTTCCTACCCTCACCATGGTAACCAGGATCTATGTTCCTACCCTCACCATGGTAACCAGGATCTACGTTCATACCCTCACCATGGTAACCAGGATCTACGATTGTACCCTCACCATGGTAACCAGGATCTACGTTCCTACCCTCACCATGGTAACCAGGATCTACGTTCCTACCCTCACCATGGTAACCAGGATCTACGTTCCTACCCTCACCATGGTAACCAGGATCTACGATTGTACCCTCACCATGGTAACCAGGATCTATGTTCCAACCCTCACCATGGTAACCAGGATCTACGTTCCTACCCTCACCATGGTAACCAGGATCTACGTTCTTACCCTCACCATGGTAACCAGGATCTATGTTCCTACCCTCACCATGGTAACCAGGATCTACGTTCTTACCCTCACCATGGTAACCAGGATCTACGTTCCGACCCTCACCATGGTAACCAGGATCTACGTTCCGACCCTCACCATGGTAACCAGGATCTACGTTCCTACCCTCACCATGGTAACCAGGATCTACATTCCTACCCTCACCATGGTAACCATGATCTACGTTCCTACCCTCACCATGATAACCAGCTGTGGGTGGTGACCGAAAGAATGACTTTGCGGGTACAAGCGGCCAAACTGAGATTCCTCTCCAGGGTGGCTGGGCTCTCACTCAGAGATTGGGTGAGGAGTTCTGCCATCCGGGAGAAGCTCGGTGATGAGCCGCTCCTCCTCCAAGTTGAGAGAAGCAAGATGGGGTGGTACGGGCTTCGTTCAGGATGCCTTCTGAGCGCCTTGCTGGTAAGGTGTTTCGGACACGTCCCACCAGGAGGAGACCAAGAGGCAGACCCTGGACCTGCTGGAGTGACTATGTCTCAAAGCTGGCTGGGGAACGACTAGGGATTCTTCCGGGTGAGCTGAAGGATGCAGCTAGGGTGAGAGAAGCCTGGGCTTCCTCTCTGCGGCTGTTACTTCTGCGAGCCTGACCCGAATATGCGGAAGACGGAACAGAACGGAAAAAAAAAACAGGCCAAAAAACCTGCTTTACACGTGACGTCACCATTCTGAAGCTACAAATTCTAAACTTATTTTTTGTTGTTTTGATCGAAACGCACAAAGCAGTATCTGTCTTTCGTCAGGACTGAGGAGATGCTGATACGTAACGGTGTTTGTTTAACGTTATCACACTAAATACCAGAAAATATCAGAATAAAAAAATAACATCAAACTTCCTCAAAAGCTACGGAAGGATTAACTTCAAGATAAAAAAAAAAAAGCTACGAGGCTAAGACTTCCAGTGTGTCGTCAGAAGAAAAGCAAGCAAGAAAGAAAGAATAAATGGATGAATGATCGAGAAGTTTAACCTTTTCTCCCCATCACACGCTGATGTGTGATCCCACACGATCACACGCGATGATGTGTGATCCCACACGATCACACGCGCTGATGTGTGATCCCACACGATCACACGCGCTGATGTGTGATCACACGCGATGATGTGTGATCACACGCGATGATGTGTGATCACACACGATCACACGCGATGATGTGTGATCACACGCGATCACACGCGATGATGATGTGTGATCCCGCGCGATCACACGCGCTGATGTGTGATCCCACACGATCACACGCGCTGATGTTTGATCCCACACGATCATCTGTGATCACACACGATCACACCTGATGACGTGTGATCACACACGATGACGTGTGATCCCACACGATCACACACGATCATGTGTGATCACACACGATCACACGCGATCACATGTGATCCCACACGATCACACGCGATGACATGTGATCCCACACGATCACACGCGATGACATGTGATCCCACACAATCACACGCGATGACGTGTGATCACACACGATCACGTGTGAATACACGTGATCCCACACGATCACACACGATCATCTATGATCCCACACGATCATGTGTGATCCCACACGATCACACACGATCATGTGTGATCCCACACGATCCCACACGATGACGTGTGATCCCACACGATCACACACGATGGCAGAAGGGATCAAAGACTTGTCAGAAAAAATCCAAACCGAAAAAGACGGATGATGAGGATGAAGCAGCCAGTATGGAGACAGAAATCTGAGTCAGGACAAGAAATGAGCAGAACAGTTTTCACTGACAGATCGCTGTGTGCCACCTAGATACCGGGGTAACACCTCACTTCACAGTTGTTCACGAGTGTTTTCAAGTTCCCCCGGCTCATTAGAACATCATTAAACGTGCATCATATTATTTGCATAATCCCTGTTCAGAGTTCCGTACGCGTGGTTGGGGCGGGACGTTGTGATCTATACAGCTTACGTTGTGTCGAGCCAGGTATGGAGGGGTTTTTTTTTTTTTAAGCGAGGTGGACAAACTGAACAAAATCGCTTGCTGTGCCTAAAATTTTCTGCAAGTCTTTTTAAACGAGAGCCTAACTGAAGCAGTCAGGGATCCTGACACCAGACCTCTTTCCTGGTTTTGCTGGACAGATGAGAAACTGATGCTGGCTGCTGACTGACTGCAGAGTGTGTGTGTGTGTGTGTGTGTGTGTCTCTGGGGGCTCCTGTGATGACGCACATTGTGACGGAGGGAGTGCTGAGAGTGGAAGGAGGAAAAGCTGACTTTGTCTTTGTCTCTCCGCTCAGCTGTGTGTTCGTCCTGGACGAGAAGATCAGGATTAATTAATCACATCAAATTTGATGTTTTTTTTAATCACATGCTTTAAATCTTTGGTTCACATCTGATCTTAAAAATCTGATGCACCTCTAGGCGGCAGACACACCTCGTTTTTTTCTGGTACATCGTTTGCTGTAATTTTCGCTTTGACCGTCCATTCTGATTGGCTGCAGGGTGTCCCATTGTTTTCAGATAATGTACGCCTCTGAAAGATGTTTTGGTTAAATAACCTGACTGTTCTGTTATTATTGGGCCTGAATAAATGCCGACTGGCAACCATGACGACAGAAAGCAAACAATAACACTAGTATTTACGTTATTAAGAGATTTTTTTTTTGTTTCAAGCAAAATTTCACATCATCATGTGGATAAAAAGAGAAAATTAGACGTTCAGTTTCATCCAATCGTTACGCTCGTAAGTCGTGGACCGGCAGGTTCCATTACCATGGCAACAAATGTAAACCGATTGTTCGTTATTGGTTTTTTTATTTTATATAAAAACAATCTAAACACTCAGAGATCGGGTGAGGAGCTCTGCCATCCGGGAAGGAGGAGCTCGGTGTCGAGCCGCTCCTCCTCCAGGTCGAGAGGAGCCAGATGGGGTGGTTCGGGCATCTGGCGAGGTGTTTCGGGCACGTCCCACCGGGAGGAGTCCAAGGGGCAGACCCCGGACCCGCTGGAGAGACTATGTCTCACAGCTGGCCGGGGAACGACTTGGGATCCTTCCGGAACTGGAGGATGCAGCCGGGGTGAGAGAGGCCTGGGCTGCCCGTTTGAGGCTGTTGCCCCCGCGACCCGACCCCGGGACAAGCGGAAGATGACGGAACAGAACAATCTAAACAATAAAAAATCTAAAAAAAAAAAAAAAAATTGCGATCCATTTTTTCTTTCTTTTTGACCTCGGTACCAGCGTAATGATGCCCTTTGAGGGGTCCTCTAGGTCACCACAGTAAACCCTCCGCATGGCACGATGCGTCTCCAGATTACTCACCTGGAGCCTCATCAGAGCCACAAACACCCACAAATCAGATGGTGTTTTAGTGTGAAGCGATGCAATGAAAAGCCTTCCTCGTACGTTCTGAACCAGTCCTGCCAGTATTTTAAAAAAGTTCACACCCTAAAAATAAAGCAGGTTTCCAGTTTGAACCGGGACACCGTCCAGAGCTGATGTTTGTTTAAGTGTGAGGTTCCCGATTCTTAGATTTAGTTTGGAGGTAAAACCAGACGTGTTGTGGAGAAACTGTGGAACTGGTCACCACGGCGATGGACTTCCAGGCTCCCGGGCCACACCCCCCTCTAACCTTGTTTGTCTCCAACAGACTTCCTGACGTCTGGGTGAATGAAGGTGAAAGATCTCAGCTGAAGACCAAAGTGGTTCATTTATCCCAGCTGCCCCAGGATACGGCCATGCTCCTAGACCCCAACATCTACCGGTGAGAACACACACACACACACACACACAGGTCCTCTGTTCATCTGGATTTATCAAAACAATGTGAGGGAATAAAACACACAAACGACTCATTAAGGAGGTTCCATCAGTGGTGGAACGTAACGAAGTAAATGTACTTCGTTACTGTACTTAAGTAAAAAAAATTGTGTATCTGTACTTTACTTAAGTAAAATTTAAGACCGGTACTTTTACTTTTACTTCACTATATTTTTAGAGTAAATATCTGTACTTTTACTTCGCTACTTTTTAAAAGTGTGTTTTACATTTTTTGTTACATTTTCGTTCTGGAATTTAAAAAATACACAGGTTTTTTTAGCGCATCTTGAAGCCGCATCGCCAAAATCAAAAGAAGCAGTTGATCGGGAGAAGAAGTCATGAATCGAGAAACATTTTCCGCATTCATTCAAAAACCTAAGATCAAATATAGTACAAATTAAAAAGAGTCAGAAGATCATTGTTCGTTGTGTTTACTTCTAAATAAAAAGTTGAGCCATCATTACACAGAGCAGGGGCAGATCTAGAATTTTCCAAAGGGGGGTGGGGCTTTGACAAAGCCAATATATAATGACTGGGGGCCTCCTCCCCAAAATATTTTAAAAAATAAGTGTCATTTTCCTCCATTTTGGCGGCCCATTCACTGGCTCTTCTAGGGGATAGCTTGACTTGTCCCCTTTTCTTTTCTTTTGTTTATTTTTTTTGTGGACCAAAAGAGGCGGGAGAGGGGGGGGGTCACACCCCTGCAGAGTATTTATCCTGGTTACCATGGTAACACCCTATAGCACTAAAAATAACATTTGAATTATGGTCGAATACTTTTACTTTTTACTTAAAAAGTACAATTTACACCAAGTACTTTTGTACTTTTACTTAAGTAGATTTTTTTTGCCTAATTATCTGTACTTTTACCTTTTTTTGTTTTCTGTTATTTTGAAAGTGAAAATAATGGAAATAAAATCTTAACTTTTTGTGACGTAAAAACGGTCTCGTGTGTGATTGGACGCCTTTTTGATTTTTTTTTTTTCCCTTCTTTTCTTATTTTATTTTTGAATATCATTATCAGTGTTTACTTGGGGTGCCTGAACTTTTGAACCCCACCGCAAGTGGGTGAGTTTATTCAATATGACGTGGACATATTTCTCATGACCACGCCCCTACGTACCTTTAAAAAAAAAAACATAGATTCTTCTCGTCATGAAGCAAAACACGCTCTTTGTCGTATTTTTTGCGTACGGGTAGAATTTTCTTCATCTTGGATAAATAAAGCTCAGCGTGCGCACGAGCAGTGTTCACAATCATTGTCGTGAAGGATGTGTGTGTCCAGCAGGAGGCGCCAGTGACAGTGTTCACATAAAGAAACCAGAGCAGAAAAAATAAAGATGGTGTTTCTGTGACACTCTGTTACCCCCCGATCCCGCTCCCACACACACTCACTGCTCCTAACATCTGTCTTTGCAGAGCCCTTCCTCAGAAGCGACTGAAGAGAAGGTGAGACCACGTCCACACACACACACACACACACACACACACACTGATGTAAATGGTCCAATAACAAAGCAGTTATAATTATTGTTTATATGTTAAACTTGTTCAAATCAGTCTATAGATAATAAAACATTGAATTATTTATGTGTTTTTCTTCAGCCTGTAGAGCGCCGCCTGCTGGTGTAGGCTGAGATGGTCCCGACCAATCTGGATGTTCTTCCATAAACCGTCCGTGCACGTGTGTGTACCAGTTAGTGTAAATATTGTGAGATTTTTAACTTATTTTTGTACGCTGTTTGTGAATAAAACTGCTGTAAATATTCATGACATGTGGGTTTTTTTTTTCTTTTTTTGATCAACATTCTGCTTAAAACGACTACTTTTCCTACTAGAGAAGAAAATTCTGGGAGCTTATCCCAGCTGATTTCAGGGGAGTATCAGGACACGCCCTTTACAGGGTCACCAGTCAGTTGCAAGCCCACACACACACACACACACACACACACACACACTTATTTCTGGGGGCAATTTTATAGCAATCAACCTAACACGTTAGAAGGAAACCAGAGAAAAGCTACATGATAAAGAAGGTGGAAGATTTTAAGTACTTCGAATCAGCTATGGAGAGTGTGGAAAAGAGGTGAAGAAGTGTGTGCAGACAGGCTGGAATGGGTGGGGAAAACTATCAGATGTGATGTGCATTACCTAGATTGTAAGGTTTTTCTGGCTTCACGTGTCCCGCAGACCTCAGCTTACCAACTCTGGTGGGGAGGCATTAGCTTAGCGATAGAATGTCTGTCCTTGGACCGGGAGACACCGATTTGATTCCCATTGGGCCCATGCCTAAGTGTATGGCATGGGCCCAATGCCATACACTTAGGCATTCGCCCTAAGTGTATGGCGCTAGACACCTAGCCCCCAGTTTCTCCCAAGCAATCACGGCTGCCTGCTGCGGTGCAATGAGGAAAAGTAATATCCCCAATGAGGGTCCAATAAACACCTTATTCAGACAAAACAAGGTGTGAAAAGTTTTGTCACGAATTGTTCCAGATTAACTGTGTTCCAAGAATCCCACACATCCAGATATGAAGAATGTAAAAAGTCGTGTCTCTGATCTCTGGACAGTTCTGTGAAAGTTTTCTTGTTTCTGGAACACAACAGATTTAATTTATAGACGCCCGAGTCCACACAGGAGCAGAAAAACAACTCTTCGTCTTTTCTTCCTTCACTTTGTTATGAAACAGGATGATTTTATGTTCATTTTTTGGCTCTTGAAGAATAAAAATAATCTATTAGGATGTGAAATTTATTTCTTCCAGCTTGTGATCCTCACATGAAACAAACAGAGAAGCCCAAATGGGAGTTCTGACCCTCGGATCGTTTTTAATCAGAGGCCTCTTTAGGTACAACCTGAGTCACATCTTCACAAAATAATGTTGTAAGAGATCCTTTCGTTAATAAAAGAGCAGTCCTCTTCTTTCATCATTTCCTTTCAGGGGTCGCCACATCAAGTCAGTTTCTTCCATCTAACCCTGTCTCCTGCATCGTCTTCGGTCACACCAACTATCTTCATGTCTTCCTTCACTATATCCATGAACCTCCTCTTTGGTCTTCCTCTAGGCCTCTTTCCTGGTGGTTCCAAATCCAGCATCCTTCTTCCGATGTACTCTCTCTCTCTCTTCTCTGCACATGTCCAAACCATCTCAGTCTGGCCTCTTTGACTTTATCTCCAAAACCTCTAACATATACTGTTCCTCTGATCCTGTCCATTTCTATGTAGCCAACATTTCACCAGGACGGTTTTCTTTCTACCCCGTCCCTCACGGAGAAAATGGGAATGGAATTCCAGATGCTGTGACCAGGGGCGGATCCAGAGGTGAGCGTGGGGGGCGCTTCTTCCCAGGCACCCTTTTGGTCCACAAAAAAAAAAAAAAAAAAGAAGAAGAAAGAAAAGGGGACTAGTCAAGCTATTCCTTTGCAGGGCCAGAGAATGGGCCACCAAAATGGAGGAAAATTACTCTTATTTTTCAAAATGTTCTGCCTCCCCTATACTGGCTTTGTCAATGACCTTTTGCTACCTGGCCCCCTTTTAGAAAATTCTGGATCCGCCCCTGGTACCCACTATGTTCCATCAGTCTTTAGCAGTGTAGAGCCATCCTAACACGGACACTCCAAGAACTGACAGTGAAGCTTCATTCACAGCTAAAAACAGGCTTCACTGACACTTTAATGCAGGTTGTCATTTCGGGCAGACTTCAAACCGTGTTGCTGCTTCTCTGAAGGTCCTCAGAATAAAAAATGTGACTTTTTTTTTCACATTTTCTCTTTTTTTTTTAAACCTTCATTTGTCAGGCTTGTCTTTTAAAAGCCACGTTTCACAGTCACGTGTCCATTGTAGCGTACTTCATCATGGGGCCATGAGCACTAGAACAGTGAGCATGTCATGTCTCTGGCTATCCTAAGGGTCACCAGGCTGGTCGGGGGATCCGATCCTTGGTCAGACCCTCAAAGCCAGTGTGAGGGACCTGGGACATCTCCTGTTACCTGCTGGGTTTACAATCCAGCAGTCCCTGCGACCCAAACCAGGGATTTGCTAATGTGTGCGAAATGCCCTGTGACCTCACTCGGGGTAAACGTTTCAGAAGACGAAAACAAAAGTGTGCAAAAATGGAACAAATAGCCAATTACTGTAAATTAATAGCATTTAAATGACATTTTGAGTCATTTTTAAAAAGGTTCTAGTAATTCTTGCAGATGAAAAACCTTTCTTAATATTTGGCACTAAATCCACATTTTCTCCTGGAACTATGGGATGTTTCGTTGCTTCTTATTCAGTTTTTTTTTTTATCGTATTCCTGCTTCTTTGATGGTCCTCAGACTAAATAAAGTGACTTGTGATTCCTGAGCTTTGCAGCAGTTCTGCTTATCAGCGTTATTTCCACATGACTGACCTCTCGCCCAGGGTCTTCTGATGGTCCCCTCGTTCCTCTCACATGGATATTTCTCATCATTTAATTCCTCTACGTTCCAGCTTCTGGCCAGATGCTCTATTTCTATCTTTATCTCAGACCCATCCTCCATCTTTCCCTCATTATCTTCTCGTTTCATACGGAGCCCTGATTTCTTTCTGAGTCTGAGCGAAATCTACACGAGGAACAATTTGATTTCTTTATTCTGCAGAAAAAAAGCACTAATTTCCACACAAAACCCTGCTTTTTACTCTTAAACAACAATAAATTTTTAGTTTTAACCCTGTCCTATCTGATGTGTTGACCAGCAGTACTGGCCAGGTTTGCAGTATTAGCGTGTTCTGTTCCGTCGTCTTCCGCTTATCTGGGGTCGGGTCACAGAGCAACAGCCTCAGATGTGAAGCCCAGGCTTCTCTCACCCCAGCTGCATCCTCCAGCTCACTTGGGAGGATCCTGAGTCGTTCCCCGCCAGCTATGAGACATAGTCTCTCCAGCAGGTCCGGGGTATGCCTCTGGCTCTCCTCCCTCTGGAACGTACCCGAAACACCTCACCAGTGAGGAGCTCATCTGTGTCCTGGCTCCCCAGGGGTCGGCTCCACCAAGCTGCTCCCGGATGGCAGAGTTCCTCATCTGTTCTCTGAGTGAGACCACAGCGAGACCCCAGCCACCCATTGGAGGAAGCTCATTTCGGCCGCTTGTATCCGTGATCTCATTCTTATGGTCACCACCCTCAGCTGGTGACCCTAGGTGAGGGTTGGAACGTAGATCGACTTGTAAATCGAGAGCTTTGATTTTCGGCTCAGCTCTTTCTTTACCACGACAGACCGATGCAGCGTCCTAGTTATTGCTGACGCTGCACCGATCCGCCGACCCGCCTTTTGAAAACGCTCGCTCCTGGTCGGCAAAGGGGTTGTCATGTGAGCACAGATTAGACCAATGACCACTTCTTTCTAGCTCCATTTATTCAACATGGCGTCGTCCCATTGACCGAAAACGGCAACAAATGGAACCAATTGTTATGAGGGACCTCTTACTCACTGGATCCACCTCTTGTACAGTTTATGGGATGGCAGAATAAATCGGAGAGATCTGGTTGTTCTATATCTGCACAGGGAGGGAGGGGATCTCAGTAAGCCCTGATTCAACCACACCAATCACCACGGCTTCACACTGGAAACACACATCATGCTACGTCTTATAGGAACCAGACATGATCCCCTTTTCTAGCAGCCTGGTCGGGGTATGAATCGGAGATGGTGGGAGTCTGATTTCAGCTGAGACCAGTGTTTTAGAGTAAAGACTGGTCTTAGCTGGTTTCAGCTCTCTGATGACTCCCAGATGTTTTAAAAGCCTGAGCTTTCTGTTCCATCGTCTCCTAAAAGAAAAAAGTTGCAGCCTTGAGAGAAGTTAGTTTCACTTTGATCAAATAAACAGTTTCCTTTTATTTCCTTTCTCATCTTTCTTGGTCTGTAGCGTATCTCTGATGCACATCTCAGTACTTTTATAGTTGGTGCTCATCATTCTCCCGCCACGAGACGGACTTTGGCCGCACAGATCGGGTCAAGCCTCAAATCAAGCAGGATGGCTAAGCAATGGATACATGTTCAAATATCTTACTAATTTATTTGATCCAGGTGTGGGTTTGACTCCATCACAGTGACTTTAGGATTATGTTTTTAAGTACGTTGCTTCTAATCCATGTTGAGGGTTAGACACCGGTCCCAGGAGGCGTTGGCTCAGTGGTAGAGTTTCCGTCTTTTGACCGGGAGAATCTGGTTCGAATTCCATTGGGCCCAAGCCATCCCTGGGACCACAGGACGGGCAACTGAACATAATATTCAAATAAATTTTTATTTCCTACATTTAGAAACGGTGGTACGGAGGCGCAGTGGGTAGCACAGTGGTCTCACAGCTAGGAAGTTGTGGGTACATGTCCCGGGTGGGGACGAGCCATGAAACACTGGGGTTTCTGTGTGGAGTTTGCATGTTCTCCCCGTGTATACGTGGGTTTTCTCCAAGTACTCCGTATTTCTTCCACCCTCCAAAAACATGCATGCTAGGTTGATTCCGGTGACAAATTGCCCCTAGGAATGAGTGTGTGCGTGGCATCGTGACGGACTGGCGACCTGTTTGGGGTGTACCCTGCCCCTCGCCTTGAATCAGCCGGGATGAGCTCTGGCACACACCCCACACCCGCGACCCTGAAAGGGATAGATGGTAAAGAAGGTGACTGACTGAGATTCAGAAACATAAGAAGGAGACCTGAGCTTCCTCCTCCCGAGCCACCACTTCTCCAGGCGTGGTGAACACGTTCTCATTTATTCTATCAGTCTGTTTGTGTTTGCTCCTAGGACGGTTGTCTCAACACGTCACGGTAATCTGAACAGAAGAACGTGTGTGAGACACAACCAGCAGCAGAAAGGTTTCCTGTAAACACAAGATTTGTTTGGCTGACGTAAAACTAGCTGTTAGTTCATCAAAGTGAGAGGAAATGACCTGACACGCAGGTCTGGGCAGACCCAGAATGATTTTAATTTTATCTTTAATCTGGCTTAAAACTGATTATTAAAATGAGATTTCTGGGATAAAAAAACAACCTTAAGATAAAAAAGAATCCAGATAAAACAAAGAAATAGTTATGATGATGTTTAAATTCCGTTCTGTCGTCTTCTGCTTTTCCAGTGCCGGGTTGTGGGGGCAACAACCTCAGACGGGAAGCCCAGGTCTTCTAACCCTGGCTCGTATCCACATCTAGTTACCATGGTGAGGGTAGGAACGTAGATCCTGGTTACCATGGTGAGAGTAGGAACGTAGATCCTGGTTACCATGGGGAGGGTAGGAATGTAGATCCTGGTTACCATGGGGAGGGTAGGAATGTAGATCCTGGTTACCATGGTGAGGGTAGGAACGTAGATCCTGGTTACCATGGGGAGGGTAGGAATGTAGATCCTGGTTACCATGGTGAGGGTAGGAACGTAGATCCTGGTTACCATGGTGAGGGTAGGAACATAGATCCTTGTTACCACGGTGAGGGTAGGAATTTTGATCCTGGTTAGCATGGTGAGGGTAGGAACGTAGATTCTGGTTACCACGGTGAGGGTAGGAACCTAGATCCTGGTTACCATGGTGAGGGTATGAACGTAGATCCTGGTTACCATGGTGAGGGTATGAACGTAGATCCTGGTTACCATGGTGAAGGTAGGAATGTAGATCCTGGTTACCATGGTGAGGGTAGGAACGTAGATCCTGGTTACCATGGTGAGGGTAGGAATATAGATCCTGGTTACCATGGTGAGGGTAGGAACGTAGATCCTGGTTACCATGGTGAGGATAGGAACACAGATCCTGGTTACTATGGTGAGGGTAGGAACAGAGATCCTGGTTACCATGGTGAGGGTAGCAACCTAAATCCTGGTTACTATGGTGAGGGTGGGAACATAGATCGTGGTTACCATGGTGAGGGTAGGAATGTAGATCCTGGTTACCATGGTGAGTGTAGGAACCTAGATCCTGGTTACCATGGTGAGGATAGGAACGTAGATGCTGGTTACCATGGTGAGGGTAGGAACGTAGATCCTGGTTAACAAGGTGATGGTAGAAACCTAGATCCTGGTTACCATGGTGAGGGTAGGAACCTAGATCCTGGTTACCATGGTGAGGGTAGGAACCTAGATCCTGGTTACCATGGTGAGGGTAGGAACGTAGATCCTGGTTACCATGGGGAGGGTAGGAATGTAGATCCTGGTTACCATGGTGAGGGTAGGAACGTAGATCCTGGTTACCATGGTGAGGGTAGGAACATAGATCCTAGTTACCACGGTGAGGGTAGGAACTTAGATCCTGGTTACCATGGTGAGGGTAGGAACGTAGATTCTGGTTACCATGGTGAGGGTAGGAACGTAGATTCTGGTTATCACGGTGAGGGTAGGAACGTAGATCCTGGTTACCATGGTGAGGGTAGGAACATAGATCCTAGTTACCACGGTGAGGGTAGGAACTTAGATCCTGGTTACCATGGTGAGGGTAGGAACGTAGATTCTGGTTACCATGGTGAGGGTAGGAACGTAGATTCTGGTTACCACGGTGAGAGTAGGAACCTAGATCCTGGTTACCATGGTGAGGGTACGAACGTAGATCTGGTTACCATGGTGAGGGTATGAACGTAGTTCCTGGTTACCACGGTGAGGGTAGGAACGTAGATCCTGGTTACCATGGTGAGAGTAGGAACGTAGATCCTGGTTACCATGGTGAGGATAGGAACGTAGATCCTGGTTACCATGGTGAGGGTAGGAACATAGATCCTAGTTACAACGGTGAGGGTAGGAACTTAGATCCTGGTTACCATGGTGAGGGTAGGAACGTAGATTCTGGTTACCACGGTGAGGGTAGGAACCTAGATCCTGGTTACCATGGTTAGGGTACGAACGTAGATCCTGGTTACCATGGTGAGGGTATGAACGTAGATCCTGGTTACCATGGTGAGGGTAGGAATGTAGATCCTGGTTACCATGGTGAGGGTAGGAACATAGATCCTAGTTACCACGGTGAGGGTAGGAACTTACATCCTGGTTACCATGGTGAGGGTAGGAACGTAGATTTTGGTTACCACGGTGAGGGTAGGAACCTAGATCCTGGTTACCATGGTGAGGGTACGAACGTAGATCCTGGTTACCATGGTGAGGGTATGAACGTAGATCCTGGTTACCATGGTGAGGGTAGGAATGTAGATCCTGGTTACCATGGTGAGGGTAGGAACGTAGATCCTGGTTACCATGGTGAGGGTAGGAATGTAGATCCTGGTTACCATGGTGAGGGTAGGAACGTAGATCCTGGTTACCATGGTGAGGGTAGGAACATAGATCCTAGTTACCACGGTGAGGGTAGGAACTTAGATCCTGGTTACCATGGTGAGGGTAGGAACGTAGATTCTGGTTACCATGGTGAGGGTAGGAACGTAGATTCTGGTTACCACGGTGAGGGTAGGAACCTAGATCCTGGTTACCATGGTGAGGGTACGAACGTAGATCTGCTTACCATGGTGAGGGTACGAACGTAGATCTGCTTACCATGGTGAGGGTACGAACGTAGATCCTGGTTACCATGGTAAGGGTATGAACGTAGATCCTGGTTACCATGGTGAGAGTAGGAACGTAGATCCTGGTTACCATGGTGAGGGTAGGAACATAGATCCTAGTTACCACGGTGAGGGTAGGAACTTAGATCCTGGTTACCATGGTGAGGGTAGGAACTTAGATTCTGGTTACCATGGTGAGGGTAGGAACGTAGATTCTGGTTACCATGGTGAGGGTAGGAACGTAGATTCTGGTTACCACGGTGAGGGTAGGAACCTAGATCCTGGTTACCATGGTGAGGGTATGAACGTAGATCCTGGTTACCATGGTGAGGGTAGGAACCTAGATCCTGGTTACCATGGTGAGGGTACGAACGTAGATCCTGGTTACCATGGTGAGGGTAGGAATGTAGATCCTGGTTACCATGGTGAGGGTAGGAACATAGATCCTAGTTGCCACGGTGAGGGTAGGAACTTACATCCTGGTTACCATGGTGAGGGTAGGAACGTAGATTCTGGTTACCACGGTGAGGGTAGGAACCTTGATCCTGGTTACCATGGTGAGGGTACGAACGTAGATCCTGGTTACCATGGTGAGGGTATGAACGTAGATCCTGGTTACCATGGTGAGGGTAGGAATGTAGATCCTGGTTACCATGGTGAGGGTAGGAACTTAGATCCTGGTTACCATGGTGAGGGTAGGAATTTAGATCCTGGTTACCATGGTGAGGGTAGGAACGTAAATCCTGGTTACCATGGTGAGGGTAGGAATGTAGATTCTGGTTACCATGCTGATGGTAGGAACGTAGATTCTGGTTACCACGGTGAGGGTAGGAACCTAGATCCTGGTTACCATGGTGAGGGTACGAACGTAGATCCTGGTTACCATGGTGAGGGTATGAACGTAGATCCTGGTTACCATGGTGAGGGTAGGAATGTAGATCCTGGTTACCATGGTGAGGGTAGGAACGTTGATCCTGGTTACCATGGTGAGGGTAAGAATGTAGATCCTGGTTACCATGGTGAGGGTAGGAACGTAAATCCTGGTTACCATGGTGAGGGTAGGAATGTAGATTCTGGTTACCATGGTGAGGGTAGGAACGTAGATTCTGGTTACCACGGTGAGGGTAGGAACCTAGATCCTGGTTACCATGGTGAGGATACGAACGTAGATCTGGTTACCACGGTGAGGGTAGGAACCTAGATCCTGGTTACCATGGTGAGGGTACGAACGTAGATCTGGTTACCATGGTGAGGGTATGAACGTAGATCTTGGTTACCATGGTGAGGGTAGGAACGTAGATCCTGGTTACCATGGTGAGAGTAGGAACGTAGATCTTGGTTACCATGGTGAGGGTAGGAACGTAGATCCTGGTTACCATGGTGAGGGTAGGAACATAGATCCTAGTTACCACGGTGAGGGTAGGAACTTAGATCCTGGTTACCATGGTGAGGGTAGGAACGTAGATTCTGGTTACCACGGTGAGGGTAGCAACCTAGATCCTGGTTACCATGGTAAGGGTACGAACGTAGATCCTGGTTTACCATGGTGAGGGTATGAACGTAGATCCTGGTTACCATGGTGAGGGTAGGAATGTAGATCCTGGTTACCATGGTCAGGGTAGGAACGTAGATCCTGGTTACCATGGTGAGGGTAGGAATGTAGATCCTGGTTACCATGGTGAGGGTAGGAACGTAGATCCTGGTTACCATGGTGAGGGTAGGAACATAGATCCTAGTTACCACGGTGAGGGTAGGAACTTAGATCCTGGTTACCATGGTGAGGGTAGGAACGTAGATTCTGGTTACCATGGTGAGGGTAGGAACGTAGATTCTGGTTACCACGGTGAGGGTAAGAACCTAGATCCTGGTTACCATGGTGAGGGTACGAACGTAGATCTGCTTACCATGGTGAGGGTACGAACGTAGATCCTGGTTACCATGGTGAGGGTATGAACGTAGATCCTGGTTACCATGGTGAGAGTAGGAACGTAGATCCTGGTTACCATGGTGAGGGTAGGAACATAGATCCTAGTTACCACGGTGAGGGTAGGAACTTAGATCCTGGTTACCATGGTGAGGGTAGGAACGTAGATTCTGGTTACCATGGTGAGGGTAGGAACGTAGATTCTGGTTACCACGGTGAGGGTAGGAACCTAGATCCTGGTTACCATGGTGAGGGTACGAACGTAGATCTGGTTACCATGGTGAGGGTATGAACGTAGATCCTGGTTACCATGGTGAGGGTAGGAACCTAGATCCTGGTTACCATGGTTGAGGGTACGAACGTAGATCCTGGTTACCATGGTGAGGGTAGGAATGTAGATCCTGGTTACCATGGTGAGGGTAGGAACATAGATCCTAGTTACCACGGTGAGGGTAGGAACTTACATCCTGGTTACCATGATGAGGGTAGGAACGTAGATTCTGGTTACCACGGTGAGGGTAGGAACCTTGATCCTGGTTACCATGGTGAGGGTACGAACGTAGATCCTGGTTACCATGGTGAGGGTATGAACGTAGATCCTGGTTACCATGGTGAGGATAGGAATGTAGATCCTGGTTACCATGGTGAGGGTAGGAACTTAGATCCTGGTTACCATGGTGAGGGTAGGAATTTAGATCCTGGTTACCATGGTGAGGGTAGGAACGTAAATCCTGGTTACCATGGTGAGGGTAGGAATGTAGATTCTGGTTACCATGGTGAGGGTAGGAACGTAGATTCTGGTTACCACGGTGAGGGTAGGAACGTAGATCCTGGTTACCATGGTGAGGGTACGAACGTAGATCCTGGTTACCATGGTGAGGGTATGAACGTAGATCCTGGTTACCATGGTGAGGGTAGGAATGTAGATCCTGGTTACCATGATGAGGGTAGGAACGTAGATCCTGGTTACCACGGTGAGGGTAGGAATGTAGATCCTGGTTACCATTGTGAGGGTAGGAACGTAAATCCTGGTTACCATGGTGAGGGTAGGAATGTAGATTCTGGTTACCATGGTGAGGGTAGGAACGTAGATTCTGGTTACCATGGTGAGGGTAGGAACCTAGATCCTGGTTACCATGGTGAGGGTACGAACGTAGATCTGGTTACCACGGTGAGGGTAGGAACCTAGATCCTGGTTACCATGGTGAGGGTACGAACGTAGATCTGGTTACCATGGTGAGGGTATGAACGTAGATCCTGGTTACCATGGTGAGGGTAAGAATGTAGAACCTGGTTACCATGGTGAGGATAGGAACACAGATCCTGGTTACCATGGTGAGGGTAGGAACAGAGATCCTGGTTACCATGGTAAGGGTAGGAACCTAAATCCTATTTACTATGATGAGGGTGGGAACATAGATCGTGGTTACCATGGTGAGGGTAGGAATTTAGATCCTGGTTACCATGGTGAGGGTAGGAACCTAGATCCTGGTTACCATGGTGAGGATAGGAACGTAGATCCTGGTTACCACGGTGAGGGTAGGAACCTAGATCCTGGTTACCATGGTGAGGGTAGGAATCTAGATCCTGGTTACCATGGTGAGGGTACGAACGTAGATCCTGGTTACCATGGTGAGGGTAGGAAGTAGATCCTGGTTACCACGGTGAGGGTAGGAATGTAGATCCTGGTTGCCAATCGTGAGGGTACGAACGTAGATCCTGGTTACCATGGTGAGGGTACGAACGTAGATCCTGGCTACCATTTTGAGGGTAGGAATGTAGATCCTGGTTACCATGGTGAGGGTAGGAACGTAGATCCTGGTTACCATGGTGAGGGTAGGAACCTAGATCCTGGTTACCATGGTGAGGATAGGAACGTAGATCCTGGTTACCATGGTGAGGGTAGGAACATAGATCCTAGTTACCACGGTGAGGGTAGGAACTTAGATCCTGGTTACCATGGTGAGGGTAGGAACGTAGATTCTGGTTACCACGGTGAGGGTAGGAACCTAGATCCTGGTTACCATGGTAAGGGTACGAACGTAGATCCTGGTTACCATGGTGAGGGTATGAACGTAGATCCTGGTTACCATGGTGAGGGTAGGAACATAGATCCTAGTTACCACGGTGAGGGTAGGAACTTACATCCTGGTTACTATGGTGAGGGTACGAACGTAGATCCTGGTTACCACGGTGAGGGTAGGAACCTAGATCCTGGTTACCATAGTGTGGGTATGAACGTAGATCCTGGTTACCATGGTGAGGGTAGGAATGTAGATCCTGGTTACCATGGTGAGGGTAGGAACGTAGATCCTGGTTACCATGGTGAGGGTAAGAATGTAGATCCTAGTTACCATGGTGAGGGTAGGAACGTAGATCCTGGTTACCATGGTGAGGGTAGGAACGTAGATCCTGGTTACCATGGTGAGGATAGGAACACAGATCCTGGTTACCATGGTGAGGGTAGGAACAGAGATCCTGGTTACCATGGTGAGGGTAGGAACCTAAATCCTATTTACTATGATGAGGGTGGGAACATAGATCGTGGTTACCATGGTGAGGGTAGGAATTTAGATCCTGGTTACCATGGTGAGGGTAGGAACCTAGATCCTGGTTACCATGGTGAGGATAGGAACGTAGATCCTGGTTACCACGGTGAGGGTAGGAACCTAGATCCTGGTTACCACGGTGAGGGTAGGAATCTAGATCCTGGTTACCATGGTGAGGGTACGAACGTAGATCCTGGTTACCATGGTGAGGGTATGAACGTAGATCCTGGTTACCACGGTGAGGGTAGGAATGTAGATCCTGGTTACCAATCGTGAGGGTACGAACGTAGATTCTGGTTACCATTGTGAGGGTAGGAATGTAGATCCTAGTTACCACGGTGAGGGTAGGAACTTAGATCCTGGTTACCATGGTGAGGGTAGGAACGTAGATTCTGGTTACCACGGTGAGGGTAGGAACCTAGATCCTGGTTACCATGGTGAGGGTACGAACGTAGATCCTGGTTACCATGGTGAGGGTACGAACGTAGACCTGGTCACCACGGTGAGGGTATGAACGTAGATCCTGGTTACCATGGTGAGGGTAGGAACGTAGATCCTGGTTACCATGGTGAGAGTAGGAACGTAGATCCTGGTTACCATGGTGAGGGTAGGAACATAGATCCTAGTTACCACGGTGAGGGTAGGAACCTAGATCCTGGTTACCATGGTGAGGGTACGAACGTAGATCTGGTTACCATGGTGAGGGTATGAACGTAAATCCTGGTTACCATGGTGAGGGTAGGAACGTAGATCCTGGTTACCATGGTGAGAGTAGGAACGTAGATCCTGGTTACCATGGTGAGGGTAGGAACGTAGATCCTGGTTACCATGGTGAGGGTAGGATCATAGATCCTAGTTACCACGGTGAGGGTAGGAACCTAGATCCTGGTTACCATGGTGAGGGTACGAACGTAGATCCTGGCTACCATTGTGAGGGTAGGAATGTAGATCCTGGTTACCATGGTGAGGGTAGGAACGTAGATTCTGGTTACCATGGTGAGGGTAGGAACCTAGATACTGGTTACCATGGTGAGGATAGGAACGTAGATCCTGGTTACCATGGTGAGGGTAGGAACATAGATCCTAGTTACCACGGTGAGGGTAGGAACTTAGATCCTGGTTACCATGGTGAGGGTAGGAACGTAGATTCTGGTTACCACGGTGAGGGTAGGAACCTAGATCCTGGTTACCATGGTAAGGGTACGAACGTAGATCCTGGTTACCATGGTGAGGGTATGAACGTAGATCCTGGTTACCATGGTGAGGGTAGGAACATAGATCCTAGTTACCACGGTGAGGGTAGGAACTTACATCCTGGTTACTATGGTGAGGGTACGAACGTAGATCCTGGTTACCACGGTGAGGGTAGGAACCTAGATCCTGGTTACCATGGTGAGGGTATGAACGTAGATCCTGGTTACCATGGTGAGGGTAGGAATGTAGATCCTGGTTACCATGGTGAGGGTAGGAACGTAGATCCTGGTTACCATGGTGAGGGTAAGAATGTAGATCCTGGTTACCATGGTGAGGATAGGAACACAGATCCTGGTTACCATGGTGAGGGTAGGAACAGAGATCCTGGTTACCATGGTGAGGGTAGGAACCTAAATCCTATTTACCATGGTGAGGGTAGGAACGTAGATCCTGGTTACCATGGTGAGAGTAGGAACGTAGATCCTGGTTACCATGGTGAGGGTAGGAACATAGATCCTAGTTACCACGGTGAGGGTAGGAACTTAGATCCTGGTTACCATGGTGAGGGTACGAACGTAGATTCTGGTTACCATTGTGAGGGTAGGAATGTAGATCCTAGTTACCACGGTGAGGGTAGGAACTTAGATCCTGGTTACCATGGTGAGGGTAGGAACGTAGATTCTGGTTACCACGGTGAGGGTAGGAACCTAGATCCTGGTTACCATGGTGAGGGTACGAACGTAGATCCTGGTTACCATGGTGAGGGTACGAACGTAGACCTGGTGACCATGGTGAGGGTATGAACGTAGATCCTGGTTACCATGGTGAGGGTAGGAACGTAGATCCTGGTTACCATGGTGAGAGTAGGAACGTAGATCCTGGTTACCATGGTGAGGGTAGGAACATAGATCCTAGTTACCACGGTGAGGGTAGGAACCTAGATCCTGGTTACCATGGTGAGGGTACGAACGTAGATCTGGTTACCATGGTGAGGGTATGAACGTAGATCCTGGTTACCATGGTGAGGGTAGGAACGTAGATCCTGGTTACCATGGTGAGAGTAGGAACGTAGATCCTGGTTACCATGGTGAGGGTAGGAACGTAGATCCTGGTTACCATGGTGAGGGTAGGATCATAGATCCTAGTTACCACGGTGAGGGTAGGAACCTAGATCCTGGTTACCATGGTGAGGGTACGAACGTAGATCCTGGCTACCATTGTGAGGGTAGGAATGTAGATCCTGGTTACCATGGTGAGGGTAGGAACGTAGATTCTGGTTACCATGGTGAGGGTAGGAACCTAGATACTGGTTACCATGGTGAGGATAGGAACGTAGATCCTGGTTACCATGGTGAGGGTAGGAACATAGATCCTAGTTACCACGGTGAGGGTAGGAACTTAGATCCTGGTTACCATGGTGAGGGTAGGAACGTAGATTCTGGTTACCACGGTGAGGGTAGGAACCTAGATCCTGGTTACCATGGTAAGGGTACGAACGTAGATCCTGGTTACCATGGTGAGGGTATGAACGTAGATCCTGGTTACCATGGTGAGGGTAGGAACATAGATCCTGGTTACCACGGTGAGGGTAGGAACTTACATCCTGGTTACTATGGTGAGGGTACGAACGTAGATCCTGGTTACCACGGTGAGGGTAGGAACCTAGATCCTGGTTACCATGGTGAGGGTATGAACGTAGATCCTGGTTACCATGGTGAGGGTAGGAATGTAGATCCTGGTTACCATGGTGAGGGTAGGAACGTAGATCCTGGTTACCATGGTGAGGGTAAGAATGTAGATCCTGGTTACCATGGTGAGGATAGGAACACAGATCCTGGTTACCATGGTGAGGGTAGGAACAGAGATCCTGGTTACCATGGTGAGGGTAGGAACCTAAATCCTATTTACCATGGTGAGGGTAGGAACGTAGATCCTGGTTACCATGGTGAGAGTAGGAACGTAGATCCTGGTTACCATGGTGAGGGTAGGAACATAGATCCTAGTTACCACGGTGAGGGTAGGAACTTAGATCCTGGTTACCATGGTGAGGGTAGGAACGTAGATTCTGGTTACCATGGTGAGGGTAGGAACGTAGATTCTGGTTACCACGGTGAGGGTAGGAACCTAGATCCTGGTTACCATGGTGAGGGTACGAACGTAGATCTGCTTACCATGGTGAGGGTACGAACGTAGATCCTGGTTACCATGGTGAGGGTATGAACGTAGATCCTGGTTACCATGGTGAGAGTAGGAACGTAGATCCTGGTTACCATGGTGAGGGTAGGAACATAGATCCTAGTTACCACGGTGAGGGTAGGAACTTAGATCCTGGTTACCATGGTGAGGGTAGGAACGTAGATTCTGGTTACCATGGTGAGGGTAGGAACGTAGATTCTGGTTACCACGGTGAGGGTAGGAACCTAGATCCTGGTTACCATGGTGAGGGTACGAACGTAGATCTGGTTACCATGGTGAGGGTATGAACGTAGATCCTGGTTACCATGGTGAGGGTAGGAACCTAGATCCTGGTTACCATGGTGAGGGTACGAACGTAGATCCTGGTTACCATGGTGAGGGTAGGAATGTAGATCCTGGTTACCATGGTGAGGGTAGGAACATAGATCCTAGTTTCCACGGTGAGGGTAGGAACTTACATCCTGGTTACCATGATGAGGGTAGGAATTTAGATCCTGGTTACCATGGTGAGGGTATGAACGTAGATCCTGGTTACCATGGTGAGGATAGGAATGTAGATCCTGGTTACCATGGTGAGGGTAGGAACTTAGATCCTGGTTACCATGGTGAGGGTAGGAATTTAGATCCTGGTTACCATGGTGAGGGTAGGAACGTAAATCCTGGTTACCATGGTGAGGGTAGGAATGTAGATTCTGGTTACCATGGTGAGGGTAGGAACGTAGATTCTGGTTACCACGGTGAGGGTAGGAACCTAGATCCTGGTTACCATGGTGAGGGTACGAACGTAGATCCTGGTTACCATGGTGAGGGTATGAACGTAGATCCTGGTTACCATGGTGAGGGTAGGAATGTAGATCCTGGTTACCATGATGAGGGTAGGAACGTAGATCCTGGTTACCACGGTGAGGGTAGGAATGTAGATCCTGGTTACCATAGTGAGGGTAGGAACGTAAATCCTGGTTACCATGGTGAGGGTAGGAATGTAGATTCTGGTTACCATGGTGAGGGTAGGAACGTAGATCCTGGTTACCATGGTGAGGGTAGGAACCTAGATCCTGGTTACCATGGTGAGGGTACGAACGTAGATCTGGTTACCACGGTGAGGGTAGGAACCTAGATCCTGGTTACCATGGTGAGGGTACGAACGTAGATCTGGTTACCATGGTGAGGGTATGAACGTAGATCCTGGTTACCCTGGTGAGGGTAAGAATGTAGAACCTGGTTACCATGGTGAGGATAGGAACACAGATCCTGGTTACCATGGTGAGGGTAGGAACAGAGATCCTGGTTACCATGGTAAGGGTAGGAACCTAAATCCTATTTACTATGATGAGGGTGGGAACATAGATCGTGGTTACCATGGTGAGGGTAGGAATTTAGATCCTGGTTACCATGGTGAGGGTAGGAACCTAGATCCTGGTTACCATGGTGAGGATAGGAACGTAGATCCTGGTTACCACGGTGAGGGTAGGAACCTAGATCCTTGTTACCATGGTGAGGGTAGGAATCTAGATCCTGGTTACCATGGTGAGGGTACGAACGTAGATCCTGGTTACCATGGTGAGGGTAGGAAGTAGATCCTGGTTACCACGGTGAGGGTAGGAATGTAGATCCTGGTTGCCAATCGTGAGGGTACGAACGTAGATCCTGGTTACCATGGTGAGGGTACGAACGTAGATCCTGGCTACCATTGTGAGGGTAGGAATGTAGATCCTGGTTACCATGGTGAGGGTACGAACGTAGATCCTGGTTACCATGGTGAGGGTAGGAACCTAGATCCTGGTTACCATGGTGAGGATAGGAACGTAGATCCTGGTTACCATGGTGAGGGTAGGAACATAGATCCTAGTTACCACGGTGAGGGTAGGAACTTAGATCCTGGTTACCATGGTGAGGGTAGGAACGTAGATTCTGGTTACCACGGTGAGGGTAGGAACCTAGATCCTGGTTACCATGGTAAGGGTACGAACGTAGATCCTGGTTACCATGGTGAGGGTATGAACGTAGATCCTGGTTACCATGGTGAGGGTAGGAACATAGATCGTGGTTACCATGGTGAGGGTAGGAATTTAGATCCTGGTTACCATGGTGAGGGTAGGAACCTAGATCCTGGTTACCATGGTGAGGATAGGAACGTAGATCCTGGTTACCACGGTGAGGGTAGGAACCTAGATCCTGGTTACCATGGTGAGGGTAGGAATCTAGATCCTGGTTACCATGGTGAGGGTACGAACGTAGATCCTGGTTACCATGGTGAGGGTAGGAAGTAGATCCTGGTTACCACGGTGAGGGTAGGAATGTAGATCCTGGTTGCCAATCGTGAGGGTACGAACGTAGATCCTGGTTACCATGGTGAGGGTACGAACGTAGATCCTGGCTACCATTGTGAGGGTAGGAATGTAGATCCTGGTTACCATGGTGAGGGTAGGAACGTAGATCCTGGTTACCATGGTGAGGGTAGGAACCTAGATCCTGGTTACCATGGTGAGGATAGGAACGTAGATCCTGGTTACCATGGTGAGGGTAGGAACATAGATCCTAGTTACCACGGTGAGGGTAGGAACTTAGATCCTGGTTACCATGGTGAGGGTAGGAACGTAGATTCTGGTTACCACGGTGAGGGTAGGAACCTAGATCCTGGTTACCATGGTAAGGGTACGAACGTAGATCCTGGTTACCATGGTGAGGGTATGAACGTAGATCCTGGTTACCATGGTGAGGGTAGGAACATAGATCCTAGTTACCACGGTGAGGGTAGGAACTTACATCCTGGTTACTATGGTGAGGGTACGAACGTAGATCCTGGTTACCACGGTGAGGGTAGGAACCTAGATCCTGGTTACCATAGTGAGGGTATGAACGTAGATCCTGGTTACCATGGTGAGGGTAGGAATGTAGATCCTGGTTACCATGGTGAGGATAGGAACGTAGATCCTGGTTACCATGGTGAGGGTAGGAACATAGATCCTAGTTACCACGGTGAGGGTAGGAACTTAGATCCTGGTTACCATGGTGAGGGTAGGAACGTAGATTCTGGTTACCACGGTGAGGGTAGGAACCTAGATCCTGGTTACCATGGTGAGGGTACGAACGTAGATCCTGGTTACCATGGTGAGGGTATGAACGTAGATCCTGGTTACCATGGTGAGGGTAGGAACATAGATCGTGGTTACCATGGTGAGGGTAGGAATTTAGATCCTGGTTACCATGGTGAGGGTAGGAACCTAGATCCTGGTTACCATGGTGAGGATAGGAACGTAGATCCTGGTTACCACGGTGAGGGTAGGAACCTAGATCCTGGTTACCATGGTGAGGGTAGGAATCTAGATCCTGGTTACCATGGTGAGGGTACGAACGTAGATCCTGGTTACCATGGTGAGGGTAGGAAGTAGATCCTGGTTACCATGGTGAGGGTAGGAATGTAGATCCTGGTTGCCAATCGTGAGGGTACGAACGTAGATCCTGGTTACCATGGTGAGGGTACGAACGTAGATCCTGGTTACCATTGTGAGGGTAGGAATGTAGATCCTGGTTACCATGGTGAGGGTAGGAACGTAGATCCTGGTTACCATGGTGAGGGTAGGAACCTAGATCCTGGTTACCATGGTGAGGATAGGAACGTAGATCCTGGTTACCATGGTGAGGGTAGGAACATAGATCCTAGTTACCACGGTGAGGGTAGGAACTTAGATCCTGGTTACCATGGTGAGGGTAGGAACGTAGATTCTGGTTACCACGGTGAGGGTAGGAACCTAGATCCTGGTTACCATGGTAAGGGTAGGAACGTAGATCCTGGTTACCATGGTGAGGGTATGAACGTAGATCCTGGTTACCATGGTGAGGGTAGGAACATAGATCCTAGTTACCACGGTGAGGGTAGGAACTTACATCCTGGTTACTATGGTGAGGGTACGAACGTAGATCCTGGTTACCACGGTGAGGGTAGGAACCTAGATCCTGGTTACCATAGTGAGGGTATGAACGTAGATCCTGGTTACCATGGTGAGGGTAGGAATGTAGATCCTGGTTACCATGGTGAGGGTAGGAACGTAGATCCTGGTTACCATGGTGAGGGTAAGAATGTAGATCCTAGTTACCATGGTGAGGGTAGGAACGTAGATCCTGGTTACCATGGTGAGAGTAGGAACGTAGATCCTGGTTACCATGGTGAGGGTAGGAACGTAGATCCTGGTTACCATGGTGAGGGTAGGATCATAGATCCTAGTTACCACGGTGAGGGTAGGAACCTAGATCCTGGTTACCATGGTGAGGGTACGAACGTAGATCCTGGTTACCATGGTGAGGGTAGGAAGTAGATCCTGGTTACCACGGTGAGGGTAGGAATGTAGATCCTGGTTGCCAATCGTGAGGGTACGAACGTAGATCCTGGTTACCATGGTGAGGGTACGAACGTAGATCCTGGCTACCATTGTGAGGGTAGGAATGTAGATCCTGGTTACCATGGTGAGGGTAGGAACGTAGATCCTGGTTACCATGGTGAGGGTAGGAACGTAGATCCTGGTTACCATGGTGAGGATAGGAACGTAGATCCTGGTTACCATGGTGAGGGTAGGAACATAGATCCTAGTTACCACGGTGAGGGTAGGAACTTAGATCCTGGTTACCATGGTGAGGGTAGGAACGTAGATTCTGGTTACCACGGTGAGGGTAGGAACCTAGATCCTGGTTACCATGGTAAGGGTACGAACGTAGATCCTGGTTACCATGGTGAGGGTATGAACGTAGATCCTGGTTACCATGGTGAGGGTAGGAACATAGATCCTAGTTACCACGGTGAGGGTAGGAACTTACATCCTGGTTACTATGGTGAGGGTACGAACGTAGATCCTGGTTACCACGGTGAGGGTAGGAACCTAGATCCTGGTTACCATGGTGAGGGTAGGAATGTAGATTCTGGTTACCATGGTGAGGGTAGGAACGTAGATTCTGGTTACCACGGTGAGGGTAGGAACGTAGATCCTGGTTACCATGGTGAGGGTACGAACGTAGATCCTGGTTACCATGGTGAGGGTATGAACGTAGATCCTGGTTACCATGGTGAGGGTAGGAATGTAGATCCTGGTTACCATGATGAGGGTAGGAACGTAGATCCTGGTTACCACGGTGAGGGTAGGAATGTAGATCCTGGTTACCATAGTGAGGGTAGGAACGTAAATCCTGGTTACCATGGTGAGGGTAGGAATGTAGATTCTGGTTACCATGGTGAGGGTAGGAACGTAGATTCTGGTTACCATGGTGAGGGTAGGAACCTAGATCCTGGTTACCATGGTGAGGGTACGAACGTAGATCTGGTTACCACGGTGAGGGTAGGAACCTAGATCCTGGTTACCATGGTGAGGGTACGAACGTAGATCTGGTTACCATGGTGAGGGTATGAACGTAGATCCTGGTTACCCTGGTGAGGGTAAGAATGTAGAACCTGGTTACCATGGTGAGGATAGGAACACAGATCCTGGTTACCATGGTGAGGGTAGGAACAGAGATCCTGGTTACCATGGTAAGGGTAGGAACCTAAATCCTATTTACTATGATGAGGGTGGGAACATAGATCGTGGTTACCATGGTGAGGGTAGGAATTTAGATCCTGGTTACCATGGTGAGGGTAGGAACCTAGATCCTGGTTACCATGGTGAGGATAGGAACGTAGATCCTGGTTACCACGGTGAGGGTAGGAACCTAGATCCTTGTTACCATGGTGAGGGTAGGAATCTAGATCCTGGTTACCATGGTGAGGGTACGAACGTAGATCCTGGTTACCATGGTGAGGGTAGGAAGTAGATCCTGGTTACCACGGTGAGGGTAGGAATGTAGATCCTGGTTGCCAATCGTGAGGGTACGAACGTAGATCCTGGTTACCATGGTGAGGGTACGAACGTAGATCCTGGTTACCATTGTGAGGGTAGGAATGTAGATCCTGGTTACCATGGTGAGGGTACGAACGTAGATCCTGGTTACCATGGTGAGGGTAGGAACCTAGATCCTGGTTACCATGGTGAGGATAGGAACGTAGATCCTGGTTACCATGGTGAGGGTAGGAACATAGATCCTAGTTACCACGGTGAGGGTAGGAACTTAGATCCTGGTTACCATGGTGAGGGTAGGAACGTAGATTCTGGTTACCACGGTGAGGGTAGGAACCTAGATCCTGGTTACCATGGTAAGGGTACGAACGTAGATCCTGGTTACCATGGTGAGGGTATGAACGTAGATCCTGGTTACCATGGTGAGGGTAGGAACATAGATCGTGGTTACCATGGTGAGGGTAGGAATTTAGATCCTGGTTACCATGGTGAGGGTAGGAACCTAGATCCTGGTTACCATGGTGAGGATAGGAACGTAGATCCTGGTTACCACGGTGAGGGTAGGAACCTAGATCCTGGTTACCATGGTGAGGGTAGGAATCTAGATCCTGGTTACCATGGTGAGGGTACGAACGTAGATCCTGGTTACCATGGTGAGGGTAGGAAGTAGATCCTGGTTACCACGGTGAGGGTAGGAATGTAGATCCTGGTTGCCAATCGTGAGGGTACGAACGTAGATCCTGGTTACCATGGTGAGGGTACGAACGTAGATCCTGGTTACCATGGTGAGGGTAGGAATGTAGATCCTGGTTACCATGGTGAGGGTAGGAACGTAGATCCTGGTTACCATGGTGAGGGTAGGAACCTAGATCCTGGTTACCATGGTGAGGATAGGAACGTAGATCCTGGTTACCATGGTGAGGGTAGGAACATAGATCCTAGTTACCACTGTGAGGGTAGGAACCTAGATCCTGGTTACCATGGTGAGGGTAGGAACGTAGATTCTGGTTACCACGGTGAGGGTAGGAACCTAGATCCTGGTTACCATGGTAAGGGTACGAACGTAGATCCTGGTTACCATGGTGAGGGTATGAACGTAGATCCTGGTTACCATGGTGAGGGTAGGAACATAGATCCTAGTTACCACGGTGAGGGTAGGAACTTACATCCTGGTTACTATGGTGAGGGTACGAACGTAGATCCTGGTTACCACGGTGAGGGTAGGAACCTAGATCCTGGTTACCATAGTGAGGGTATGAACGTAGATCCTGGTTACCATGGTGAGGGTAGGAATGTAGATCCTGGTTACCATGGTGAGGATAGGAACGTAGATCCTGGTTACCATGGTGAGGGTAGGAACATAGATCCTAGTTACCACGGTGAGGGTAGGAACTTAGATCCTGGTTACCATGGTGAGGGTAGGAACGTAGATTCTGGTTACCACGGTGAGGGTAGGAACCTAGATCCTGGTTACCATGGTAAGGGTACGAACGTAGATCCTGGTTACCATGGTGAGGGTATGAACGTAGATCCTGGTTACCATGGTGAGGGTAGGAACATAGATCGTGGTTACCATGGTGAGGGTAGGAATTTAGATCCTGGTTACCATGGTGAGGGTAGGAACCTAGATCCTGGTTACCATGGTGAGGATAGGAACGTAGATCCTGGTTACCACGGTGAGGGTAGGAACCTAGATCCTGGTTACCATGGTGAGGGTAGGAATCTAGATCCTGGTTACCATGGTGAGGGTACGAACGTAGATCCTGGTTACCATGGTGAGGGTAGGAAGTAGATCCTGGTTACCACGGTGAGGGTAGGAATGTAGATCCTGGTTGCCAATCGTGAGGGTACGAACGTAGATCCTGGTTACCATGGTGAGGGTACGAACGTAGATCCTGGCTACCATTGTGAGGGTAGGAATGTAGATCCTGGTTACCATGGTGAGGGTAGGAACGTAGATCCTGGTTACCATGGTGAGGGTAGGAACCTAGATCCTGGTTACCATGGTGAGGATAGGAACGTAGATCCTGGTTACCATGGTGAGGGTAGGAACATAGATCCTAGTTACCACGGTGAGGGTAGGAACGTAGATCCTGGTTACCATGGTGAGGGTAGGAACGTAGATTCTGGTTACCACGGTGAGGGTAGGAACCTAGATCCTGGTTACCATGGTAAGGGTACGAACGTAGATCCTGGTTACCATGGTGAGGGTATGAACGTAGATCCTGGTTACCATGGTGAGGGTAGGAACATAGATCCTAGTTACCACGGTGAGGGTAGGAACTTACATCCTGGTTACTATGGTGAGGGTACGAATGTAGATCCTGGTTACCACGGTGAGGGTAGGAACCTAGATCCTGGTTACCATAGTGAGGGTATGAACGTAGATCCTGGTTACCATGGTGAGGGTAGGAATGTAGATCCTGGTTACCATGGTGAGGGTAGGAACGTAGATCCTGGTTACCATGGTGAGGGTAAGAATGTAGATCCTAGTTACCATGGTGAGGGTAGGAACGTAGATCCTGGTTACCATGGTGAGAGTAGGAACGTAGATCCTGGTTACCATGGTGAGGGTAGGAACGTAGATCCTGGTTACCATGGTGAGGGTAGGATCATAGATCCTAGTTACCACGGTGAGGGTAGGAACCTAGATCCTGGTTACCATGGTGAGGGTACGAACGTAGATCCTGGTTACCATGGTGAGGGTAGGAAGTAGATCCTGGTTACCACGGTGAGGGTAGGAATGTAGATCCTGGTTGCCAATCGTGAGGGTACGAACGTAGATCCTGGTTACCATGGTGAGGGTACGAACGTAGATCCTGGCTACCATTGTGAGGGTAGGAATGTAGATCCTGGTTACCATGGTGAGGGTAGGAACGTAGATCCTGGTTACCATGGTGAGGGTAGGAACCTAGATCCTGGTTACCATGGTGAGGATAGGAACGTAGATCCTGGTTACCATGGTGAGGGTAGGAACATAGATCCTAGTTACCACGGTGAGGGTAGGAACTTAGATCCTGGTTACCATGGTGAGGGTAGGAACGTAGATTCTGGTTACCACGGTGAGGGTAGGAACCTAGATCCTGGTTACCATGGTAAGGGTACGAACGTAGATCCTGGTTACCATGGTGAGGGTATGAACGTAGATCCTGGTTACCATGGTGAGGGTAGGAACATAGATCCTAGTTACCACGGTGAGGGTAGGAACTTACATCCTGGTTACTATGGTGAGGGTACGAACGTAGATCCTGGTTACCACGGTGAGGGTAGGAACCTAGATCCTGGTTACCATAGTGAGGGTATGAACGTAGATCCTGGTTACCATGGTGAGGGTAGGAACGTAGATCCTGGTTACCATGGTGAGGGTAAGAATGTAGATCCTAGTTACCATGGTGAGGGTAGGAACGTAGATCCTGGTTACCATGGTGAGAGTAGGAACGTAGATCCTGGTTACCATGGTGAGGGTAGGAACGTAGATCCTGGTTACCATGGTGAGGGTAGGATCATAGATCCTAGTTACCACGGTGAGGGTAGGAACCTAGATCCTGGTTACCATGGTGAGGGTACGAACGTAGATCCTGGCTACCATTGTGAGGGTAGGAATGTAGATCCTGGTTACCATGGTGAGGGTAGGAACGTAGATTCTGGTTACCATGGTGAGGGTAGGAACCTAGATACTGGTTACCATGGTGAGGATAGGAACGTAGATCCTGGTTACCATGGTGAGGGTAGGAACATAGATCCTAGTTACCACGGTGAGGGTAGGAACTTAGATCCTGGTTACCATGGTGAGGGTAGGAACGTAGATTCTGGTTACCACGGTGAGGGTAGAAACCTAGATCCTGGTTACCATGGTAAGGGTACGAACGTAGATCCTGGTTACCATGGTGAGGGTATGAACGTAGATCCTGGTTACCATGGTGAGGGTAGGAACATAGATCCTAGTTACCACGGTGAGGGTAGGAACTTACATCCTGGTTACTATGGTGAGGGTACGAACGTAGATCCTGGTTACCACGGTGAGGGTAGGAACCTAGATCCTGGTTACCATGGTGAGGGTATGAACGTAGATCCTGGTTACCATGGTGAGGGTAGGAATGTAGATCCTGGTTACCATGGTGAGGGTAGGAACGTAGATCCTGGTTACCATGGTGAGGGTAAGAATGTAGATCCTGGTTACCATGGTGAGGATAGGAACACAGATCCTGGTTACCATGGTGAGGGTAGGAACAGAGATCCTGGTTACCATGGTGAGGGTAGGAACCTAAATCCTATTTACCATGGTGAGGGTAGGAACGTAGATCCTGGTTACCATGGTGAGAGTAGGAACGTAGATCCTGGTTACCATGGTGAGGGTAGGAACATAGATCCTAGTTACCACGGTGAGGGTAGGAACTTAGATCCTGGTTACCATGGTGAGGGTAGGAACGTAGATTCTGGTTACCATGGTGAGGGTAGGAACGTAGATTCTGGTTACCACGGTGAGGGTAGGAACCTAGATCCTGGTTACCATGGTGAGGGTACGAACGTAGATCTGCTTACCATGGTGAGGGTACGAACGTAGATCCTGGTTACCATGGTGAGGGTATGAACGTAGATCCTGGTTACCATGGTGAGGGTAGGAACGTAGATCCTGGTTACCATGGTGAGGGTAGGAACATAGATCCTAGTTACCACGGTGAGGGTAGGAACTTAGATCCTGGTTACCATGGTGAGGGTAGGAACGTAGATTCTGGTTACCATGGTGAGGGTAGGAACGTAGATTCTGGTTACCACGGTGAGGGTAGGAACCTAGATCCTGGTTACCATGGTGAGGGTACGAACGTAGATCTGGTTACCATGGTGAGGGTATGAACGTAGATCCTGGTTACCATGGTGAGGGTAGGAACCTAGATCCTGGTTACCATGGTGAGGGTACGAACGTAGATCCTGGTTACCATGGTGAGGGTAGGAACGTAGATCCTGGTTACCATGGTGAGGGTAGGAACATAGATCCTAGTTTCCACGGTGAGGGTAGGAACTTACATCCTGGTTACCATGATGAGGGTAGGAATTTAGATCCTGGTTACCATGGTGAGGGTATGAACGTAGATCCTGGTTACCATGGTGAGGATAGGAATGTAGATCCTGGTTACCATGGTGAGGGTAGGAACTTAGATCCTGGTTACCATGGTGAGGGTAGGAATTTAGATCCTGGTTACCATGGTGAGGGTAGGAACGTAAATCCTGGTTACCATGGTGAGGGTAGGAATGTAGATTCTGGTTACCATGGTGAGGGTAGGAACGTAGATTCTGGTTACCACGGTGAGGGTAGGAACGTAGATCCTGGTTACCATGGTGAGGGTACGAACGTAGATCCTGGTTACCATGGTGAGGGTATGAACGTAGATCCTGGTTACCATGGTGAGGGTAGGAATGTAGATCCTGGTTACCATGATGAGGGTAGGAACGTAGATCCTGGTTACCACGGTGAGGGTAGGAATGTAGATCCTGGTTACCATAGTGAGGGTAGGAACGTAAATCCTGGTTACCATGGTGAGGGTAGGAATGTAGATTCTGGTTACCATGGTGAGGGTAGGAACGTAGATTCTGGTTACCATGGTGAGGGTAGGAACCTAGATCCTGGTTACCATGGTGAGGGTACGAACGTAGATCTGGTTACCATGGTGAGGGTAGGAACCTAGATCCTGGTTACCATGGTGAGGGTACGAACGTAGATCTGGTTACCATGGTGAGGGTATGAACGTAGATCCTGGTTACCCTG